>JAVFKF010000012.1:74265000-75515000 GCA_036926295.1 Pachydiplax longipennis
CGAGGGTGGCAGTCGCAAACATTCAGCATTTCTGAGAGGCAGAGTGAGTTTGACAGTCTTTAGTTTAGTTCCTGAAGAAGGCATGAAGGAAGAAATGATTGCCTGCATTCGGGGGGTAAGCGAACTTTAGTCCGTAATATGATAAATTAGATGAATTCAATTAGAATGAATCAAGAAATAGGAATCAAGAAATTCAAAATTTCTGAATCACTAAGAACGAGTCGAGTTAAAAATGTGAGCGTCGCGTCGGGCCAATTCCTCCAATGGAGAAAGGAAGCTACGAATTACTGACCTTCTGGGAATAACCCAAATGGTAGTTTGGCTATTATGCTGCCATCCAAGGGGTAAATGTATAATGATTTTTATGTAGAATGATCCATTGAAGAAATTGGTCCGACGATCGCCAGCGTATTCGGCGATCCGAGAGTTTTTGAGCCTCTTATTTATTGACAGCCGAGATCCAATTTCTTATCTGGGTTCGTTAAAAATTATCCTAAAGCTGTATATTAGAAAGTGCACGTGAATATTATAGATAATGCTTCTCTATCATTCTCATCGTCTTCAATTAATTTGAATTTAGTACATATAGTTTATATCTTTAGAATGGAATCACTTTCTTCAGGGAACCGGGAACAAATTAATACATTTTCATAAGATACGATATGAAATAGAATAAGAACCGCGGTGAAAAGCGAATTTAGTTCTTTAATTGGAGTACCGCTGCATTACTACGACAGTATCAAGCTTAGAAAATAAGACCCAGTTTACAAATGAGACCAACATTGACGCACTTGTAAAGAAATCTATGTCGGCATATCCGGGAGAGAGATTCGATCAAATCACGAACTAAGCAAAGCATTGAGGAACGCATGAGCCACGAATTTTATCAACAGGTTGATGAGGAGTGTTTAAAAGGAAGAAGGAGGTGAATCAGATGAGTAATGAAATCAGCTAGACGTTTATTTGATAGATTAGTGAATAAAGTAAACTGGCATGGCTGTATGTCACCAGTGACTAAGTTATCAAGAGAGTTAACTATTTCCGTTATTGATTAAACTGATTGTTAGTAGTAAGGTTCGATGACCTTTTCCTGATTAGGCTTCTCAGAAACGATTTCATGTCACCGGGAAAGTCGATGCAGAACAGATTGATCTTCATTTTGATAAAAAATCAGTAAAACTTGCACTGGAAATGTTCCTATCTTAGTAGCTATATTCTTCTATGTAGAAATCCCAAGATTTTGACTTTTGTCTTGTTGCTATATCAACCTATAATCCCAATTTTATCCTTCTAAAAATCGTTGAATCCCAATTTTAGAAAGAGAAATATACATTATAATCGGGTTACACCCAGAGCCGAATAAAAGTGATGTTCTATGGATGCCAATAATCTCCCGGGTCTCTAGTTTACTATTACATTTCTCAGATGGCAAATAATTTACTTTCAAAAACTTAGTACCAAATGCCATTCTTTGTTTATTTATCAATGTATATTGCATGAAGCAAATAGAGGACCGAGAGGAAATTTGCCTTCCTTTGGCAGCCCTCCTAAGATATGTCTGAATTTACTTTCCTGTGAAAGCAAAAATATGAACAGAAACAATCATCTGCTCTTTCTCTAATTTTTCATCTTATTTAAAATGTTTGAGAAAATCAAGACCAAATTAAAAAAGTAAGGCTTGATATCCAACACGCGTTCTGAAATATTAAACAATTGAGATATGCTGATCCTAAGTATGTAAACCATTTAACTCTATCGTCCACCGTTTATGAGATATATTACATCAACCACTTCTATATTTTAAAATTTTACCGAAGCAGCAACTCATCTTTCATGCTTTCCAAAATCACACTAGGTTCTATTCCAAGAGAACATAAAAGTTATCACATATGATAAGTACCAATCGGACGTTGGTTTTGCCCAAATGGAGAGGCGTAAGGTTTTAATGGATATCTAAAATTGTTTACTTGGGACTCATACGGGTAAATGGCTATAAGAGGTCCTCTGTGGAGAAATGAAGATGGTCTTGTTTTGTTACTCAGTGAGAGAAAGATTGGCCATTAGTGATTTCCAAGGGTCTGGTATAGTTATGAATGCAGTCTTCCGAGACTCTTATCTATTTTCCTAAGCGGTCCATATTGAAGGCCCCAAGGAAGATTTATATTCAAAATTGCCTACAAGGAAGGATAATTTCTGTTCTTATAACACAATTATGCCAATTGATTAGAACTTTGAAGATCCAATACGGGAAATAATTTCAAGAATATCACCAGTTAGGTTATTTACTATAATTGGCATTCATACTTGTGTACTTCGTCCAACGTCATGAAGAGACCAAATAAATCATATGGCCCCTACTAACGGGAGGATTACGCGAGCTGCTACGACTTTTGAATAGAAAAAGAAATTTGACAATAATTGATTTTGAATACATTCAGCATAATGTACAATTGATTTCTGATATCGTGGAACAATAAGAACGGCATGCGTAATCCTCCCATGAATAATACACGGTGCCATACGATTTACGCGGTCTCTGCATGACATAATATCCCTGGTGGATAAATTTCTACGAACATATTTTTGAAGTTCAACGCAAAGTAAATATAAGTAGAGAGCATTTATTTATGTATCGTTCTTTTCATGATTTTTCTAAGACCACGAGGTGTCCTGCTCGAGATCTTCCCCAGGAATAACCGATTAATCTAGTATCTACCGTAATAAGTTTTTTCTTGTTGAAAGATGTAGATTATAATTCAAAAGTCACAACTGAGTAAGGTCGTTTTTCATGTGTAAGAATCATTGTTGAAGTATCCATATCAACCTAGGAAATGTCATTTCCTTATCCATGTCGTATTCTTGTGATGATTGGTTACTAACCTTCCTCTCAACAAGTAGAGTCGTCATTTATTCACAATTGGAATGAATATTCAGCTGATTTCTTAGAATTCATTCTGCTTTCTTTACATCACAATGGAAAGAACTTTGATCGATAGATATGTCGCGAAGCCTCTTTGGAGGATGCTCTAAGGAAAATGAAGAAAGGAGAAAAGGATGCTTAGCTTGGGTTATAACAGTTCATTCACTCCCCTTTTCAACCACTATCCGAATCCATTAATCATCGTCCTCCATTTCGTATATTACAATACATCCCATCGCATTCATTGCCATATTTATGCTGTTGAGTCTTATTCATAAAATTTTGAATTTTCTCAATCTAATTTTTCCGCGACAATCTCCATCAGAATCTCAGTTTTTCGTTCTTCTTATAGAAAACTGCTGCTAATAAAAATTTTTGTTACGATGGTACAGTGCGTGCCAAAATTAACGCCCCGTTGCTTTCGAGGGTGACGAAGAAACTACGTTCACTGACGAGTTCACCAAGTTATGTGACAACCATAGTTTAGTCTAAACATATATTAGTCTATGGTAACAATACTGGGAACGGGGTATAGGAGCAGACGAATTTTTCGGGAATCAAGTCTTCGAACTACAATTTCTTCGAATGACAAATTCTTCCGAGATTGACCTCTCTAGAATATTTGAAGCTGCAAAACTTACATTAACCCTCTATAGAGGAAGCGTTAATTTTTTAGAACGATGGAGGCCGCCTGGAGTCAGATACACGCAATTCACTTAATCATTTATAAAATTAACGACTTTAAAAATGATGCATTCCATCGATGTTATTTATTCACTGCAACACAATGAGATTGCTTGCAAGAAATATATTCGCTTTATGCACTATTATTATTCCTATAAATGTATGAGGTCTTTATATTAATTAATTTATTTATCCGATTTCAGCATTTCTCGAAAGAAATTAATGTAAGCCATATTTCGGTAATCAATTTCACTACTTCCTGACGAGATAGAAATTCAAGAAATACATGCATAATTGTGTATTAAATATCGATAGTTTTTGCGCAGTAAATCCTTGGTTCGATTCCAGATGACTCGAAAATATCCTTATTATAAATGTTAAGAAAGAAAAGAAAAAGATCATTTTCATCATCGTTAATCGAATACAGACTTTTTCTTTAGTACACTGAAATCAGGAATAATGGTCCTACGAAATCCTTACTAGTACAAAAAGAAAGGAAACTGAATATAGACAGTTATTTTGTCGTTGCTTGTCATGTATGTTTTACCAGATATACTGAAATAGATAAATAAATAAATATATAAATCGTAGTGGTTGTTAAATAAGAATATGAAAGGCAATCCCTATATATAGCTGAAAATCCTAAGTAATTCGAACGCAAATTCCTTTTTCATTCTAAGGATAGTAGTGAAATACTTAAAATGGAGTAAAATTGCTTACGAAAGTTATTTAAGGGGTTACATACCTTTCTCAACTTGAAAAAAATCAAATTTTCGTTTCTTTGCATGAATGTTAAGAATCGACCTTAAAAATATTCAGGCAAAGTAGTATTTTAATATTATAATAATTAGCTGAGCTACAGTATTTTTTCTTGAGCAATGCCGAGCACTCGATGAGCCACCAGTGACACTCGTAAGCTTATGGAGTGGAACATAGGGGTTATTACCTTCTCCTATAGCCTTCTTTCCTCAAAGTAACATCGAGGTACCTGTATTTATTTTCTCATTTACAATCGAATCATAGCTTAAATGTATTGTCATTTACTAACTGATCAAAACATACATGTGCGTGCATGATAACAGGAATATATTTATCCCTTTCGTAAATATCCTAAATGTCAAGATAACTTCTCTGCCAGAAACGGCTTTCGTTTTGATAACTTTGGAGTTCATTTGAATTTCATGATTTGTGAATTTCCTAACGTTTCGAAGTCGAATGTTGTATTTATCTTCCGAGAATTACTTGCCTCCCTCCTGAAAATGTCACGTCGCCTCGCTGCACACTATATGCTACTTCAACTTTCCCGCAGAATTCCAATATTTTGGCGGAAGAATTCAAATTCGAACCGGCTTGCTCAAGTGTATGCAAGATGTCGCTCCTCTTGCCGCAAGATAGACCGCTGGATTTTGACAATTTGCTGAAGAAGCTATGGGAAAAAACAACAGTTTCGTGAAACGATTAGGCCAATGTCGTCCATCCGCAACGATCCTTTGCGTGAAAACTTAGTTGCGTCCTGAATTAAGGGCTACTGCTGAATCACGGATTTCCTCCCCCACCAGATTTTTCAAGAGCCGCACTGGCGTTGTTGCGTTTTGGTTAGTGAAGGATCTGGCACAACCAGAAAAGAAAAGAAAGTGAAATCAAAGAAAAGAAAAGAATAATTAGTTCTTTCTGGGTGTTTGGCAGTTCGTGCTGCCCGACGGGCTACAGAATTTTTAAATTTTAAAATGCCACCGCTAGCAGCGGAAGACAGATTTTCTGATACCAACAATATTACTCTGGTAGAGGCTGAGAATTACTTCATTGCGGGATATCGAACACTTTCTAACAGAGATTGATTACGATAATACCTAAAGGAGGACTTAAATGTGTCCAGAAAAATATATTTATATATAACTGTGTAGTAAACGTGACGAAGTCAACAGCTTACACATGCATATTTGTTGTATTATGTAAATATTCTTCTTCCCTAAACATAGACTTTCATATCCTCTTTCGTACTAGTAATTCCTTAAATACCGAGTAAATTATCTTAAGGCTTCAGTGGGCGATGGAGAAATTATACTGCTCGAATGTGCGCGGTAAGGAAAGAAAATTTTGCGACGGCTTAATTGAAACACGCCGGATTGCGTCGGCATACTCAGAATAATATTGGAAAATGCTGTAATATGTACAAAATATTACTGGAATGATTGGTAAGAGTGCTGCCGTTAGTAATCTAATACTTGTTAATTAAGATCTACATATAAGTTATCAGTAATAAAAAATGAAAAATATAGTCAAATTTAGAATTTACACTGTAAAGTATACTCTGTTTAGCCAAAGCGTTTATGAAAATTGTTTTGAGTACATTGTTGTCGGGTATTATTTGTACCTCTTGAGTATTTATTTGTATTGGGCGGTTTTTTAGGGTTAATTATGAATGCCAATGAACAAATGTCTCTTGCTTTGGTTATGGGAATTGAATTGTTTAGAGATTTATTATTCTCCCCTCGGGTAGGCACCAGAGATTAGGATTATTAATGGATATGCTTGAATATTACGTACTTCCGAGCGTAATTCAGTAAACGTCGCATGTTTCAATCGGCTGACGCTTGCAATTTTTAATGGAATCAACCATTCCCAAAGCGGGTAGTTCTAAGGTTGGCACTCCATTCTTCCTTTGACATATTTGACAACTCGAAGTACCTCGAATTACGTCCATGTAATATATAGAAATCTTTTACCCTAGTATGACCACCGTAGAAGCAGTCTCATGTATTGGAATATTAACCTATGGTGTGTTTGCGACAAGAGAACAAGATGTATTGGGACGGAAACCTCGCGCAATATTACCACATGTCATGACCTCTCTGTTACACTTCCTGATCTCGACCGAGTATAAATCAATTTTTCATGAAGTGATACGAAATATTAAAAAATCTCGGAAGGAAACCTCGCGCAATACTCCAACTATTTGGCCGAATATTTAAAACTGGTATCAGTATGGGCAAGCGTGCGCAAGATGTCTCTCCTGACGCCGCCTTCTCGGCCGCCTGTTCTTAAAACAAGTTTGTGGATGAGCTATGGGAAAAACATCTAATTTGTTTAACAATTAGACAAATGTCCTCCATCCACAACGATCCTTTGCTCGGAAATTTAGTTGCTTCCTAAAGAAACGACTATATTTTAATTACGCATGTACCTCCCCCACCAGATTTTTCAGGAGCCGCGCTGGCGTTGTCGCGTTTTGGTCAGTGAAGTATCTGGCACTACCAGAAAAGAAAAGAAAAAGAAATTAAAGAAAAGAAAGGAATATTTAGTTCCTTCTGGGTGTTTGGCAGGTCGTGCTGCCCGACGGGCTACAGAATTTTTAAAATTGCCATCGCTGAAAGCGAGAGATGGATTTTTGGATAATAATAAACAACGCTTTGGTAGAGCTTGAGAATTTCTTCATAGCAGCATATCCTACACCCTGTGACTGGGATTGCTAAAGATAATATCTAAAGGAAAACTGAGGTAATGGCAGGGTAGAATGCTTATTTGAGGTAACGATTGCAAGTCAGATGACGGAATTTGTAAAACTATGATGGCACGAACATAAGTAAGCCATCACTAGACTACCTGCATTCTTCCGCTTATAAAAGCACTTTAGACCAAACGTAGGTGTCGATTGTTTCTCAAGTAAGACCGTTTCGCACCAATAGAACCTACGGGGAATCGATTTTGGGAGAGCTTTATCGAATGTTGACTAACATACGATACGCTTATTTGACGGTAAGGGATTGAACACGCTAACGTTATGCTCATCATCCTGCTAGCCAATAGAGTAAAGTACGTTGTAAACTCCGGGAGAAGGAATATCGCCAAAGACTTGCATGTGTATGCAATATAACAATAAAACATGCAAAAAGACAATGGTGTTTATTATATACTCGTAAAATTTTAGAAAGCAATCGCTATTTATGATTGTGGAATCCTAAATTACTTGAATGCAAGCTCCTTTTACGTTCTTAGGATAGTCGTTAACTACCTTAAATGGAAAAATATCGCTTACGAAGGTTACTTAACAGGAATACAAATTTAGCATACTATTTATTATTACTAATAAGTCAAGAGTAAGTATCAAGGAAAGAATTTAACGAACGAAAAGAAAAATTTAATGACAAATATACCCAGAGAACATCGCGTTCTTTCATGCATACTCGGCTATCATGGGCGTGTATTGCGGGGTTGCCTGTACTCCGGTTCTCAATTTTCAATTATTTATTGCAGCGAAACTAAGGCCCATTCAGACGAACGCCGTCACACTTTTTCATTACTCTACTTACTGCACCACTGCAAAAAGTTTCATCAAAATCCCCGGACAAAAGTGAGAGTCTCTCCTTGTCAGACCGAATTAAAATCCTCCATGCAGCTATCCTCAGCAGAGTAAAGAAAAAAGTATCAAGTACTGCGTCAAATTACAAATTTTAAAATCACACTAATACAAGGAGGTGGATCTGCTAAGTCTTTATACTTATCTATACGTATAGAAAACACATTAACATGTGTGGAATCTATTGTAATGATCGCAAATTAGAATACTCTAACCCAAAGGCTTAAAAATTTGCCGAAGTGAAAAACCGGGGACCCAGAAAGCCTGATGCTAAGGGGCATGATCTTCCTCTTGATTATGATAATGTAAATGAGATTCTAATTTTACTCAAATAATATTTTTTCTTCATAAATCATGGAATATTTAATAAAAAGTACTGATTTTTCGTACATTTAAGGAAAAATCGAGAAAATCTTTATAGTTCTACAAATGCTATTTTGTTTGTCTGTGCTTTAGGTTTCTACAATGACGCTTGCCTCACTTGCTTTTAGCTGTTAGAATTCGTGATGGATTCTTCAATTTATATGCCCAATATACTTTAGCGTTGAAATAATTCATAACAGTAAGAACAGGTGATACTGGTAGTTGATGAGCAGAAGTGAAAGTCGAAATGTATCTATCCCCTCTAATCTAATTGTTTGTATAAGAAGGGAATAATAATATAATAAGAAAAGTACTTCGTTTAGCTCCAGTGTTTTACTATAGTGGCAAAAATTGAATGTATACTTTAAATTGAATTTTCCGTACTAATTATTTTTTCCTCTTTCTCTTACAGGTGAGTGTAGCATCTAAAGCTCTTGCTTGAGGCAGTCCTTTGTGAGTACTCCGTATCTCTTCTGTTCACATATATAAATGCATTTATGCCCGTCATAGGCATTTCTCCCGGATAGTCATGTTGGCAACGTTGGAAGCGGTCCCGGGTTCGATTCCCGCTGAGGGCGAACATTTATCGGTGCTCACCCAGCATCATGATGAATATAGGTAGTTATCTGAATTAAAGGATAGCAAGTCCGGTCACGGAACACGGAAAGACGGCGGCGTGGGAGTCGATACGCTGACCCCTTATCACACACACTGCCTGGATAGGCCCTTTCCTCAAAGGGATGTTGCGCCGCGGGTTTAAGTTTATATATGCCCCTACGAAAATCACATACACAGGGATTAAGTTTAAATCTTCGATATTTTTAAATATATATTTATTTTTTGGGATTTCAACAACAGTTGTTGTTAACTATAGACATATACGGTCTACAAAGATTTGATTTAAACGCCAGGTATATTTTTAGTTATCACAAGTCACTTGACATACAGTAATCCAAAAATTTCGGTTAAATGTCCAATGGGCCCATGAGTGATGACTTTTTCTTGGAATCTTAGATTTAGATTAATTGCTATCACTGAATTGTTTTCCTACACTTTCGTCAAAATATTTCTTGGAAAATTCATATCTAAATCTCATATCTTACTGGGTTTATTTAATGGGTAAGAATCATTGATGTTCCATAAAACACTAAAGTTAAACGATGAAGTCTGGAACTGTTTCAGATGTGTGCAGTAACCAATATCGTTGATTCTCAAAAAAATTCCAATTAGAAAATCATAGTATCATATTTTATGGACATTGGTACTATAAAACAACTGTCAGCTGCCTAATCGGCGTAAATACGTGGTTCCGCAAAGATTAACGTATCTTAACTACTCTTGAAATTCGACATTTTTTGGCTGTGGAAATATTTTCTAATATTCATCTAAATGAATTAATGAGTGGTTTATAGTCTATGAATGGATGAGGACTTCAGATGAGTTCAAACCACTGGAAGGGATATCTATTATCTTAATGAGAAACCTCTAAAGAATACATTTTGGAGGCCTAAAAATTATATTTTCGCAAAATAGGTCTGGAAATTTCCACGATCTCATACCGGAATCGAATTTTGATAAGCTGTCACGAAAAATCTTCGATTTGCATTTTCATCGTCGATAAATATTAAGATTATCTGAAACTGTCCGTACGTATCATTTTACACTGACACTACACGAATAATACATTAATATCATTTTTTCTTTGGAAACGTTCGATCTTTTAGCGTTCGGTTTTGCGATAATTTTTAAACTTGCCTGTGCATCTTTCGAAATCTTTAGTCCGGTGAGTAAAGAATTTCCTACCTATCGAAAATTACCACCACCTGCCGGAAAAATGTGGACACTTGAAAAACGACGAGTTGGCAAAAAAATAAAATGACGATTTCACTTTCGCGGGAAAATATGTATTCGCACTCTTCGCCACGCTTTCACGGAAAAATTTCTTTTATACGCATGATTTTTCGATAAACGGCCCAACGGCGCTTTTAGTGACGATGGACAATTCCAAAGTCGAAAGGAAGGTTTAAAGAAATACTTTTAGGGATGTGTATATATTTTCCTGTATCTCAATCTCATTTAACCAGGAGAAATTTTCAACTTGTCTATGTAATGGATAATGGAGAAGGAATACGCTAATTATCGTATCTAAAACATTAGGAAGGGCTACAAATTCAAAGCTCAGAAAGGTAAAAATATCATAGTCAACTACCATATCGCGAATGTAAGGGTTTTAGGGAAGTCTAAAATAAGCTCATCTACGATTCATTTATAATATATAATAACCGAGCTTGGTATTATCAAGGGAATGATTCGCAAATTTACTTAAACTACTAAATGGATTATATCGTTAAAAGATAGAATATTTAACTCTAATGGTTATACTTTTTACTATTACATTGCTTACTCAGTAGCTTAAATTTGCTTGCAAAAAGAGTCAAATTGAAGCACGATCTTCACTTGAAATACCTTAGTTGAATGTTACACATGCTGTTTTACCGAAGGTTGCAAAGAAGTATATGATGGAAAAAATACACGCAATGAGATCATAAACATCGTAGTAATAAGATTATTCCAGCATAGATACGGAAGGCAAAAAAGGCCTTTTGCTAAAATTATTTCTCCTTGGAAGGGTATGGAAGAAAAGCAAATTATGCCCGAACCTTGTGTTTAGGTTCACCAAACAAATTAGCATAGTCTTAATAGCGAAGATAATTGGTAGGAAAAGGTTGTTGGTTATAATCGGCTAGATAATTACATGCTTGCAGAGCTATTTAAGCATTCTAATTCCTTCCAAATTAGCTGCGTACTTGGAAAGAGGATGGGCAACGATTAATGGATGCACTTTCGCCTTTCACCAAATCCACAACACGGATCCTTCAACGGAGTAACACGTACTAAATATGATGGACCGACAGATGGCGTAAATTTCTTTTGCCTTCAGCTGCTGAAAGTTGACGCTTTTTAACATAACTACTAAATATGGTAATCGCTTCCCGAGAAAGATTAAAGCGAAACCAACATTTTCCCTCCAAACAAATTTTTCGACTTTTAACTTAAATGTATCGCTCATCGCTGTAATTTCCGGTTGTTTGAAAATATCATTTACCCGAGATTATTAAGCGATAGAGACTTTATACGCTTGACGTTCGTAACGATTGTTAGGTATATTTTAAATACACCTCTCTTTCAAAATTCTCCATTTTTACGATCCGATGGTTCAATATCCTCTTATTTAACAAATTTACGTTTGTATCTCAGTTGCTTATAAGGAATCTTAAAAATTTCTCGTGAAAAAGGTTTCATTTTCTTTTGGTTGAAAATGTTCAAGTAAAGAGAATATCCCGCCTCTTCAACTGTGAGTTATAGAGGATAACTATCGTTCAATTGCTCAAATTTTTTCCGTATTTTCAGGATTTCTACCAAATGTAAGAAAGATATTGTTCATACTTATCTTATGGCATTAACTTAAATCTGCGACACCTTCTATGCCGACTTACTTTTCAGTGTATGTCAATAAACCTTTTAAGTTTTAATGTTAGCAGTAGTGATCTGTGAATTGTGCTTTTCACTTCACATTGAATTTGAATAGAATTCAAGAGATTGTTCAAATTTGGAATTAAGTTGACAAATATTTGATTTTACACAAAATCCATTCTCTTTGTTTCTCATTTAACTCCTAAAGAAGAGGTCACATTTTCTTTAATACTTGAAAATAGTATCGCAAATGTATAATACAATATTTTTTAAAAACAGAATATAGTTTCTCAATCATAGTCATTTTGATTCCGAAATACGTTTTGGTTTGAAGCGTACCTATATAAAATATGCTACACAAATGTAATCTAAAAAGTTGAAAAACGGGATTGACGACAAAAAAACGTAAAAAGATATTGCGAAAACATAAATTTCCGCATCGTAAATTTATATTGGGATTTTGATTCAATTTGATTCTTCGGTTTGAAATATTTTTCGAACGATAGTAATTCGATTCCAGTCGAAATTATAAATATTTGCACACTCATAACTACTTATGGCTACACATGTGAACTAGTAGACTCGAAGTTACAATATAGCTATACAGCTATCATAGCATATCCTTTACCTTCATACTCAGTCAACCAGAAAATCGGAATGTTCAATCGCTATTGAAATTATTTCACGGGTGTGATTATGTTGTTTAGCATTATTGAAAAGTATTGATCATATTTGGAAACTTACAGATGCTATGAAAGTTCTGATAAAGATCATTTTAAAGTTTAGAATGAGTACTGGATGAAGTTTTTTGCACAAAACAGCAATGTCTTTTCTTACAGGCCACCTAAACTATCCTCCGGCAATAAATTCTGCTTATAATTTAAGACATACACAAGCTCTAAATTATTAATTTAACCTGCAATTTTATAAAGGCAAATTGTAGAGCGAAGCAACAAAAGAATCAATCCCATGTATATATCCCAAGAGAAGATAAAAACCTACCTGATACATGAAATTTATTAAGGATGAATCACTTGTTAACTCAGGAATAACATTATTTGGGGAGTTGCTCACTGTACGAATTATTGGAAAATTGACTAATTGAAAATATTGACCACTCGGCTATTTTGATAGTGAAGTAGGTTGTAATTCAACCAAGGGGCTGGTTAAATTGGCTACTGCATGCACCCACCAAATAATGGCAGATACAATTACACAAATCGATCCGCCGTGTAGGGCATGAGAAGATGCGTAAGCACCCACGGATAATGTCTTACTGCATCGAATTTATTTAACCATCTTAAATTGTGAACTTTGATTGATCTGTGATTTCGTTCCAGTATGAGCTGATAAAACTCCGATTTGTATGCGGTGCAATTTTAAAAGGCAAATATATTCTCTTCCAACATTTTAAACTAAGAGATAAATAAAAAGTTGATAGGTCGCGATCACTGCGTAACCCAAGCAGCCAATGTTAACGGTGAGTTCCCGCATCTTCATCGCTGACATTGATTAGCTGCTAAGAATCTTATCAGCAGGTATCTAATCAGCTACTTTTCAAAGAATATTTAAACAACCATATATGGCGAAAAAGTGGACAGAAACACTTAGGATAGAAACAGTTATTGTTTTTACTCTTACGCTAAACAGATATCGTCTCGAAATTCAACCTGAAAACCTCATTCAGACATTTGTCAGATATTTAAAAGGTATTTATGAATTTGCTTCCGACTTTGGTCACTCCGAACTTCGCTCATCCACAAGTAATGAGGCCTGCTAATGCAAGAACTTCATCTACCGAAATTTTTCTCGGGTAAAATGTTAAACTGCTCATTTGAAAAGGGAATCGCAGATGTAAACGTATTAAATTCATAAAATAAACGATCGAAATGTGCTAAAAAGATGTGGCGTCCGCTACATGCGCAATTTGATTAATTATCGTGTTTATTATAATTTAGTTGAGAATTCCTTAGAATAACATTCATCTTCCCTGCATTTCGATATTTAGGAGGGAGTTCAGCATTTTATTTTTTTTCTTTAATTCATAGTGATCTAAATATACGATACAAAATCGTCAATCCTGCAAATATATTTGTTTATTGTATTTAACCAATATAATATTTATTGTACTTAATTGTAAGTAGCAGCTTATATTTTTGACACTTTTTTGTTAACTAATTGAAATTTCTTAAAATTACCATATGCTGAATCGATTGTCATATGAGTAGATTCATTCTTACTGTATCTGTAATATTCCGCAAATTATAATATAAATGTAAAGCATAGATATAAATTTTAGTAAATTCAGAAAGGAAGAAAAGCTTTAGAATTTAGCGAAGAGGCCCTTTTTTCAAAATATAAAAGGTTTTACCTAAATTCGGCTTTATTTTACTTAAATCAGCTACTTATGTCGCCCAATTAAGTCACACGGCGGATATTCAACTGGATTTCATTAAATAATCATTTATATGTTATTTATTAATTTTAGATAGATTCTTTTGATTGATTATCATTTTACATTTTTTATCTCATTATGCTGCACTTACATATTTAGTGTATAATCTACAGGTCATGCCTCTAAATTCATAGATTTCAATTGTTATGAAAATATCTTTTTAAGCTTAATAATACATTATAGCAACGATTGGAAGACTAACATAAATAAATTTTTAAATTTCGCTGCTTAAAAACGCACTCGAAGTCCTTACATTCAGTTATGCTACCCCATTCTTTTATGAAATCAGTCTCATCAAATATTCATACAATAGAATTAGTGTCGTCATATATACCTATGTTTAAACTTGACGAGAATCATGCATTAGTTACCTTAAACTGCCATAAATTTGTCCTAACGAAAAAATTCTTTTTCCCTATCGAGCCTTTACTAACTCTTTATATATCATTCAAAAAAGATCTGCCGATGACTTAAATATGTTGGATAATTCAAATATGATAAATATCGAAAATAAGTAGGGTTGGTCGATTTCCTAATTTAGGGTTAATGCGGGTAGAGTTTGTTTTATGAATTGGAGTGATTGATGAAGAGGTCAAATTAATGGATCCATTTGAGAGGAATAGCGATACATATTCGTAAATATTCTGAACATGATATCTCATCCGACATTGTTCAGTTCGCATTTCCCTCAGATTTAAGATCTTTGCGAGAAATGAAGGATAGCCCTCGCTATCAGAATTTATTCGATTTAAGTTTTTCCGCAATTAATGCGTAATCTCTCAAGTAATTCGTCAACTACTCGAACGAGGCGTCATTAATGTCCTGTAATCTGCTGCGTTTCCACCGTTGATATCCAAGCACAGATGACCTTCTTCGTAATGGATCCCTTTCACCAGTCGAAATACCACTCAGCCATGCGAGAATGACCAGATGACGCTTAAAATCCAGAATTATTCGGGAAATTTATAGACAACAACGTGGGTCAATATTCCCTTCATTTACGTCCCCGTGTAAAACCACGCATGCCAAGAGCATTCCGTAGCCGGCGACATCAGCGCAGCGTATTTCACGCGGCGAACGCCGCAACTAAAGGGGGAGCAAAACATTTCGGTAATGACTAAATAAATGCGTGGAGGTCCGGAAAGGAAGGGTTGAGAGAGGGTGGCGGCGGCGGCGGCCGGTTGATCAATAGCTCATAATGAGACTCGTGTGAATTTCACACGGTTTCGGAGATGAGAGAGCGGCGGTGCACACCTTGTAACGTGGGTCCCACCCTCTATAGCAGTTTAAGCGCCAATCTGGAGTCGTTTGAGAGAGGGAGCGGGAGCGAAGAATTGATTGCCGGAGGTTGCCTCCGGGCGCGGGCAGGGGGTGGGGGTGGGCAGCCTTTTCCTCGGCGGAGGGGGTGGGGAGGGATCGGGGGGCCGTGGGATGGGAAGGGAGCCGCACGCTCCTCCCTGTAATTATGGAAAGTGAGGCGGAAAATGAGACGCAGGCCTGTATTTTCCGGGGTTAATTAGGGAAGGCGTGAAGAAAGAAATTACGGCGCGATCAGACGAGAGGGAGGAGTGCAGGTGAGGGGGAGAGCGATGACTGCTCTTGAGCATTTGAAAGATACTTATGGAGGATGCTCACCTGTTATTCCGACGTACGCCACGGTGACGCTGGGAGCACCGGATGAAGTTTCTCTCATTCAATTGTTATAATCGGGAGTTTATCAGTGCTGAGGATGCGGGGATCCGATTCGATTTGCCATTGCGCCGTTTTTTATAGCCTTGCATGGCGGCCTTTGGCAGGAAACGAACGCATGCTGGATAATAATAGGTCATTTAAAAAGTACCTCGCGCATTTATGATGTTTTCTTTTAACAGCCTATGGATGGAAATTTGGAAAAATGTTCTGCGCCCTTGCTGATAAAAAATACTTTAAATACCGAGCTGCGATGAAATATTCTTTTAAATTTTCCATTTGCATACATAAGTATTTGGAACGATAAGCGTCCCAGTAATATGTTATCCTTCGATGTCTATGTTTCATTTATTCTCCATGATTCCTGTAAGCACCAAGACTAGAAATTTTCTACTAATATTTTCTCTCTTTTTTACATCTTAGAAATTAAGGATTGTTTTATATATGGATTTGATATTTCAACGCACCTTAAATTTTCTTTTTCCTCGATTGGTTTATACTTGTTAGCAAGAAACAAAAAATATATAGCGTTTGGTTCACGCTATCAATCATATATTTTAATAATACATTATTTAACTATAAGATTGGTAAGAAGGACATGTGAGTCTATTGGTCGCCTTTAAAAATTATTTGTTGATCGCGTCTTGAAAAATAAGGAAACTCGTAATAATGAGTCCCCAATCTAAAATACAGTTCTTCGAGATTAGCGATCAGTGCAAGGAAACTTTCAAATGTATATGTATTTCAAATCAATGAAATCTGTTGTAATAACTGACTGCCCAAACATATTATTTGAAATCAAAATTTAACTTTTAGTCGCTGTATATGGGTATTATATTTAATATATTCAGCAATTTAGTGTCATATTAAATAGTAAAAGTGAATCAAACATCCAATAATACTAAGATACGTAAAGGAATATTTAGAAACCTAAAAACATTTTCAACTCTCATAACAGTAAGGCTATTTGCTATTCTTATATTAATCTTTATAAACTTAGAATGATTTAGGCTGAAATTGTTTTTCTTTCGAAAGATTTCATAATATTTAGGTACTGATTGAACAACAAGGAGAATTAGAAGCGTTAAATATTTATGATAAGATCCTAACTTCCCTCGCGTTGATATTCTTCATATTATTACATCATAGATGCCTAAAGGATATCATATAAAACTTCTACATGAGGGCAAGCGGAATGCACTAGGATGTTCTTTCAAAATAATATAGTCTACCAAACTCATAATAAACTTATTGATCACTATATATTCTCAATTCCCTATGTGAGTTCTCCAATGAGCGCTCTCAGGTATTTAAATCAGCTTTATATAATATCCGAGACTGAATTTGCTTTTCTTTCGAAAAAAATCACGGGATTCAGATATTAATTCGGAGAGGAGAAATATTATAATCTCCCGAACGTATTTCACTTAAAAAATTCCTCCGGAATGAAAAGATGACGTTTATAGCGAGCGTACGAAACTGTACGCTCTGGTATGTGGATAAGAATACAACGGTAGGAAGGTGAGTGGAGATGGGCCGAAAGATAGTCGAGGAGAAAAGAGGATAGCTGTGAGGAATAAACTCTCAGGTCGATAAGAGGAGGTTTGGAAAAAAATGCAGAAAAAACCGGGAAAGCCGACCGACAAAAAGATGAGCCCTGGAAGCGAATGAATAGCGGTAAAAACGTTGCTTAAGGGACGATATCCGTGGATTGAAATATTAATGCGGGGAGGCAAGAGATAAGACAAATTTGACAAAACTCTCCTAATGCCTCTCTTTTAGGATTATCAGAGGCTGGGGAATAGAATTTGACGAGGGCAAAATAAAACCAAGAAGCAGGTGCAGACGTCTTTTGAAGAAGAAGAGGTGAAAGAGGGGGCGTGGAGAAAACGGAGTAAAAGAAAAAGAAGGAAAAGTGAGAGGAAAAGGATGATTATCGCATGCCAAAACATGAGCGATGAAGAGTGGAATGGGGAAGGATGAGGGGGAGGATCTATGGAGATGAGGGGAAGGTGGGTGTATAAGAGTGTAGACAAGGAGGAGGATGGAGTTGAGACCAATGGAGGGTTGTTAGATAAAAATAAAAACATGATGACCCTGAAAAGAAGGAACAAACGCAGAGGAATAAGGTTGTTTATTTGGATATTTTTCACTATCAGAACTATTAAGGGAAAAGAGATCTGTTTAAGGAAGATCGTGTGAATTCAGAGAAGAATCCTAAATATTAAAAATTATTGAAGTTACTACATTGTAAATCTCACAAATCCAGCCTGTTTGTGAAGTATTCAGCTCGGAGGTCTGGTTTAGCCTAAATCACCGTTCTATTAGCTACGATTAGCTCTAGAGAAGTGAGGCTTGCGAAACAACATGAGGATTGAAGTACTTTGCTCTCGTTTTCCTCTCTAATGCTGACAGAGGAAACGTGTAAGTACAACCTATGAATAACACTTTGTATGACATTTAAGATTGGATCAAATCTTTTTGGCGAGGTTGGGCCCATGTGGTCTCTTTTCACCTAACTTCGTATGTAATAATAATTTGGGGTGATAATATACATTTAATAAGGAGTTATCAGGATGAATCCCATCTTTCTGCATCACTTGTATCTCGGTCGCTTTTACATTATCAAAGCCATTAAATTGGCTGAAAATATACTAAATGACATAAACTTTTTTAACTCTCTAGTACGAAGAAAATATTTGATAAATATTCCAAATCTTAGATAGGTATGGTCTATCTATAAGCTGCTAGTTGAGAACGAAGTATCTCTCTTGCTAAGTTTGGCTCCCTTTTGTCTATTTCTTTCTTTACCATTTAATTCTTTATCCATTGCCGCATATATTAGAGAAACAACACTTGGACATATTCAAGATATTTTTAAAGAGAAATAGTATAAAGCAGTATTTTTATCGGTCAATATAGTCTTTAAATAAAAAGCTGCTTAAAATGTCTTTAGCAAATACTGATGACAATAGGTAATATTTTCAAAGAAACAAGCGACTGATATTTCCAGCATCCATTATAAATTAGAAGCCATCGAGTCTGTTTTATGAGAAATAATCATTTTTATGAATGATTTTGGAGTTAATGTAGGCCAATTTATTGGGGCCAACAATATTCTGTCAATGTCTTTTTCATCGATAGAATATAATTATGCTGTGCATTTATAAGTGATGAATTTTCAAAACTAACATTCCTTGTGCAATATTATTAGTTATTAAAAATACGTTTGATGTGCTTAATAATGCGGTAAATATAGAATACTTTTGAGAAGATGATTTTCAGATCCTTGAACTGCATTGAAATATAACAAACAGAATTGAACAAATCCATCGCAAAAAGCGGAGTTTGGGTGTCGAAAAAACAACCAAACGTTAGCAAAAATAATAAAAGATCCAAAATGGAATGGAAATGCAGTTGTATATTACAACATTGATTCGCAGAATATATTCGAAAAATTAGAGTAGTGAAAGCGGCCCCGGGTTCGATTCCCGGTAGAGGCTCACGTAAAAAATGAAAGCTGTCGAAACGCAAAAAATCAATTACAACAAAATTAGTGTAATTAGGAAGGGACGGATCTTCCGTATTTTTGAATCTTTTGGGTGAGTAGAGGTTTCATACATCATTTGTCTCATTCCTGTCTCTATTTATGTTTGCTTTCATTTCTCCGCTGTATAGAGTAAATAAGTAAATAGAATAAATAAAATATTTTGGTCTAGAGGAAATGAGATGTAGAGGGTAGAAGACAGCTAAAGAACGAAATATTCAAGAGCATGTTTCGGATGCGGAGATAAAACGGATGTGAGTAGGTGAGAAAGAAAGCAAAATAGGAGCAGACAGTGAATTGAAAGTGGTGTGGGGAATAAAAGATGGAGGGAGTGTCGGAACATCAATCGCCCACCTCGAGGCATAGCGGCCTTTTAAAGGCTACACTGGATTCCTCTCTCTCGGTCTTTTTATATTCCGTGTTTCTGGCGATCGGTACGCGTAAGTGGCGGATAGAATGTTTAAATTATGGGAAGAGGAAATCGCATGTTTCTTGACGAGGGAGAGCGGAAAATCATCTCTCCGAGAGAAGGGTAAGAATAGCCTGGCTGCCTAATAACTGTGACCGCTACAGAAATATATCGAATTCCTCGGATAATTAAACTAAAAAGGGGAGAAAAACATGGAATTAGGTGAAAATTGCGTGATGATTGACCCATGAAGGGGCTTCTGCACTGGTCAGATGGAATTATCAATTTCATCCATTTCTTCGTGGATCGATTTTTTTATCACAGACGTTTTTAATTGTTCTCACATCTTCACGCAAGGAATGCCTTCAATTAGTTCCTTTGAATAAACGTAAAATTGTATGGGTTTCATCTGATAATATGGATCTAATGATATGGAAATGAGACCAAAATATACATGGGTGGTCTGAAAAGTTTCCGACATTTCGCCATTTCTCGACATGTTTTCTGAAATTTTTTTGAAGATTTCTGAAAAATCTGGGGTCGGAAACAGACATCAACAATCTGACAACCCTCATATATATAGCTCGCGGAGACTGAGATATCGAATGACCAAGAGAAGCCTCGTACTTGAAAGTTGCTATTGATTATCATAATATTATCTTTAAGGGTTTCTAAGTGAAGTAACGCCCAAAATTGTCCTCTGCCATCCAAAAACCTTTCCATTCCTAAATATTTTCCAAATGTATCTAACATGAAGAGAATATTAAGAATAAGTATGAGGACGCACCCCAACCTGACATTGAATATTGTGACTAAAGATAAGAATTCATCATTCCTGTTTAAGGAAAATAATTATATGTTTAGTGGACCATAGAGAAAAATAATAATATCAAACTAATGTTAAATATCTTTCTATGGAAATGTTAACCATAATTTTGATCTTTATAACTAACGGTTTTATCTATGTATATGCAATCAGTGTCACTTATAAATCTCATGTAACGTTGTTCCTTCGTTCTCCTTTCAATTAGTCAATGCACTTAATGAATGTTAATTCAAAGGTCACTTTATGAATGCTATATAATTAACAATCATATACGTATGTATTCGAAAAATAGGTTTCACTGAAATTATATGAGGCATTCCAAAAGGTCTTCATCTGAATCACACTTTACTATTTAAACAGCCATTTTTATCATTTAAGCGACTTTTCACCCCATTTACAACAAGAAGATTCTTTGTCTCGGAGAAATTTTATGAACTATTTCAAATGTTAAGTTATGATAGGCATTATTTCGTAATTTCTTATCTCAGGTATAAATGGAAATAATTAAATGCAAGAATTGTTCAAATTTTTGTCTTTCGTGGAAATTGCGAAATTAAGTTCTCCTTTTCTGTAAGAGATAGGGGTGTAGATTAAATACTGGATCTGACTCTTCAAAATCATTCAATTTCATTTCCAAAATGTTATTTTTATCCGTTATTTTACTGTTCCGGTTTCGGTCCTCTAGCAATCATCGAACCTGTTTTTTTCCGCTTCGGTGAAATAATTGCTGCAAGGATTACATTTTTCGAAACCCTTACGCAGAATTAATTTGAAGTAAAACTTAGAAAAAACTACTTATTCGAGAGAAAGTATTAAAGAATTAGTAAGGTTATCAAAATTGAAATGTTAATGAGTGAGTTGAGTGTCAACGTTGCATATGTTTGTCAAACGTAAATACAGTTTCAATCGATGAGAATACGAGCCGATAAACGGGAAGAAAGAAGGTTCGGTTTCAGTTCAGGTTGAAGGCTCAAATTTTCGATCCGAATTCCGTTTTCAGTCTTTTCAGTCTAATTCAGCAAATTTAGCATTATTTTGGTTTCGGTTTGGTTCCAATTCTATTCTCTGCCTCATATTTACAAACTAAACATTTGCCGCCACTTTCCTCTCGTAATTCAATTCTTCCTCTGAAGTTCCTCTTTTCCGCTTTTTCTTCTGTGTTACCTTCAGTTGATTATTTTTCTCACTTTAGTTTTTCTTCTAATCAATATTTTAACCCTAGAGTCCTCCTTTTCTAATCTTTCTTTCGCCGCGCCGTATTCCAATTTCCTCTTACTATATCTTCTATTTTATGACTGTGAAACATTAATAATAATATTTGAAATGAAAGGATAATCGTTGTATAGAATTATATGACTCGTATCCAAGCTTGCGCGGTTCACTATAGCATAAGTTTTAGGAAAATTATCGATCATTCTAAATTATGAAATAGAATATTCTATGGTATATTTTAAGTTTACCAACGGCAAATATTGGATCTGTTTGAAATCAGAGATAACATCCATTTCTGCAAGGATAAGCAGAAGTGGAAAATATCGGAACTCGATCTAGGACTCGAACTTAGGTCTTCCAAATTTCAGGCAGTTTTTCTTACTTTAAAATAAAATTAAAATAGAGTCAGGCGTAATATGAGGGAAATCCATTGTGTGAATTTTCTTTTCCATTCAGTTATTCCTACCTCTAATCTCAAATCCTCAATAAAATTTAGCAATTCTTTTTTACTTTTATTCTCATTGCTTAAGGAAAATCATCTTCAGGTTCTATATTATTTGTGGTTCTCCTATTGTTTCTGCTTGTATGTCAATGCTTGTATTTCCATCGACAGGAAGTCTGAGCTAGAACTTTCATTAAAAAATAATAAACTCAAAACTAAAGAAAAATCTCACGCAAGGTTCGTCAGAAGATTCAAATAATAAATTTGTAATTTGCAGTTAAGATGTATCACTTGTTTTGATTTAACATGCCAATACCTAATATTGTATAATAATAATTATACCAAAAAATAATTATATTATATATATATATATATATATATATATATATATATATATATATATATAATTATTTTGTGGTATAGTATAAGAAATTTGTCATGGAGAACTTTGTTGTCAGACACTACCACCAAGTGAGACCTGAGACTGTGATGTTTACCTAATATTGTATTATAGAATTACCAAAATGTATTCATTCAGAACAAAAAATCATAAATTTTTGTTGTTTCCTATCACGGCGACAGCGTTAAAAATTCATTAATACTGGTTTAATAGCTTTTCTCTAAAATCAGATGACCTGTACGTCAAAAAAACCATTTCCGTTTCCATTTGCCTGGAATATGGTTATATCTTATTCAATTATTC
Organism: Pachydiplax longipennis; assembly: GCA_036926295.1. NCBI lineage: Eukaryota > Metazoa > Arthropoda > Insecta > Odonata > Libellulidae > Pachydiplax > Pachydiplax longipennis. Next base: position 74,288,082 of record JAVFKF010000012.1, read on the forward strand.
CCTGTAACTGCTGTAACTAACTAGTATCCCATTACAGAAGACATTGGATACTTTTGGATAATACATTACATAATCATAAGGCAATCTCATGCAGAATTTTTAGTTACGTCTTACATTCATCGTTAAAATAGTGTTATATTGACAATATAGAATTGAAGGGTCAATGTACATGTCTACATGAAGAATATTTTAGGACTTGTAAATTTCCTGCATTATTCCTAACGATATTGCCATGCTCCCGCCTTTGTCCTCTCTGTTTTACTGTATTAATCGTGATTGGAATTTATAGATAACTTTCAGGTAATGTAACGAAGAATGAAAATAATAACTGAAAAGAGGAGGGAATAAAATAAACCAAATTTTAAGCTCTATGAAATTCGCCTTGAGATAAGGATTTCAACATTGGCGAGTAGAAACGGCGGCTGGCTCCAATTAGATGAATTTAGTGTGAGATGAAGAAGGGATTCCACGGAGTGGGGAGGAGCAGAGAAATGGTGAAGAAAAGAGCGCGCACCGCATCTCCCTACCGCGCTTCCAATGCGCAGGCCGCACCCTATCACAGGGTTAACTATCGATCCCAGGAAAGTTAATCTGTTCCAGCTGTTGAGCCAATAAGATTTCCTTCAGTTTGCGAACCCCATCCCTAGGGGCGCCTCCTCCCCCACAAACCCTCGCCCAATGATCCCTCGCTGCCTTTATTTCCTCTCTCTTCTTCTCTCTCTCTTTTATAATCTTCATTTGTTTTTCCTTCCTCTCCGCTATTCTCCCTTCCGTTCTCACCCTAACACCATCTTTCCTTTCTCCATCTACATTTCAACCAGATATTTCGTCCTTATTGCTTCAGGACCCCTCTACAATATTTCTATGGAATTTATTCCATTTGTCTTTTGGCACGGCCTACAAATGTGTATCTTTCATTAATTTTGACATAGAAATGAACCTATTATCTTTGAAAAGCCAAAGGTTACTTACTCTTACTAATTCCAATCTGCTGATCGCGGATGTCACCATCATTCATCTATATATTGTATCATTTTCGAGATAATCATTTTTGTATTAAAGAAATTCCATGTTTTCATAAATGTCAATTTTTGACATAACAAACCAATTTTTCAAAAATTCGTGGTAAATATATATACTCAACATAAAATATATTTCTTTTAAATTTGTTTATATGTGCGTTCCATTAGTTTCTTAATCCACACTATATGAATGCCTCCCATGCCTTTCATATCATATTGATTTCAGTTCTCCTATCGATCCATTGTATATTGTTTAACATACTCCCATAATCTTTTCACAGGTAATATTTTCCCGGTTTTATTTCTGTTTCCTTTCATTTCATATTGGCATGATTAGTTTTCGTTCTTTTTACTTCTAGTTCTACCCCTTTTCATATTCGTACCATTTCCGTCGATTTCATTTCCCGGACTAGTTCTTCCTCTTTATTTGGGTCTTTCATGCTCCATTTCTCCCACTGATCTGTGTGGTAAAGAAAAGCGCCACGGTCAACTATTGCTGAGGTTGCGAGTTCGAATCCATCTCAGGATACGGATGTGTGACTTCGCCAAGAAACGTGAAATCGATTCACTGAAATAACCGTGACCGTAGCATTGAATAAGACAGTTTTTCAAATCGAGTTCCCTTATTTTACTTTGCTTTCATTGAAATTTAGAAAAAGTCATTGCTATTAAAATACATTAGCTCTCTATATTTTTTTTCAGTTTTCTCAACTAGCACTATTTACTATAAAAAATATTCTTTGAGAGGGTTTCGTCCTGCTGCGTTAAATATACGTTTGATCCCACTAAAGGGGTCAGCCCTCAGATCATTGTTTTCTTGTGAGGTTATTGTATATGTTATTTTATGAGAATATTCCTGTAAAGATGATATCGATTCATTTCAAGAATCTTCGTAATAAGAAAAATGTTCTCCAAGTAATTATCGTCCGACCAAATACTTTCGGATGTCAAAAATATAACAGAATATTTTTTCTTTTCTTTTTCCTCTTTGTCCATCTTTCTTATCTTTAAATATTGGCATCTCAAATTGAATTTTTCGTTCCATCAGCTTTCCCGAATTTTTCTATTAGTATTCTAATCTTCTTGGTAACAAACATTCTCCAACTCTTTCTTTCGTCCGAACCTTTGTATCTCGGAAATTTAACATGCCAAATCTGGTTTTTCATTTCTCCTTCCTCTTTGTCCATCCTTCTATCTATAATATTAGTATCTTAGGTTGAGTTTTTTATTCCATCATTTTCGTCCATTACTCTCCGCTGTTTCTTTGTTTATTCCATCAAGAACTTCCTAGCTCCCGATGAATTTCCATTTCTTTCTTGTTTTGCTCTTTCTCTTATGACGGAAATCGGCTCCTTCTTGCCTCGAATGCAATCTTCTGCCCTTCATGCCGCAGTAATTCCACTTTCTTCCCCTTATTCCCTTCAAATTCTCCACTGCTACTTTTGTTTTTTCTCTGTGCAATTTTACTCGCCATTAGATATCTTTTCAGCTTAGTGTTTATTCTCTTCATCTCTCTTTTTTCCAGCTGATTTCTCCTTTCCAACCCCTCTTCTACTAACCTTTAGCCTCCATCTCATTCTCTCTTTGTCTCGTCTCTCTGTCTCACCAATCCATTTCCCCATCTCTCCCTTCTTGCATTTACATTTTATATCTGCTGCTTACGAACGTTGCAATTTGCTAGACTTCCGCTGGAACTCGGGGTTGGTGCGATTGCGCGCATCTTCCGCGCATGCGTACAAGGATTTCGACTCCTACCTGTTCAGTCCCCCATTCTCAAGAGGTGGTCGATATATTCAGTTTGTATTCTCCCTCTATCGACTGACTAGAAGCAACTACTCCTTCAAACACAGCGTCTTACCTTCTTCACAGTGCACCTCTCGCGAGTGAAGCGTCTATGTTGGGGATAATATGTTGCGCATCATGAGAAATTAACAAAGGATGGATGCGATTTAAGACTCGTTCCTTAATCGAGGAGTAAAGGAATTAATAAAAGAAATGAATGGAATATGTTACCTGATGAGGCCCTCAAACACTTACTGAAAACAATTACAGAGTTTAGACAGAGATGCATAATTTTCTTATAACATTTGACATGATAATGTAATAATAGAGTTTATTATTTTATTGTAGTTCATGCATAATTACTATGTTCTTACATTTAGTCTTTTTTGTAAATAGTGCTGCAATAGGTTAATAGTTAAGTTTGTTAGAGTAATATAAAAAATTACCTATTTGTATGATTTGTAAATATGTTGTGACTTTATTTTTAAGATTTTAGATTGAGGGGCAAGGCTGCCACCTGACTATTGTCATACTGCAACAATATTTTATAAAATAAATTAGACGGATTGGACTTGTGTGGATAATCATATTAATCTCCCCCTCTGAGAATCTGTTAAGGTAAAAATTTTAATTGTAGTATTCAGTAAACTCGAGTTTTTCCTTAGGTAGGAAGTAAAATAGTCATATCTCTATGAAATTTCATCACGAAGCTTCTTGTTAATAGCCCTTTGTCTAGTTCATATGTGGTGGGGTCTGCAGCCCACGTTTGGCCTTTGGAGAGTTCATTGCGTCATTTAAGTAACTTCCTGAAACAAACATCTGTATTTTAATAAATTTGTTTTCCAATCTTGTAAATGACGCCAAGTGTAAAATAAAAAGGAAAATATCCGACTACAGTTTACTTGGCGAAGGAATTTATTTTTTCCTATAAATTTTTAAGTTTAAAAAGTTGAATGTTGCCCATACTCAACACAAGAGTGGCCTGATTGTTTCCCATGTGACCTTTTTAATGATACCGAATGCTAAATATGCCTTTCTGATGAAAGAAGGTTCCACAATCCTGGTCTAGTCGATTAAAACATCGGTGTGAAATATTTGTTTAAGTATTTATGTCATTATTGGAATGATCACAAAATAATCTTTCTGTTCGAAATCTTCGCTTTATAACACTTGAAATTATCAGTATTATTATTATTATCCGTGGCGGATTGATTAACAGTCCGGAGGGAACATAACTATAATACCTTACATTACTTAAAATGTTATAGTTGCCTTCAACAGACATATTTAACAAACTACGGCGACAATTCACTTTTGCAATGTGTATATGATCTACCCACAACAGTACACTATCATAATACTAATACCTACTTGCTACGACAGTAGAATACTGATATCTCTCTTACAATTTCTTACTCCCTTATAACTTCAAAATTTGAGATTAAAATCATCCTTTTAAAATCATGCATGATCTCAAGTGTCATTTTGATAAATTCTCTATTAATTTGATCATTCATTGAGGAAGGAGCATCGCATGAGCAAATTGAAATAATCTACCGATGAACACTATAAACATACGAGAAAATGATCCAGTGACAAAATATCATCTCCAGACGATTAAAATTGTGTAGTAATATGCAAATGATAATGGTAGTTCCAACTTATTCTTCGATTTTAATTACATCCTTTTTATGTCTTATTTCTATTCTCCATGATACATCATATTTTTATAGCCGCATTTTTTAAGAGAATACTAACCTGTAAGGTTAGTATTCTCAAAAGCAGAGTTTTAAGCAGAGTCGCACAACCAATAGCTGTTTTTATGCGACTCGAGGCTCCTCCCGTGTTTATTTAGTTTAACTCACAGTGAGAACGAATCCCATCGCGAGAAATAAATATTTTTGTTCAAAATATTTGCGCTATGAAAGGTTTGTAACCAATGTAAGCCCTGAGTATAACATTAGCAGAAAAGGAAAAGAAAAATATATGGTATAGTTTTCTACTAATTTTTCCTTTCTTTTTCGGAATTGAGCGAGGACTTAATTTTCGTTAAATTGAATGATTAATTTATTTCTATATCTTAGTTACTTTCTGCGTATATCTAATACAGACTAACTAAGTTAATTATTCTTTTACTAATTTTTTCTATATGTGCCTCGTGAACTTGAAATTTATTTCTAATGCGGCCCGTCGATTGGCAAAAGTTGTGCACCGCTTGTTTAAAGGAATATTAAATATTAATTATCCCTCTGGATTAAAACTATTTTCTATGTAAAGGTGATATAAAGTAACTAGAGTTTAAGCCTTATCTGTACATAGTTATTAGTTCCATTATAAATATGTCCTTGTCAAATATTCTATCAAATACTCATTACGTAGATTTATTCTTTGCATGGCAAAGAATAAATCTACGTAGACAATTGTTTGTGAACATAGCGATTCAGGAGTATGGTATTTTTATTATTTTCTTTCCAGAATATGACCGTATACGTGCTAGGTATAAAATTTTCTATCCAATGGGTTAACTAATCTTGATTTAAAAAGAACTACCCATGCAGCTTCCAAGATCTTCATAGATAGGAAAAGAAAACAAAAACGATCTTTTGTGGGCTTGTGTGAGACAATTGGCTGATTTTCATTGATTTTAGAAACTTTAACTTACATAGTGTAAACCTAAAGCTGTTGCTTTATAATACGATCATGATTATCTAAATTATCTTTCTTTTTAGTTGTTTGAGATTATTATTAAGACCTCAAATTTATTCCGAATTACTATGTATATTTAAAAATCTGTGACTGCTCAAATCGATTAATTTCATTAATTCGTATGTTAATTAATCGAATGTTAGACTTTATTCCAGATATTGGACTTAATTCTAACTTACCTACTTAATCCAAACATTTTAGCAAAAAGAGAATTTAATACCTTAAATGATTATTTATAGATGTGCGCTAAACTATTCCCGAAACATGTTCATAGGATTTATCTCTAATGTTGTAATTGAATTTCCAAATACCGGTTGCATCGAAGATCCGTTCCACCGCCTCCGTTCGACTCCATTCTGAGTTTACTCGTTCGCCGCATGGTGGCTCCACTCGTCACATCTCACAATCTACCTCATACGAGCACAACACTCGTGAAAATACGTTCAGGATAGCGACAATTAACACTTTGTCATATATTGCATTTTTATTTCGTTGGCCTTAGATGCAAACACACTCACAATCGAAATCTAACGCGAAACTGATGATTGTTTATTGAAACATTGATTATAATCACAAAATAATCAAAATCTTCTCAAATGAAATTCATTTATTTATTATACGCGAAGTTAACGAAGTCAAATATAAACGATAATCTCTCAGAAATTTTGTTTCTCAAATCATGATTATAGGGGCAGGTATACTAACCCATGTATTTATAGCTTTCTGATAATATTTATCTTGAATACGACACAATTAACTTTGGTTTGTACGTAAATTCAAGTAAACGAAGTAAAACCAGCTTCGCGAGTTCCTGAAAATTATGTGGAACATAAAATATTGTTTTTTTTTGTATGAGATGCGGTGTTCCTCGAATCCCGCCCAAAACCTATTTTCGTTTCCTTATCTTTCTATAGGTAGGATTGCTCCTATTCTCTTTTCTTAGCTAAAAATTTGATTTGAACGTCATATGCCTTTGCGTCACTCAGTAATAAATGATTTTTATCGAACACGTTTAACTGCTTAAGACGGGTCAATCCTTCATTGGCCAACATTTGAAATAATATGGATTGTAAGTAGTTTAAGAAGTGTAATTTTCTCAGCCTATTCCTTAGTTCGCATATAAAGGTTTGATTGAAGAAGAACACTTTTGAAACTGATTAAATGATTTTACTTTACACGATGCTATAAAATTGAACGAATAAAGGCTCTCTCTCTCATTTCAATATTTCAAAGAATGTTAGATTAAGTACTGTAGATTGAATTAAAATAGTTAAAGATTGTATATATACCTCGCAGAATTTTTTCGAACACATTTTATTGTTTGTTTTTCAAGCTCATTCCTTTTCCCACAAAATCCCTCGGAAAATCATTGGAGAGGAACGCTTTCAATGTAACCTTTTGGATTTTCTTTCATCTAAGAGTTTACAGGAATTTCATAGTCATATATTTTCGTTTCGGGAAGTATTGTGAAAGACTCCAGTCCATTCATTTGCGAATATGACAATTTACATTGTTTTCTATAAATTATGCAAAACTTGTTTTTATATGAACAAAAGGACGACAAAATATCAAAATTACGAGTATAGATTACGTTCTACTTATTATAAAACATCTTCCTGCGGACCACGTATTTCATCTTAAGTAGATAGAGAATTAGCGTCTGAATATAATCATTAATCCATTTATATCAACTACTTAGTGGTTACCGATAATATTTGTCTCTATATAGCAATAAGTTTCATGTTTGTGCTCTCTGAAATACGGGAGCACATCCGAATATAGCCCACTAATGTCCCACGTAAAATCTCTCTTCTAGCTTCCACGTCACATTTACATACGAGCCTGAAATGGCATTGCGTCGCAATTTCAGAAACATACGCGCGGCAGCACATTTCGTAGAGCCAAAACTGAAGGCAAACGACGTCGTTGCAGAGGACGGCAACTTGCTAGATCAAAATCAAAATCACTGCACTTGGGTGTAATTGCGATAGGACAACTGTTCCGGAGGCAGCGTCGGGTTAATCATTCGCTAATCCGCCGCATCTCCTCCGCCGCAAACATTTTCGCATTCGACGAGTGGCGAGGTTATCTGATGCGAAGAATGCATCTGCCGCTCCACACCTCCCCACATAGATCAAGCCCACCCGCGCTCGATCAATCCCTAGGGTGGAAGCTCCTCTTTAAGTGCTCCTCTTCCCCAGGGACTCCCTCCTTGCTTCCCTTATCTCTCTCTCTTTCGCGCCATTTCTCTCTCTCTCCTTCTCCACATTCCCAACTACTGCTGTTCTGACTCGTCCTTCCTCTTTCCATTCCTCTGTCTATTCCAAAAACTTACCTCACGCGCCGTTTCTGAATTTTCAAAACTATACGAAATGTCTCATGTAAATACTGCACTTGTTTAACCATTACTTGATTCTGAGGATAAGAACTTTGCTTTCGAAATACGTATAATGCATTGAGTTTCCTCCTTCATAATTAACGGTTTTGGAAATTTGTTCATTTCATTCTCCATTTCACATGTCACTGTTGTTCTACCTCCATTCTTTGATAACAATACGTATATAATTAAATTTCACTTCAAATATCGTAGTAGTAGTACTCTTGTGCTTATATATTGCTTTGATAGCTGAAACTATTTCCCACATATGGACTCCTACCGGGAATCGAACCGGCTTTTATCAAACGTGAACGCGCTACCCGCAATCCCAAATTTAATCATCTTTCCAAGTGTTTCATGGGATATTCTAATTCTTGGAGATCAGATTACTTTTATAACTAAAGTTTTACTTTTGATAAGAGTAGATATAAGGACAATGAATCTATTTTTGACAATTCAATAACAACGCAGAATACGCCTAGTGTTATCACTAAAATATTTTTGTTACCTTCGTTTTCCGCGAACTCAGCAAAGCCATGGTTTTCTTAAAAAGAAAAGTAAATCGTGATTGAAATAATTGATGATAAAAAATCCCTACTTGTTAATTCTTATATGTAAGGAACCATTTTACAGTGAGACTATTATTGCCAAGTTTTTCTTCCGGTCGTCATGTTTTTCCCACACATTTCCTCAAATTATATGTGTATCAATATGAAACATTAAATTTATATATTTTTAATTTTTAGTGAATCTAAACTCCGGTGATGTATGTGAATTTCCTAATTCCTTCTATATAAGGACCCATTTATTTATAAGAAATGTATTATTTCCGTCTCTTTGTCTCTTTTCTCATAAATGAGATATTACACTAGTTTTGATTTATCCTAAATATACCTATAAGGCCAATTATAGTGCATTGCTCTACGGTTAAAGTGGTCCATATAATTTCCATCACTGCCATTTTGCATTTACGTCTGCATTTGTCCATTGGTGTCTGTTTCCACGTGTTCCTTTATTTTATCTACTTCCTTTCCCCTTATTTCTTTCCCCACAAATCTTTTCAACCATCTCTCTGCTAACATCTTTTATACGTGTCCACCTCCATCTTTACTCTCTACTCTTCATTATCCCGAGCACGTCTCTCTTTTTAATTTCTCCCCTCTCCATTCTTTTCCTTCTCCACTTGCTTTCCTCTCTAAAAACCCTTCGCCTGTCCTATTCCCAAAACAACCTCCCCCTTTATCCCTCCCTCCTTTATTGTTTCCATCAAGGCGCCGACGCCACCCTCTGCACCACTACATTGATTCCTCCTGGGACCCGCCATATGCTTCCGTCATAGCAACGAATTCCCTCCCTCTGCTCGCATAACTTCATCATTATGCGCTTATTGTTTTAATGGTGGTCATGCGAGGCTCTGGCGTGACGCACCTCCGTCTCCGACCCAAACCATTTCAGCCACTCACGTTATTAGACCGCGATCCGGGGATGAAGTTTAATCAGAGGGCGAAATTGATTTCGACAAGATGCCACTCTCCAATCTCGGGCTTGTACACGATCCAGCACGACAGCGCTTCGATCCTTCTTCCCCATGAGGAAGCTCGCGAATTTCTCACGGACGAGTGTTTTTAACTAATTCCGAGCGTGTTTTTTCTCTTCTTTTTCTTGTTTGGATTTATGCTTTTGGAAATGGGATTCCCGCGGGTGATTGTGTTAGCTCCCTGAGAAATGACGAGTGGTGTTGAAGGAGATTTGCGTGGGAGGGGACTTTCCACGCTCTTCTTTGTAAAACCCGATGGTTATAATCGAAAATTGCTCCAAGGTGACGAGGGAATATTTCGATGAAAATAATGAGTTCTGTCAACGTAACATCTGATGATGTTGGAAAAATAAAACAACGTGTAGTGGTATTAGACAATTAATTTGCACATATTCGCATTTTCCAATGTCTTTTTGATGTTTCATCAGAAACTGCGATAATTTTTTTTGATTTCCTATGATCCTTAAATACTGGCATGTGTTTTTGTAATAGAAAAATTTTACCCGACACTCATCAAGAGGGTTAAACTTTCAACTACGTACGATTTCTGAGACATAGAACGGTCATGTGACATGGTTATCCATTTGTAGAAATTCTAAATATTTTATTAGAAAATATAAATATATATAATTATATTTTCTAATCTATATAATTTAATTTTAGAAAATTTTTTAAGATTACAGCACAAATTACATATATGAATGACATAGCCAGCTTTCAACAACCGAAATTGTTGTTTTATAGATTTTACGTTTTATTTACTACTGTGAAATTCAAAGGATGTATCTTTTAAACCACATATATTTTTCATTTTAAATCTTTCGTGAAATATATAGAAAGTGCGATTTAGTCGTAATTAAATGCAATCTCATTTCCACCCTATACAGTGACACGAAAAATACTCCTTTAAAATTATCTGACCTATATGGATAATAATTATACAAAATTTTTATGAAAAGATAACCCTTCGAATTTATACTTTAAAATATGAGCATAAACAATAGAATTTCATTTTAATTTAAATTTCATTGCTCGCTACAGATGCCTTTGAACCATTCATTGAACTCTTGACATATTGAATTATTTTAACCGACAATTATTATACTTAACTTTAGCATACTTTACGTGGATGTCGTACGCCCTGCCCTTAAAGAAAATTAATCACTTTTATACTCAAGCGGAAATTTTTATTAGGCACTTTTAATGATGTCACCGTTATGCATAATAATAAATCTCATAGCAAATGTCGACTGTGCAAGGTTCGCAGACAGAACAAGCTCATGCAAAGTCTCGCTTCTCATTTGATCGGGAATTTCATCAATTCTTGTTATTCGAATTTGATCGGTATCGAATTCGATATGGAAAGATACCCTTTCTCTTTTTTTAATTTTTTATAATCGATTTATTTATGACGATTGAATGGATGATAAGGAAACAGCAGAATGAGGGGGGAAAAGCTAAGGTCTGTATAACTAAAGAAATTATGAGAAAACGTCTTCACCCTTTATTTTTGACGCAGCTCTGTGGCAGTTATTGATATCAAAGTTTTGCATACAACAGAATTTCAAACGAGTTTGTACTAAAAGCAAGATACGTCTATTTCAGTCAAACGACGATATGTAAACAATTTTCTAAGTTTTTGGCTTCTCATCTGTTTTGCTAAAATAAGATATGACTCTCGGCTTCAAGCAAGATTTAGTGCATAAAATTTATAATTGATAACGGTTAAGTGTCGATCGGTTTCAATGAAAAGGTGCGACGCGCCATTTTTACCTTTTTCATTATGTCGATTTTCAAATGATTCCGAAAGAGATATTTCTTACTTATTCCTAAGAAAATAATTTTATTCCTTCTTCCTCATCGTGAAACCGATACTGAGTGTTCTGAAACTCCTTACCGCGAACTTACTTTTCTATGTTTAGTTGAGAAATTCCTCGTCTCTCGCCATCCCAGAACCTCTACGTACGATAACACTTTACGACTATCGCAGAACTTGGACGCATTTCGCTCTCGGGAGCATCCCCGAGGGAGTCTTTCTTGCACTAGGTGTCGAAGACGAAAAAAGACCGCCCCTTTTTCTTCTCAGAGAATAAGAAAAAGTGCTCCGCCGCTCTTTAATCGCTCCTTTTGAAGGAAAGGAGAAGAATTCGCTCCGCAATGAACGCCTTTTCCTCCGATCTTCAGCAACGATCGGGTCGCGGAACGGTCTCTTGGGCTCTCTTTCCCGGCGCTGTATTTTATCGTGGGTACATAAAAAAAGGCGAAACCTCCCTAAAGGTCATCCGATCGGAACGGACGACGCCCTGAAAAGGAGAACATCCGCCGATGTGAGACGCTGCAAAATGTAAACTTCTTACGTAAAAGAAATGCAGCGCTCAAAGTCGCATTCGATACTAATTTACAGTCGGTAAGCGAGACATTCAATTTTCTTTTGTGCCGGGCGAAACGGATCGAACCTAAAAACGTTTCTGCCGGAGTGAAAAGCGACCCGGAGCCGAAAGATTAGACTTTGAATTTGAAACGAAACCTAAAACCTTTATTTATTCCTTTCCGATTTTTGATTCCCAACAATACATATAAAGCGAAGGGTAATTGTAGGATGGCTTTATAAACATGTGTAACTGTGACTTGCAGCTAATTTTGATTCTGAAATTTAACGTGATGTTGTGCAAGTTAAAAAAATCTAGAAATAATAAAGTAAACATTCAGAAGGATATATTAATATTGCAATGGTAGGATCGAAATATAACGGTCCTAATTGATTCAATCTTGACAGGATTGAAACCGGAATTGAGCCGATATTAGTATTTTTGGTTGAACCAGGGTGAAAACCGAAACAAACAATATTACTCTTCGATCCCTTGCTTTTGTGCATGATGGATGAAAACGTCTTTCATTTACCTTCACTTTTGTTCATGCCTGTGATGATATGAAAGCTACTGAGTGATACTGAATAATTACATTCATCTTAGTTACTCCTTTCTAAATCTTAACGTGAATAATAATAAATGGTTTTATTCATAGGGTAATTATACCTCACTTCTTTGCGTGCTTTTCACTCTTGGCATTTAAGATCAGAGAGGAAATTAAGAGTACAGATCCGTCTTGATTAACTATGGCACGTTATAGATCAAATTTGAGGTTTCATTTACAGACAAAACGATTAATTAAAATAGATACATTGAGAGCCATCGAAGTTCTTTAAAGTAGGGTATTCTAATTATTTATAACCTGTAATTATATTTCAACTATTCTGGAATCTTAAACAGAGAATAGTGTGGGGTAATTACCGTGTAGTCTTTACATCTACATCGAATGCAGAAATTACGCAACACTTTCCTCAGCCATAGTCTGTAAATCAATCTATTGAAAAGAAGAGGATGAATTCCTCTGAAGTTCTTCTTCAGATATTATTACTGATTTTGGTTTTTACCGTTAGAATTACCTAAGTTAATAATAAAATTTAAAGAAATAGCTCATTATATTTCATAATGGATATTTTTTAGTCAAAAAAATCAAAGAAAGATGTATCTTTAATTCCCCATTCAGATGTGTCTCTAATAATTCTATGCATTTATTTGACATTATTTTAGTATATATACTCTAAATTTTATTTGAAAATATATCTAAAAATCAAATTACTGTAATATAGGTACGAAGTGAAGCCTACGAATGTCGATTTCATTGATTTTAATCTATATTACTATTACTATTAGATATTTTTTCTGTTCTTTAGAGAGTAAAAACATAGCTCAAATTAGAGATAATCTGAATGATGTAAATAGTGATATTTTATTATTTATCATTAACTTGTCGTCGTTATCAAGACTTAGGCAGTATGCCCGATAATGAGGAAGCGAATTTAGGTTATGAGCAATATGGTTTCAAGACCAGTGCCCTCGTTTTCATCTCTCCTTTTAGATAAAACAGCTGAAACTAATTTAGGATATAAGAGTAATATTTTTCACCACCTTTTAGGCATATGCTACTGCTTGGGAGAGAATCTTTTTTTCATTCCCCAAAATATCGATCTTTCATTTTTGATTGTGAGCGTAACGCCAAATGTGGCCATCGAACTCGTCCTAACATAACATGCCATATGTCTTTTTTTCGTATTCGTGGCCAAGCTCTATTTCTCTAAGCTACTTTATAGAATCGATCGCTTACTGTTCCTGGGAAACAGATGTCAAATGTCATTCTCTGTAGGGAAGTATCATCGTTGCTCTATCTTACCCCTAATTTGACTAAAAATCTTACTTGACCGACTCACGAATCTTTTCTTGCTAATTATTTCTCTATATGAAGCAGGAAACGTACAAAAACCAAATAAAAAACCGAAATTGAAAACGATCATTATTTTAGGATGAGTGTTAAACGAACCCGAACCTAAAAAATTGACATTCAAAACCGTTATTTATTCTGTTCCGACGTTGGCTCCCAACAATTAACATTTTACTTAAGTACAATTTCAGGAAGGTTTACTAAACATATGTAACTACTACTTGCAACTAACTTTTTACACAATTTATTTATTAATATTTTGTAGTATTAACATTACAAAATTAATTCTAAAGATTAGTTATTTTTGTATAAGAAAAAGCTAGAAATAACAAAAATATGTAAGATTTAAATAATATTACAACGTTAACAGCGGAAAAAGAATGGTTCGAACCCATGGTTGAAGGACTCCACCATGGTTCGAACCGTTCAACCTTTGCTGAGAAAGCGAAACTATTTCTGACACGAAATTTGATCTCTCGCGAAAACGCGGATTGTATTGCGGTTTGATGCCCAAATATTAATGTAACTTTCGTTGAATAGCCGAAACTTTTGTTTAGTCCTTTGGAAAGATCTATCTCAGGATTGATGAATATATTGTCTCGTTGTAAAAAGCGACTTCTGAATTTTAGACACGAAGACTACTGATTCTGCGAAAGCGTTTAAAACTTGTTGTAAATTAGCACTTTTTTCTCGATATATTGAGTTCCCGGAGGAAGAAGTTTTGGCACCTAACAGGTGAATCATCTCCTTCCTAACTCCTCAAATGAGAAATGTAATTTTCGCCTCACTTTCATTTTGTTTCGTGTAACCTGAAATTCATCATCGTCAACGATCTTAATTCCAAAATATTATTTTTGCGACTTTCCAATCTGTTCTTTCCTCTGACAGTCGTTGAATTCTTCCTCGATACTATACTTTAATACGTAATACCTATCTACTTATTTTATTCTGCCCAACACTCATTATTCATGGTATGTCTGAATCTATTTAAATTAGAAGTAGATATGAGATGACAATGAAAAGAAGCATATTCCTATCTGACAATTTTCATCACTCTTTATCATTCAGCAGTATAAAATGAGCTCCACTTTAAAATTTTCATCATGGTAACTATAGGAAAAGATCTCTTTTATTACACACCTGAAATGGCTATCCTTCTAGTTCTTTTAATTTCATTTATTGCTATATTTAAATTATTTAATATGAGGTCTATCATCATCATGAGTTACCTAATATTTCTGGTAGTTTGATTTTTAAGAGGTGAGATGCATTTTTTAGATAGAGATTAGCATGAATGCCATATGAAGTTTCTACTTCAAGCAGTCATAAATTCCTCGATTAAAAGTAATCATCATACTTTCAATTGCCCTAAATATGTTGAAATACTTTGTAGATTTTCAAAAGATATGCATAATTTTTTAAACTTTAAATGCATCCAATCAACAAAACTGCAATAAATTTGAGAATTCTAATAAAACTAATGAAAATAAGACCTCAAAAATATGACTATTTGCTTTTTATGAAATATTACAAGAATCTCTTATTCAGTATAAGAGTTATTGGAATATAGGGTAAATATTTGGGCTAAATATTATTCATTATTGGTGATAGTTTCTCTTATTACTGTTACTAGAATTCATACAAGTACTTCTAGATTTTTAAGGAGACAACTTTAGAATTTTGGTATCAATTTCTAGAGCAATATTTTCCATTCAATTTGAAATTAATTTATTGCAAAGGCTTCAGCAGACTTATGCTGCTACATGCAAGATATTTTACAAGGACCTTCTCATTTTATATGACTGTCTCAATTGAATTCTAATCAGTGGGCCTCCAGCATTGTTAGAAAACTTATAAAGAATTTTTCAGGGGTATATCAAGAAATTCTTCATGGTTAATACTCAAATTTTATGGATATTTTGTCCATGTAACTCATAATTAAGAGACTAAGGTTCTCCAAGTGCCGACAGCGGCAACCATCTAGGGCGATTCCCGGGAAACAAATAATCGCTCAGCGGTCACCAATTATTCAAACTGGTGACCGCTGAGTGATTATTCGCTTCCCAGGAATCACCCTAGATGATTGCCGCTGTCGGTGCTTGGAGAACCTTTGTCTCTTAGTTCATTGAACACAGAGTTCCTTTTTTCTTTCTTCATGTAACTCATGTTGCTAAAAAATTATCAATATTCTCATGAACCTTTAATTAATCCAATCTGAAATGGATTCCCAAATCCTTTTATTTGTTTGAATTCACTAGCTTCATATACCAATAAATTATGTCATATTAAGAGATCTAATAAAGTTCTTACTTCATAGGAATTTACTCAGAAAAAAGTTTATGATAGATATTTTGTATGGAAGATATGACAGAAACTCCTTAGGATCTTAATAATTATGAATATAATATCCAATGTGGAACAAGTTATATTATCATTTATTTTTCACATAAAAAAGTACAGAAATATAAATTTATGGTTTTCTTAAAGTTTGTTTCAAAAATGTGTATTTCCTTAGAGATTTCAGTTATGAAAAGGATAACTTGAAAACTGGAATTAAATATATGGTCAAGCCTTAGTTTGATTTTGTTAAGTTATTAAATACAAAATATTAAGGCACATAAAAATAACAAAATTTAAAACCACGGAGGTCTAATCTAGCAAATAAGGTAATTACTCGTAAACTGTAACTGCCTCTTGAACTGTTATGTAGGCAACACATTTTAGACACAAACACAAACATATAAAGCAAACTTGAAAATACATGAAAGTATTGATTTAAAAGATTCAATTAACAAAATAAACAGTAACTTATGTAGGAACTTCTAAACATATGTTATATTCATTGGGATCAAAACCATAAATATCAAGAAGAGGTTCAATCCTTTAAGTTTGATCTACAGACATATAGAAGTTCACCTTTTCATATTAACTTCAGTATTCTTGTATTATTTACAGTTGTTTAATATCTTTTGCTTGTAAATTGTACACCTCCTGTGTAAATTGTAATAGGATATGGCAAAGCAGACATCTTTTCACATTTTTAAGCATCACAAATGAGTATATAAGGATTGTCACTGATAAAATTACTGAAATTTCATTTAATCAGTAAACTTGTAAAAGGGCTCATATAAATCAGTCAGTATTTACAAAAACATAAACAACTCACAATAACGACGTATAATTTCTCTATCAAACAAAATTATCCTCACAATAGAGAGCCCTAATAAAGAATTCCTGAAGTAGGAAATTAATTATTTTACACAAAAACAATTCCATTGGTACGTTTGAATACCAATGTCACACTTCTATAGTAACACCACTTTAATTCATTTTTTCAAAGTATCTATTGACCTCATATCGTTAAGTTTTGCATTTACAAGTATTTCCTTGAAAAAATAAATTTACCATTGCTCAACACATTTTCAACTTGCAATGGAATTCTTTTGATTTTATAAAACCAGTCTTTTCACATTCAAAATCCAAGTTTATGCAGCATCAAGTTATTCCCTGTACATTTCCAACTTCACTCAGCTACCTCTTTTGGTGCCAAGTTTGCTGCATTGGATCCATTTGTCTCTGCTTTTGGTGGGGCAACTTTAATTACTACGAAACCATCAACATCTTCAAGCTCTTTGGAGACAAATTTTGCTGCAATTGTCTTTTGCCCATGGAATGTGGGGGTGATGTTGAATGAAGCAGTTGCAGCACCCTGTGGTGGAATATCACTGTAAAATATAAAAAATCAATTAATCTCTTAAATTATACTTAGTATAGAATAGAGACATAGAGAAATTAATATAGTCATGATAGCTAATCTAATAAATAGAGATGTTTAGCCTAGATTAATGGTGCAAACCTCAAAAACATTTTTAGGGCATCAATATGGAATAGTATATATTTTAATTAAAAGCATTTATTTCTTAATCATAAAGAACTGCTAATAGATTTTAAATTACTAATTGGATTATCACACACTTGTTTCTAGCAAGTACTGTTTGATGTCATAATCTAAGGCAGTAAAATTCAACGAGTTGTAGATGCAACAATTTTATTTATAAAATCCAACAGGTTTACGAATAAATCAGGGTGATTCCTAGTTGTTAGTGAAGTACAGTGTTATATCAGATAGTCCTTCTATAGTTAAGATACATGTTAGGTAAAACTGTATGAAAAAATATGAAAACTTCATAGGATGACTTCAAGTAAAATAAAATATGATTATTAGATGAAATATTAACCCCATAAATTTTATGATAAGTCCAGATACTTCAAAATCTGAGCTATATTTATAAATTTATTGATCATTTTAACTCATCCTTAACTGTAGTGTGACATTGGAGAATTACTAGAGTTTTCTAAGACTATCATTCATTATCTACAGATAGTTCTTAAATCAAGTACAATCCCAACTTAATTGATTTATCTATACTAATGACAGATGTGAGCAGCTATTTTCATTTGATTAATAATAATGTATTCATTTTTAAGGTATTAGATTCAGAAAAATGTTAAATTTGAGAATTATAAGAATAATTGGGCATACAGCAATTTATTACTCAATAATGCTGCAAGAATTGACTTAGCTATGAAACCAGAAACTTACTGAGCCATCTTGATCTTCAGTTGTGACATTAGCCCTTGTCCCTCTATCATGAATTGTCCCTTCTTTAGAGGGATGGGCAATGGGTTGGTCAGTGTTGCTGTGGCGGTGAATTCTTGGCCTTGGACTAGCTCGCCTTCAGTCTAAAACAGAAGAACTATAACTGTTAATATATCCTAAGCACTGAAGCATTTACTTATCCATCTTTAAGTTGCTATTGGGATTCAGCCTTCCAATGGGTTAAACAGCATTTTCAGTTCATCTGTCCTTAGCAAACTGAGCATTTTTACATGTGTGATAAGCGAATGGGAATATTTAGAGATATTATAAGAGATTTCTCCAATATAAAAGTTAATTGAAGTATGAGTATTACATTCTACATTGCCTACATGATAAAAAATGCTCGGAATACCATTTTACTATTACAGATATGAATTTTATATTATACTTAGTCTCTTTATGTTTATTTTACATAGATGGTTAGTCCTGCAAAAAGGAGAGCTAGATTAATCTTGCATTCACATTTTCTGCATGTATGCTCTTATGAGAAAGCAATATATGTATTACATATTTTCAAAATGCATGAATCATCAAAATTGTTCAAAAATAGGAAATACATATATTTTGCAGGATTTTCTATTCCGTGTTAA
The DNA here is from genome assembly GCA_036926295.1 of Pachydiplax longipennis. NCBI lineage: Eukaryota > Metazoa > Arthropoda > Insecta > Odonata > Libellulidae > Pachydiplax > Pachydiplax longipennis. The sequence goes on from JAVFKF010000012.1 coordinate 74,307,037, forward strand.
ATAGGACTTTAACATAGATCAGATGGAAAAAATAGGTATTATAAACACTAAGGATTAGTCAATATTTCTTTTTAAGTTTTGCTTCCTTGGTTAGCTCAATGCTTTAACATGATTTACAATGAATTTCAGAATTCTTAATTTTGCAAAGTTCAGCAAACCCTTGTTATCCATAAGATTTCATGATTACTTCTATGTAGTATTATGTGTTTTATATATTATATGTAGTGCTGCATTACATTATCTATTAAGCCTTTGCTTTTCAGAGAAATAGAAAACATATTTATCAGACGTATAAAATTTACATATAAAAATCACTTATATTTCTCTCAACTCTGTAGACATTAAAATGGCATTTTATCATCTTTGAGTTTGACTTTTGAATGATTGTGATTTTTCTACTGTATAAATGTGATCAATGGTTAAATGATGAAAAATTTATCTCACCTTGATTTTTATATCTGGTTTCCGCACTCTGAAGTCATCTTGAGCAAAATACTCAAAATTAGTTTCAGCAACTGTTGCCATGCAAGCAATGTTGAATGCACACTGGTCAACCAAATGACTATAATAGTCATCATAAGATACATCCATCCGAACCTCTTCAACTGAAATGAAAGAGCAAACAAAAATTCAATTTTTTTGGGCTGATTAAAATATGATTTTAAATTATATATCTTTAAAACTTTCATTTTAATTTCAGTTAATAATTTATTTTCCAGTTAAAACCATCTATATGAGAGTAAAAATAATAAAGAGAGTTATTAAGATCAAACCATCAAGATCAATTGTTAAGATCATCAGTTCACAACATTTACTTCACTTATGAAAATAACACAGAATTTAACAGGAAGGTAATATAGAATGAATTTAAATTTGTCAGGAGATGCAAATTTATGAAGGAACAAAGATACTCCATACATTTTTTAAGGAATAGGTGTGGTGATCTGAAAATTGTTTAATCTAATGTAACAAAAGGACTCACCTGCTCCTGCTTTGATCAATTTATCAACTTTCTCTTTCCTTACACCCTCTTTAATTTTTCCAGTATAAAGGACAGTGTCAACTCTGAGTAACACCGTCACTTTGTGATCCTTGGTTCTGCTGTTATTCTTCATTACTACTACAACACTGTGAAAGGTTAAAAAGAAAAAGAAATTTTATATCTACAGTAATCTTTCAAGTATTATAATACATTATTAGAGCATAAAAACTGCCGGCATGAATGAAAGAGAATGAATCTAAAAGTAATGAATGACCATCTGAGATTTGGAGTTCTGGAGAGAATCTGAGAGTAGAAATTATGCAAGAGTAATGAAGTATTTCCCTTCTAAATTTTGCATTGATGGGAAGGGAATTGTCATTGAAGTTCATCAATATTAATATTGTTGATAATTATGACAACTTGATCTGGAAATTTTAGAAGCTTCAATCAAAGGCTGGAAAGTTTACAGCAGATAATGAGTAATTACTCAAGCTTTCAAATTTCTCTTCACTTATTTTCATTGAGTAAGAAGCTACAAGAAGGTTATACATTTTTTACAATAAAACAAATGAAAATTTAAAAAATAATAAAGAAACCATGTCAGAAATATGTTTAAAATTTCTCATTCTACTTACCTAAATGGAGAACCAATCACAATGTCATCCCTCAGCTCAAAATCAAACTTGATATCATTGAAATCTTCATTTAGATAGTAACGACTGAACATACTTTCACTTTGCCTTAGAGCCCTAAGCATAGCAGCACGTTCTTCAGCACTCTCTGGAAATGAAACATTAAACAAATTATAAAACAGATTTCATTGATGTAATCCCAATTTCAAGCCATTCCAACCTTCACAATTTATATAGAGGGTTTGCTAGATGATAAATTACATAAAATGCATTTTTATGGTTATTTAAATACATTTTATATGCATCATAAATAATTAAAGGTATTTAAACCCATATGTAAGCATACACTTCATTCCAACATTTTCATTTTACCAAAGAAGTGCAAACCCAACCTCTAGGAAAGGGTTGGACCTCCTTGCAGTCGTATTATGGTGGAGAATTCACATACTCTTACAGAAGATGTTATTTACAATTTTATCTTATGAAATTTTAATGTAAATTTTTTTATATAAATTAATTATAGTCCATGTGACCACCGCTGTTGAACATGTTGAATCTGGATATGATTCCTTTGTTTATGTGATTATACTTTATGCAAAATTTGCTGATGTAGAGAAATAATCTCAAATTCCAACAAGGACTGTGATCATCGACAGTGACGTGCTCTTTATAGTTTGTGAGAATGACTTTATCAATGGTTGTTGAGCTATGGAATATAACATGTTTTGTCAATGCAATACAACCAACCAATGAAATACTAACATGGCACATATGTTCAGGGTGTTTCAGAAGTTACCTTGCCTATAAAGCAGAATGGAGTATGCCAATAAAAGGTAAAAATAGCAGTATACTGTTCTCATCTATAATATCTAATTCCTTTTGTTACTCCAACTAAATAGTAACTTAGCAAGAAATTTTATACCATGAGGGTTTCAACCCCTTAAAACCTTCCTTAATTTACCATTGTTTACATATTTTTTAAGATCTCAACTGTTTTTAAATGATTTTCAAACATCATTTTGCACATTTGTACAAATAATCATATCTTTTTCATTGACAAATATGGACTCATTTTTTTCTATTCTTGAAAACAAAACCTAAATGCTTATGTATTGCTGATGCTTAGGTTATGTTTAATTTTATTTTTGCATATAAACTTAATATTTTTTAACTTAATTTTTTTACTTAATTTTTTATAAACTTAATATTTTTATGTTATTTCTGACAAATAATTTTGGAACTAGAAGTATTTCTTTTAAGGAAATGTCATGAGGAATTCATGGATGATGTATTCTTCTGAGTTTGTTAGTAGTGGTGAATGAGATTTGTTTTAATATTTTTGTAATTTCCAGATTCTTCTTTACAAATTTAGTATAGTTGTATTGTTTGAAAATAGATAATTTGACTAATAATCAAGATAAAACTGAAATCTGTTCCTCAATTCATGAAAAAGAGTATTGTTTTAAGAACAACTAAGAAAGTAATCTATCTACGTTAAGAAACTATGAAGACATATACTTACTCTCTGGGTATTTGTAATTTTCAGTGATGTCTTCTCTTATATACTTCCCAACAGCCTTAGTACTGATAAACTGGCCAATTCTGAAATTTTAAAGATAATACACTATGACCTCAGAGTATTTATTTGAGTCAGGAGAAATTTAATTTTCTTTAAAAAAACTTGCTATTGGTAAATTTATTTTATGGCCTTCTGACAAGAAATTACTTTTCACTCAGCTTCCTCATTTTGCTATGGAAATTGAATAATAAGTTAAGCAGCAACACAAGACAAAATAGTATTTTGTGCAGTCAACTTTCCATAAATTAAAGTTTTTGTAAATCCTCAAGTTTCAGTTTAATCTGTTGCTCTATGGCATTTTGGATGTTTTTCTCTTGTTACATCTTAGTATGAACAAGCCATTTGTTTAGGAGCTGTAGCTGGAATCTAATGGCAATGTTTCTATGGTCAATACATATTTATAGCATTTATCACAATATTTGTTGATATTTAATGTTCAATAGTTTAATAATGAAGGCACTCTTAAGTTTACTCTTACTTTAAGTGTTTGTGCAAATTGATCTGAATTGCTCACACTGCCAATTTCCAAGCCTCAGGGAACTGATGAAAACTGCATAGACTTATAAGTGAGATATTACAAAATGTTATTCCTTTTACATTAATTAACCAAAGGGAAGGTTATCTCAGTTTTCTAATTTTTGATAACTAATTGTTTTATAAGGAATCATTTTTCATTTGCTTTACTTGCTGCAACTGTATATATCTAGAGTCTCCAAACTATTGCTATGTAATACTGGTTGATTGCTTGCCATATTTCTTAAGAATAGTCTACTTTTTGGACTAAAAGTGTCTTCCTTTGTTAATTGATTTTGGTTATGTTTACTCCAAAATGAGGCAATTTTTATCACATAGACAATTGTAGAAGAATAAATAATATTTTAATAGCAGTTTGCTGCCATAGAGCACAATCTCTCAGAGACTACGCTCAGCAACCCACCAAAACCAGCATTTCCACTCAATGTTTTTACAACCTGAGATGGTGATGAAGAGAAACATTATTAAGGAACTTTTTAATTTTGCCCTAAGACAAAGCTAATGTGGAGACTTCTGGAGAATATCTCAGAGCTTTTATCAGCTATCAGGGTTTTGTATTAGGGTGTCAGGGTTCTGACAATGGGATAAAGACTGTTCTGCTTTGCAATATCTTAATTTTCTTATCATAAAATTAGTTTTCCCAAGAGTAAAATTGAATACCTGGAAATGGAATGGAATAGAAACAAGGCAAAATAGAGGAGGAAAGAGAGGTTGGTGATACAGATAATGTAAACAATTTTTGGTCTATAGACTGAGGTAGAGGATAAGCCATAATGCTTTGCAATGCATCTCAGATAGAGAAGAATCTACTTTATAAGTAGGGAGCAATATTGTCTTAAGCTATATTTTTACCATTTATTTAGTATGAATGGGATTGGGAATGAGAGAAAATCAAATTAAGAAGTAGTGTTTTAAGGAGGGTTAACTGTATTTATCCAGAAAAATGGTTTTAACTATTATTTAAAATATACCCATGAAATGTATTCTGAAATTATTTACTTACCCTTGAATATCCTTCCGTAGCAGTTTGAGGGGTTGTGTTGGTCCTGAGTACCGCCAAAATACCTTGTCTGCATTCACTTCAGCAAATACAAATTGACCATCAAATGCTCGTAGCACCTCTCCTCGTTTCACAGCACTGACTGATGCAGGCCCACAGCGATACACATCATCACTGAGTTCCTGGGGGGTAGCATCAATGACTTGCCATCCATCACAGTTTTCACCAACTGTTTCTCCAATGCCTCCAACACCACCAGATGCTAGGAGATCAGGTCTTTTCATCCATACCTCATTCCAAACATGGAAATTCCTAGAAGCATGAGGAGAAGAATTTTAGCAATTTTGCAGAATGGGAAGTCTTAACCTTCTCCTAAAGATACTGACTATGCATCATAAATCAACCATGGTATATATAATATTCATAGTATTGAGAATTCTGTGCATAAATTAGAACAGCATACATATACTTTAAAAATAATATGGATTGAAAAGAACTGAAAAAATTACTAAGTTAATGAGGGAAAGATAGAAAGCAGGAAATATTAGGAATTGGTACATGAGTGAAACAATTATTCAATCACTATCACTGAGAAGGATAAAAGATGTGATGAAACACTTGGCTGAAGGTAGAGGAGCAATAGATATTGAAATATTTCAATAAGTAGATATGTAGAAATAAATTATAGCTATTGAGAAAGAAAGAGAGCAGTAGTAGATAAATATATAAACATATTAGGAGAAAACTGGTCCCATGAAGTAAGAATAGATGTAGCTTATAGCTATAGACTAGAAAATAAACACAATCCAGAAACTGACAAGGATAAAATTCTTTCTAATTTACTATTCTTTCAATGGGTTTGATCTCAGGTTGAGCTTGAATGGATGTTTCTTACAATAAAGAGCAATAATGAAAAAGATATAAATAAATCAAAGATTCATAGGAGTACTTAGTAATTCCAAAGGCTGTACAGCATTTTCAATATGTTGAATGGGTAGTGATATTTAATACTTCATAAAACTGGGTACATTCCACATGCTTAAATTTTAATAAGTTGATTTACACAAATAAAGTAAAAAATAAAGATAATAATCAAATAATAACATTATAGAATTTTCTAATCCTCTACCTGAATATTATTATTCATCATCATCTAAAAACCATCATAATATCTTAACTTTTCCACTTGATGCTCAATACAATTGAGAATGTTTCTTATGGATAATATGGATATCCTACTCTTTGTTGACTTGTGGCTGCTAAATTTTACTAGAGACAGATTAATGAGAAACTAATCCAAAGAAAAGTGTAATTTTATAGAGATAAAATAAAGGATAGATATCTTTCAATTACTTTTTGAATGGCCACAAATCATTTATCATCATTGGAGGAATGAAACATTCCACTGAGTACAATTAATTCAGAAACTTATTTTAAATCTAGTATTATTGAATCAGGGTCTGAAAGCTGGGGCAGGCAATTATAATTAGATATAATAGGCACTAGCTGAAGGTCTCACTAATTTGGAGGTGTCAGTAAGACTGGTTTATGGTCCCTCAACATGACCTATAATTTGTTTCAAATTTTTAACAGCACAATTTGTTCACAGGTACTTGTTTTTCACTATAAGAAAGACTTATATAGAGAGCAAGTCCACATCACATGTTTATAGAATATATTACATAATTTATATCACTATATAAGTCTATTCAACATTCATAATAATTTATGGATTTATTATTGTGTTTACTACTTATAATTCAATATCTTGTTTATTCTCACTCATGTTTATAGTACACTCCTTGCCAAATTACTTACTGCATTTTAATCTTCTTCTATTAAATTTTTAACAGTTAATTCTAGCTCATTAGATTCCTTACTTTTACATCAATATTCAACTCTCTTCAGTTACCCTTTAAATTTAAGTTGAGTTTCATCTTCAACCCTTATTAGGAACAGCCCTAAAACAACTAAGAACTGTTCCATAGCTTCCTTTTAGCAGTGAACTTTTTTCATTCTAGTTTTCATTCATTTCCTTTCCATGCTGAATTAAAAAAATATATATTAGCTAAGAACCAACAATTAGAAGCTTTACAAAGTAAAAAAGACACCTTTTGAAAATGCAGGGATATTTCATTTACATATTTTACTATCATAATCATGCCTTCTCAAACTCCCTATATGAATATAATAACAAAATATAAAACAACATGGGAAAATATCACTAGAGAAAAAGTAAAATGAAACAACTACATCTTACTAAAAACCTAAGCCTCATCTCATATGGTATCTCACTATAGGGGAATTTTGGAATTGATTCAGGGTCAAAGAGATTCCACTGGAAATCAATGATATATTTTCTTTTAATATTTGTGAAGAATAGTTCTATATGGTAAAAATCTTGCTTTAAGATTTACATAATTCCTTTCTTGCTGTACAAACAAAAAGCTTTTTTATTCTGTTTTAATTATTTATTTCAAAATCACCTACAAAAATCTTCATCTTTACATCTATTTAAATTTCAGCATTTTCAAACAAGAAAAGTTTATACCTGACCTTTCAACTCCTATTATTGATCCTTAGAATAATGATATTGATATTTTTCAGAGGAAGGTTTCACTAAATTAAATGGTGTGAAATTCATTCTACAACAAATATTTATTTCTATCTTTATTTAAATGTATCAAACTTACCACACAGAATCGTTGTTCATCTCATCCATGATTTCTCCTTCTCCATCCAAAAAGTAATCAACTGTAAGGCTGCTCTGGGTGTCATGGGCAGAGGAATAGTTAGTTACTGTTCTTGATGGTATGCCAAGGGCTCGGCAGACTAAAAAGAAATGTATAAATAAGAAATCAAGAAAATACTTGCTACAAGCACACCTCAAGAAAAATCATCAATGATTTGTTCAGTGACAATTCTTCTGAAATTCATATATTTTCGAAAAAACTAACGTGATTTTTATATGTAGCTTTTTCCAGTTTTAATTTCAAGAAATTGATTTACATAATAGGACCTAAAATGAGATTGTTGTCACTTACTTGTTGTTAGTACTCCACCAAAAACCCAACACTGGCCATATTTAACAGGTTTCTTTGTGCGGTAATATTCCTGCAAAATCTTCATGCTTCCCACCCACTTAGTTGGTGGAGTTCCACCAGAGAAGTCACCAGACCAATTACCAACTACTGCTCCATTATCATCGGGGGAATTGACCTGAAAGGAAAAATAGTTTATTAGAGTCTAAAATGTAGATAATGAGTGTCTTTTAATACAATTTCATAGTGATAGTATTTCATTGATAGTACTTTCAACTCCATTTTGTCTCCTCTTCTATCAGAACTTTTAATGAATTTTCTTGTAAATAACAAATAATATTAAATTTCATTAATTAGAAACTATTTTTGGACATACTGAATAAAAGTGAGGTTTTTCTTAAATATAGCAGTAATTTTTAAATAAATTAGAGTAATAAAGGAATGAAAAATTCCAAAAAAATCCTCACACCCTCTCAATTGATGCTGAAATACCTTAGCATCTTTCGTTAAGTTTTTATACAAAATATATCATCCATGGTTATCATATTACTAAAAAGGACAGTAGATTGTGTCAAAATTATCTTTAAATTTTATTTATAATTTACAAGCACAACTGTTACTGTATTATTATTGTAATCATTTCCATTAGACTAACAAAAATGATAATATTAAGTGCATGGCTAATTTAAAGCATTTATTCTGTGTCTATCAATAAAGCAGGCATATCATAGGTTAAATTTAAGACTGTATCATGACAATTATTCTACTTCTTATGAATTTCAGAGATGAATTCAAGGTACTCAAAAATTGATTAAGGTAAACAGAATTTTTTAAGTGTTTGATAGTATTAAGTATTGATAGTACTATAGTGTGACTTACTGCAGCAGAGAGTGCTCTAGCAATTCGCACTGGATCTCCTCTGGCAGCCAGATTAACCTTTCCAATTTTGAATGCTAGATATAGACAGCAATCAAGGATATCAGCTTCAAATTGTGCATACCGCCAAACACAAGGTCGGAGACGGTTATGACTACCACGCCAGATCAGCCCAGTATCACACAAAATGTATTCCTTAAGCTCCTCTTCTTTATTTGCTCCCAAATAAGTGGCATCCTCTAATTTTTAGAAACAAGGAAAAAATTAATAATAGCAGTTATGTTAATTAGCATCAGAAGTTCTATTTTCAAGTAAGATTTAAAGAAAGGATATTTCAATCAACTTTAATTTCCACTCATATCTCCTTAATTTACTCTTTGAATCAAATATCAATTTCCTTTTGGTAAAATTAAAATATCAAAAAACCATTTCAATGAAATTCAGGCATATTTGTTAAATATGTATGCATTAATACCAAATTATATTTTCATGAGCAACATCAGTCACCAAATAAGTTCATTTCAATAATACAGAATTTATCTTTAGAAATACATATATTTATCGGTTTTATGATTAGCCCATAAAAACTCTTACATTCACTTTCTAACTATATACTAGGCCCACAATTAAATGCTTTGGCTGTAATAAAATTTTCATTCACTTTGAAACTCGACTTTTACTATCCATGCATCGTAAGAGCACTTTTGGAATATTAAAAATAAAACTAGCCTTCTAAAAAGTATGATAAATGTTCTCAATTTTCCTTACAATACAAAATCACAATTTTCTAAAACATTTCTATTCTGAAAAATATACTTCCTTAATTTGATGATGAAATAAGTATTATTTTTCACCAAATTTGAAAATTTAAAACTTAAACTTGATTCTGTTCTAAATGGGATTGAAAAGGAAGGATGAACTATATGATTGAAAATTTGCAGTTTATGGGAGACTAACAAAATATAAGAAATAATTGATCATCTTTGCTTGCCAAGGTGCAGTTGAGCTTACCGATAAGAATTAAAAAAAAATAAAAGTCACAAAATGGATCTTTGGAAAACTTACTTTCACACCATGGATTGAAAAGTACGTAAATTGGATGAGGATAGCTGTAGCTAACTGCATCTCCTCCTCCTTGTCCTTGAAATTTTGAATCAATTTCCATTTTCCACATACCAATGACTGCATCAGCTGCCGGTGTTACCTGTTCATTGAATAATTAATCTTGAAAATATTGATTTTTTAGCATTTAAAGAAATAGATCATATAGCTTTCATGATGAAAATATATAAGCATGATTATTAAATTATGATTCTTCATGCAGCAATGATACTTCATCTAATCTTTACATTGGGAGACTAATTAAAACATCCAGCATGCCCATGTATCTTTAAAGTAATCAGGTTTATCAATGAGCAAAATCAACTAACCATAACTTTCAAAGTGGCATCACTGCTGTCTTTAGGCTCAACCTCTGCTCTCCATGATGTTGCTCCAGAGACAGTTACTAAATTCACATTATCAGTCGAATCATGGAATGTGCCTTTGGCTAGTACTGGTACAGCAACTAAGGAACCTTGCCCATAGCTTGGCTTTTCAACATCTATAAAGATGAGTAAAGATAAAGAATAAGATTCATATTGCCAATAAAGTATATCTTTGAACTAGTGGTGTATTTATACATGTTACTTTATAGAATTTTATCATTATAGATAGTATAGAAAAGATAGCTATCATACATAATTCCTGTTATGTATTTTTAAGAGTATTATTATGAACAAAGAACATATACATGAAGAATAGTTATAAATATAATTATTGAATGAATATTAAAATAATTTCTTACTTATCATAAATAATTTACTGATTATTAAAGTTTAGTTCTTCTCACTAAAATAAAAGCTGATCCACAAATTTTAAAGGAATCAATTGATACTATTGATAACTTCACTATAGGTATAGAACAAACATTTCACATCTGCATCTCTATATAAATACTAGGTATATTTTCCTCTTCAACATCCTCTTATTTCATATCTATCATACTAAGATTAGCTTGCAATAGAAATGCAAATAATGTTATCAGAGAAAGGAAGCAATTCAATGGTATACCTATAGTGTTAAAAGGTTCATAGCTCTTTGACTACTGTATTCTCTCAGCCATTGCATCCAGGAAAACTTAATACCCTTTACTGATACAGAAAATCACCATTGGTGAATTTGTTAATATTTAATCAAGCTTATGAACTGTGTCTCTCTGTTTCAAAATCTTTAAGCAATTAAAGTGAACTATGATGTGTAAAATCTAGTTTTACACATTCAATAAAAAAGGACAACAAGTAACATTATTCTTATCAGTTTTAAATTTCACAATGGTTGTTATAATAGAAACCAAGACTAAGATTTTAATAACCAAGCAATTATGTAATACATGATTCTACATTAATTGAAAAGCTTTTTTCTGACTTATAAGAGAAGTAAATCCTCTAAAAAGAAATCCCAACATACCAGCTACAGTGAAGACTATTGATAAGGCATCCTTATCTGGCAGGTAGGGTCTTGAGAGCTTTAGAGTAATGGCAAAAGGCTGACCACGACGAACTATAAGCCGCCCTTTCATTACTTTGCCTCCTATTTCAGAAAGCTCTTCAATAGCGCGTTCCATAAGATCGAATTCGTATGTGTGATGTGCAGCTCCATTTTCTGTGAAATGGAGGTCCACCGAAGAAACCTGGAGCACCGATTTTTCAGCAGCATCTGCAGCTTCGCTACCTGTTCAGAGGGAAATAGAAATCACGATTAGTAATTATGTACGCGCATACTTACACACATCATGGAATACCTTTATCGCGAGAACAATGACGAAAATGTAATATAATAGGTTAATCTACTTATCTGCGTAGCAAGTAAGAAACCGTAAGAAAAGAGAAATGTATTAAGCTTTTAGATATTAAAAGTATTTCATGTATTTGGGAAACAAATGAGTGATGAAAGAGTTCCTTTTATGGCTATAATTGTAGTGTAATGTATTGTAATTATATATATCCAAAAATATAATTACTTTTTCTTAGCAACGAGACTCGGAGTTTCACTATTTTATCATCATCATAATCAATTAAGTAAATAAATAAAGTATAAAATCCTTAATGTTATTTTTCTTAAAATGCAAAGTTTTACATCCCTCAGAGAGTGAAGTCATACTAAATGAATCGACCAATCATAAAACTTTGTAGAAAGATGTTGTATTTATTTATATTGATTTAAGTTCCATTCTAACGCACATTTTGAATTATCCAACTCTGATATTGATTGCGAAACTGAAGTGATAAGGTAGAGAAGCAGTGAAATATCTCTTTTAGTTTCAAATGGACATGTTTATGCGGCTTTCATCAGCAAATGAAGTGTAGAAACGTTGTGTATCCAGAAACGAAAAGAAATAGAAATCTTTTTTTAAATCCTTTCTGGCGCCGACTTATCTCAGTGTAATGTCCATCACAGCATAGTCAGTGTAGGTCTAAAGGCGGAAATGGAAAATTAATTAAAGCTATTACTATGTCGTCTATATCGCTTAGTATCTCATTTACCAATCATCCACTCAGCTCCTGGAAAATTGCCGATTCTAGCGAATTGAAATATTAAAAATTACATTACGTATCCTCCGATAGAACTAAAAGAAGTGAGAGATGATATCAGGCTACTGCTAATTATTTCCTTCTAACAACATTAACAAAATCTCTTCGAATATAGGTTTTATATATATATATATATATATATATATATATATATATATATATATATATATATATATATATATATATATATATAATAGATTTATTGAACTGGCGATCAATGAGATAACAATGCATTGCTGTCACGTCTATTTAATTTTTAATTTTTTGAATTGATGGAGGTAAAAATATGAAGAACGAAATAAACATGAATAAGTTGGAATATTTTAGCTATTTTTATTTTATGATTGAGAAATTAGTTAACTATTTTACAGGTAATAGATCAAAGAATCGGGTTAGTTTGGCTCAAAAATAGTTTTTGTAGTGACATTCAAATAATGTCACATTCACAGCTTCAGTTAAAAGAAATTGCTAACATTTGAATTATTACAGTCATTTAAGCTATTATAACAACGGTTCAAAGATAATATAACATAAATGACCTGAATGACAAAATCTGGCCAAATTGCGACTTCTGCCAAGACTTATAACTGGCTGTTGAAGGAAAGAACAGGATAAGGGGCATTAGAATACAGTTTATGTATTAGGAGAATGATAAAAGTAGTCGGGCAGGGAAATAAAACCATAGGAAGAGCAGTTTTAACACTGATGTATATATAAAGAGATGCGTGTATGAAAAATAGTTTTAGAATTTAAAACAGATCAAGTTACTTTTATAAGGACAAAAATATATTTGAAAAACAGGTGTGTTGTAATTTCTATCAAAAGTGATGGGTGAAATTGGTGATTGATGAAAGTGTATGTGAAAATTTTGGGTTTCAAGAAAGGCTTCGGTGCCATAGCGAATATGAACACTTTTGAGGAGAGAAATAATGAGTGAAGCGATTCTTTGGACATCCGATTAAGGAGGTTGATATTAAAGTAAAGAAACTTGAATTTAAGGATTAAGGTAATAATGGAATAAAACTTTTTATAGTAATAAATGTATTTTTAAAGAGATTTTAATAGAGCTCAAGAATCTAAATTCCTGAGATTCGTAAAGAAAAAAAAAAACGAATGTTCCATCCTTTGGCATGGAATACGTGATAACGCAAGTTAGAATTTAAATAAATTCTAAATTCATACAAAGGCTATAACTGAGAAGCATTGTTCTAAGAGCGCTCGAAATGAGTCATTGCTTGGGAAAACTACGAGATACGTAAGCTTGAAAATAGATATAGTATGAGAATTCAACTCAGGAAATCAACCCTCTTCCTCTCCCCTTCTCTTGTAAACAACAGGCGATTATCTGGGCGTGAAATATTTCCAGAAATAAACCCTTCTGGCATCAATCTTTTTGCGTTCAGTTGGACGCAGAAAGTAATGTGAGTGACACGAATAGAGTTGTTTGAAATCTACATCCGATGAACAGCATTTGAAAGTGAATGGCAAATTGGTAATTGTCTCCTCGTCAACGAACATTATGTACCTTATAACCTATATACCTTATCCAGACCAAATATGCTGAAATAAAAAATATATCTAATTGGTGACTTGTGAGGGCTTCCTTTCAATTCATAACGATTGCCTAAATTATTCACGAATATTTTTATGATTCAAAAACTTAAATGTTTTTCATGAAGTTAAAAATCAACAGAAGGTTTAAAAGTACTGATTTACAAAACTTCCAGCAGGAACTCTCAAGAAACGTTATCAGATGTTATTTATGCTGAATGTAAATCCTGTTAAGCTTCCTGTAGGACGATTTTCAAAATGTTTGCTTGATAAGGATGATAAAATTGCTTTCATAGTTCCTAATCATATTGAAGTAGATAATGTCACCGTGAAACCTGGAGTAAATGTAAATAATAATAGTTTATCTCTTATTTGCGAAGATTTCCTCGGAAGAAATACTTTTCGAAGGGGAAACTCCGGATAAAGACAACACACTGATTCATATTCTTGAATTTTCGAGAAATGATTATTCATTTTCTTTCAGGAAACTTGATAAATAAGTGCTACCTATAAGTGGAACGGAGAGAATTCCGAGGTAGAATGAAAAATGTAAAAAGTCAAATCACGTCGATGGTATCATTCCTTAAGGAAGAGATAGAAAGTGAACTTCGCAATAAAAACTATCTAGAAATTTCTCATTAGAGTAATGCAATCAGTAATGATGAACGACCAAGGCAGTGTTAAGCATGTTTTCCTCAGGTTGTTTGGGTCCGCACTAAAAGGCCGATTTCCTTAGGTTAGATATTGAAGGCCATATTCATCACGAAATCTAAACTATTGGATGAAGGAAAAATAAGACATCATTTTTGCTAAAAGACTGTTCAAAACGATACATATCGTTTTTTAATTCTAGACTTCAATACGAAATGTAATGTTCGTTTTTAAGTAAACTATTTATAAACAGATGAAAATGAAAATTAATTCATAGAAATCATGGCGATCCTAAACGCAAATTAAATCAGAAAACATACGAAAAGAAGAACTAAATTTTGGCAAGGAATTTATAATTTTGGGGAAGTGATTTTAAGATACTAAAAGGTTAAAATTTGAATTTTAGGGAAAGAGAGGCTTAGCTTGCTTTACTCCAAGTTAATTTAACTACTTACAGTCAAAGAGGCAATAAAAACCATCCTCATTCATCATCAGATCCTTATATTTTTTTTAAATCCTACAAATAAGTAATTTTTGGATAGAGGTTAACAGCTGTTAATATTTCTCCACAGTTTTTGCTTGAATGAATGCTGTACACCGCATGAAGATGAACTATCCTTATAAAACTGATGAACTTATCCTTTATAAACTACGGTTTTGAGGAAACGCTTTTTGTCAACGAATTAGTGTTGCATTTATAGCAGGTCTGACTTCGAAGCAGACAGTTCGAGATATTTCCTTTGTATATTTATTCTTCTCTTACAAAGATAAAAGAATACAAACTTAATATAATCAAACAAGATACAAAATCGCTATCTTGTAACATTACACTCAAATTCAGCTCTCGAATCTCTTTGGTTATATTAGAAATTTCACCAATTTAAACTTTCCCACACAAGATCTCTCCATCCGAAGTTCCACCGTATGCGGCTGTTTACACGAATATACACGTATAGCCGCGAGCTTAGGATTGCTGCTAGGGAATACTTTCAAAGTTTCGGGCGAGTTTTATGGGAAATCGGTGGTTTGTTTCTCAAGAGCCGGTTGCAAGCGGAAGTAAACTACGTAGCGTATCACGAACAACATCGAAAACGGAAATCTCCTCACCAAATTCATATTCAACCTTGACGAAAGTGAAAGAATTCCGGTCTGAAGGCAAAATAATCGGCGGATAGCCTCCTTTTGCATTCGTTTTTTGCAGAGCATTCCTCCGCGCGTTTATTCGACCATTTCTAACCATTGCAGTTAATTACTTCTCGAAAAGTCCTTCAGTTTCCGTGCGAGAGCTCTTTTCTCAGCCTTGCATAATTCCCCGAATTTTTTGGCGGAAATCAACCACAGACTCGGAGGGAGAACGGCGCGAGAAAGAAACAAAGAGGGAGTTCACATCTCCGTGTGGGGATACACGGTGGGGAAAAACAGCAATTTCGGCTGGAGGACTCTTAGGAAGCGATGCACTCCGGAGGGCAACTCACGTCTTCATCGCGTTCTAAACCCCCTTCGCGGGTGATTCCACCGATGAATGCCGATGCGGCGGAGACACTTTGGTATTTGCCATGTTCGGGAGAGCGGAGTTTGAATATATGACACGCAGTGGAATGGGCGCCCTCAAGGACGAAAGAGCGATCGAGAGAAAGTGAGAGGAGGATACAGACGCTGAGAACCGGTCTTTGGTTCCTACATCTCTGCACTGTCTGAAGAGGACTTTCCTACCGGAGGACCTCAGCTTTATCTCTCCTTTTTCCCCTCTGCATACTTTCTGCTGAGCAATAAATGTATCTCGCGAGCATAACTGAGTCATGCGTCGGCATCTGATCCCATTGGGATCCTAAGATATCGTACCATTCAAGTTCTTCAGGTTGTCTTGCCTCCAGCAGTTATTATACATCGAGAGTTGCCGCATGCTAATCCTTCATATCTATATATATATATATATATATATATATATATATATATATATATATATATATATATATATATATATATATATATATACACACACACATACATAGCATTATAAGTAGCAAGTATCGCTAGTAATTGTATATACTAATTTCATTCCAAATTCAGCCCTGATATTAAATTACAAGCACCTGCTTAGTGATTAAAGTCTGTGATTTAATCCGAGTCTGATGATGAAACGAGGCTCCGAAACAATATTTGAATGGAAAAATAAATAAATCAAGAAAATTTCACGAGGAAACTATATCCTATTTAATAACTTTGCAAAACAGGATAGAGTATCCTCGTGAAAATATTTCTTGAATTTTTTACATATCTTTAAGATCCTTAGTTCTGATATAAACTATCGGAAAAACAAACATAACAAAGACTTTTGTGGAGTTGTTAGATTCTGCTCTGTACTTGCAATAAATTACTGTGGTGAAATTGTCGTCAGAATCGAATATTTCCTAAATGTTCTAAGAAGACGTCCTAAAGCTTTACATCTTCCTTTTTGTGTGATGAAAAATTCAATTCAGTCGGTGTTATTTGAAAAGTTGCTAAGTAGGAAAACTGAATATGGTAGAGATAGAACTCGATAATTCTATGGTATTTTAAACGTTACACAGAAACTACGGGGATGATTTGTATTCTGCTCATTGTGAATTTCAAAGGCGACTGAGTTTGTTGTTAAAACAATCTCCGCCTTCAACTAGCACGTCCGCTTTAAGACGCGATTTCTCACCAAAGGTGCGGCTGAACTCTTATCTTCTCTTTCTCGGTAAACTCAAATGTAAATCACGATGAAGGCGATATTATCATCTCCTTGCATTTGTACTTTAAATCAAAACACCTTTATTGAGTCACATTCTTGGCTCATAACGTAAAGGGTTAAAAGGAAAATGGCAAACGATAGTTTCACTCAAAAAATACCTTCTTAATTGTTTTTTACATGCACAAACATGGTTTTAGTTGATAAAAAAGAGAAAATCTCTATTTTAGATGTTTGAATAATTGTAACAGAATTAGATTTTTAAATTTCCACGAATACATAAAGTGTAACATAAAAGCTCATTTCCTCAGCTTTAACATAAAATGCAGCATGACGTCAAATCGCCGATATACCAGTAAAACGTGGTGAAAGTTCAATCGTAATTGATAGTTCTCTTGGACTGCATTAACATTCTAATTTAATATTACTTTTGAGTAGTTTCCTAACTTTCTGTAGAACGTGCGTAATGTATAGAGGACTGCAATTCCATTTCTATTCCATTCTCAATTTTTATTTTCAAATATTTTCGGAGATTAGATGGAAAGAATCTTCTTTCGTTCAAACTACTTCGCTCTACTTTTCTTTCGCTTTCTATTCTCCAAAATGCAGTTTGTATATTTCAGTCAGACTTTAGTGACATTAGGTAAATATCCTTTTACGAATATCCTTACCTCAATCGTCTTACATTCTGCAAATCATTAATTCATTCTCACGCAGCTGGATCAATTGCGTTAGAATGACACGATGAAGCTGCTCTAAATTTCGGCCTTATAAACACTCGATTTATTTTTCTTCCCTATCACCCCCGCATCGTCCTCATTTCCGGCTCCTCGTTGTTTACTATTGTTGTATTGTGAGCGAATCACGTCGATCGAACGCTTTGGCGAGGCAGTAATTGGCCGCAGACCAAAATCATTATCGTTCCGATGGGTAACGCCTGTGTAAACAGTTCCGCGGCCCCAAATTCTGCCCTATTCACGAGGCTATTATTAGGTTATGCGGGATAACTACAATATACAACGGAGACTGGAGCATTCGACGAGGAAACCGTGAATGGTGAGGGGAGAGAGAAATGAAGGCAGAGGTTAAGAAAAATGGCCCTCTTTCAAGTTTCCGTCGAGTCAGCCGACGCTATGGGAAGTAAATGGGCCGAAAAAGAAATTGACGAACGTTTATTGACACGACCGAAGAAACGGGAACGTTTTCGCTGATGAGTGCATTGGCAACTTTTGAGCGACTATTAACTTCCAGTGTTTGCTTCTCGGTCTGACACGAGCGATAAGAAGGAATTAATTTCAGAGGCTTTCATCAACAGATAGGCATACGATCCTCCTTGCTTATTCTTTCTTAAAAGGAAGTTCTGCTTCGTTTCTTTATTCGGAAAAGAATAAACCGTGACGATCTTATTTGGTATTTTATCAATATTTGGTATTATATAAAGATATAAATTCAATAAATAAAATTAAATTCATAAATATTTCAATAGCATGAATTCATCACGTAGCATTTATGCCGAATTCTTCTTAAACAGAATGTGAAATATGGATTCATCGCAAAAAATAACAAGGTTTTTGAATCTTGAAAACTCTCATATTTAGGGGAATGTGTCATTTTTTGAGAACATAAGGACCGAAAGAAATCTAAAGCGAAATTTATTCACCTTACTATCAGTGCCGTTCCTCTTAGTAAAAAAACCTGCGTTTTTTTATTGAAGAGGAGTACTTCACCAGGGCAAAATCAACATTGACATAACAAATCCTTCATGATTTCTTTCCACAAAAAAGTAATAGAAGAGGTCGAATAGGAAGTGGACGGGAGATTCTACAAATATTTATGGTAATTGATAAAGGTCTCTTTAAATCAGTATAGCATTACCTTTACTGGGGTTATTTCTAGCTGGGATAAGATGCCAGAATATCGCAGAGAATCTTACACACTACCTCAGGAATGCTTTTGTCGGATGAACGCGCCCACGTTTACGCGTGAAAGCTCAATCGGATTGTTTATCGCATTCTCAAGTGCCTTAATTGTATCTTCCAGTGTTCTAACGTACATAATTTTCTGTTAAGCAATAATGATGTGTTCTTTAACGATAACTTCTTTATGCAATAAATTTTCTTCGATTTGAACTGCATCGTTTTCAAAATAAGAGACGCAAAATAATTTTAAGAAATTCATCAGATCCTTATTAAATAATAATTAATGTTTTATAAATACTGGTTTCGTTATAGTATATTTCAATTTAATCGTTTCTTTAGTATGAGGCCATGTTCCCATTCTTTTCCAAGCAGGAATTCCTAAGATTGCCTACAGTCCTTTCATTACATTCCAGTGTCATAACATTTTTCATTAATATTTGTAGTTGTGTACGAAATTTATTTAACAATTCTCCTTCAATCATTCTTTAAATTGATTTAAAGCTATATATTACAGTGATGTCATCGGCGAAAAACTATATAACTCCTGCTTCTTTCCTTCAGTCAAGTTTTAAGTACTTTAAATTAATCTCAAATCTTTGAATAGGAAACAATTTTATATTTTTCTATTCAAGGATTATAATTGAGATACGACTGACATTTCTGAGAATCTCATATACCTAAATTCCTCTTTAACAACACCTCGAAAATAAATGTTGTTAGAGTCCTTCGAAAACTTCCCTCATTATATGGCGATGGAAGTTTTCCCGTCGATATAAAAGAGAGATGAGTAATAAAATAGATGGGAATGTAAGGTCTTGTAATTAAGGGGGAAAGCGAAGTTGAGAATTCGTAGTCTTGTAAACGAAATAGATTGGAAGACTGCATCAGATATTGAGCGAATATAGGCTGCAAATAATTGACTATAAAAAGCTCGCACGACAGTACCAAGCGAATTTTTAATCTAACGTTGTGACTTGAGACAAAAGTGATAAATAAGATCTCACTCTACCTCAGAATTCATATCGGCTCCGATGGGGGATGGAGATTATTCTACGAGATAACTTAATTTTACTCTCTCAAAATGAACCATTTCAAAGAGGAAATCCAGAAGAAGCCATAATAGAGATGAGGCGAAACGTAAAAGGACATCAATGATGTAGAAAAATTTGCTCAATGGAAGGAGACGAACGATTGCATTAAGTGGGTTGCAGTGCGTCAAGCAGTATTTTCACCATGTGTTTCGTGTGGGAGAAAACCGCGTACTGAGTGGAAGCGTCTTAAATGGGTTTCATTGTATCAGGAAATGGTAACACTAATAAAGAAAGCCAATTACAGTAACTGATTTTCAAGGGAATGCAACTGCAGTCTGGTACGACAAGAGTGATTGATAAGAGCGATGGTTTGAATAGCAGAGGTCACTATTAAAGTTCAACATGAGACGGACGGTGAGTTGGAAGAGAAACGAGGATTTTACAGTTGGAGATGCTGAGGAAGTGGAGCGACTGCATCCTGAAGCGAAGTGGACGCGCCGAATGGGAAAAGCAGCGAACAGTGACCCCTCGGTAAAGCCGAAGAATATGGAGGAACTCATATCCAGCTTTCCTGTAAACTAGCGAATTGTAAAATCCGTTTCTTACGGTTTTCTGTACACATTCCTATGCTATTCTCGGAAAGCAATGGCAAGAATGTCGTCTTTTCGAGTACTGTGTGATGGGGACCAGACAAAGCGCCATTAGATGTGAAAGCCCTGAAGTCATAGCGGTGTCCTTTGTGTCTCCTCCTTTAACTGCGAGAATAGTGAAGTTACTGAGGAGATTTCACGCATTTTGCCTCGCCCATGTGAAGTATATGACAGCACTCCGCGATAGAACAAGTTGGAAATGTGCCTATTTTATGGCCTCTTTCTCCATACCTGTCAATTTCTCCTATTTTCCAAAGTGGGATAATCTGCTCTTAACCTTAAGTATTTGATTCATATCCTCTTCTTAATAAGAGATGATGGAACCACGCAAAGCTTTATTTATTACATATAGCTTACAAATGGTGAGACTATTGAATTCTCTGATGGCAAATGATAGGTATAGCACCAAGTGGTACTAATTTAAATAGTTAAGATTTAACCCTAAGCATATAAACTGAATAACCGTTTGACGAGTTTTTATTAAGGCTTCCTTTGAGCTTAATTTGATGTTACTCAATGGCTATTAAAATATATGAATTATATAGAATGCATAAGAGAAAATTTGAATTTGACTTCTTGTGTTGACCAGAAAAATACCAATACACCAGAAAAATACCAATACCAAAATGATTCGATTCAGCAACCAGAGGAAAGTAGAAAATCGCTGTCGCAAAATAAACTACTTAACAAAGAGGTGATAAGGCACAAATATAAATCACCAATTATGATCAAATTTACTATCTCTATGGTGACATTAATTGCTGATGATATATATTTTCATTAGCCAATTATAAACGGAGAACAAGCAAAGTTCATCTTCAAAGTACAGTTGGTGGTATTAAGTAATAGATTTCTCTTACATAATTGATTCCGCAACGTTATTCAAAGAAATAAGCGATTATGCATTCCTTCTTTTTTGGTATTTTTGGAATCTGGTTAATATATAACTGAAGTTAATCATACCATATCATAACCGCAAAAATAGAATTAATAGTTATCGACGTTTTGCAATATCCTTTCCACGTACAATTACGCTTTGGAATAAATCTGTAATTGAATGTGATTATATGATAACATTACCAAGTTTAATGCGGCTGTTATTATACGAAATTCTTACTGTAGATGGTTCAGGGATGGATTATGTATGCGGCACAAGTTTCGAGCAGTTCTCAGTCTCCGCTGTTCTCCGAAGGGTAGCTGACCTCCCCCGTGGACTTGGTGCACCATCGCTGATCTTTATTTCAGGGCCGTCTGGAAACAGCGCTTACATAAAGCGGCAAAATCTCGTGCATAATTCATTCCACCAAAACATATACGATTTCCTTGAGCCTACGCTTTTATGTGAGCACCAAATCGGAAATCTCTTCCCACGTTCGCTCTGACCGATTGTCTTTCTTCTGCATTTCCGCCGCCGTGGAAAAGGGTCAAGGAAGTGGCCTTGTAGTGTCCATCCCTCGGGATGAATCACCTCTCTCCCAATCCTTCTTTCTGCCTTTTCCCATTTCATTCGTATCGGAGACTAATGAGTCGAACCATTGTCCCTTTCTACTCTTGTCCTCGTGTTTGACCCCCATATGGGAGGTAACAAGAAGTAGTTGCCGCTTTGAATGTCCTGTTTTGTCCTCCGGGATGCAGAGCATGCTTCGAATGTAAATGCAAACTCAATTCATTTAGTTATTCATCTACTACAACGATGCGCTTAAAGTACTTCTCAAAGAGGTTGGGAAATTTTGAAGTGGTTAACAATATATCAGAATAAGCCGAATTCATGTTGTAAATGTTCGAGGCTAACAAATCGAATGTATTTCGTATTCGTGGTTCCTTTTCGTTGCCAATAAAAATGATGAACTCTTCTTTGGTCGCAATGTGTGTAAAAGAGGGGTTTCAAAGGAAGTATTTTCATAAAACAGATTATTTGCTAAATAAATATTTAAACAACCTCTCAAAAACTGAACTATTGGCTGTCATTGAAAGCAAAAATAGGGCTTTTTACTTCGTAAAAATATATGTGCAATTTCTTTACCACCATGATAAAATCAATAATAATTTAATTTAAAGAGAAGGTAAAATAACGGTTTAATAGCCGATTGAGTTGGTTACGAATCACTGATACATTTTGTATTTCTTGCGAGTACGTACTGCATCAATGTGACAAGGGAGCTTAGGCACAGGAGAAAATCGTAGATGAATTGATTGTGAATGGCCTGTGATACTCGTTTACGTGACCTTTTACCATTTAATCATTCCAAAGTTGACAGTTGATAAAATATCGATGGGTGAACTTAATCTAACAAGGAGAGGCTCTCACTTTTGTCCTCACTAAAATTTTACATAATAAACACCATTGTCATTTTGCATGTTTTGTTTGTTATATTGCATAAACATGCAAGTCTTTGGCGATATTCCTTCTCCCGGAGTTTACAACGTACTTTACTCGATTGGCTAGCAGGATGATTAGCATGATGTTAGCGTATTCAATCCCTTACCGTCAAATAAGCGTATCGTATGTTAGTCAACATTCGATAAAGCTCTCCCAAAATCGATTCCCCGTAGGTTCTATTGGTGCGAAACGGTCTTACTTGAGAAACAATCGACACCTACGTTTGGTCTAAAGTGCTTTTATAAGCGGAAGAATACCGGTAGTCTAGTGATGGTTTACTTATGCTCGTACCATCATAGTTTTACAAATTCCGTCATCTGACTTACTATCGTTACCTCAAATAAGCATTCTACCCTGCTATTACCTTAGTTTTCCTTTAGGTATTATCTTTAGCATTCCCAGTCACAGGCTGTAGGATATGCTGCTATGAAGAAATTCTCAAGCTCTACCCAAGCTCTGCAATGGCAATTACAAAAATTCTGTAGCCCGTGGGGCACCACGATACTTCACTGACCAAAACGCGACAACGCCAGCGCGGCTCCGGAAAAATCTGGTGGGGGAGGTACATGCGTAATTAAAATATAGTCGTTTCTTTAGGACGCAACTAAATTTCCGCGCAAAGGATCGTTGCGGATGGAGGACATTTGTCTAATTGTTAAACAAATTAGATATTTTTCCCATAGCTCATCCACAAACTTGTTTTAATAACAGACGGCCGAGAAGGCGGCGTCAGGAGAGACATCTTGCGCACGCTTGCCCATACTGATACCAGTTTTAAATATTCGGCCAAATAGTTGGAGTATTGCGCGAGGTTTCCTTCCGAGATTTTTTAATATTTCGTATCACTTCATGAAAAATTGATTTATACTCGGTCGAGATCAGGAAGTGTAACAGAGAGGTCATGTGTTAATATTGCGCGAGGTTTCCGTCCCAATACATCTTGTTCTCTTGTCGCAAACACACCATAGGTTATTATTCCAATACATGAGACTGCTTCTACGGTGGTCATATTAGGGTAAAAGATTTCTGTATATTACATGGACGTAATTCGAGGTACATCTTTCATAATTTTCTTTGAAAAAAGAACGGTTTGTCAAATATGTCAAAGGAAGAATGGAGTGCCAAACTTAGAACTACCCGCTTTGGGAATGGTTGATTCCATTAAAAATTGCAAGCGTCAGCCGATTGAAACATGCGACGTTTACTGAATTACGCCTGGAAGTACGTAATATTCAAGCATATCCATTAATAATCCTAATCTCTGGTGCCTACCCGTATAATGCTGAATCTCTAAACAATTCAATTCCCATAACCAAAGCAAGAGACATTTGTTCGTTGGCGTTCATAATTAACCCTAAAAAACCGCGCAATACAAATAAATACTCAAGAGGTACAAATAATACTAATAATACCAGACAACAATGTACTAAAAACAATTTTCATAAACGCTTTGGCTAAACAGAGTATACTTTACACTATACATTCTAAATTTGACTATATTTTTCATTTTTTATTACTGATAACTTATATGTAGATCTTAATTAACAAGTATTAGATTACTAACGGCAGCACTCCTTACCGCGCACATTCGAGCAGTGTAATTTCTCCATCGCCCACTGAAGCCCTAAGATAATTTACTCGGTATTTAAGGAATTACTAATACGAAAGAGGATATGAAAGACTGTTTAGGGAAGATGAACATTTAGATAATACAACAAATATGCATGAGTAAGCTGTTGACTTCGTCACGTTTACTACACAGTTGAAATATATTTTTCTGGAACACTTAAGTCCTCCTTTAGGTATTATCATAATCAATCTCTGTCAGAAAGTGTTCGATATCCCGCGATGAAGTAATTCTCAGCCTCTACCAGAGTAATATATGTTGGTATCTGAAAATCTATCTTCCGCTGCTAGCGGTGGCATTTTAAAATTTAAAAATTCTGTAGCCTGTCGGGCAGCACGACCTGCCAAACACCCAGAAAGAACTAATTATTCTTTTCTTTTCTTTGATTTCACTTTCTTTTCTTTTCTGGTTGTGCCAGATCCTTCACTGACCAAAACGCGACAACGCCAGTGCGGCTCCTGAAAAATCTGGTGGGGGAGGTAAATCCGTGATTCAGCAGTAGCCCTTAATTCAGGATGCAACTAAGTTTCCTCGCAAAGGATCGTTGCAGATGGACGACATTGGCCTAATCGTTTCACGAAACTGTTGTTTTTTCCCATAGCTTCTTCAGCAAATTGTCAAAATCCAGCGGCCTATCTTGCGGCAAGAGGAGCGACATCTTGCGTACACTTGAGCAAACCGGTTCGAATTTGAATTCTTCCGCCAAAATATTGGAATTCTGCGGGAAAGTTGAAGTAGCATATAGCGTGCAGCGAGGCGACGTGACGTTTTCAGGAGGGAGGCAAGTAATTCTCGGAAGATAAATACAACATTCGACTTCGAAACGTTAGGAAATTCACAAATCATGAAATTCAAATGAACTCCAAAGTTATCAAAATGAAAGCCGTTTCTGGCAGAGAAGTTATCTTGACATTTAGGATATTTACGAAAGGGATATATATATATTCCTGTTATCATGTGCGCACATGTATGTTTTGATCAGTTAGTAAACGACAATACATTTAAGCTATGATTCGACTGTAGATGAGAAAATAAATACAGGTACCTCGATGTTACTTTGAGGAAAGAAGGCTATAGGAGAAGGTAATAACCCCTATGTTCCACTCCATAAGCTTACGAGTGTCACTGGCGGATCATCGAGTGCTCTGGATTGCTCAAGAAAAACTACTGTAGCTCAGCTAATTATTATAATATTAAAATACTACTTTGCCTGACTATTTTTAAGGTCGATTCTTTACATTCATGCAAAGAAACGAATATTTGATTTTTTTCAAGTTGAGAAAGGTATGTAACCCCTTAAATAACTTTCGTAAGCAATTTTACTCCATTTTAAGTATTTCACTACTATCCTTAGAATGAAAAAGGAATTTGCGTTCGAATTACTTAGGATTTTCAGCCATATATAGCGATTGCCTTTCATATTCTTATTTAACAATCACTACGATTTATATATTTATTTATTTATCTATTTCAGTATATCTGGTAAAACATGCATGAAAAGCAACGACAAAATAACTGTCTATATTTAGTTTCCTTTCTTTTTGTACTAGTAAGGATTTCGTAGGACCATTTTTCCTGATTTCAGTGAACTAAAGAAAAAGTCTGTATTCGATTAACGATGATGAAAATGATCTTTTTCTTTTCTTTCTTAACATTTATTATAAGGATATTTTCGAGTCATCTGGAATCGAACCAAGGATTTACTGCGCAAAAACTATCGATATTTAATACACAATTATGCATGTATTTCTTGAATTTCTATCTCGTCAGGAAGTAGTGAAATTGATTACCGAAATATGGCTTACATTCATTTCTTTCGAGAAATGAATGTAAGCCATCGGATGAATAAATTAATTAATATAAAGACAATGATGTTTATTATATAAAATTTTAGAAAGCAATCGCTATTTATGATTGTGAAATCCTAAATT
The DNA here is from genome assembly GCA_036926295.1 of Pachydiplax longipennis. Taxonomy (NCBI): domain Eukaryota; kingdom Metazoa; phylum Arthropoda; class Insecta; order Odonata; family Libellulidae; genus Pachydiplax; species Pachydiplax longipennis. Next base: position 74,333,766 of record JAVFKF010000012.1, read on the forward strand.
ACTTGAATGCAAGCTCCTTTTATGTTCTTAGGATAGTCGTTAACTACCTTCAATGGAAAAATATCGCTTACGAAGGTCACTTAACGGGATTACAAATTGAGCATACTATTTATTATTATTAATAAGTCAATAGTAAGTATCAAGGAAAGAATTTAACGAACGAAAAGAAAAATTTAATGACAAATATACCAGAGAACATCGCGTTCTTTCATGCATACTCGGCTAGCATTGACGTGTATTGCGGGGTTGCCTGTACTCCGGTTATCAATTTTCAATTATTTATTGCAACGAAACTAAGGCCCATTCAGACGAACGCCGTCGCACTTTTTCATTGCTCTACTTACTGCACCACTGCAAAAAGTTTCATCAAAATCCCCGGACAAAAGTGAGAGTCTCTCCTTGTAAGATTGGAGTCCAACAGCATAAAACATTTATACAATCATATTGCCCCTAAAGCAGTAGTTAATGCTTCTGTTAAGAAAATTGTGACTCTTCACAGAGGAAACCCATGAGAAAATGGAGTACTGCAGTGTACGAATTGAATAGTAATCATATCAAAACGTGCGTTCATTCTTAATAGGATGAAAAGAATCGAATGTATCCGGGTGACTTCATCGCTTCTTATTCTGTATCAATCGCTCCTTGCATTGCAGGCAAATCTCACGCGCTCATGGGCGAGGCGAATCCGTAAGCAATTTCGCTGTATCACGTCTTACTCTTCGGTTCTCTCCCTCGATGCCTGCCTCCATCTATTTCACTCGGATATCCTGTTAAAACCTCGGGAAATTCAACCCTTTCCATGATTTCTACCTTTATACTCACGATCTTTTCACTCTAAATCTGTTATTATCTGTGTGACCTAGTCATTCTAGAGAACATCAATCTTACTAGAAAGAAACGGCAGAAATGAAAGCCAAATTTTATAGAGTGATTTCACACTAAGAATCCAGCGGTGCCTTTTATATATTTTAGTGAGAACAAATGTTATCAAACAAAAACGAACTCAATGTTTCCGGTGCGTATTTTATTCGTAAGGCGTTACGGAGACTAAAAGGTATGCGTAAAATGAGTCATCGGTCTCTTTTAGAATGGGTTGTTCGAATTTTATGGGACCTATTTACTACTTCATTCCTGGAAAATATTTGTCATTCAATTGTCGTACGTGAATGATTGTTCGAAGAATTTTATTTGAGAAAGAGATATTGGTGGAGAATGTAGACTCTAATAACTTAAAAAACTAAAATGTGTAAAATCCTTTTTAAGAATCATGTTTCTTCAGAAGCTGATTTTATGGTTATCTTCAGCTAGCAATACCGGTAGTAGGATACCTAGAATTGCATTTTATAACTCGCTTCATAATCCAACACTGCGATCGACGTACTATACTTGAAAATTGAGTTTTTATGTTTCTGTCATTTCTCTGTTTGACTTCTCCATTCGAAATGCATTGTCTTATCATAAATATATCGCTATCACAACAGTTTATCCATTTATCCTGCTGTTCTTACTTTTCAGATTTGTTATGAACTACTTTTCTACTGAATTAAGCTGAACTTCCGGTAGATATCTCAGTTTTATTCATATCCTTTTCTTGTGATTATTTTTCTGTAGTAGTATATCTTATTAATTGTATATGATATCCTAAGTATAGACTATAATTTTATGTTTCGCTCTTATTCATCACATCCTTTTTAAATCCTAAAAGATGGCGGGATGAGTGCAAGAAGAGACTTATTTGTCCTAATCTCACCTCTACAAATACGTATATATAAGTGTTCTGGGGAATGTGGGCGCACATTAACCTACCTTTCGGTAGGTTAATGTGCCCCCACATTCCTATTCAGTTCCCTCTCCTTCAATTCCCGGTAACTTATCCCACCCCTTTATTTGTCTAACAACTTCTGTCTTTGTCTTCCCCTCTGTCTTTTCCCTAGCATTCTTCCCTCGATTGCTTTCTTCAATAATCCCTCTCCTCTCAATATTTGGCCCACCCATTTCTTTTGTCTATTTCTAATTACTTCAATCATTACCCTTTTCTCCCTAACCATCTCTAGAACCTCCTCGTTCGTTTTTCTATCGACTATAAATACGTATATTACGATAATTATGGAAAAATTGATGAACAACTTCAATTTCCAGGTCTTCCAAATAATTGAAGCAAATGTAAGGAGGTAAATATAAAGTTAACGATGCAATTTAAAATAATTTCAAAGATAACATGAATGTGTGATGGCCGATGAACCCTGAAATTGCCTACAACTACGGGAAATCTTCATTGCTTTTCTTCGTCAACGGATAAGCAGTTAATAAAAATAAACAGCCTCCGTTCATTTAACTCTCTCCCTTCCAAACACGAGAAAGCAAACAAGGCTCACTCAAGATCACACAAAACCGTTTTTGTTTCGCTAATGTCATCAAGGTTTCGCCTGTATTCCATCACGGCTCCTTCTCTTACGACTCCTCGCATTCTCAGCATATCTCCTATGCCCTTCATCAGCACCCTTATCTTTAACCTCTAATCCTCCCAACTCTTTATGCATTGGACGCTTCTCTCCCTTCCATCCGCATAGTCCAAATAAAGGGTCAATCTAATCTAATCCTATGAGATTGGCGTGACATCACTGCTGATTGTCACTGGAAGAGAGGAGGGTGGGCGACATGTAGTGAGATACTCTTCTCAAGATGCAGCGAACGGAGATGAAAACCAGTGCTCACGGGAAGCCGACAAAGAGAATGGGAATCCGAGACGAGAGTTAAAGAATTGCTAATAAACTACTTTACATGGTTAGAGGGGAATACGATTCTACTTCGTCGACTTTAAGATGTACCGCTCGTTTCACAGATAGTTCCCACGGACATTATCGAGTTACAATAACCACCTCCACTCTCAGAAACAATGCACTGATGCAATGTCTTGCATAAACAAAAAGCGCCTGTGCTTTTTCATGCAATGTCCGAAATTTGCGGTGAATTTGGTGCTGAGATTGGAATTAAGCCAGGAAAACTTCCGATCTTATTTGAACTATGTATCTCCATTCTTCAAGTTTGAATGAAAGATGTCTTCATAAACTTTCCAGAAGTAGAACACGGAAGTAGTTCACTATCAGCGCTATGAATAATAAATCTATCTTATACATAATTTCTGATCTGATGTGTACGTGCTAATATGTATATTGAGAAAACTTTGAATTTTAAAACTTTTTATATCTTCCTTTTCGAGCCAGTTCCCATTACTTCTGTCAAACTTTTAAAACTAAAATTTATTGAAGGATTATAATAAGAATTTCAAGTATTATAACTTCCGTCTTAACGCAATTATCACTTGTGTATGTGAATATTGTTGCACGTCCGTTAAAACATCAATGCGCTGCCGAAATCAAACTTTCTAACCTCCTTAAATGTGGGATTTCTTCATCGGAGAACTTCGGATAAAATTTCGGAAAAGTGAGATTTTATGAGCACCGCTTCAAGGGGAAGTCAAATCTAAAAAACTAAGAAGACGTCTATAAGAAATCCCCCGGTTTAAGTTTAGTATATACTATTCATCGTGCGATACACTTGGGAAGAATTTTCCCTGAGGTTCCAAAATTAAGGAGGCCATGGTTAGCAGGTGTTGGCCAAACCTGCCACCGCTTGGTAGGGGGGATCCGGACTCCTTAACATCCCGATTGCAACTGGAATCCCGTCGCCTGAGTATCCAAGTCCGATTTCTCCGGAGGAAGATATTACTCATAATAGAGTTACGCAATAAATTATGTCCATATTCGTCCACAGGAAAGAATACTTCGGATTCCTCGACAAATATGCCTGTCATCGCGAATATAATTAATCGCTGCCGTGGTCGCGATTCTCGGTAATCGTCTGTAACTGTCGCGGAATTCCGTGTTCGCGTAAAGACAAGGAGGATGCCCGGTCTCCCTTCTTCCCCCTCTTCCGCGGAATGCACGAGAGGCCAATGAGATCATCGCCGGGATCGGAGACTCTCTCTCGACGGCATCGCAGGTTATCGGAGCGAGGGAAACTTCTTTTCATGTTTCTCTTTCCACACATTCGCCGAAACGGAATTCGTCGGTTTTCGTAAAGGTTAAATTATGAGAGTCAGTACAAAGTATCTGTTCTCGCTTCATACAAAAATGTCCCGAATGACTTTTTCAACGATGAACATCTTTCGAGAGGGGTTTATGAGTAAGCGGTGAACTTCCGAGTGTAACGTTCTGTCGTTGTTGGTCAGTTTTGGGAAGGTGTTGCAGATATTAAGATATATATTCAAATCCTTTATCATGAAAATGGGTAATTCTATGAGTTCATCAGCAAGAAATCGCGGTTGGCCATCATTATTTTGCGGGCAAATTTCGTGTTTGACAAGGATCTCTAAGGGTGCGACGGACTAAAATGAAAGAGTGAAAGGAAAACAAGGGAAAGGATTATAATAAGAAGCAAGCGAATGGAAGAGAAAAGAAAACGAGAGGAAAATGTAAATTTCTTCTTGAGCTCGTAGAGGAATGTTGTCGATGACGGATATGTTGCGTAACGTTTAGAGCCGCGAAGACGAGCATTAACCCGTTTCGTCGATGGTTTCACTTTCTCGGTCTCTTCACGGTGCATAAGACGTATTTAATTAACGAGACCATGTGTAAATGCGCCATAAACCACGCGTATCCGTCGATAAAATAAATCTTCATGCCCAAATTAGTGCATTTCGTCGTCGTTTTGCTTAGTAAATTGTTCCCCTCAAATCACTCCTTCGCACCATCTGTTGGGATTAAATGATGAGGCGATGCTTATTTGATTACGGTTTCGCTAAACTTGGTGACGCATCTTCAAATTGGCTTCTGGGAATACCTATCATGATGCATTACCAAAGATGAACTCCAATGTAGGCGGTAAAACCCTCCATTTACTAATCGAACAAATCTGGGTATATGGTCATTAGATGACTAAAGATTTCCTATGGTACACGCCGTATCTTCTGAGGTTTTATTCAAGACCGAATAAAAATTAAAAATGGACGGAATTTTACAATGATTACTCTTCCTATTCTTCATTTTTAGTCTATTGTTATAGTGCAAGCGATTAGGAGTTTAATATTAGTAAAGTGCGGCAATATGCTTGAGGAGCCATGGCTCTGTCTTTCTAGAATGATTCTTTCTCTATCTTTTGGGAGAAAGTTGGACTTGAGCAAAAGCCATGAATTTCTCTATCTGTCAAAGCTATGTTTTCTTAGCTGACCTTATTTTTAGCACATAAAGCTATCTCAGGAAACACCATAAAATATCGAGATGAATATTCCTTGGTGACTTCTAGCAAATAAACACCTTTTTTTCTATATTTAACTCTTACCAATACCACGGTAGTGGAGGTAGAGGGTTTATTTACATTAAAAAAACATTCTCCGATGTCAAGTACCTGTAATAAAATTTTAAATGGGTTTCCGAAGCCTTTTTTGTATCACAGATAGATCGGATCAAATACGGAAATAGTCTCATTCAGACTAAATGCGAATTTGAGATACTTGTAGAGCTAATTGCTTTTGTATCGCCTTAAAAGTTATTTTAGTGACTCAACTCGCCCCAATATTCCTTAAATATACATTCTGCACATTCTGATGTATGAGAATATAAATCTTGTGAGAAGGATATTTAGGGAAGTGGAGAGGGGTGGTACAGTAAGGAAGAAATAAAGAAAACAGGAAGAAACTGACAATAATGAGATCAGAGTTACAAAAATGATTGCAAAAATGCGACAAAATTATACAAAAAATTGATTGATGATACAAGTGAAAATTGGAGAGAAAGAGGTAAATAAGGATTAGATCAGTCGCTGATTCTCAGTTTATTTCCACATATAAGGTTTTTATACTGAATGTGAGAAACTTCATCCTGAGGATAGCGTGTCTAAACGTGCTATAGGTTGTCTAAAACCAATCCAAGCATAAGATACGAAAATATATTGGGGAACTTCACTCACTTAATAGCATAAGATAACAACACATTTCTAGTTACTAACTGCATTTTTTTCTATATCATTCGCTTAAATCAGCATGTCAAGTTTGATTCTAAAATTAATTTCCAAGGATTAAATAACTAGGTCTTTCAAAATAATTAACTGTTTTTTACCAGCTTCTTATTTTTTATCCTAATAAAGAATGACAAAATTTGTGGGAGAAATGTTACAAGGACAGCTACTGTGGGTCAATTAAATACCCTCAGAGTGGATTCGGAAAAGAACAATGTATCAAGAAAATTTTTTATCACTTCCCAATACTCAAAGCACTTTTGATACTTCACATTAGGGATTGATACATGATATGAATCTTTTTCACACGTATTGAATCACATTTCTAGTAATAAATCCCTTCCAAATTGTCTGACACGAATTAATGATTCGAAAATATCTCTTGTTTTCGATGCTTCGTTTCCCATCGCTTTTGATATTGGGCAAATGAGAAATCTGGTACCGTGATGAGAGAAAAAGTGAATTCCTTTCCGAATGAATGTCCCTCCGATTCTTCACCTCCCGAAAGTGAACGGAATTTGAGGCACGCCCTCCGCTTTAGCCAAGCACGACCCTCTCCCAAATACCTCGAAATCTTGAGCGCGTGTACCACCTAGAATTAATTCCGGGCGAAATCACTCCAGAGAGATGGGCGAAAATGGCGGATTTCTACGCTATTCCACCCGACACGCCCTTCTATCCGTGATTCAGTAACCCACCTTTGAATCACGGGATAAAAAAGCATCGCGTACTACGAGGGGGATCACAATGGGTGGTGACGATCTGAGATATAGAATGGGACGCTTGAGGATATACACACATGACGGTTTGCGGTGTTACTTGGTGGAATCATATCACAGAAGAAGATATGAAACACATCTTGTTGAAACCGCAATGTAACTTTTTACTTAAGCTTCCTAGATTTCGTTACTGTATATCACCAGGTAATACTGGAAAGAGTTTCAGTTGTTGCCACTTGTAATCAAAAAGAGCTTTATTTCTCGGTGGATCCAAGAGATTTATTGTTATAGAAAAATTTCAGGAGGATAGAGGAAAGAGAATATTGTCATCATATCAAAGTTAATGAAGTTAAGAGGAGTGGCATAAAACAAATTTCATGACAGAAAAAAATAAATGGACAACATTTGGATTGAAGCTAAATAAATAGACTCTAGAAAGGGCGTAAATGCAGGAAAGATTGGAATGGGAAAGGATAGGTGTTTTGGAAGCAAAGAAAATGGGGGGATGAAAATAGAATGAAGAAAATTAGAAGAGAATAATTAATAAAATATAGTAGAAAGTAATGAATAACACCGAATGCAGTTTACGTAAACCCATCATTTCAAGCTGTTGATGAAAATATATATAAATTAACAGAAAAAAGCGAAGATAAATTATAACGAAGAGATAGAATAAAGATGAAAATATCCAATAAATTGGTTCGCACGAAAGAAGGATAATAATAATAATTAATAAGGATAATTTTCAGAAATAAATTTTGAGGAAAGAAAGATGGTATATAATGAAGATGTAAGCAGTAACATCTCCTGCGAATGACATAAAAGTGATACAAAAGAGGAATATTGGCAAAGAACGTGATAGAAAATCAGAGGAGAGAACATAAGAACGCATGAAAGTGGGTGTGAGGAAGGCGGGTCAGCATTCCTGGCACATCACACGAATACAAACAATGGCTATTGGAGAGCATAGAAAGCACACTTAATACAGTAATATTTCCTACAGAGAACGGAACCAACGGAAAATTTTTCTCCCCTAGAGTTTCATCCATTCTTTACGGAAACCACTCAATTTCCATCCATCGTGGTCGACGCCCATCCACTCTACCACCGCCTAAAACACTATAGGGACGCTGTTAGTCCAGAGAGACTCGGAGGTCGACGAAAGAGAAATTTCTCACGGCGATGAAATACGAGTAATTAGAGACGCACGTTTGAAAACAAACGCAGATCCCACCCACCTGGAGGCGGCTTCGGCAAAGTATTCCTTCGCCACGACGGCGGTCGCAGAGGATGCAGAGCTGTTGGAGACTCTGGTGTCTCCGATGATGAGGGCTTGAAGACGGCGCGGAACCGAGAGCAACAATTTCCCATGGTGGTCTGCAAGACGCCCACGGAGGGTCCTTATTATCCGGGAAAAAACAGTCGACCGACTCACGCAAGCACCAACCGTGTAATGGCCAGCAGAGACGCCCTTGCGACCTCCAAGGCGAGTGTACGGGAAAGCCGCGTGGAGTCGCTACAGTCGCTACAGTCGCGCCCCCCTACGAACGCTCTCTTCCTCTCGAAGGACGCTATGAGTTCCATGGAAACGAGTCTGACATGAGTCAAAGATGAATGAAAGGACGGGTGCCGCATCCAATGGACACCGGTAAGGGTTAAATCACCGCGGATATGCGGTGGGCAGAGATTTTCGGATACTCTATGAGTATAGCGTTAGATTCTTCTCTAAGATCGAGTTCAAAACATGGGATATCAGGTTCGATTTTACTTCCCGAGGAACCGTTATACCAATGAACAGATGAAAGTGAGATATGTACCCCAATTAAAGATGGAAAAGTAAAAATGCAGTGGAAAATTGGAGGAAGAGCCGTAGGAATTTGAAAAACGTAAGCGCTGCAACTCTTTACCGTGAAGTATTTTAGTATTCCTGCACTCTTAAGGTTGTTATTTATATATTTGGGAATTTCGTCCTGTAATTAATATAACAAAATTCATATATACAAGGTTGATATCTTGTAGAAAGAATACAGAAGAAAATTTCTAAGAACTAATCTTGAATTCAAAAATGGGTACCAAAAGAACGATTGCTACCTAAAAATATGCTACAGTGAAATTAATTTACTTTTAGGCAAACGACCATTGCAAAAACTTAATTTTCTTCTTAACTATTTATTTTCTGATTATAATTTTTATATCGATTTAAAGTAAGTCGATATAGAAGAACAATAATTTAATATTATATAATTGGAAGTTATTTCAGTGCCTGCATTAATGCATATATTCCATCCTTTATATTTTGTTGCTTAGTAAAAAACAATAATAAATAAGTAAGTTCGAGGCCTTTCTCTAATTAGGGAAGAGTTCTCAGATTGAAGCATAGGTGTCTACCAGATTGCTTTCGCATACTTATTAAAAATAAAATCCTACATGATTTTATTTATAATGTTAAATGTAAAAATCTATGTACTATGAGACATATATGTAGAAGTATGTATATGAGATGTATATGACTTAACTAAATTATTGATAGTAAATATATTAAGATGGATCCATATGTTATCCTATAATGGAGTTCTTAACACATTTTGATGCCCTTGGGGGGAATTTCTGATTTCATTATTTCAATGTCACATCATCTCTATGACTAATGAATTAAAATTTTCAACTCCGTAATTAAGGCTACGGTATAAGAATACGAAATTGAATACTTGATTATCAAACCACACAATGCAGGTCAATTTAACAAACGAAACAATGGAGCGTAAGAGAAATTAATTTTCACGGCCTTCGTAAATTCATTCATGCTTCAGGCAGGAAATTTATGGGATGAAATCGACCTAAAAAAGAAAATATCTAAATCAGACTGGTTTAGTTTGCTTAGTTATATTTTGTCTTAGTTATTTGGAAGTATTTAATGTTAAATTACATTTTAGTAATATTTATTTTAATGGATTTTTCGAATCTCACATCTACAAGCTGTATATATGACCATCTGATCTGTATTCCTAATCCATTTCATATACATATAGGTCAAGAACATATTTCGGAGAAACCAACGACATTGGATTGCAGTGGGAATAATGAATATAATTTGATAAAGACAGATTACAGCGGGCTTGGAGAATTAAGCAAAAGGAAGTGAGTTTTCCGATTGCTGCAACGGGAAATTAGTTTCCAGAAACGTGGTCTTGAAAGGGGATTCCTCCTCGCAGAGTGGGTCGGACGTGGAAGGAATATGTTTCCTATGGCGTCGCTAGAAAGCCCAATTGGCAGCGGTAAAAATAACCAAGCTCTCTCACCCTTTTCTTGTTTATGTTGCTCTCATCATTTTAAAGACTAAGGGTGTAGTTTTTACGCTTGGCATATATTCCGTTCAAGGCAGTCGAAAACTTATTTCCGGATTGAATAAATAGTGCAAGAAAGTTTTTCAATGATTGTTCAGTGCCATGTAATTGATTAGGATATCAAATTGCTTAGAGTATGTTCATTTAAATAGATATCATACCTTCTTTCATTTACATTATTACTAGTTTTCATACCTTCAATATATTAACTACCTTAGGTATGTTTGCTTTACAGAAATACGGAAAGAATATTTTATGCTCGACCGTTTTGTCAAAGCCATTCCCAGGATTCATGGCTTTGATTTTATTTTAATATAAATTTAATATTCTGACAATTAAATCAATTGTAAGATATACTTGTCTTAAAACCTAAGATCCGAGAGCACTATTTTCAGCCTCTACTCATTTGAAATATTCCCTCGCAAATATTGGGTTTATTTTCGTGTACCCAATGGTTTCTGGTTCGTCTCCTTATGTGTAGAAGCGTTCTCATATGTATGTAAAAGCCAAGAATTGCATGTAAAGTTCATTTTTACAGTTCATATTTTTTTGCAAAATCAATTTACAAAGTATAGCAGTACGAAAGCGAAACAAGCAGCAAAGTAACCACTATTGGATGAATATTCTAATTCTAGTTTTGAAGAGTCCTTTTCGATTCGAAATTGGCAAAATGTTGATAAAAATTTTATAAAGTGATCAAGTAAACCAGTGTTCTTAAAGAGCAACTTAACGGTCGAACCTTAGCGCATACATTTTCCCATGAGAACATATGGGGAATTTAATAATTGTAATTTTTAAAAGTGATTCTACAGCTGACCTTATTTTGCTCTTATAGAAATAATGGTAAGAATAGATGGTAAATGAGGAAGAGTCGATTTTCTGAGATTTAAGCATTTGCAGTTCAGATGACGAATCGCTGGGTCAAACATACCACCATGTAGAAGTCTTTCTAAATCAGCCCCATAGTTCCTATTACAGGGGGAAGAGTTATTATTTTTCACGATCAAGGAGGCCAAAATATAAGATTATTCCCAGAGCCGAAGTAGAAAAGGGTAAACTTTTGAGAAATTTGATAGATGCTCAGTAAAGAGGAGAAAAAATTTGATTCGTATTCGGCCCTTAGAATTACAACTGTATAATTTGAGGTTTTTACTTGGTCAATTTCTATGACCTTGTTATTCACTCATATGAAGCGATAAAATGTAATTTCATTGAGGAAATAGCTTCTTTGTCTACTTTGTTAATTTTTTTACATGATGTTTTTTAGTGTTCTTTATGTGATTTGTATAATATTTATCAAAATTTTTTTAAAATACAGAAAGTCTTTGTTATTTGGTGAAATTTATTTCCCTGTTGAGATTCAATGTGCAGTTAGAATCGCGAAATGTATAAATGAAAACGAAATATTAGAAGTGTAAGACATTTCATTCAACTCAATGACGGAAAATTCAATACATGACGCTATAAAAATATAAATAACTTTATATAAAAATACAAGTTAGGGTAGAAATATAAATAAAAGACACCCAAAGTAGGGAATGAACTTCGGAAAATTCAATAATATATTAATCTGAATCTACAGATTTCAAAAATCGCTCAATATATGAAAACGGTTATTTTTACGTTTCAATATAAAGGAAATAAAATACCTTTTAAACCAATAGCTATATTTTAAGAATGCAAAATTCTTCTAGTCTACGTATATTACTGAACTTTATTGTTGGTTTAACTTTCCACATTATTAACTCCGATATATTTCACTTGGATTGGGAAATTCCGCTTCAACTATGATAATCATCTCAGTTCAAAAAGTTTCAAAAAATTTCAGATGGTGTTTATTTACATTTACCATTTAGTGTAAGATATTTACTAACTTACCAACACACATATTTTTCATATCTCTCTAACAAACAATTCGTGCGTACCTCAAGGTCTTCCCGCACCATTAATTCCCAAACCTTGAGTCTCCTGAGGTTAAATCGCTGTGATAGCACATCTTATTAAGATTGCAATTTGTCGTATTGTCTCATGGGATATGTAGCGAGATCCATATTAATGTGGTGGATACAATAAAAGAAGTAAATGAGGATAATATAGGAATATACGAAATAACGTTAAATACAGAAAAAATCAATTAAAAGATTTCTTTTGCAACATGAGTGCACAATTTGTTGAACTTAAGCCAATTTAGAAGGAATAGATATGTTATAGTTTTCGGTGATACGAATAATAAGGGATTAAATTTATATGTAATAAATTAACAACCGTTCTTCCTAAGGAATATGTTTTCTAGATTCATCAGATTTGACGCCATGGAATTTAAAAGTCCAAGCTTATATTTCCCGCAGGAAATATTCTGTTAAGAAAAATAGATAATAAGACAATTACATATGAAGTAATGGAAGTATTCAGTGATAATTTAAAACTTCATCATTAAGTCAAAAGACCTTAGAATAAAGTTTAAGGAATGGTCGATTTTTAAAATTTTCTACATATACTATAGCGAATATTATTAAGCTATGGAAATTTCGATCAATTCTTAAGCGTATTGGGGTCATCCTTTAAGGTTATATAATTTTCTTCGCATAATTCATTAATATGAAAAAGGAATGTAAAAGCGATTCACACATCAATACAATTATGAAGGATTGCTTCAAAATCGTTAATATGTATTTTACATGAAATATAATTAATCCAATGCACACATTTCTTACCTTAACATCGAAACGATTTTCCTGTTTCATGCAAAGAATTTGGTCAGATTTCATTCAATTATAGTTTCACCTTTAGAGAACTTCCAAATTTTATTTTTATTCCTTGTCATAGGCGAACTACATTGAGAGACTTGTTAGCGTTGCTAAATATTCCAATTTCTTAAGGTGGCAATTTCAAAGAGAGGTTTAACACTTAATTGCAGTGATAGCCAAGGAATCAAAATTACATTAAATCGTTCGTGGGTGTGCCATAACTTTTCTTCTTCCCCAAATCCGAAGTTTTAACCCACTTCCCATTTGGCAACGTCCTTCTGGTTGGGTCTTCCTTCACCATTACAATTTCACCAGCAGACCACCGTTTTATAGGAAAAAAGTCGGTTGAAGCAAAGGAAAAAGAAAAAATTCCGAAAGGGAAACGAACAGTCTCTCGCGCAAACGGAATTATAGCCTCATAAAGATCCACGCTGAGGATCGTTTGAATGCTTTATCGTCGATAGCGGACTGTAGCAATATAGTAATGACTGTAGACAGTAGGAAGAGCCGCTGGAAAAAAACGTCGGGGGTGTTTGTTTTGATGATTGCTTATTAATAGCCGAGGATTGTGAGGAGCACCAGACAGGGAAAACCCAGACGCCACGATAGAATGAAATCCTTCGGAGAGAATCTGGTTAACCGAAAAGGATCGCGCAACTTTTCCTGCCCATACGTTTTTGGAGGGAGATGGGATCGTGAGGGTTTGCACGCACACGGTGGAAAATAGGCTTGTTTAAGGGTTAATGGACTCGTGGGTGCTCAGTCTCAACATCTCTGAGGAGTTTCAAGACACCTTCTGGTCGGGAGAATCAATCTCTCTTATTGATAGAGGAGTGCTTGTAATCACAAACAAGGAAAATCATTATTTTTGACATCTTCTTAAATAGTGTTTGGCGACAAGGTGAGGAATTATGACAATCACAGTAAATAATTATGAATAGGTATCACAAAAATTGAGGTCGTTTCTTCAAACCTTCAATCAAATAAACAAAAATACTAAGATATGTGTCCCTTCGAAATGCCAGAAGTTGAAAATTATTAATCATCAACCTAAGATCGGTAAAGAAATAAAAGATATTCTTGTTCTAAATGCATACGTTTATACATAAATGAAGTTTGGAAGCTCATTTTTCTTTATAAGAAATAAAATCAGTATTTTAAGAAATTCCCAAATATACGACAAATACCACATTATTTCGTTTAAATGTTGGAATTTAGGCTATTCTTCAGGAAAAAATCATCGGATGTAATCGCTTCAGCGTTCGATATTCACAGAATTTTGCGAATTCTTAATCAAGTAATTTCATTGAGAGGAGAAGCCGTCTTGAGATAAGTTTACATTAACGGTAATTGTGAATGATAGTTGCAGCGAAAGAGAAAATTGATCGAAGATCGTATAAATATATATGAACTAATTTTACCGTCAGTTTTACTCGCAAAATCTGCAGAAATGAATGCGTTCATTGAAGGACTTAAAACCACAAACCCCCACAAAAAGGGAAGATATGTCTTAGAGTTAATGAATGAAGTAATTCACTTTATTCGACTGAGATTTCGCGAACATATTCGCAGAAATGAAACTGTTTTGAAAGCGGATTTTGTACAGTAAGTTCGTCCTATATTGCTCAAGGTTCTTTGAAATCAACATTACGTTAGAGGCTCATCCTTTCGGACTTCCCCAAAATTATCGCGAAAGAAACTTTATTTATTATCTGGAATAACTGCGGGGAAACGATAGCTCTGGAAACGACATGTCACTTCCGTTTCGGAGGTATTAATCCAATGGTTAGACACAATGATGCGCACTGTAATCTTACGAGTTGAGGAATAAACATGAGGGAAATGCCGAAACCACGACTTCCGACTTCGAGTTATGTGACTCGAATAAGGCAGTCGTTTTTTGTTTGACGTCACTTCCGGAAATCTCGCCGAGGATCGAAATCGTAGCGTAAAGCGTAGCACCGGAGATAAGAATAGGAATTTATGAGACAGGAGAAATATTGAATCAGACGTTTGCAAAGAATATCTTAGCACCTTTTAGTCCTCTTTCCCTAATACATTCCTTAATTATGTTACCTGAACTAGGGTGCTCATTTTCTACGAATTCTGTGCTACTTCTTTGGTGTTGCTGCCATATTTATATTAGCAATATTTATTATATTGAAGACAAAATGAATACCCTTGGTTGTATGCACATCAACGAACAACGAACTCTTGCCCCTGCGTTCGATTCATCAAATTATGATTCTTTTACTACGAAGAATCACTTGAGAGAACTACACATTTTTATTCTTTGCATATTTCTTCTGTTCATATATAACTTACGGCGGAAAAACTCCA
Organism: Pachydiplax longipennis; assembly: GCA_036926295.1. Classification (NCBI taxonomy): domain Eukaryota; kingdom Metazoa; phylum Arthropoda; class Insecta; order Odonata; family Libellulidae; genus Pachydiplax; species Pachydiplax longipennis. Next base: position 74,348,931 of record JAVFKF010000012.1, read on the forward strand.
TCATGCACCCAACGATCCATATTCAATCGATACTAAAGAAAGATCTTTTACGAAATCTTTTATTAGCACAACTAGAAAAGTTCACGACAGAGTTAATTTTCTAATTTCTATATATTTCAATTTTGACATTTCTCAAAGTCAGAAATTTGCTCTACTGAAAACGCATTTTTATTATTACTTCAAAATTTAGGATGCGTTCTTGATCGCCTATAATTAATAACTGGTAAGTTTTTTAATTATTATTCTCAACCGGCCGCTGTATGGAAAAAGTCCTTATTTATGATTATTTTAGCTCTCTTTAACTGGAAAACGACGAAAGAAAATGCACGAAAAGATCAGAGCATATAAAAATCCTAAGTAGGTCACGCACCAATTGATTCCCAATCTTAAATATACTCTTCGGCAGTATAGATGTTCCCAAACGGTAAGCGCTCCTTTATTTTGCTCAGAATCTTCCGCAGTACTTCTTAAATTATCGAAAGTGATGTTTTCTTTTCGAAGAAAAGGAGCGGCTGTTTACCGATCGGTGGCGGCCACGCCTAATGCGAGTTCATTCCTTGCACCACTCGCGTTCCGATTCCATTACCCGAAATAGCGCATCGACGGGCAGTGACGTCGGCCGCCGATGACGTGGTCATCGTCTTCCGCAAAACGAGGGATGGACGACTGTCATATGTTTCCTCGAAACCTTTACGCAATGTTACAGCATAGTGTTAAGCCAATGGGTTCTTGACCGAGTTCCTAGTATAAGGCTTGCATTAAAATGGTGATGATCGGTTTGAGTCCGAGGACATATTCGGAGGGAGTTCCGGTAGTCTTCCCATCCCTCCGTCGGGCGGCTGTCTAGCCGACGTTAGACAAATGTCGAAGCGATAAAAATAGGAATGAATAATAGAAAAAGTAAAAGAAGATAAGCGCTGCGATATCCAATGAATGTTAAGTTTAATTGTGCATGTTACGTAGAAATAAAAATTGCGATGGTTGGCGGGGGGATGACGATCTAGCTAATCCAACGTTATTATATTACTCGGGCTTTTCTCTTGCTTCCAGATGTTTTGCTTTCATCCTTCAACTGCTTCCGGTGCTGATTTTCGGTTTTTATTTAATTGCTACGTAAATTACAGAGATCAAGCAATAGAATGGTGGCGTATAATGGCTTTGTAAATAGATCGATCTAATTACCTGCCGTAATTCTTTAATTACTTCGACAAGATCTTTCTCAACTGAACACGGTCACAGGAATAGTTGACAGAATGTTATGCTGTATAAATCATTTGGATTCTGTCTATTAAATAATATTTGAAAATTAAATTAAAAACATTCAATATTATCTTTATACTGTCAAATACACTTCTAATATTGAAAATTTCATGACACAGTTGAAGAACCATATAATTTCGAATTTTTCGCCATCTAGTCGAAGTCTACTCAGAGGATCGCGTTAAAATTCCACTTTTATGTCGATTGCAATTTCTGTGGCAGAGGTGATCACTTGACTGAAACTATCGCAAGTTAGAACGGCCATCTTTTTTTAGCCAAATCCGCTATGGCGGTTTTCTCACTTTGAAAATTCCTCCTCAGAGATGTGCCGCCTGAGGTGGTCGCCTCGCCGTCTTAGCCCTCTGAGGCAAGATGAATGGTGAGATATTTTGCCTTTGCTTTTCTCTGTGAGCATACGTAAGAGCAGCACAATGACCAAGTAAGTAATAATTTTCATAGCGTTCGATAAGAGGCAACCAGAATAATTGTAATTAATCATCACTACTCAAATCACAGAAGCTTTCACATTATGAAGGCCATAAACCACAGTGATTGTGAGAAGAAATCCAATTAAAGATACATTTTCCCTTTTACTGTGCCAAAAGAAAACTGAAAAATATAGCTCCTATAACTTAACTTAGGAGTTGGCGAATTAACGAAAAACATTCAACTCGTTTATTCTAAATAGCTAAATAGCGAAATAATATAATAATATGATACAAAATAGAATTCAATTCTTTGTCATAATTACTCTCGTTACTAGCGCTAGCTGTTTTATTACTTTTATTTATATTTATTATTAAGTTAAATTAAGTAAAAAAAGACTCAGAAAACATATAATTGACCAGAGAATATATTTATGCGTAGAATTCAAAAACTATGAAAATACTGCTGAAATACTACTGAAATTTTATTCTTTTACTTTCGGAACGCATATACCACAGAAGGGATCTGCTTTTCATCATCCTTTCTCATCTTTGAGTTTTCAAACGAATATCTTTCAATATTTAGACACTTTCGTGTTTTTCAAACGCGTCACCTGTGAAACTAATAAATTTCATGAATTGATATAAATCAAATCCGAAGTATAAAAGTAGAACTTAAAAGGATAATTCCTAAAAGAGAAAAGCTTAAAGCTCTGCAGCGAATAAGTAATCTGATATAAAAGCCAAATATTCTACTTAATTCTCTCAAGTCAGTGAATTATTTCGTAAACCTAATATAGTAATAATCACAAGATATTTCTTCCCTATAACATTTATTTTTAATAGACACGAGAATGTGATGCGATACAGTGATTCATAGACGTTCTTCTAAAATCCTGATAAATTTCCTGCAAAACTTTCCAAGAAATCTCTTCCTGCCGAGCTGAGTCTTATAGTTTATTTTGGGTTGTTAAAGAAGCGGTCTGCTTGATAAGAGATGACTTACAAGAGGTCTGTTTTTAGATTCGCTAATCCAAATCTCAATTAATAAGCCCCGAATGACAGGATTTCTTTTAAGAAACCTTCATTACCCAATTGCTTAACTGGAGAAATACAGCCTAAATAATTGTGCAATCAAATGTACATCACCCGAAAAAATTAGCAAGGAATGAAGTGGGAAATAAGAAAGGAATATACCCTATCTTTCTGGAACGATTTGGAATATATGCAACCTTAGTTCGGAATAGGTATATAATTAAGGAATTGTGTAACTCAATTGAAGATGTCTTAGACTACCATTAACACTTGTTTTACCGGTTATCCATTTAGCTCTATTTTTCGTTGCATCTTATCATCATTTTTTCCATTCACATCGAGTTAAATTTAGAGGTTTACACCTTGCAATCGCTAGCTTATCCTCTTACATTTATTTATAGGAATAAACATGCCATGACTGCACTAAAACGTAGAGAAAAATATACCAAAGATTTCCAATATGTATCATCGATGAGTACCGCTGAATCTTTTATTCTAAATTTAGCTCACTCTAATCTGTTAGCTACTATCATCATAATTCGTTGGAGAATGAAAGAAGGAAGCTAGAAAGGAAGTCACAGAAAGGGAATTTATATCTCTTTCCTAATTTTCCTGTCGTGTTTTTCGGGAATCTAGATTAGTTTTAAAGGATGTGGCGACCCCATATGGAGTTCATTAAGGAATGAGAGTCGCTAAGAATCCAGAAAAATGCTTTATATGGAATTCTCTTAATAATTGAGGATTAAAAATGCCGCAATATCCAGTGCTTGATACACCTGTAAGTACTACTAGATCCTTGTTTTCTTTAAAATTTAACGACGATAAATAATCGTTCCGGTTTAAAGTATGCGCGTCCTTTTTATACAAGAGCTGTAGTATCCCATTCTAGAAGGTTATCTTCAGAAATATCACAGTACAGCACAGTCATAATCGGAATCCTACAAAAATATTTCTTCAAATGCTACCGTTAGATAGCCAATTTGCTTCCACATTCATCGAGGAGATTTTCATTACTCATATACTCAAATAATACAGACTGATTTTCTGATGGTTACTTTCAGTCGGCAGCAAAGATTGGAAAGTGACCGGTGAAACTTGATCTGTATATATATTAACATAGGAGTGCACTAGCAAACCATATAAGGCCATCACGGATTCAAACAGTCAACAGCAATTTTTGACGGTGAATGAACGGATGATTTTTTACGAGCTTATTACCTGTTGAGTCATTCTAGCAACATAAATCCTTCCTTCAGACGTTTTCACGTCTGAGTTTCCTTGACCTATTGGTGCCATTCAGCTGCTCTGCATTGGATCCGGTCGAACAAGTAAGCTTGCCTTACCGAGGACAAGAAACTAGTGACTAACGAAGATAATATGCCATCAAAATTTCTTTTATATCGCTCATCTATAGAAGGATTTATTTTGAATTAAAATCCTTAGTTTTTCACTCGATTGAAGGAATTTTCAAAAATTCAAATTTATTTAACAAATAAACTGGAGGGGAAATTTGAAATCATTCATACCAAAATTACTATTATTATGAGATTGGGTTCCAAGTAATCTAAAAAGTACGTAAGTCCTACCTTCACCTTAAATGTACAATTAATCATTTTTTCTCACTCCATAATAAAGATAACATTGGTTTGTTGATGATGTTATAAAAATTACTTCGTCGAGAAATGTTTGATATAACTGGCTATTTCACATAATTTGATTAAAAATTCCAGATCAATATTTAATACAGTTCATAGTTATGAGTAAACTTTTTAAAACTGTTATTTACCTATAGAAAAGTCTTTAAAATAAGGCCTTGATAAAATTAGATAAAGAGAAAAAATACATTGAATGCAGGGGATTATTATTCTATAATTATATTATTATAGTATTATATATTAATATATTTACAAGAGAAAATCAAGTTTTCAATTATTATATTTATTCAAATCCAACCTTTATTTTCATAAAAGGCGAACTAATTTTTTTTCTCGAAAAACATTTAAATCACAATAGTGAAATATTCTCAGATAATGAACTAAGGCCCTAAATCTGTTTTAAATTATTTACTTAGCGTTAGAATTTATCGAATTTTTTCCCCGAAATTTCGGACGATAAGCAAATCTTTGTCTTTCAAAATCTACAGATGTGGTCTCCTTCTTCAAGGCTAGCAAAAGCGGGAATTTTCATTTCGACCATAATTTATGGCCTTCTTTATTTACCTGAAGAGAAAAATGAAATGAATTATTCATAATCTCGTTTTCTCCATGTATCAATTTGTAGACGGAGAATAGACAATTTAAGGAGTGCTGTCGAGCGACACCCGTGACAAGAATCTGTGTCACTCATAGTAAAGGTCAAATACGATACTCAAGGATTATAATTGAATTCATTTCTTTCGAGCTATAATTACACTAAAAATATCACGATGGAAGTTTCTATGAAGATCAGAGCTCATAAGATAACAAGTAAGAGAAATCTTCCGTGAATTAAAATATAAGGGCTTAAAATTTGAAAGAAAAAGTCTTCCTCTGCCAAAGGTGCCCATCTCACTCGATAGATAGTTTAGATAACAACTTCTTTTTATCTAAATTGACCCTTAGATCAGAAAAGAAGAGAATTTTCTTATTTACATTACAGTTAAAAGACGTCCTAAAATTGCAAAGATAGTAGAGTAGACTTAGCTGTGCAAAAATTCGACCATATTGTTAGAAAGTGATAATAATTAAAATTATAGTCACAGTAAGGAAAAAATTTCAAAGAGCCACAAGAAATTTGAAACCATAGAGATGATCGAAATAAATATGTAAACTATAATAATATAAATATTAAAATACGTGAAATTTTGCTTGATTGTGTTGCTATTACTTATACATTGCTTTTTAATTAATTACTAGCTGAATTTCCAGCTGATTCTCAACGGGGAAAATAGATTTAGGATTAAATTACTAATTCTTTTTGTGTAGAAGTGAAATTATCCCCTCCAAAGATTTTAGAAGCAAATGCAAGGGTTCAAGACCCTCCGACCCTCCCTCCATTTGTATATCGGTATGCATTTATGCTTTCATTCTACGAAAAGGAACCAGGAACGATATTTATAATGTTTGGATAATACATACATGATGATATGATTTAAGTTGATTTTTACGAATGAGAAAGATAAAGGAGCTTTAAAGACCCAAATAGGTCCCTAACCTTTACTGATAGATTCCAAAGCCTGTTTCCTATTACTCCCATTCCACAAATACTGTACTTTACTTATTAGACATTATTTAAATCCAGTGGGGTTTAAATTTCCTGGAGGAGAACTTCGTATTATTTAGGAAACTGTTAAGTGCTGAGGTGTACCTAAATCATCACATATGCTATCATCGTACCAGGATACGATCTATCTATCTATCTATATATTATTTTAAAACATCCTTTTTTGGTGATCGGGACTTTTCTCCCTTATTACTCCATCAATATATATAAATGAATGACCGTTTGATGGCAAAAGTTGTCAGGTTCCTGCGAAAAATAGTCAGACAAATCAAAAATGCACCATTTGTTAAACAAATTGAAATAAAATTTTAATCATCTCATTTTAAAGAAAGTAAATGTTATAGAATGTTTTAAAAAATTTCTTTTAGCACTATGATCACGAATAGTACGCGTCATTGATATAACGACGTATATATAATTTATCCTATACCGAATACCTCAATTCACTTAATGTAGTTTCACATCACGAATTTAGACAAAAATACAAATCACCACTACAATACATCAGTACCACATTGCCACCATCACATTTTGTTCAACTCTGTTCTTTTCTAAATACCACTTCCTTCCACGGGGCAACTATTTGTCGTAGAGCCATGAGACAAACTGCATTGTATTTCTAATATGCCGAAAGTCCCACGAAAACTATTCTCATCTTTATGAAGGAAAGGGTTCGAACGCAGGACTCCATAATACGTTCCCATAAGGTATGCACGTAAAGTTCGTTTTTGCACCCTGCAGGCTTTGTTACTTTTACAGAATCATATTAGAAATAATAGTCCTAACGTCAAGAAAAGTACCAAAATTTAAATCTTATATTTGTCGTAAAATACACTTTTCGAACCTAAATTACGAGAACTATGACAAAATATATGAAAATTTTGTTAAAATTTCTCCGTAGTAAACAAGCAGTCCCCCTTACGACCAAGGTGATTGTTGAATCCGATACATTGATTTTCCCATAAGAATAAACGGGGATTTTAAGTCTATACCGAATTAATGGTAGGAAGTAACGTCAGAATTTATGAAGAGGAGGCAATTAACTGAGATTTCAGCGGATGTAAACTACGATATTTAAATAGCAGGAACAAAATTACAGCCATTTTGGACTTTTTCTTTATCAAACCAAATCTATCTATATATTATTTTAAAACATCCTTTTTTGGTGATCGGGACTTTTCTCCCTTATTACTCCATCAATATATATAAATGAATGACCGTTTGATGGCAAAAGTTGTCAGGTTCCTGCGAAAAATAGTCAGACAAATCAAAAATGCACCATTTGTTAAACAAATTGAAATAAAATTTTAATCATCTCATTTTTTACTAGACGAAAAAAGGCCCGGGTTGCTATATACAGATTGAAATTGTTTACTTAGTGACGAGTGTAAACAAGTTTTAAAATCGGATAACATTCTCGGTCATAAATTGATTGAAGCAGTGTTAGTAATTAATATTATAGTCTCCATGAACGAAGACTTCGACGTCGTACACATCCACAGCAGTTTAATAAGCAAACCACATATCTTACGGGAGCAGAACGACGGCCAAATAAACATGAACATTGCCGAATATGAAAGTTTTCGTCACGGTTTTATCGTGTGGTATGTTTGAACAATTTTGCATCATATTACTTCCCGGTTTCGTATGTTGCAAATTTTCTATATATCTAAACCTGATATCAAATGATTTTTATTGTTTATATTTCACTCATTGAATAGATAATATTCAATATTTAATCATATTTCTGAGTAAAGAAAAGGATGTCCTGCGATTTCAGAAAACTCACCAGCATGTAGTACAAGCTTAACGAAAGCCCAAGCTTTTATTCCCAATCGCTATCTCCGAAGCACAAAAATGTATTACTTTGCCACATTAACGATGTTAGAGACTTTCAATGCGGGGAAAATGCTATGCGCTTTGACAATGTAACACAATGTATTCGTATGAAAGTGTGACATTTAGCTTCCCTTCTAGCTCTCCTCTCCCAGATCAGATCACTGCAGACGAGTAGTAGTTATTTCATGTATGAAGAGAAGAACATAGAAAATAAATAAATAACGTGGATGCAGAAGGTATGTTTCGTTCTTTTATCTTAGTTATTAAAGTGACATTTCATTGCCGGTATAAAAGGAAGTGGTTTTTATAACGACAGATTTAGGTAAAGCTGGCAGTGATATTTTGTATCTTTACCGTAATTCATTTAGTCATAAATGCATTGAGTGAATTGAGGTATTCGGTGTAGGATAAGATACATGTATCATTATAGTAATGACGCGCACCATTCGTGATTATACTACTATAAGAAAATTTTGAAAACATTCGATAACATTTATACAATGCCCGGGTTGCTATATACAGATTAAATTTGTTTACTTAGTGACGAGTGTAAACAATTTCAAAAATGAGAAAGTGATTTTAATACTTGGTCTTATAATGATTGAAAAAGTACTCGGAAGTAATATATGGACTCCATAAACGAAGAACTTAAGATTGCACGCAACATACGCCACCGGCGGCTTGCGGGGTACTCATCTAAATCTAAATCTATAACAGGTTAATAAACCGGCTACTTCACATCTTTTGGGAGCAGAACGTCAACTACAGAAACATGAGAATTGCCGGATTGTTAATGTTTGTGTCACAGGAGTATCGCTTGGTATGTTTGAATAACGTTGCATCGTGTTACTTCTCGGTCATTTAAATTTAAGATCGACCATAGTAGAATATTCGATTTTTAGTATCATGATTAGATTTTGGAGTATTCATAGAAAAAATGTAAGGTTCTAATTATGAGTCATACCCCATACCGATCAAAACAATTAGGTCGTTCAATTCAAATTAATTTTGGTGAAACTTTCGTGTTGCAAACTTTCTATATACTAAACCTGGTATCAAATGATTTTTATTGTTTATATTTTACTCACTGAATAGATAGTATTCTATATTTATTCATACCTTGGAGTAAAGAATAGGATATCATACCTGCGATTCAAGAAAACTCACCTCTATGGAATACAAGCGTAACGAAAGCCCAAGCCTCCATTCCCTTTCGCTATGCCCGTAGTACAAAAATATGCTCAACCAATTTAATAGTACGTGTAGTAGTAGATTTAGATTTAGATGAGTACCCCGCAAGCCGCCAGTGGCGTATGGCAGGGGGTGTAATGACACCATCTTAGTATTCTAATCGACCCTATTGACGTAAGAGTAGTATTTTAAAATCTAAGTTTTGTGAATGGGTTAAAATACCATGATTGACTACTATATTTGTGTGAGAGACATTCAAATAATGCGGGGCAATGGGTTTGCTACATTTGCGATACTTTACTTTGCACTTCGACAATGAATCACAATTTATGGTCTTCTGAAAGTGAGACACACCGCAGATGCTTCCCCCTCATGCTTCCTTCTCCCAAATTAGTAACATTTTCTCTCATTCTACACCAGCAGGACAACAAGCTTTCAACTGATTATTGCTGACTGTATATCTTTCAGTACTTGAATAAATCTGATTCAGTGAATTTATGAGATGCAATTTCACTGCAGACGAGCAGTAATTATTTTTATATTTCGTGTATGAAGAGAAAAAATAGAAAATAAATAAGTAACGTGGATGCAGGAAGTATTTTTGTTGTTTTATCTTGGTTATATATGTTAAACACGAAGCCTTTAGTGACACATCATAAAAGGAAGTGGCATTTTGAAGAACAGAGTTTACCAAAATGTGTTAGTGATGTTTTGTATTTTTGTCTAAATTCATGATGTAAATAATGCATTAAGTGAATTGGGGTATTCGGTATAGGATAAAATGCATATACGTCGTTATATAAATGACGCGTACTATTCGTGATTATAGTGCTATAAGAAAATTCTCTCTACAAATCTATCGCCACAAACGACGTATGTCGAAACTGACACTGACATGGAATATCAAGGTACGATTTTTTTGGCATGTCTAATTGTTTGTGTATTCGTCTGTAGTGATTAGAGTAGTTGCTGTAATGTATTTGGTTGGGGAAATTGAGTATTACTGATCGTCTGCGAAATTTTCGCACGGGGCAACTAGTTATCAATTATTTGGAAATTGTTGCAAGAAAAAATTATCGAGTCCGACTCCATATCTTGAGAAGATATATCATAAGAGAGATGCAATATATGGAATACAAATTTCGATAGATATCATTGCATGTTGCGGGAGCATCTCCTCTAAATTTCTAGTGCAGAAAAAGAATAGGGAAGAGTATCGAAGAAAGTTCCGTCTATCCCGTTCATTTCTTAAGGAAGAGTATTTAAAGTTCCCTGGTCTAGATTCTATTAGGAAGCGGACAGCTTCCGGTATAAGATTTAATCAGGACTTCTATTCTAACGCTGCATTATAACTATCAATTGTCGATTTCACAAAATTATTTTTAATCCATTCGAATTTTAACCTTAACAGGAAATTTATTCCGCTCTATTATCGACCCTTAACAATATTTTGGAGTGGCTTTGAAGTTTAAGGCAAGAAAAAAACACCTCAAACGACACCCTAAGTATTAATTCTCATAATTACTGTAAAGTGCTCAATTATTTGAAATACTTCACAATGACTTTCAAATTGCTGTATTACTTTGCATGTAATCCACGATAGCTGAATTCAAGATATTGATTAATATATGAAAACAGTCTATGAATAGAAATACAACGAAGAGAGGTGTACTCTTTTCTAATGAAAAGTTTTCGCATAGCTCACAGGTGCTTATGTAAACCACTTCTTCAGAAGGTAACGGGATGTGAAAATAAATGTAACTACAAAAATAACTAATTAACTAAAATAACAGCAACTAATTAAAATAATTATAAAACGAAATCAATCATATTAATTTTTGCAATCTTAATCACCACGAACAAACGTATAAATGTCCGTTTGCAATTCGGTTTGATAAAGAAAAAGTCCAAAATGGCTGTAATTTTGTTCCTGCTATTTAAATATCGTAGTTTACATCCGCTGAAATCTCAGTTAATTGCCTCCTCTTCATAAATTCTGACGTTACTTCCTACCATTAATTCGGTATAGACTTAAAATCCCCGTTTATTCTTATGGGAAAATCAATGTATCGGATTCAACAATCACCTTGGTCGTAAGGGGGACTGCTTGTTTACTACGGAGAAATTTTAACAAAATTTTCATATATTTTGTCATAGTTCTCGTAATTTAGGTTCGAAAAGTGTATTTTACGACAAATATAAGATTTAAATTTTGGTACTTTTCTTGACGTTAGGACTATTATTTCTAATATGATTCTGTAAAAGTAACAAAGCCTGCAGGGTGCAAAAACGAACTTTACGTGCATACCTTATGGGAACGTATTATGGAGTCCTGCGTTCGAACCCTTTCCTTCATAAAGATGAGAATAGTTTTCGTGGGACTTTCGGCATATTAGAAATACAATGCAGTTTGTCTCATGGCTCTACGACAAATAGTTTCCAAGATAAAAGGGGGGACCGACAGACGGACAGGCAGACAGACGGACACTCCGCTATTTATATATAAGATTCTAGCAATTAGTGATGCCTCTCCAGCAAATTACAGTTTTCAGTAAGGATGAAAAACAGTGGAAAAATTACTTTATACAATTTAGAGTTTGGTATCGAAAACTACACATTAAAAGTACTTTAAATTTTGCAAAAGGTATATTAAAAATTAATATCAAATAATATTAATAATAATAATCACCCTGTAGTGCATTGAAAGTTTGCAATGACTTTATATTTTCGTGAGAATCTCATACATTCTTTATGCTTTAAGCATATCTGGAAGCATTAAATTAGGTAATTTATTATTAAGTTAAACATGTAAGTTAGGAAAATTTCGGATGTGTATTCTTTGTTTTTTATAAACAAGCGTCTATATAAACAGAGGACACGCATCCAAACCATGAGGTATACATCTGTTCTGTCACAGAAGAGCTATTCTATTATTTTCTACCAAAATAAATTCAGAAATATGATTCAATCTATTTATTAATCGCTTCCTCTGTTTCTCTGTTAGCGATTATTCAACCTAGCAAATCATCGTGGGTTTATTCTTTTGAAAGTTTTCTCGTACTTTATCGATTATTAATCGTAGACAAGAAACTTGCGATGCTTTTAAAGTTACTCTAAACTATTTTATACTTAGCCATATTCTTTATATAAAACGGTTCATTAAGGTTAAGCAATTTTCTAAAGATAAAATGAGGAAAACTGGAGAATTTTTAATTCACATCTTCGTTTACACGTCTCCGGTGACGTAAATCCTTTGTCGTACTTAAACGATAGTAACGTCATTACAACGCAATGACTTTCTCTTGTTCCCACATCCGTATTACTTCCTGTGCCATCTGAAATTAAAAGTTATTCTAGAATCACGTTCTTTCGACTGACAATGAGTCACGAGTGAAAGAGGTCCAAGGCCAGCCTCCGGACGTTGGTGATACCGACCAGACTCGCAATGAACCGCAATGCTTGCAAAACACGAGCGCGGGAATTCACTTAAACATAAGAGTTTGTTTATTCTGAGAATACCAGGAAAATCGTATCGCTTGTGTACTCATGAATGGATAGAAATAACGTTGAAACGGTTTTCTAAGGAAGACGAGAAAAGGGAATGGATAAGATTTCACACGTCCAGACCTGAGAAATATGACCATGAAAATCTAGATATGGAAAAAACTTACTTTTTCACCTGAATATTTGCTATTGACCGATGCCTTGACGAAATTTATGTGCTCCTTAGTGATCGCTTTCATATCATACTGATTCTTTATCCAAACGTACGTATATTTGAATGAGAATGAATATCAATTAAAACTTATTAAGAAATTCAATTTCACTGAATGAGTAAACATCATATTTACGGACACGATTTTCGTAAATTGAAGCATAATAAATTTGAATAAGAATGTAATTAGCATAATTTATAATAGAATTTATAAAAAATATTTTACTGGAAATTTGGCGAACACATTGTTAAAATATGTGCATAGTTTTTTTTATTAAGATTTATTTGGATTCGTCCAGATAATGAAATATTCATTTGATATGATTGAGAAAAGATTTCATCGGAATTTCTTGCTTTTCAAGCGGTAATACGGTAATGAAATCTTGCATGGATATAATTGGATAATAAGTCAATATATGTATTCCTTCAAAAAGCAAGGCCAATGATTTAACAATAATTCCCAAAGATTTTCCCAAAAAAAGAAGAAAGCATATGTGGTAGATACATGATAAAGACTCACTTCTTAAAAATTCTGTTTTCATAACTTCTTTCTGCCCCACTGATTATCTACTTCAAAAGTTCTAAGCTTCTTGTAAATTGTATTTCCTAAATTATCTCTTCATCCAAATTCAGCATATTTATGACAGAATGAGTAAGGTTATTATTTCGTAATTTCCTCTCTCAAGTAACTCATTTTTAACCGAAGAAGGGGAGATATATAAAATAGAAAGTCAAGGCACCCATAGAAGCATTCTTATCAGTCACATAATTCCCTTCCGTAAGAACCACGTCATAGATCTCCTCTAAACCATTTTCCTCTGTAATTTCTTTTTTCATGGGAAAATATTTTATTTTGGACGGATTAACATAGCTTTTGAGGCATTTAATTCTTCTCAAATCTTTATATTCCTCTTTTCTTTATAATCTCATTCACTACATTCAACCATTCTCATTCATCTTCGCTATTTGCAAAGTTGTAATGATTGCCAGAATAAAAAGAACCTGAATTTCAAGCAAATTTTATCTGTGAGATACGAAAGGATTACAGACTCGATAGTGAATTTATAAATTGCCAGGGAATTTGTGAAGGCTAATAATTAGTTATCACAACATTATTAGCAATAGTTAATAAATTAATATTTCGCAAGTATCGTAATGTCTATTTGCGAAGGTTTTAAAGGAAAAATTAAGTGTCTTAAGTTACGAAGAGTCATTTTAGAAATCGTACCCTGAAAATGATGCTAATCGATGTATTTTATCCTTTCTCAACTTGCTTTAAGGATTAAGCATTAAAACGATAAATAAATAATCTTTTATATTCCTATTTAAATCTCTCAATTGCAGCATTAAATATTACGTGTGCACTCAATGCAAAGAAATTAGGTTGAAGCGACTAAAATTAAGTCATCTGTACACTTACACGTTAAAAGTAGTAGTTTTGGAATTGGGTAACGTAATTTGTAGCTTTATCTCTTCTTTTCAATAAAGAATAGTTCTTTCCCATTCACATTAAAAGTTGGAAGTGCTTTTATTTTTCTATCAAAACTAATAAATACAATCAAAGAAAGAATCGTCGGTTTTCAGACGACACAAATGATTAAAAACGTGATTAAGGTCATGAAAATACATACTTATGAATGGAACCGAGCAAGAAAAATGGATACAAGTTCGATTTAACTATCTGAGTTTCTTTGGGAACGAGCCAACTGCTAGTATTAGAACACTCTCAAAACATTTAGTATCTGTTTATCATGGAAATGATTTCCAAAGATAATATTTATTCGCAGATTTGCTTCGTTATTTCTTAGAATAAACGCCAAAAATATGGAAGTAAATTGAGTTCTTTTAGAACTTTCCCTATCATTGTAAATGATTTCGGAATAAAAATAGATTAATGGTAACACAAAAGATTTTTTTCACAGTCTAATGTTGAAGAGCGCTCAAACTATTTGTAAAGAAGTAAAGAGTGAAATTTTTCTTTTTAGTCTCAATATTGTCATTTTATTCATAACATATTTACATCAAATGGTTATTATGTTTCACATATTTAGCATATTTAGAATAAGTCATTTTGATAGCCCCTCTAAGGTTAAGATAAATTTTTCGAATTTTCTCTTCAGGAGGTTTTGTCTAAAGGATCTGCATTCTCATAAACGATTTTTTTGTCCAGTCCTTCACTTGCTTAGAAATTATGGTTGTCTCGAGAGATAAAGTCAAGAGAAGCCCATGTAGCATAATCTTAGGGTTCTTCGAAATCGTTCTTCTTATAGGAAGGAAAGAACCATCAGAGCTTTCCAACATACGGCCCGCAGAGGGTTTAAAACCGGCCCGCGAATGTTTTTGAAGGTGCTGAGAATATAATATTTATTTATCCATCTTCTTGAAGTTTGATAAATAAAGTTCGTTCTCAGAAATTTTTCCTTAGATAAAGAAGTGTAATGATTCTAGAAAATTATACAATCATTCGTTAAAATTATCCTTATTTTGACAACTTCAGCTCATTGATCTGTATGCCTGCATTGTTTGATCGAAATGATTAGATATTTAGTTACGTCCCTTTGCTGTGAAAATTCGAAATATACGTATGTATGAGAGAATGGTAACCTAATGCTCGTAGTCCTCAATGACCCGCGTTTTTGGTGAATTTCTACTTACCCCTGTACATAGATATCTGTTGCTTATCACATCTGCAATACTTCCTTACGCCACACTAAAACCGTAAAACTGTGCATGATACACTTACTAACACAATATATGCGTGTGGTCAGAGGTTAAAAGGCAAGATAGTGTCGCCATATCAAATTTATAACCATCTTGAGTTTATTTAAACCTCCCAAGTTGTTATCTTCTTAATAAATCTGTCCGATAATGTTCTGTGTCTTCCCAAGTATACTTATGATTATTTGTCTCCGGTCGTTTTTATGCTTGATAGTAGATATTTAAATTACGCGATAAAATATGCAAGAAAGAATTTTATTTTTCTTTATAATGACAAAGTTGGTTAGCAACAATCGTATGAAAGGCGTTTCGCAACCCTTTTGATCTTCATGGAGCGCAAACGTGGTCTGAAAATAAATGTGGCTTGAAGCATGAAAGAAACAACAATCACTGTTTACTGAAGGATCACATGCAATTTTATACGCACTCCGCGACTTGCAAAAAATGTTTCCACTCTCCCGATGTTGAAGGAAGTTAAGCGCGTGGGTTGGGGAGGCTGATTTCGTTCAAGGACAAGTAGCACTTACGGGAGACGCCTTTAGTGGGCGCAGGAGAACCAAATGGCACCTATGTATATTATGCGTGCTTTTATTCCAGGAAATATCCGTCGTTGGACTGGAAGGTTCTGATAGTTATTGAAAGCGATTACTCTATATTAAGTATTGAGACTTTCGTAATACATACCAGCAAAAAATCACGCATTACGAAGTTTTTTTTGGTTATTAAATTTCCGATTCACGTTAGTAAATCATTATGTTTTTCAAGGACAATCGCTTTGCAAAATAATGGCTGGCAAACAGATAGGACTTCAATACTTATGGCGAAATTCCGATTTTTTTTCATCAAGATCACTCGCAACCAGCCAAATTTAGCATTTGCTATCCCATTTCTGATTCGCGGAAATTGTTCTTAGGACAATCCTTATTGAAAAGGATTTTTCTACAGAGTTTTTTTTATTTGTATCATGTGTTTTATCTCCATCTCATCCTGAAGGGTTTCGCTTTTAATTTAATTTAAATTAATGACGTCTTTCATGGGCGAAATTGGGACTGAGGATCTTCCATTTAACCCATGGGTTACATATGTGATTTTCAAATTACAAATTTATATATACCACAAAAATTTACAAAATTATCATAAATACAAAAGACAAAAGTTACAAAAAAGTATAGCTGAATACAAAATGAAAGACAGAAAAGAGAATTAAGAAATCTTTAGCTTTTAACATCTTTAAGCTACTTCTATCTATCGGTCTTCTGCAGCCGTATCTTGATTAATAGAACACATTTGATTTTTTTTATATTGGGTTAATATGGCATTCATCTTGGTCACTCCTTATCAAATACTATGAAAAGTTTTATTCATAAGGGTCATTGTGCCGCATATACGAGGAATCTTTCTGAGAGGAATAAAGGTAAAATTTTACCCATTACCTCGCCCTTAAATGCAGTTTTATACGCATAAGTTTGTGTTAACGAGTAAAAGCAATGCCTATTCCTCTCTCATCATCACTCCGCTACCATCCAGTTAAGACCTAAACAGAGGATTTTGTGTTCTTCCTCACTTAGAACATTCTAGTTCTCTGGGGAACGCAAGTGGAAACTACCTCACACCTCATCTTTACGTTTCTCATTCCTTCACCAGACATTTTTATAGCTAATGGTTGAAAATTCAGTCAGGTTTACAGGTTTTTCATACTTTATGGATTTTTTCTGCAATGGATTCTTTTTCCTTAGCTTAGCTAATTTATTCACCCCTGAAGTCTCAATATTTTTCGTGTGATAACTCTTTGTAAATTATTTTTCTTAGTTCTTTGTTTTGAATTTATTAAGATTTAATGTGGCCTCTATTAAAAAGGAAGCTCGATCTCCCCCGGATGAAGATCCTTTTTATTTACATACATTCTAAATAATTATGAGTATTTTTATTTTTCTCGAAAAATATATTGCCAATAACGTCCATTTCAGGCGTATTTTTTTCAAGCTTTATGAATTCAAGAGGGTACCTTAATCTCGACAGATTATGAATAACTATTAAATGTGATTACATTTCAAATAATTATTATTTAAGGAAGCGAGCTAATTACTCTCCGAAACATCATAATCCATTTCTACCATAATGCATTTAGATCTCACCAAACATTAGTATTCCGTTCATGTCCGTTCAACTTGAATTAAGTGTTAATGTACTGCATTTATCATGTACTTGTAAGACTCATTCTTGGACCATTCCAGAATAAAAATCGAAGGGAAAGGATGAAGATCGAAGCTGTGTGCACGGTTGCGGACGACTGATTTTGAAAGTTCCAAGTTTCATATTTTTAGCGTAATGCCCATTAAATGGGCTCTAGCAATGCAAGTTCCTTCCATTGAGATATACTGCGCAATAGCATTCAGTAAGTGGTAATATCATCTTATCTGCTCTAGTTAAATATATGAGGCTGTAGTTATGAAAAAAGCTAAGATTTGCTTATTTATAATTAATTTTCGGTTTGATTTAAATCAAATTCGATGAATTTCCTATTTCGATATACGTATTCTTTTCTTGAGATTCAAGAAGGAAAATCTACTAAAACGTACATTTAGTAGGGAAATGCTTAAATATTTGTACCGTATAACAATTATGATTATTTTCGTCTTAAATTCAAATTCAAAGAACCTCTTTTAATGTCTCAGAAGGAAGACTGTAATGAAAGAAATGTAAACTGATGAACTGTGTTTCGCTTATCTTACTTATTGTATTGTCCTTTTTAGCAGCGAATTAAACTTATACGTATTTGATAATATTGCAAAACAGGGGGTGAACTGCATGAGGTCACCGGTTGTCTTAATATTTTTTATGCGATATAGTTATTCCAAATCATAAAAAGAACCGTAAGTATTCTCGAGGAGACCTTACTATCGAAACCATAACCGAATTTTGCAAATTAATTAATTTAAAAAAACTCAAGCTTTATCGAAGATCGTTGACTTAACCAAATTCTAGCGCTAGAAGTGAAGGATTTCCTTACAGAAAAAGCAAAAGTGGATTTTAGCGCTTTGAGCAAGAACAGAAATAGTCTGTGAGATATGGGATATTTTCAAAACTTTTATATCTTAGACAGATTTACATTAAGAAAAAAAGAGGATTTCATCTATTTAAAGCTCCTCATGATTAAGAATTATTTTTAGCATTTTATTTTTCAACAAGGAACGTCATATTTCCTCAACTTCATTTTGAAATTTGATGAAGACGTAAGCTTGTGGGGATAAGGAAGTAATAGTATTAAAGAGAAAGAAAACAGATGTCCTTTCTAAGGGAATGATAGCATACCATATCAACGCCATAGGAAGTACATCATTCATCTGATTCGTGGACGCAATATTTTTGTTTGATAAATTCTATATTGAGAGGTGATCTTTTATAGTATCAATGTAAATTCTGTAGATTGAATTGTACTTTAAATTTAAAACTGTTTTAACTTATTTCATAATCTGTGTAGCGTGCCTCAATGCCTATCCCGGAAAAAATCTCATTTAGATTTAGATTCTAAATTAAAATGTACTTGCCTCATATAAGAAAAGACTAAAGTCATTAAGCATGTGTTGTAATACACATTCTTATATATTTTGGTTTAAAAAAGATGCCAAAATAATTAATGTATCTTGTTTATAGCTAAATTAAGTAATATTTATTAAAGTTAGTACCATTTAGCAATTTATTGTGGAAGCGTATCCCTTTAAATCCTTCGGGTGGAGGATAAAAGTCTTCGGATAAAGAAATTCTTATTGTAAGTCGGTAATTCAGCATCTTACAGATATTCCTTCAAGATTTATTTCATCACTTCTGAGTTGACTTTTCCCTTCCGTCTTTTTTACGCGTTATGAGAGCTGCATTTAATACACGTAGGATGATAATTGATATACCTCCCTCGGTCATTGAGGAACACGACACCTACTCTGTATGCCTCTTTTTATTTATGCCATTATTCAATCTCCTAAAGAGATAAATTGACAACGAAGCTTTCCTTTTTGTCGGCTGTTTGGAAGCAATACCATATTATAGAGTGGATCCACAGAGATACGGCAATGACCATCTTGGGTTAGTTCTCCATCTGCTTGCATAAAATTGACAATCCTCCAAAACTCAATTCTGGTGAGCCGTGTTTCCTAATCTGCGAATTTCGGACTTTAAAATGATCATCAAACGATTTGATCGCGAAAAGCCGAACAAGAGAATTTTATTCAGACCAAAACTGTAGTGATACTATATATTTAATGGTTAGAAAAATATAAATAAATTAATTTGTTTTGTCATTCTCTACTTGAAGCAATGCTAAGCAAAATTTATGCTGTGGTTCTCTTGAAATTATAAAGAAAAAGCTTTATCAGAGGGCATTAATCTCTTGCTAGAGAAATGAATCTAAAATTTAGTAATCTAAGAACATTCGTTACATTATCAATGAGTTGAAAAGATATAGGAAAGTTTATTGTATTGACATTGCGGGAAAGTTATACTATTTTCAAACATCATTATATGTACATTTTACAGTTACAGTATGCGCTTGGTGAAAGGATAACGAATCATCCATGTGGAGATTTCAACTCTTGCGTGTTCCTTAATCTCTGTACCCTTTTATATGGGGATGAGATGGAGAAAATATTGCTTAGTAATCAGCCAATGTTGTTAGAGTATTCTTTCTCATACTCATAAAAAACATAAATTACGGATGGAGCCATACGTTTAGATATGAAACTGCACTTTTCCGCACACACACACACACAAACACAACTGCACTCTCTCATGTTTTATTTTCAATTTTATGAGATTTTTATCTATCAGAGATGTATTCCCCTTTACGGCTTTTGAATATTTCTGATTCTGTAAGAAGTAGATAAAAGATACATAAATACATTATTCATGATCGTTTGATAAGAGTGCGGACTCAGTGAAAATGTTTAGGACAAACAAACGACAATTTCAAATGCGTGTAATTGCGCACGCAAATTCGAGAGTTTCCGCGAACTTAGCCTCCTCAAGATCCTAACTCACGGTAAACCTGCTTGGTCATTTGTCTTCTGCCACGAAGTACATCCTGTTATTTCATCGCTTTTGATAAACAGCCATTAATATCTTGATGATGGAAGACGTTTCGACATAGTAATTGCAAATACAGTAGTCTAATGAATAAGTCTTTCGAGTGGTAACTAAATCCGCTTTTCATCTAACAGCGCTTCCTCTCTAGTCTTTGTAATCACTTTCCCCCTCCGCGTCCCTTTAACTTTCCTTTTAAAGTCAGCTCATAGATTTATTTATTTCGTTACATTTCCACGTTGCCTTTTTCTCAAAACGTCATCTCTATCTACGGAGAGAACGATTTTTTTCAAACGTATCATGAATACTATCTAAGTTAGGCAATTTTTCATTGAATCAGGCGAGGTATTGTGGTAATTCATAATGGAGAAGAACTTAAAAAGGTTTGTACCTTTACCACAGAATCTGTGGTAAAAGTGCAAACCTTTTTAATTTCTTCTCCATAAGCAATTTTTGTACGTATATGAAAGACGAATAAAGAACTAAAAAAGAACGAATGGTGGTCAACATAAAATAAGAATTTAAACTACAGTCCAACTTTAGAAATCAAATATAGTTTAAAATAAAGTTATACTATTATGAATAGATTTTTCAGGAAATTCTCGAAAATCTATGATTTTTATCATCTTAAAACGTCATTTGTTGATTCATGAATTAGTCGGTTGACAGCTTTAAAACAGGTTTAATAAACCAACTATACATAGAGGTTTTGCTCCTTCATTTTGCAAATATCGTTCCTTGTTCATAATAGCATTAATTGAATACTTATTTGTGAGAATTGCAATCCTTTTATTGAGCAGAATCATAACTTAGAATTGGAATACCCCATATTTACTATTTTATCAGTTAGTGCTCATAATTTTATATTAATTAGAATTTATCCAACTTTGCTGATAATAGGTCATGCATCAAGTAGTTGTGCTTCATAAAAAATTGAAATGAAGAATTCACTATTCAACACTGATGTCACGGAATATTTGTAGAATTAAGATCAGAGTATAGCAGTCCATTGGGAGGACTAACAGAAATCTCATTGTTGACAGGTTCAGAACAGTGGCTTGTAAATAAATAAGCAAAAGAACATTAATGAATCATGCGTATTATAAAATAGGAGGATAAGCCTCGTGACTCAGTCGTAGCCGTGAGAAAACTGTATGTCTGGAGTAAAATTATGCTTCCACTTTTCATTCCAATCCTCTTTCTCATAGATTCTTTCGCCTTCCGTTTCTCTTGCTCATTCCCTATTCATAAATCTTCTTTTCACAATATCCGCTCCTATTCCCCTTTCTGCGTTCGTTTCCTACCTTTCCTACCCCCGTTACTCAATCCTCGAACTTGACAAGCTACAGCTTATTCACACTCTGTTCGTGCAATTCTCTGACCTCATGCGAGGCGCATCAACTCGGAAGCACTGTTTACTCTGGGAAAGGAAGCGAGACGATAGATTTTAATTGGACAACGGGATTTTATTTCAGAATATTTGTTCTCGGAAGCGATTACTCAAATCGTTCCTCGGCTTTCTGAGGCTAATTTCTACCAAGAATGATTTGCTGTCGTTACTTCATCATTAGATTCAATTTATTAACAGAGATGTTCATATCTAGTAGGATGAATGCTTGCAGTCGGAATTAATCGTCTACTGCGATTTAACAGTGTTTTTAGTGATTTTCCTTGCAAAAATTTTAATTTTTATACGCTTAGTATCATTAAGATTAGCTGATTGCTGGAGAACCATAATTTGAAATATTGTCGAACTTCATAAATCATTAATTGCCAAGTCACAAAACGTGGATTGCTCTATATTCTTTCATTATTTTGATGTTTAAAATAACATTGATTAATTGCTTTTGACTCTGGTCCGCGCTACGTAGAATATGTATGTGATTCTTTCATATTGAAACTGGGAAAGGAAGGATAATTAAGGATTTGACTGAAATTGCATGCACTCTACTTTCCTCATCGATCACTTTCGCACATCGTTCGCAGAGAAAATGAATTCTTGGACCTACTAATTCAAATTTTAAACTTGTCATTAAAATTTGACCTTATTTATATAATAACTTGGTTTTTCAGCCTGGTTACGCCGGGTATATCAGGTCGCTTATAATAAAGATATACTACTAAAGTCATAAGTGACGATGAATTTGGGAGTCTGCCCGCAATATGCTGGTGTTCCCAATAAATTTGTTGACATTATTGTGAACTAATTTCAGTGGATCCCATCTCATTCAATGGCTTGAGTTGATAGTACAAATATAAGTTTCTTACTATTCTCTTTTGGAATGAGCAATCTAGCAGCTTATTTTAATCGAAAAATTCTCCCATAATTTAATCTCAAATGATTTTTATTCCATTTCAGACATCTCCATCAATCTTTTCACGCATTCTCAAATAATATTTAAATTACTTTACGTGCCATATCTCCAGGATTCCGTCTATCTCAATCGACTTTTTTTTTGCTCCGTCCTAATTTTCTTCGGATGAAACATATACTCATCCTTCTCCATATTTGTATATCAATTTTGATTCATAGCGGAGAATGGAAGGATGAATTCGAATTTTATAAGGCGTATGATGAAATAATAGTTACTTTCTACAACATGAGCTTGAACGGGTGGATCACTACTTCGAGGAATTATTTGAAAAATTTTGAGGTGAGCCATGCATTCAAAACTGTTAATTTGTGAAAAAGAAGCTTCTCTTACTCAACACTGGCATAACTCGGTCGCAGTCACAGCCAGTGCTAATTTCTCGCGTAAATATCTTTTCACTTACTATGCTAAATACGTAAACGATAAATTCGCTTTCTAAATTCCATTTCCATAATTTCTATTTAAGGAAAAATATAAAATGTATCGGCGAGTAAAGTAAGAAATGAAAAAGAATTATCAGCAAATTCTTTCGGCATAATGTCGAGCAAAACGGTAAAATTCAGTGCAATTTAAAGCAACAGCTCGGGAATAGGTTTTTCTGTTTCCGTCAATTTTTCTTAGTCTTCACAGCTGAAAATTTTTAAGAACTGAAGGAAAGATGAGAGCTAATAAAATATTCTTCAATAAAGATTAGAACTATGAATTATGAGACGTTTGCAAATCAGTCTATTTGAGCATAATTTACATATTAATTTAAAACGAAAGATCCCTATTTTTAGCAGACACTGACAACACTGCAGTTAAAATTTCAACGTTAGTCTTCTTTAATTTGGTGCACCATTTTAAATTATATTTTCTGTGTTGTGTGTAACGATAATTTTCTCAGGTATTAAATGTGTGATTTATTCCATGTATTCTCAAGATTTCTTAAAACCTCAACCAGATTATGATTTGTTTACTTGTAACAATAGCATTCTGAAAAAGTATTAGGAAAGCAAGGGAAAATTACCTGATTCCTCATCTCGCCCAATAACCTCATCCCATTCCAAGACCCGACAGCTTACTTCACCCAAGAAATACTTCACATATAAAATGAAATTAGCCTAATAAGCACGAAGAAATTTAAATTTAAAGCTTGAAATAATTTTCTTCCTAAAAGGAATGTACGACGCATACATTCCAAAGATGAGCAATGTTGTCATGAAGTTCGAGGGCGTAGACGTTCGTCGTCGACCATGAAGCACGCAATGTTTTTTTTCTCGCCCACGGCGTCCTCCCTCATTTCTTACGTACGATTTTATTCATTTTGGCCCACTGTAACGCCTCAAGGCCAGCTGTCAATAAAGGAGCCAAAAGTGGAAAAAGTGAAGACAGCAGATGTTATTGCGGTAAGTAAGCAACACGGCGTCATGCAGACATCTCGGAGATCCGTTTTCCGTGAGATGGAAGGAAGGCGAAAAAATTGATTTTATGCTAAAGCGTATATTCGGAATACACTTATTCCTTATTCAAAAAGAGTATGAAGAAAAACTGAAAAATTTTATAACTGAAGTCAGAAAATCGACCTTTTCTATAGATTTGAGCGAGGAATATAGCAGGATTTAGTTGCTTCATCCTCTTCTCATTAGGAAATTTCGGTCGTGCTTTCCAAAATATTAAATCGATATGAATAATACTTGAAATTTTCTATGTTTTCTTATTCTAAATAATATCCTTCAATCGCTAACGACTATTTCTCCAAAATATTTCTTGAGTGATAAGGTCTTCCGCAACAAAATATTTCTATAGATGGATGATTTTCTAATTCAGTAATGATTCTAAAATATATAAAGGTGTTCCAATGCAGCCATTTACACAGATAAACCATATTCTTTAGATAAGAAACAAAGACTTATGAAATTATGAAGCGGGTAAAACCGTTTAGTCAAAACTTAGTCTGATCGATGTCATGTGCTTTTGAGACACCATGAGTGTGCAGCGTCATTACTTCATGAAAATTTGCGTTTAAACTATTTCTCTTATTGAAATATCTGTATCTTAAATATATATTTTTTCTTTCAATTTATCCATCAAACTGGGAAACCAGAAAAGTTGACCCAGACCACCCTGACAGTCCTGGTAAAAACAGGACGTATGGGACGTCAAATTTGTGGCACATATTCTCCACGTGTAAAGAAATTTCAAGCTGATTATGTGTTGAATTCGTTCCAAGGGCGTGGATCATTCTCACTATTCATCTCATTTGTGTTGCATCCACACATCTAAACCTCTCTCCTATTCTTGCGTAATTTTATGCTCCTAATGGCTCTGTCATATTCTCTGATGTTATCACACTTTTACTCTGCGAAAAATATTACGTAATCTATTATAACGTAATAAAAAGCTTTTAGTGACCTTTGACTAGAATTATTAGTTAAATCAAGATATTAAATAAATTTCATATTAATTCATACAGATTTTTGAGGTGTAAAATATGAATAATACCACTTTTTATTTACGCCTTCGTCCCTCATACGATCATATTTTCCATAAAATCAGAGGCTTACTTTTGCTTGGTATGTTGGTAGACTGAAAATATCTCAATTGATAATTAATACATTGCTGGATGAAATAATATTGCATCAATTTTCACTGGTTTGAAATGGCTTGAAATTACCTGACTATTATTGAATACGATAGTTTTTACCTCAATGTTCGACGAATGCGTAGACGATGTCCCCTTAAAATCTTAGTGTGGGAAAACGGTTAAAATGGTTCTTGGAATAGAATATGAGGCAAAAGCCATTCAATAATAGGTCAGCGTAATTCAGCGTCAGCCTTCCTCTCGTTTGAGATTGCTCTTTTGAAGTGGGAGATAAGTTTCTGCAAATGAATCTCAAACGAAGGAAGCTGCGGTCGGAGTACGATGCTCCTGATACGAGGAAATGTCTTCAATAGGCGGTTTGTTTAGATGCAAAGGAAATGAGAAATGAGTGTTTCCTTCTTGACAGAAAAATCTATGACACTGTAATAAGCACAAAGAGACTTTTCATGTACATTTTATTTTTCGGTTTGGAGAGTGATCCGAAAGAAAGGCCAAGGAAGTTTGCGGTGTAAAACAGCTACGCAAGGTAACATTTAATGATCGTTCGATTGAAGAAAGATTATAAGATGTAATTAAAAAATTGCGAGCCACTCAAGTTCCTTTTAATGTCAGTAGTCTTGGAGGGGGATTACATTGCAATTTTCCGAGGAAAGGAATCTAAATGCTCATTAAAACGAATCCGTAAACAGTGGAAGGCATACACATGACATTAACATTAGCTTTTTCAATTTCAATCCTAATTGAATTCAGTTCTCTAAAGACAAAATTATCTTAAAATAATTTTTTTTACAAATTTATAATTACTTTCAGAAATTTTGAGGTATTTTAGGAATGATTTTAGAAAAAAAATAACAGTTATACTAAAAGTAACTGAAGAAAGGAATTAGAGATAAACTTAGGAGAGAACGGCATGAAAAAACAAAGGAGTATTAGCGGTGGTCGGCCTTCATTTCACAGTTTAAGGTAATCATCAAAGTTCGATTTATTGGAAGAATAAAAACATAAAAGACGCCAACTATATGTAACTCTAAAGAAAGAAACCGAAGCCAAACTAGAGTACGAATCGCAAGAAAATCCTACATAATGTATTATATAATTTTGTGGAAATATTAAAGTTTCGATATACATTCGGCTATATATAGAGGCTCCCAGATAGTCATGTCGGCAGCGCGTTCGACTACGGTGAAGGCGGTTCGAATCCCAGTGTGAGCACACATGCGAAATGACCTCAGTTATCGAAGCAGTTTTGACAACAACACTACTATTTGACTATCGATATAAAATGATTGATCTGTGTTTATATTTCATTTTCATGAATTATTCTTATATTCAATTAATATTTATTGACAGTCAATTGATGCCTGGTTTTTGATGCGTCTGTGACTTAAGAAATGAATCAAATACGAAAAAAATATTTCTTTTTGCAGCACTATGAATGACTGTAGAGTATAAATGAGTATTTTCCTAAAGTTCAAGTAAAGATACTACTTGAATAACTAATTTCTACATAGAGCGATATTTTAATGTATGGTACTGTTTGAAAATGTATGGAAGTGCACTCTTTAAAATGGAATTAATGATTAATGTATGATTTACGTAGTACTTTTCGTAAACTCTACGTAGATTTCGAAAGATTCTGGTCTTGATTTCACCGCATTAAATTAGAGGAATTATTTTTTTACACTGTTGAACATTTTTGCTGCTGAAAAGACAACACTAAATTCCCACGTACTAGACTTTTTAGATTAAATGAGAACGTTACCAAAGAAGTCACCTACATATATTCCTATAACTTTTGATCTTTATCTCTTACACTCTTGGATATAAGTTGGGTATGAACAATTTATTTTATGTTATGATTATTCATGTGTAAATTCCTCAACGTCCTTTGTTGAACCTCAAAGTTGTCTCTTCGACGCCTTTCCCCCTTCGATGCGGGAAAATAAAGTTTCCTTATTTGAGATGGACCTCTTAGTTTAAAGTGCGGTATAAAATTCCAGAAGATTTTTTATTTTTATATTTCTGTCTTTTGTCCGTTTTTCATTTGATTATTATTACTTGCTTGAAGAACTAGAACAGAATTTTTAAAGAAATTATTTACATCACATAAATTACAAATTGATAGTTTTCATTTTTAATGACAAAATGGATTGCTTTAAATCGACATAGCATAATGAGCAATTTCACTAAGGAATATACAGTTGCTAGGATTGAAAACGTTCACATTTTTAAACAGACTTTGAGTTCTCGAAAAATCAGATGAGTTTCATTTTAAAAAGTATTAGACCCATATCCCCAGCGTGAATGAAATATTTTACTCAACAAAGCAAAATCATATAGTACATTAGATAAAATACACATGATAAAAATCCTGTATTTGCCGAATCATGTATGCTGCAATGTGAATTCAAAGAAATATTAGAAGCCTGCGTCTGTTGGTAAATGAAGATCGTTAGATTTATCCCTTCCTTCCACATAATTCAACAGTTCTTCTGCTTCTGTTTGGAAAAAGCATTTGGTGGCTACATCTCCAAAAGCGAAAGACGCATTGTATTGCCGATCATTTTTTTCCGCCAAAGATGCGAGGTATGTTGAGTGGAGTTGCGAATGGAGAAGAAGACCTCACGGATGACAGAGAATAAGGTGTGAGATGGAAATAGGATGGGCGGAGAAGGAAGGGATGGAGAGTTTGAAATGGCATTAGTGGAGAGGGCGAATGCAAGAATTGACCTTCGTATACTTGGTTGCGCAACAAGTCTCGCTGGACCAGTCTGGTAACACATTGCGGTCGGGCGCCAATACCCTTCGCAAGGGAATCCCCCGACACTCTCATCTCACGCTCCCATTCCCACTTTTCAATTTCAGTCTCTCTGAACAACGCCTCATTCTTTCGGAACCCGAATATATGCTAAATATATGGACGCCCTGTGATATCAGTCTCAATTCATTGATTGAATTTCAATGACGTAACATTTGTAATATAATATTACTATTCCCTCTTCTTCTATTTTTTCATCTTCGTTGAATTCTGATTCGCTGCTGATTCTCAATGATCTACTAGGAAATTAAATAGGCAATGCTGCTACCTGTGAAAAACTAATTAATAAATTACCTATATATTTATCAACAGTCACAGAATGAAATATATTCTCTTCAGTTGATAGTAGCATTTCTTTACAAAGAAATTTTCCGTTTCGATTTGTATGTTGTAAAATTATCGTTGAAAGGAGTTTATTCATCAGTTTTCCTTAATATAGCTCCAAGCTTAATGAAATTAACACTCGGATTACATTCTTAGATTTCTTGTTCTCAAACAGCTCATTAATATTCGTTGGTGAAAGGATTTTTAAAATCAGTCCTTAACAAATAAAATTAATGACGTAAATTTTCATTACATTGAAACATGATTGAGGGTACATCTGGGTAAGATACGTTCAATTTGTTAAGTATTATATCATAAAAATATTATTATTAACTATCCACTACTTATAGACGTTTTCATGCGATTAAAAGATGATCTATGTTGGAATATCTCCTGTGAATTATGAGTTGAACCTTCATAATTGAATAATGGTTGAAAGAAAAGTTAAACTTTCAGGCTTCTTGAATCTCATGGCTCTAATATTCGTACTGTCTATATTTTCGTAATTTTAATCTAATTAATAGCCGAAAATTACATCTAAAATTTCTCAGAAAGTTCCTTAAGCTGCTGATGACCTCTGCTTATCCAAAGTTCGTGTCTCAGTCATTTGCTTGAACTTTGTTCCTCTCAAAAAAAATCAAATTTTATCCTCTCATTTTCGAACTTTCAGAACTATCGCATCATGAGATGCATGAAAAATTTACATTGCCGCATTCGCATTCAATTATTGCGTAATACGCTGCTACTGAAAATTAGACGTAGAATGGCTAGGCTAGATATTACTGTCATTTATGGTTTCAAGTAGTTATTGGCCTAGATGTAGAAACTGAGTCACCAAAACCACTGTTCCGATTATTACGATAGTCTAATGCAGAGCGTCTCCAGATAATCACTAATACAGCTGACATGTCTTTAACTCAATAAGAAACAATATAGAAAAGTTTTTCGTGGGTACAGAGATGATGAGTTTTCTTTCTGTATTAAAAGCGCGCTGTGATGTATCAATTCATTTCACGAATAAAACCTCTATTAATTGATGAGAGATCAAATGAATACCTGTGTAATTAAAAAAAACATGACTCTATTGAGATGAAGAGTTTCAATAAAGCCAATTAGTCGTCGTCATAATTCGTTCAGTAAGTATAGAGAAATGTCGGTATATCCTACGCAATAATTCCTGAGACATATACTTTATATCCTCAGCGGGCTACTAACCCCATACCATGATGTTTACGCTTTGTGCTCAACCGTAGCCGGCAATGACACAGCCGAAATCCGCGATAAACTTTCTCTTATTAAATAAGACCTTCAGCAGAATATCTTCATCGCGATTTCCACCCGTCTATACCTCAGCAAAAGTATTTCCTCCACCAATAAATCCATGAGGGTCACTGGAAAGTTGAAAAACACAAAATATCCTTCGTACTCACTGGGTGCAGTGGGCGGTCTCGGAAGCGGCCTACTGACTCTTCTTGTAGGAGGCTCGGGTGCAGTAGTGGGAAGGGGAGCGGGGGTGCCGGTCCTCCATCTTAAGACGCGCCGGTAGGTGTTGCCTAGATAGTTACCTACGTAGGAAAACATAGCGGCAGGAGTGGACGAGGGTTCTGAGGCGATGGCCAGAAGGAAACTAAGTGAGCTACGCTCTCGGTCGTACAGATCGTCTTATAACCTTTCTCACCGGTGCCTCCGCCCACCTCCCTCTCCCCCCCCCACCCCCCCCCCTCTCTGCCCCCGACTCACCGACAGCACCCTGTCGCGCTACACATTCCTCACAGCCACCGGCGCGGTAACCATGATTTTGAAATTTTGATTCATTTCTAATGAATCATCCACAATTTCCTGTCCTCGATGCTCTGATTAAAATCTTCGGCAATTGGCTCATTCCGCAGATATCTCGGTTTTTGCGCACTTCGTCTCTCATCCGTTTGTAGTGGTATAAAAAGCGCCACTTCTCCGCGCTTATTCTCGTTACGGAATGTTCTCATCTTACGGGTTACTCTTGCATATTCTTTGTCGACAGAACTATTACGGTACGCCATCAGGAACCTGCTAATCTGCATATCTCTCAAGGTTATGGAACAGACCTTCCTGTCTCGTTATTTTCCTACGTGAAGCGATGGATGACTGAATCAGCGGAGGGATTTATCACGGGGGATAGATGACAGGGAACCGAGTCTGGCGGAATTAAACAAATTCCTTCCCAACCAAAAAAAGGAGAAAATTAACCTGTAATACCTTTTGGATTCTAAATGTAATGGAGGCCGAATATCTGTTTCAATAATAATCTCTTTTTTTAAATTTTACGAGGAGATATTTTTGGTGAATCTTAATTTATTTGAGGCTACAAATATTGACATTAAAAGCACACCGCTGTCATGAAACTTGAGCCAATGATACAAATTTCCGCGGGAAGAAATAGTGCTTAGCATGTTAATCCCGATGAGTGTGAACACGTCCAACAATAGATTTTGCCACTGCAACTTCCCCTTGCGATTAGAGATAAAAATAGAGAACTTCGTTGCACAAGGCCATTTCGACGAAATGCAATAAGCCAATAAACTTTCTCCATTGACTTGTGGCTATAATGACTGCATGCGGAATAACTATAGATGCCGCCATAGTAAATATCTAGATGGAAATTACCATAGACAAGGCATTAATTCAGTCGCTCCCTGGCATCGGCTTTTAATCTGCCAAATTACGTAATATGAATGCACTAGCCTCATGTGACATTCAATGTAATTAAAATCCTATTTGCATTTTCGCGAAGGTGGAAAAGTCGATCTAAAGTTAAACGCTATAAAATAAAGATCAACTTTTGTTACAGATATTGGACGAAAGAGATAATTCGAGAAATATTGCACTTGAAAGACTTAAAGCATTGAAAAACTACCTAAAACGCTTCAATTGTGGGACAAGGTTAACTTTTTGTATCAAATGTGCATTTTATTGCGTATTAATTTGGTGAGATAAAAACCGTCACCGCAGCCGCCCAACCGTTTTCCAGCTTTCGATTCCCGGCGTGTCCTTAAAGAAGAGTCGTGAGGAACGCTACTGAATATGTTATTAGAACCTGAATAAATTTGGCAACAGTCCCGCTAGTATATTTCATTTTATTGTATCCGTATCATATCTTCTTATGCGTAGCTTGTGAAATGACGTGAGTTTTGGTCTCATTGTCATCGTATTGTTTTGTTATGGATTTCCCTATAAGACAACATGACGTGCCCGATGACACTTTTTAAATTGCAAATCGGGTCGTTTGCTTTTAAAGCCCTTCCTTCCTCCAAATCAGAGTTCCTTTACGAAAGGAATATTTCATAGATTTCATCATTTGATTTTCGAATATTTAGCAAGGCAACCGCAAGTACTTCTAGCAACATTACTGTTTAAATATGAAAGTGTTTTATTAAGTTCAAATCTTATTATATTAAGTGATCGCTATCCACGTGCGAGTAATTCTTTTTTCGTATTTTTCATAGTTATTCAAAACCTGGCGTTAACCAAGGAATGTAATTTAGAATACAGCAGGCATAGACGGTAAATAAGGAGCTACTTTATTTCCAGTTAAAGAATTACTCGAGAATATAATCATAGTAAACGAAGCATATGTATGTTATGGCCATGTGCTTTTTTCCGGGATTTAAAACTTTTGATTATTGCCTGATAAACAATTTTATCTTATAGAATAATTATTAAATGGCAATTAATCGCTTAAAGCCGGAATATTCTGATGACATTAGGATTAATCTTTGGATATGTTTAATTATTCCTAAAATAATCTAGTTAAACATGGTTTTTAAAGTTAGATTGCTTTCTTTGCTCTCTCATCTTTTCTTCTTACGCATTAAACAGTGAGTCTTTTATTAATTGTTACTGCAATTCTTTTATATATTTTAATTAATAAAATTCTATTTGAATAATTTACCAAATTTCATGTCCAATTCTATGATATTAAGTCATTTAATTTAAGAATCGCTCTGCTTAGCGAAATATTCTTTGGCATAAATCAATGAAATAGTATCCAAAATACTAATTGAATAATCAATTTCACAGGAGAGGAGTAAATTCAGAGAATTCTCCTGAAAAGTTAGTCCTGTTTGGAAGCCCAATGTAATTATTGCTCAGCTCCATTAATTTGCATTAGATTCATCTTTGGACGTCTAAAAGTAATTTTCCAACATATTTATGACCTTGTTTCAGAGTTAATGCCCACGTTGAGCCTAAACATGAATCGTGATTCCGAGAAATGTAAATCATTCCATCGAATAGGGAGATTTTTTAATGTCCTTAACCATACATGTGTTAACGGGAATCCTAATGTATGATTAACTTAACCTAGTCAGAAAATCATTGCCCATGGAATAGAAAACTTTGCATCCAACTCTGAAGGGGTAATTGCTGATCATGGCAACAGTCCTTAGCCCTCCGTTTTCAATCTCCGACGAAATACATATCACAGGGAAAATCCACCAGACCGTCGAACTTTTCCCTAATTAAATTCTGCTTGCAGAAAGGATCATGTTGCTTAAGACCGCCTTCGGGATACCCCACGGCGGCGGCCCCGTTAACTTCGTCGTCTATGACCTCCACCGCCCCTCCCCATTCGGTTCCTCCGATCGCCCTACTTCACAACTACTTGCAGAATGACCGCTCTTCCATCATTTTCTCCGCTCTTTGAATCCTCCCTTCAAACGCCCTTTTTGTTTCCTCTTTCATACCATCTGCTTTCCCCCCATCTTTTTTCCTGAGAAGATCACATTGCTTTGTAGCTCAAGGAAAAGAAAAATAATTGGGATATTTTTTAAAAGTTTTTTTAAGATCTTCTAGGAAATTTTTCCCAACCCTCTTCGCGATGATTAGCATGCTTAATAAGACAGCGAGAAATTTCTCAGTACTCGGAGCAGCAAACCAAACAATACGTTATGTCCAAATACAGTTTCTCTTCCAATGTTGTCATATGCGATTTATTCGCATGTAGCATCCTGAATATTTTAAGAGAATTTGGATTATGTAGTTAAACATTCATATTTGCTTCAAGTTTTATATTATATCAGCAGTAAGAATAGCTATCTGCGAAGAGAGAGAAAATTGACTTCATCTTTGAAGATAAGCTTTAGATAAGCGTATACATTCATAAAAAGGAAGAAGTGTATAAGGCTGCTTACAAAATTTTACCATAGGCGATTGTAAATTCAAACCCAAAAATTGTATGGGTAAAACTCACGGGTGACGGAAACGGGGATTATTTTTAAAGTCAAACCTTTCATAAAATGGAAACGAAATTTGTATAATACTAATACATGCTTTGCAAAAAGGTTGATTAGAACGAGTAATCAGTAAAAAAATAAAACTTAGGATTAAGCATTAACAAATTGATCATTGCTTGATGTTGCTATAAGTTAGAAAGATTACTATTTACAATTAACTAGAAAATAAAAAAATCGGCCGTAAATGCTCCCTAACACATATAATACAAATGGGAACAGAAAATTACGAAGGAATATTAGCAAAAGAAATACAGAAACAAATATGTATGTATGAATATGTAAAAAAAGATGGGATATAATATTTGAAAATAATTATCTTATTTCTTTCATTTAATGTGCGAGAAAAATGATGCATTATGCGTTAATTAATGAAAACGTATTTTAATAATTATCTTAAATAAATTAATTAGAACGATCGATTGAAGTTAGAGTGAAATTTTAAAGATCAAATTTAATCCATGGAATAAATAATCGCGTTATCTACGAAAAACAAGAGGAAGAAAGTAAGAAAATTAGGTTGGTAATAAGCATTTCTACGAATCAAAAGTATGATGAGCACACTTCGACGAAAATCCCCAGAGATGTCCCACATTGACCTCTTAAAATTCTTCACGCGTCCCGGATTGTACGTTTAGAAATCCGGCCGCATCATCGATTTAAAAACGCTGACACTTGCACGTATCTCAATCTCTAATTGCTCCCCCTGCAGAGAGTACGGAAAACCCTTGTGTTCGGGATCAGAGCGGTTCGATTAATCACCGAGGAATTCACGAAAAGGCGCGGGGAAGGAAAACATGGTGGCTGACCAATGACGGCTTCACGCTCCTTTTGTAATCAATGAATACGCGCTTTTGTGAAATGAAGCAAAGGTGGTGAGGATTCAACGCCTCAGATGGAGGGCGGTGAGAGAAGGGAGGAAAGAGATGCCCACTGATTCTCTAGAGAAGAATGACTTCCATTCGGCGTTCATGCGTCAGCGTCCGCTCTCGGAAAGAGGATTGCTAATCCTTGCCCAAGTCCACCCAATCTTCACGGTCAGGTATCGGAATTTGCGACTTCCAAACCAAGAAATGTCATTTGTGTCTCTCGACATCTATACGGAGAAATCCGTCATCGCTGAGATTGAATATTTCGCGGAAGTAAAACGAGTTAGTAATGAAAGCAAATAGAAATATGATTAAGAAGAATGAATGCATTAGTGGAGTTCTAATGAAGTTCTTTTCCAGCAAATTATGCTATATGAATCCATCTACTGTGTTGTGTTCTAATCAAACATTGAATATTATACAAGTACCTACCGTACTGCATTTAATTATGTTAAATTTTGTGAGACCATGTGTTTTTTATGTTGTTTATGTCCAGTTTTCTTAACGCTTTCTCAAATTTTAATGATTTTTTTTGCGTTAGACAGTTATTTTTTGTACAGTTATATTAGTTTTCATAAATACAGCGCAGCGATTAATTGCTTACTTTTAAGAAATTTACTCTCAACCGATGTCTGAGTACAGTTAACTGTAGAAAAAGATATGAAGGTATCAGGCACCGTTATATGGGAATATCTCTATATTTTTCATGTGTATATATATATATATATATATATATATATATATATATATATATATATAAAACGATGTTCTAACAATAAGGTCATTTTGCGCTTATAAGCCCCAGTCTATATTTTTCACAGAGGATGAATCCACTAACGAGGAAGAAGGAAATGGTGATGAGTTAGAATATTAGCGATAGAGAGCGAACGATAAAAGCGTAATTTCAAGGAGTATAGTAGTGGTCAACGAGTATACATCTACATCTATACATGTACCCTGCAAATTAGCAAAAGATTTTCTTTCGAAGAAGTTTACTACCCAAAATTTGTCTACATTAAGCTTCAATTACCAGCCATTGCACCATTTCATAATTATTCATTTTTATTTTAAATTATTTTTCTATTATTTATTTATTTATTTATTTATTTATTAACATTTACAATACATCAATATTATTTTCACATCTCATTCTTTACACTGATTATCAGTTTTTTCTTGAGAGTCGTGAAATTCGCAATCAGTATGATATTTATCAAATTGTATTTTCATGCTGAGAAACAACGGATACTTCAGCCAGTTAGTTCTTCATAATAAAAAGTAACTTAAAACTTTATGACATTGCATTACATACATACATTTTTAGTTCGTTATTATCTAGATAAATTTCATCGAAATTCTTTGAATCGCTTTTGAGTGATTCCATAAGAGACTGAATGACAACTGCGGACAAGATAAGTTCCGTTGTAGTTTAACTATATTCATAGATATTGATTACGGATATAAAAAATAAAATACCTTTAAAATGATTTTAGAAACCACTTTCGCTCTCGTAGTATCTTCTTTTTCAAATGGTACTTTTCTAATTGAATTCACAACGCATTGCTCATACACATTTAATTTTTCAGTTATTCTTAGGATGACATTATAAAGCTAATAACTTGCATCAGTCATAATTCGCCCATCATTTTCTTGCTTTTTCCCAATAGGTTTGCGTTAAATTGATTAGGTAAATTTTGTAAATGTGAAATTTCCCTGTTACTTTTATACTTTCCCCCGTAGTTTCGGCTGCCTTGTTTTGATGCCTTCCTGCGTTTGCTTTTTTGATTTGTGGTGAGCAAGTGCAACGTGCTTACGTGCGCCTCAGGCGTGTCTTTCCGTGTCGTAACCAACGCAAATTCCAGGAAATGGTCGTTAAGAGTCCCTCATGCCTCTGTGCGCCTTCCAATACTCCCACTTTCGCTTCTCCGTAAAAAGAGAATCAGATTGCCGCAAAGAAGAAACGGCGGAGGACATAAGCAATTGGGGCACAGCTGCTATGGAGTGACTTTCCATTCCTCCAGGATGGGACGCGTCTCAAAATGCACTTTTCAGGAATCATGCGCTCTCAATGAGGATCCAAAAATAGAAAGGTTTCCACTAGTTGAAGATTTATAGTTCCACCCACCCATACTCGCAATGACCGCCATTGGAAGAAGGAATGCATACCTCATCGAATTGCCCCTATAGATGAGAATCGATGCAATTAAACGTCCGAGTTTCGTTGCTTTATTTCTTCATAGAGCGGTTTCTTTGATCCTGAAACCTTGACGAAAATCAAGCATCCAATGCTAAGGCCGCGAGTTCAAAACCAGAAGAGGGAAAGGGCGTCTGCGCTAGTTTTTGCAACCTTATTTCCATACTTGATTGTGAGGAAGCTTCATTAAAAAGATAGAATAAAAATGTTTCCATAGCATTAGAAATATATTTCTTTAAAAATACGAGGAAAATCAGATAATGTCAAGTCAAGTACATACATGTATCGATAATTTTGAAGGTGCTGAGAGAATGTCAACGCTATGACATTCAGAAAAGTAGTTAGGTTTTTAGGTTGACGTGACGTAAGGATCATGTGCATATTTGTCAATGATTGAACTGTATATTGTTTTGAATGAAGAGTTACAGATATGGACTGGCTAAGTCAGGTGTAGTCAATCAGTAGCAGCCTGTTAAGGAGTCAGTAAATCTTGGTGGAAATACTCAGCGTTTTCTTATTTTCATTACATAGATAAATATCTCGGTAACACAGTAATTTTTTCCGAGCCTATACAAAGACAAATTTAATATAAATAAGGAAATTAATGCACTAAGACACTATTTAACGTATTTCAAGACTCAGCTTATCAAAGTAGTACCGCTTAAGATATGTCGACATTTGAGGTCGTTTTACATTGTTTACCGGTGAAATCAGATAATAATGAATTTGATCAATTAGATAATTTCAAATATAGTCCTCAGGTGATAATAACTATTCTAAACTCATTCTCCCACCTGACGTTCAAGTGACGTACATCAAAATATTAATAAAATAAAAGAAGCAGAGCTTTGTTTTTTCCCTCAAACTATACACTAAGTACGGCCAGAAATAATTGATCATAGAAGTATTAATATTTCAGAGTTGTAATTAATTTTATTCCTTAATCCAAGGTACATACATACATTACTAATCAAATTAACTGAGGTTATTCAGAATATTTTCCCCCTATTTCTGATGTTTTATTGCTGTCTAGAATCCAGTAAAATTCAATTGAGAAATAGAGATGACTGGAAATGATTCACAATTATTTCGCATCAAAGATCCCATTGGTTAAGTTTAGTGCCCTAGCCCACTTCCGTAATCACTGATATAGATAATGCTCCTACCATCGTCCAGGTAACTCAAGTTGTATAGCTAGTTATCTTCTTCTCCCAATCATACTATTTCAAACCTACATACATGCAAACTACTCTGTTTCACCATTACATGGATATATTTATGAATGCAAATCAACCGGATAAGTAGTCATTGTTGCCTTATCTGAGTTACATAAATCGTAACGTTTAACATAATCGTACCAATTTTCAGTAATTTTTTTCAATCACCTTTTTGTAAGTGTTGATGTTTTATTTTCAATGCTCCGTTAATGTCAAACCTGACATGGGTTTCTCTCCTTAATTAATAATCATATAGATTCAAATAAGTAATTAATTACTTTTTTAAGTGAAATTAATATGGTGAGAGTTCAAATTATGCATCATTTCAAATAGGAGTAGTAATTTTCTTTTACATATTTAACGATAATCGATAGGTCAAGAAACTTTCATAGCTTAAAAATTTCTTTCAGAGCCAGATTCAGAGCTACATACCATCCGAGCTTGAGGCATTTAACAACCTTTTCATCATAAGGTCAAGACTGTCATTATAACTTTTAGTAGATATCCGAGCTAATTTTTTGCACCCTATTAAAACCTTGTGTTCGTTGAAGCGAGGACGAAAGTTTTGATTATCATCCAGAAGGAATTTCTCTCTGAAATTAATTCCTAACTTTATTCCTACAAATATAAACCATCCTTCAATTACTTGTAGGTAATATTCCCTCCTGTAATTTCTTTTTTGTAAAAGGTTTACTCGATCTATTTCAAATGTTGCGAAATATTTATTTTATTACATTTTATTATTTTAGATGGAGAAAAATTCGTCCTCTTTAATAGTTTTTTATTCCATCATAATTTGTATCCATTTGTGAGATTAATCAGTTTCCAGTAAAACAAAGAATACTATTGGCCATGGAAGGTAAGGGGTAAGAAATAAACAAATAACCTCTCTGATTTTAATCGATTTGTCTTGGGAGTTTTTCCAAACAAAACGTTTTCCAAATGAAAGCATGCACAACTGAGTAAACTTTAAAAGATTGGAGACAGAAGGCGAGTAGTATGTGGAGATGAAAAAGTAATGACGAGTAAGAAATGACTCAGTCCTGCGAAGGATTTGAGAGAAGAGTAAAAAAAACGAGAAATGAGGGACATTTTGTATTTTAATGAAGTAAAGGTAGACAAAGTAGCTACATGAATAGTGAGACTAGGTAACTCCCTGAGATATTTCTTTCCTATATGTTTTCCTGAATATCAATTTCTTTAATATTTTCTTATGTGATAAAGGCTATGAAAATCAAGTTATAGAATACTGAGGATAATTGAAATTAATATAAATCCCTAACGAGAAATATTGCGTGGACCATGAATTGACTTTTACTTCATTTGTTGATCAAGGAGTAAGAATATTTCCTGTTCTCGCAGTGTTTACGTAATACGGTAAAATTCGAAGGCTGTGGTCATTTTGCCCAGTGAAGTAAAAATCTAATTTCTTTGGAGAAGCATTTTACTTTAGCACTTTTTATCGTGCACATCTTAGGATCGCAGGCTTTTTTGTTGTTAAACGTCTATACTAACGTAACAGTTCGTTATCAATCTACCTTACTCCTACAGGGACCAAAGAATGGCTCGCTTCAGCGGGGATCTCTTATTATCCGTACGCATTTTGCGGGAGATAATTAACATCTGCGACCTTAAGTCCACGGAGCCGAGAACTTACACCGTTACAGGATTTCGTTACGAGCGTAATTGTAATAAAAGATTTTTACTGCATTTGAACCTTCCTCATGTATTCTTATCCTAATATATGTATGAGCGTATCGGGAAATTGACGACTTAACTATTGATGCTCTTCAGTAACATATTACGGAAATTCTCGATCCTTAAGTTCATTGTATTAGGATGCGTAGCAAGGAGATATTTAGTGATATTTCAACTCACCGTTGCGTTGACTAATTATAAAGATTTAAGTTTTAAAATCAAAATCTTAGAGAACTGCTACTCTAATACATTATTCCTCACTACATATTATTCATTAACGATGAAGAATGACGATGATTTCATATATTTAGTGTAAGGTTGGTGCTTAGGTAGATAGTATATAATCCTCAATTGACTACATGCTAAAATATATTTCCTTTTACTTTGATATCCAAATAAGATACCGCAAAATCAAAAGTGTGGAATTAAAATGGGCATAAGTAAATTTTGGCACCTATATTGAATAGGCCTCGTTTTTCTAATTGCAAGAACCTAAAATAGACAGTTGAAACCGTTGAAATTATATAACAACTATGCAGTGTCTGTTTCCCATACACACTCTGTTATTTACAGACGTTAATACTAGCTTCTCCTACTTTCCATGTCCTTACAATCTAACCCTTATCGAGAAAACTACTAAAGTTCCATGGTAAGTAAGAAGATCGTATTATTTACGTTAGGGAACCTTCTACCCGCAGACCAGACGATGATTTCGAAAATTTGAAATTTTTGAGTTATCACATAGAAAATGTTATGGTAGACCAGAAATTTAAAACCATGTAAAGCACTCCACTTATCAAAATTCCATTAGTGGATTGTATATCGTATAAGAATCACAATTGCCCGGTCTATAGTTTGAATTAATGTACGGATGAGCCATTTAAACATTATTTTTCAGAGTTAAGTGATCTCCATAAATATTGCTTGCATTGGTCATAAAAGTTTTCTTGTCATATTTTCATAGACTTCGACACAATTTCTGAGTGAATACTTCGATTAATTGATTATTATATAAATAAAAACCTCGGTTGCTCGATTAGTATAGTAATAAAAATTATGTTAATTCTAAATATATGTAACTGGTATTGTATTTAATAGTTTTACACGCAGAAAAAGACATATGCGTCGGCTCAGGGTGATTGCTTATATCAGGAATGGGGAACCTTTTCTTCACCGGAAGGCCAAATTTACCGTTCAGGTGCATGAGATAGGCCACATGTGACACCTAATTGTGCCGCTCTTGAGTGACGTGAAGCCTACATTCAAATAGTTTTACATCATAAGAAAATTAATTCATTTGTTGAGTTAAATAAAAGGGCATATTTTTAATTTTATTCTCCGATTGATGGCATTGCCAATACTGTGAAACCGAATTATTCAAATACGGGTCAAATATGGGACAAATAGACCGAAATCTAGAAAGTCTTTTACCCTTCATAATTCAATATATTAAATGCTGATATTCACATTGCTCCAACGTAAGAAAAAGGAGCATAAAATTATTGCTATTGATTCTGGTATAAAAACCATACTATTTAATAATTTATCCGAGAGAAAACTCTTAATGAAAACTTTCTGTTATGTGTTCGGATAATTTTATTCCACTATACTATGTAGAATATCCTATTTACATGTTGAGGTTACATATTAAAAATATACAGAGTAATCAAAACTAAAATATATCTATAGCTATAACGATGATATTTCAGTTTAAAGTTTCCAAGGACTCAAATGAAACCTGTTTTTATAAATACGATAATTCCTAAAATTTGCGATCGGATAAAAACGTTTGGAAATTTTCTTTAAACATATAATGTGAGTCACACTGAGCAAATTTTCCTTCCTTTCTAATCCTCTTTTTGAAAAGAATGATTTCTTTACTTTTAATGACATTAATTAATTAGATAGATAGATTGATTTGACTAAACACTGAAATGAATTTAATATCTATACATGGTAAAATCCGATAAAACTTTTATGACCCAATATCTCGAAAGTCCATTAAAACTCTAATGTGATATTAAAATGGAAAGAGATGGTCGGAAAACCTCTTACGAATGCTTTGTTCCGGTTGAAGAACAAAAAGTTTATGAGCGCCGTGAATGTTTTGCGGAAAAGAAAATATTATGGCGAAAAATTTTGGGTGAAGCGCCTGTACAAGGCCATAGTGTGACGAAAGTAGTCCATAGAAGTGCCACCAGTTGAAAAATTTCTCAGAAGAAACGATAAAGGCGGGGAAGGAAGTGGGAGAACAGG
Organism: Pachydiplax longipennis; assembly: GCA_036926295.1. Classification (NCBI taxonomy): domain Eukaryota; kingdom Metazoa; phylum Arthropoda; class Insecta; order Odonata; family Libellulidae; genus Pachydiplax; species Pachydiplax longipennis. The sequence goes on from JAVFKF010000012.1 coordinate 74,391,047, forward strand.
AGAGAGCGCGACGTATTTAAAAATATTTTCGTTAGAGGGCGACTGTCCCTAAAGAAGTGAACTTGTGGAGGGTAATATATTCATGATTGTGTTAGCACGAAAAAACAAGTTTTGGTATTAAGTTACAGATCCTTAACTAAAGTAAATAATGGAATATTAAACTGTTGGTGTTTTTTGAACAAAGTTTTTCCAGCCTAGTTTTTATAATATCCATGTGAATTTATAGCTTATTCTAATTTAGCATTCTGATTTATTCAACTCATTTGTTAAAATGGCTTAAACTACAAGTTCAATCACTGAGAGCGATTTAAAGTTATCAGTGTGTAAATTTAAGCTTAGAATCTGTTGGTGCACAACATTAATTTTCTTCCATCAAATTGGTAGATCAATTCTTAAGTTGTCTGAAATGCTTGAATTCTAAACATTCGCCAATTAAGCTTTGCTTTTAATGAAATGAAACTTTTTTCCTGATTATCATTGTCTATTGATACTATTTACTTCCTTGTGTCATCAACCATTTGGCACACAACCGTTCTACCCTCAGAATGCAGTCCTGGTCTTTTTACATCATTTTGTTGTTTCTTATAGAAATATCTTACCCATTTGCTTATTGGCATCATCAGTAGGATGAATATTTCCAAATTAAAGATAAAATGATTAGTTAGCAAATCTTATCTTTGTTCCTCAATGAAAGCACTGTGAAAGAATTTTATGTTTTAATGAAAAGATCTTTTTATGCTTTTTATGCAAGCAGTTTTGCCTTCCTCTTAATATTTTATTATTTTCTCATTGCATGCCCTTTCTATAGAAAAACTTTCATAATTATAAGATAGCTTATAAGTAATCACACTTCACCTTATCAGGCTATTAATTTGTGAGACTTGAAAATAGATTAAGATATCACAGAAAAATCAATCATTGACATAATGATTCATTCATGAGATATTAAAATTAATTTTAATGTAATTATTTTCAATTTTGTGGCAATATAATATTTAATGGATAGTCAAAGCTACAATAATGACTAGTCTAATTAATCTCATTGAAAGTTAACTTGATATCTGAATATAAACTGAGTATGATTGAGTAGCTAATATAGTGGAAGAAACTAAAAAAAAAACATATTTTGGTTATATCAATGTATTTTATCCTAATATTTGTCATAGCAAGGAATTAATCATGCCATTTCACTTGGTTAAAATGAGATCAATGTAAAGGTTACAATTTCATTGCATATAAAGTTTTATTCTATAATTTATAATTTTTTATATTAATTTATACTTCTCTTCAGAGAGGTAGTGTGAAAAACTCCACAATGCTCCATAAACTCCTAAACTCAATAAACTATATTTAAAGTTTTAAGTCTTAGTTAAACTGTTGGTAGTCTGAATAAAATTTGCTATCATACTTAATGATGACAGTATTTAGATTATAAAACATAATGCTTAATACAAATATTTTTTATGAAATATTTTAAACATTGTACACTTCAATTCTTTCTTACCATAATATTCCAGTTTGGATGCTTTCTGTTCTTGCACTTTCATGGGCACCAATGATTTGCTAGGTCAGTTCTATGAGCCATCAAATATGCTCTGCAAATTTTGCAATAAACTTTGCCTTTTCCCTCATTTTTTAGATCCTTAGTATTTGGTTGGAACCACTCTGTTTATTAATCAAATCTGATAATTTTATGTAATTAAATATATTATTTAAATTACTTCTCTTCACATTTTATGCTTGTACCATTGAATACATATTTACAGAAGTTTATAAAGGTCCCTGATGGTTAAAATAGTGAACTGACTAATTTAAGGATATTTTTGATAATTTATTAACTTTTAAAGTGTTAATCTTTCTCCAACTTAGCAATCTATTGCTTTTTATATTGATTCCATTTATAAGCCTCATGTTGCCTATTACAAAAATACACTTCTGTAAACTGAAAGAGATGAATATGTTATTTCAATCTCCCTGAGGAAACAAAAGTGCCCCCACAACATGTATGTATAGCAAGGATATTTGAAACTATGTTGCTTTTTAATGGCAATATAGGTGTACTGGGTGAAGAAAGATACCATTTCCAAATGTAAGAATGACTGCGCTAAAAAAGATCAGGGTAGGGATCAGGGTATCAGATTGTTAGGGTAATCTGTAAAAGCCCAATTCATAATCATATTATTCACAGTCAGCTCTTACAGCAGTGGCACACCACGAAACAATGCAATTATTTGGTCTCCTGGGTAGGAACCATGAGACTAAATTCTAATCTTTAGTATCCTGCAACTTCTTCTGTCACCCCCATGTAGTATTTTGTTGAAGAGCAACACTCAAGGGGCCAATGAGCCACATGTAGCTCACATGTAAAGATAAGGAACTTACAGCCTTCAGACCACATGTGGTCTTCATGGGCATTGTAGCCTTGTTGTCACTTTGTGAAAATAATGACTGTATGAAAACAATTTTCTCCTATCTTGCTGATGATGCCAAGTGAAAAAGAATTTTGAATATGTTCTCTTTTAGTTTATTCAGTGAAGGAATTTGTTTTCTCATATAACAATATCAATATTTATGGATGCAAGCAATACACAAAACTAGAGTGGGCTGTTGGTTTTATATGCAGCCTTACTTATGAGACAATAATGCCATCTGAAGGAAAAAGGTTCCCCACCCCCTCTTACCATAAAATGCAAGCTTACCTTATGATTTTACCCACTGGTGCCATGAAAGGTTTTTTCCTATGCAGGTTATAGCTTAAAGGTTCAATACCTTCATAATTTCATCAGAATGTATTTCAAACACATTTGTCACTTTGACTAATGTAGACAATATTTATAAATATCAATTTAGAAGTTATTTGCTGGTGTAATTTGCAGTGTAAAGATGCCTTTCTTGTATCTTCAACCCTTCCCCCACTATATGCATGTCCAGTTCCATTCTATATTATTAATTAATAATAAGAATAATAATAATACAAATATTCTCATCATCTCTGATTCTGATTTTTAAATAATATTGTACTGATAATAATAGGATGAAATTAGGTCAACTAATTGTTTTTGGATTGACTATCATTAATTAAATTATTTATTAAATATTAATAAATCTGACAAGGCAAATAGATGCAGGTGATTCTATATTTCAACACAGCAATTAAGGGATTCTTTAAAGGACTACTGTTAAAACCATAAAAAGTTCCAAAACTTCTCCAAGTGATCAATGCCTTGGTTCAATAAACTTACACCTGACACCCCTAACAACAATCTATAAAAGTAATTATTAGGATGCAGGTGGCATAACCAAATCATGAAGGTAATAAGAAATTAAAAATATAACAATCAATCCCACATTTATTTCAAATCCATTAAAGGTTTCATTTTAATCTTTTTGAAAAATCTTACAACTACATTTGGTCACAGGTTATTATTACATTAATTCTTAATCTAAAGGATGGGCTTGATAGAATTATTCCAAATTTATGGTTTAAAGTCACTTGGCAGCAGTCTTATCAGCAGTTAAATCACCATATTCACAAACTTGGAGACGGTTCTTTGCTTTGATGTATATTGCATAACGACACTAAAACCATGATCCATTAAATATTAAGTAACGCATGATATAATGTGCTTCATAACCGCTGTGCAAAGTACAGATTAGCAATCAGAATGTTCTTCTACTGCCAAAATGCTTGACTGAGATATCTTAAATCATATCTATAATTCTTATAATTAAAATCATTTGTAATCAAACCAGTTCTTTCCAGAATGTTCCAACTTTCTCAATATTTGAAAATGGATTTAATAACTGAACTGGAATTTCTACAGAAGAAGATCCTTAAATCGTTAAGACATACTTTGTGCAGCATGTCCAAATGATCACAAAAGACTTTCATATCAACATCCTGTAACCCAGCTCTCTCTTCTAACACAGATAGTAAGGGGAAAAGACATAGCTTGCAGCGGGTATACTATAGATTTGGCCTTTCATAAGGTCGACATTATTTACCTGTAAATTCAGTGACTTGAATTTTGAAAATTGACTGGATGAATATACTATGTCATCCTTGATCTCTTCATCCAGCATCCTCCATACTTCTTTCCATCCCCTAAATCAATAACCACCCCCAAGACCTAGTGCTGCCCACTTTGGGGACCTCTGCCATGAAATATGGTACAGCTAGTTCCAAAAAAAAACTTACCACCTAAGCCGCAACCCGCATAACAGATCTGAAGCTCGATGAGAGCGAGTCTAGAGTTTTCCATGCATTCTATTGGCTCTTGGAAGGAGGAGCACTGTGATGGCGCCTTTTTAAACCCTTGGGAAACGCGTTGAACGTATTTGTATCGTCTTTACTAGCACGAAATCTTGTTTAAATTTAGTGTTACTTTTTACTATGTCAGCAGCATAGTATTAAAAAATGAATAAACATCGGATCTCCTTATTTCGGCCTGAAACTTCTGCGTAATTCACCTTTTTCTGGAGACATCGGGTAAACTTACTTTAGCTGCTTCAATTATCCAATAAAAAATTATGTCATTGCAAGATTGAAAAGGATTATATTATTACGTTTTTTATGCTCTTGACGCCTACAGGAGGAACTTTTCAATTTATTTAGAGGAAATTCACGACTATGACGCAAATAGAAACATGAACGAAAACTCTGCAAGGAGATAAAGAATACTTAGGTATATGAACACAATCAACTGTATTTCAACTAATTTATGTTGCAGAAGAAATGCTATCGAGAAGGGGAGCATGAAAAAACTGCGAAACCTACTAATGAAAGCAAAGATGAAAAGAAACTTAATCTGGACGAATACACTGAGAAAGAATCATTTTAAGTCAACCTGGTAAAGAGCTCTGAAAATTAGACCCAAAACATATTACAATAAAGTAAACCAAGTAAATTACGATCAACTACATCAGATAATTACATCAAATATTATAAAAATTTTAAATACCACCAAATCATATGATAGAAAGTAAAATATTAATTGCCGTGATATCATCATTTTCTAAGGTAATCGCTTAAAATTCAAATTGCTAATTTAGTATTTTAGAAAATAACATAGATATTAGAATAGTAGCACTCTTAATTTAAATACTGAGGACTACAATTTTTTTTCAAGTATCGAATAAAAAATTAATTTACGACGAAATTAACGCCAGCATTTCGTAACACTTTTACGAACATATTGTTCATTGCCAGTCCCAGAAAAACCATCCCTTTAATTAAATTAAGTTCATGTTCCTTGCAAAATTATGCTGTCCCAACTTTTATCTCATGCTAAATCTCTTTCTTGCCCCGTGGTGCAAATTTTGACTCGATTTCTTTGCTGTTGAATTATTCTGCGATACAGAGAAGTATAAAACTTGCTTGATACGACAAATAACGGAGCATTAGGTAATTCAGATTATATGCATCAACATGACATTCAGTTCTTACTTCCATCAGGCATTCGTGATGACAGTCTCAGATGAAGCATTATGATTTTGAGATGAGATTTGGCTGTTTCTGACAAATTCGCGTCTGAAGTTTTACTGAGTCTTTCAGAGAGAGCGGAGGACCTCCACCCTGGCCCTAGGAGTATCCCCTATTCATTCCTTTGTTGTTTCTTTTTCTTTTGTTTCGTCCATCGAAAGATATTGTCTATTTTCTCAAAGGAACCATAAAACGGCCGATGGGTGAAGGTGAACTCCGCTCTGAGAAAGAAAACCCCCTTTTCGGCATATTGTGGATGGTCGTATGTATCCGGGGTAGCGAATTTGAAAGCGCTAATGAGGATTACCGACCGCACCCCTGCTGAGCAGGTATCTAAGGTTAGGGTATGGTGGCGGCGACCGATCACAAGTAAGGTGGGAAATGGTGGATCCGCGATTTGTTATCTTCGCCGCGGGTATTCCCTTAGGGAATGAAAATATTCAACTCTATTTTTGAGGTAGACGACCTTTCAGGACTTCTTGCAAGGAATACAGTTTAAGATGGTTAAGAAACAACAGTTAGTATGGCAAATCAGAACCTTAAGACTGATTTGCATATTGCGTATAAATTCCAGGTTTTCTATACTTGCATATTGCAGGTTTACACGTTAACACCTGGTTTATTTACATTTTCATTTATACCCGGCGAGCCGCCGTATGACGTATGTCAGGGGGTGTGAAAACACCCACAACACGATTTCCATTGTTATACTGAAATGATTTTCAGAACTATGCGCTAGGTGAAAGTGAGACTAATGATTAATGATCGCTGCTTCGGTTTCTGAATGCCTTAAGTAAACTATATAACCCGAATTGTTTGAATGGTGTATAATGATTAAAAGAAAAATCACTGTCAATAATTATGAATGATGGGTAATATGAGTCATGGAAGAATACGCTAAAAATAGAAACCAACGGATGGTAATCAGACTTACATAAGAATCTTCCTCTAATTCTCATAATTCATACCTTAGCTGTTAAAATATTCTTGGTTCTATATGTAATCCATTATTCCGACATTCACTCCAAGGACCTTCGTAGCATCATCCTTCATCCTAGGCACATCATAATTCCCTACGAATTTTGCGAAGATGTTAATTTTTTAATGGTAATGCAAGGAAGATCATTCTAGTTGAAATAGGACCTTCGGAAAATCTGAACGATAACATGAAGTTAACAATTTTTGGGTGTATCATATCAGAATTATAGTATCTCTATATTCTGCTTTTAAAGTGAATGGCATAAACTGTATTAGATTATACTAAATAACTAATTCAACAACAAAAATGAAAAAATAGCTCCTCGTCAATGATTGTTTATTTATAAATATTATTTTTTATGCTTTATTTTGTTTCTATATTGAGCTCAAAATTTCGTAGTTTGAAATTACTTGAGAAATGAACAATGGACTAGAGAAATGCCATCTAATATCTATTCCTTACGCTTACGAGAACCAAATCGTTTCACTTCTCTTACAACATCTATGATACAAAGTTGATAGAGCGTGGAAGATGATCTTACTAGATCGACTAAAGTTTCTATTATAATGTCACTAAAATATGAATTGAGATGTAAATACGGAATTGTAGACACTCCGCATATTCAACGTCGCAGAAACTTGAAGTTTATACGCCGATTACCGATAAATTATATCTCTAAAGTTATTTAGAATAAACCATTGGCTTGCATAGATAGTAATACTAATGTTAGCAATTTCTATCGGTTTGAAAAGACCTCGGAATCTCTTTCCAAAATAAATTGCTGATAAGAAGATGATTTAGGTACTGGCTTAGTTAACTGCTCGAACTTTCTTATGGAATTAAACGAAGGTTGCTACAAAACATTGAACATCGCTATTGTATACAATTTCGGAATCCTGGGAATAAACTGATGCATCAGAAGGAAATTTCTGAAAGTATGGTAAGCCATCGACGTTATATTCTGTATATTTGAATGTTAACCATGTTTGACTGAGATATTACTTAAATTGGATAAATGAGTAGTTTCTCTGGAGGCAGTCATAAACGGAAAAAATATATGTTGGATGAGAAAATTGAGGTTAGTGAGTGCGTTATAGTTTTGAAAGAGGTCGTTGCTCCTACTCAAAGTAATCAATTGGTCGACGAGGAACGCAAGAAATGCCATTACCTATTGTGATTCATCCAAAAATCTGGAATTAACATACTCTTACACTTTCGGTTGTTAAAGTCATGTGAGTGTATGTATTACTGTTGCCGTCACTTCTCACTTCCCTATCTCTATCAAAACAGTCCCCCTCTTGAAGTCCTGGTGAATTCATTGCTTTATTCACTTCTTCCAATCACTCCTGTATCTTGTTTTTCAAATTTGTCATGGAATGTGGAGAGATAAAAAGTTTATTATAGCCAATATATACATAATACATTTTAAATACGATGGAATATTTTCAATATCACCAAGCGATAAATATGTAGATAGACTAGCCATACCAAACCACCACCCATTCATCTCAATCATTAAAATTCTGTCGAAAAATATGAGTTACGCAGGGCCAGCCATCAACCGAGGGAAGCAAAATTTCAACATGAGCCTCATATGCGCTTCTCCATGTGATATTACAGGGTTGGAATTACAGGTAAAAAGGCCCTGGGAAAAACTATTTCACCAAGTCCCTATTATTTTGCGTATTTTTAACGTTTTCTACATTATAATAATTGTAAACATTATAATAAACAATTGAAATATAAATAATGTAGGTAGTTTTGTATACATTCAAATTTAATTGAAAATTTTACATTCATAGCTAACAGTAGCATTCAATGAGCATTATGACCAAACCTCATTCGCACTATCTTTTTGTGTATTTTAGAACTTTTAAAGGTGATAAATATAGCGAGAAGAATGTTTAAGAACGTAATGGTTTGTGACTGCAACCATTTCAAGAGGAATCCACAGAAGAAATCAAGTTTATTCGATTCACACTTCAATGACACCGAAAAAAATTAATTAATTAATTCAAAATTAATGTGAAAGATGGTAGTCTCGTATCCGTCATCTTTATTCATTGAGGAAAATCGATTCTAGCACATTTTCTCTCAATTGATTTGGACGGTATAGTAAAAATTCCAACTGCATAGATGATAAAATTTACTGATTTTTTACCGATCGAATTTTAATTTCGATGCTTATCAAATGAAACAAAATGTATCTAAAATACGCAGAGAATGCCTCAAGACTTCATACTATATATTTACTTATTGTTTTTTAATGTAGCATATTAATGTAATAGCCTAGATATGGCCATGAGTGTGCCTTACTTTACTTGTGTAGATTGCATTCACACAGGCTGTGATAAAACTGGTGATCGATATAGACTCCTTTGGTATATAATTTTAAAGGCTAATAACTGTTCTCTTGAACGATGCATAATATTAGCTAGTATTATATTATATAATACCACCAATTATAACCGCAGAGTTTTGCAAGCGAAAGCGTCGAATTCGAGGTCTATACATTTCTGGTCCGACACCGATTCAAACTGCGCGGAAATTTTCTTCCTCCCATCTCAGTCCTAAACATAAGCTCAGAGCGGCTCAGAGGCAGATTTTGCGAAAATTTCCTTCGACTTGCTCGTGCCTTTCGCCCTCAGACTCAAATTTTATGAGGGGAAGGGGGTTTGCCTCGGAATAACGGGACCTCGTGTGCGACGTTTCCCTCTGTGCGAGAAGCAATGCTAGAATATATACTGAATCGTTATAACCATTTCATAATAACTGAATTCTTGCATTACGACATCCGTATTGTTATAATACTATTCTGCTAGGCCAATGCCACCAAACTCAGGATACTAATAAATCTTTGCAATATTAACAAAGCAAATAAATCCATTTCAACTCTGCAGGCGGAGTTATGACTCAAGCAGACCATCTCCGCTATGTTTTTCCTCTCTCTCTCTCACTTCTTAAGGCTCGCTCGGAGGAAATTCACTGCCTGTTATGCGGGTTGCGGCTTAGGTGGTAAGTTTTTTTTGGAACTAGGTGTACTTAAAAGAATAGCATTCAGCCCAAATCATTCGCTTACTTTCACTATGAGATAACATTAAGAATGCAGGTAACTGCAGCTGGGGATGCACAAATGTTATTGCATCACCGTAAATGTTTCGACAGCCTACACTGGCACCAAAAACACAATAAGAATAAGCTCCAAAACGTAAGAGATATCGAAAGTGAAGAATTACGTGGAAAAGTGTGGATTTCTCTTGAAGTAAACTCCCGTTTCTAACTTCAATCACAAGGTTTAATCACATTCGATTTCGAAATTATATCGTCAATCTATTAATATTTTTAGAATTCTCTAATGTTAAAAATATCCTATTTAAAAAGATTCGTAAATTCAAAAATCAGAAGATAATAATTAATACTGAATTGATAACTAACTGACTTTTGATCATTCTTTAATCTTCCTAATCTTTATCGATTCCTCCCAGATCTTGTCACTCGCTCTCTACTTTAACCAATACCAAAACTTACTCCTGAGCGCTGCACACCGGCGCTCCTGGCGGTTCTCCGATGGCTCAGCCGATGAGGGAGGAAAGGGGGGGATTGGGGGGGACAACCTATAAACCCTAAGAAGTGGACCCTCCAGGCCGTTGTGACGTGCTATAGGGTTCACCTCTATGCCTAGAGGGCCCCCTGCCACAACTTCAAGGACAAGCTCCGACCTCATAGACAGAAAGAACGAGCAGGTGAGAAGTGAGTGCTTAGTTACCTCACCCCTGCAGAAGAAGGTGAAAGAAAGGCCCCTGAAATAGATGCCTGCGTCTGTAGGCCCACAAGTAGGCTAGGTTTGTAGGGAATGCCTTCCCCACGCCCCCTACAGGGCAGGTGGTTAATACATTTATAGTGCACTTCTTAAGAAAACTACTGCCAACTGTTGACAAACTGATTGCAGCATTTAATTCTGATCTGGCTGCAGTAATCCACCGTTCTTGCTTAGTTAAAGAAATGATTGAACATGAAATGTATTACTAAATTGGTGGTTAACTTTTTGTCTTTTTCTAAAGTGCAGAGGATAATAAAATCAGAGTATGAATGCTAGCTTTTAGAAGCAAAGATAAATAAGCAACTATTATTGAAGGCGCACTATACTCTTGAACATACTTTTGAATAAAGATTGATTTGATAGCTAGACGAACTTAAGACTTGAATCATATGATCAGAAAAAATACAGAGTACTCACGTTTGATTAAGGAGTTGATGATGCTGAATTTTCCTGTGGGAAAAGAATATATATATTATTAATTACTATTATATATTATATAATCAATTATACTCTCACGAATCTATCATAATTTTAAACATTAAAAATAAATTTGCAATATACTTAAGCTATACGAAGATATTTAGAGCATCTTTTCAATGATGCATTTTGTGAGGAATTCTACTGTGTCTGATTCTTTGAGTTGCACACTTCCTTTCTGTCTAAATTTCACAGATCGCAAAGCTGACTAAAAACTCAGTAAATGACAAATCATCATCTGCTAAACTTCAAATAGATAACAAATAAAATTTTTGAACATTCAAATTTGAGATTACTATTTTTAGTTTGGCTTACATAAGTACACATACTACCGTTTTAACTGGAAGCAAGAATATAACTGTGACAGAAATGATGAATAAAAATTAAATATTCTAAGAGCGGAACATCAGAGGAATGTTGGTTTAATAATTTCAACACGAATCTTGAGATTCCTTTCTAAGGCATATGTAGAAAAAAAAATAACATTGCTTCCAACACAAAATTTAAAATTTCCAGGTGAAAATATTCCAGTGGATGGATGTAATAAAAAATTATATTTAGTTAGCTGGTGGAGGAGTCGTTAGTGATAATACATTAATTCGAAGGAGGAAATTTTGCAACGATGTATCTCCTGTGTGAGGTTAGTCATGTTTGGAATGAGATAGTATCATACTACATTCGATTTCTATTCGAGGTGAAAAATCTTGCTATAGCATTCCGGTGTATAATGAAATATTTACGTTTAATTTAGAAGACCTTAACACCCTTAAATATTGACTTGCGGACTCTCTGCAGCATTATAAGCGTGCAAATGATCAGTCTTCGTCACCAGATTAAACGCAATGAATGGCTCATGAAAATACTGGAGAATCAAGGATGGTAATAAAGGTAATTCTACTGTATTTGTTCGTGAAAATGAGAGGGAACATAAACGTCGGCATACCCTCGAAGGTCAGGGAAAACAAGGCCATTTCAGTATATAATACCTTAAGAGTGAAGGAACAGGAAAACCTGTCCTTGGGATAATAGCAAAGTCGTTGCCCTAAACTATCTATGTATATACGTACACTTCATTATCCTCTCATTTTCATTGAATGTAAACAAGGGCAAAAAGGAAAGTTCCTCGTATCTAGGACAAAATAAATAAGAGGAAAAGTGACTGGCAGGTTACTCAAAAAGCTAACAAAAGAAACGAAAGGAAAGTCGATATGACGCCGAAACAGTTATCGCGAATACCCGTGTATAAGGAAGTTTATTTTTCTGATGATTACCTTCTCGAATATATATACATTTGAAGATTGATAGATTTATTCATCTCATGTCTATATAAACAAGGAATGGGTGAAGGTGAAAGTTAATCAAGTCTATTCTTCCTTGGGATCATGTCTATTATTTCCAAGAGATGACCAAGTTAAGACAGCACGTTCTTTGTACTGCTTTAGACTTTAATTTCTCACGTGATTTTAATTATAGAAATAAGAGTTGCGACATTAGAAGAGGATCAGTTATAGTCTGAAATTCATGCAGGTCCTGATATACATCGTACCGCGTTACTTTAGATAAAATTATAAAAAATTGATTAAAGTTATCGAATTTTCACGGAATTGAAGACGAAAATGTAGTGAATGTTTAGATTGTTTTGAAATTTGATGGCTACTGAACATGCTCCGAAGGTTTAAATGTTTAAGGGTTTATTCATACGATTTGTAGAATCAGTGGTTACAATAAATGTTCCTCACGTAATAACAAACGAAAGATTTTAAATTGGCGCTATGTAGTGGATCAATGTGATTAATGAAATGATTTCGTATTCAGCGAAAATTTTAAAAGTGTGTTATTAATTACATTAAACAGAAATATTTAACGAAATTCAAAATACATAGGATCGTAAGTGGATATTGATTGAATGAATTTGGAAACTGAACTCACAAATGCTGATTATAATATATAATTGAGCAATGATGAACAAAATTAAACGATATTCAAATACGAAATGATAAATTATTTCTTGATTAAAATCCCATTAATAATGCATTTTTTCTTTTGTATAATAAATCTATGAAAATTATTTTTTTAATATTGCTTAACGCAACAATTCACTTTGTGTAGCATACTCTTTATTAGGATATCTCTTCCTCTTTCATATGGTAAAGGAAGATATTTTGAGTAATGATTTAAGTTTTCACCAGTGGAGTGATAAATGGTCTTAATTTTCTTCCTATAAAGTAAAAGAATACAAACGCTACTCAAAATACTTAAATGTAGATTGAATGGGAATTATGTGTTCTGCTACCCGATATGGCTTTGCGAGAGAAATTTCCTGCTGGAACAAAACATTAGCATCTCCACCGTTGTTCGTGCTAAGTGTATTGCCTAAAACGAATTAATATGCGATGAAACCGACGCACAGTGGGCTAGAATCGAAAAAAGCTGGCCAAGAGGCCAAAAATGGTTTTTTTGAGTGCGGGTTTTGAAACTTCGCATATGTATTAAGAAAAGATTGAATTTTATGTTTCCGTTTGTCGTTTTTCGATATCTTTATGCGTTAAAAAGATACATGGCGTCAAACTTGAACCATTTTCACAGAAATGGACAGTCGCGAATTTTTCGGATAAACATTCAAGTTTGCGTTTTTATGGAGGGTTTAAATAGATACTTTTGGAAGAAACAACGATGCAATGATCTACAACAATTCTTTATCTTTTGACTGGCTGCTATCACCGCGTACAAAAATGAGTTTATGCTCATTTAAAGCAACAAAATGGCGGACAGCTTTTTAGGACAATTTTCGAGATAAAGTAAGGAATATAAATAGGGAAACGGCCCTAATGCATCGAGTCTCTTATACCACGTCATAGTCAGAAGTGTCTATATGTGGAATCCGAAGAAACTGTTTCAATTCAGGTGCTGTTTTGGGAGTTAAGTCGATTTTTCGTAAGCGCGGCGCGTTCCGACTCACCACCGTTGAATCCCAGAATGCAGTTTCACTGTCCTTTTGGTGATACGAAGTCTAACGATTGGTCTCTTTCATGTTAAATTCTGGTTAATTATCCTTAAAACATATGTGAAGACAGTTTTAGAGAGGAATTAGATACCTCTACTTTACACAACGGACATGGAATTAAGGAAAGTTTAACATTCAGGTAAAATTCAATCTTTTCTTAATACATATGCGAAGTTTCAAAACCCGCACTCAAAAAAACCATTTTTGGCCTCTTGGCCAGCTTTTTTCGATTCTAGCCCACTGTGCGACGTGTTTCATTATAACCGAATTCCATGATAATGATAGATAAAGATATCCGTCGCTTTGTGTTACAGAAAGGGATATTTATCGTCTATTATATAAGGGAAAGAAATTCATATTTATGTAATGAAAAAACGTTTCAAGAATTAATTGACTGTAGGTCAACTAAGCTACCTTAAAAAGAAATAGAGTATTATTTGAAACTTTTTAAACTCATTTGAAATACGATATTATCATTTTTAAAGGTGGGTTGAATTCGCATTATAAATATCATTATTTATTATCAGGAGACTTTAGTGGGAAGGTATTTCTTGCGGAAAAGATGTTTCCCTTGTCCGTTCTTTCACATCTAAGGTTATTTTCTGAAACGAATTAAAATACATTGCCTATACGAGAAGTAACAGACAAATAATGCATTTCGGGCCAGCCGAGATTTCATGTCATACGTTTTAATAAACGAGTTATGCATTAAGTTTTAGCATTAATACTGTACTATCCGTAGACGATATTCAAAAGTGAAAAAATTGGTAACTGCTTACCTTTAGCGTTTCTCCGGCTAGCCTTGGTCCTGCTTTTGCCTCTTTATTGCCCTTCCACGATAACACGGTAGAAATTCCAAGATAATACAAGTGCCAAGGAGGGAAGGATGTCACAAGCTGGAAAAAAGAAACACCACATTAATTCACAAATGAATAGCATGTATAATTTAGGGTAATATTGTATTATGGATATATAAGAGCGAGTAGTTTCCAATGATGATGATTCAGATTAGGATTTTGGTTAGGAATATATTTTAAAAATATCCTATTATACATCATAAATAATACAGTAGAATAATTTTTATATTTAATTCAACAAAAAGGCATATAGAAAAATGGTAGTACATCTAATACACACTATCTAACAAGCACAAAGAAAAAATATATCCAAACTGACTTAATAGGAACTAATAGTAGATATAGAACTGAGACTGCTTTTAAAATGAACATCTTTTGCAACAATTGTGAAATTTGATTTACAATTCATATAAAATTACTGTTGACTATTTCTACTGAATAGTGATTACAATTAAATAATTTTTAAGATTCCTACAAATTTCAATTCGACTCAGTTCGAGCCTCAGTTACAAGCAACTTTAAAGAATTATTTCGTGAAAACTAACCACAGAATGTGAGACTATGAAACTCATTTATTGTAAATAAGTAAGAATTCAAAATTCGCGAATCACATCTAAGACATACTTGAATCGATAATCAAATTGAAGGTTCAAGTGATTCAGAAAGACAAAAATCTGCAAGATAATTCTTAAATTTATAAGCTCAATTTTTGTTAAAAATTTTCGTTTATGCTAATTGCATAAAATCTAGAAACAAGTCCAAACAACATAAATACTAATTGTATTCATGTAGTCAATATCAATCGGGAAAATTAAATTATTTAAATTGGAGTTCAGTATAATATCAGTAAGCGTGTCCTCAGCAGCTAAAAAATTGAATGTAAATTAGAATCTAATAAATAATAAAAAGGAAATACATGCATAATTTCGAAGTATAAGATTTAAAATATTGGAAAGAAACTTGAAAAATTGTATTTCTACAATACATCTCCTGATTCTGTAATGTTTATTTAAAATAATATTTAAAAATCCAAATGCAATAACCGTGAAACAACACTTTGTATACATTACTTTAATGTTACAGAATTATACTAATTTAATTCAATACTAAAATTATTATTGTGAACAATAAAACAATTATTACTCATTAATTAGAATGAGAAAACTGACTATAAAAACGTTTTATTCAACATAAAGTAGAACCTTGGCTTTTGAAGGCAAGGCAAGTAAAAGGCACTCAAATTTGAATTAATTTAGAATAAATCATGGGAAAGCAGGAAAATTACGAGAACAAGATTCATCGATATAAAGGAAAGAATTCGTAAGAGAGATTAATTTTTTTATCATAGCTTTTGTTGAAATAGTCCTACATAGCGAGTGTATTGAAGGTCGAAATTTTAAATATCCACTACGTTACGAAATTAGTCAATCGTAAGCGATGAAACCAAAATAGTATTACTTTAAAATAATTTACGAGATTATAATCCACCAACGCAGTTCAACACGAAAAAAAAATTAAAGCTACTGAGATAATCCTTTAAAAGATGAACCACGCAGACATTGGTTA
Organism: Pachydiplax longipennis; assembly: GCA_036926295.1. NCBI lineage: Eukaryota > Metazoa > Arthropoda > Insecta > Odonata > Libellulidae > Pachydiplax > Pachydiplax longipennis. The sequence goes on from JAVFKF010000012.1 coordinate 74,407,232, forward strand.
AATATAGTAGTTAATCATAAGTGTCTTACGTAACGAAAAAATTTCTTCACGAAAGGCTGTCACATAAATAACATTTTAAGAACCAATAAATCAACGACTATCTTAAAACTCAGAAGTAACTCAAGTAACTTAAATACAATAGACTTATTACGCTTACCACATCTGAAGAAATTCCAACGATGCACCTGAGATGCCATGAAGCCAAAAATACTGTATTTCCGTTTATATACTTTTTATAAAGTTATGATTTTTAAACGTTGTAAATTGATTGCGTTACGCTAAAAGTACATTCCAGTCAATTAGTCAATTTTGAATCTACTACAAATCGAGAAATTTACATTTTAACGGTTTACTCGAAAATTTCATCATGGCGTCTTCACTCGGCGAAATTTCTATTTTAAATAAAGATTTAGCCTTAAAAATCAACGGTTCAACAAATGGTGAAATCTGATTGGTGGACGATTATGGTGACTGTTACTCTTTCGGTCCACCACCCCTCTATTCCCCCTACCGGAGAAAGTGACAATTATAATTACTTATTAACGTTAAATTGAAAGTTTATAGGTATAAAATAATAATAATTTAATTTGAAAAGTTTTAAGAAAATGAATTACTTTTACGCTCAGTGCTTTTATCGCACAATGATTTCGCTAATCTCCAAATAGGTTATGATTCCCATCCCTCTTGTTTCATTTCCATCTATTTAACAAAGGCATAACGCAATACCTTGTATTCCTTTTTATTGATTACTTAAGAAAAACTAATGAAAGATAAAATTTATTAAATACGTAACTTTACGTACGTAATATATTTCTTGCGTTGCGGAATACATTCACGTAACTAGAATATCGTAAGAAGAGGAATAATGATTTGGGTATTTAAGTTAATACGTCATATAGTAACGAATAAAATCAAACATCTACATATCGTTGAATCTAAACAATCACACAGAATATTTCTATTAATTACATTAAAGACAATCAACGACTCTAATATTTATTTCAGAAATATTTAGACATATCTCTAACCCGAAAGGAATTCATCCGACGTCGTGAATGTAGCAAACAAGTTATTTCCTCCGAGACTAAAAACAAAAAGTGTATAACACCTTTACCCAGTCAACGATACAAAACGTAAATGCGCACATTTTACTGTAAAAGGGGATGGGGACGAAAAAGATCCTATATATATGATAATAATCCGATACATATGATTGACGCCTACTATGAGGAGAAACAAAATACTATTCTGCCTAGGTTATTCATTACGCTTTTCCCTACATTCGAGTATTCAGAAAAGGCCAATTTGAAAATAGAGTGAGACTTACAAGGCAAAATGAACACGAAGGTATTTTGCGTTCTTTCCTCAACGAGCCAGAGAACGACCACGCAACGACCTTATGAAATACATGTACAAAAATACACTGGAATAATACATGCTCCCAGCACCAGAATGTTAAGAGTGTAAACATAAATTAGAACTATGAAACTATGAAAAACCCTATTCATGTTATTCAGAGATGATGGATTCAAAATCACTCATTCTTTGGAAGAATTTAATTATATCATACTTGCTCAAGACTACTATTAGTCAATAGTAAATGGGGTATGCATATTCTCTATGAAATTCGAAAAGAGATTTGCAAAAGTTTTGGCATATGAATGGCATTAATTTTTTGTGAAATAAATCCCCTTGAGTCAAGCCACTCTGCGAATTATGTGGGAAAATTTCAAGCAAACTTACCATGAAAATAGCATGCTTCATTAAGGAAATATGATGCTAAATGTAACTCTGTGATATTGCATTCAGCATATATAGAGGAATTGAGGATTCTTCGGTTCTCTATTAGTACAGAAATATTCCAATTACATGCCCCTGGTTTTATTCATGGCAGTACCTATATGATATGAACTGAAAAATGTGTGATTCTTGATCATTGTAACAATCTCAACACTTTTCAATGGGTATTAAGAAAACTTCTACGCTACAGTACACTTTCATGAGAACTGACCACATGTTGCATTCAGGCTCAGTGAATAATGCAGCAGAAAGCTACCTCATCCCTCATCTTGCCTGGTAAGCCTCATCTCTTCTCCAAATACTTCCATAGCTTGAAAAGGAACTTCTACCCAGCCCTTATACAAATAAAGTTACAGAGAAACCTCAATGCTACTCTTATGCCAATGAGTGAAAGAAATGTGGAATCAAAAGATTCCCAAATTGATATTCATATTTCTACGTCTTTTAAATTAGCTTAAAATTATATGAATGGCAATCTACAAGCTGAATTTGGTATTTTGAAATAAATTATGTGGTTCAAATTCAAATTCATGGCGTATGATTCACAATAATTTCTGCTTATTAGCCCACTTACCCAATTCAGATTGCAATTGAAGTAAATTACAATATTTGACGACGAACGACACGACGAATCCGTATCCATTAATCTCTACCAAGAAATCCATCCAGTTTGGTTGCGATGGCATCTTGAACAACAGAGTTGAGTTACAGACTTATAATTTTACAGAAATACTGCACTCTTGTGTCAACACCTGCCTTCATAAGAACTCCAAAGGATGAAATAAGTATTCAACCAAAGGCTGTTCTCACTGCTATGCTTTGACACACCCTTTGAAAAATCACCGATCGTAACACTAAGCAACGAGTAAGTAATGAGTTTCTAATGCACAAACACACCTTATCATGGTTTCCACATACACTCGGAGCACTTGCTAAACATATTGCGATTGATATTCCACCAGATAACACTGTCCTAAGACTTCAAATATAACTTACCGATGACAAATAATTAAGATTTGAAGTTCGTAGAAGCATGGGAAAGCTCTTCTTGAGGATGGCATGAGGTCTTGACGTGTTTCCGCGCTTTTGAAAGGAATTATGGTATACAAAATCGTGACTAACGAAACATTCGTCGCGCCACATAACCTTCTTTGTTCTTTGTCTCACTGAGTGGATTGTGTTCAAGATGGTGTCTTTCACATTTTTCTCTGAATTCCAAATATGATGAGAAGTGAAATGGAGTTTGTGTAGTGTGTATTCAGCGTTACATTCAGTGATTTCCTTGAAAATAGCGTGAGTAGGAATCGAAGGATTAAGGTGTCTGTTGTCACCTACTTTTTCCAAGTATGGAGCACTTGTAATGGTGACACGAAGTAGTTCTTCTCCACCTGCAAAACGTTTGTACGAGACAAGGAAGGAAAAGATGTCTAAGGAAGACATCATAGAAGCTCGAAAAGAAGATTTCGCCGTTCGCCGTTGGACTTGTTAGTTGGACAATAACGTAAGCTATTCAATTATATGTTAGTTAGAAAGTATTTGTATATTCCGTCGTCACATTTCGAATATAATGAGAATTTATCAGGAAAACATCTAATGGTTAGAAATTTATTTCAATATTCCTGGGAAATTTCGTTGAAAGACTTGTGTATGGCGTGTTAATAAGAGCACGGCGAACATCGTTGAACGTACTATTGAGGGAATTGAATTGTTGCAAATCATTCACTTTATTTGCCAACTTAGACATCATTTTCGAACTTTTAATGTTTCATAGGCAAAGCTATCCAATACCATATGATCAACAAAGATATATCTCTAGATTCTCACAAAATGATACATCTTAAATCTGTTTTCCTTTGCCGCCGCTCAATTCCCTTAATTTACTCATACATCTTCAGCACTTATTTTCCGTGTAGGCTGTCAATATAGGTTTTTCGGCCGAAAGAAATACTTTACTCGCTAAAGTCATAATACGCGATAAATTCTTAACCATAATATGTGTGAAAGAATGGGTCGAAAGGTATCGATAACAGCGTGGGAAAGTTATAATTAACATCAAATGCCGTTTCTTTGCAATATTCCGTGAAATGATTATGAGAATGTTTAAATATTATTTATCTTAATTATTACTTTATTGGTAAAAAATATAACGATTTGCATTTTATTAGCATTTATAAAATCTCATCTGTTATGCTTATGATGTAACAAAGAAAGTATTACAATACAATTACGCCCTATAATATTTATATATTAATTAAACGTAGATATAATGTTAATTATTTGTAAATTCGATGGACTTGTTACAATAATCATATAATTGAAATTCTTTCATTTTCGCATACAATTCGTAGAACAAACGCCATGATGACGTCACATGATCATTTATTTTACGACGAAACGAGTAAAAGTACGACAGGAAACATCGAAAAAGCACGAAACTTTATTATTTTTCTGTTAAATGTGGGGTTAAATTTAAATTTTGTTTAAATTAATGAAAATTTATTTAAATGCTGGTATATACATATGAATCAGTTACAACTTTCTCCAGTAGGGGGATAAGAGGGGGGGTGACAGAAAATTGAACAGCCTCTCACGGTTATTAAAACCGTTGAATTTCGGCAAAATTCTTAGTTGATTTAGAAACCTCGCCGGGTGTAGAAGTGTTGAAGAATTTTTCGAGAAATCCGTTAAAATTTGAATTTCTTGGTGTTAGGTAGATTCAAAATTCAGTAATCGTAAAGTATAATTTAAGTATATCGTAATAAATTTGCAGTTTTTACGTGATTTATAATTAATTAAGGAAAAAGAAAACATTTTCCTAAGTAATTGATGACCATAGGACTTCTTAAGGATTTCCTAAGGTTTGGTAAGTAACATGAATCGTATTTTTTTAATTTTCTAAAATAATTTTGCATTTCAACGAAATTGTTAATATAGTGAACTGTTGTTTCTTATATATGTAATTATTTTCAGGGCGTAAACTTAAGGAATATATTTATTTGTGAAGTATGATATTCTTCTGAATAGCTGCGACTAATACTTCTGTATCACATATTTTTATATGATTATCTAAAGTCGTATAATTGAGCAATCAACTCCAGTTACGCCTTACTTTATCCAATTTCTGATTTAGAATAGAAATTCCGTTATTTTTCTACTTGTAGCCTTTCCTGCCATCTGGAATTTTAACGGAAATTTACGTTTGAAATTTTAAGTTTAACTTTGCGATCTGCTATTAATTACATTAATTGGATAATTTCCTTATCTTCAATGTGATTTCCCATCAGCTGAACATGTAGTTTTGATCTAATTTTGATTGGGAACTCATTTTCAATTAATACGACCTTTTATTCGCAGTTTAAAAATATCGCTATCACTAAACGATCAGATATACTTCCTTAAATAACCATAAAAAGATTTAATTTCGCAATGAATTGAATAAAACAAACTACTTTTCTGTAGAATTTATTGTGCTAGTAATATTTTAGTAAAAATTTTTAAGTAAAATTATTTTAAACGGTTAGATTTAATTCATTGATGGATTTCTATTTTCAAATTCGAATTGATTGAATGAACATTGGAATTTGAAAATAGAATTTAGGATCAGCTTTTAGCATTTTAATTTCTTATAATAGTTGATTCATGCATAAAGTGCATCTGGTTTTTCAAATTTGAGTTCCCACAAATTTTCGTCCTGACTAAAATGCGTTCATTTTCAAAAGCTATCAGTAACCAAGTCAGTAAAAAGCTTCTCGTAACTAATATTCAGGTATTTCATTTGATTTAATTGATTTAAGGGTTAAATTAACGGTTTAATTCAGTAATTAATGGCACTCTTATAGGAGTTGGGTATTTATTTTTAAATTTAACTTAATATTTCAACTTCCTTTCTTGATTTACAAGCTGGTCACTATTTATTCTTCATACACTATTAGATCGAGTTTCCCTTCTCATTTTAGTTCAAAATTTCCGGTAACTGTATTTATTACAAGAATTACTATTTTTCTTTACGAATTTTGTGTTTTACAATTAATTAAATAAAATACAAATAAATTTATTGAAAAGAATAACGATGAGGATTAGGATATTCTTTATATCATCGTAGTCAAATTCCGAATTGATATTGACAACTCCTTGCTCTTATATATATATACAATAGAACATCACCCCAACTTATCCTTACTATACAGCAATGAATTAAAATTGTGTTTCTGTTTTTCCAGATTGTGACTTCCTTCCCTTATCGGCACTTCTTTACCTGTGAGCTTCTCCGGAGTAATCGTAGAAGGGCACTGAAGAGATCAAGGATAATGGGAGAAAAACAAGTTGTAAGTTGTTCAGAAACAATTAATAATAATTTATTGAACAATAAATAATCTTCATTTAGTGAGCCTTATATTAAATTCAAAAATCTGAGTAGATTGGATTAAGTTTAACCTTAAAAGGATAAAACGAGCCATTGCATTAGTCTCTTATATCTCCTATAACTTTCAACGTATATTAATTCGTATCAATCATTAAGACGAGAGCATGCTCAACCTTAAAATGGTTATCTGAAAATGAAGAAAATATTCCTTTACCAATTACTTTCTAAAATAAATAAATCACAACTTGTTCCTTTTCTAGATCATAGATTTTATTATTTGTGGGATCATAATTAATAAGTTATTCCACGAGGGTTTAATATTTATTTCTTCTTCGTCATTTCCCCATCATTTTATAATCAACATTTATGAGTTCAGCTTCCCAATGAATCAATGAATATCAACTGATGATACTCTTCTTAAAGAAGAAAAAATCTATTGAAAAATAGAAAAAGATCTATTCTAGAAAGAATCTTATTGAAGGAACTGAAATCACTTCATCAAGTGATTAACTGAACATGAAATTCGGTTACCGCGATCTTTTTAGCTCGGTCCAGTAGATGCGCGTTAACCAATTTCAAAACTTATATGATAATATTCAGGAGAACTTTACTTTAGCCACTCATTTTACAAAATGTTTAAATAAACCCGGAAACGTTAAACATTAAATGGTTATCTGAAAATGAAGAAAATATTCCTTTACCAATTACTTTCTAAAATAAATAAATCACAACTTGTTCCTTTTCTAGATCATAGATTTTATTATTTGTGGGATCATAATTAATAAGTTATTCCACGAAGGTTTAATATTTATTTCTATACAAACGTTAAACATTAAGCACCTATTGTAGCAACCATGCTTCAAAATAAATCGGAAAATTGAATGAATAGTCGCAATCATGAAAAATCTGTAACTTGTATCGATTTTTTGTTTTGATCTTTAAACCAAAATAAAACTCGACAATGTGAATACCGGACCTTTCATTTTTTGATAAAAATCATGTGAAAAAATAAATTCTGCATCTATGCAAAGGACAATGCAACATCTATGCGCCTTCTTTACCCCAATCATCTCTCCGATAACAAAAACATTATATTATATATCAATTATTAACTGCATAAATACATTCTAAAAGGTAAATAAATTCTATTTTATCGGGTATTCACACGATTACTTTGCTTATATGCAACAAATGTTTCGGAGTAATTTTGAATTTCCTTTCCTTCGTTTAGTTCGATTTTTCTATCACCTGCCAGTTACTTTTCCTCTCATTCATTTCGTCCTAGACAAGAGAAACTTTCCTTTTTGCCTTTGTTTACATTCAATAAAAATGAGAGGATAATGAAGTGTACGTACATAGAAAGGTTATGGCAACGACTTCGCTATTATTCCAGGGACAGATGGTTTTCCGTTCCTTCATTCTTAAGGTAGTATAAATAGAATTGGCCTTGTTTTCTTTGACCTTCAAGTGTATGGCGACGTTTAAATTCCTTCTCATTTTCGTGAACAAATACAGTAGAATTACCTTTATTACCATCCTCCAGTATTTTCATGAGTCTTTCATTGGGTTTAATCTGGTGACGCAGACTGATCATTTGCACGCTTATAAATGCTACAGAGAGTCCGCAAGTCAATATTTAAGGGTGTTAAGGTCATCTAAATTAAACGTAAATATTTCGTGAACACACCGGAATGCTATAGCAAGCTTTTTCACCTCGAATATGATTCGACTGTAGTACGCTACTAGCGTATTCCAAACACGATATCCTTTGTCTGTTTGTACTCGTAAAATCACGAATAGGAGTTTGGATATTCTCTTGCTTATCACTGTCATTTGCTGCGTGCATTTTGAAATGTATACTGAGAAAATTTTTAGATTAGATATACTTTTGTACTTGCAGTCGTTTACAAGAGTAAACAGGTTTTGGTTAGTAGATTCTTACATTGAAGAGAAATTTTAATATAGCCAAAAAATTTATGGACAAAAGTATTTCTGAAGCTACTACCCTACTTTTCTCACGCATGGTATCGCTGCAAAATTTCGGAGCTAAATATAATGCTTCGTAAATATATTTTTTACCAACAACTCACATCTAATGAGCTGATACCTTCATTCGCTAGATATATCTTCCTAGAGAATACTTTTCGTTGGAAATTCTATGCAGTTCTAGATAAATGGCAGAGAGAAGGCAGAGAGTTTCGAAATTTGTGATCTAATTATTAAACGAAATATACATGATCCACATGAGGAATGTGAAACATTTCCCAAACAAACTATTCCCCATATTCGACTAACGATTATTCTAGATGAAGTTCGAACGGCGATTTGTAAAACATTGAACAACAAAACAAATTAGGGTAACCTCAAACGAAAATATCCGGCAGTATTATTCGTATGTGCTTGTTGTTTAGAAGATGTTGATTTTGTGTTGACTGAGTTATTACGCCGCTTTCCGATCGGTCCTTTTAGACAGGAAGGAAATATTTCCTTCTCAGGCAATTACCAATGTATGTTAAAATTTAAAACGTATCACACTTTTATAATCCTCTATAAAAATTTAATGGATTCGTGGTAAATTAACGGTATAAATAAGTATATAAAATATGATTATAACTATTAATGATTTTGTTCTCTTTTCTCACAGGAAAATTCAGCATCATCAACTCCTGAATCAAACGTGAGTACTCTGTTTCTTTTCTGACCATATGATTCAAGCTCTCAAGTTCATATAGCTATGAAATAAATCTCTATTCAAGAGGATGTTCAAGAGTATAGTGCGCCTACAATAGTAGTTGCTCTCTTGCTCTAAGAACCAGCATTCGCACACTGATTTTATTATCCTCTGCACTTTATAAAAAGATAAAAATTTTTCCACCAATTAAGTAATATATTTTATGTTCAATCATTTCTTTAACTAAGCAAGAACGGTGGATTACTGCAGCCAGATCAGAATTAAATGCTGCAATCAGTTTGTCAACAGTTGGCAGTAGTTTTCTTAAGAAGTGCACTATAAATGTATTAACCACCTGCCCTGTAGGGGGCGTGGGGAAGGCATTCCCTACAAACCTAGCCTACTTGTGGGCCTACAGACGCAGGCATCTATTTCAGGGGCCTTTCTTTCACCTTCTTCTGCAGGGGTGAGGTAACTAAGCACTCACTTCTCACCTGCTCGTTCTTTCTGTCTATGAGGTCGGAGCTTGTCCTTGAAGTTGTGGCAGGGGGCCCTCTAGGCATAGAGGTGAACCCTATAGCACGTCACAACGGCCTGGAGGGTCCACTTCTTAGGGTTTATAGGTTGTCCCCCCCAATCCCCCCCTTCCCTCCCCCATCGGCTGATTCATCAGAGAACCGCCAAGAGCGCCGGTGTGCAGCGCTCAGGAGTAAGTTTTGGTGTGGTAAAAGTACAGAGCGTACGACTCGAACCAGGAAGAATCAGGAACTGTTAGAAAGCTTAAGGAAAGGTTGGCAGTCAGGAATACAATTACCTTTTCAGTGGTGTTAATTTTCTCCTGAGATATGCATTTACGAATCTTTTTAAATAAAGTCACAGGAGAGAATTCTTGCAATATTTATAGTTTGTCGATAAAAATTTGAAATCGAATCACTTTACTGAATGGGGATTTTGAGAACATTTTGAGAAGTTTTCGCGATATAGTAATTCGCCTTATCGTAAAAACTCTCTCAGATTTACCAATAGACCTCTTGAAAATTTTTAATATTTCTTAAGAGAATATCATACACTTATTTGCACACACTGCGCGCTTATGAATACAGATTTTACAATACAATCATCAGTTAAGTACTCCAAGATAAATCCATACGAAATTTTTTTTTTCGATATACCTTATGCTTTGGAACTTATTTCTATTGTGTATTTGGAGCCAGTTTAGTCTTTCAAATCATATAATACCAATTAATAACATTTGCATTCTCCCTAACTGCAGTTACTCGCATTCACAACGTAAGACATGATTTCTCTTAGTTAAAGTAAGCGAATCGTTTGTGCTGAATGTTCTTTTGAATATATCATAATGCTTAAGATAAATAATGTTGAGGGATTGAGTAATTGAGGGATTTAATCTCAAAAATATTATAGACTTTTTATAACTGTATGATATAAACTTCCCTATGAGGAATACAACGATTTTAAATTTTCATATATTTCCGCCTTAGAAGATGCTCCATTCAACTAGAAGTATCTTTAATGGTATTCCGTAATATTTTTTGTCCGACATGTATTACAATGATACACTTCAAGGGACCATCCGTCCTCACTGTTAAAAATAACTGCAAATCTAGAAACGTGCCGGAACCGGAATATTTTTAAGCTTTTGGGTAGGATTTTTCAAACGTGATAAATACTATGGATTCTACACGTTAGTATAAATTAAAAAAATGACTAGAATGTATACTATGAGAATTTTGTTGACTAAAAGTGAAAAAAGGGCGTTGAGTAGGGAAATTTAAGGTACATAAACCTATCCGAAGGTATAAGATGCAAGTATTTTTTTGTTTTAAATACTATTTTTTATAAATATTTGTTTCAAGTACTTAGCGTTTGGACTCTGATTTTTAAATTTAAAGACAATCTCTGATTTATCTCACCATGGTAATAAGCCGGTTTAAATTGCGTCGCATATTTCGAGAACCTATGACACCGTTCTGTGAGATCGAAGAAATATCAAGAACGAAACAGTCCGATATGACTGGTACTTGAGCTCACGTCTCCCACTTCCCGGGCAAGTATCCTGTGTGGGGGAGACCTGGGTTCGTCACAATCGGTTACATGACATCACCGCAAACGGCAAAAGCGGACAGGGTTAAAACCTCACACGGGGAAATGTTCTCATGGTATATTTTGAACATTTAAGGGCGAATTAAGAAGTTAACTGTAATTTTCGCTTTGGTGTATTTCATTATTTTTATCTCGTAAATACAGTTTATAACTTACGTAATCGTGAAAATTATGCTGACATACGTATGTTATAAATTGTAGTATTAACGAATATCGCTAACTTATTTTCATTGCATAACAATTGCTGTTGATAAATTGTTCAGCAATTGTAAAACAAGTATACTTACGTTCTGCTGTTCATCTAAATCTACATATGTGGGCGTATGACAGGGGGTGTAAGTACCAAGTTTATCTAATCGTATCGATGCAAGTATTTTCAGGCGTTTTAAAACGTTTATCATTATTGTTATCACATAACTCTTATAACTATTTTTAACGTACGAATTATGCTATAACACTCAGTGTTACTGAATATCGCTATCGGTCTTATTGTTTGACAAACTTTTTTTAAATGTTTTTAAGTAGTTTTAGACGACATACGTTCTGCAATTTATTAAAACGTATCGATGCACGTACATTCTTACTAGTACGTTTCTATAATATCCAACACTATTTTTATTTTAATATTGTTCATATTGTAATCGTATTAGTTTATCAGCCGTACTTTATAACTCGTAATATATACGAATATCCTTATCCTAAGGGTATAACTCAAGGGAAGAGGTAGCACATAAATGTGTTCAACATTAATACCACATTGTTTCTCTCTGTCTCTCTCTTCTCCGCTTTGTATCCATCTTGGTCTCCCTCTTTTAAGGTTTAAATTAAGACCGGCACCTTTTAGTCTGGTCCAAATTAATCCCTCTCTCTCCCCAATCCAAAGACTCTTTTGCCTTCGACTCCCGCTGTACGACTCTTCGCTCCATCACTTCGAAGTCTTCCGTAAACTCGGTGCCAATAATAGACTAAAACAGTTCCCTCTCTGTGATGGGCACTCGCACTGGACCTTGAAAGCTCATCAAGCAATCCCACCACGTTGCCACGGCATGTTTGTTTGCCTGGCTTGAATTTCCGCCCTTCTAATTCGCCCCCAAATAATATAAGATCCATCCCAAAATTATATCTTGTCCGTAAAACTTCATTAACAAAAGTAAAGAAATAATATCTTCGAAATCTCTCCTCACATATGATTGAGTAGGTTTAAAATTTCTTGTACGAACGTGATAGATAAGAAATAAAATATATTGTAGTTTCCAAAGAACAGTTTTTTTTAATAATCCGACCGGTTCCGATTTACGTAATCTTGAGATGAGTACGTAACACTGTGGAAACTACGGAGTATTTTAATTCTTATCTCTTCATATAGTTTTGGAATATTCGTTCCCGGTATATGCAGCTCTATTATTTGAAGTATCTCGAAAGATTCTGTGAAAATATAATCGAAATCAACACTTGCACATACGAGTACCTTTAATGAACGCATAGAGATTTGATAATTATGAATGTACAGCTAATTCCTAAAAAAACTTACCACCTAAGCCGCAACCCGCATAACAGACGTGAAGCTCGATGAGAGCGAGTCTAGAGTTTTCCACGCATTCTATAGGCTCTTGGAAGGAAGGCGCCTTTTTAAACCGTTTTGAAACGCGTTGAACGTATTTGTACCGTCTTTATTAGCATCTAGTTAAACTATATTTAGTGCTACTTTTTACTATGTCTGCAACATAGTATTAAAAAATGAATGAAAATCGGATTTCCTTATTTCGGCCAGAGATTTCTGCGTAATTCACCTTTCTCTGGAGGCGTCGGGTAAACTTACTTTAGCTGCTTCAATTATCCAATAAAAAATTATGTCATTGCAAGATTAAAAAGGATTATATTATTACGTTTTTTATGCTCTTGATGCCTACAGGAGGAACTTTTAAATTTATTTAGAGGAAATTCACGACTATGACTCAAATAGAAACATGAACGATAACTCTGTAAGGAGATAAAGAATAATTATGAATAAGAACACAATCAACTGTATTTCAACTAATTTATGTTGCAGAAAAATGCTATCGAGAAGGGGAGCATGAAAACATTGCGAAACCTACTAAGGAAAGCAAAGATGAAAAGAAACTTTATCTGGGCGAATACAATGAGAAAGAATCATTTTAAGTCGACTTGGTAAAGAGCTCTGAAAATTAGACCCAAAACTTATTACAATTAAGTAAACCAAGTAAATTACGATCAACTACATCAGGTAATCACATCAAATAGTATAAAAATTTTAAATACCACCAAATCAATTGATAGAAAGTAAAATATTAATTGGTGTGCTATCATCATTTTCTAAGGCAATTGTTTAAAATTCAACTTGCTAATTTAGTATTTTAGAAAATAACATAGATATTAGAATAGTAGCACTCCTAATATTAATACTGAGGACTACAAAGTTTTTTCACGTAATGAATTAAAAATTAGTTTACGACGAAATTAACGCCAGCATCTCGTAACACTTATCCGAAAATATTGTTCATTGCCAGTCCCAGAAAAACTATCCCTTTAATTAAATCAAGTTCATGTTCCTTGCAAAATTGTGCTGTCCCAACTTTTATCTGATGATAAATGTCTTTCTTGCCCCGTGGTGCAAATTTTGACTAGATTTCATTGCTGTTGAATTATTCTGCGATACAGAGAAGTATAAAATTTGCTTGCTATACGACAAATAACGGAGCATTAGGTATTTTAGAATATATGTATCAACACGTCATTCTGTTCCTCCACCAGGCATTCGTGATGATGGTATCAGATGAAGCATTATGATTTTGAGATGAGATTTGGCAGTTTCTGACAAATTCGCGTCTGAGGTTTTACTAACAAGGAGTCTACACGCGGAAAAAATTCTATAACTTCCGGAAAATAAGTTTAAAATTCACCAAAAGAAGAAAACAGATATAGATTAAGATTACGAAAGACTACGTTAAAGAAAAAAAGAGAAAAAAATTGTTCGGCAGATGGGCTCGAACCCGACAATAATGACTTCGGAAGCAGCCACCATGCCACTACGCCAGGCGCTCCTCTGGCGAAATCCGCTACCCTTAGCATTATAAAATTGCTGACGATTTTGCTTAAACTTTAAGTTCATTTTCCGTGAAAACTATCACAGATAAAACCCAACATTGGGGGTGATTCGTCAATCTTGACTCGATATCTATCAAATTACCGAGTCTTACCACTTAAATCGCGTCCGACGGTGTGTAGACTCCTTGTAAGTCTTTCAGAGAGAGGGGAGGCCCTCCACACTGGCCCTAGGAGTATCCCCTATTCATTCCTTTGTTACTTCTTTTTCTTTTGTTTCGTCCATCGAAAGGTATTGTCTATTTTCTCAAAGGAACCATAAAACGGCCGATGGGTGAAGGTGAAGAAAAACCCCCTTTTCGGCATATTGTGGATGGTCGAATGTATCCGTGGTAGCGAATTTGAAAGCGCTAATGAGGATTCCCGACAGCACCCCTGCTGAGCAGGTATCTAAGGTTAGGGTATGGTGGCGGCGACCGATCACAAGTAAGGTGGGAAATGGTGGATCCGCGATTTGTAATCTTCGCCGCGGGTATTCCCTTAGGGAATGAAGATATTCAACTCTATTTTTGAGGTAGACGACCTTTCAGGACTTCTTGCAAGGAATACAGTTTAAGATGGTTAAGAAACAACAGTTAGTATGGCAAATCAGAACCTTAAGACTGATTTGCATATTGCGTATAAATTCCAGGTTTTCTATACTTGCATATTGCAGGTTTACACGTTAACACCTGGTTTATTTACATTTTCATTTATACCCGGCGAGCCGCCGTATGACGTATGTCAGGGGGTGTGAAAACACCCACAACACGATTTCCATTGTTATACTGAAATGATTTTCAGAACTATGCGCTAGGTGAAAGTGAGACTAATGATTAATGATCGCTGCTTCGGTTTCTGAATGCCTTAAGTAAACTATATAACCCGAATTGTTTGAATGGTGTATAATGATTAAAAGAAAAATCACTGTCAATAATTATGAATGATGGGTAATATGAGTCATGGAAGAATACGCTAAAAATAGAAACCAACGGATGGTAATCAGACTTACATAAGAATCTTCCTCTAATTCTCATAATTCATACCTTAGCTGTTAAAATATTCTTGGTTCTATATGTAATCCATTATTCCGACATTCACTCCAAGGACCTTCGTAGCATCATCCTTCATCCTAGGCACATCATAATTCCCTACGAATTTTGCGAAGATGTTAATTTTTTAATGGTAATGCAAGGAAGATCATTCTAGTTGAAATAGGACCTTCGGAAAATCTGAACGATAACATGAAGTTAACAATTTTTGGGTGTATCATATCAGAATTATAGTATCTCTATATTCTGCTTTTAAAGTGAATGGCATAAACTGTATTAGATTATACTAAATAACTAATTCAACAACAAAAATGAAAAAATAGCTCCTCGTCAATGATTGTTTATTTATAAATATTATTTTTTATGCTTTATTTTGTTTCTATATTGAGCTCAAAATTTCGTAGTTTGAAATTACTTGAGAAATGAACAATGGACTAGAGAAATGCCATCTAATATCTATTCCTTACGCTTACGAGAACCAAATCGTTTCACTTCTCTTACAACATCTATGATACAAAGTTGATAGAGCGTGGAAGATGATCTTACTAGATCGACTAAAGTTTCTATTATAATGTCACTAAAATATGAATTGAGATGTAAATACGGAATTGTAGACACTCCGCATATTCAACGTCGCAGAAACTTGAAGTTTATACGCCGATTACCGATAAATTATATCTCTAAAGTTATTTAGAATAAACCATTGGCTTGCATAGATAGTAATACTAATGTTAGCAATTTCTATCGGTTTGAAAAGACCTCGGAATCTCTTTCCAAAATAAATTGCTGATAAGAAGATGATTTAGGTACTGGCTTAGTTAACTGCTCGAACTTTCTTATGGAATTAAACGAAGGTTGCTACAAAACATTGAACATCGCTATTGTATACAATTTCGGAATCCTGGGAATAAACTGATGCATCAGAAGGAAATTTCTGAAAGTATGGTAAGCCATCGACGTTATATTCTGTATATTTGAATGTTAACCATGTTTGACTGAGATATTACTTAAATTGGATAAATGAGTAGTTTCTCTGGAGGCAGTCATAAACGGAAAAAATATATGTTGGATGAGAAAATTGAGGTTAGTGAGTGCGTTATAGTTTTGAAAGAGGTCGTTGCTCCTACTCAAAGTAATCAATTGGTCGACGAGGAACGCAAGAAATGCCATTACCTATTGTGATTCATCCAAAAATCTGGAATTAACATACTCTTACACTTTCGGTTGTTAAAGTCATGTGAGTGTATGTATTACTGTTGCCGTCACTTCTCACTTCCCTATCTCTATCAAAACAGTCCCCCTCTTGAAGTCCTGGTGAATTCATTGCTTTATTCACTTCTTCCAATCACTCCTGTATCTTGTTTTTCAAATTTGTCATGGAATGTGGAGAGATAAAAAGTTTATTATAGCCAATATATACATAATACATTTTAAATACGATGGAATATTTTCAATATCACCAAGCGATAAATATGTAGATAGACTAGCCATACCAAACCACCACCCATTCATCTCAATCATTAAAATTCTGTCGAAAAATATGAGTTACGCAGGGCCAGCCATCAACCGAGGGAAGCAAAATTTCAACATGAGCCTCATATGCGCTTCTCCATGTGATATTACAGGGTTGGAATTACAGGTAAAAAGGCCCTGGGAAAAACTATTTCACCAAGTCCCTATTATTTTGCGTATTTTTAACGTTTTCTACATTATAATAATTGTAAACATTATAATAAACAATTGAAATATAAATAATGTAGGTAGTTTTGTATACATTCAAATTTAATTGAAAATTTTACATTCATAGCTAACAGTAGCATTCAATGAGCATTATGACCAAACCTCATTCGCACTATCTTTTTGTGTATTTTAGAACTTTTAAAGGTGATAAATATAGCGAGAAGAATGTTTAAGAACGTAATGGTTTGTGACTGCAACCATTTCAAGAGGAATCCACAGAAGAAATCAAGTTTATTCGATTCACACTTCAATGACACCGAAAAAAATTAATTAATTAATTCAAAATTAATGTGAAAGATGGTAGTCTCGTATCCGTCATCTTTATTCATTGAGGAAAATCGATTCTAGCACATTTTCTCTCAATTGATTTGGACGGTATAGTAAAAATTCCAACTGCATAGATGATAAAATTTACTGATTTTTTACCGATCGAATTTTAATTTCGATGCTTATCAAATGAAACAAAATGTATCTAAAATACGCAGAGAATGCCTCAAGACTTCATACTATATATTTACTTATTGTTTTTTAATGTAGCATATTAATGTAATAGCCTAGATATGGCCATGAGTGTGCCTTACTTTACTTGTGTAGATTGCATTCACACAGGCTGTGATAAAACTGGTGATCGATATAGACTCCTTTGGTATATAATTTTAAAGGCTAATAACTGTTCTCTTGAACGATGCATAATATTAGCTAGTATTATATTATATAATACCACCAATTATAACCGCAGAGTTTTGCAAGCGAAAGCGTCGAATTCGAGGTCTATACATTTCTGGTCCGACACCGATTCAAACTGCGCGGAAATTTTCTTCCTCCCATCTCAGTCCTAAACATAAGCTCAGAGCGGCTCAGAGGCAGATTTTGCGAAAATTTCCTTCGACTTGCTCGTGCCTTTCGCCCTCAGACTCAAATTTTATGAGGGGAAGGGGGTTTGCCTCGGAATAACGGGACCTCGTGTGCGACGTTTCCCTCTGTGCGAGAAGCAATGCTAGAATATATACTGAATCGTTATAACCATTTCATAATAACTGAATTCTTGCATTACGACATCCGTATTGTTATAATACTATTCTGCTAGGCCAATGCCACCAAACTCAGGATACTAATAAATCTTTGCAATATTAACAAAGCAAATAAATCCATTTCAACTCTGCAGGCGGAGTTATGACTCAAGCAGACCATCTCCGCCATGTTTTCCTCTCTCTCTCTCTCACTTCTTAAGGCTCGCTCGGAGGAAATTCACTACCTGTTATGCGGGTTGCGGCTTAGGTGGTAAGTTTTTTTTGGAACTAGCTGTACATAAATTTTTGATTGATTGTGAGTATAATATGAGAGTATTTCAGTCAACTGAGATGTATGACCTCAAAAAATCTTGTATCTAAATAGCAAAAAGGGATTTGGAAGAAACTGAGATGATCACAACAATGAGGCTTCGCAGAATATTAATAATTTAGTATGCCTAATTGTAGAACAGATATAATGAAATCTTTGAGATATTTTGTTTTTAATTCAGAGAGGATAGCACAAACATTTATTATGATGAATTTATTTATTGTCAAAACATTCCCTTTGAAATGTACATATTTTTCTTATATTTTTGTTTTAACTCACTATTTCTTAGCACACTTAAATGAAACCTTTTAATTTCTCTCTTTGCTCATAATGTAATATTAAATGATAATAAGTAATTTGTAAAACTGAATCTTATAATGCAATACTTTTATTGTAGGAAATTTCCTATTACATTGAAAGATGTTCTTATAAATATGCTTTAAGAATACCATTCGTGATTTCTAAAAATTCTGAGTAACTCTGTACAATGCACTTGAAAACTATTTCAGAGTTTTTAAAATAATACTAGGAATAGGAATAGATAAATCTGAAGGCAATGAAATGAATGACATCAAGTTGACTCAAATGTAGGTTTTAATTTTTGGTAAACAACAGCATACAATTTTCTTTGGTCTGACTTAGACCATGATAATCAAATGCACAAAATAGAAATATAATTTAACCAATTAAGTATTAGTCTTCCAAGATAAATTTTAGGCTTCTGAACCCAGGAGAACCATCGAACTACCATAAAGAATATTATTAATCCATTATATGAACACATCATATTTCAACAACATCAACCAGAAAATTCCTCATTAATTGAAAATATGTATCATCTAATTTTTGGGAAGCATTCATCTTCATGTTATACATAATATACAGCAGAATAATAATACATTATTTATATTGGAATCCAAAAATTCAATTTTTCATTTAAAATGCATCCTGATAAGATGTGAAATTATATAATTATTTGGTAGAAAGAGATTTAACTTAGCTAATCTTAACACAAAAAGTTTAAACTGCTATGGAATGAATTCAAAACAATAAGCTGAACCTTTATGCAAATCATTTTGTGTATTGGTCAATCAATAGTGGTATTGGAACCAGGCCTCACCTATATATATTATTCCAGGAATGAAAACAAAAAGGTGATGACAATTCAAATCTTATTTCAGGCAAATACAAACTTCTAGAATCTATAAACTTTCTCTTACAAAGCTGAAAGATTACTGTTAGCTATTCTATTAGACTTCCCTTAGAATATGGATGCAAAAATTCTGGTAATATGTAAGAAAATTTAATTGTTATAATATATACTTTCTTATCTGTCAAAACAGAAAAATATTTAAGTTTATTATTTATCTTTTGGGGGATTCAAATTTCATCATTACTTAAATAATACTTATATAGTGCTTTCACTGCAATAAGCTAATCTGTTGCAAACTGGTATATAACCTCACTAGAGAAGTTTCTTATTACCATTGACTAGGTAATTAATAATAAAATTTTTATGAATAATAGCAGGACTTATAACTAGGAATCAAAAATTCAGTTATTAACATTACTATTTTCTAGATAACATAACAATCATAGAGAATAGGGAAAATTTTACCTTGTTTTACAGAGAATTTCAACATTATAGACAAATGTTTCATTTTGAAATACTATAGACTTGGATTCTGCATATAATACAACAACTATGGTTCCATCTAGAATATTTCTGTTATCAAAATTCTAAATTTTTACAAAAAGTCACACAAATCTCCATGTAATGGAACCTATAATATTTTCATTTAGCCTTGATAAATAAATGAGATAAGCAGGACATTAATATCAGCCTACTGAAAAATTCCCTTTTTCCACTTTGATAATGGATAATAATAATAGTTTAAAACATCTTCATTAATTATATAATTTTTTACCAAAAAATCAGTCATATCACACAAAATCAAGAAATCAATATATAATAAAGACTATGCTTAGGTTTTCTCTCAAAGGATTTAAATACATCATTAGATACATTATTGAGTTAAAATAAAACAAAAATGAAAATGAAGCTTTCAATAAATAGAATAAGGAACACTGTTAGTTCATGCTTTGATATCTTTGGAATATATTAAATAAGTGCATTTAGTAAGAAAATTAAAGGTGGTCTGCAAAAATTTAAGTTGGGTATGCAAGCATCAATAAAGGATTATGCCTAAACTTAAGTAATTCTTCACTTTTTTAATAGAAACAGTTTAAGTGAAAATATGTAGACAATCAACTAAAATATAGTAAGGGCAGCATGTTTTACTTCAATATCAAAGTAGTTCTATATATGACTCAAATAAGTAAACTATTCCTTAAATAAGTCACAAATAATAATTTAGTCCATATAAATCAGCATATTTAATTAAATATTATTTATCGGCTTAAAGTATAAAGAATAAACCAATTAAAACAACTGCAATAAAGATACCTTATAAAATTGGTCATTACATCTATTCTCAAAATTAAAACATTTATAAACAAGTATTATCAATAGTAAATTCAAAAAAACACTTTCCAGTTAAAATTAAAATTACCATAATCATATTTGAAGTTTTCAAAAAGTCATTATAAAAGCCTTGTTAGCCAGAATAGAATACATAGATTTTACGCTTACTATAGTAGCTATCTACTTAGGAGTTAATGATGGATGGTGGCATCAGCTTCATTCGCCAACTTTTACATTGGTTGACCCAGTGATCTCAGTTAGCTGTTTGGAATTGAATGTAGCCACAATCTTGCGATTTCCACTCTTTTGTGGGAAGAATCTTTCCATAAATGTGACCAACTCACCTGGCTTCACATCCCTAAATATATGAATGTCATTAATTAAAATAATGGTATATTATCTGTCCATGATGAAAATTCAGACCATTATAAAATACGATAGTGAAAAAATATTCCTCAAAATTATCGATTACTCAAAAAGTAGATAAAGATCTTAGAAATAAGCTGGTATCAATTTTAGGCTGTGAGATACAGAAATATTTTATTTTTTAATAAAATTCTCACTAGAAGTATTGAATATTTAGCCTAATTCCTTGCTTTTAAACATTCCATAGCTTACCTCTTCCTTGTAATCCTTGGCCTTTGTAAACCTGGCCCTTCAACACTCAATGTGCAGTTGGTGAGGGCAGCGTCTGTCAGTGGATTTTGGAAAGAGAATGTGGCATTGCACTCTCCACCCACTCTTGGGGAACCATTGATCTGAAGAGAGAAAGTAAACATACGAGTGGTATTTACCTTATATTTTCTATTTGTGATTTTTGTATGAAATGTTTTCAATCCTCATTATATTGCATATAATTCTACTAAATAAAAACAGTTAAAGTTTTATAATATATACTGACCTACACACTGATATGGCGAATTTATAAGATCTCCTTAATGGGAGTGGCAATTAAAGTTGGCTTTCTCATTTATGTTAGTGTATCAGAAATAAAAAGGATATTCTCAGCAACTCTCCTTTATTTAAAGAGGAACAGGAATAACACTTGTGCCATTATAGAGTAATAACAAATATTGATAATGCACTAAATAACTCCTTTAGTACAAATATTTATTTCTATTCTATGAATTGATACAGAAAATTGTGGACCAATTGAAAAGTTATTCTGTATTATTTGGATTTTTTTTATTCCTAATACAAATTCCTGTGTCAAGTTATTCTTTTAAAGCATAGCATACGAAAATTTTCACCTAATTAATGAAAATGCTTCAGCTTATCACATATACCTCTCAGTCAAAACAAAGAGATTCAACCGAGGGCAGATATTTTAGCAGTACCTGTGATTGAAATAAGGAAGCATAAATGTTTCTTAACTTAAGGGATACCTCACCTGAATATTAAGACGAGGTTTTCTCAGGGCAAAGTCATCCTCGTCGCTCCAGGATTGCTTGGTCTGTGCCACGTGTGCAATGGCGTGCATCTTAAGGAGGCAGTGCTCTCTGTCCAGCCGACCTAAGTATTCCTTGGGGGACACTCTAAGGACCATTGTTTCATCTTTTGAGTAAAAGAATTATTATGAGTTATTTCTACGTAGATAAACGTATCTACATGTTACTCATGTTCCGGTGGGATAGATCAACGGACAGAGTACCCGATCAGCAACTGGCTAGACCCGGGTTCGCTTCCCGGTGCCGTAGAACTTTTTTAAAGTCTAATTTATCTCACAGAGAACTTCTTATTTACTATATAATAACGTCTGAGGATCAATCAGAGGCACTGGCAATATGAGCAATTTTTAGTGGTATTTATCAGTAATTATTTTTCGCCATAATTTTATATGACATTGTAAATAGGAATAAGACTGAATATCTCTGTGTTCAATCAATCAGAAGAAAGTATTTCACCTGAATTCGGTTGCATCTCAAATTCTACGCTGGAGCACTTGATTCTGTGAGCCATTCCCCCGGTGTATCGGACAGAGAAGACAGACAGCACAGCAGATATCTTTCTCTTCTCTTCAGACTTGTTCTGTGAAAAGAGAGATACCATAAGATGACCTCCCACTAATCTTTGTTTCCTTACATAAGCCTAGAAAAGGAGGGTTAACCTGTATGTTGACTTTCACGTTGAAACCTTCTCCATACGGAACGCTGTCCAAGTCCTCGAGAGAGAAACTGACGTCTGGTTCAAGCGACCCCTCTGGGTATCCATAGTAAACTGGGGAGCATTCGGTGGAACTCAAGGCCTTGTAGGTGGCTAAACGTTCTCCCAAGGAGCCTGAAAATAATTACGAAACTCTAACGAGTTATAAAATAACAATAGGAAAGTTTTCAACTTTATCGAGCTCTTATCATTACGAGAAAATGAGCAATGTCTATTGTGATAACAGAGCTTTTAATTGTAGGCTAAGAACACAACTTGCTTTACTTCATAATTCCCTCCCAGCAAGTAATTCCTAAAAAAATTCCCATTATACTTACTCCTGGACATCTTTAGAGAGGTATTTAAGAGATATTCATAAAATTAGAATATTTACTAAAATTATTGTCGCTAAAGATATAAAGGTGTATAGGAACGGAAAAGAATATCGAGAAAATGGTGGTAAAATAATATTCGGTGTAGAAAAGACATACGTTGCCTTAAGAATGAGAATAAGAGTATGAAACATGTGTAGTTGATGCCTGATGTGAAAGTGTGCCTAATGGGAAAGTTCTGCATAAGGATAGGAAATTACGAAAGAGTTATGTTAGTAGATGAGGCGATTAACGTGCCGACCCTAAGATGGATTAGCGTGCGCAGTATGTATTAATATTTAAATATTTATCTTGATAGAGATTTCTTATGGAATTATTTTCGACTTCTGAAAATTTAAAAGATTATCCATAGGCATCCTTAGGTAAGCACTAAACTACCTGTGACCAAATGAGAGAGGAGTAATCTATAAAATATTCACCTTCCGGATTCTTGTATTGATCAGTAATGTCCTCCATGTCCGTGTCTCCTAAATCATCGTCTTTAAATGGGCTCTTGGTAACAATTCTTCTTCCGACACTGAAGATATGAAGGTAAGAAGAGAAAATTTTAAAAAGTAATTTAATTCAAATAAGGAAAAATTAATTCACAATATTCATGAAAGACAAGGAATAAGAGATTCCATTTCCAAAAATCGTCGCAGACAAAGAAATTAGAAGTTTAAGTCGTGAGAAGATGAAATTATTTCACTTTGCATTGCTTCACTTTATTGGACGTAGGTGACTATTACTTTTTCACTATTCGAATTCCTTCATTTGCGACGCTCTCTTTTTAATCTGAAATCACAACTAAAGAAAGGTTTTGAGAAGTAAAGATATTATTTCTAATGAATTACTTATTTAGAGAAAAATTAGTTAGGATTGCCTGATGTAAAAGTAGATCAAGAATCATCTATGACATCAGTTAAAGAATTAAATCCTCATCAAAATATAATATTTTCAAGTCTCAAATAGTGAAGCGATAATTCATAACTTTATGACAGTTTAAAATTAAAAATTCCTAAAAGCTAATCTCTCAAGATCACACAAAACTTTAAAGATAATTAGAGTGAACAATGATAAAAATTGGTATAATAAGTTGTGGACTGAAATCTCTTGCATTACTTCCAAAGAGATCAGTAAGAGGTACTTTCCCCTGTTGTCTCGTCTACTCAACTGGTATTGGTCCACATGAAGGCGAGAGAATCCCCAAGGTGACTCCGGATTCTCTTGGAAGTGAACCACATCCGCATTCACCTCAGCAAACACGAATGCTGTATCATAGGCAAATCCTACCTGTCCATTTCGAATAGCTTCTAGAGGAGCTGGGCCACACTGCATCATCTCTGAACAAAGGAAGAAATTGGAAAAAACATTTTAAGATACTTTATTCCACTTGTAACTTCGTCATAAAGTATAGAGTAGTAGAGATAAAGTATAAATACAGTTAGAATAATACCTCTTTTGTAATCAGGACTTGCTTGTGATTAAATAAATATATCTATGTGAGCTAGTTAACTTGTTTTTGTCTTAGACTCACATCAATAATTGTTAAATATCATTTCACCATGTTTTCAAAAATAGTGTGGAAAATTTGAATTGATACGGTCAGATAGAGCTGAATCACCTGATCGACTCATTCAAAAAAGTTATCCAAGTTCTGAAATTCTGACGGTAATCTGTAGGAGTAAGGAAAAAAAAATAGCATAGGATTTTTTAGTCAAGTCACGGTGACTCACTTTCGCTCTCTTCTTGTGGAGTAGCATCTATTGCTTGCCATCCGCCATAGCCATTCGGAAGGTCTGGACGAGCCATCCATACATCATTCCAGACGTGAAAATTCCATAGGGAATCGCAGTCGCCTCCCTTATCTACTTCGCAGCCAGATTGATCGTAGTAGCGCTCCACGGTCAAGGAGCGGTTGACATCATGCGCAGACACAAAGTTGGTCACGGAGCGGCAAGGGATGCCCAGGGCGCGGCAAACTGGTGAGAAATTAATGAAATAATAGGCCTCCATTAAACGCAGGGTGTAAAACAAAGGATGAAATGATAGACGACATGTACTTCCAAGGTATCACAAGGCTAAAGAAGCAAACGAATAAAGTAGTTATATCCAATCTCGTTGACTTCCAGTAGATGTCGACTTACATTATTGAGCCAGTAGAAATTTTAACTAAAATAGATATCATTCCGAAATAATTTTAAGGTGCTTTTCTGAGTCAATCTTCACATCAGTGATGCCAATTAAGTTCCAACACTTTTATGTAAATATGTATATTGGAGAAAAAAATGGAATATTGCTTCTTCGATTACTAATTTTTTCACTTATTCACGTTGTTTAAGCCTAAAATTTATTTTTGAATAATCTAAATGAACAGAATATTCGCAAAAAGCGAGAAGCAACTACGCATTGGAGTTTGTGACAGCGATCGTTCTTAATGTAATATTAATGGTTGTATTTCCGCAGTTTATCCAAGAAATCCCTCGATATCTGTTAAGTTTATGGAATTCCGACGATTTCTGCTTATTTTCCTTTTATCTACTTTTAATATTTCGATTAATTTGGAATTTTCCCCATGCTAAAGCATTCTAATTGCATCCGTTGAGCTTCTAAGTCTACTTTTATATGACATTCGAAGTCATAAATATTCGAAGAACGGCTGCAATGCTATCAAAAATAACCTCTGTTCTCCTTTGTACTTACGAGTGACTGCTAGAGCCGAGAACACCCAGCACTGTCCATATTTCACGGGTCGACCGCCTCCCCTCAAGTATTCCTCCAAAATGGCCACACTGCCAGTCCAAGAAGTCGGTGGAGTTCCGTCCTTGTAATCGCCGTGCCAGCCACCGACGATCAGACCATCGTCATCGTTAGAGTTGATCTGCATGAGTTAATAATGAACTGTAACCCGTTGCTATAAATACACCAGATTTTATAGTTCTTATTCTTTTAATATGGAGAAAGAGACTAGTGTTTCCTATAAGAACATATATTTCTTTGCTAGAGAAAAAAATACTTTCACGTTTCGCCTCAGGTTGAGTTTTCACGGAGTACTTTCCCATGTGACATGAATTTTTGTACACCCCAAATATCTATAAGCAAGTCTGTTAACCGATTCGAGTAACAATGTTTAGTCATCCCTCTGAAATCTTTGTCTCCATAAAAAGAGAAATCTCGGTATAATCTCAAAAAAAAACTGACCACTGCAGATAAAGCTCGGGAGACTTTGATGGGATCCCCTCTCTCAGAGTGCTTGAGGCGCGACAGCTCCAGAAGGCAAACGGTGGCAGGGAGGACGACGTCGTCGAATTGTCCGAAGACCCAGCGCCGCCCTCTAGGTTGCCTATGCGATCCTCCCACCCACACCTTTCCATTCTCGTTCTCCACGTATTCTTTACGTAAGGCGTCCTCTTCCAAGAACACTGCGTCCTCTGTGGTAAGAGTAGGCATATTTATAATATTATAATCCTTATATAGTTAATGTGTAATGATGAGGCGCTTGAATCTTATGATCATTTATCTTATTGCTTACTGATTCGGTGTACTAGTTTCCTGGAAATATAACCATTATGTAGGAGGAGAATCTATGTTCGAAATAAATTTACTTCTTTTCACTTTAGATCTTACATTCCGTCTGATAGGAAATTGTAATAGAACATTTACGGTTATTTTTTCAAGAATCTCTTAGAAAACAATTCTTTGAACTAAAACACGGTTATAATGATAGTTGGAATCGTAATATCTAGTTTACAAATAATAATGCAAAACAAGCTTAAATTAAAGGCATCGTTTTCAGAATACTGGAAAATTGACCAGAGTGGAATAAAATACATAATAGATTGAACTGGAATATTCTGAAGTTAAGAAATCTTAGGTTAGAATTTAAACCGGTCGTACGAACTAATTATAAATTTTCTACAGAATAGGAACTATTTCCCACTCTTTGTTTCACTGAATTTAAATATTTGGAATGAAATATCAGGCAGTCTGTGTCCACCTTTAAAACAAGGATTTCTAAAAAAATGTTGAGAGATTTATTATAATCAGAGAATGAGTAACTGCTATTTTTAATTCTCCATATCGTCGTTGAAATATGATCGCTCATAGATAGGCAGGTTGGTTGAAAGTTAAACCCTTAAAGTCATCTAATATTTTAAAGTAGGAAAGTAGGGAGATAGAGGAAGAAAGAACATCGCTAGGTGAAGATTTACGCCACACAGTAACTGCCGACTGGCCGCAGCTGCGGTTCTATGATAGCTTCCTCCATGGGTTTGTAAATGTTATTCGGGCTGCATAAGATTAAGGATATATATAATAGATAAGAACTCCTGTTTCTCAAGTGATAAATGTAGCAGTTTGAAAGTGCGTTTCTACCTTCACGTATATTGGAATTACTATTCACTATCTGTGTATACCATAACTACTCACTATGTAATTAACTAACTATTCACTATGGTTAAGTAATCTACACCTGGGAAACATCCGTCCATTCATCGACTTTCTTCTCTTACTTCGACGGAGAATCACATGAATCTTTCATAATTGGTCACACGTTATACTTAAGAAGAAAAAATATGAGGAAAGAATCGGAGCTATCGTAAATTCTCACTACTTAAAATACTTAAAAAAACATGTTTTGTATTTTTATGCCATTCAGTGAATTAATTGCGGAATAATTTTGCAGGGCTACAACCACAATCATCTGACATATTTGAGTAGCAAAATTTCTGTGAGTTTCCCTATACAATCGCGTGATTTTATATGAGATCGAATCTTCTGGACAAATATTTGACGTCGTTTATGATCTGAGAAGAAACTTCCGGATTGAGCGTAAGATCGAATTAAAACTTCAGGAAATGAAGTTGACTCTTCGTAGCATAAAATTCGGGGAAGCGTGAGAACTCACCAAAATAGGAAAGTATGGCGCAGCTTTAAAAGAACTCACGAAGCAATTTTGGTTAATTAACATCATTTAAGGAAATTGAAAAAACTAGCTTGAAGTAAAATATCCCTCTCTCAAGGTAGTCAATTACGTAACGCGTCCACAGTCACTTCGATACCCGGCGGAAGGTCAGGATGTTGACAAAACATTGTGAAATAACAGGGAAGCTACTTGAAGAGTTAGATGTTCTATTATGGTCATTAAAAGTCCATGAGGCATACTTTGGCCCAAATTCGACAACTGTAAATTGACTAGGATACAACCTTAGTAGACGGTTACACCATAGATTCTGCAATGTTTGATTTATTTTCCTGTAAGAGCATCTCCTCACCCTTGCACCACGGATTAAACAGCAGATATACGTCCACGTCACACTGGTGCTCTCTTCTAGCCAACTGTGCCGGGACCTCTTCCTCTTCTTTCCCTCCTTCCTCCTCCACCCTCCTGGGCCTAACTCCCATTGGAGTTACTCGGGCGCCTTGGTTCCCTCTCTCACTTTCAATGGTGCATTTCCATATACCCACTGGAGCTGTGCAAGGTGTTTGAACCTGAAAGAAAACACTTTCCAATCTTATATCTTATTCAATGAATTATTCACCGAAACTATGAAGACAGAATCAGATGAGCTATGGAGTCAGAAGTTCTTTCTTGTTTGTTTATGCACTCGGAATTATATTGGTTATGCTCGTTAACTTCTAGTTCGTATAAGTGGATATTAGGCGGAGTAGGCTTGTAAAACCAATACTTGCTTCAAGGGAACATAGGTTATGAGAGCAGTTTGAATATTGTGGTAGTGAAAGCATTTACTAAATTAGTTCTGATAACAAGGTAATTGTTTTAAGTGTTTACACAAACTAAATCAAATTCGTTGTTAGATAATTTATTCCATGTTCTCGACAAAATTTTACGAACTATATAAGGATGGCCACAACATGAGACCGAAAGAAATGTATGTGGCTAGAAAACTGATGCAATGTAATAGATCGTTATCCTAGGAGAATGGAGTGGAAATGAATTGTGATAGAATTTACTTCAGTAATCTTTCGACTGTGATAAAGGTTAATCTGAATCTATACAAATGAAAAAATTGCTACAGACTATTTGGCAATATTCACCACTCATGTTGCACATAACATGATGGATGATGTTTTAGTTTGTGGTTCAGTTCAGTTGGGAAAGTTAATCACCTTGAGTGGAAGTTAGATATTGACGTTAAAAACAAGTAATTCAGAGATAAGCTCCTTCACCTCAAGGATGAGGGTCTTTCCATCCTTCCTCTGAATGCATGCTTCCCAAACCCGCTTGTTCCCACTAAGTGTGCGTTGGTCCATTGCTACAGGTATCATGGCGCACGTTCCTCGGGTAATAGATGGATTTGGACCTGTGGAGGAGAGTAATCATGAGAATTTTAACGATACCTTTCATAAAAATGCTTCAGAAACGAATATGCAAGGCATTATACCAAGAATACTCCTGAAACCATTTTCCTCTTTTCACTATTTCTCTTATTTACATCTGAAATGAAAGTGAATCATTTGGAAAGGGGTTGCGCTATTGGATGATTTAAAAAAGTTCCCTTCTAAGAACTGCAAGAAAGTTTTTTGAAATTCGCAAACTTTTCAGCATTATTTCAATTCCTATGGACTTTTATTGGTACATTTTTTCAAACTTATCGAAAAAACTTACTTATTACAGCTAATTTTAATTAGAGTTATAATTCATTTGATTAGTTTTATAGACTCCTAATAATAAAGGTTATTTTTCTATTAATTTTATAATTCATCCCTATATTCCTTTATTTTAATGAAATTTGCCAATAATTAATTTTTTCAATAATAATAGTATTAACTTTAATAATGAAATTACTTCCCTAATTATGATTCGTAGATTTTTCCACATGAAAACCAAATTTGTCTCGAAAATATTGGAAAATCATCGACAAAAGAATTTTTTTCTTATCGATATCAAATGGGAGATCGATATCTTATGTTGATGAGGTGCTTGAGCTCTATTATAACATTAATTGTCCACTTGCCGAAAGAAAAGACCAGCCTGACGGCATCTTTCTTTGGGTCGGGAGGGCGATCGAAGCGGACTGCGAAATAGAATGGTGCTCCTCTACGGATGACCGGAGAACCCCTAAGACTGCCTCCATGTCCTCCTTCTCCGCCTGCGCCAGACACTTGCTCAAATGCCTCGGTGTGGTGGCTGGTGGCATTTTGTCGGATGTAGAACTCAGTCACCTCGACGGTCAGTGGCTGCAGGTCTTGCGGCACTGGAATGTAACGGAAGGGGAGCAGAGAGGAAAGGGGAAACACGAAGGGATAAAGAAAACGAAAAGAACCGAATAGAGAAATGAGCAAAGAAAAGATTCATTTTTATATTAACTTATGGTATCTCCTTTACAATGTTTATATTTTTATCATATCTGCTCTTAAAAACTTACTGATGTTTATGGTACGGAGTAATGCTACAAATGCACAGGTATAGGATTTCGAGGTTAAATTAAATTTAATTGTATAATTATATTTAATTAACAGAAGATCGAACAATACGTTTAATTTCGATCAGAAGGAATAAATTTGTTTTAAATATGAAATTATATTGACCTATTTATAGAGAAAATAAACCTTAAGAAAGCATTGATAGTGCGTAATCTTGAATGCTAAAACATACATTTTAATATGGAAATAAATTGAAGAAGAAGCAAAATAGAATAGTCACTTGGTTTCTGTTTTCGTTTTATTTCTCTCTTTCAGAAAAAAATCTCGTTTATCAAGGCAGAAAGTGGCTCTTAACGTAATCTGTTACTTCTTTTTGAGTTTTATTCTCCATATACCATGACATATGGAATTATCATAAGATTTAGAATAATTTTAGAATATACAGATGTATAGGCATAAAATGTATGAGAAGCTTAAAAGTTAAATACTCGTAAAAAAAACTAAAAACTTTAAAGACTGACTCCAAGGGATTAGGTGGAACTATTATATTAACTATTGCTTTGGTGGCTGGATGTTAGATTACAATTAAGTAAAAATTTGTGATTTAGGGGTATTTAAACGTCAATATAACAAAAGTTTATTACGTAAAGAAACTAAAGCCAATTTCATTATTTACGTTATTGCCTCAAGTCTATACAAAGAAAACTCTTCCCTCGATACTTCTCATACTTCTTGATCCCGTTGTCATCGTCATTATATCGTCAATGCGCTCTAGGTATTTATCTTGCGAAACATATGTTTGATGATCGTTACTCAATTAAACTGCGTGGGATAAACTCGGTCATATTCGTCTTGACAAGATATTAGAATGGATCCGACAGTTTCTCGTTGCTCTATCGTTTACGGCTAGACGGACGAGAGCGTGGACGGGCGACGTTAGAGGAGTCGTCGTCGTGCTCAGAGAGCGAATCGAAATGCACCCTTGCGTTTAAGGGATGTCGCACGCGGAGTCACGCTTGCCGAATAGGGAGAAACAGGCGTCGTGGACCTCACAGTCTGAAATGATGAAGCAGACGGAATGCATTTACTCCCTTTATTCTATAGTATATCTGTCATCGGAGATGCCAATTTATTTTTGATGATGTCGATGGATGCATCATAAGAAGTAGCTTAAAAGTCACTAAACTAATAAAAAATGTCACAAAAATTAATTAAAAATATAATTGATTGAATTTGTTTTTACTGATATAATATCAGCTCAAATATTAACCGAATTAAAGAGATAATACGAGATGTTAGACTTTTGTCAAGTAAACGTAATGGTATTTGGATGTGTGTATAAGTCAGACATGTTATGCTGCGAGAACGTAGAGGAGTGTACACATAAAAGCACATGCTAGACGGAGGGCAATATGTCGCTGAGATAGAAGAAAAGGTAAACCGCAGATAAAATCGCTGAAAAGGCACCTATATCATGAATCAGAACAAAAATGTGAGAGATCTTCGTTATCGTATTCAACGTAAATTAAAAAAGTTGCACATACCGCAATTCATTCCGGAAGTGAATTTTGCAGGACAGTTTTAATAAAAAATTACGAAATGGAAACCAAATTAAGATCAATTTGTCGTAAAATTTATAAAATTTCGGTCCTAGCTAATTGCAGATAAATATGAAATCCATAGTGGTCAAAATAATACTTTGATTTTTGTATTGTCATTTCCTGATAATTCGATATTAAACAAGGGCTTTAATAAATATTTCAATGAACTTTCAAGACCCTCTGTAAGCTGGAGTCGAAGGTGAATACAAATCTGCATTCTCTTCGTCTTCATTCTTTGCTGTAACATATAATCATTATGTCTAAATCACTCTCAGAGAATAATATGATTCATTATTATTATAACACTAAATCTGAATGAAAACTGAATAAAATCATGAGTGAAGACCAAATGGATTAAGTCTTACTCAGGATTCTCTCGTCCTATTCAATAAATCAATGACTATTTACGTATAGCTGAATGAGGAAGAAGTTTCAATATAATTCTTGGAATTTAGATAAAGATTTTTTAGGAATAGCAAAATTTCAGGCGCCGTTTAATCTTCCAGAGCTGAGTAGGAGAGAAGTACCAGTTTGTCTCTCTGGATTCATGCGAGATTCTCTCACTCTCCTCGCCTCCAAATCCCTTCCAAATCGGCTCATCATGTCCCGCACGTAATTGTAGTAACGAGGGCTGTTCCAGATGGGTTCTCTGTACGTGGTGGCGGCGTGCCTTCGGAAGCCGCTGGGAAGACCCATGGCAGCTGATGAGGTCATCGCGTATGACATTTTCTTGCGACGCCTGTCACAAGAAGGTAAAAGCAAATTGGTTTAAATGTTTACGTTTTCAGACAACAATAAGAAAACAAAAATACCAAATTTCTAATATCTACTTTGCAGGATTGAAAACTTTCCAATATATTCCACTTAAATTTTTCTAACATTCGGGATATTGCGAACCTATCACCAAAAAGATGTTAAAATTATAGAATCCTGAAGAGAAACATTACAATCGTCATTAGAACTGGCTCAGGTCGTAGGATTAGTTAAGAATTGATGCAATGAATCATAAAACGTCCTCGTACACTACATTCCATAAAATGGGAATTTTCTGGAGAAAGAATATCATAGCATAAAATTGAAATTTAAAGAGCTGCAATTCCCATCGCTGGATTATCCCTTTTAATTCGGACAGTCATTAGTAGGAGCATTATGCCATGCATCTATTCTATAACATATGTTGATAAGACACCGTGAGAGAAATCATGGAAAAATATCCAAGTGCTAGTCTTAAAAACTCTTTAATAATAATGAGGGACAATAGTCGACCGTGGTAATGCAATGGACTAAAATATGCATCTTGTTCCATCCACCGAAAGGTGGGTATGTATTCAAAAGCATTGAAGGATAACCAGAAGCATAATTGTAAAATCAATTTTTACAATTCCTTTTATATTAATAAACGAATGTTCCTTTAAAAATTATAAAATTGAATTGAATCTTCCAGTTAATTGATAATGTAATAACGTGAAAATATAGTGTTATCAGTTCTGGAACATTTCTTCTTACTATTTCTACTGCAGAGGACGGGAGTATTTCAGTTGAACGTTTCAATTTGTTCACTCGCGAGGCTAAACTTTAGGCGCCGATATTCTTGGGCACTTGAGATAATGAATGGAAGCAAGGGAAGCTATTCCTGGAGAATTCGTCTCTACGCTGTATGATTCACTGACATACATGAACGTGGTACTTGATTGAAGGGGTAATGGAAAATATGGGATACTAAATAGAACAAGATGAAGAAAGACTACAAGTTATTTAAAGGAAATAAAAATATATAAAGATTTATATGGCTCGATCATCATCATTCTGATTGTAACGGTATATTATCAATGACGATTTTTTATAAACTTTAATTATAAATCATTAATGGTTAAATCTTAGCCGCTTCATCGGTTTAGTTTTGGCAAAAGGAAGTCAGAAGAAGTTATTCACTGGTCGCATTAAGGTAAAATTAATGATTTAGAGATAACTTTGATCCATCAATAAGAGTATGAATTGAGTATGACAGAATCTAAAGACAAAATTAAATATATCAATATCACAAGATTACTGAAAATCGATAAAATAAACGAAAATTTATCCTGGGGATGGACATTATTCCTCTGAAAGTTTGCCAAAGTTTCCATTTCGAGTTTATTTCAAGAGACAAAGAAAATACTCTCT
This sequence comes from Pachydiplax longipennis, assembly GCA_036926295.1. Classification (NCBI taxonomy): domain Eukaryota; kingdom Metazoa; phylum Arthropoda; class Insecta; order Odonata; family Libellulidae; genus Pachydiplax; species Pachydiplax longipennis. Next base: position 74,441,573 of record JAVFKF010000012.1, read on the forward strand.
GGAAAAGAGTAAATGAAATTGAATCTAATCAATAAATTTTTACGGTTATGATTCAGAAAATGGGATCTAGGTAGAAATTAGTTTTTTATGAACAGAAATCTAACAGAATACTTACAGCCATTGAATACATCTGATTATGGGTAAATGGACAAATAAAAGTCAAAGAATGTCAAAATTTAACGTAAGATATCAAAAAACAGTAGAGTAGCAAAAATGACAAAGGAAACGTTTCAGGCATAGAGTTCCGGTATCTTCTTCCGCCTCAATGTATTAGGTGATGTTATCGTTTGTATGATATCATCTAATACATTGAGGTAATAATAATTCATTGTAATATGAAATTTAAAATAGTAATAGTATAATGATTATGAGAATTTTAGAGTCTACTAATTTTTCCTCGATTTTATGAAGGTCTCAATTATAAAGAAAAATAACGATTATATAAAAGATGACCTAAACAATCGAAACCATGGTCGAGTAATAAAAATACTGAGGTAAAGGTATAAGTACTACTTCGTTACTTTCCTTTACAGGAGAATTTATTTGAATAATCAGCTGCTTTGAATTTTGTGTTAGGCTCCTGTAGTTACATAGCTTTACAAAAAATGAGTTAAATTAAATTATTTGATAAACTAAATTAAATGCTATTCTGTTGAGACTTTGCCTGTACTAATTCTACCGTTTTTAAGCTATGATTATTAGAGGGATCGCAATTTAGCTCCGGATGGAAGGAGTACAGTAACAAAGATATGGAGGGGAAGTGAAGAGTAATACTTGGGTAGAGCCAAAAATACAGGGTCATTCTTACTCCTAAGTTCTTAACATTTCGATGGCAAGCTGTTGGAGGCTGCAGTGCGCTGGCAGAACCAAATATACATTCGAAGAAACAGAGAGGAAAGATGGGTTCCTGCCTTGCTGACGTCATTTTGTCACGTTTTTCTTCTGCGGTTGTTTTGCTCATTAGCTTTCAATGTGTATACCGGCCTACTACGAATCATGTAGTTGTAAATTAATTATAAATTCTGATTTTAGAACTTAAATCAAACCGAAAAGTAGATTTTCGTTTACAAAATCTTTTACATTAAGTTTCGTAAATAAAATTTCCGCTCAATTAATATTCAACAATTCTTTGATAAATCTTTTCATCTAAAGCATAAGTTACAGCAAAGAAGATTTTGTTACATTTAGAATTTCCCATCGAATCTTATTTGTTTGAGGACATATATAAATCCTAGCCATAAAATATAGATTTAGTTCCTCCAATCAAACGCCTAATATCGAGTTGAGGCAATCGCTTATCTTGCAATTTTCTTGCGTTCGCAAACGAGTTTAAGTGTTAAATTTTAGATATAATTCTTCATATTCAAAAATTACTACAAAATGCAATGTAATTCATTTCCTAGTGACTAGTGACCGCCGGGCGATCATCCTTTTCCCAGGAATTGCCCTCGACGCGACGGTTGCCGCTGTCGGCGCTTGGAGACCTTTGTCTCTTAGTATTTTAGAATTTATCAAAGTATTGGAATCTTCGAAATATGGCTCTATCCGGAATTATTAAATAATTAGGAATCCGTGTTCGAATAGATAATGATTAATAAATGTGTATATTCTACCATACTAGCGCACAACAAAAAAGCCTTATTTATTTAGATATTACAGAGTTCGATTTCGTTCTGTTTAAATTCAAAGTTTTGAATGTCAGATATTCCCTTAAATGCTTTTTTTAGAAATTAAATATTTTATTCTTAATAGAATTATAATAAATATATTCTATTGGCAGGCCAATTTTGTGAGCAATGAGCTGCTGGATGCGCAAGAAAATACTCATTCAAGCTATAGTGTAAAACCCTGAAATCAACTGCATCCGCTTTTTTGGTTTATGAGAGAAACTTATTCAAATTTTCAACCGGCGCTTGTTAATTTAAGCCTTATATAATAGGAAAGAGTCAGTGAGAAGTGTAATAGAAAAGGATTTTCGTGTACAAGGCTATGGATCAAAATCATTTCTATGAAAACGCTTAATTGATTTTGTGCATATAGTCTTTAATAATTATCTTTTCACTCTGAAAGTAAAATATTTAAAAGAAATAACTTATCACTCCTTAAAAGATATCACTCCTTAAAAGAAAAAAGTTCCGAAAAAAGAAATTGAAAGTTAACATTTCTGTCCTTATTGCCTAGCCTAGAATGAAATAAATAATTAAGAATTCCTTGCAACGATTAGAAATTGGTCAAAATTGCAAATATAATGAGGTATAAATTGAAACTTCTTACACATGTTTTGGATATCTATCAGAGTAGAGGTTTTGGACGGAAATTCACTGTTTGCGCTTTGCAACAAATCAAACCTTACCCGACTGAGGAGCAAATATAATAACAAACTTGAGAGTCATAACTTTTACAATTGAAAGAGCTTACAATTTATTTAAATAATGCAGACGATAACTTATTTAACTAATGCACACTAGTGATTTTTTAAATATGGACAGTATATATAATTTCTATTTATTTCAAATAAATAAAATCAATTTGAAAGTTCCACGATTGGATTCTATTAACTCAGAATCTTATTAAGGATGCTGAGTAGCTGCTTGCTACTCTACCAGACCAAGTGAAAAGAGCGTTAAAACAGTTCAAATAAATTCCATTGTGGTAACTTCAGCAATGGTAAAAAAGCGGAGAGCAAAATATAAAAACACCATACGGACTAACCCCCTTCCAGTAGAAACAGATCTACGCCGAGGTGTTTTGCTGAAATTATAGTAAATGGTTAATTATGGGGACTCACCAAGCAATGCAACCAGGGTTGTTCTCTTGCGAGGGGCTACTTCTTCCTATGGGTAGTCTCTCTTCTTGTGGAAGTGCCGCTTGAAGTGGAAGAAGTGCCTCGGAGACAAGCGAAGCAGTGCTTTTATAAGTCGACTCCCCTCTCCGTCGCCACGAGCGCGTCAAGGAGGCATCCAATGACTCACAATGATCTAATTTCTAATCGAATAACGGAACCTGTCGAAGTTTTAAACTTTTAAGCTACATTTATTTATAATATTTTTATTTGCATGTTTAATTTTTTATACGAATTATTTATTTCAATGTATATTCGCCTTAAATCGGTGAATCGATTATACATTTAAATCGGGGTTCCTACGGCTTTTCCTCTTCCTCCTCACCTAGACTCTCATTATCCATAACACTTAATTTTTAGCAAAACAATTAAATAAGTAAAAGCCGAATATTCTACCCATATTATGCGGTAATGGCTTCTACCTGCCGGTATCCCTACTACGTCTATAGCATCTACGACTGTTAGGGTTTTTAACCTTTACGAGTTGGATTTCAATCTATTTCTTTTTTCTTTACAGTACTAAACACTAAAAGGAGCTACCGGAAAAATGGTAGGATGATACATAAGTTTTCCAGAGTCAAAGCTTCACAGTAAAGTTTTGAAAAGACTCCTCCAGCCGATAGGCTATTGGTTGGGTATCAATAATCTATGATATTAATCAAAGTGTAATATAGGTCTAAACATGTATTAACCATCATAATGTTGAGAGCCTTGCAAAGTAAAAAGCACGGTAAAACAGCATGAATGACTACAAACAGAAGTATCCCAATAATGATAATCGAATGATCAACCTAATAGAGAATGAATACTGCAGCATCTTATAGATGAACGTATCGGTATCTCGATTGCATCGGAAATCCTAAAAATTTTGTTGCCAAACGAAGATTTTATACCAATAATCCGTTCAAATTGTTAAATTGAATTAATCGATCAATTAATAATTTGATTTTTTTAATTGCAATGCAGACAAATGTAGAATTTCTACGTTTAACCCTTAGTAATATATGTGTCGGAGCAAGGTTGTGATATTTTGAAAATTATCATTGATTAATAAACTAAATAAATAAGAAAAATAAAAAATATCATTGATTATTATATATTGCGAACTTAGGGCGACTAATAGTTTTAAGGTTTTTTTTCAAAATTCCCTACAATTCGAAATTTTTATTGCTTGAATTTCCTGCAGCTCTGGAGCATTACAAATTCTCCAATTTCTTGAATTCCCGTAAGCGGAAGTTTGATATCTTTTATCCGAGGCAGTAATTCATAATAAAACACGTTTACCTAATGTCTCATAATGTCCTATTTCTTCTTTTAAGAGACTTGGAATTTTTAGTTTTTAGATTGGAAGTAAAAAATCAAATAAGGAATCGATAATAACATTTTTCTTAGAAAATCTGTGGAATTTTCAACATTTCACATGTGCGTTATTTGCAAAAGCCAATTTTTTATATTATATATTTATACACTCTTTTTAAACTATTGACTTACTTCAATTTTCCATGGCTCTAGGTTAATAACCACATTTCTCATTATTCAAATATTTTATTCAAATATAAACCAAAAGAGAAGGGGGGAGGGACTGGGTTAAGGAAGGTAAAAATTAATTGGTTGTGGGAGGTGTAGGAAAAGGAAGGGACTTCTAGGCAACTTCATACACGAAAACAGGAACACGAAAAATGTTACATAAACAATACACATCATTCACACTTTGCCTCACACCTGTTAGAATGAAATCACCATTCAGATTTTTCGCCACAATTGTTACACTGTCAAAGTAAAGGCATTAACCTTAACTACTTGGAACAATTGGAGATTAAAAATCACTTACGTTGTAAATACGAATTAACAGACAACCACATATTTCGGACCCTGCTTTCCACAGTTACCTCCCCTCCTACACCTACACCTCCCACAACCAATTCATTTTAACATTCCTTAACCCACTCCCTTCTCTTTTGGTTTGCTACTTATTTCTTTTCAATTTTCTATCAATGCCTGACAATGTCTCTTTGAGACGAAACATGTAGCACATATAATTGAATCATTTTTGTAGAACTTTACCAAGTTATTGCATTATTTCCTGCAATGGAGTTCTACCGAATAACGGCTACCTCAATTGATTGATTATATATCGTACGGTATTAATGCACCAAAAATTCATTTCCCTAATCAGCTACTATTTAGTACCGTTTAGTCTGCGGAAAATAAATCTTTGAAGGGTTATAATTCTAGCATCTATTTCTCTAATTTCTCATGCAGTAGCTGATTGTCCTACGTGACAGAATTGTTACTTTATCTAACGAGAATTTATTTAGGGATCCCAACCTACGGTACCAGCAGCCCTTACAGATGCAAAAGATTATCAAGGGGGTGGAAGAGTAGGGATATAATCGTGTTATAAATACTATGAGGTATTTCAAAATCTTTTCTAACTGCAATTTTTCTTGGTCATTCCATAACAGTACTGTGTGAGGTACACCAATGACCTAATATCCGAGCTTTCTGTAGCTATGAATTGTAAATTAAGAATTTATTTCTTATTGTGTAGAATAGAGGATACGGGTAATTATATTAAGGGAGTACGCGATCCAAAAAGATCGAAATCCTCTACTCTAGAAGTCAGTAAATTCGAGTTTCTCGTCCACCAATTGCTGCGGACGAGGGTATCTCAGGTTCAGTTATTCGTGATGCTGACTCCAATACATTTCAGTGAGTCTTCTGTTTTTGAGTTTCTCCTCAAAGAATGTAAGTGATTTTTATTTAAGGACTTCATTTACTGAACATTTTTCTACATTTAACTATTATTGCCAATCATCGTATCATTTCATGATTCGAAAAGAACAAATCGATATCAAAGCTGTATTTCTGAGCTTGCGTGCATCCGACGAGTATGAGAGACTAACCATGCGAAGGAGGAGGTCCTGAAATTTGTTTCATAACTCAAAGAAACATCCCTCGATTGGCGCTTGTGCGTGCGAACATACTTCTATGAAAGTAGACTGGTTGCAATGAGAGCTCGCTCACTGCGCTTGGCCCCCAAGATCTTAAAACATCTCTCCAAGAGATTTTTCTCTGGGGACTTGCATAAGAAAGTTTACGTTCTGCTTCTCTACCCACTGCACTTCATTCTAATTAATTGAGTTAAAAATTCAAAGAACGACTGCGATCAAAGCAGAGGACCATGACGCGTCTGGGATGAATTCTCTGATCGTTTTGACACTCTCCGTCTCCAAATCGAACACTCATGAGAGAGGAAGTAAAACTTAATCATGTTTATCAAAATGTGGTCAAGCCTTAGAAATAATTTTTTCCTAATTAACCTCAATTTGTGGAATCACCAAATACTTTTTCTTGGCCAAGGATTAATCTTGGCCAAATTAATTATCGTCTCTACCTTCTATTTCTCTGTAAACAACCGAGTCGTCCGTAAAATTCTTAAAAAATATTTTAATGCCATTCTTAAGGTGAATTTATACTATATATAGTATGCACTATACATTAAGTTTAATTAAAAGCAATTAAAAAGTCTCTCCTACAAACTTTTGTCTCCCTATTGACATCCCATTGCATTCAATGCCCAGAGGCTATGTTTTGAAGGAAGTAAATAGCCCGAAAAGAACAAAGCCCGCATTCCGTCTTACTTGCCTCTTGCTTGAGTACTTAAGAGATCTCTTAGTCATATGCGCATATTCTACCTGGCAGGGGATCCATTCTGAACTTGAGTTACAAATCCAGTTTCAGCGACAAAAGACGCCGTCTCTCTTAACGAACCCTAGTAAAAGAAGACTACGCTCTCTGCACTCGCCTCATTCGCGCTTATTAGGAATAGTAATTATCGTCATGTAATTGAAAATTTTTATATTGTTGCCTGAAACTGGTATCAAGACTTATAAGGATTAGATTCATAGAAGGTTTGGTTTGAAAATGCTTACTCTCATTAAAATTGTTCCCTGAAGATTTAAGTAATTAATCAGTAATATGTAGTAGCTTTTCTAAAGAAATATATTCCTCTGATTACGTCAAAGAAGCTTGTTAATTATTTTTTGGTAAAATATTCGTGACATTTTATTAATTGCCCTAAGGTGCATCTTAATGAGGATAATATTAACTCACCAAATCTTACAAAAAAATTTGCTTGAACCTCTTCAATTACCTTTAAAGTCTTTCCACAATGTGACAACGAAAGGAAACAAACATTGCGACGGTATGTAAACCTACTAACCTTGTTGAGAGTGTCAGAGGTCATATACTCAACGGGTTACGGTCTAGGCCAGTGTTTCTCATGCCCTATCTCCTTACAGAAACCCTTGATATAGCATCCACGCTCTGCGGAATACCTTTAATTAATAATATATCATGATCTTTTTTCTATGTATCAATTGCAACTACATGCAGCAATCACGAACTAGAATTCGTTATCTGACAGGAGAATCATACTTTTCTAATTAATATTTTCTTATTTAATTTGGGCATGTTTTGATTCATAAATTCAATTTGTCTCTGAATTACAACGGAGTCACCAAGATACTCCGTAAGAAGAAGGGCTTGTTTTTTAGTTCACGTTTTCAGTGAGACTATTTATTCATTTTGAATTTCATTTGAATATGATATGTCATATGTTATTTTCGGAAATTTCTTTGACATATTTCTAATGATAACACTTAAAACAGTAACATATATTTTTAAATTTAAGAAAAATCATCAAATCAGAACAGATACGGTCGAGAGAAAAATATTTCCCTTTTTTTTTGGCTGATAATGTTAATTGAATGCGTCATATATTAGTTTGTTCTATTAGTAATCTTCCTTTTCATTTGATGAGTACGCTACGAGGAAATAATTGGTAGGAGGGTAGCATAAAATACGCGCCGAAAAGTCTGAATTTAATCTCTCTCCCTAAGGTAAGATAACAAAAACCCCAGTTTGAGAAACGGAAGAGCAAGATGCGAAACCTCATACCCAGCTTTTCAGAAACATTTGCGCTTGACAAAGCTTCTCATCGTTCCTGCTCTCGCGATTCTATGCGTGCTGCTGCTAATGCGAAACTTTCGGGAAAATAAATTATAGTAACCAGGGTTCCATCTAATGTAAGTTGGGTGTTCGCGTAATGCCATCTTAAGTTTCGTCTAACTAATTCGTTCATTATTTATAGGTAAATTTGAAAGCCTTATGCATTTGGATTACGAAATTATTTTGCATGCCAGGAATTGTGTTATAACAGTACATGGTTCGTTTCATCGTTTGAGTGAAGAATATCAAAGACATGGCTAATTAGAACTCCTTCTTGACAAAGATGGCGCAGCTTCTCAAACTAAGTGCCCTCAGTAATTTTCTTACCGGAAAACATTAAAGAGGGTGGCAACAATACAATGGTAATCCTTGCGATGCTGACGGAGTATTTTCCGAAGGTTAAAGAGTCAATCGTCACCTGATTGTATATTTCATTCTCATGTTATATCCCATAATTAGAAATTATTATTATATCCGTAACCATCCGCCACACACCCCAAGGGATACGTGCTTAGGTGTAGATATAATTTTTTCCATTATGTTCGAATTTTTCAATTATTTATTCGCTAGGCTGTTTTTGAAGCATATACAAATTGGCCCAGGATTTAATATCAAACTTAACCCATCAACAGCAGAATAATTTTTTTCTGAGACGTTAAAGATTATATTCTCATTGAAACTCATTCTTATAGAACAGTAAATAGTTTCATTAAATGAATATCTTTTCAAATACCATAGTTTCAAGATGGGTATCTGTAGTATGAAAGAACGCAAATGAGAATAGGATGGTAGAATTGCATACATATGAAAATATAAGAGTAAGGAATGAAGTAACAAGCTAATTGGATGAAGGAACAGGATACCAGCTAACAAGCCAAACCGGTGCCTTAAACCAGATGCGAAGGGTAACTGAAAGTGTATTCTTATTACGGTGACATTCCACGGTGTCACTTTCTTTCGCCAAAATTTTCTTTGAATGCTAAAATTATGAGGTCATATAATGAAAGAAAAGGTAAGTTAGGAATTGAAAAATATACAAAGGAATATAAAAGTTGAAATCAAATAGAATAACCCCTACCGTTTAGAAATATTATATTTTTATAAGACTTTATACATACTCTGCGTCTACTGTATTATTCAGATCAATATGATAGTGGAAGGGAAATCAAGAATGATGCTCGAACTAGTCACCTCAGAAGTTTATTTTCCATTTCAAAAGACTCGTGACAATAACCGACAAGAAAAATAGACTGACGGTAAATACACCTTTGTTGCACACTTTGCTCAATTACTTAAATTAATCTAAAGGAGGAAGAGCAAACACATATCTTGTGATGGTGTCCATTGAACAGAAGAAGAAGAAAATATATTCACTTTCAGTATAGTCAATCTTAATATTTCATTATCTTCGAAGGCGAAAAAGCTGAGAAACGTGAAATTTTGCTTCTGAAAGAATATTTTATCCGTAAGATTATATATTTTCATATTCTCTTTAGATTTTATTCATTTTATATTCCAATATAATTCAACCTTTCTTTTCATGTTTCCGCCCGTATTTAATCTTATGGAAAATATAAACCTGGTATTTGTATTTACTTCATCAGGTGAAAAGAATTCACACAGTTGAAATCGGTCACCTGGAAAAAGTGCGCATGAGTTGAAACATATTATGATGAATTATTTTGTTTATTTCATTTTCGCTTTCTCGACACCGTAGTCTGCTTATACGTTAATGAATCCAATACTCAATAACAGTATTACTTTGATCAGGGTTAATGTATGAAATTGCAATAAAGCATGCCTTATAAACATAAATATCGACTGGGACTTGAAACCAGTGCTTGCACGTTCTTCCATAATCTACATGAGCTCGGAACACCTACTTAAAAAGTAGAAGATTTGGGTTCCAATCCGGTCGATATTTTAACTTCCGTTCATCCTTGAATATTGCTTTTATTATTTCAAACTCATTCTGCTCTTCATGCTGAACCTATCTGAAGTCAGAAAAATTTTCATGCATGCAAAATTATTATATTTATTATAACTACCATATTATATTATCGTAAATATCATCTAGTCCTAACTTGAAAATGATGATTAACCATTACCTTATTAAGTGAATTATTTTCACTGACAGGACAAAAGGAACGATATTTGTAGTGAATTTTGAAGCCGAAAATCCTCAGGTAGAAATACTGGCTTCAAGTTCCAAAATCTCGACAACGGGGAATTATGCAAGAGAAGAGCACGCGTGGTGATATTGTGAGAGATAAGGAGAGACAGGTATGATGAATCCAAGAATCATATTTCTGCGGCTCTTGCGCATCACACCCTCTTTCCTCCCTCTCCGCTCCGCTGCCCCTCGCTCTTTCTGGTGCCTTTCGCATGCATGACACCCACCTTGACCTTGCATTCCTTTTTTCCCTGAGAATCGCAATGTCACGGAACCAAACTCCGGTTGCGTATTACCCATATACCATTTCCGAAGCTGCCAATGTAAAAAAGAACGGTTATGTTCCGATTATCGCGAACCACTAAAAGTTAGCAGAATTTCAGCCTCTTTAAAACGTTCCCCTTTCATACGTGTGTGCATGTGGCAAATCTTCACTTAGAGATTGATATTCTTGAAGAGATTGGTTGGTTTAAGGAAATAGATTCGAATTATTTCGGTATTAGAGCGTAAGGAGCGTAGACCTTTGTCGCAGAATACAGATGAACTAAGAGCGAAGTAGTAAAAAAATTTCGTAAAATATAAAAGCCCATGGTTTATTTTTCCACGAGTACCGTAAAACCATTTACATCTCACAAGACTAAATTTTAAGATTGGTAAGGTTTCAAACTAGAGATTAAATATTTTTAAACAGCTGAGCATAATACTAAAAAAATCGATACCTTGAAAATATTTTTGCTTTATACTGTACCATTTCTGCATAATTGTAATTACATAACGGAATACAGTTATTATTATTTCGAAATGTGTATTTATGAAGGTAAAATAATCTGGCTCATATGTCACTGGATAAAATTATCACTCAGAAAATATCTTTAAAGACTAAAAGATAAGATTTCTGCAACACCGAACAATCCGGATATAATCACTTCCTGACTTACGAATTGTTGATGTTCTGAGCACCTGCCATAACTCTCGTAGAGGTTGACTTTGGACATTACCCGGAAGAAATAGCAGCGTCCATAATTAATTCTTTATAGAATTTTTTTGCTATCATAGTTTAAGATTATACTGTAACACCTCATTTGAACATTCCTAGTGATATTGTTAATATACCTGATCTTTTGTCATAAGAAAATTACAGTCGATAACACACTCTTCAAAATTATGCGATTGATACCGAGTCAGTGCCTACGATTCGGCCATATAGATTGCAAATTGTAAGATATGTTTAAAAATTTGGATTCAATAAAAATTATGAGCTTAATTCGGAATGATTTCCTCTATCTAAACAGTATTGCCTTGCTGGCTACGCTGAGCCCACAGTAACTGTTGCTTTCAAAAAGATCTTTCTGACAAAAAATAAAAAGCACAGAAGTATCCTTAAAGACTGTACGATCAAGATTGAACCGCTACAATAACGAAAGAAAGCGACATTGCGATGTCGGTATTCTGTGTAGGACAGTCAAGCGTCCGAATATCTCTTTACGAAAGAAAAACACAATTAGAGCTGAAACGTAACCATTCAGCCTCTTCCTAAAGTATCAAATGAAAGGCCCAGCCTCATATGAAAAGATTCCTAACTCTAAGTGATCTTCCAGAAGGAAAATGACCGCTCTTTGTCAGCGCTTATCCCGGAAAATCCTTATCTACGAACAGTAGGAGGGTTTGATAATGTGTCTAACACACGTATTTTATATATATATATATATATATATATATATATATATATATATATAAACTATAATAAGCTCGGGTCATCCACTTTCCGGGCGAATGCATAATTCAATTAAGCTTTCGAGCCAGCACACCTTTTTTAGGGAAATTTTGTTGGCAAGAACGTTGGATTGAACATTCGCTTGGCGGTTTTTACTTTTCTTGCAATCTCAAATTATAAAACATACCAGGAGTGCAGTCTTTTGTGGGCTGTTGAGCGTAGTTTAGGAGAAGTCGTACTGATGGCTTTATTGACCAGAATCGGCCAGAGAGAAGGTCGCCGTGTTTTGGAGGCACATGACGCATTATTTAAATGTGTGGTGAGGAACGAAAATCTTAATACATTTATTTTTAAAATACCATAAATGTATTGGAAAATGTCACATAAACGGATTCGGAACTAATTACTGGTGTACTTCCATTACAAATTTGCAATTTACTTTCCTTAGTTTACCCGATATGTTAGCAGCTCAGAAATGTGTGCAGCTTACCTTACTACCCCTTTAAATCTTACCTTTTTTACAACCGAATTTTTCTTTCACCGATACATTAAATCCTAGTAAGATTTCTATTACACCCATACCTCAGCATTTACCAGAAATTCCATCCATTCGTACTACCTTCCCTTTTCTCGATGCATCTATGAATTATACTCATGTTAATTTATTTGATATTTCCCATGCTCTTTCATACATTCAATATCATTTTCTTCCTCTCACTCATCCTCTACAGTGTTCTTTTGCCTCTGAAGGTGATAGCTTGGCTATTGAAATCTGTATCAGCTAATTCTCGAAAAGGCAGCTTTTCCAGGTCTTGCAATGTGATCATAGACTCATAGACTGACCACCTGCATGAAAACTTATGAAGTATTTTGATCATTTATTTTTAAAACAGCTGTGTTCTACTTTTCCTTACTTTTGACCAAGATGACTTTTAATTTTAAATCCAATATCCAAAAATTTATTATAGCATTTACAGTGATTTATGATAAAATAAACTAACTTACCATTCATATTCATATAATTTATAGTAATTCAAAGTAATGGTATACAATAGGTACATATAATAGTTACTTTCAGCACTACATAGCTTGTTACTAGTATATCCACTCTCAACATTGCTTAAAATATGCTCATACAGTGCTCTTAAGTTAGGATATCATGATCAGGAATACCCTTACAAACCAGCAATTCATTGCCTGCATTCTGAGAGTGTCAGTAATTTATCTTGCCATAAAAGCCATAAAGTTATTTTACTAATGTCTTCCCTACACTCTTCCATATACCATTGAAAATTAAATAAATAACTGAAAGAGAAACTATGGGAATTTGCTTCTATTATTTTGCTATAGTTATAAGCATAAAAATGTTAGGAAGAAAGTATGGCTAAGAATTTTTAACACTGATAAACAAATTTTAACTTTTGGTGGATATATAGATATCCAACATGCTTACTTAGGCTCAAGATTCATGCTTATTCATAATTTGTAAACCATTTTTCTCTATCACCCTCCATTCTTGAGATATTGGACATTAATCTTTTATACATCTTTAGCATTGTATTGTGGCTAACTAAAGTTTCCCTAGAGAATTGGTATGCGATAAAATACATACATAAATAATGTACTTCCTTAATTTAAGTATCATCTGATTTTATTTTCATTGTTTTTGACTTGCATTTGTACTTAGCATTTGGAATGTAGCACTGAAGCGACCAGCGGTAGTCAGCTCATATGGCTGTAATCCATTACCTCTGATAGCATGACCATATCACTGATATGTCCTGATGAAATCATTCGCTATGTTTATCTCTTACTGAACCTAGTTTTTCAGGGAAAAGTTCAGGATGCAAGTCTAGGAGATGAATTTTGAGAGATATTTTGCAACCTAGCAGTCTGCTTGCTCAACATTCATATTGTCATCCTGAGCCTTTTGGTGGATAAGAAATTTGGTATAGAGAGACAGGAAAGTCACAAACTATTCTCCCCTCCATCGATTCCTTCGCAAGTAAAAACAGATATGAGGTATTGAACTCGGTTGAAGAACGACATAATATACCGTGTGAGATAGAACAAAAATGTGGTGCTATGAAGGACGACAAAATTAGCCAAAATACATCCAAAAAAAAGGACAAAAAAAGTGATAAAATGCAAGGAAATTCCTTAATAATCGGTGACTCTATTATTAAACATGTTCATGTAAATGGTAATAGGAAGTGTGTGTTCAAAGGAATAAGGACTGAGTAACTACAGAAGAAGATTGAAGACATGGTCCTAGATGGCTTCAACAATCCTGGTTCCATCATCCTCCATGTTGGGACCAATGACTTAAGAAGAGCCCAGTATCCAGAGGAGGTAATGGGGGGGGGACATCTATTGCCTAATTAGAGCCACCAAAAAGAAATTTCCAGGCTCGGGTATTATTGTAAATAGTATTTTGTATAGAAGAGATATTAGCTATAATTTTATAAAAAAGGTTAATGAGAATATAAGGTGGGCTTGTCAATCTCTATATATTTGTTGATGTCAACAAATTATTGAATAATGATTCTTTAGGGATAGATGGCCTTCACTTAAATAGAAAAGGTACCTATAAAATGTGTGAAGCAATGAAAAAGGTATTATTTATACGCAAAAATCGGGGAAACTAATTAGTGGCAAAGATGGTGCAACATGTAATAACAGATCACTCACAGCAATAAGAAATAAGTGTAAATCAGTAAATGTTAAAAATATGGCTTATGCACTTAAATACACAAGGCTATTATTACAAAATATCAGATATAGAATTATTCTTACAAGAAATCAAGGATATAAATGTAACAGTGATCTGCTTAAATGAAGATTGGTTAGCAAAAGAACATGTAAATGCACTAAACAGAATGAAGGAATATGAATGTGTAGACAGCTTTTTCAGGAAAGACTCGAGACATGGTGGTTCCTGTATCATGATAAAGAGTAACTCAAATTATAATGTAAAAATAAGGGAAGATTTAAAGGTTTACAATGAAGAGTTTGTTTTTGAGGGATCTGCTATTGAAATTGTAAATATGAAAACAATTGTAATATCAATTTATAGGACTCCATATCATCAAACTGGTCAATCTTTTCTTAATAAATTGCAACTGCTACTACAAAAGCTTAATAGAGAAATTAAAACAAAAAAGTAGTATTAGCCACTGACTGTAATATTGATATACTTTCTACCTCAGGAAATGACAGTGATGAGGAAATTTTAAATAACCTACATACAAAATCTAATATATCCAGTAAGTATATAAATCTAGTTGAGTCCTATGGGTATATTTTTTAAAAACCTACCAGATTCACTTCATTAAGTATGCATTGATAACATCTTAACCAATGAATCATTTGAAAATCAAGAAATATTGACTATGGAACCAGGTTTATCAGATCATAGGGCACTATTAATTTCACTTCCTGTCTCACAAACACCTAGAGACAGAGATATTGTTAAGTATAATAGGCGAATCTTCAGCAAAGAAAATATTGAAATTTTTAAAAGAAGCATGATTGAGGATTGCTGGGATTTTTGTATAGAAAAAAGGATTGATGAAAATTATAACAAATTTTTGATTAACTTCCTTGATAGATTCAATCATGCCTTTCCACAAAGACTTTGTAAACAAGACCCAAGGCACTGCCAGATAAACTGGATAACACAAGGAATCATTACTTCAAGTAAACGGAAAAGAGAGTTACATTTTGAGGCTAAACTAAGTTCAGATAAAGCTTTCATTCAGTATTTAAAAAAATACAGATCAATTCTCCACAAAGTGATAAAAAAGGCCAAAAGATGGGCAAATGATAATTATATTCATAACTCAAAGCACAAAAGTAAAGCAACATGGGAAATAGTAAAAGAAGAATTAGGCATAAAAAGCAAAACAAATAAGGAAATTGATGGGAGTAATATAGATATTCCATGTGCTATAGCCAACAAATTTAATGGCTACTTTGCTAATATAATTAAATAATTAAAAATCACTCCATTATTAGACAGTGCTCTAATAAAAGCTAGGAAAGAGCTAGATAATGATCTCAGTGGAAACAGTTTTTGTTTTGCACCAGTCACTGAAACCGAAGTCATTGCAATTATTTCCAAGCTAAAAAATAGCAAATCAAGTGGGTGGGATGAAGTGCCAACTAGCATTATAAAGGAAGTAAAAGACTACATAAGTGAGCCCCTCACTAAATTAATTAATCAATCATTTCTCACTGGAGAGTTTCCAAGCAGACTCAAGTACTCAATAATTAAACCACTTCATAAAAGTGGTAGTAAGAGTGACTTAAATAACTACAGACCAATTTCTCTTCAGTCTTGCTTCTCCAAAATATTTAAAAGAGCTGCTTGTAGCAGATTGTCTAGCTATTTAGAAAAACAAAACATCATTAATTATAGGCAGCATGGGTTCAGAAAAAACCACTTTACCATTACCGCTCTAACTGATCTGGTTAACAACATTTCCACTGCTGTAGATAATTCAATGGAAACTATTGGGCTGGAATGTGATCTCTCTAAGACATTTGATTGTGTACAGCATAACATCCTCCTTGAGAAATTGAAATTATATGGCATAAAAATGAAAGCCTACTATGGCTGAAATCATATTTAACAGGTAGAAAGAATAGGACATTAATCTGTAAAAATAACGTATGCAATTTCTCAGAATGGACGGATTTAGAAATGGATGTACCTCAGGGATCTGTGATAGGGCCGCTATTATTTATAATATACATAAATGACCTTAGTTCCAAAGTAAAAGCAGATGTAATACAATATGCGGATGACACAACCATAGTCATAAAAGAAAAAACTGTTGTAGATATGGTTTCAAATTTGACAAATAACATTATCAAAGTGGAAGACTGGTTTAATGTGAATGGTATGAAGCTTAACCTTTCTAAAACAAGTTTCATAAATTTCAAACCAGGAAATGGCAAAAGGGAGGAATTTACTATAAATAATACTATATCAGCAAATAATTCAAAAATTAACCCAGTCAATTCGATAATATTACTAGGTGTATACATTGACAAAAACCTTAAATGGAGAGAACACATAAATTATGTTTCTTTAACCCTTAATAGAGCCTGCTTCAACATGTCATGCATTGCAAAAATTACTAGTATTGAAACCAGAGTAACAGTTTACTATGGATATTTCTATTCAGTTTTAAAATACAGCATATTATTATGGGGAACAGCCCCTGAATGGTCGGAAATTTTTAAAACCCAAAAAAGATTCCTTTGTATCATGACAAATTCTGAAAAAAAGACTAACTTGTAAACCACTGTTCAAAAAGTACAGGATTCTTATCCTCCCATCATTATATGAATTAATGAAATTTGCTCATAATAATTTGTCAACCCTAACAAAATACTTGCCAAATCATCAGCATAATACCAGAAATAAACAACTGTTCAATTATCCCATACACAGGTTGAAATTATATGAGCATTGCCCCATTTACATGGGGATAAAAATATTTAACAATCTGCCGACTACACTTAGGTAAAAGTTTCATGTAGATTTTAAAATTTTTTTGATAGAATTAAAAAATATGTTAATAGAAAAATGTCTGTATTCAATTGATGAATTTTTTACTATGTAATATAGAAGATATGTAATAAGTATTTTATGTGGTATGTATTCTGTGTAAAACTTTTTTATCTGACGAGACATCAATTCATCATCATTGTTTTTATCAATGTATTAAATATGAATGTATGGTGTCAATAAATGACTATGACTATGATTCACATACAGATATTACAACCAATTTACAATGTCATTGATTGATTGATAAGATAAATTATATTATATTAATATTAAACATTGCTTTTTTATTGTAATAAGTAAAAATACATTAATCCTAAACATAGTACTGTCAGTTATACAGGGTAATTGGATTTAGCATTGGACCAAGAAACTTCACAACTAATTTCTAAGTTCAACTTTAGAATCTAGTTTTGTTACTGTGACTCAGGATATTTTAAAGCTTTAATAGATATTATCTATATAATTCCATTTTATTTTGTAAAAGTCAGATTATTGACTTTTTATCTGTTGAAGCATTACTTTTATTTATAAGTATTAACATGGTTTTCATAAATTACACATCTGAGACTATCATGAAATCCATAGCATTACCATGGAATTCTTACAACACACCACCTTCACAATGAAATTGGAATCATAGAAAAGAGTGTCACTGGTAAATTAATTTTCTTAACCTTTTAATGGAGAGAATCACTAAAATAGAAAAATTGCAGGAATTTAATTTAATGAAATTATTTATAGTCATTAAAAGAATAGAAAGTGGCCTTTCAGACATGTTCATCTTTCTAGTGCTTTCAATGCAGCCTTTTCTTTATTTCCCGAGTCTAATGCATGTATAATAATTCTTTATTTTCCAAGTCTTGTTTATTAAGTTGAATGAAAATAAATTTGAAACTATTGTCAGACATATTAAGAATTTAAATTTATTATGACAACCTTTTATTTCTTTTGTGTTGGAAAAGTAAAGAGAAGAGATTTTTTGCTCTTTAATTTTAAATGAGTATTTAATACCTTACAATTGAAAGAAATCCTTTTTAGTTTGCTTTATTTGCCACAGCTGTAAATTTTCCATAGAATCCACAAACTACTTTTGGTAATAATAGTTGCAATCTTGATCTTTTTAAAGAACTGTCAGCTTTTGTATGCCTTCCTTTTTAACTTCTTTTTGGTCATACTTCATTGTATAATGAGGAAATTTTAAGCAGACAATCACAGTAAACTAAGAAATTCAATGCAAGATCTCTCCAAAACTATGCTCAACAGCCCATGAAACATTCCTTGGCCACTCTAGTCAATTTGATTTCTTTACAACATGAGATTGTAATGAAATAAAACTCCAACAAGTGAAATTTTAATGCATCATTCTGCCATGAGATGAAAATGATGGAAAAAATATCTCTCCAACTCATCTTCAGAGCTAGTATTAGCTCAGAAGTTGGAATGGGAATCCCTTGATTCACAATATTTTGTTTATCTTCTCACATAATTTCACCAATCCAAAACAGGAGAGTCAAAAAGAACCTCCTTACAGACAAGATGAGAGAAGAGGATGGTGATATTGTAAACAATTTTTGGTTTATCAAATAAGTTGGAGTGAGTAACCTCTAGGGACTAGGAAAATCCACCTTATAAGTAGATAGAAGACAAGGGTGGATCTAGGAATAGCCCATGAGGTGGGGTGGATAGCTATATTGGTTGCATTTTTGCCTTTAGTGACAGCATTTTTAGATTGATTCCTGGTATAAGGCCAGCTGTGCAAAATTACCTCAAATCAAAGTTAGTTCAAGTATACTACTGTAATTTTCCTTGATGACAAAAAAATTTTGATAGTAGGAATTAAGGGAACTGGGCCCCAGGCCAGTTCCCTTAATTCCTACTATCAAAATATGAGAAGCATAAAAAAATTAACCATTTGTGATTATAACACAAGTGACTTCTCAAAACTTGAATGGCACTATCAGAAACTTGGCTTTACCCCAGTGTTAGTGAACTTTCCTTTTCGTCAACTCACCAAATTTTCCATAAGGATAGAGGCCTCAGAGTTGGTGGAGCTCTCTTAGTGCTAAAATCCTCATATCCTGCCAAACCCAGACCAGATTTAGAGACAAACTGTGAACTTGTATGGTGTGAGGTTAGTCTCGATTTTAGTAACTAATATTCGAAAAGCAAAATATTCATTGGATGTTTCTACCTCTAGACATCTCTGCACTTGAGAACTGTATATCATCATTACTTAAAGTTCTTCCCCTAGGCCCTGTTTTGCTCTTTGATGACTTTAATTTTTCTGTTATGTGGATTTCCTCAACAAGTGGTTCCCCGAAAACTTCCCTCAATGATTATTTCATTGAAAAATTTCTCACTGCTCTTTATCTATCTCAATATAACCTCCATCCCACAATAAACTTGGCAACTCTGGACTACATCATATCCACTTATATCCCAAATTTCCCCTGAGTTCCCGGTCGCTCTTGTCTCACAAATTCGGTCTTTCATCATCATGTTATTGAAGCATTTTAAAACAGAAGCCAACTAGATGCAATATATTAGGACTTCACAAAGGCCATTGGCCTTTAGTCTAGTCTAGTTGACCATCAACTTTTTATCTTCAAACTCAGTAATAGAGACAATACCCATGGTAACTTTTTAAACTTAATATCTAATTTTCTAGCGAATTGCACCCAAAGGCTTGTCTTACCTGGAACAATGTCGGACTGGTCTATTGTTACATCTGGAGTTCCACAAGGAATCGTGCTTAACTCTTATTTATTTAATTTGTATGTTGACAATCTAGCCTTGCAATTCTGGACCACAAAATCTGAAATACTGTTCTACGCTGATGACTGCAAAATATTCCAGACCATAAGTGCCAATCATCATTAGATAGCATTTATGATTGGTGTAATACCTAGAGGTTGCAATCAAATCCAAATAAATGTAATGTTATTTAAGAAACCAATCACATTAAAGTACAAACTGTGTGATAGTCCCCTATCCAGAGTGTCCCAACGAAAGGATCTTGAAGTAATTTTTTACACCAAGCTCTCCTTTAATATCCATATAGATGGAGTAAAAAACAAAGTCATGTCCCTCTTGAGTATTCTTTATTGGTTCACTGATATTGTACCCATTGCCCTCACCCTTTACTTCTCATCCTTTGTTCTTCCTGTTTTAACTTACTGCTCTCCAATCTGGTCAATGTCTTCTCCTTCTAATCTCTCTACTTTTGATAGTCACAAATTTCTTTCTTCGAATGGTAAAATCCCATGTTCCGTAATGCTTCTAATAGCTATATCTTATCCTCTCTCTCTCTCCTTTTGTTCTCTATCAGCCAACAGAACTAAATATGATATATCACTTTTTATTCCATTCTAAATTATCTTTTTGATCGTCCTAAACTAACATCCCTCTTTAAAATTTGTGTACCTAACAGAACCACTCACTCAACTTCTCTGCTTCACTATTCTTCCCCGAGACTATTACTTGTCAAATGTTATCTTTTCTTTCAACTCCCTTCTTCACTAAACTCCTTACCTCATTCTGTAGAGCCTTTCATACTACCCAATGGGAAATTCATACTTATGGGTACTTGGTAGAAAGTATGCTCTCCTTGGTAATTGTTTAGTTTTATTTTTTTTGCTATATTTGTTGTTTTATTCAACTTTTTCTATTTATTTGGCTTTGTTTTCACTTTAAATTGGGAATTTCTTCTGTATGTGTTCTAAAATAAATAAATTCATAAATAAGAAATAAATATACCTATGTTCCCATATCTAGTGGATCTAGTTTCTAAGAAGAAATCACGAGGGACTGCTTGAGGTCCTTTAATAATTTTAAATGTATTTCTAAAAATTCTATGGCTGAAATATTTTCAAAATATTCACTGCCATTAAATATTTATAAGCTAGGAACCCACAGATTTTCATTAGTAAATATTATGCTTCTTAAATATTTTTATTAAGCTGATTTAAAATCAGCTTTGTTAGAGTATAAAATATTTGATTTGAATTACAATCTCTTATACAGAGAAGATTCAAGGTCAGTTGAATTCAATATAATGTTACGACATGTTCTATTCTATTTTATAAGAGCAGAAAATTATTGATTTTTCTTAATATTGATAACTGTGCAGAGGATTTCTTTGCTTTCAAAGAACACCAAAGCATACCTATTCCTACACACAGGAGTCAAATGACTAATTCAATTTTGATTTACCAGGAGTTTGGAGGAGAACACAATAGAGATGGGATAATTTGAAAATTGAACAGGTCATACTCTGATTTACTTGGCTTAGGGAAGAGGCACTAATAGTAGAAAGAAAATTCTTGGGTAATACATGATCAAAATTATAAAGGCTGAAAGGATATGATATGAAAACTATGCATATGGATCCAATAGATAGCGGAAATTAGTTTTAGGAGACTTAATGGTAAAATAATGAAAAAAACACAAAGATAACACAAAATGATGTGATAGTAACTAAGACTTGAATCGCTTGAGGAATAAGCAATACAGCTCCAAAGGGAAATGTTTTGCTGCCTGTAAGACAGGTAGAATGAAATAAGGAAATGGGTAGTGAACAATGTAATATCACTGAGGAATACCATCGATGGCCAGATTCAAGAAGTTCAGGAAGAGGTACTTATCCTTGAGTAATATGCATGCACGCAATGCAGTCTTAGGTGCATTCCCTCTTATAATTCTTTTCTTAAAATTTATTTACCAAACTTTAATATGAAATGGAATGAAGTACTGTATGATCTAGCGTTGGAGTTATATTCTCTTTGTAACGAGTGGACTTTTCTATCTTTATGCATTTATATCTACTACCATCGTATCTGATAATTTAGGAACCAGTTCGCGCGAACTAGCTGAATTTCTCCACCGAATATGAGGACGAACAGATGAATCAGCTCGCTAATTATTGGAGGAGTAATGAAATACGACGAGCTTTGTAAGGTGACTTTCAAACGATTTTACTATCTCATGGAAGGAAGTGAAGTGTGCATGATTCATTCTTTGTTGAATGAATTAGGAAAATAAGTAAGAAAGATGAAGTTATGGGCATCTATACCAGAAAATATGGATCAAAGGGGAATAGGGAAACAAAGTTACAAGTACTATATCAATTAGGATCCAATACAAATGATAGTCGTAAGTCAATAGAAAAGTAACTGAATGCGTTCCAGAACTTTCACCCCATCAGAAAACATCCATAAAATCTCTACTTTGAAATAAGATAGATATTTTTTTATGTCATAACCGAGTTATTTCTTTCTGTGCTAATTGAGATAATGAATAATTAACTTCATTAATTGCTATAAAATTGCATTCGTTTGGAAATGTGTTTAACCCATTACACTATATCATCGGTATCATCAACTCGATTACGGCAATAAAATGTTTATTTGCAAAGAAGCAAGGTCGATGTGGCAGAAAGATAAGCATGGTAATAATTTTTACTCTATATGACCATAGTTACTTTCACATACACGGACTATTGTTCAAAATTATTTGCATTGCCACAGAGTAAGATTTTGCGACCCTGCATCTTGAATAAACGAAATTATAAACCTGACAAACAAGTTACCAAAACTTGTATAGCTTGCAAACGTTTCGTTAAACGCTCTTCCCGCCCCCTCGTAATTTCTTATCGTTCTTCACTGTATTTGCTGTTTCCTCCGCCAGAGCTTATTGTTGTGTATCGTCTTTCAGTTTGTTTTGAAGAAATGTAGGCTAGGCAAATAATATGTGGTTTTCTGCATTTTTTAGGACCTAATTTACCTAAGATGACCACAGCCGTTATTTTCACTGTCTCAAACTTGTACTTTCAGGATAGAAGAGATAAATCAATTTGATTCCACTCTATTTGCTGTCGTCACCATACACTATATTGTTCAGTTTTAGAATCTCCTAGAACTTAAATATCTTTCGCCCTTGGGCGGTACTGGTTTGCGTATCTGTGAGTTTTGACATTTTTCCTAGTTTCATGGCTGTTGGGTTGAACTTCAGCGGTCAAAATCTAAAGAAGTAAAACTTAGATTATTTCAAATGTTCATAAAACATTGTCATGGGTTTCACTTCTCCGCTTGGAAACCTCAAGTCTTTTGCTAGTAGTAGACCTCCACTAGTCGTGTTTACTTTATGTCTTACTGCTTTCGCGTTAACAACTTATTCTTTGGCTTACTTCATTAAAAGGGCGGAAAATGTACCTAATCCCGACGTTCGATTGGTGAGTATTTCATAGTGTCGCATAGATACAGAATATAAATAATAATTATCTAAATGTTTGGTACTAAAATTTTACGAATTAAATACTGCGCTTGATTTTGAGTTATTTAAATTATTCTAGATTTCGTTGTGATGTTCCCTGGTGGGCTCTTTTGGGTCTGCTAGATTTTCGCTTAACGTTATTACTCTGATATAATATTTTAAGGACTGGAATACATTTATACTGCACATGGCAGAGTTGGATTTTTGTGTGTTATCACCTGATGAATCAAAAGCGGTGTCTTCAAGCATTCAGCACTCAAGTACTGTGACCCAAGGAGCTCTTGTTACAGCTGCTACTTCAGATGACCATCTGAATAACTCTTCCATCGGAATAACAAGCGTATTACCAAGAGTAGTCGCTGAACAAGATATAAAGGACTTAAATGGAGATAATCTCAGTGTCGTGTCATTGAAAGTGACTGCATCATTAAGTTTGATCCAGGAGCTCAGTACTTTACCTCACAACATCAGCACAATAACTGGCACTCTACAAGCTCATCAGTTAGAACTTAATGCTGCTGGTGAGTTAATATAGTTAAAAACTTAGTTCTTTTGCAGTTTCGTTGCATATTATTATACTATACCTGATTTTCTAATGATCTAACATAATCATATCTCTTTTAAGTATTTTTTGTGGTAATTTCTGCAGAATGTTTAGGAGTAAGTGTGAAAAACACGCTTCTTGGGTAATTTTTGTTGTGTATAAATTAGTGGATTTACCTAATAAATGGTAACTAATTAGATGTGTGGATATATGAAAGGTTACCCTTTTCTATTTACAGGCATTAAATTTTTTTAAAACTCCTTACTTCATTCAGTTTAAGCCTACTCAACATTGTTGATGAGTGCTTTTTATTATTTTACAGCTATTATATTATTTAAATTGTATGCTGATAAAAATTGATGATCCTCTAATTAAGGAATTGTTTTGTAGACAAATGAAAATGTGGATAGAGAATTGCATTGCTTCTTATGTGTGTGTAAATTTTACTTTATATTTGTTTAGTGTAACTATTGTAGGAATTCCAAAGAATAGGAGTTTACACAAATCAACCAGTTATGGTAAAATCATGCAGTTATCATTTAAGAGTATCATTGAACTGTGCCTGAAGTGAATATGAGAAACCTGTTAGAATAATATCTGTAGACCGATGTTTCAGGTGAAGGGAAAGAAGGATTGGATGGTGGCTATTCAGTAAATTCCTCTTGGTGTACCTGATATGTATCAAATTGCAGTCATTGTGTTTTAATTTATGAATCCCTTGTCTCATTGATCATTCAGTAATTTTTTAAATATAGAAGAAGGGGCTTAATTTTATGTTACGGTAAAGTGCTAGCTTTAAGTTGTGTCTCAGGAGAAGGTTAAGACTGGATAGAGGCTGGAGAGTTTTCCATCAAGTGGTATTTTCTTCTATCGTTGTTTTGAGCAAAAAAATGTATTCTAATTCCATTGAAAACTCTCTATATGAGTTCTCTTCCATACCTATATACATGGTCTATGTCATAAAATATTGTGTTCCTTCGAAAAGTTGTTGGGGAAAGGAAGAACCTGAATTTTCAGTGATGCTTCTATGATTATTGGCATAACCAAGAGGGATTTGTGGGGTTTAGATACACCCCTTACATCCTTCTTCCAGTCGAACTAGGAATAAGTGGAGAGAAATTTGTGAGTAAAGAGGGAGAGCTTTACGTATCCACTACAAAGAGTTTATATAAAAATGATTCCAATAAAATGGAGAGGATAGCTCAAAAATATTTGAATCCCCCCTCAAGGAGTATCTAACAATTCTCTTGCAATGAGGCTATGATAGGCTGCTGCTCTGGGAGGGATGAGAATTGGACAAAGCAGGTGTTCCATGGTTATACATTAAGAGTTTTCAGTTGATGCCAAAATAGATTGGTGATGCTGATATTTAGGAAGTTAATGGTGTGATTTCTTCTACTTAGTGAGTAAAACAGACCCAGTGTTCAATCATAGCTAGAGATTTTTAGTTACAGTTGAAGTTTAGTTTTGTCATATTAAATCTGACTGGGAGCTTGCCTTACCAATGAATCACTTTACTAATTTTTGCTAAAAGTCATGATTGTCAATTTTGTCTAAAGGAATTTACTCGTATCTTATTCTTTATCATTATACCATGCAGCTTCTCTTCTCTGCACAAATTCTAGATCAATCTGTCAGTTATCTTTGGTTGCTGCACCTTTGTGTCGGCAATTATATTGATCCTGATAATAATGATAATGTTAACTTTCACCTGTAGTGAAACCTATTTAAGATGCCTTTGCTTCAAATGATATTCTTTTTAATAAATAATCTTCTATTGGTCTGGTTCTCATTTGCAAGAAACATGTGGTAAAAATACTACTTAAATGCACTGCCACCCACTGTTGTCAATCCTCCAACTCAATTTGATGGGCCAAAAATTATTTATATTACCTGTATCGCCATCCTCTCTCATGTTCTCTTGTCATTCCTAAGGGGTACATTTATACTCACATTTCCATTAACTTATTCATTAAGAAAGAAATGGAGATATTGCAAAACAGAGCAATTTTCATCCAACTGTTTGAGTCAGAACTAGCTTTGAGATGAATTGAGATCTTCCTAATAAGTGTCACCTTGAGATGCATCTATGGATAAAAAATGCAGATGGAGGTATTTCCATTCATTGAAGTCTCATGATAATATCAGTAAATTAAATAGAATGGCATAACAGTTTTTTTGTGTGCTGCAGGTGGTAGTCCTAGAAAGATCATGCCTTGTGATTGCTTCTAATCATTACTGTGAAAAAAATCAATATTTCCCTATTTGTATATCTGACAAGAATGTCTTCATTGTAGATTGAAAATTTACCAAAATGAAGGAACTAAGGAAGGAGCTCTATTTGCTCATAGAGCTGAAGTTTCTTCAAAAATATGACAAGAAGGCAGCCAACATTACACAACAATAGTTTGCAATTAGTGTCTTGATATCTAATCTTCAGCTGTAGAAAATGAAAATAATGATTTTATTTTAAGGTGTAGAGCCCTCATTAGAAAATTAACCCTTCCGCTGCGGGATCTGCGTTGCGCTGCTAATTTTTCCTACAACTGTGTGCAGAAGAGAGTAACGGAACTGTTTTCCTTCTTGAGCAGGCCAGTGGTAGCAGATATAGACCTTCATAATCCGGATAGACCTTTTACCTGAGGGTTTGGTCATTGGTTGTTGTCGAGAAATTTAATTGCTTGAGCATTGAAAAAGCCATTGCTGATTTTTATTTATTAAATAATAATTTTTGGTTCAGTATTCAGTTGTTTTCTAAGCAGTTTTTTGATTATTTTGATACCAAACAAAATGCATATATCTCGATTTTTAACAATCATAATTTATCTCAAAGAAAATAAACCACACTTGAAGGCAGTCAAAACACGGAGAGTGGGTAAAGATGGTAAATGTTTAACAAACTTGGGTTTTCCCGGATAAGGGTAAACTCTTCTCAACCCACAGCAATAGAGAGGAGAGAGCGATCGGGCGCTGCATTGAGAGGCAGGGCCATAAAATTGAAGGAGCAGGTCAAAACGTATAAGAACGTTTTCCCGCAGTTGCCTTAACGGAACCTACAAGTACGTTTCCTGCAGTTTTAAGGGTTAAAGAGCCAAAACAACCTCTCCTTTCTTTCCAACTTGAAAGAAATAAGAATCATCAAAAAATTAAAGTCAACTGATAATTAAATTAAAATATCTTTTTTAATTAACTTTTAAAATGCTATTCTGCTTATAATGACATTTTCACTTGGTCCCCTTCAAAGCATCTAAGAATATGAACATAAATTCTACAAGATTCAAGTATGGATGACATTTTTTATAAGTACATTATGTGAATGTTTCCTCACAGCATTTTATCTTGATGAAGAAAGCTCACTTCTCATCTCGTCTAGTAGCCTCATTCTCTCTCCTGATCTTTTTGTTGCTAATGGCATAGAATTTAAATTGCAGACATGTTCTTAAGCTATTTATTTTATAAATTACTAATACTTATCTTAGATGCTGCTTTTAACTGCTGAGAAAGTTTCCTCTGTTATATCTATCTGGGAATTATAAAAATGGTTTTCAACTAAAGTAGACAATTACCAATTAATGAATATTATGTTTGGTATTTTATGTAAAATATAATACTGTAGTTGAATATTTTGTTGTTATTTATTTGCAGATGTTTCACAAAATGCCACTCTTAATGTCACCTTCCACCTTCCTGCCGGAATCCAAAATGCATCTCAACCTCAGGAGATATGCATTACATTTGAGGGACCAGAGCGCTTCCTCCCTTCCACTAAGTCACCACCAGCGTGTTATCCTTCTCCCCTGCAGTCTGAAGTAGATAGCCATCAAGCTAAGTTTGTGGGACTTCGTCGAGGACCTCCCGGCCAAGAAGTATTCACTGATTCAGGATATGGCTTTGAGCTCTGGTGCAATGAAGGATCAATTGTGCACATGGTTTACCATCCAGATCCAGAGTTGACTGTCTTTCTAACCGTGGTAATTTATTTTAATTAGCTCTCATTTAAGAAACATTTTTATAAAATTAGCTATGAGCTTGATTTTCATTTCCATATTCCGTACAAAATACTTTCCTTTCAAATGAAGATTTGGATTAAAAATCTTTTTGCATTTATAAATACTTGTTCTTTTACTTGGTGTATAGAAGGTTCTCAGAAATTTGGTGAATAAAAAGAATCTTTGAAAGACTGAAAAAGGTGTCATAGGATCCCCTAAAGCCTAGAAATTAAAGTATAATACAGACCTAAAATATTATCCATCTCTCATCTAATTTCAAATTACAAGGAAAGGGAACAATCCAAAGTATGACTTTTGATAAATAAAATAGTTATTTTTCAGTAAAACTATCTTAAGCTCCAAATTATAGATACATCTCTTGATAATATCTCCACTGCTGTATCTATACTTTATCCTTTAACTGATAAGAACTTTTGGAAAATAAACATCAATATTAATATTCCCCCAGAACATCATATTTATTATATGAATATATAATTTGAGCTTTGGATTCCAGCATCTTCAAAAGATTTTGTTTCCATGTCGAAATAAATATTCTTTGTATATTATAAATATGGCCTTAATTTTCCCAAAATTTTCTATTCTGTGATCTGTGACTGTTTTTATAAACATTCATGTGGCCCCTCCATTAGTGTAAGTTGTGCAGATTTGTCATAACTTAGTATCTAACTACATTAAATCCATTACCATCTTTAAGGCATTTTGCTGCTTAAGTCTGGATCTATTCATTTATTCATTATGTTTTTAAGAGGCCAATTTTGTCAGCATAAAACATTTGTGGAGGCATGAAGGTGACTCATGGATTTACTCTGGTCAGGTTTAAGGAAATTCTTCTCAGATGCAGTCTTGTCTTTGATTTTTAGATTATAAAAATGCTTATACTTGGAAGAAAAATGATAGCTATCTTGTCTTTGTTTATGAAGATAACTTATTGTAATTGCTCGCTCATGAATTTCATTTAATTGTACTGCTTTTTATGTGATAACATTTTTCTCTGAGACTCATTTTTAGTATGATCTATCACTTAGTAAGAAACTTAAACTTTGAAACTCTATTTCATTTGTTCTGGATGATGGATAGTTGACCCTCAAAATACTTTACTTATCATCCACTCTAACCTTGTTTGTAGAATTTGCCTTTAAATGTCAATAAATCAAATTTACACAACATGTAGATTTTTTAAGACTCTATTGCATAGAATTCACTTTGAAAGCTACAGATGTGTCTTTAAAATGCATTGTTGGACATTTCCACAGATTTCCATAACTACAGTAGAAGTCCATCATAACAAGTACGACATATAATGAGAGTTACATTATAGTGAGTGATTATTTAGCTGTTGTCTGTCTCACAGCTAAAAGGATAGGGAATTATGTCAATTGTAACGCATGGTTATTTCTGAAGTATGGTTTAACCCTTTCGAGACTGTTGTCGGCTATAGAGGACAGAGATTTTCCTATGCAAAAGCATGGCTGTCATGTATAGACGATGCAGGTATAAATCCCGGGTGGATGCAGTTTCAGAGGATTAGGGTATTATAAACTTACCATTCTGAGCCTTTTCTGGGGGATTTCTGACCTTTCCTTCTGCACAACACAGAGGAAACTCAGCCCCTGGGGTCGTTTTTAACCCTTTTTACTGAATGGTGCCACGGCAAATGAAATTTTATTGCAACAGTTTTGCAAAAGAGTTTTTTTAGTAGTAATTGTCAATATTAATTTGGATATTGAAATGTTGGTCTTTGCTGACTATGTACAACTTTTAAACAAAATTCTACCATTAATATTAAGGTAATTAGGATATTATCATGTAAAAACTATGCTACATCATTGCCACTGTATTAGTGCACTAAATAGCTTAATATTAAAGGTAAAATTTCATTTGAAAGTTATAAATAGTTGGCAAGGTACAAGATTTTAATTTCCAAATTAATATTGACAATCACTGCTAAAATAACTATTTGGAAAAATGCCAGCAATAACATTTAGTTGGCCGTGGCCACATGCTGTGGAAAGGAAGGTGACAGTTTTCCCCCAATTGCAGTTGCTGAGGAAGGAGCCCCGCTTAGGACTCAGAAGGGTTCAATTCTATACCTGCCACCATCTGAGTCACGAAATGCTTCCATGTCCAGGAGACAATTTTAGGAGAATGTGGCCATCTCAAAAGGGTTAAAGAGAGCCACATTTCTATGTTTGTCTTGCAGGAGGTATATCTCTAAATTGCCAGTTGACATGAGAGACCAAGTCTGACAAGCTAATGGTAATCTGAGGTACATTATCTCTTCAGAGGGCAGGAAAGAATTACATGCAAAAATCATCTCCTAATTCATGAATTAGTTTCCCACAACTCGCCTCACTCATCCTTGGTAAAAATGCTTCAGGAAGCTTTCATTAGAGACTTCTCACAAGTTTTGCTCTTTCCTTTGTTCCTCTGTTCATATGCACCTTGGTCATGGCTCATGAATCAATGAAACAATATTTAAAAAAATTAACACAAATGTACTATTTTATGTATTCTGAAGCATTTTAGTAAGAATTGAAAACCCTACAGTTCCATTCTGTCACATTCACTACCCTTGGATTCAAGAGGACAAAGATTTAGTATTAGATATTGGCTACAATGAGTACACTCTATATAGGCGGTTTTTCCCTTATATAATACGGTGGAATTGTGGCCTTATGCCTGTACGTATATGAGCAACAAACATACCAATGTGTTCTGATCTGATGGTGACTCACTTTATTTTATGTTCTTAAGCTAATTATGCTTAAATAATGCTAATTTGTACATATATTAAAATACCTTACTATATTAATTTTTCTACCTTTGGGCCATTTTTTCTTGATTTTGATTGAGATTTTATTTGGCTTTTACTGCATGAACCATGAAACTTTTGAGTAGTTTATTATACATTGTTGTAAAGTTGGACTTCTTACTTTTAATTTTCTAATTATTTCTATCTAGATAGTGTTGGTTCAGAAATTTTTATATTTCATCTTATAAGACTTTCTTTTTAGTGATTATAGGGAAATATTAATTTGAATTTCTATCTATTTCAGAGGGATCGTTCTTTGATCAATTTACATCTACTGCACACAAGTTACTTTCTTTTTGTTATGGCTATGACAATGGTGTGCTATGCTTTAATCAAAGGGAAACCTAAACAGAAACAGCTTCCTTTTGATAAGGTAAGTTAAATTTATTTTTAAATAATTAATGATTGATTCTATATTCATTTTCAGAGATTGACTTATGAGATGAATTTTGTGTTTGTATGCACTCTTAACCCATCTTTCTTCAATCCAATTAACCCTTAGTTTATGTAAAAATGCCCTGTGAAACAGGTTTATAATCAGGATTGATTATTTATCTTGCCATACGAGTGGTAGATTAATAACTAGCTGCATACGGTAAATGCCTTGAATTTGATGCTCAGGGAATATTTTTACTGTTGCTTTTTATAGAAATTACTTTTACTCATTTACACAAATATATGTAGCCTATCTGTCAAATAATTCCAAATGTTATTCAATACACTAATTTTCGATGAATATTTCTTTTTCCATTATCATACAAATGTTGATTTTCCTGCCCAAATCTCCTCATTATATTTACATTCATATTTTAAAAATATATTCGAAATTATTCTTTGATATTCTTATTTAATATATGATTAACTACAGAATTATATTTTCTTAATGATGATGAATTCCTGTCACTCATTATTTGAAGTCGTCATTTTAAACTAACCTTTAATTTCAATCAAAGATGCTGATTTGTTCCAGGTTACTGCTGTGTGCTATTTTGTTTTGTGTGATCTTGTGACCCTAAGACCAAAGAAGTTGCAGACATTTATTTGTAGTTTATAGAACTTTACTAGTTTATTTCCCAAAGAAGTTTTAACTCTCTCTTCCCTTCTCAAGTTTATTTCTTGAGTATCCTGAAAAATTATCCCAGCTGGAAATAGCTCCCCTGTTTTCTGGTAAAACAATAGATAAATCTTTCCAAAGAAAGAAATATTATGTTTTAGGAAAATATTGTATATCATTGATTTGAAGTTAGCTACAGTAAACTGAACTGTCATGTCATCAGAACAATCAGTTATTTGAAAGAGGGAAATATATTCACTCTCTGACATATGAGCAGATTATATTCTGAGCATTATTTGTATCTTAAATTGCTTGTAAGTTGGATATACGTTCTGAGGTGTTGCATAACCCACCCATAGATTGAGGTTGATTTCCAGGAAGAACTGGAGGTGTCACTAGTAGTTAATGAACTTTTGCTATTACATTTTAAGATCTTACTATAACATCTTTATTTTTAATTTTTAAGTATTCCTAGTAATTCCATCTATTTTCCTGGCTTTCTTTCATGATAAATTTCTTTCGAGCATGAGGTCTTCAAAATTAAATATTTAGTAAATTAGTCATTATGTCTTCAGGTTGTAGATTATTTTTAATATTTTACCAAAGATTGGCATTTGATAAAAATCTGTAAGTTCAATATTGGTAATTTCCTCTAACTGATCAGTATTGTTTTGGTGGCTATTTGGAGCCAAACATATGGTTTAGTGGTGGACTCTACAATTACTTTCTTGTAATTGTTACTACTCATTACTTTTCAAGTAGATACTCGTTACTTTTGAGTAGTTACGTAGGTACTTGTTCCTCTGTAATGATCTAGATCAAGTTGATTGTAGAGATCGTTGGATGCGTAGTTACATAGGTATTTAATCATTACTCATCCTCTGTCTGGATTTCTGTGGTCTTCGAATGAGTAATTAAGTATTTGGTGTCTGTATTAGGTAACCTTTATAAATTTTAGGGTAAGCTGATTTCTGCATTAACTCTGAAGTATGATATATCATCAGATCTTTGATTTATTTCTTCAAGATTTTTAAAACATAATGATAAATATTTGAATGTATGTGCTCAATACATTTAATACAGAATTTTGAGATTTTTAGAATATTATACATTGAGTTACAATTTATATAGTCCAACTGTAGGCAGTGAACACACATCTGTTAATGAGATGTAACATATTAAAGATTCACGGGCTTCTCAGCCTTAGTTCCTTGACATTCTGAGTCCGAGGGATCTGAGAACTGAAAGAAAGAGTTTCATCCCATGAGTAGTTACTTGTGAACAGTGGATGATCACCAAGCAATTACTCTAGTAACTAGCGATTACTATAGTAACAAATATTTTTGGGAATGAGTACTCGTTACTTTGTATCCAGGGAGTGACGTATAGCAAAGTAACGAGTAGTTACTATTCACCCATCACTAATATGGTTACTTTCTAACTGTTCTACGTTCTATGATATTTCATATAATTGAAGGTAAAATGAAGAGAAAGGGACTAAATGAAATTAGCTAAAATAGCTCAGACTCAAAGATAGGAAATAGAGCATATACCTGCATTGCAAAGTATTATTTTTAAGTGTGCAATTCTAAGGTCTGGTCTAATAATGTATAGTCAAATCTGATAGTCAGCTAACATGAAGGTTAAAACTATCTACTATATAGCGGCCTGGTCCTTAATATAAAGCTTTCCACGGTGATGGTCAGCAGTCTATAGCTTTAGCTATAGGATGATTCACCTGAAAATATTTCTCATACATTTATTGTGCGCTTGTTTATAACAAGAACACATCATTACCTACCACCAGGTATTTTACAAAGTGGTAGCAGCAAACCTTTTTAATATAAACTTTTTATAAAAAACTAGTTTTTTTATAATACGTTTGCAAAAATTAGTCATCTTCATCCTCTTCAAATAATTGAAAAACCTCCATTATTTGTTGAGATAAAATACAACTTTATTCAGTGGTCAAGTTTTCTTAGTTTTCAACATCTTATTCATTACTAAAGGTCTTTATTAAGGCGAGACTGAGACTAAAGAGTCTTCTTCAGTCTAACCTCTAATTATTTATTATATATCTGCAATATGTAAGGTAATTTATGATGACTTTAATATTTTAATCAATGTATTCACCCAGTGTGTCCTTATAGTAATGGAATATAGCGTTAGAAAGGAAACTTATAGTTAATAGAGAAAAACAGAATTGAGTTACTATTTAATAATTACTATCCTGCATGTGATATATATTACTTAATAATGAAGTAAACGATATACATTTAAAAGGAATATTTATTTACTGCAATCTTGGCATACATATTTAGTTTTTGTGTGCTCGTTGAAGACATGGTTATTGCAACTTTAACAAATATTTCTTTCGTGTCATCTCTTTTTCACTAACTGTTTATAACAAATATGGCAGGATTCAGTGATTTTATTTCTCCCTAAACTGCCCCTTTAAGCGTAGGGCCTTTGAGGGATCCATTGCTTGCTCTATCACCTTTTCACTTGCCATCTTGGGTGCATAATTTTCTTTGATGTGCAAATGTTGAGATCCACCTATAATTACTGATTTTTTAGGTCTTTCTTTTAATACATGAATCTCTGCTGCTGGTTATTATTTTCTTGTATCATCTTATTGTTCTTAGATCCTTCCATATCATCGTTTTGTTTGTCAGATCAAAAGGAAGCAATTCTTATCAAATCATTCTAATTCTAAATCAATTCTAGGAAAATCTTATAGCCCAGTGTATTACTTATGGGTGAATGGAGTGAGCTGTTGTGACTTTTGCATAGAAAAAGAAAATTAGCATTAATCGATTTCCAAGACGTGCAGCATAGAGTCTTCATGACATTGGACGAAGTATACATCATTGTTTATTGAATGGTCATTACCAAAAATAGTTCTTAGAACAAAAGGAAGCAACTCTATAATATAGGTATTTTGTGTTGTGCTAGTGAAGCAACCAGCTTTCTCTGTGAGAACCTGACTATACAAATTAAATACATGATTTTCACTAAAACAACTATTCAGTCTATTCCTAAAATTTTAGGGAGGAGATCCATACATTAAAATGAAAATCCTTGCACCAACCAACTTTTAAATAAAAAAGTGATTTCCAGTTACCACTGCTTATTCTGGAAGTCTCCTTTAAGCCTCTTTATCTTAAACACTCATATTTTCTCTGTTTATTAACATCAGGGAAGCATATTCAAATAAATTAACAATTAAAATTAAAAGAAAATACCCATACCAAAATGGGTATGGGTACCAAGGTGCATAATTATGTAGGTAAAGTTAGTTGCATACAAAGCGTTAAAAAAATATTGGTTGTATCTTTGGATGGTATATTTTGGACATCCATGAGTCTGTATATTGTTGTTTTAGAAATCAGGAAATAGAATTATCCTTTAGTTACTAATCAAATGTTGCTTTTGTTACAGGTACCACTGGATCCATAGTGAGAGACACCTCTTAAATTGGCACTCATGATCGTCCAAAGGACTACCAACTTGATAAAAAATAATTTAATCCATTATGCCGCGTTCTCTTGTTGAGTGGCTATTTGTGAGAATATGGAAGTGATGTTGTTAATATGTTGTAAATGTGTGTAATTACAGCTCATAATCTTAGGAATTATGCATAAAATGATTGAAATTGTATCTCTGTATTCATGACATAATAAATGACAATGGTTAATGATGTTTGTGATCTCTGGCTGTCTTTCTTAATTCTTAATTTAATATAAAATAAATGTGTGGTCCAATTTCATTTATAATATTCTC
This sequence comes from Pachydiplax longipennis, assembly GCA_036926295.1. Classification (NCBI taxonomy): domain Eukaryota; kingdom Metazoa; phylum Arthropoda; class Insecta; order Odonata; family Libellulidae; genus Pachydiplax; species Pachydiplax longipennis. Next base: position 74,477,372 of record JAVFKF010000012.1, read on the forward strand.
CATATAATTTTGTAATTATATACTAATGTTGACTACTTTTATTTATTTTGTCTGAATGTAAAAATGACTGAGGTTTTTTTTTAATAGGAGCAAAATTCTTTGATATTAATGATAGAAAAAAATCATTCTCATTTTAAACATCTTTAGATAACCTCATCCTTCTTTCAGGTGTTCATTTACATACTAATTCATATTTGTCATCTTATATCATTTAATTATGAAATATTGTAAAATTATATTCCTTATAAGTCCTGATGATAAACACTGCACTGACAGTCACAATTTCATATTTCTGTGACTTTCAATGCATTATTTCTTTTGTTCATTTTTCAGACTGGATGGAAATATTTCATCCCATTTTAATTGAAAATTTAATAGATTGAAATTTTAGGATATTCTGCTGTAGTTAAGTGCCAAATATTCTTCTGATATGGAAAACTTGCTTGATGATAATTAACAAAGTAGCCAGCCTTCTGCCATTCAGGAACTAGGAATCATGTCCCTTAAGCCACATTGATTGTTTTTGTATCTTCATTGTTAATGACAATAAAAGTTTGAATTTGAAATCAGGCATTTTCAGAATTTAGTAAATACTTAACAAAAATTGACAATTTATAAACTGTAACTGTTCATGTTTGGGTAGAATCATTTAGATGCTACCCATAAAAGCAGCAGTACATGGGAGGCAAGCCATGGCAATAGGTTCCCGTTTTAGTTCATCCCTTTTCAGCCAGCCACAACCATATGGCACAGATATGAAGGGTTTTAGCCATTCACTATAGTTAAGTCATATAAATGAAGCCTCTCCTAATGAAAGGAAAACCAAATGAAAAATGCCTGCCTCCCATTTGCTGCTATTTTGTATAGTAGCATCAACAGGATTGTGTCCAAACACAACTTCCTTGTGATGCATGGTCTGTACTCCAAGGTAGCCACACTAGTTTCAAATGCCAGGGACAACATTGGCCTCAAAACCTCACAGGCAGGGCAAGTAGGGATTTCTGTAGATGGTTAGCATCTGGATCTCTTGATTTTTTAGAGTATTCACTCTTAAAAGGAAACTTCCTGGTTTTGCAGGGTCAAGCAGTATATCTAAAGATTTTTATTGCATCAAGGATCTTCCTTTCTTAGTCATTTAAACACTGTATAAACAATTACCTATCTCATGGGCAAAGGAAATGCCTAAGGGGCACATTTGAAAATTTTGCACATGAGCCTTCCCTGATACATGGCTGGTCTTGTATGCAATATATTAGTTTGGTTGTTTTGGTATGCTAAAATTTAAATATAGACAGATTGAATCAAAAAAATATCTTCTATTTGAGAATATTGTGCCAATTTCCCATTTTCAGATGGTTCAGTCATTAGTATTTTGAGAATTCTTCATAATTTCCATTTTCAGGCAACGCACAGTGGGCTAGAATCGAAAAAAGCTGGCCAAGAGGCCAAAAATGGTTTTTTTGAGTGCGGGTTTTGAAACTTCGCATATATATTAAGAAAAGATTGAATTTTATGTTCCCGTTCGTCGTTTTTCGATATCCTAACGCGTTAAAAAGATACATGGCGTCAAACTTGAACCATTTTCACAGAAATGGGCAGTCGCGAATTTTTCGGATAAACGTTCAAGTTTGCGATTTTATGGAGGGTTTAAATATATACTTTTGGAAGAAACAACGATGCAATGATCTAAAACAATTCTTTATCTTTTGACTGGTTGCTATCACCGCTTACAAAAATGAGTTTTTGCTCATTTCAAGCAACAAAATGGCGGACACCTTTTTCGGACAATTTTCGAGATAAAGTAAGGAATATAAATAGGAAAACGGCCCTAATGCATCGAGTCTCTTATACCACGTCATAGTCAGAAGTGTCTAGATGTGGAATCCGAAGAAACTGTTTCAATTCAGGTGCTACTTTGGGAGTTAAGTCGATTTTTCGTAAGCGCGGCGCGTTCCGACTCACCACCGTGGAATACCCGAATGCAGTTTCGCTGTCCTTTTGGTGATACGAAGTCTAACGATTGGTCTCTTTCATGTTAAATTCTGGCTAATTATCCTTAAAACATACGTGAAGACAGTTTAAGAGAGGAATTAGATACCTCTACTTTACACAACGGATGTGGAATTAAGGGAAGTTTAACATTCAGATGAGATGCGTCTGCATTTTAATTTTATCCATAAATATATTTATAGAGAAGTTTTTGCCCCCGATGTTGGTGGAAAAAATGGTTGTCAGAATTTACTTTAAGAAATCCTCACATCTGGAAATTTTTACCGACCCTTGCGTCACGGGTTTGGAGTTAAGTACGGTTTATGGCACTCCCGCGCTACGCAAACGCTCTTGCGTATCCGCTCATTGGCTAGGGTTATTCCGCACGTGTCTTTTGGATTCTTAGGAAAAGAGAAAATATTTTTGTAGTTCAGTTTTAGTCCATCTATGAAGACCGAAAGTTTTTTCTTTTTTTCTGTGCTCTCGTACTGTGCACTTCCTCGTGTGCTATAACTGCAGCAGTATTTTTCGTCGTTCAACGAGATTCTGTCGGCCAATCCGCCTTCAATGGAAGAAGGAAACGAAAACAGTTGCGAAGGAAGAGCAAAATTATTTGAAAAAACGGATATTAAAATTGACGAATGTTACGATTGGATATTTTGAAATCAACTTTCCTATGTTGCTTACAATGGTAGATGGAAAGGTGAGAGTTATCTACCTTTTGGAATTAATAATTTGACTAAAATGTAACATAAATACTTTAGTTGTGCAATGCATTAACAGATAACTCGACATTGAGATGTTACATCTGTGCGGCAAGAATATCTGAAATGAATGACATAGGGGAAATGAGGAAACGGAAAGTGGACCCGGAGAAATTCTCTTTCGGAATATCGACTCTTCATTGCTATATCAGGTTTTTTGAATGTCTTTTGCATTGGTCATACAGACTTGATTTTAGGCAGTGGCAGGTGAGTGAATAAAGTTATTGATAGTTACATGCACTCGGGAAGCAATGAAGAAACCTCATTCAATAATTCAACACTACAGGCCCGTGGTAGCCAAAGAGTTCACTTACAACAGAGAAAATTATACCTACGAAATGAATTTCGGCAAAAAATGGCCTTGATAGTCGATACGCCAAAGGTATGAACAGGAACCACAAATGATGGTAATACTGCTCGGAGCTTCTTTGAGAGTCCAACTTTAGCAGCAAAAATAACAGGTATAAAACCGATATTAGCATCTAAATTACATAAAACTCGGATAAATGTTAGAGTAAATTTAATCGAACACCGTAAAATAAATCGCGGTAATGATTTCTGTTGGTTTAACCGGTTTCAGAGTTTGTTTGGATAATCAAATTAACTAAATACCATTTATTTCCTAGAAATTGGTGACAAACTAATAAAAAAAAATTCGGAAATATACTGAAGGCACTTTCCAGTTGTTTACCCCTTAATGCTCGGAAACAACTGCTGGGATGCTGCCTCTCTATATTTAAGTTTGTATACATGGTACTACATGCCTCTGACAGTACATAAGGTAGTTGTTCATGGAACACAAATTGCAAACAATTCAGTTCTTCCGTTAAGAGAACTCTCGGAAAAGGTTATGGAGGCAAGAAACAAAGATATTAGGAGGTTACGTGAAAGATTTACGAGAAAATACTCGAGAGTTGCCACAAACGAGGATCTCTTTAAAAGACTTCTGCTTACATCAGATCCAAAAATTTCCATGTCTGCAGTATTCAAATACAAGAAACAACAGATAATTGCGAAAGAATTGAGAAATCTCCTCATCATCGACGACCGAGAGGGTGAAATTATTGATGATGAGGATTCGGACGATTCATCTTCTGACGAATAAGACTAAAGCTACAATAAAGTAATGATATATATTAATTAGCATAAATATTTATGTTGTAAATAGATATTTTGTCATAGAGGTAATATACGTGGAATTTTAATTCGCATTAACATTTGGTTTAATTATTTTACTTAAAATTAGACGCTTTGTATCTGAATGTTAAACTTCCCTTAATTCCACATCCGTTGTGTAAAGTAGAGGTATCTAATTCCTCTCTTAAACTGTCTTCACGTATGTTTTAAGGATAATTAGCCAGAATTTAACATGAAAGAGACCAATCGTTAGACTTCGTATCACCAAAAGGACAGCGAAACTGCATTCGGGTATTCCACGGTGGTGAGTCGGAACGCGCCGCGCTTACGAAAAATCGACTTAACTCCCAAAGTAGCACCTGAATTGAAACAGTTTCTTCGGATTCCACATCTAGACACTTCTGACTATGACGTGGTATAAGAGACTCGATGCATTAGGGCCGTTTTCCTATTTATATTCCTTACTTTATCTCGAAAATTGTCCGAAAAAGGTGTCCGCCATTTTGTTGCTTGAAATGAGCAAAAACTCATTTTTGTAAGCGGTGATAGCAACCAGTCAAAAGATAAAGAATTGTTTTAGATCATTGCATCGTTGTTTCTTCCAAAAGTATATATTTAAACCCTCCATAAAATCGCAAACTTGAACGTTTATCCGAAAAATTCGCGACTGCCCATTTCTGTGAAAATGGTTCAAGTTTGACGCCATGTATCTTTTTAACGCGTTAGGATATCGAAAAACGACGAACGGGAACATAAAATTCAATCTTTTCTTAATATATATGCGAAGTTTCAAAACCCGCACTCAAAAAAACCATTTTTGGCCTCTTGGCCAGCTTTTTTCGATTCTAGCCCACTGTGCAACGGTAGTAAAAAACGCAAAGAAGATCACAGCTGTGGCGTTTAGGGTATTATTTGATGCATTATTGAAATTTCAATTAATTATACGATTTAAAATTTGTGAATTATTTTTTTCAATGTAAAATGAGAAAGAAAAAAATTATCTAAACCTAACTCCATGGACTAGACTTGGAAGAATTTTCAAGATTAAATTCAAACTTTATTTATGTTTGAGGCTTGGGACTTTTAGATTTAGATAAGTACCCCGCAATCCGCCAGTGGCGTATGGCAGGGGGTGTAATGACACCATCATTATTTTCTAATCTACTCTATTAGCCTCTCTAATAGCTCGCGGAAAGAACGACCAAAAATATCTATCTGACTAGCGATTTCCTCCCTATAACGCTTTGTTGATGCCTCTCGGAGATCGCGCTCATTACTTACCGGAATCATAATTTCATTCACCTCTTCCCTAAGTTCGGAACAGAGGAACTTTTCGAAAAGTTTCCTTCGGTAATCGTTTCTTCTCTCCTGAAGCGAATTACAACCGAGAGATTCTATCATAGACGTAACGCTACTGTCGAATCTGAAATCTCCTTTAACAAAACGAGCTGCTCTACGTTGGGCCATTTCTAAATCTGAGAATAAACCTACCTCGTTTGGATCCCAAATCGCCCAGCAATATTCAAGACTAGGTCGAATAAGGGGAAAATAGGCTAATTCTTTTACTCTTGATGAGCATCCCTCCAGCGTTCTACCTGTTAGTTTATGCATTTTGTTCGCCTTACCAATTACATCTCGAATGTGCTCTTTAAAAGATAAACTACTACTAAACGTGACCCGTAGATATTTATTGTGACAAAACTTTTCTCTTCAAATGTGAGCAGAAAGTCCATCGTCTCGAAATTTTTCTCCAAGTCCAACTTGGTAACAATGTAAAATATTTCAATTCTAAAATTGAAGTCTAACCTGAGGCACATTTTTCTTATCACAAAAATTCGTTATCTAGTGATGTAATTAGCATTACAATTAATGAAAGTACCGACCTAAATGGTATGTGTACGTTGGCAATTGTAACTATATGGATTCGCAATAAATAGTTCGAACGTCAATGAAGAGCTGTACGTTCTTGGGTCAATAAATGACTGTCATAGGCACCATCAATTGCCATCATGCACAAGTTTACGAATTTCCAAAATAATCAGTAGAATGAACAACCACTTCCATGACGTTCTGCAATGAGTTGGTATGGTCTTTTCCGAAGGGTTGTTGTATCCTTCAGCATTGGATCTTCGGATAATCCATAAAGAAAATTATCTCGTCAAGCAATCTTACGAATTGATAAAAATTTCCAAAATCCATGTAGATTAAAATATAAGGATATATTTTATACAAGAAGAGGTATTCTTGAGTATACAATCAAGCCTTATTACAACCAGGTGATCTGCTGAACGGGTCTGAATGTGTAAGGGCTGTAGGTAATTAACTTTGTGTTTCCCGGTAAGAACACATTTATCGCTACAATACTATCTCATACGAGATCTCACGAGTCGATTTAGACCAATTTAGACAGATAGGATGGATCAATGGGAAGCAAATGAACACTACGCTCGTCCATTGGAGATGATATTTGATAATTTCTTTTAATCGAGGAATGCAAAAGCAGTTGCGTTTGATCGTATACTAATGTGTTTTGGTTAGCTTTAATAAAATTTTAGTACATTACGCTCCGTAATTTGTTCCTTTTGTTTTTCTCTCTCGACACAGAGTGTGTTTGAGACATTCGTAAGGTCTAATTTTAAAGGATTTTAGCGAAATGAGAGATATGCATAGCATATCTGAGAGTAAATTTGTCTTCTGTGTGAATTTATGGTAGTTGGGAAATATATTCAGTTTTGCGAAATTTAAGGTAAGGAATTCCTACTTCGTAGCTAAATACTTACATTAGCAAATATTCTTCTAAATGCCTTCCATAATTTTAGTCTCTGTAAATGCTTCTAATGAAGTAAATATTTTATTGTGTAACATGTATACCTCTCTAGGAAACATGAATTTGTAAGTTAGAGCAATTGCTTAGGTACTTAGTTGCCGTTCTTCATCATTCGCCACTAATCTCCAAACGAGATTAGTTTTATTTCAATGGAAAATTTAACCCACCACGAACGGAAGTTTTGGGACTGAAATGCCTATCAACTTGTCATTAAGCAAGAACTGTGACTATAAAGGTTATTTATTAGATTTACGATGTTTTGAATACTGAGAATCTGTATCGCGATCATAAAAATATTGAAGCCAAGACATGAAATCTAGCATTTTGCTGAAACCTGGACTATTTCATTTGAGTCATCAGTTTGATTGCTTGCAGCTTACCACAGTATACTATGGTTTCTGTGTTTATAATTAATTAATTCTGTGTTTTAAATTGATTTGATTTGAAATATTCGCGGGATTCATGCGGGGTTGTTAATGCTTGCTAGCATATTACTCATTTTACTTTCGAAGTAATTATCACTTTAGGCGATTGAAGAGTAGTATTCTTTATGACTTTCAGTTCATATCATTAGTCAAATATTATTAGCCATAACCTGCTTACTACAAAAGCCATTGATGAATGGGATACTATCAGTAGTATAATTACTAATTTACAATTTGGTCACCATAATTACTGTCCAAATTAATCAGGATTCAAAGAAAACTTGATTATGTGTGAATATCATAATATGTATCTGGCAGATGCTAAGAAGCTAAAATAGTTACATTGATAGTATTTAAAAAATAATAAGTAACATTATTCTGAAAATTATCTACAAAGTCTATGACTCTGCTGGTTTGAACCAGGTAATTTACTCTTAATTTAGAAAATATATTGTGACTTTCTTTCTTCATTGAGATTTAACAGGTCATTCACACAATCCTTGCATGAGTTTTCCTGCAGTGGTATATTTTTCCTGTGTAAAATTAGGTATTTATGCCAACAAAATAATTCTCTTGTGTTTAAATTTTTCTCTTTAAAATTTTACATGACTTAAATTCTTTTAAATGACTAAAATCTAAAGAAGATACTTAATAGTCTCAATCTTGCCTTAATAAACTCATTTTATCATTATCATTATTAGCTCTGGCAAAGTTCCAAAGATTTGATAAAATACAAAGTAAATCCTGGAGATGGAAAAATACAACTTTGTTTTGTTTCAAACAAATTTGTTTTTCTTAGTTGATTTTTGTTAAAATATTAATATCAAAGTAGATTTCTGCAGGACATAAGGCCAGGGCCTATTTTCAGTGGTGAGGCATTTTCTACCTTGCTACTTTTGACGAAGTATATGTCTCAGATAATATGGTCTAAAATCTTCGGCATTTTTGGCCTTCATTTAAAAAATAGCAGTAAATGATAGTATTAAAGAAATAGTAGGTGTGTACATTGTCCGGCATCTTAAAACTTAATTATTTAAAATACAACATTTTCTCTCTATCTCTCTCTCAGTTTTTAAGGTTAGCTCACAGGAAAGTCACTGCCAGTTGTGGCTTAGATGGTAAGTTTATTGTGGAACTAACTGTACAATATGTGTCATAATTATAAGAGACAAAGGTTTCTCCAGTCGCCGGCAGTGGCAACTGTCTGAATAACTGGTAGCCGCCGCACAATTATCCTCTTCCTAGGAATTGCCCTGGACGTTTGCCGCTGCCGGCGATTGGAGAAACCTTTGTCTCTTATTCATTGAACGCCGAGTTCCTTTTTCTTTCTATCATAATTATGTTGATATACCATTGGAAAATTCAGTTCCTAAATATAACTTCAAATACTGAATCTGTTTTCTCATGTTGTTTGTCATTACTTCCTATTTTCAATTTTTATTGGTTTAAAATTCCTCCTTTTGCACATGGGGTGAAGTATGAATATTCAGTTTAAGAAATGAGATGTGGATTTACTTAATGGCACAAAAAATATTAAACTATGGTATAGTAGCAGGTAAGGAAGTAAAGTCATGAGGGATTAAATCATTGCCTCATGTTGAAAGTCAGCTCAAACAATACACATCATATTACATACTTACTTAATGAAAACTATACTTATGGCTTTGTTGTAATGAAATAGCATTCGCAGAGTGGAACTGGTTATCAAAACTTATAAAATTCTTCCTAATTGTTTGTAGCTAATATGCTAAAATTAATATTACCTATTATTATTATTATCATCCTATACATGTAGAGTTTCATATATTCTTACAAATATATTTAAGTGGGCTTAAATTCAACCAAATTTCACAATTTTGTTTATTTCATCAAGATTCTTGGAATTTTGAATCAATGTAAAGATAAAAATCTAACTTTAATTTCTATTCCTTTAACAGTTGTGTAACCATTATATAACTTTTTCAAATTTAATAAATCAGTAGATATGTATCTTGCAATTGGTCAAAGTAATGTGGCTGTGTATTTATTATGGGATTGCTTTTACTAGTCTGAGGTGGAAAATAAATAGAAAGTAGTATTTATTGGAAACTTTAGCTATTACTTTAGCAGGGAGGTAATTTAATATTCTATAAGGATTGAAAGTCATGTAACATTTGTTTCTCGAGTCATAAGCAAACATGCTCACATATATTTACTTAATTGTATATACGAGTTCCTATTCCTCCTTTTTTGCAGAATATACTGGTATTCCTGCAACAAATAGAGGGAAAAGTACTGCACTAATCTGCTGTAATTTATTACAAAATGGAATTAGCAGGCTTTTTAAAATTACAAACCTAGGGAAATGGGATACGTTTATATTTCTATAATACCTTGATCTTAATAAAGTGGAATATGATAATTAAAGAATTGGAAATCAATAAAGATAACAACGTATTAGGAATATATTAAAAGTACCTTTTTAGAATATGTATCAGCAGTAATGCAAAGTAATAATTTCCTCAATAATTTTACTGCTTTGGCATTTTTAGTCACATAAGAGTCCTTATTAATTTCTTTTCCCAAAATTTTCAAAAGAAAGTATTTGAGTTGAATATTATTAATCAAATAAATTATAGTATGTTCATAGTAAATTATTAACTATTATACTGTATTAATAGTATATTATTAACTATTATACTGTGTTAATAGTAGAATATTTATTAAATTTGTTGTCTCTTAGTGCATCATCTAGTTTTCCCCATCCAGTTCTAGTGAGCTTATTGCTACATTTGCTGTTCCTTAAGATTTAAAAACTAATTTTTGAGAGGATAAGTTAATCCTTATTTTGACATAGTATAGAGTAGTATATATAGAGAGTATGTTTGCTTGGCAAATATTTTCAATTAAATTCAGTAAGCAAGGATTTATCTCTGGTTTTAGATGTAAGTAGGCTTGGCTGCATAAGATACTGTGGTATCTAATCAATGTCATGCAATATCTTCCTAAAGCCATATTTTATTCAAGCCAATAAAACGTCATTTGTAAGTGATTTACATAAGAGTTTCTAGCATTTATGTAAGATTGTATGGCTTGGATATATACCAAAAATTGTCCAAATGCCTCATAACAGATATTTAATCAATGAAAATATAAATAGAAACTAACCTCTTTATATGTCAGGAAGTTGCAGTAGTTATTTTCAATTCAACAAACAGGTGCTTTCTGTCAAAGCAAGAGTCTTTAATTTTGTCAGTCAATAAGAGTAATCAAAAGGATTTGAATAAATCCTTAATGCTCTTTGAGGTATTACTTCTTGACACTTCTACAAAATGGTGTAATATCTATTTGTCATGGGCTTAGATAAAATTGGGTTGCTTATAATTTTTATTGTAGGTACACCATTAAATGCACTGATTATTCATGAACAATTCTGAGTTAAATTTAAAAGTAATTTTCAATATGTATAGAGAAAAGATCAACAGATAGGTCAGAGAGTGGTAAGATATCTGGTATAAAAATTTCATTGATCCATTTTAATTTCGCTATTTATAATCATATATTGCTAAGAGAGAACCTAAATAGATGATTAAAGGAATTTAGCAAAAGTTTAAATAAGTAATGCAATATTATGACTAAATGTAATGTATACTTCTCTTTTTTAAATTTATAATAATTTATTCATTCAGAAAATACAAACAATACAATAATACAATGAATATAATATCCCTGCCTTTGAACGGCTTACAAATTAAATTACAGTAACATTTTAGTTTAAGATACAGGATTTTATATATTCATACTTATGGTCCTGCTGAGCCAGATGTGGGCTCATCATGAGTTGCCAAGTTAAATAACCACAAGACTAAGATTACAGATTTTCTAATAATAATAATCATTATACTGGAGGCTTTAATTTTGATTTACCTATAATACCATTAAATTATACATGGGTTATGGTTTAATCAACCATTTACAGAAAGTAGTACCATACTCCTTTAGAAAATAATCTTAGAATAAGTATAATAAGATAAGAATCTTTACATAAAAATAAATTATCAAAGCAAATAACATTAAGAAAGCTTTTTTCTAGAAGTTAACCTGTCATTTCCTTACTTAAATTAGGCAAATATATAAAATTAACATTTTCAATTTATAGAAATAGAATAACCAACCATGTTTTGTTAAAATTAGTAAAGCAATGAAGTGACTATTTTAATGGGAGGGATGGGCTTGATGACATGATACCAGTTTTCCAACGTCCGGTTTAATATCAATTAGCAGGAGTCTTAAATCACTGCATTCACAAACCTGAAGTCTGTTTCTCTGCTTGGAAATAAGCTGAATAACTGCGCTAAAACCATGTTACACCAAATACAAAGTCGGAAATGCAAGGAGTTTTTTACCACCATCCATAATGCAGGATAACAGTCCGAAACCTCCTTCTGTAACCAAAACTGTTGATAATTTATTTTAAATTTTGGTTTCAGTTCAATGTCATTTTTTAGTTCAATCATTTCTTCCTCTAATACTCCAACCTCCTCAAAATCTACAAACGGATTTATATCCCAGTCTGGAATTTCCAACAAAAGAAGATTTGAAGAAACCGCTACATCATATTATCATGGAGGGTGGCTAAATGGTCACAAAAGACTCTCAAATCATCATCACCTATACCAGCTTGCTCTTCTAGCTGTAGGAAGGAATGAAATTGATGAAGCTCGCAGCGACCTATGTTGCGCTTAAATAAATGCAACTTAGAAATAAATACAGTCACCACAGATTTTGCCTTTAAAAGGTTTATATCATTTCCCTGCAATTTTAAATTCGTTTCGTTAAACTTTGCAAACAAGTCAGATTAAAATGCAACCTCACTCCTAGTATCTTTAAGGTTTTTGCTGAGAAAGGCATCTTTATCCTCAAAAAACTGCATGACAGTGTCATAATGATTATAAAAGAGTCTTAAACAATTGCCTTTTGATATACAGGAAACTTCTGTGTGTAATATTAAACGTTTAAAATTTTCATCGTTCTCAACACAAAACTCTCTGAAGAGAAGATCATTAAGAGGGATTTGGGGGCATTTCAAGCAAAATCAAAGCATGGGCTTTGATTTTGTTAACTGCTGTAATTACTGTGTTTAAGGACTTATAAAGGCAATCACTCAGTTTTTTAGCCACTAAATGTTGTCGGTGAATGACAAAATGAATAGCAAAGACATTTGGTACGTATTTTCTTAAGTATTCAATACAACCATGATGACGACCAGTCATTGACAGAGCTCCGTCTGTCGCAACAGCATGTATGTTAGAAAGTGGAATTTTTTGTCGCTGAAGAAATACTTTACAATACGAAGTATTGACTCCCCTTTAGTCAGTTTCTAATTGCCTTGCAAACAACAACTCCTGAGATATATTTTCATCTTTAATAAAGGGTATGTAAGCTATAAGCGAAGATTCATCACCTGGCAAAGTTGACTCATCCAATTGCAATGCAAATTCTGTTGTTCTCAGTATGCTACACAATATATCTTCCACATTGTCAGCCATTCACTATTCATCGTTGAACTGAAGTGTTGCTTAGGGGAATAATTTTTATTGTATCATATGGTGGCTTATGGAGAACAGTACTCAGGACTTCACTTACTGCTGCTAAGATGAGTTCTTCACCAATTATGTGGCTTTCCAGATTTTGCTATTAATAGTGAAATATTATATGATGCACAAAAACCATCAGTGATGTTTTTTGAAGCATTACACAACATACTTGAAAGTGTTGGACGATTTTGCATTCTGTCACGAAGAGACTGAATAAAAGTTAATGTCTTTTCTGTCTTGTCAGGATGTGCCTTCCTCAAATGGTCAATTACTCTGGAAGGTTTCATTGCCTCATTTGAAAACACCCTTTTGCATATTAATAGGTGCACATAGGCAGATGCTTATTTGAAGGTGACTCTATAAATCCATACTTAAGATAATCCACATTATACTGTCTACATTTCTTCTTTGATGAGTTTTTCCTGCCATTCTGTTTCTACAACAAAGGTTTAAATATTAAATTTTGTTAAAATAAAAATAGTTACATAAAATTATTATTGAATAAATATAAATTATATAATAACAGTTTATTTATTTTACATAAATATTGTACATTTCATATCCAAATGCAAAACATTTATCTTGCGAGTGCGAATTCGAAAATGGTGCGTAGGGAGTTTGTGCCGGAGGTCTGCACATGCACCTTTGCCGTATTTCATAGAGAAACCAAACAACTTGGCTGACAAAGTAAGTTACTCAATTAGATTTATATTACTGGTCTAGTCAGTTGAGGGTGAACTAATATTTCTCTGGCTCCTATTCTGTCGTTATGAATCATATTAGTTCATGCAATTCCCTAAATTCTATTCATAAGAAAGGCAGTTCAAGGGACATGCAGTGAAATTAGCATTGATTCAATTTTTGGTTGCTTGTGTTTGCGTTGATTCAACTAAAGCTAGGCCACCTTTTCATTTGATGATATATCATAAAGAATAATTTTGTGAAGAAGTAGGTTTACTACTTAATTTACTCGTGAAGGCAAATTATGTCCATATGTTCTTTTAATTTAAAGAATTATTTTGAATATTACCCATTTTTTGAGAAAAGCTATGGTCCAAGAAAATGCATAATATCAGCAAAACCATAACTTAGATCCGTAAACCGAGAATTTATCGAATTGATATTTTCTTTGCCAGCCGGCAAAGGGGAAATTTAATTGTATATGTACGAAGTATGAGAGAAAAGGTCCTCGTTTTGAACAAACTATTACCATTTCATGAAAACATAAACAATATACTGGCCATTTATTTTGTGATATACTTCGCCATCATAAATAATTATAGAAAATATTATATAATAGTACTATAACTAGAATGATATGATGCGATGAATGAAAAATAACTTACCAATACAGCCTTGATAATATCTAAAATATAAACTTAAAAAACGGAGACAAAAGGAAGGTTACCTAGCCTTTGCGTTTGTTAGGATCCTCCGGTGCCTCCCTGCCACCCCCTTGGCTCCCTTCGCCCCCAAAGACCAGAGCACTGCCCCCCTGGGGGCGGTAGGACCCACTTTGGGACCACTGCTTTAAACTATAAAAAGTGAGGTTCTGGGAATTTTTCTTATTCTGAATGATGATTACAGATAAGAATTCATGGATAGAATTGAAAATGTGATAGACAACAGCTTGTGGTAACTCTGAAAAGCATAGATTTCTTGATTATAGTATTTTTTATTGAATAACCGGTAATTTATACATGATATACATAATTTATTTACCATTTTGATTACCTTTGTTGATTGATAAGTCTGTTTCTGTAAACCGTCAGGAAAAATTTATCCTCTTATAAGTTCTACAATGTAAAATGATAATTTTTTCTTCTCTGAAACCTAATGAGTGAAGTATAAAAGATATTGATGAAAATCTAACATGCAAGCTTTCTTAAGGCTGACTTAATGTCAAAAAAATCACCTGCGGTATCTTGGTGAATATTTACACTGAAGATAATAGTACCTGCTGTGATTCTCAGTGTTCTAGGGATTTCATATAATCATCTGCTCTATAATATTTTTACTGTGGATAAAAAAATGATCTATAATTATTTTTTGTGATTTAGAAAAACTTCTTATTTATTCACATATTGTTTTCCAATATCTTTGATTTTACATACTTCTAAAAATTACGCGGCTTCACTATTTACAAGTCAAATCTTAGTGCCTATGCTTTGCTTCCTTTCTTCAGATGCACTTTATTCTAATAGGATTCCTTTGTCTATTTGGCTTTCTTTGTAACCGAACTATCAATTTCATCGTATTATGACATTTAGATTTAAAAATTGTTCGTGAAATTGACGTCTTACTATAATTTTTATGGAGCTAAGTAGTGAGTCAATCTAAACATCTTTGCAGAACATAACCATTAGTATGTTCAATATACGATGAATTTGTAGTGTTATTAATGAACTGTTTGCAGTTCTATTGTTGAGAATTCAACAACTATGAAGTTGATATTATGCTAATGCTTGGTGTAGATAGTGGTTTGGCTCAGACTCCTGTTGTCTTGCACCCTTGCAGTTAGTGAGATATTTCCATGTCCATTCTTATCATGAACTGAGGAACCTGACAATTTCGGTGCTGGCTTTGTTTGACGAGATTTCATCATTGTCCTTTATAAATGCTGTACTATTTAAAAAGGTCTGCTCTTACTGAAGAATGCCTTTACAGATTCCATGCAATTGAAAATAACCATGTGCATAGCTAATAATGAAAAATGAATTTATTCATGTAAATTATTAACATTATAACATGAAAGTGAAATTTAGAGTGATAAGAGATGTACTGTTTCCATAAAATAAAGATTTTCTTTAGTGATGTAACAACTAAGAACTGATGAGTAATGATCACCTGATGATGAAGATTGCTTGCTGAAACCTGGTTGTGTCTTCTCAATAAAAAATATGGAAAAAATACAATACCTCTCTTCATTCTATGCATTGTATTTCCTTAATACCTTGCAACTGGTTTACATTTATATAAGTTAAAGTTTGGACTTTCTGTCTTTTCTATTTATTCATGCACCTTCTCTCTACCATTAAATCAAATGATCAAAAGCTGTTTATGCAGCAATGCAAGCAAGCAATTCATCAAGCTGTGTGCTGTGCAAATGCAGCACTATTGCATGACTATTTTAAATTCCCCTTTCTTTGAAAATCTAAAATTTGAACAGTTGTAATATGTTTGGAAGTAACCATATGTTGTTAAAGATGAGTACCTTGGATGAAAGTTGCTCTTGTAACCAGATTATCTCTGCTACCAGCTCTGGTACTTTGAAGCCAATAATTCTCTTAATCTGGTTTGGAAATCAATTCTTAAAAAAGATTTTATTTTCAATTAGGAGTTAGTAGTACTTCAACTTAAGTTTAACACAGTTATCTAGCAATTAGAGAGAGAACGCTACCAAGCCTCAATCTTGATTAAAGAGGAAACCAGTTAGATCTTCCCATACAAGTTATACACAACTTTGACAATTCTTGTACAGACCTTTTATCATATTGAATATAATCTCCTCTATCTTCTTCTTTTGAAAAACTTCCCAAATTATCTTCATTGGAATGCTATCATATGCCTTCTCTATATTAATAACACCAATGTTAAATCTTCTTTCCACTCCTAGCTTCTTTCCATTTTTACCCTGATTGAGAATATGAGGTCTTGATGTCAAAAAACTAAAATTTCTAATTCAGTTCTTCAAAAGAAGAAAGGCATTTAATCAATCATAATAAAATTCACATTGTTGAAATTTGTTGTGATTCAAATCCAGTGTTGTAACAAGGGTAATTTTCCTAGAAAGATATCAACATGTCCTATGTCACTGGACCACTAACAAATTTATAAATTTAAACTTTCTATCTCCTCAGTAAGTTAGCCAAATAATTTCTCAAAAATTTCTTCTATGTATTTATTTTAGGAGTTACAAACATTGCATAAATAAATATACATACAATGGTGATTATTATACAGGATATATTTAATCTTGTCAACAGTGCATACTTCCCTCCATATAGTGAGAAGGGAATTCCAGCAAAACAGTATCAATATTATCTCAAATATAAGCATTTAATAAAAAGACTTGGTGATATATTATGAACAAAGGGAATGTAGACTTCACAGTAAAAGCACAATGGAACATGTTCCTCCTCTACATACTGATGTCAGATAAAAGAAAGTTTAAGAACATCCTCTCTTAAATTTATGATAAAAGTGAGCCACCTTATATTTTTTCGCAATATATTCTCTAAACCGTAAACTATCGGCCATTTCCATTGAATTATGCTTCGATGTTTGATACTGACTATCGGAAATCTCTTTATATCAGAAAGAGGAAAAAAGGAGCAACAAAATATAAGTTATTAATATAAAATATCAACATAGAATAGTAATAATTATAGGTAAAATAAGTGATAAAGGTTGACAAGAAATTAAAATCATCTTGTATAATAATCACTGTCGTGTACATTTTAATAATCCGATGTCAGTAACTCTTGCAGGAATCCCATAGATGAACCTTTTTAAATTAATGTCAATCACTCCCCAACGTCATAGAATTATGCAGTTTAGAGATTCTTTAGCGTGCTATACACCTATGTTTATTTTTCTACCAAATGGATCTTGACTTCACCTTGGATGACTAAGGAATGCTCACATAGAAATGCACGTAAGATTTAATATAAATAAATTTTTAAAGTAGAATATTAAAAAAGATTTATTTCCGTGATTTATTTGTAATAAATAAGGGTACATGAATAAATATGGATAACTATAAGAACGTCACCATAATTTTTATTCCTATAGGTTTCCTGAAACTAAAAGAGGGCGCGAAAAGCGCCACCATAGTCGAAACGAGTTTCATTTAGTTTTGATTCTCACAGTCTTGAATTAGCTTCAGAGGGAGGAACGTCATAGTAATGTGGGAGAGTACGCAGGCTTGATATTCAGCGGTAAGTGTGACTTGCGGATGAATTTGAAATAATTTTAGTAAATGGATACCGTAATACATTCTGGTTGAGTCATTTAATTATATTCGCTTAATTAACTATAAGTTATAACACAAGTTGGTATGAATTATTCTATAGCATCGCCGATGAAAGGACTTCTTCAACGTTCGTCTAGGAACGTCTCGTCGTGATGAAGAGGATGCCAGAGTGTACCCAAGTAAAGTAAGTCCTTTTAATCCTGTTATCTTTCGAGCTTCGTTCCATAAAATCTTTTTAGTGAATCTATCAAATGTGGATTTTCGGCTCGATTTTCGTTTAGTGAGAACGGTTACCTTTTTGCCGCCAAAAATTGTTAGGGCGGGTGGAACGTTTATTATCCTGATTAACGCGTAATCTGTTCTCATAATTGAGATTCTAACGACGTTCTGCCCTTTTGAGTATGAAAGGCATTCGTAATTTAGTGAAAGTACGCGATAATTGACACCCTTTTCGCATTTTCTTGCTTTTGGCTATAGTTCGTTTGAAATCCTTTCCAATAGGACATGCCTCGAGTTTAATTCTGTGAAATTGAGTTTCTACAATCATACATTCTGTGATAACCTTCTCCGTAGTTATTTTTTGCAACTTATTGGAAGAATTTCCATAGCAAATCAATTTCATCATTAGAGATAGGGCGAGTGGAATAGACATAAGAGAGACGGTTTATCATCATGTTAGTGGCTCCTCAATAATGCCTTTCTGCTCTTCCGTGATTTTTCACTCCTTTCGTAGGATTTTATCGTTCTTGCATTGTCTACACGTTATCGTAATAGGATAAAATTCTGTGCGACCATAGCAATCGTTTAAATGTCCTTTATAAAGAAGTGGTTGAAATTATAAAACATATCTTTCTAATGAATTATTATATCAACCTCAAGTGAAATTGTCAACCTCTTTTGCAAAACATTTATTCCCAAATTAATATTTAGTGATTTCGAATTCACGGGTGCAGTACATTTTGGCGCGAATCTGTTTTGGTGCAGGCCATTTTGGCGCGGTTTTCGGCGGTTAAGATGTATTCGCATGAATGAATGGAAATGTCTTTATGTTAATATATAATATATTTTAATATATGCAATGCTTTTAAAAATAGAGTCATGCTTTTGGCTTCGAAAAATGCTGCACATTCTATAATACACATTAAGTTATACAAAATCTAACGAATTATTTACTATGGATACTCGTATTAGGAGCTCAATGAAATTAATCAAGGTATCTCAATGAAATAAAAGTCTTAAATTTATCATGTTACATTTAATTTTATAATGCAATTGTTTACTTTTGCTAGTTGATGTTCATTTATTGGTTGAACGGTGAGTGTCCGCTTTACTATTTGCTGTTATTTTCTTAGATAATCTTGAAATTATTATGTTAAGTGCTTGTGCAAAATTTTTACTTTGCGATGGTGGTCTAAGGCCTGACTGGATATCTTCTTAAGGTAGAAACCATCGCTAACATATAGTGACTTCCGAACTATACCTTGAGGGTGTAACATTCAGTATTCCTCCCAGCTTCTCTCCGCAGATGTATGCAATTCTGGCGATAGAATACGGAGTTCACCCAATAGTGTATGCGATATTTTCAAATAATTAGCGCATCGTTTACGTGAAAGTGGTTCACCTCTTTAGATTATTTACACAATATTGTAGCTGATTTCAATCGTACGATTTTGAGAAAGCAACGCAAAACTCAATGAAGGAGGTGGCAAGCGAAGATTTGATCCGCGGAAATATTGGCGCTACGGTTATTTTCGCGTAATAAAATGGTCATTTATGAAGGAAAATATCTATATTAAAGTTGACTGTTACTGAAATCGCTAGATCGAATGCAGCATTTTAATCCTATTACGTAAAAATTAGAGGTACGCTCTACCCGGATCGGTGGGCATAATATACATTCAGGGAGAGAAACAATGATGCAGAATTAAAAGTAGAAAAGCCAAAATAATTACCTACGAGTAAATGATGCTTGCATATTTCAAGATAATTGGTGATTATTTCTCCAAAACATCTGATTTTCCTCGAAACTGCTTGCAAAAACATTCCCCTGTTAACATAAGTACATGCCATACATGGAAACGTTCTGATATTGAGCAAAGAACCGTTAAGGTTGACGTCGACATCCATTAAGACGCATTAAACAAAGCATATAGCATATATTAAATCTTCCATACATTTAACTATTACCTATGTTAATAATGAAAAAACTTTTATATATATGTATATGTAAGGGGAATGTTTTGGGTGTTTCATTTAATACTCCAAAAGCCGATACATTGCTTTACAGGCACTAGCATTATCGTAATTTTTTTCAACAGTTTCAAGAGCATGGCAACATCTTCCTTTTTGTTGTTCTTTTTGTTGCCTTCGCTGTCGTTTCGATCGTTGATTAGTTCAATTTCGCTTTTTCCACAGGGCGTTCCCGAAGTTGCTGAGGAGGAACATCACGGACGCAACCAATTCAGATCCGTCAAACACAGACATCACAGCGGCATACGTGCAAAACATAGGTTTTCTCAGGTTTAATAAATAATTTATTAGTGTATCAAATTGTGATTTACCATGCCATGACTGAATGACATTAGATAATTGTTTTGTAGTATATAACGAAGCTAATCCATTAAATACCCATGAATGTATTTTTTTCAGGCCCTATCCCTTTTCCGTATTCCAAAAGGTTATAGTTGTGATGTATTATGTCCGACTGTTATTTTCCAAAATCAAATAGTACGCATAGATCTATTTATTGTGATGTGGTTTAAGAAAGTATTGATTATCGTCCGATTTGGTGTTCGATTATAATGTAAGATTTTATAAATATATACGTTTATTAGAAACAGTAAGTGTATGATATTGCATTTAACATTCCAATGGTGATAAATTTCTTTTCAGGGATACTCATCTTTGTAATTCTTCTTCAACAGGTTCAAGGAACATGGCTCCGTCTTCCTTGTTGTTGCTTTCGCTGTTGTTTCGATCGTTGATTTCGGTACTCTTCCATTTCCGTGGTGTTGGGTTGCATTTCAAATGCAGGAGGATATGAGGTCTTCCTCTACACCTAACGTCATGGCAGGGGCAACATCACACACATATATCACAGCGAATTACTTGCAAACATATCTCTAGGTTTACAGTGTTTAATTAGTCATATTACAATTCGTTTTAATACTCACTTTATTACATTATGAACGATTGTGATTCTTAAATGGTGATGTAGTGTGTAACAGTGCTCTTTAATATAATATCCATGCATGTATTTTTTCCAGGGCTTATAATTTGAAGTTCTTTCCACAGGTTCGAACAGGATTTATCCCGTATTGTAGAATGCGAGCGAAGTATTTTTGCTGGTAGGTCGATGTGTTAGTGAGTGAGTTCGTTTTTCTCGAGTTTGCGTGAGACGTATGCGATTTACGTCTTAGGGTGTAGGTAATTTTTCGCGATTCGAAGCTTATCGTTAGGGCTTTGCGTAAAACGTGTCCGTTAGGATAATGTCCGATAGATGCGAATACTTAACTGCTTTTATGCGTTAGATCGTATCGCTAAGACCGAGACGATTAGTCGGTCATTCGCGTGATTTTTGTATGAATATGATGGAAATTGATGGAATCTGGTTCTACCTATGGTGAGCTTGCTATGATGTGTGATTTATTGCTGCAAGTGCACTTGCATGAGTGGCTGACAGTGCTTTAAACCTTTCCCGGTAGTTAGATTCCTTATTTGTAGTTAGACCTTTGTGGTGGTGGGTGAGTGTGTGGAAGGTAAAATCGGATTACCAATCCAATTTCCATCCAAATTAGTTTCACGTTAAATGAAAACCGCAGGGACTTGGTATTTTCTCAGCGATTTAGTAGATATAAGAGATGATATTCGTAAGTTCTCCGTGCGTAGATTCGGAATGCGTCTTAGATTGCGGTGGTCGTAGATGAAACCAGCAGTCGATATTAGATACATGAGGTTCAATTCGAAGCCTTTCGCTGTCTGCGTTAGGTCATCAAACCATTTTTTAGCCTTAATGGTGCCCATTTAACCTTATCCCTTTTTCGTATTTCATAAGGTTTGTAGTTGTGACGTATTATGTTCGACTGTTATTTTTAACCATTATATTCTATGCATTGAAGTATATATGTATTGTGTTAAGGATTTAAAAAGGTAGATTGCCTAATATTCGACTGTGTTTTTAACTTTAATGTATGCCTTTATATAATTATGTATGTATATTTGAAAGAGAGTGTGTATGGTATTATATTTAATATTCCAATGGTAATTAATTTTTTTCAGGCACTTTCATCTTCTTATTTTGCGACAGGTTCAGGAACATTGCTTCATCTTCCTTGTTGTTGTTGTTGCTTTCGCTGTTGTTTCGATCGTTGATTTCGGTTCACTTCCATTTCCGTGATGTTGGGTTGCATTTCAAATGCAGGAGGAATTGGGGTCTTCCTCTACGCCTAACATCATTTCAGGGGCAACATCAGGTAGTCTTCGGTTTCGTTCGATTCCGCTTCGTGTCCTCTAAAGTATTTGAGGGTTTTAAGAAATGCCTTAACGGTCTTAAACCCGATGACGATACAATCCTCACCTAACACCTCCGCGTGGTAGAGGACGGGCAACGTGTACATATGTATATATGTATGCGGCTAAGTTAGGGAGGGCCATAACGGATACCGGGAGAAGTATCCACACTCCATGTCTTCTAATGGAGCAGAGAGCATTCTGTTGTCCTGGGGTTACAAATGGAGCCCGAATTTGGTAGGGCCATAGGCAGGTGGAGAGATTTAGGGTGGGTGCTAGAATCAATTCCTTAGCAGACAGAGTAGGAACTGTTTCTTTAGCGCATTAGCTGGCAGTGTAGTGTTTAGTTCGTTTCGTGCTTCTTCTGCAGAGGGCGTTACCGAGTCCCCTGTGGAGTTACATGACGGACACAACCAATTTAGATCCTTTACACACTGACCTCGCGGCGACACGTGCAACACGTAGGTTTGTCAAGTTTAAATAATAATATTAATAGTGTATTAAATTGTGATTTCTCATGCGATGACTGAGTGACATTGGATAATTGTATTCTAGTATGTAACAATGCTAATCCATTTAATACACATAAATGTATTTTTTTTCAGACCCTATCATTTTGTATTAGAAAAGCTTTTTAATTGTTATGTCTTATATCCGACTGTTATGTTTCATATTCATATGGGATGGATAGAACTATTTATTGTAATATGGTTCATATGGGTCGATTTCTTTACGTGCGACTTGTTTCTTAATTTAAATTTAAGCATTTGTATATATGTATATTTGAAAGAGTAGGTTTTTGCTATTACATTTAATATTCCAATGGTGATTATTTTTTTTTCAGCCACCTTCATCTTTGCAATATCCTGCAACAGGTTCAGGAATATGGCTCCGTCTTCCTTGTTGTTGTTGTTGTTGCTTTCGTTGTCGTTTCGATCGTTGAGTTAGGTACTCTTCCATTTCCGTGATGTTGGATTGCATTTCAAATGCAGGAGGATATGGGGACGTCCTCTACACCTAACGTCATGGCAGAGGCAACATCACACACATATGTCACAGGGAATTACTTGCAACATTCCTCTAGGTTTAGTGTGTTTAATTAGTCATATTTCAATTGTTTTATTATTCAATTTATTACAATATGATCGATCGTGATTCTTAAATGGTGATGTAGTGAGTAACAGTGCTCTTTAATATAATATCCATGCATGTATTTTTTCCAGGCCTTATAATTTGAAGTTCTTTCCACAGGTTCGAACAGGATTTATCCCGTATTGTAGAATGCGCGCGAAATATTTTTGCTGGTAGGTCGATGTGTTAGTGAGTGAGTTCGCTTTTCTCGAGTTTGCGTAAGACGTATGCGATTTACGTCTTAGGGTGTAGGTAATTTTTCGCGATTCGAAGCTTATCGTTAGGGCTTAGCGTAAATCGTGTCCGTTAGGATAATGTGCCATAGATGCGAATTATTTACTACTTTTGCGCGTTAGGTAGTATCGCTAAGACCGAGACGATTCGTCGGTCATTCGCGTGCTTTTCTTATGAATATGATGGAAATTATTTGGAATCTGGTTCTACCTATGGTGTGTTTGCTATGATGTGTGATTTATTGCTGCAAGTGCACTTGCATGAGTGGCTGACAGTGCTTTAAACCTTTCCCGGTAGTTAGATTCCTTATTTGTAGTTAGACCTTTTGGAACCTACGCTTGTGGTGGTGGGAGTGTGTGGAGGGTAAAATCGGATTACCAATTGAATTTCCATCCAATTAAGTTTCATGTTAAATGAAAACCGCAGGGACTTGGGATTTTCTCAGCGATTTAGTAGAAATAAAAGATGATATTCGTAAGTTCTTGCGTAGATTCGGAATGCGTCTTAGATTACGGTGGCCGTAGATTAAAGCAGCAATCGATATAAGATTCCTTGGATTCAATTAGATGCCTTTCGCTGTGTTCGTTAAATCTTCGAACCATTATTTAGTATTAATGTAGCCCATGTGACCTTATCCCTTTTTCGTATTTCATAAGGTTTGTAGTTGTGACGTATTATGTTCGACTGTTATTTTTCACAATCATATTCTATGCATTGAACTATGTATTTTGTTTAGGATTTAAAAAGGTAGATTGTATAATGTTCGACTGTGTGTTTAACTTTAACGTTAGCCTTTAATATATATAATATATATAATATATATAATATATATAATAGATATAATATATAATATATATAATATATATAATATATATAATATATATAATATATATAATATATATATATATATATATATATATATATATATATATATATATATATATATATATATATATATATATATATATATATATACGTATACTTGAAAGAGTGTGTGTATGGCATTACATTTAATATTTTAATGGTTATTAATTTTTTTCAGCCTCCTTCATCTTTGCAATATTCTGCAACAGGTTCAGGAATATGGCTCCTCCTTCCTTGTTGTTGCCTCTTTCGTTGTCGTTTCGATCGTTGAGTTAGGTACTCTTCCAATTCCATAATTTTGGATTGCATTTTAAATGCAGGAGGATATGGGGACGTCCTCTACACCTAACTTCGTGGCAGGGGCAACATCACTCCCATATGTCACAGGGAATTACTTGCAAACATACCTCTAGGTTTAATGTGTTTAATTAGTCATATTTCCGTGTACTACTTACATCCTGTTCTGTGTGTGAAAATCCTGTTATGCTGAAGTAATTGTGCAAGCAGAACAAATGGAAGCAATTGTGAAATGACACTGGCTGAACTTTAACTTCTTCCTGTGTCATAGAGTGACATAGGATCTTGTGATAAGACAAGCCCCAACAGGCACAGAGAGACAGTGGTGAGCAACAATAGGGTGCATGCACTGAGAATCCTCTCTGTGATCTAGGCAAACTACAAGTCCTAGGCATAGAATTTCATGCATTATATACCCTTCATGGATATTGTATTTAACCAAAGTGGTTTCTTTACTGTTATTGTGCTATGGAAGAGCTTAATGTGTAAGAACTTTCACATATTGGTATCATATACATTCATCTGAATGTTGTGCATTAATAGTTTGGTATTTCAATTGTATGTTTAATTTGGTATATCAAAATGTTTTGAGTCAGTTAATCTTTGTTCTGAATTCAACATGTTTCCTTAGGTGCAAATTAGGTTGGTTCACCTAACCTAATTTCAGTATAATGTCAGATGTAGGCCTTCTGATATGCTTTCCAGATGCCTACATGCAAGCTCCTCTTTGCCAAGTAATCAAAGTTTTGTCTGTGCTCCATCGTTCATTTGGTCTTCTTCTTGGTCTCTTCACATCTCTTGATGTGAGGTTGAGAACTTTTTTCATGTGTGTGTGGGTGTGTGAATGTGTATCTTTAGAGGAAAATGTGTGCGTGTGTTATTATAGAAAATGTATGTGTGTGTATGTGAATGTGTATATTTTATTTTCATTGTATTATCTTCTTTTTGTTATGGTTGTTCTAATTGAGTTTCTCTGAATTGTTACCGAATCTTTCAGGTATTATATATGCTATATTTCTATATTGTTCAATTTGATTTATGTGCATAAAAATTTATGAACTGCCTTTGGGAGGTTTTAGAGGGGTTTCCCTCTCAACATAGGGCAAATGCCAGGCAGACTGGCACTGTGGCACCCCTCTAAAAATTAAATAAAGATATTAGCAATAATTGAATGGCCTTTTATATGTTCTTATTTAACCTTTATACCATACCTAATGAAGATAGTGAAAAAGGTATATTTGGTACCTAACATGCTAATATTGGTGTATCATAAACTTGATCTTACAAAAAAGTATTGCTTTTGTCAGATTCTCATGAATTTTGCAAGAAAATTCATATTGACACTTAGATAAACTTGAGTAAAATAAATATCAGGATATACATCTATATGTAGATTCTATTTTGTATAAGTTAGATTGAATTTTAAAATTTAGACTTCATATGCAAATATGCATTGCTGCTACCTTTTATCATATACTTAAAATGAGGAAGCTTATGATTTTAAATCAACTAAAAGAGCATTAAAAAATCTAGATAAACATGCCTGTATTTTGAACATTATATCCTGATGTTGATGTTTTTTTAAATAGGGTGTTATATTTTACCCTTTTTGGCCAAAAACAGCCTTCTTGTAAGATTTTTCAAATTTCTAGCAAATTATTACTTTATTACGGAGATACCTTGCTTATTTCAGATGATGAAGTTGATATTGTGGTAACACTTACTCTAGATGGCGTATGTGGAAAATGCAATCTGCCAATATGTTTAAGATCAGTGATTCGATTCTCTGTCCCTTCCTTTTTTTTGCCTTTAGATTTATTTTGGGTAGACGTCTTTACGTGAAAAATACTTTATCTCTTTTGCAAGAGGTTACATTTTGGTAGAAGCTGAAGATAGATTTGATAATCTAATAATTATATTTATATAGTGATATAGTGACTATTTTAATGGGAGGGATGGGCTTGATGACATGATACCAGTTTTCCAACGTCCGGTTTAATATCAATTAGCCGGAGTCTTAAATCACTGCATTCACAAACCTGAAGTCTGTTTCTCTGCTTGGAAATAAGCTGAATAACTGCGCTAAAACCATGTTCCACCAAATACAAAGTCGGAAATGCAAGGAGTTTTTTACCACCATCCATAATGCAGGATAACAGTCCGAAACCTCCTTCTGTAACCAAAACTGTTGATAATTTATTTTAAATTTTGGTTTCAGTTCAATGTCATTTTTTAGTTCAATCATTTCTTCCTCTAATACTACAAACTCCTCAAAATCTACAAACGGATTTATAGCCCAGTCTGGAATTTCCAACAAAAGAAGATTTGAAGAAACCGCTACATCATATTATCATGGAGGGTGGCTAAATGGTCACAAAAGACTCTCAAATCATCATCACCTATACCAGCTTGCTCTTCTAGCTGTAGGAAGGAATGAAATTGATGAAGCTCGCAGCGACCTATGTTGCGCTTAAATAAATGCAACTTAGAAATAAATACAGTCACCACAGATTTTGCCTTTAAAAGGTTTATATCATTTCCCTGCAATTTTAAATTCGTTTCGTTAAACTTTGCAAACAAGTCAGATTAAAATGCAACCTCACTCCTAGTATCTTTAAGGTTTTTGCTGAGAAAGGCATCTTTATCCTCAAAAAACTGCATGACAGTGTCATAATGATTATAAAAGAGTCTTAAACAATTGCCTTTTGATATACAGGAAACTTCTGTGTGTAATATTAAACGTTTAAAATTTTCATCGTTCTCATCACAAAACTCTCTGAAGAGAAGATCATTAAGAGGGATTTGGGGGCATTTCAAGCAAAATCAAAGCATGGGCTTAGATTTTGTTAACTGCTGTAATTACTGTGTTTAAGGACTTATAAAGGCAATCACTCAGTTTTTTAGCCACTAAATGTTGTCGGTGAATGACAAAATGAATAGCAAAGACATTTGGTACATATTTTCTTAAGCATTCAATACAACCATGATGACGACCAGTCATTGACAGACTGTCCGTCTGTCGCAACAGCATGTATGTTAGAAAGTGGAATTTTTTGTCGCTGAAGAAATGCTTTACAATACGAAGTATTGACTCACCTTTAGTCAGTTTCTAATTGCCTTGCAAACAACAACTCCTGATATATATTTTCATCTTTAATAAAGGGTATGTAAGCTAGAAGCAGAGATTCATTACCTGGCAAAGTTGACTCATCAATTGCAATGCAAATTCTGTTGTTCTCAGTATGCTACACAATATATCTTCCACATTGTCAGCCATTTCATCTATTCATTGTTGAACTGAAGTGTTGCATAGGGGAATTTTTTTTATTGTATCATATCGTGGCTTATGGAGAACAGTACTCAGGACTTCACTTACTGCTGCTAAGATGAGTTCTTCACCAATTATGTGGCTTTCCAGATTTGGCTATTAATAGTGAAATATAATACGATGCACGCAAACCATAAGTGATATTTTTTGAAGCATTACACAACATACTTGAGAGTGTTGGACGATTTTGCATTCTGTCACGAAGAGACTGAAAAATAGTTAATGTCTTATCTGTCTTGTCAGGATGTGCCTTCCTCAAATGACAATAAGCGGTTTTCGGAGCAAATTTCGGCTTAATATCGAAAATTTTCAAAACTCTTGCTAAAGGAGCAGTTTACGAAGCAAATTTCCATTATTTTGGAAGATATTTAAATACCTTCCTGAATCAGCCGTTTTCGGAGCAAATTTCGCCTTAAAATGTATGATTTTTTAAAAATCTTGCTAAATAAGTAGTTTTCAGAGCATATTTTGGCTTATTTTGGATGATTTTTCAAATAACTTGCTGAATAAGCCGTTTTCGGAGCAAATTTAGGCTAAATTTGGATGATTCTTCAAATATCTTGCTAAATAAGCCGTTTTCGGAGCAAATTTCCGCTTAATTTGGAAGATATTTAAATACCTTCCTAAATAAGCAGTTTTCAGAGCAAATTTCGCCATAAGATTTTTAAAAATCTTGCTATATAAGCCGTTTTAGGAGCAAATTTCGACTTAATTTGGAAGATTATTAAAAGATCTTGCTACATAAGTAGTTTTCGGAACAAATTTTGCCTTAATTTAGAAGAAATCTCAAATATTTTTCGAAATAAGCCGTTTTCGGAGGAAATTTCGGCTTAATTTGGGACATTTTTCAAATATCTTCCTAAATTAGCGGTATTAGGAGGAAATCTTGGCTAAATTTTGGAAGATTATTGAAATATCTTGTTAATTCAGCCGTTATTTGAAAATTCTCGGCTTAATTTGGGGATTTTTTCAAATATGTTGCAAAATAAGCAGTTTTTGGAGCAAATTTCAGCTTTTTTAGGAAGATTTTCCCAATATCTCGCTAAATAAGCCGTTTTCGAGAAATTTAGTCTTCAAATGGATGATTTTACAAATATTTTGCTCAATAAGCCGTTCTCGCAGCAAATTTCGCCTTATTTTGGAATATTTTTCAGATATCCTCCTCTGTAAGGATTATTCGGAGCAAATTTCGGCTTAAAATGGAAGATTTTTTCAAATATCATGCTAAATAGGCCGATTTCGGAGAAAATTTCGGCTTAATTTGGAAGATTTTTTAAATATTTTGCTTAAGTAGCCGTTTTTGGAGCAAATTTAGGCTTAAAATGGAAGATATTTTGAAATATTTCGCTAAATAAGCCGTTTTCGGAGCAATTTTCGGCTTAATTTAGAAGAAATCTCAAATATCATTCTAAATAAGCCGTTTTCGGAGCAAATTTCTGCTTATTTTGGAAGATTTTTCAAATATCTTGCTTAAGTAGCCCTTTTCGGAGCAAATTTCGGCTTAATTTAGAAGATTATTAAAAGATCTTGCTACATAAGTAGTTTTTGGAACAAATTTTGGCTTAATTTAGAAGAAATCTCAAATATTTTTCGAAATAAGCCGTTTTAGGAGGAAATTTCGGCATACTTTAGAAAATTTTTTCATATATCTTGCTAAATAAGCTGTTTTTGGGGCAAATTCCGGCTTATTGAGGAAAGTTTTTCAAATATCTTGCTAAATAAGCCGTTTTCGTAGCAAATTTCGGCTTAATTCTGAAGATTTCTTCAAATATCTTGCTAAATAAGCCGTTTTCGTAGCAAATTTCGGCTTACACTGGAAGATTTCTTCAAATATCTTCCTACATAACCCGTTTTCGGAACAAATTTTGGCTAAATTCCTAAGATTTTTCAAATATCTTCCAATATAAGTCGTTTTTGGTGCTAATTTTTGCTTAAATTGGAAGATTATTCTAATATCCTGCTAATTAAGCCGTTTTCCGAGAAAATTGCAGCTTCAAATCAATGATTTTTCAAATATTACGCTATATACGCCGTTTTCGGAGCAAATTTCGGCTTAAAATGGAAGATATTTTCAAATATTTCACTAAATAAGCCGTTCTCGGAGCAAATTTCGGCTTATTTTGGAAGATTTTTTAAATATTTTGCTTAAGTAGACGTTTTCGGAGCAAATTTAGGCTGAAAATGGAAGATATTTTCAAATATTTCGCTAAATAAGCCGTTTTCGGATCAAATTTCAGCTTAATTTGGAAGATTATTAAAAGATCTTGCTACATAAGTAGTTTTCGGAACAAATTTTGGCTTAATATAGAAGAAATCTCAAATATTTTTCGAAATAAGCCGTTTTTGGAGGAAAATTCGGCATACTTTAGAAGATTTTTTCATATATCTTGCTAAATAAGCCGTTTTTGGTGCAAATTGTGGCATAATTTGGAAGATTTTTCAAATATCTTGTTGAATAAGCCTTTTTCGGAGCAAATTTAAGCTTAATTTGGAAGATGTCTTGAAATATCTTGCTAAATAATCCGTTTTCGGAGCAAATTTCGGCTTACTCTGGAAGATTTCTTCAAATATCTTGCTACATATGCCGTTTTCGGAAAAAATTTTGGCTAAATTTCTAAGATTTTTCAAATATCTTCCAAAATAAGCCGTTTTTGGTGCTAATTTTTGCTTATTTTGGAAGATTTTTCAAAAATCTTGCGAAATATGCCGTTTTATAAGATAATTTCGGCTTCAGATAGATGATTTTTCAAATATATCTGTAAATATGCAGTTCTCGGGGCAAATTTCGGCTTAATTTGGAAGATTTTTCAAATATCCTCCTAAGTAAGGCGTATTCGGAGCAAATTTCGGCTTAAAATGGAAGATTTTTTCAAATATTATGCTAAATAGGCCGTTTTCGGAGCATATTTCGGCTTAATTTGGAAGATTTTTCAAATAACGTCCTAAATAAGGCGTTTTCGGAGGAATCCTTTGCTCAATTTGGAAGATTATTAAAATATCCTGCTGTATAAGCCGTTCTAGGAGCAAATTTCGGCTTAATTTAGAAGAAATCTAATATATCATTCTATATAAGCCGTATTCGGAGCAAATTTCGGCTTATTTTGGAAATTTTGAAATATCTTGCTTAGGAAGCCGTTTTCGGAGCAAATTCAGGCTTAATTTGAAAGATTTTTCAAAAATCTTGCTAAAGAAACCGTTTTCGGAAAAAATTTTGGCATACCTTGGATGATTTCTTTAAATATCTTGCGAAATTAGCCGTTTCCAGAACAAATTTCGCCTTAATTTGGAAGATTTTTGAAATATCCTCCAAAATAAGCCGTTTTCGGTGATAATTTTTTCTTAATTTCGAAGATTATTGAAATATCCTGTTAATTAATCCGTTTTTTGAATAAATCTCTGCTTTGCTTGGTGGATTTTTCAAATATGTTGAAAATAAGACGTTTTCTGAGCCAATTTCAGCTAATGTTATAAGATTTAGAAATATTTTGCTAAGATGACGGTTTTCGAGAAAATTTCTGATTCAAATGGATGATTTTTCAAATATTTCTCAAAATAAGCAGTTCTCCGGGCAAATTTCGGCTTAATTTGGAAGATTTTTAAACATCCTCCTAACTAAGGAGAATTCGGAGCAAATTTCGGCTTAAAATGGAAGATTTTTTCAAATATCATGCTAAATAGGCCGTTTTCGGAGCAAGTTTCGTCTTAATTTGGAAGATTATTAAATGATCATGCTACATAGGTAGTTTTCGGAACTAATTTTGGCTTAATTTAGAAGAAATCTCAAATATGTTTCGAAATAAGCCGTTTTTGGAGGAAATTTCGGCATACTTTAGAAGATTTGTTTCAAATATCTTCCTAAATAAGACGATTTCGGAGACAATTTCAGCTTATTTTGGAAGATTTATTAAAAATATTGCGAAATAAGCCATTTTATAAGATAGTTTCGGCTTCAAATAGATGATTTTTCAAATATTACTCTAAATAAGCAGTTCTCGGGGCAAATTTCGGCTTAATTTGGAAGATTTTTCAAATATCATGCTAAATAGGCCATTTTCGGAGCAAGTTTCGGCTTAATTTGGAAGATCTTTCAAATATCTTGCTTAAGTATCCGTTTTCGGAGCAAATTTAGGCATAAAATGGAAGATATACTCAAATATTTCGCTAAATAAGCCGTTTTCGGAGCAAATTTCGGCTTAATTTATAAGATTATTAAACGATCCTGCTACATAGGTAATTTTCGGAACAAATTTTGGCTTAATGTTGTTGATATCTCAAATAGTTTTCGAAATAAGCCGTTTTTGGAGGAAATTTCGGCATACTTTACAAGATTTTTTCATACATCTTGCTAAATAAGCCGTTTTCCGGGCGAATTTCGGCTTATTGAGGAATGTTTTTCAAATATCTTGTTGAATAAGCCTTTTTCGAAACAAATTTCGGCTTAATTTGAAAAATTTCTTCAAATATCTTCCTAAATAGGCCGTTTTTGGAGCAAATTTCGGCTTATTTTGGAAGATATATTCAAATATTTTGCTACATAAGCCGTTCTTGGAGCAAATTTTGGCTTAATTTGGAAGATCATGCAAAGATCTTGCTAAAAAAGTAGTTATCGGAACAAATTTTGGCTTAATTTGGAGGAAATCTCAAATATTTTTCGAAATAAGCCGTTTTTGGAGGAAATTTCGGCATACTTTAGAAGATTTTTTCATATATATTGCTAAATAAGCCGTTTTTGATGCAAATTGTGGAATAATTTGGATGAATTTTCAAATTACTTGTTGAATAAGCCTTTTTCGGAGCAAATTACGGCTTAATTTGGAAGATTTTTCAAATATCTTGCTAAATAAGCCTTTCTCGGAGCAAATTTCGGCTTAATTTAGAAGATATCTCAAATATGTTTCGAAATAAGCCGTTTTTGGAGGAAATTTCGGCATACTTTAGAAGATTTTTTTCATATATCTTGCTAAATAACCCTTTTTCGGGGAAAATTTCGGCTTATTGAGGAAATTTTTTCAAATATCTTGCTAAATAAGCCAATTTCGGATTAAATTTCGGCTTACTCTGGAAGATTTCTTCAATATTCTTGCTACATAAGCCGTTTTCGAAACAAATTTTTGCTAAATTTCTAAGATTTTTCAAATATCTTTTAAAATAAGCCGCTTCTGGTGCAAATTTTTGCTTAATTTGGAAGATTATTCTAATATCTTGCTAAATAAGCCGTTTTCCGAGAAAATTGCAGCTTCAAATCAATAATTTTTCAAAATATTATGCTTAATAAGCCGTTTTCGGAGCAAATTTCGGCTTATTATGGAGATTTTTTAAATATCTTGTTTAAGTAGCCGTTTTCGGAGCAAATTTAGGCTTAAAATGGAAGATATTTTGAAATATTTCGCTAAATAAGCCGTTTGCGGAGCAAATTTCGGCTTAATTTGGAAGAAATCTCAAATAGTTTTCGAAATAAGCCGTTTTTGGAGGAAATTTCGGCATACTTTAGAAGATTTTTTCAAATATCTTGTTAAATAAGCCGTTTTTGGTGCAAATTGTGGCATAATTTGGAAGATTTTTCAAATATCTTGTTGAATAAGCCTTTTTCGGAGAAAATTTCGGCTTAATTTGGAAGATTTCTTCAAATATCTTCCTAAATAAGCCGTTTTTCGTGCAAATTTCGGCTTAATTTAGAAGATTATTAAATGATTTTGCTACATAGGTAGTTTTCGGAACAAATTTTGCCTTAATGTAGAAAAAATCTCAAATATTTTTCCAAATAAGCCGTTTTTGGAGGATATTTCGGCATACATTAGAAGATTTTTTTATATATCTTGCTAAATAAGACGTTTTCCGGGCAAATTTCGGCTTATTGAGGAATGTTTTTCAAATATCTTGCTAAATAAGCCGCTTTCGGGGTAAATTCTGGGTTATTATAGAAGAAATCTCAAATATCATTCTAAATAAGCCGTTTTCGGAGCAAATTTCGGCTTCATTTGGAAGATTTTAAAATATCTTGCTAAATAAGCCTTTTTCGGAGCAAATTTAGGCTTAATTTGGAAAATTTTCTCAAATATCTTCCAAAATAAGGAGTATTCAGAGCAAATTTTAGCTTAATTTGGAAGATTGTTATAATATCTTGCTAAATAAGACGTTTTCGGAACAAATTTCGGCTTAATTTAGAAGAAATCTCAAAAATCATTCTAAATAAGCCGTTTTCCGAGAAAATTGCAGCTTCAAATCAATGATTTTTCAAATATTACGCTAAATTAGCCGTTTTCCGTGCAAATTTCGGCATAAAATGGAGGATATTTTCAAATTTTTCCTAAATAAGCCGTTCTCGGAACAAATTTCGGCTTAATTTGGAAGATAATTAAAAGATCTTGCTACAGAAGTAGTTATCGGAACAAGTTTTGGATTTATTTAGAAGAAATCTCAAATATTTTTTGAAATAAGCCGTTTTTGAAGGAAATTTCGGCATACTTTAGAAGATTTTTTCATAATTCTTGCTATATAAGCCGTTTTCGTTGCAAATTGTGGCATAATTTAGAAGAATTTTCAAATATCTTGTTGAATAAGCCATTTTCGGAGCAAATTTCGGCTTAATTTGGAAGATTTCTTCAAATATCTTGCTAAATAAGCCGTTTTTGGAGCAAATTTCGGCATACTCTGGAAGGTTTCTTCAAATATCTTGCTACATAAGCCGTTTTCAGAACAAATTTTGGCTAAATTGCTAAGATTTTTCAAATATCTTACAAAATAAGCCGTTTCTGGTGCTAATTTTTGCTTAAATTGGAAGATTATTCTAATATCTTGCTAAATAAGCCGTTTTCAGAGAAAATTGCAGCTTCAAATCAATGATTTTTCAAAATATTACGCCAAATTACCCGTTTTCGGAGCAAATTTCGGCTTATTTTGGAAGATTTTTCAAATATCGTGTTGAATAAGCCTTTTTCGGAGAAAATTTAGGCTTAAAATGGAAGATATTTTCAAATACGTCGCTAAATAAGCCGTTTTCCGAGAAACTTTCGGCTTAATTTGGAAGAAATCTCAAATAGTTTTCGAAATAAGTCGTTTTTGGAGGAAATTTCGGCATACTTAGGAGATTTTTTCATATATCTTGTTAAATAAGCCAATTTTGGTGCAAATTGTGACATAATTTGGAAGATTTTTCAAAGGTCTTGTTGAATAAGCCTTTTTCGGAGCAAATGTCGGCTTAATTTGAAAGATTTCTTCAAATATCTTGCTACATAAGCCGTTTTCGGAACAAATTTTGGCTAAATGTCTAAGATTTTTCAAATATCTTCCATAATAAGCCGTTTCTGGTGCTTATTTTTGCTTAATTTGGAAGATTATTCTAATATCTTGCTAAATAAGCCGTTTTCCGAGAAAATTGCAGCTTCAAATTAATGATTTTTCAAGATATTACGCTAAATAAGCCGTTTTCGGAGCAAATTTCGGCTTATTTTGGAAGAAATCTCAAATAGTTTTCGAAATAAGCCGTTTTTGGAGGAAATTTCGGCATACTTTGGAAGATTTTTTCATATATCTTGCTAAATAAGCCGTTTTCGGGGAAAATTTCGGCTTATTGAGGAAATTTTTTCATATATCTTGCTAAATAAGCCAATTTCGGATTAAATTTCGGCTTACTCTGGAAGATTTCTTCAATATTCTTGCTACATAAGCCGTTTTCGGAACAAATTTTGGCTAAATTTCTAAGATTTTTCAAATATCTTTTAAAATAAGCCGCTTCTGGTGCAAATTTTTGCTTAATTTGGAAGATTATTCTAATATCTTGCTAAATAAGCCGTTTTCCGAGAAAATTGCAGCTTCAAATCAATAATTTTTCAAAATATTACGCTGAATAAGCCGTTTTCGGAGCAAATTTCGGCTTATTATGGAAGATTTTTTAAATATCTTGTTTAAGTAGCCGTTTTCGGAGCAAATTTAGGCTTAAAATGGAAGATATTTTCAAATATTTCGCTAAATAAGCCGTTTGCGGAGCAAATTTCGGCTTAATTTGGAAGAAATCTCAAATAGTTTTCGAAATAAGTCGTTTTTGGAGGAAATTTCGGCATACTTAGGAGATTTTTTCATATATCTTGTTAAATAAGCCAATTTTGGTGCAAATTGTGACATAATTTGGAAGATTTTTCAAAGGTCTTGTTGAATAAGCCTTTTTCGGAGCAAATGTCGGCTTAATTTGAAAGATTTCTTCAAATATCTTGCTACATAAGCCGTTTTCGGAACAAATTTTGGCTAAATGTCTAAGATTTTTCAAATATCTTCCATAATAAGCCGTTTCTGGTGCTTATTTTTGCTTAATTTGGAAGATTATTCTAATATCTTGCTAAATAAGCCGTTTTCCGAGAAAATTGCAGCTTCAAATTAATGATTTTTCAAAATATTACGCTAAATAAGCCGTTTTCGGAGCAAATTTCGGCTTATTTTGGAAGAAATCTCAAATAGTTTTCGAAATAAGCCGTTTTTGGAGGAAATTTCGGCATACTTTGGAAGATTTTTTCATATATCTTGCTAAATAAGCCGTTTTCCGGGCGAATTTCGGCTTACTGAGGAATGTTTTTCAAATATTTGTTGAATAAGCCTTTTTTGGAACAAATTTCGGCTTAATTTGAAAAATTTCTTCAAATATCTTCCTAAATAGGCCGTTTTGGGAGCAAATTTTGGCTTAATTAAGAAGAAATCTCAAATATCATTCTAAATAAGCCGTTTTCGGAGCAAATTTCGGCTTATTTTGGAAGATATTTTCAAATATTTTGCTAAATAAGCCGTTCTCGGAGCAAATTTTGGATTAATTTGGAAGATTATGCAAAGATTATGCTACAAAAGTAGTTATCGGAACAAAATTTGGCTTAATTTGGAAGAAATCTCAAATATTTTTCGAAATAAACCGTTTTTGGAGGAAATTTCGGCATACTTTGGAAGATTTTTCATATATCTTGCTAAATAAGCCGTTTTTGATGCAAATTGTGGAATAATTTGGATGAATTTTCAAATTACTTGTTGAATAAGCCTTTTTCGGAGCAAATTTCGGCTTAATTTGGAAGATTTTTCAAATATCTTGCTAAATAAGCCTTTCTCGGAGCAAATTTCGGCTTAATTTAGAAGATATCTCAAATATGTTTCGAAATAAGCCGTTTTTGGAGGAAATTTCGGCATACTTTAGAAGATTTTATTCATATATCTTGCGAAATAACCCGTTTTCGGGGAAAATTTCGGCTTATTGAGGAAATTTTTTCAAATATCTTGCTAAATAAGCCAATTTCGGATTAAATTTCGGCTTACTCTGGAAGATTTCTTCAATATTCTTGCTACATAAGCCGTTTTCGGAACAAATTTTGGCTAAATTTCTAAGATTTTTCAAATATCTTTTAAAATAAGCCGCTTCTGGTGCAAATTTTTGCTTAATTTGGAAGATTATTCTAATATCTTGCTAAATAAGCCGTTTTCCGAGAAAATTGCAGCTTCAAATCAATACTTTTTCAAAATATTACGCTGAATAAGCCGTTTTCGGAGCAAATTTCGGCTTATTATGGAAGATTTTTTAAATATCTTGTTTAAGTAGCCGTTTTCGGAGCAAATTTAGGCTTAGAATGGAAGATATTTTCAAATATTTCGCTAAATAAGCCGTTTGCGGAGCAAATTTCGGCTTAATTTGGAAGAAATCTCAAATAGTTTTCGAAATAAGCCGTTTTTGGAGGAAATTTCGGCATACTTTAGAAGATTTTTTCAAATATCTTGTTAAATAAGCCGTTTTTGGTGCAAATTGTGGCATAATTTGGAAGATTTTTCAAATATCTTGTTGAATAAGCCTTTTTCGGAGAAAATTTCGGCTTAATTTGGAAGATTTCTTCAAATATCTTCCTAAATAAGCCGTTTTTCGAGCAAATTTCGGCTTAATTTAGAAGATTATTAAATGATTTTGCTACATAGGTAGTTTTCGGAACAAATTTTGCCTTAATGTAGAAAAAATCTCAAATATTTTTCCAAATAAGCCGTTTTTGGAGGGTATTTCGGCATACATTTGAAGATTTTTTTATATATCTTGCTAAATAAGACGTTTTCCGGGCAAATTTCGGCTTATTGAGGAATGTTTTTCAAATATCTTGCTAAATAAGCCGCTTTCGGGGTAAATTCTGGGTTATTATAGAAGAAATCTCAAATATCATTCTAAATAAGCCGTTTTCGGAGCAAATTTCGGCTTCATTTGGAAGATTTTCAAATATCTTGCTAAATAAGCCTTTTTCGGAGCAAATTTCGGCTTAATTTGGAAAATTTTCTCAAATATCTTCCAAAATAAGGAGTATTCAGAGCAAATTTTAGCTTAATTTGGAAGATTGTTATAATATCTTGCTAAATAAGACGTTTTCGGAACAAATTTTGGCTTAATTTAGAAGAAATCTCAAAAATCATTCTAAATAAGCCGTTTTCCGAGAAAATTGCAGCTTCAAATCAAAGATTTTTCAAATATTACGCTAAATTAGCCGTTTTCCGTGCAAATTTCGGCATAAAATGGAGGATATTTTCAAATTTTTCCTAAATAAGCCGTTCTCGGAACAAATTTCGGCTTAATTTGGAAGATAATTAAAAGATCTTGCTACAGAAGTAGTTATCGGAACAAGTTTTGGATTTATTTAGAAGAAATCTCAAATATTTTTTGAAATAAGCCGTTTTTGAAGGAAATTTCGGCATACTTTAGAAGATTTTTTCATAATTCTTGCTATATAAGCCGTTTTCGGTGCAAATTGTGGAATAATTTAGAAGAATTTTCAAATATCTTGTTGAATAAGCCTTTTTCGGAGCAAATTTCGGCTTAATTTGGAAGACTTTTCAAAAATCATGCTACATAAGCCTTTTTTCGGAGCAAATTTCGGCTTAATTTGGAAGATTTCTTCAAATATCTTCCTAAATAAGCCGTTTTTGGAGCAAATTTCGGCTTAATTTAGAAGATTATTAAATGATCTTGCTACATAGGTAGTTTTCGGAACAAATTTTGGCTTAATGTAGAAAAAATCTCAAATATTTTTCGAAATAAGCCGTTTTTGGAGGGTATTTCGGCATACTTTAGAAGATTATTTTATATATCTTGCTAAATAAGACGTTTTCCGGGCAAATTCCGGCTTCATTTGGAAAAGTTTTTCAAATATCTTCCAAAATAAGGAGTATTCAGAGCAAATTTTAGCTTAATTTGGAAGATTGTTATAATATCTTGCTAAATAAGACGTTTTCGGAACAAATTTCGGCTTAATTTGGAAGATAATTAAATGATCTTGCTACAGAAGTAGTTATCGGAACAAGTTTTGGATTTATTTAGAAGAAATCTCAAATATTTTTCGAAATAAGCCGTTTTTGAAGGAAATTTCGGCATACTTTAGAAGATTTTTTCATAATTCTTGCTAAATAAGCCGTTTTCGGTGCAAATTGTGTCATAATTTAGAAGAATTTTCAAATATCTTGTTGAATAAGCCTTTTTCGGAGCAAATTTCGGCTTAATTTGGGAGATTTTTCAAACATCTTGCTAAATAAGCCTTTTTCGGAGCAAATTTCGGCTTATTTTGGAAGATTTTTCAAATATCTTGTTTAAGAAGCCGTTTTCGGAGCAAATTTAGGCTTGAAATGGAAGATATTTTCAAATATTTTGCTAAATAAGCCGTTCTCGGAGCAAATTTCGCCTTAATTTAGAAGATTATTAAAAGATCTTGCTGCATAAGTAGTTTTCGGAACAAATTTTGGCTTAATTTAGAAGAAATCTCAAAAATGTTTTTAGAAATAAGCCGTTTTTGGAGAAAATTTCAACATACTTTAGATGATTTTTTTCATATATCTTGCTAAATAAGCCGTTTTCGGGGCAAATTTTGGCTTATTGAGGAATGTTTTTCAAATTCCTTGCTAAATAAGACGTTTGCGGAAGAAATTTCGGATTAATTTGGTAGATTTTTCAAAAATCTTGCTAAATAAGCCATTTTCGGAGCAAATTTCGGCTTAATTTGGAAGATTTCTTCAAATATCTTGCTAAATAAGCCGTTTTTGGAGCAAATTTCGGCATACTCTGGAAGGTTTCTTCAAATATCTTGCTACATAAGCCGTTTTCGGAACAAATTTTGGCTAAATTGCTAAGATTTTTCAAATATCTTACAAAATAAGCCGTTTCTGGTGCTAATTTTTGCTTAAATTGGAAGATTATTCTAATATCTTGCTAAATAAGCCGTTTTCAGAGAAAATTGCAGCTTCAAATAAATGATTTTTCAAAATATTACGCTAAATTAGCCGTTTTCGGAGCAAATTTCGGCTTATTTTGGAAGATTTTTCAAATATCGTGTTGAATAAGCCTTTTTCGGAGAAAATTTAGGCATAAAATGGAAGATATTTTCAAATACTTCGCTAAATAAGCCGTTTTCCGAGAAACTTTCGGCTTAATTTGGAAGAAATCTCAAATAGTTTTCGAAATAAGTCGTTTTTGGAGGAAATTTCGGCATACTTAGGAGATTTTTTCATATATCTTGTTAAATAAGCCAATTTTGGTGCAAATTGTGACATAATTTGGAAGATTTTTCAAAGGTCTTGTTGAATAAGCCTTTTTCGGAGCAAATGTCGGCTTAATTTGAAAGATTTCTTCAAATATCTTGCTACATAAGCCGTTTTCGGAACAAATTTTGGCTAAATGTCTAAGATTTTTCAAATATCTTCCATAATAAGCCGTTTCTGGTGCTTATTTTTGCTTAATTTGGAAGATTATTCTAATATCTTGCTAAATAAGCCGTTTTCCGAGAAAATTGCAGCTTCAAATTAATGATTTTTCAAAATATTACGCTAAATAAGCCGTTTTCGGAGCAAATTTCGGCTTATTTCGGAAGAAATCTCAAATAGTTTTCGAAATAAGCCGTTTTTGGAGGAAATTTCGGCATACTTTGGAAGATTTTTTCATATATCTTGCTAAATAAGCCGTTTTCCGGGCGAATTTCGGCTTACTGAGGAATGTTTTTCAAATATTTTTTGAATAAGCCTTTTTTGGAACAAATTTCGGCTTAATTTGAAAAATTTCTTCAAATATCTTCCTAAATAGGCCGTTTTGGGAGCAAATTTTGGCTTAATTAAGAAGAAATCTCAAATATCATTCTAAATAAGCCGTTTTCGGAGCAAATTTCGGCTTATTTTGGAAGATATTTTCAAATATTTTGCTAAATAAGCCGTTCTCGGAGCAAATTTTGGCTTAATTTGGAAGATTATGCAAAGATTATGCTACAAAAGTAGTTATCGGAACAAAATTTGGCTTAATTTGGAAGAAATCTCAAATATTTTTCGAAATAAGCCGTTTTTGGAGGGTATTTCGGCATACTTTAGAAGATTATTTTATATATCTTGCTAAATAAGACGTTTTCCGGGCAAATTCCGGCTTCATTTGGAAAAGTTTTTCAAATATCTTCCAAAATAAGGAGTATTCAGAGCAAATTTTAGCTTAATTTGGAAGATTGTTATAATATCTTGCTAAATAAGACGTTTTCGGAACAAATTTCGGCTTAATTTAGAAGAAATTTCAAAAATCATTCTAAATAAGCCGTTTTCCGAGAAAATTGCAGCTTCAAATCAATGATTTTTCAAACATTGCGCTAAATAAGCCGTTTTCCGAGCAGATTTCGGCATAAAATGGAGGATATTTTCAAATATTTCGCTAAATAAGCCGTTCTCGGAACAAATTTCGGCTTAATTTGGAAGATAATTAAATGATCTTGCTACAGAAGTAGTTATCGGAACAAGTTTTGGATTTATTTAGAAGAAATCTCAAATATTTTTCGAAATAAGCCGTTTTTGAAGGAAATTTCGGCATACTTTAGAAGATTTTTTCATAATTCTTGCTAAATAAGCGGTTTTCGGTGCAAATTGTGTCATAATTTAGAAGAATTT
Source organism: Pachydiplax longipennis (assembly GCA_036926295.1). Taxonomy (NCBI): domain Eukaryota; kingdom Metazoa; phylum Arthropoda; class Insecta; order Odonata; family Libellulidae; genus Pachydiplax; species Pachydiplax longipennis. The sequence goes on from JAVFKF010000012.1 coordinate 74,519,333, forward strand.
TCAAATATCTTGTTGAATAAGCCTTTTTCGGAGCAAATTTCGGCTTAATTTGGGAGATTTTTCAAACATCTTGCTAAATAAGCCTTTTTCGGAGCAAATTTCGGCTTATTTTGGAAGATTTTTCAAATATCTTGTTTAAGAAGCCGTTTTCGGAGCAAATTTAGGCTTGAAATGGAAGATATTTTCAAATATTTTGCTAAATAAGCCGTTCTCGGAGCAAATTTCGCCTTAATTTAGAAGATTATTAAAAGATCTTGCTGCATAAGTAGTTTTCGGAACAAATTTTGGCTTAATTTAGAAGAAATCTCAAAAATGTTTTTAGAAATAAGCCGTTTTTGGAGAAAATTTCAACATACTTTAGATGATTTTTTTCATATATCTTGCTAAATAAGCCGTTTTCGGGGCAAATTTTGGCTTATTGAGGAATGTTTTTCAAATTCCTTGCTAAATAAGACGTTTGCGGAAGAAATTTCGGATTAATTTGGTAGATTTTTCAAAAATCTTGCTAAATAAGCCATTTTCGGAGCAAATTTCGGCTTAATTTGGAAGATTTCTTCAAATATCTTGCTAAATAAGCCGTTTTTGGAGCAAATTTCGGCATACTCTGGAAGGTTTCTTCAAATATCTTGCTACATAAGCCGTTTTCGGAACAAATTTTGGCTAAATTGCTAAGATTTTTCAAATATCTTACAAAATAAGCCGTTTCTGGTGCTAATTTTTGCTTAAATTGGAAGATTATTCTAATATCTTGCTAAATAAGCCGTTTTCAGAGAAAATTGCAGCTTCAAATAAATGATTTTTCAAAATATTACGCTAAATTAGCCGTTTTCGGAGCAAATTTCGGCTTATTTCGGAAGAAATCTCAAATAGTTTTCGAAATAAGCCGTTTTTGGAGGAAATTTCGGCATACTTTGGAAGATTTTTTCATATATCTTGCTAAATAAGCCGTTTTCCGGGCGAATTTCGGCTTACTGAGGAATGTTTTTCAAATATTTTTTGAATAAGCCTTTTTTGGAACAAATTTCGGCTTAATTTGAAAAATTTCTTCAAATATCTTCCTAAATAGGCCGTTTTGGGAGCAAATTTTGGCTTAATTAAGAAGAAATCTCAAATATCATTCTAAATAAGCCGTTTTCGGAGCAAATTTCGGCTTATTTTGGAAGATATTTTCAAATATTTTGCTAAATAAGCCGTTCTCGGAGCAAATTTTGGCTTAATTTGGAAGATTATGCAAAGATTATGCTACAAAAGTAGTTATCGGAACAAAATTTGGCTTAATTTGGAAGAAATCTCAAATATTTTTCGAAATAAACCGTTTTTGGAGGAAATTTCGGCATACTTTGGAAGATTTTTCATATATCTTGCTAAATAAGCCGTTTTTGATGCAAATTGTGGAATAATTTGAATGAATTTTCAAATTACTTGTTGAATAAGCCTTTTTCGGAGCAAATTTCGGCTTAATTTGGAAGATTTTTCAAATATCTTGCTAAATAAGCCTTTCTCGGAGCAAATTTCGGCTTAATTTAGAAGATTATTAAATGATCTTGCTACATAGGTAGTTTTCGGAACAAATTTTGGCTTAATGTAGAAAAAATCTCAAATATTTTTCGAAATAAGCCGTTTTTGGAGGGTATTTCGGCATACTTTAGAAGATTTTTTTATATATCTTGCTAAATAAGACGTTTTCCGGGCAAATTCCGGCTTCATTTGGAAAAGTTTTTCAAATATCTTCCAAAATAAGGAGTATTCAGAGCAAATTTTAGCTTAATTTGGAAGATTGTTATAATATCTTGCTAAATAAGACGTTTTCGGAACAAATTTCGGCTTAATTTAGAAGAAATTTCAAAAATCATTCTAAATAAGCCGTTTTCCGAGAAAATAGCAGCTTCAAATCAATGATTTTTCAAACATTGCGCTAAATAAGCCGTTTTCCGAGCAGATTTCGGCATAAAATGGAGGATATTTTCAAATATTTCGCTAAATAAGCCGTTCTCGGAACAAATTTCGGCTTAATTTGGAAGATAATTAAATGATCTTGCTACAGAAGTAGTTATCGGAACAAGTTTTGGATTTATTTAGAAGAAATCTCAAATATTTTTCGAAATAAGCCGTTTTTGAAGGAAATTTCGGCATACTTTAGAAGATTTTTTCATAATTCTTGCTAAATAAGCCGTTTTCGGTGCAAATTGTGTCATAATTTAGAAGAATTTTCAAATATCTTGTTGAATAAGCCTTTTTCGGAGCAAATTTCGGCTTAATTTGGGAGATTTTTCAAACATCTTACTAAATAAGCCTTTTTCGGAGCAAATTTCGGCTTATTTTGGAAGATTTTTCAAATATCTTGTTTAAGAAGCCGTTTTCGGAGCAAATTTAGGCTTGAAATGGAAGATATTTTCAAATATTTTGCTAAATAAGCCGTTCTCGGAGCAAATTTCGCCTTAATTTAGAAGATTATTAAAAGATCTTGCTGCATAAGTAGTTTTCGGAACAAATTTTGGCTTAATTTAGAAGAAATCTCAAAAATGTTTTTAGAAATAAGCCGTTTTTGGAGAAAATTTCAACATACTTTAGATGATTTTTTTCATATATCTTGCTAAATAAGCCGTTTTCGGGGCAAATTTTGGCTTATTGAGGAATGTTTTTCAAATTCCTTGCTAAATAAGACGTTTGCGGAAGAAATTTCGGATTAATTTGGTAGATTTTTCAAAAATCTTGCTAAATAAGCCGTTTTCGGAACAAATTTTGGCTAAATTGCTAAGATTTTTCAAATATCTTACAAAATAAGCCGTTTCTGGTGCTAATTTTTGCTTAAATTGGAAGATTATTCTAATATCTTGCTAAATAAGCCGTTTTCAGAGAAAATTGCAGCTTCAAATCAATGATTTTTCAAAATATTACGCTAAATTAGCCGTTTTCGGAGCAAATTTCGGCTTATTTTGGAAGATTTTTCAAATATCGTGTTGAATAAGCCTTTTTCGGAGAAAATTTAGGCTTAAAATGGAAGATATTTTCAAATGTTTCGCTAAATAAGCCGTTTTCTGAGCAAATTTCGGCTTAATTTGGAAGAAATCTCAAATAGTTTTCGAAATAAGTCGTTTTTGGAGGAAATTTCGGCATACTTAGGAGATTTTTTCATATATCTTGTTAAATAAGCCAATTTTGGTGCAAATTGTGACATAATTTGGAAGATTTTTCAAAGGTCTTGTTGAATAAGCCTTTTTCGGAGCAAATGTCGGCTTAATTTGAAAGATTTCTTCAAATATCTTGCTACATAAGCCGTTTTCGGAACAAATTTTGGCTAAATGTCTAAGATTTTTCAAATATCTTCCATAATAAGCCGTTTCTGGTGCTTATTTTTGCTTAATTTGGAAGATTATTCTTATATCTTGCTAAATAAGCCGTTTTCCGAGAAAATTGCAGCTTCAAATTAATGATTTTTCAAAATATTACGCTAAATAAGCCGTTTTCGGAGCAAATTTCGGCTTATTTTGGAAGAAATCTCAAATAGTTTTCGAAATAAGCCGTTTTTGGAGGAAATTTCGGCATACTTTGGAAGATTTTTTCATATATCTTGCTAAATAAGCCGTTTTCCGGGCGAATTTCGGCTTACTGAGGAATGTTTTTCAAATATTTGTTAAATAAGCCTTTTTCGGAACAAATTTCGGCTTAATTTGAAAAATTTCTTCAAATATCTTCCTAAATAGGCCGTTTTGGGAGCAAATTTTGGCTTAATTAAGAAGAAATCTCAAATATCATTCTAAATAAGCCGTTTTCGGAGCAAATTTCGGCTTATTTTGGAAGATATTTTCAAATATTTTGCTAAATAAGCCGTTCTCGGATCAAATTTTGGCTTAATTTGGAAGATTATGCAAAGATTATGCTACAAAAGTAGCTATCGGAACAAAATTTGGCTTAATTTGGAAGAAATCTCAAATATTTTTCGAAATAAACCGTTTTTGGAGGAAATTTCGGCATACTTTGGAAGATTTTTCATATATCTTTCTAAATAAGCCGTTTTTGATGCAAATTGTGGAATAATTTAGATGAATCTTCAAATTACTTGTTGAATAAGCCTTTTTCGGAGCAAATTTCGGCTAAATTTGGAAGATTTTTCAAATATCTTGCTAAATAAGCCTTTCTCGGAGCAAATTTCGGCTTAGTTTAGAAGATATCTCAAATATGTTTCGAAATAAGCCGTTTTCGGAGCAAATTTCGGCTTCATTTGGAAGATTTTTTTCATATATCTTGCTAAATAACCCGTTTTTGGGGAAAATTTCGGCTGATTGAGGAAATTTTTTCAAATATCTTGCTAAATAAGCCAATTTCGGATTAAATTTCGGCTTACTCTGGAAGATTTCTTCAATATTCTTGCTACATAAGCCGTTTTCGGAACAAATTTTGGCTAAATTTGGAAGATTATTCTAATATCTTGCTAAATAAGCCGTTTTCCGAGAAAATTGCAGCTTCAAATCAATGATTTTTCAAAATATTAAGCTGAATAAGCCGTTTTCGGAGCAAATTTCGGCTTATTATGGAAGATTTTTTAAATATCTTGTTTAAGTAGCCGTTTTCGGAGCAAATTTAGGCTTAAAATGGAAGATATTTTCAAATATTTCGCTAAATAAGCCGTTTGCGGAGCAAATTTCGGCATACTTTAGCCGAATTATTATGGAAGATTTTTTGCTTATGCTTATTATGGAAGATTTTTTAAATATCTTGTTTAAGTAGCCGTTTTCGGAGCAAATTTAGGCTTAAAATGGAAGATATTTTCAAATATTTCGCTAAATAAGCCGTTTTCGGAGCAAATTTAGGCTTAAAATGGAAGATATTTTCAAATATCTTGTTAAATAAGCCGTTTTTGGTGCAAATTGTGGCATAATTTGGAAGATTTTTCAAATATTTTGTTGAATAAGCCTTTTTCGGAGCAAATTTTGGCTTAATTTAGAAGATTATTAAATGATCTTGCTACATAGGTAGTTTTCGGAACAAATTTTGGCTTAATGTAGAAAAAATCTCAATATTTTTCGAAATAAGCCGTTTTTGGAGGGTATTTCGGCATACTTTAGAAGATTTTTTTATATATCTTGCTAAATAAGACGTTTTCCGGGCAAATTTTGGCTTATTGAGGAATGTTGTTCAAATATCTTGCTAAATAAGCCGCTTTCGGGGTAAATTCTGGGTTATTCTAGAAGAAATCTCAAATATCATTCTAAATAAGCCGTTTTCGGAGCAAATTTCGGCTTCAAATGGAAGATTTTCAAATATCTTGCTCAAAAAGCCTTTTTCGGAGCAAATTCCGGTTTAATTTGGAAAATTTTTTCAAATATCTTCCAAAATAAGGAGTATTCAGAGCAAATTTTAGCTTAATTTGGAAGATTGTTATGATATCTTGCTAAATAAGACGTTTTCGGAACAAATTTCGGCTTCATTTAGAAGAAATCTCAAAAATCATTCTAGATAAGCCGTTTTCCGAGAAAATTGCAGCTTCAAATCAATGATTTTTCAAATATTACGCTAAATAAGCCGTTTTCCGAGCAAATTTCGGCATAAAATGGAGTATATTTTCAAATATTTCGCTAAATAAGCCGTTTGCGGAGCAAATTTCGGCTTAATTTGGAAGAAATCTCAAATAGTTTTCGAAATAAGCCGTTTTTGGAGGAAATTTCGGCATACTTTAGAAGATTTTTTCAAATATCTTGTTAAATAAGTCGTTTTTGGTGCAAATTGTGGCATAATTTGGAAGATTTTTCAAATATCTTGTTGAATAAGCCATTTTCGGAGCAAATTTTGGCTTAATTTGGAAGATTTTTCAAACATCTTGCTAAATAAGCCTTTTTCGGAGCAAATTTCGGCTTATTTTGGAAGATTTTTCAAATATCTTGTTTAAGAAGCCGTTTTCGGAGCAAATTTAGGCTTGAAATGGAAGATATTTTCAAATATTTTGCTAAATAAGCCGTTCTCGGAGCAAATTTCGGCTTAATTTAGAAGATTATTAAAAGATCTTGCTGCATAAGTAGTTTTCGGAACAAATTTTGGCTTAATTTAGAAGAAATCTCAAAAATTTTTTTCGAAATAAGCCGTTTTTGGAGAAAATTTCAACATACTTTAGATGATTTTTTTTCATATATCTTGCTAAATAAGCCGTTTTCGGGGCATATTTCGGCTTAATTAGGAAGATTATTAAACGATCTTGATCCATAAGTAGTTTTCTGAACAAATATTGGCTTATTTTAGAAGAAATCTAAATATTTTTCGAAATAAGCCGTTTTTGGAGGAAAATTCGGCATACTTTGGAAGATTTTTTCATATATCTTGTTAAATAAGCCGATTTTGGTGCAAATTGTGCCATAATTTTGAAGATTCTTCGAATATCTTGTTGAATAAGCCTTTTTCGGAGCAAATTTCGGCGTAATTTGAATGATTTCTTCAAATATCTTCCTAAATAAGCCGTTTTTGGAGCAAATTTCGGCTTACTCTGGAAGATTTCTTCAAATATCTTGCTACGTAAGTCGTTTTCGGAACAAATTTTGGCTAAATTTCTAAGATTTTTCAAATATCTTCCAAAATAAGGAGTATTCAGAGTAAATTTTAGCTTAATTTGGAAGATTGTTAAAATATCTTGCTAAATAAGACGTTTTCGGAAGAAATTTCGGCTTAATTTAGAAGATTATTAAACGATCTTGATCCATAAGTAGTTTTCGGAACAAATATTGGCTTAATTTAAAAGAAATCTCAAATATTTTTCGAAATAAGCCGTTTTTTGAGGAAAATTCGGCATACTTTAGAAGATTTTTTCATATATCTTGCTAAATAAGCCGTTTTCGGAGCAAATTTGGGCTTATTGAGGAAAGTTTTTCAAATATCTTGCTAAATAAGCCGCTTTCGGGGTAAATTTCGGCTTATGATAGAAGAAATCTCAAATATCATTCTAAATAAGCCGTTTTCGGAGCAATTTTCGGCATAATTTGGAAGATTTTTCAAATATCTTGCTGAATAAGCCTTTTTCGGAGCAAATTTCGGCTTAATTTGGAAGATTTCTTCAAATATCTTGCTAAATAACCCGTTTTTGGAGCAAATATCCGGCTTACTCTGGAAGATTTCTTCAAATATCTTGCTACATAAGCCGTTTTCGGAACAAATTTTGGCTAAATTTCTAAGATTTTTTCAAATATCTTCCAAAATAAGCCGTTTCTGGTGCTTATTTTTGCTAAATTTGGAAGATTATTCTAATATCTTGCTAAATAAGCCGTTTTCCGAGAAAATTGCAGCTTCAAATCAATGATTTTTCAAAATATTACGCTAAATAAGCCGTTTTCGGAGCAAATTTCGGCTTAATTTGGAAGAAATCTCAAATAGTTTTCGAAATAGGCCGTTTTTGGAGGAAATTTCGGCATACTTTAGAAGATTTTTTCATATATCTTGTTAAATAGGCCGTTTTTGGTGCAAATTATGGCATAATTTGGAAGATTTTTCAAATATCTTGTTGAATAAGCCGTTTTTGGAGGAAATTTCGACATACTTTAGAAGATTTTTTTCATATATCTTGCTATATAAGCCGTTTTCGGGGCAAATTTCGGCTTATTGAGGAAGGTTTTTCAAATATCTTACTAAATAAGCCGCTTTCGGATTAAATTTCGGCTTATTATAGAGGAAATCTCAAATATCATTCTAAATAAGCCGTTTTCGGAGATTTTCCGCTTAATTTGGAAGATTTTTTAAATATCTTGCTGAATAAGCCGTTTTTGGAGCAAATTTCGGCTTACTCTGGAAGATTTCTTTAAATATCTTGCTAAATAAGCCGTTTTTGGAGCAAATATCCGGCTTACTCTGGAAGATTTCTTCAAATATCTTGCTACATAAGCCGTTTTCGGAACAAATTTTGGCTAAATGTCTAAGATTTTTCAAATATCTTCAAAAATAAGCCGTTTCTGGTGCTTATTTTTGCTTAATTTGGAAGATTATTCTAATATCTTGCTAAATAAGCCGTTTTCCGAGAAAATTGCAGCTTCAAATCAATGATTTTTCAAAATATTACGCTAAATAAGCCGTTTTCGGAGAAAATTTAGGCTTAAAATGGAAGATATTTTCAAATGTTTCGCTAAATAAGCCGTTTTCTGAGCAAATTTCGGCTTAATTTGGAAGAAATCTCAAATAGTTTTCGAAATAAGTCGTTTTTGGAGGAAATTGTGGCATAATTTGGAAGATTTTTCAAATATCTTGTTGAATAAGCCGTTTTTGGGGGAAATTTCGACATACTTTAGAAGATTTTTTTCATATATCTTACTAAATAATCCGTTTTCGGGGCAAATTTCGGCTTTATTGAGGAAGGTTTTTCAAATATCTTACTAAATAAGCCGCTTTCGGATTAAATTTCGGCTTATTATAGAGGAAATCTCAAATATCTTGCTAAATAAGCCGTTTTTGGAGCAAATATCCGGCTTACTCTGGAAGATTTCTTCAAATATCTTGCTACATAAGCCGTTTTCGGAACAAATTTTGGCTAAATTTCAAAGATTTTTTCAAATATCTTCCAAAATAAGCCGCTTCTGGTGCTTATTTTTGCTAAATTTGGAAGATTATTCTAATATCTTGCTAAATAAGCCGTTTTCCGAGAAAATTGCAGCTTCAAATCAATGATTTTTCAAAATATTACGCTAAATAAGCCGTTTTCGGAGCAAATTTCGGCTTATTTTGGAAGATTTTTCAAATATCTTGTTTAAGTAGCCGTTTTCGGAGCAAATTTAGGCTTAAAATGGAATATATTTTAAATATTTCGCTAAATAAGCCGTTTTCGGAGCAAATTTCGGCTTAATTTGGAAGAAATCTCAAATAGTTTTCGAAATAAGCCGTTTTTGGAGAAGATTTCGGCATACTTTGGAAGATTTTTTCATATATCTTGTTAAATAAGCCGATTTTGGTGCAAATTGTGACATAATTTGGAGGATTTTTCAAATGTCTTGTTGAATAACCTCTTTCGGGGCAAATTTCGGCTTAATTTGAAAGATTTCTTCAAATATCTTCCTAAATAAGCCGTTTTTGGAGCAAATTTCGGCTTACTCTGGAAGATTTCTTCAAATATCTTGCTAAATAACCCGTTTTTGGAGCAAGTATTCGGCTTTTCTGGAAGATTTCTTCAAATATCTTGCTACATAAGCCGTTTTCGGAACAAATTTTGGCTAAATGTCTAAGATTTTTCAAATATCTTCCAAAATAAGCCGTTTCTGGTGTTTCTTTTTGCTTAATTTGGAAGATTATTCTTATATCTTGCTAAATAAGCCGTTTTCCGAGAAAATTGCAGTTTCAAATCAATGATTTTTCAAAACATTACGCTAAATAAGCCGTTTTCGGAGCAAATTTCGGCTTATTTTGGAAGATATTTTCAAATATTTAGCTAAATAAGCCGTTTTCGGAGCAAATTTCGGCTTAATTTAGAAGAAATCTCAAATAGTTTTCGAAATAGGCCGTTTTTGGAGGAAATTTCGGCATACTTTAGAAGATTTTTTCATATATCTTGTTAAATAAGCCGTTTTTGGTGCAAATTGTGGCATAATTTGGAAGATTTTTCAAATATCTTGTTGAATAAGCCGTTTTTGGAGGAAATTTCGACATACTTCAGAAGATTTTTTTCATATATCTTGCTAAATAAGCCGTTTTCGGGGCAAATTTCGGCTTTATTGAGGAAGTTTTTTCAAATATCTTGCTAAATAAGCCGCTTTCGGGGTAAATTTCGGCTTATTATAGAAGAAATCTCAAATATCATTCTAAATAAGCCGTTTTCGGAGCAATTTTCGGCTTAATTTGGAAGATTTTTCAAATATCTTGCTGAATAAGCCTTTTTCGGAGCAAATTTCGGCTTAATTTGGAAGATTTCTTCAAATATCTTGCTAAATAACCCGTTTTTGGAGCAAATATCCGGCTTACTCTGGAAGATTTCTTCAAATATCTTGCTACATAAGCCGTTTTCGGAACAAATTTTGGCTAAATTTCTAAGATTTTTTCAAATATCTTCCAAAATAAGCCGTTTCTGGTGCTTATTTTTGCTAAATTTGGAAGATTATTCTAATATCTTGCTAAATAAGCCGTTTTCCGAGAAAATTGCAGCTTCAAATCAATGATTTTTCAAAATATTACGCTAAATAAGCCGTTTTCGGAGCAAATTTCGGCTTATTTAGGAAGACTTTTCAAATATCTTGTTTAAGTAGCCGTTTTGGGAGAAATTTAGGCTTAAAATGGAAGATATTTTCAAATATTTCGCTCAATAAGCCGTTTTCTGAGCAAATTTCGGCTTAATTTGGAAGAAATCTCAAATAGTTTCGATATAAGTCGTTTTTGGAGGAAATTTCGGCATACTTTGGAATATTTTTCATATATCTTGTTAAATAAGCCGATTTTGGTGCAAATTGTGACATAATTTGGAAGATTTTTCAAATGTCTTGTTGAATAAGCCTTGTTCGGAGCAAATTTCGGCTTAATTTGAAAGATTTCTTCAAATATCATCCTAAATAAGCCGTTTTTGGAGCAAATTTCGGCTTACTCTGGAAGATTTCTTCAAATATCTTGCTAAATAAGCCGTTTTTGGAGCAAATATCCGGCTTACTCTGGAAGATTTCTTCAAATATCTTGCTACATAAGCCGTTTTCGGAACAAATTTTGGCTAAATGTCTAAGATTTTTCAAATATCTTCCAAAATAAGCCGTTTCTGGTGCTTATTTTTGCTTAATTTGGAAGATTATTCTAATATCTTGCTAAATAAGCCACTTTCCGTGAAAATTGCAGCTTCAAATCAATGATTTTTCAAAACATTACGCTAAATAAGCCGTTTTCGGAGCAAATTTCGGCTTATTTTGGAAGATATTTTCAAATATTTAGCTAAATAAGCCGTTTTCGGAGCAAATTTCGGCTTAATTTGGAAGAATTCTCAAATAGTTTTCGAAATAGGCCGTATTTGGAGGAAATTTCGGCATACTTTAGAAGATTTTTTCATATATCTTGTTAAATAAGCCGTTTTTGGTGCAAATTATGGCATAATTTGGAAGATTTTTCAAATATCTTGTTGAATAAGCCGTTTTTGGAGGAAATTTCGACATACTTTAGAAGATTTTTTTCATATATCTTGCTAAATAAGCCGTTTTCGGGGCAAATTTCGGCTTATTGAGGAAGGTTTTTCAAATATCTTACTAAATAAGCCGCTTTCGGATTAAATTTCGGCTTATTATAGAGGAAATCTCAAATATCATTCTAAATAAGCCGTTTTCGGAGATTTTCCGCTTAATTTGGAAGATTTTTCAAATATCTTGCTGAATAAGCCGTTTTTGGAGCAAATTTCGGCTTACTCTGGAAGATTTCTTTAAATATCTTGCTAAATAAGCCGTTTTTGGAGCAAATATCCGGCTTACTCTGGAAGATTTCTTCAAATATCTTGCTACATAAGCCGTTTTCGGAACAAATTTTGGCTAAATGTCTAAGATTTTTCAAATATCTTCAAAAATAAGCCGTTTCTGGTGCTTATTTTTGCTTAATTAGGAAGATTATTCCAATATCTTGCTAAATAAGCCGTTTTCCGAGAAAATTGCAGCTTCAAATCAATGATTTTTCAAAATATTACGCTAAATAAGCCGTTTTCGGAGCAAATTTCGGCTTATTTTGGAAGATTTTTCAAATATCTTGTTTAAGTAGCCGTTTTCGGAGCAAATTTAGGCTTAAAATGGAATATATTTTAAATATTTCGCTAAATAAGCCGTTTTTGGAGCAAATTTCGGCTTAATTTGGAAGAAATCTCAAATAGTTTTCGAAATAAGCCGTTTTTGGAGAAGATTTCGGCATACTTTGGAAGATTTTTTCATATATCTTGTTAAATAAGCCGATTTTGGTGCAAATTGTGACATAATTTGGAGGATTTTTCAAATGTCTTGTTGAATAACCTTTTTCGGGGCAAATTTCGGCTTAATTTGAAAGATTTCTTCAAATATCTTCCTAAATAAGCCGTTTTTGGAGCAAATTTCGGCTTACTCTGGAAGATTTCTTCAAATATCATGCTAAATAACCCGTTTTTGGAGCAAATATTCGGCTTTTCTGGAAGATTTCTTCAAATATCTTGCTACATAAGCCGTTTTCGGAACAAATTTTGGCTAAATGTCTAAGATTTTTCAAATATCTTCCAAAATAAGCCGTTTCTGGTGCTTATTTTTGCTTAATTTGGAAGATTATTCTAATATCTTGCTAAATAAGCCGTTTTCCGAGAAAATTGCACCTTCAAATCAATGCTTTTCAAAATATTACGCTTAATAAGCCGTTTTCGGAGCAAATTTCGGCTTAATTTGGAAGAAATCTCAAATAGTTTTCGAAATAGGCCGTTTTTGGAAGAAATTTCGGCATACTTTAGAAGATATTTTCATATATCTTGTTAAATAAGCCGTTTTTGGTGCAAATTGTGGCATAATTTGGAAGATTTCTTCAAATATCTTCCTAAATAAGCCGTTTTTGGAGGAAATTTCGACATACTTTAGAAGATTTTTTTCATATATCTTGCTAAATAAGTCGTTTTCGGGGCAAATTTCGGCTTATTGAGGAAGGTTTTTCAAATATCTTACTAAATAAGCCGCTTTCGGATTAAATTTCGGCTTATTATAGAGGAAATCACAAATATCATTCTAAATAAGCCGTTTTCGGAGCAATTTTCGGCTTAATTTGGAAGATTTTTCAAATATCTTGCTGAATAAGCCTTTCTCGGAGCAAATTTCGGCTTAATTTGGAAGATTTCTTCAAATATCTTGCTAAATAACCCGTTTTTGGAACAAATTTCGGCTTACTCTGGAAGATTTCTTCAAATATCTTGCTACATAAGTCGTTTTCGGAACACATTTTGGCTAAATTTCTAAGATTTTTCAAATATCTTCCAAAATAAGGAGTATTCAGAGTAAATTTTAACTTAATTTGGAAGATTGTTAAAATATCTTGCTAAATAAGACGTTTTCGGAAGAAATTTCGGCTTAATTTAGAATGATTTTAAACGATCTTGATCCATAAGTAGTTTTCGGAACAAATATTGGCTTAATTTAGAAGAAATCTCAAATATTTTTCGAAATAAGCCGTTTTTGGAGGAAAATTCGGCATACTTTAGAAAATTTTTTCATATATCTTGCTAAATAAGCCGTTTTCGGAGCAAATTTGAGCTTATTGAGGAAGGTTTTTCAAATATCTTGCTAAATAAGCCGCTTTCGGGGTAAATTTCGGCTTATTATAGAAGAAATCTCAAATATCATTCTAAATAAGCCGTTTTCGGAGCAAATTTTGGATTAATTTGGTAGATTTTTCAAAAATCTTGCTAAATAAGCCTTTTTCGGAGCAAATTATGGCTTAATTTGGAAGATTCCTTCAAATATCTTGCTAAATAAGCCGTTTTTGGTGCTTATTTTTGCTTAATTTGGAAGATTATTCTAATATCTTCTAAATAAGCCGTTTTCCGAGAAAATTGCAGCTTCAAATCAATGATTTCTCAAAATATTACGCTAAATAAGCCGTTTTCGGAGCAAATTTCGGCTTAATTTGGAAGATTTTTCAAATATCTTGTTAAAGTAGCCGTTTTCGGAGCAAATTTAGGCTTAAAATGGAAGATATTTTCAAATATTACGCTAAAGAAGCCGTTTTCGGAGCAAATTTCGGCTTCTTTTGGAAGATTTTTCAAATATCTTGTTTAAGTAGCCGTTTTCGGAGCAAATTTAGGCTTAAAATGGAAGATATTTTCAAATATATCGCTAAATAAGCCGTTTTCGGAGCAAATTTCGGCTTAATTTGGAAGATCTTTAAAAGATCATGCTACATAAGTAGTTTTCGGAACAAATTTTGGCTTAATCTAGAAGAAATCTCAAATATCATTCGAAATAAGCCGTTTTCGGACCGAATTTCGGCTTAATTTGGAAGATTATTAAATGGTCTTGCTACATAAGTACTTTTCGGAACAAATTTAGACTTAATTTAGAAGAAATCTCAAATAGTTTTCGAAATAAGCCATTTTTGGAGGAAATTTCGGCATACTTAAGAAGGTTTTTTCATATATCTTCCTAAGTAAGCCTTTTTCGGAGGAAATTTCGGCTTAATTTGGAAGATATTTTCAAATAATTCGCTAAATAAGCCGTTTTCGGACCAAATTTCGGCTTAATTTGGAAGATTATTAAAAGATCTTGCTACATAAGTAGTTTTCGGAACAAATTTCGGCTTAATTTTGAAGAAATCTGAAATAGTTTTCGAACTAAGCCGTTTTTGGAGGAAATTTCGGCATACTTTAGAAGATTTTTTCATATATCTTGTTAAATAATCCTTTATCGGAGCAAATTTCGGCTTAATTTTGAAGATTTCTTCAAATATCTTCCAAAATAAGCCGTTTTTGGTGCTAATTTTTGCTTAAATTGGAAGACTATTCTAATATCTTGCTAAATAAGCCGCTTTGCGAGAAAATTGCAGCTTCAAATCAATGATTTTTCAAAATATTACGCTAAATAAGCCGTTTTCGGAGCAAATTTCGGCTTAATTTGGAAGATCATTAAAAGATCATGCTACATAAGTAGTTTTCGGAACATATTTTGGCTTAATCTAGAAGAAATCTCAAATATTTTTCGAAATAAGCCGTTTTTGGACGATATTTCGGCATACTTTAGAAGGTTTATTTCATATATCTTGCTTAATAAGCCGCTTTTTGGTGCAAATTGTGGCATAATTTGGAAGATTTTTCAAATATCTTGTTGAATAAGCCTTTTTTGGAGCAAATTTCGAATTAATTTGGAAGAAATCTCAAATAGTTTTCGAAATAAGTCATTTTGGAGGAAATTTCTGCATACTTTAGAAGATTTTTTCATATATCTTGTTAAATAAGCCGATCTTGGTGCAAATTGTGACATAATTTGGAAGATTTTTCAAATGTCTTGTTGAATAAGCCTTTTTCGGAGTAAATTTAGGCTTAATTTGAAAGATTTCTTCAAATATCTTCCAAAATAAGCCGTTTTTGGTGCTAATTTTTGCTTTAATTGGAAGATTATTCTAATATCTTGCTAAATAAGCCGTTCTGCGAGAAAATTGCAGCTTCAAATCAATGATTTTTCAAAATATTACGCTAAATAAGCCGTTTTCGGAGCAAATTTCGGCTGATTTTGGAAGATTTTTCAAATATCTTGTTTTAGTAGCCGTTTTCGGAGCAAATTTAGGCTTAAAATGGAAGATATTTTCAAATATTTCGCTAAATAAGCCGTTTTCGGAGCAAATTTCGGCTTAATTTTGAAGAAATCTCAAATAGTTTTCGAAATAAGCCATTTTTGGAGGAAATTTCGGCATACTTTAGAAGATTTTTTCATATATCTTCCTAAATAAGCCTTTTTCGGAGCCTTTATTTCTTCCAAATTAAGCCGAAATTTGCTCCGAATACGGCATATTTAGCAAGATATCTGAAGAATCATCGAAATTTAGCCTATATTTGCTCCGAAAACGGCTTATTAAGCATGACATATGTAAAATCTTCCAAAATAAGCCGAAATTTGCTCCGAAAACGTCTTATTTAGCAAGATATTGGAGATGTCTTTTAAAAGAAGCCGAAATTTGCCCCGAAAACGGCTTATTTAGCAAGATATTTAAAAAATCATACATTTTAAGGCGAAATTTGCTCCGAAAACGGCTGATTCAGGAAGGTATTTAAATATCTTCCAAAATAATGGAAATTTGCTTCGTAAACTGCTCCTTTAGCAAGAGTTTTGAAAATTTTCGATATTAAGCCGAAATTTGCTCCGAAAACCGCTTATTGTCATTTGAGGAAGGCACATCCTGACAAGACAGATAAGACATTAACTATTTTTCAGTCTCTTCGTGACAGAATGCAAAATCGTCCAACACTCTCAAGTATGTTGTGTAATGCTTCAAAAAATATCACTTATGGTTTGCGTGCATCGTATTATATTTCACTATTAATAGCCAAATCTGGAAAGCCACATAATTGGTGAAGAACTCATCTTAGCAGCAGTAAGTGAAGTCCTGAGTACTGTTCTCCATAAGCCACGATATGATACAATAAAAAAAATTCCCCTATGCAACACTTCAGTTCAACAATGAATAGATGAAATGGCTGACAATGTGGAAGATATATTGTGTAGCATACTGAGAACAACAGAATTTGCATTGCAATTGATGAGTCAACTTTGCCAGGTAATGAATCTCTGCTTCTAGCTTACATACCCTTTATTAAAGATGAAAATATATATCAGGAGTTGTTGTTTGCAAGGCAATTAGAAACTGACTAAAGGTGAGTCAATACTTCGTATTGTAAAGCATTTCTTCAGCGACAAAAAATTCCACTTTCTAACATACATGCTGTTGCGACAGACGGACAGTCTGTCAATGACTGGTCGTCATCATGGTTGTATTGAATGCTTAAGAAAATATGTACCAAATGTCTTTGCTATTCATTTTGTCATTCACCGACAACATTTAGTGGCTAAAAAACTGAGTGATTGCCTTTATAAGTCCTTAAACACAGTAATTACAGCAGTTAACAAAATCAAAGCCCATGCTTTGATTTTGCTTGAAATGCCCCCAAATCCCTCTTAATGATCTTCTCTTCAGAGAGTTTTGTGATGAGAACGATGAAAATTTTAAACGTTTAATATTACACACAGAAGTTTCCTGTATATCAAAAGGCAATTGTTTAAGACTCTTTTATAATCATTATGACACTGTCATGCAGTTTTTTGAGGATAAAGATGCCTTTCTCAGCAAAAACCTTAAAGATACTAGGAGTGAGGTTGCATTTTAATCTGACTTGTTTGCAAAGTTTAACGAAACGAATTTAAAATTGCAGGGAAATGATATAAACCTTTTAAAGGCAAAATCTGTGGTGACTGTATTTATTTCTAAGTTGCATTTATTTAAGCGCAACATAGGTCGCTGCGAGCTTCATCAATTTCATTCCTTCCTACAGCTAGAAGAGCAAGCTGGTATAGGTGATGATGATTTGAGAGTCTTTTGTGACCATTTAGCCACCCTCCATGATAATATGATGTAGCGGTTTCTTCAAATCTTCTTTTGTTGGAAATTCCAGACTGGGCTATAAATCCGTTTGTAGATTTTGAGGAGTTTGTAGTATTAGAGGAAGAAATGATTGAACTAAAAAATGACATTGAACTGAAACCAAAATTTAAAATAAATTATCAACAGTTTTGGTTACAGAAGGAGGTTTCGGACTGTTATCCTGCATTATGGATGGTGGTAAAAAACTCCTTGCATTTCCGACTTTGTATTTGGTGGAACATGGTTTTAGCGCAGTTATTCAGCTTATTTCCAAGCAGAGAAACAGACTTCAGGTTTGTGAATGCAGTGATTTAAGACTCCGGCTAATTGATATTAAACCGGAAGTTGGAAAACTGGTATCATGTCATCAAGCCCATCCCTCCCATTAAAATAGTCACTATATCACTATATAAATATAATTATTAGATTATGAAATCTATCTTCAGCTTCTACCAAAATGTAACCTCTTGCAAAAGAGATAAAGTATTTTTCACGTAAAGACGTCTACCCAAAATAAATCTAAAGGCAAAAAAAAGGAAGGGACAGAGAATCGAATCACTGATCTTAAACATATTGGCAGATTGCATTTTCCACATACGCCATCTAGAGTAAGTGTTACCACAATATCAACTTCATCATCTGAAATAAGCAAGGTATCTCCGTAATAAAGTAATAATTTGCTAGAAATTTGAAAAATCTTACAAGAAGGCTGTTTTTGGCCAAAAAGGGTAAAATATAACACCCTATTTAAAAAAACATCAACATCAGGATATAATGTTCAAAATACAGGCATGTTTATCTAGATTTTTTAATGCTCTTTTAGTTGATTTAAAATCATAAGCTTCCTCATTTTAAGTATATGATAAAAGGTAGCAGCAATGCATATTTGCATATGAAGTCTAAATTTTAAAATTCAATCTAACTTATACAAAATAGAATCTACATATAGATGTATATCCTGATATTTATTTTACTCAAGTTTATCTAAGTGTCAATATGAATTTTCTTGCAAAATTCATGAGAATCTGACAAAAGCAATACTTTTTTGTAAGATCAAGTTTATGATACACCAATATTAGCATGTTAGGTACCAAATATACCTTTTTCACTATCTTCATTAGGTATGGTATAAAGGTTAAATAAGAACATATAAAAGGCCATTCAATTATTGCTAATATCTTTATTTAATTTTTAGAGGGGTGCCACAGTGCCAGTCTGCCTGGCATTTGCCCTATGTTGAGAGGGAAACCCCTCTAAAACCTCCCAAAGGCAGTTCATAAATTTTTATGCACATAAATCAAATTGAACAATATAGAAATATAGCATATATAATACCTGAAAGATTCGGTAACAATTCAGAGAAACTCAATTAGAACAACCATAACAAAAAGAAGATAATACAATGAAAATAAAATATACACATTCACATACACACACATACATTTTCTATAATAACACACGCACACATTTTCCTCTAAAGATACACATTCACACACCCACACACACATGAAAAAAGTTCTCAACCTCACATCAAGAGATGTGAAGAGACCAAGAAGAAGACCAAATGAACGATGGAGCACAGACAAAACTTTGATTACTTGGCAAAGAGGAGCTTGCATGTAGGCATCTGGAAAGCATATCAGAAGGCCTACATCTGACATTATACTGAAATTAGGTTAGGTGAACCAACCTAATTTGCACCTAAGGAAACATGTTGAATTCAGAACAAAGATTAACTGACTCAAAACATTTTGATATACCAAATTAAACATACAATTGAAATACCAAACTATTAATGCACAACATTCAGATGAATGTATATGATACCAATATGTGAAAGTTCTTACACATTAAGCTCTTCCATAGCACAATAACAGTAAAGAAACCACTTTGGTTAAATACAATATCCATGAAGGGTATATAATGCATGAAATTCTATGCCTAGGACTTGTAGTTTGCCTAGATCACAGAGAGGATTCTCAGTGCATGCACCCTATTGTTGCTCACCACTGTCTCTCTGTGCCTGTTGGGGCTTGTCTTATCACAAGATCCTATGTCACTCTATGACACAGGAAGAAGTTAAAGTTCAGCCAGTGTCATTTCACAATTGCTTCCATTTGTTCTGCTTGCACAATTACTTCAGCATAACAGGATTTTCACACACAGAACAGGATGTAAGTAGTACACGGAAATATGACTAATTAAACACATTAAACCTAGAGGTATGTTTGCAAGTAATTCCCTGTGACATATGGGAGTGATGTTGCCCCTGCCACGAAGTTAGGTGTAGAGGACGTCCCCATATCCTCCTGCATTTAAAATGCAATCCAAAATTATGGAATTGGAAGAGTACCTAACTCAACGATCGAAACGACAACGAAAGAGGCAACAACAAGGAAGGAGGAGCCATATTCCTGAACCTGTTGCAGAATATTGCAAAGATGAAGGAGGCTGAAAAAAATTAATAACCATTAAAATATTAAATGTAATGCCATACACACACTCTTTCAAGTATACGTATATATATATATATATATATATATATATATATATATATATATATATATATATATAAAGGCTAACGTTAAAGTTAAACACACAGTCGAACATTATACAATCTACCTTTTTAAATCCTAAACACAATACATAGTTCAATGCATAGAATATGATTGTGAAAAATAACAGTCGAACATAATACGTCACAACTACAAACCTTATGAAATACGAAAAAGGGATAAGGTCACATGGGCTACATTAATACTAAATAATGGTTCGAAGATTTAACGAACACAGCGAAAGGCATCTAATTGAATCCAAGGAATCTTATATCGATTGCTGCTTTAATCTACGGCCACCGTAATCTAAGACGCATTCCGAATCTACGCAAGAACTTACGAATATCATCTTTTATTTCTACTAAATCGCTGAGAAAATCCCAAGTCCCTGCGGTTTTCATTTAACATGAAACTTAATTGGATGGAAATTCAATTGGTAATCCGATTTTACCCTCCACACACTCCCACCACCACAAGCGTAGGTTCCAAAAGGTCTAACTACAAATAAGGAATCTAACTACCGGGAAAGGTTTAAAGCACTGTCAGCCACTCATGCAAGTGCACTTGCAGCAATAAATCACACATCATAGCAAACACACCATAGGTAGAACCAGATTCCAAATAATTTCCATCATATTCATAAGAAAAGCACGCGAATGACCGACGAATCGTCTCGGTCTTAGCGATACTACCTAACGCGCAAAAGTAGTAAATAATTCGCATCTATGGCACATTATCCTAACGGACACGATTTACGCTAAGCCCTAACGATAAGCTTCGAATCGCGAAAAATTACCTACACCCTAAGACGTAAATCGCATACGTCTTACGCAAACTCGAGAAAAGCGAACTCACTCACTAACACATCGACCTACCAGCAAAAATATTTCGCGCGCATTCTACAATACGGGATAAATCCTGTTCGAACCTGTGGAAAGAACTTCAAATTATAAGGCCTGGAAAAAATACATGCATGGATATTATATTAAAGAGCACTGTTACTCACTACATCACCATTTAAGAATCACGATCGATCATATTGTAATAAATTGAATAATAAAACAATTGAAATATGACTAATTAAACACACTAAACCTAGAGGAATGTTGCAAGTAATTCCCTGTGACATATGTGTGTGATGTTGCCTCTGCCATGACGTTAGGTGTAGAGGACGTCCCCATATCCTCCTGCATTTGAAATGCAATCCAACATCACGGAAATGGAAGAGTACCTAACTCAACGATCGAAACGACAACGAAAGCAACAACAACAACAACAAGGAAGACGGAGCCATATTCCTGAACCTGTTGCAGGATATTGCAAAGATGAAGGTGGCTGAAAAAAAAATAATCACCATTGGAATATTAAATGTAATAGCAAAAACCTACTCTTTCAAATATACATATATACAAATGCTTAAATTTAAATTAAGAAACAAGTCGCACGTAAAGAAATCGACCCATATGAACCATATTACAATAAATAGTTCTATCCATCCCATATGAATATGAAACATAACAGTCGGATATAAGACATAACAATTAAAAAGCTTTTCTAATACAAAATGATAGGGTCTGAAAAAAAATACATTTATGTGTATTAAATGGATTAGCATTGTTACATACTAGAATACAATTATCCAATGTCACTCAGTCATCGCATGAGAAATCACAATTTAATACACTATTAATATTATTATTTAAACTTGACAAACCTACGTGTTGCACGTGTCGCCGCGAGGTCAGTGTGTAAAGGATCTAAATTGGTTGTGTCCGTCATGTAACTCCACAGGGGACTCGGTAACGCCCTCTGCAGAAGAAGCACGAAACGAACTAAACACTACACTGCCAGCTAATGCGCTAAAGAAACAGTTCCTACTCTGTCTGCTAAGGAATTGATTCTAGCACCCACCCTAAATCTCTCCACCTGCCTATGGCCCTACCAAATTCGGGCTCCATTTGTAACCCCAGGACAACAGAATGCTCTCTGCTCCATTAGAAGACATGGAGTGTGGATACTTCTCCCGGTATCCGTTATGGCCCTCCCTAACTTAGCCGCATACATATATACATATGTACACGTTGCCCGTCCTCTACCACGCGGAGGTGTTAGGTGAGGATTGTATCGTCATCGGGTTTAAGACCGTTAAGGCATTTCTTAAAACCCTCAAATACTTTAGAGGACACGAAGCGGAATCGAACGAAACCGAAGACTACCTGATGTTGCCCCTGAAATGATGTTAGGCGTAGAGGAAGACCCCAATTCCTCCTGCATTTGAAATGCAACCCAACATCACGGAAATGGAAGTGAACCGAAATCAACGATCGAAACAACAGCGAAAGCAACAACAACAACAAGGAAGATGAAGCAATGTTCCTGAACCTGTCGCAAAATAAGAAGATGAAAGTGCCTGAAAAAAATTAATTACCATTGGAATATTAAATATAATACCATACACACTCTCTTTCAAATATACATACATAATTATATAAAGGCATACATTAAAGTTAAAAACACAGTCGAATATTAGGCAATCTACCTTTTTAAATCCTTAACACAATACATATATACTTCAATGCATAGAATATAATGGTTAAAAATAACAGTCGAACATAATACGTCACAACTACAAACCTTATGAAATACGAAAAAGGGATAAGGTTAAATGGGCACCATTAAGGCTAAAAAATGGTTTGATGACCTAACGCAGACAGCGAAAGGCTTCGAATTGAACCTCATGTATCTAATATCGACTGCTGGTTTCATCTACGACCACCGCAATCTAAGACGCATTCCGAATCTACGCACGGAGAACTTACGAATATCATCTCTTATATCTACTAAATCGCTGAGAAAATACCAAGTCCCTGCGGTTTTCATTTAACGTGAAACTAATTTGGATGGAAATTGGATTGGTAATCCGATTTTACCTTCCACACACTCACCCACCACCACAAAGGTCTAACTACAAATAAGGAATCTAACTACCGGGAAAGGTTTAAAGCACTGTCAGCCACTCATGCAAGTGCACTTGCAGCAATAAATCACACATCATAGCAAGCTCACCATAGGTAGAACCAGATTCCATCAATTTCCATCATATTCATACAAAAATCACGCGAATGACCGACTAATCGTCTCGGTCTTAGCGATACGATCTAACGCATAAAAGCAGTTAAGTATTCGCATCTATCGGACATTATCCTAACGGACACGTTTTACGCAAAGCCCTAACGATAAGCTTCGAATCGCGAAAAATTACCTACACCCTAAGACCCAAATCGCATACGTCTCACGCAAACTCGAGAAAAACGAACTCACTCACTAACACATCGACCTACCAGCAAAAATACTTCGCTCGCATTCTACAATACGGGATAAATCCTGTTCGAACCTGTGGAAAGAACTTCAAATTATAAGCCCTGGAAAAAATGCATGCATGGATATTATATTAAAGAGCACTGTTACACACTACATCACCATTTAAGAATCACAATCGTTCATAATGTAATAAAGTGAGTATTAAAACGAATTGTAATATGACTAATTAAACACACTAAACCTAGATGTATGTTTGCAAGTAATTCGCTGTGATATATGTGTGTGATGTTGCCCCTGCCATGACGTTAGGTGTAGAGGAAGACCCCATATCCTCCTGCATTTGAAATGCAACCCAACATCACGGAAATGGAAGTGAACCGAAATCAACGATCGAAACAACAGCGAAAGCAACAACAACAACAAGGAAGATGAAGCAATGTTCCTGAACCTGTCGCAAAATAAGAAGATGAAAGTGCCTGAAAAAAATTAATTACCATTGGAATATTAAATATAATACCATACACACTCTCTTTCAAATATACATACATAATTATATAAAGGCATACATTAAAGTTAAAAACACAGTCGAATATTAGGCAATCTACCTTTTTAAATCCTTAACACAATACATATATACTTCAATGCATAGAATATAATGGTTAAAAATAACAGTCGAACATAATACGTCACAACTACAAACCTTATGAAATACGAAAAAGGGATAAGGTTAAATGGGCACCATTAAGGCTAAAAAATGGTTTGATGACCTAACGCAGACAGCGAAAGGCTTCGAATTGAACCTCATGTATCTAATATCGACTGCTGGTTTCATCTACGACCACCGCAATCTAAGACGCATTCCGAATCTACGCACGGAGAACTTACGAATATCATCTCTTATATCTACTAAATCGCTGAGAAAATACCAAGTCCCTGCGGTTTTCATTTAACATGAAACTTATTTGGATGGAAATTGGATTGGTAATCCGATTTTACCTTCCACACACTCACCCACCACCACAAAGGTCTAACTACAAATAAGGAATCTAACTACCGGGAAAGGTTTAAAGCACTGTCAGCCACTCATGCAAGTGCACTTGCAGCAATAAATCACACATCATAGCAAGCTCACCATAGGTAGAACCAGATTCCATCAATTTCCATCATATTCATACAAAAATCTCGCGAATGACCGACGAATCGTCTCGGTATTAGCGATACGATCTAACGCATAAAAGCAGTAAAGTATTCGCATCTATCGAACATTATCCTAACGGACACGTTTTACGCAAAGCCCTAACGATAAACCTCGAATGGCGAAAAATTACCTACACCCTAAGACCCAAATCGCATACGTCTCACGCAAACTCGAGAAAAACGAACTCGCTCACTAACACATCGACCTACCAGCAAAAATACTTCGCGCGCATTCTACGTTACAGGATCAATCCTGTCCGACCTGTGGAAAAAACTTCAAATTATAAGGCCTGGAAAAAATGCATGCATGGATATTATATTAAGGAGCAATGTAAAACACCACATCACAATTTAAGAATCACAATCGTTCATAATGTAATAAAATGAGTATTAAAACGAATTGTAATATGACTAATTAATCACACTAAACCTAGATGTATGTTTGCAAGTAATTCGCTGTGATATATGTGTGTGATGTTGCCCCTGCCATGACGTTAGGTGTAGAGGAAGACCCCATATCCTCTTGCATTTGAAATGCAACCCAACACCACGGAAATGGAAGAGTACCGAAATCAACGATCGAAACAACAGCGAAAGCAACAACAAGGAAGACGGAGCCATGTTCCTTGAACCTGTTGAAGAAGAATTACAAAGATGAAGGTGGCTGAAAAAAAATAATCACCATTGGAATATTAAATGTAATAGCAAAAAAAAGAAATTATTCACCATTGGAATGTTAAATGCAATATCATACACTTACTGTTTCTTATAAACGTATATATTTATAAAATCTTAAATTATAATCAAACACCAAATCGGACGATAATCAATACTTTCTTAAACCACATCACAATAAATAGATCTATGCGTACTATTTGATTTTGGAAAATAACAGTCGGACATAATACATCACAACTATAACCTTTTGGAATACGGAAAAGGGATAGGGCCTGAAAAAAATACATTCATGGGTATTTAATGGATTAGCTTCGTTATATACTACAAAACAATTATCTAATGTCATTCAGTCATGGCATGGTAAATCACAATTTGATACACTAATAAATTATTTATTAAACCTGAGAAAACCTATGTTTTGCACGTATGCCGCTGTGATGTCTGTGTTTGACGGATCTGAATTGGTTGCGTCCGTGATGTTCCTCCTCAGCAACTTCGGGAACGCCCTGTGGAAAAAGCGAAATTGAACTAATCAACGATCGAAACGACAGCGAAGGCAACAAAAAGGAAGATGTTGCCATGCTCTTGAAACTGTTGAAAAAAATTACGATAATGCTAGTGCCTGTAAAGCAATGTATCGGCTTTTGGAGTATTAAATGAAACACCCAAAACATTCCCCTTACATATACATATATATAAAAGTTTTTTCATTATTAACATAGGTAATAGTTAAATGTATGGAAGATTTAATATATGCTATATGCTTTGTTTAATGCGTCTTAATGGATGTCGACGTCAACCTTAACGGTTCTTTGCTCAATATCAGAACGTTTCCATGTATGGCATGTACTTATGTTAACAGGGGAATGTTTTTGCAAGCAGTTTCGAGGAAAATCAGATGTTTTGGAGAAATAATCACCAATTATCTTGAAATATGCAAGCATCATTTACTCGTAGGTAATTATTTTGGCTTTTCTACTTTTAATTCTGCATCATTGTTTCTCTCCCTGAATGTATATTATGCCCACCGATCCGGGTAGAGCGTACCTCTAATTTTTACGTAATAGGATTAAAATGCTGCATTCTATCTAGCGTTTTCAGTAACAGTCAACTTTAATATAGATGTTTTCCTTCATAAATGACCATTTTATTACGCGAGAATAACGGTAGCGCCAATATTTCCGCGGATCAAATCACCGGTTGCCACCTCCTTCATTGAGTTTTGCGTTGCTTTCTCAAAATCGTACGATTGAAATCAGCTACAATATTGTGTAAATAATCTAAAGAGGTGAACCACTTTCACGTAAACGATGCGCTAATTATTTGAAAATATCGCATACACTATTGGGTGAACTCCGTATTCTATCGCCAGAATTGCATACATCTGCGGAGAGAAGCTGGGAGGAATACTGAATGTTACACCATCAAGGTATAGTTCGGAAGTCACTATATGTTAGCGATGGTTTCTACCTTAAGAAGATATCCAGTCAGGCCTTAGACCACCATCGCAAAGTAAAAATTTTGCACGAGCACTTAACATAATAATTTCAAGATTATCTAAGAAAATAACAGCAAATAGTAAAACGGACACTCACCGTTCAACCAATAAATGAACATCAACTAGCAAAAGTAAACAATTGCATTATAAAATTAAATGTAACATGATAAATTTAAGACTTTTATTTCATTGAGATACCTTGATTAATTTCATTGAGCTCCTAATACGAGTATCCATAGTAAATAATTCGTTAGATTTTGTATAACTTAATGTGTATTATAGAATGTGCAGCATTTTTCGAAGCCAAAAGCATGACTCTATTTTTAAAAGCATTGCATATATTAAAATATATTATATATTAACATAAAGACATTTCCATTCATTCATGCTAATACATCTTCACCGCCGAAAACCGCGCCAAAATGGCCTGCACCAAAACAGATTCGCGCCAAAATGTACTGCACCCGTGAATTCGAAATCACTAAATATTAATTTGGGAATAAATGTATTGCAAAAGAGATTAACAATTTCACTTGAGGTTGGTATAATAATTCATTAGAAAAATATGTTTTATAATTTCAACCACTTCTTTATAAAGGACATTTAAACGATTGCTATGGTCGCACAGAATTTTTATCCTATTACGATAACGTGTAGACAATGCAAGAACGATAAAATCCTACGAAAGGAGTGAAAAATCACGGAAGAGGAGAAAGGCATTATTGAGGAGCCACTAACATGATGATAAACTGTCTCTCTTATGTCTATTCCACTCGCCCTATCTCTAATGATGAAATTGATTTGCTATGGAAATTCTTCCAATAAGTTGCGAAAAATAACTACGGACAAGGTTATCACAGAATGTATGATTGTAGAAACTCAATTTCACAGAATTAAACTCGAGGCATGTCCTTTTGGAAAGGATTTCAAACGAAGTATAGCCAAAAGCAAGAAAATGCGAAAAGGGTGTCAATTATCGCGTACTTTCACTAAATTACGAATGCCTTTCATACTCAAAAGGGCAGAACGTCGTTAGAATCTCAATTATGAGAACAGATTACGCGTTAATCAGGATAATAAACGTTCCACCCGCCCTAACAATTTTTGGCGGCAAAAAGGTAACCGTTCTCACTAAACGAAAATCGAGCCGAAAATCCACATTTGATAGATTCACTAAAAAGATTTTATGGAACGAAGCTCAAAAGATAACAGGATTAAAAGGACTTACTTTACTTGGGTACACTCTGGCATCCTCTTCATCACGACGAGACGTTCCTAGACGAACGTTGAAGAAGTCGTTTCATAGGCGATGCTATAGAATAATTCATACCAACTTGTGTTATAACTTATAGTTAATTAAGCGAATATAATTAAATGACTCAACCAGAATGTATTACGGTATCCATTTACTAAAATTATTTCAAATTCATCCGCAAGTCACACTTACCGCTGAATATCAAGCCTGCGTACTCTCCCACATTACTATGACGTTCCTCCTTCTGAAGCTAATTCAAGACTGAGAGAATCAAAACAAAATGAAACTCGTTTCGACTATGGTGGCGCTTTTCGCGCCCTCTTTTAGTTTCAGGAAACCTATAGGAATAAAAATTATGGTGACGTTCTTATAGTTATCCATATTCATTCATGTACCCTTATTTATTACAAATAAATCACGGAAATAAATCTTTTTTAATATTCTACTTTAAAAATTTATTTATATTAAATCTTGCGTGCATTTCTATGTGAGCATTCCTTAGTCATCCAAGGTGAAGTCAAGATCCATTTGGTAGAAAAATAAACATAAGTGTATAGCACGCTAAAGAATCTCTAAACTGCATAATTCTATGACGTTGGGGAGTGATTGACATTAATTTAAAAAGGTTCATCTATGGGATTCCTGCAAGAGTTACTGACATCGGATTATTAAAATGTACACGACAGTGATTATTATACAAGATGATTTTAATTTCTTGTCAACCTTTATCACTTATTTTACCTATAATTATTACTATTCTATGTTGATATTTTATATTAATAACTTATATTTTGTTGCTCCTTTTTTCCTCTTTCTGATATAAAGAGATTTCCGATAGTCAGTATCAAACATCGAAGCATAATTCAATGGAAATGGCCGATAGTTTACGGTTTAGAGAATATATTGCGAAAAAATATAAGGTGGCTCACTTTTATCATAAATTTAAGAGAGGATGTTCTTAAACTTTCTTTTATCTGACATCAGTATGTAGAGGAGGAACATGTTCCATTGTGCTTTTACTGTGAAGTCTACATTCCATTTGTTCATAATATATCACCAAGTCTTTTTATTAAATGCTTATATTTGAGATAATATTGATACTGTTTTGCTGGAATTCCCTTCTCACTATATGGAGGGAAGTATGCACTGTTGACAAGATTAAATATATCCTGTATAATAATCACCATTGTATGTATATTTATTTATGCAATGTTTGTAACTCCTAAAATAAATACATAGAAGAAATTTTTGAGAAATTATTTGGCTAACTTACTGAGGAGATAGAAAGTTTAAATTTATAAATTTGTTAGTGGTCCAGTGACATAGGACATGTTGATATCTTTCTAGGAAAATTACCCTTGTTACAACACTGGATTTGAATCACAACAAATTTCAACAATGTGAATTTTATTATGATTGATTAAATGCCTTTCTTCTTTTGAAGAACTGAATTAGAAATTTTAGTTTTTTGACATCAAGACCTCATATTCTCAATCAGGGTAAAAATGGAAAGAAGCTAGGAGTGGAAAGAAGATTTAACATTGGTGTTATTAATATAGAGAAGGCATATGATAGCATTCCAATGAAGATAATTTGGGAAGTTTTTCAAAAGAAGAAGATAGAGGAGATTATATTCAATATGATAAAAGGTCTGTACAAGAATTGTCAAAGTTGTGTATAACTTGTATGGGAAGATCTAACTGGTTTCCTCTTTAATCAAGATTGAGGCTTGGTAGCGTTCTCTCTCTAATTGCTAGATAACTGTGTTAAACTTAAGTTGAAGTACTACTAACTCCTAATTGAAAATAAAATCTTTTTTAAGAATTGATTTCCAAACCAGATTAAGAGAATTATTGGCTTCAAAGTACCAGAGCTGGTAGCAGAGATAATCTGGTTACAAGAGCAACTTTCATCCAAGGTACTCATCTTTAACAACATATGGTTACTTCCAAACATATTACAACTGTTCAAATTTTAGATTTTCAAAGAAAGGGGAATTTAAAATAGTCATGCAATAGTGCTGCATTTGCACAGCACACAGCTTGATGAATTGCTTGCTTGCATTGCTGCATAAACAGCTTTTGATCATTTGATTTAATGGTAGAGAGAAGGTGCATGAATAAATAGAAAAGACAGAAAGTCCAAACTTTAACTTATATAAATGTAAACCAGTTGCAAGGTATTAAGGAAATACAATGCATAGAATGAAGAGAGGTATTGTATTTTTTCCATATTTTTTATTGAGAAGACACAACCAGGTTTCAGCAAGCAATCTTCATCATCAGGTGATCATTACTCATCAGTTCTTAGTTGTTACATCACTAAAGAAAATCTTTATTTTATGGAAACAGTACATCTCTTATCACTCTAAATTTCACTTTCATGTTATAATGTTAATAATTTACATGAATAAATTCATTTTTCATTATTAGCTATGCACATGGTTATTTTCAATTGCATGGAATCTGTAAAGGCATTCTTCAGTAAGAGCAGACCTTTTTAAATAGTACAGCATTTATAAAGGACAATGATGAAATCTCGTCAAACAAAGCCAGCACCGAAATTGTCAGGTTCCTCAGTTCATGATAAGAATGGACATGGAAATATCTCACTAACTGCAAGGGTGCAAGACAACAGGAGTCTGAGCCAAACCACTATCTACACCAAGCATTAGCATAATATCAACTTCATAGTTGTTGAATTCTCAACAATAGAACTGCAAACAGTTCATTAATAACACTACAAATTCATCGTATATTGAACATACTAATGGTTATGTTCTGCAAAGATGTTTAGATTGACTCACTACTTAGCTCCATAAAAATTATAGTAAGACGTCAATTTCACGAACAATTTTTAAATCTAAATGTCATAATACGATGAAATTGATAGTTCGGTTACAAAGAAAGCCAAATAGACAAAGGAATCCTATTAGAATAAAGTGCATCTGAAGAAAGGAAGCAAAGCATAGGCACTAAGATTTGACTTGTAAATAGTGAAGCCGCGTAATTTTTAGAAGTATGTAAAATCAAAGATATTGGAAAACAATATGTGAATAAATAAGAAGTTTTTCTAAATCACAAAAAATAATTATAGATCATTTTTTTATCCACAGTAAAAATATTATAGAGCAGATGATTATATGAAATCCCTAGAACACTGAGAATCACAGCAGGTACTATTATCTTCAGTGTAAATATTCACCAAGATACCGCAGGTGATTTTTTTGACATTAAGTCAGCCTTAAGAAAGCTTGCATGTTAGATTTTCATCAATATCTTTTATACTTCACTCATTAGGTTTCAGAGAAGAAAAAATTATCATTTTACATTGTAGAACTTATAAGAGGATAAATTTTTCCTGACGGTTTACAGAAACAGACTTATCAATCAACAAAGGTAATCAAAATGGTAAATAAATTATGTATATCATGTATAAATTACCGGTTATTCAATAAAAAATACTATAATCAAGAAATCTATGCTTTTCAGAGTTACCACAAGCTGTTGTCTATCACATTTTCAATTCTATCCATGAATTCTTATCTGTAATCATCATTCAGAATAAGAAAAATTCCCAGAACCTCACTTTTTATAGTTTAAAGCAGTGGTCCCAAAGTGGGTCCTACCGCCCCCAGGGGGGCAGTGCTCTGGTCTTTGGGGGCGAAGGGAGCCAAGGGGGTGGCAGGGAGGCACCGGAGGATCCTAACAAACGCAAAGGCTAGGTAACCTTCCTTTTGTCTCCGTTTTTTAAGTTTATATTTTAGATATTATCAAGGCTGTATTGGTAAGTTATTTTTCATTCATCGCATCATATCATTCTAGTTATAGTACTATTATATAATATTTTCTATAATTATTTATGATGGCGAAGTATATCACAAAATAAATGGCCAGTATATTGTTTATGTTTTCATGAAATGGTAATAGTTTGTTCAAAACGAGGACCTTTTCTCTCATACTTCGTACATATACAATTAAATTTCCCCTTTGCCGGCTGGCAAAGAAAATATCAATTCGATAAATTCTCGGTTTACGGATCTAAGTTATGGTTTTGCTGATATTATGCATTTTCTTGGACCATAGCTTTTCTCAAAAAATGGGTAATATTCAAAATAATTCTTTAAATTAAAAGAACATATGGACATAATTTGCCTTCACGAGTAAATTAAGTAGTAAACCTACTTCTTCACAAAATTATTCTTTATGATATATCATCAAATGAAAAGGTGGCCTAGCTTTAGTTGAATCAACGCAAACACAAGCAACCAAAAATTGAATCAATGCTAATTTCACTGCATGTCCCTTGAACTGCCTTTCTTATGAATAGAATTTAGGGAATTGCATGAACTAATATGATTCATAACGACAGAATAGGAGCCAGAGAAATATTAGTTCACCCTCAACTGACTAGACCAGTAATATAAATCTAATTGAGTAACTTACTTTGTCAGCCAAGTTGTTTGGTTTCTCTATGAGATACGGCAAAGGTGCATGTGCAGACCTCCGGCACAAACTCCCTACGCACCATTTTCGAATTCGCACTCGCAAGATAAATGTTTTGCATTTGGATATGAAATGTACAATATTTATGTAAAATAAATAAACTGTTATTATATAATTTATATTTATTCAATAATAATTTTATGTGACTAATTTTATTTTAACAAAATTTAATATTTAAACCTTTGTTGTAGAAACAGAATGGCAGGAAAAACTCATCAAAGAAGAAATGTAGACAGTATAATGTGGATTATCTTAAGTATGGATTTATAGAGTCACCTTCAAATAAGCACCTGCCTATGTGCACCTATTAATATGCAAAAGGGTGTTTTCAAATGAGGCAATGAAACCTTCCAGAGTAATTGACCATTTGAGGAAGGCACATCCTGACAAGACAGAAAAGACATTAACTTTTATTCAGTCTCTTCGTGACAGAATGCAAAATCGTCCAACACTTTCAAGTATGTTGTGTAATGCTTCAAAAAACATCACTGATGGTTTTTGTGCATCATATAATATTTCACTATTAATAGCAAAATCTGGAAAGCCACATAATTGGTGAAGAACTCATCTTAGCAGCAGTAAGTGAAGTCCTGAGTACTGTTCTCCATAAGCCACCATATGATACAATAAAAATTATTCCCCTAAGCAACACTTCAGTTCAACGATGAATAGTGAATGGCTGACAATGTGGAAGATATATTGTGTAGCATACTGAGAACAACAGAATTTGCATTGCAATTGGATGAGTCAACTTTACCAGGTGATGAATCTTCGCTTATAGCTTACATACCCTTTATTAAAGATGAAAATATATCTCAGGAGTTGTTGTTTGCAAGGCAATTAGAAACTGACTAAAGGGGAGTCAATACTTCGTATTGTAAAGTATTTCTTCAGCGACAAAAAATTCCACTTTCTAACATACATGCTGTTGCGACAGACGGAGCTCTGTCAATGACTGGTCGTCATCATGGTTGTATTGAATACTTAAGAAAATACGTACCAAATGTCTTTGCTATTCATTTTGTCATTCACCGACAACATTTAGTGGCTAAAAAACTGAGTGATTGCCTTTATAAGTCCTTAAACACAGTAATTACAGCAGTTAACAAAATCAAAGCCCATGCTTTGATTTTGCTTGAAATGCCCCCAAATCCCTCTTAATGATCTTCTCTTCAGAGAGTTTTGTGTTGAGAACGATGAAAATTTTAAACGTTTAATATTACACACAGAAGTCTGCTGGATATCAAAAGGCAATTGTTTAAGACTCTTTTATAATCATTATGACACTGTCATGCAGTTTTTTGAGGATAAAGATGCCTTTCTCAGCAAAAACCTTAAAGATACTAGGAGTGAGGTTGCATTTTAATCTGACTTGTTTGCAAAGTTTAACGAAACGAATTTAAAATTGCAGGGAAATGATACAAACCTTATAAAGGCAAAATCTGTGGTGACTGTATTTATTTCTAAGTTGCATTTATTTAAGCGCAACATAGGTCGCTGCGAGCTTCATCAATTTCATTCCTTCCTACAGCTAGAAGAGCAAGCTGGTATAGGTGATGATGATTTGAGAGTCTTTTGTGACCATTTAGCCACCCTCCATGATAATATGATGTAGCGGTTTCTTCAAATCTTCTTTTGTTGGAAATTCCAGACTGGGCTATAAATCCGTTTGTAGATTTTGAGGAGGTTGGAGTATTAGAGGAAGAATTGATTGGACTAAAAAATGAAATTGAACTGAAACCAAAATTTAAAATAAATTATCAACAGTTTTGGTTACAGAAGGAGGTTTCGGACTGTTATCCTGCATTATGGATGGTGGTTAAAAAACTCCTTGCATTTCCGACTTTGTATTTGGTGTAACATGGTTTTAGCGCAGTTATTCAGATTATTTCCAAGCAGAGAAACAGACTTCAGGTTTGTGAATGCAGTGATTTAAGACTCCTGCTAATTGATATTAAACCGGACGTTGGAAAACTGGTATCATGTCATCAAGCCCATCCCTCCCATTAAAATAGCCACTTCATTGCTTTACTAATTTTAACAAAACATGGTTGGTTATTCTATTTCTATAAATTGAAAATGTTAATTTTATATATTTGCCTAATTTAAGTAAGGAAATGACAGGTTAACTTCTAGAAAAAAGCTTTCTTAATGTTATTTGCTTTGATAATTTATTTTTATGTAAAGATTCTTATCTTATTATACTTATTCTAAGATTATTTTCTAAAGGAGTATGGTACTACTTTCTGTAAATGGTTGATTAAACCATAACCCATGTATAATTTAATGGTATTATAGGTAAATCAAAATTAAAGCCTCCAGTATAATGATTATTATTATTAGAAAATCTGTAATCTTAGTCTTGTGGTTATTTAACTTGGCAACTCATGATGAGCCCACATCTGGCTCAGCAGGACCATAAATATGAATATATAAAATCCTGTATCTTAAACTAAAATGTTACTGTAATTTAATTTGTAAGCCGTTCAAAGGCAGGGATATTATATTCATTGTATTATTGTATTGTTTGTATTTTCTGAATGAATAAATTATTATAAATTTAAAAAAGAGAAGTATACATTACATTTAGTCATAATATTGCATTACTTATTTAAACTTTTGCTAAATTCCTTTAATCATCTATTTAGGTTCTCTCTTAGCAATATATGATTATAAATAGCGAAATTAAAATGGATCAATGAAATTTTTATACCAGATATCTTACCACTCTCTGACCTATCTGTTGATCTTTTCTCTATACATATTGAAAATTACTTTTAAATTTAACTCAGAATTGTTCATGAATAATCAGTGCATTTGATGGTGTACCTACAATAAAAATTATAAGCAACCCAATTTTATCTAAGCCCATGACAAATAGATATTACACCATTTTGTAGAAGTGTCAAGAAGTAATACCTCAAAGAGCATTAAGGATTTATTCAAATCCTTTTGATTACTCTTATTGACTGACAAAATTAAAGACTCTTGCTTTGACAGAAAGCACCTGTTTGTTGAATTGAAAATAACTACTGCAACTTCCTGACATATAAAGAGGTTAGTTTCTATTTATATTTTCATTGATTAAATATCTGTTATGAGGCATTTGGACAATTTTTGGTATATATCCAAGCCATACAATCTTACATAAATGCTAGAAACTCTTATGTAAATCACTTACAAATGACGTTTTATTGGCTTGAATAAAATATGGCTTTAGGAAGATATTGCATGACATTGATTAGATACCACAGTATCTTATGCAGCCAAGCCTACTTACATCTAAAACCAGAGATAAATCCTTGCTTACTGAATTTAATTGAAAATATTTGCCAAGCAAACATACTCTCTATATATACTACTCTATACTATGTCAAAATAAGGATTAACTTATCCTCTCAAAAATTAGTTTTTAAATCTTAAGGAACAGCAAATGTAGCAATAAGCTCACTAGAACTGGATGGGGAAAACTAGATGATGCACTAAGAGACAACAAATTTAATAAATATTCTACTATTAACACAGTATAATAGTTAATAATATACTATTAATACAGTATAATAGTTAATAATTTACTATGAACATACTATAATTTATTTGATTAATAATATTCAACTCAAATACTTTCTTTTGAAAATTTTGGGAAAAGAAATTAATAAGGACTCTTATGTGACTAAAAATGCCAAAGCAGTAAAATTATTGAGGAAATTATTACTTTGCATTACTGCTGATACATATTCTAAAAAGGTACTTTTAATATATTCCTAATACGTTGTTATCTTTATTGATTTCCAATTCTTTAATTATCATATTCCACTTTATTAAGATCAAGGTATTATAGAAATATAAACGTATCCCATTTCCCTAGGTTTGTAATTTTAAAAAGCCTGCTAATTCCATTTTGTAATAAATTACAGCAGATTAGTGCAGTACTTTTCCCTCTATTTGTTGCAGGAATACCAGTATATTCTGCAAAAAAGGAGGAATAGGAACTCGTATATACAATTAAGTAAATATATGTGAGCATGTTTGCTTATGACTCGAGAAACAAATGTTACATGACTTTCAATCCTTATAGAATATTAAATTACCTCCCTGCTAAAGTAATAGCTAAAGTTTCCAATAAATACTACTTTCTATTTATTTTCCACCTCAGACTAGTAAAAGCAATCCCATAATAAATACACAGCCACATTACTTTGACCAATTGCAAGATACATATCTACTGATTTATTAAATTTGAAAAAGTTATATAATGGTTACACAACTGTTAAAGGAATAGAAATTAAAGTTAGATTTTTATCTTTACATTGATTCAAAATTCCAAGAATCTTGATGAAATAAACAAAATTGTGAAATTTGGTTGAATTTAAGCCCACTTAAATATATTTGTAAGAATATATGAAACTCTACATGTATAGGATGATAATAATAATAATAGGTAATATTAATTTTAGCATATTAGCTACAAACAATTAGGAAGAATTTTATAAGTTTTGATAACCAGTTCCACTCTGCGAATGCTATTTCATTACAACAAAGCCATAAGTATAGTTTTCATTAAGTAAGTATGTAATATGATGTGTATTGTTTGAGCTGACTTTCAACATGAGGCAATGATTTAATCCCTCATGACTTTACTTCCTTACCTGCTACTATACCATAGTTTAATATTTTTTGTGCCATTAAGTAAATCCACATCTCATTTCTTAAACTGAATATTCATACTTCACCCCATGTGCAAAAGGAGGAATTTTAAACCAATAAAAATTGAAAATAGGAAGTAATGACAAACAACATGAGAAAACAGATTCAGTATTTGAAGTTATATTTAGGAACTGAATTTTCCAATGGTATTTCAACATAATTATGATAGAAAGAAAAAGGAACTCGGCGTTCAATGAACGAGAGACAAAGGTTTCTCCAATCGCCGGTAGCAGCAAACGTCCAGGGCAATTCCTAGGAAGAGGATAATTGTGCGGCGGCTACCAGTTATTCAGACAGTTGCCACTGCCGGCGACTGGAGAAACCTTTGTCTCTTATAATTATGACACATATTGTACAGTTAGTTCCACAATAAACTTACCATCTAAGCCACAACTGGCAGTGACTTTCCTGTGAGCTAACCTTAAAAACTGAGAGAGAGATATAGAGAAAATGTTGTATTTTAAATAATTAAGTTTTAAGATGCCGGACAATGTACACACCTACTATTTCTTTAATACTATCATTTACTGCTATTTTTTAAATGAAGGCCAAAAATGCCGAAGATTTTAGACCATATTATCTGAGACATATACTTCGTCAAAAGTAGCAAGGTAGAAAATGCCTCACCACTGAAAATAGGCCCTGGCCTTATGTCCTGCAGAAATCTACTTTGATATTAATATTTTAACAAAAATCAACTAAGAAAAACAAATTTGGTTGAAACAAAACAAAGTTGTATTTTTCCATCTCCAGGATTTACTTTGTATTTTATCAAATCTTTGGAACTTTGCCAGAGCTAATAATAATAATGATAAAATGAGTTTATTAAGGCAAGATTGAGACTATTAAGTATCTTCTTTAGATTTTAGTCATTTAAAAGAATTTAAGTCATGTAAAATTTTAAAGAGAAAAATTTAAACACAAGAGAATTATTTTGTTGGCATAAATACCTAATTTTACACAGGAAAAGTATACCACTGCAGGAAAACTCATGCAAGGATTGTGTGAATGACCTGTTAAATCTCAATGAAGACAGAAAGTCACAATATATTTTCTAAATTAAGAGTAAATTACCTGGTTCAAACCAGCAGTCATAGACTTTGTAGATAATTTTCAGAATAATGTTACTTATTATTTTTTAAATACTATCAATGTAACTATTTTAGCTTCTTAGCATCTGCCAGATACATATTATGATATTCACACATAATCAAGTTTTCTTTGAATGCTGATTAATTTGGACAGTAATTATGGTGACCAAATTGTAAATTAGTAATAATACTACTGATAGTATCCCATTCATCAATGGCTTTTGTAGTTAGCAGGTTATGGCTAATAATATTTGACTGATGATATGAACTGAAAGTCATAAAGAATACTACTCTTCAATCGCCTAAAGTGATAATTACTTCAAAAGTAAAATGAGTAATATGCTAGCTAGCATTAACAACCCCGCATGAATCCCGCGAATACTTCAAATCAAATCAATTTAAAACACAGAATTAATTAATTATAAACACAGATGTCTGTGAGACACATGTCTGTGTGTAAAGGATCGAAATTGGTTGTGTCCGTCATGTAACTCCTCAGGGAACTCGGTAACGCCCTCTGCAGGGGAACAAGAAACGAACTAAACACTACACTGCAAGCTAATGCGCTAAAGAAACAGGTCCTACTCTGCCTAATAAGGAATTGATTCTAGCACCCACCCTAAATCTCCCCACCGACAGTGCAGACAGTTCTCCCCACCTACAGTGCAGTGAACAGTTCAGACATTACTGCTACTATCTACACAGCTATCTTTAGAAAGGTGATTCACAAGCTGCAAATTGGCTGATGCTGGTGGAAGTGCATCTTCAGCAGAGTTTTTACCTCTCCATTCCTTTGACAGGGACTGGAAAATAACTGTTCACACCAAAAAATTTCAAAAACAATGAGCTCCAATAATATTTTCGTTGCAAAACAATTTACAAATGCGCGCAATCCAAGCGTCTGCAGGATAATGTTTCCAGGGTATCGACGCAGACGTAAAACAGATAACTAATCACCACACACACAAAAAAGATATTAACACCTTCGAGGCACTATGAGATTCAGAAAGAAGATGTGTCATAAGCTCCCTTGACAGAATCATTCTCAAAAGACTACTCATTCTTC
Source organism: Pachydiplax longipennis (assembly GCA_036926295.1). NCBI lineage: Eukaryota > Metazoa > Arthropoda > Insecta > Odonata > Libellulidae > Pachydiplax > Pachydiplax longipennis. The sequence goes on from JAVFKF010000012.1 coordinate 74,558,252, forward strand.
CTATATGACCTCCGGTTAATTAGGGCCAAAGAAAATATCATCCTAGTACGTACAGCAGCAGACACACTGTGGTCGCGATCGAATCCAGATCGTGGAATACCTCGCCAAGATTCATATCGATTTGCGCTTAGTGGAGCGATTTACGTTCAAGGCGCGAAATATTAATTGTCTGAGCAAGTGGGCAGCAGAGATCTCTTCTTCTTAAGTTATTTTAATCTTCATCCTGCATTTCTATACAGAGAGGAATTTTCCCTCTCAGACTAGCCCATGCGTTGCGGTGATTGTAAATCTGATCCTCTCTAAAATTCTATAGTCTTAATTATTAGACTTTAATCTAATCCTTCGAAATACGTGAAAGACATCTGGTCAAATTTTCTAATGGCTATGAAAAAACTGTTTTCTTTTCTATGCCTCTTCCAACGCTCTATTTTAAAGTAGTCTGACTAGTTCATTATAATCATAGAAATAGAAATGCTATCTGCATGAATTCCCGGTTTAATCAGAATTTTGAATTCATCGTCTTTTCTAAATACTTGTGGTTGCCGGATAAATAATATCTCACTTTCATGCACGGTTGTCCCCGAATTTTCTCAGGTAGGGTAATCAGCTCCACGTTAAAAGTCGTCATTCGTACCTTATGGAACATTTCAGCTACTGGTTATTTGTTTCTTTGCCTAGAATTCCGTGTTAAAAATACTCGATATTTTCAAACATTTTATGTATTTCTTTCCAAAACAGGAAAGTGCGTAATTTAAACATCTATTAAAATATGTCGCAGTATTTAAGAGTTAAATTTGGAATGATCTCATTAAAATTTAAAAAAAATAAATTAAAAGTGCCATATCTCCTTCTTTTGAAGAGATACATCCAAAATAATGGTAGATAAGGGTGTAGTAGATCAGTCACCTCTAAAGGGGTTAGTTTTTGGGTAGGAATGCTGTGATGAAAAATTCAAAATTTTTATGAATAAGAATAATTTATTTTGCCACAGCATGTACATGCATAGAAGTCTTCAAATATATTTTCTTAGGTACAAAATATCCTCATTAGAACATAAATGTTAGAATGCACTTTGGTGAAGATTAAATGCTTTACACTTGATTTAAATATAAATAATGTTGGAAGGTTTTACACATTGTAGAAAGATTATTATAGAAACGATGGACATTAAAATCCCCACATAAGTTAATATTGAAGAACAATGAAGCTTTCCCTTACCTAATGAAATATTTACTTTGAGAAGAAAGACTGAATTCTGATGTTGAAGAGTAGAGAAAGTATAATGCAAAATCTTTTTTTAATAATTCGATTGGGACAGCATTCAAAAGCTGTTTTCCCTAATAGGTCACAAAAGACAAAATCATCTAAAGCACATCCATGATAATTTTTTCGAATGATCAAAACTCTTATGGTTAGTGCAACAAAAGAAATCAGCAATTTTAAAATGCAAGGATGGATAACACCTTAAACTCATTGTGAACCAGACAAAATTCTCATATGAAGGTAAAATCTTTGCCAATCGAAATAGATTTTCCACTATCAGCTGAAGACATTTAGTTGCCAGGCACGGAATATTAATGTGCCTTATTTGAAGACATGGAGACAAATATGGGCATTACTTTGGAGCATGCAGTGAATAACCTGAAAGGTGAGGAAATGTTTTTCATTTTTGTCAACGATTATCACCACCGATAATTTAATTTCTTAAGTTTAAATGATTAATGGAAGATAATAACTCTCTTGAGCTGCCTAATCAATAAACCAAGGTCTCTTTAAACATTACTGGATAGGACATATTATATTAGTCCCCGCATGCAATATCCTCTCAGAGCAACCTCCAAAGGCATAGAAATGGTACTTAGAAAATTGAGTCATTGAAAAATTTGTGGAAAAGGACTTCTGCGTGGAATTCATTTGCAAATAAAAGTTTTTTCATCATTCCCATCTTCATTCTGTTTCAATATAGGTTGATCAGAAAGGACTGGTGCTTTCCCAGAGTAGGTGCAGTAGTAATTATTTGGGGTGTCGAACCAGAGTATGTGTTGTGGAACAGTTCAGACATTACTGCTACTATCTACACAGCTATCTTCAGAAAGGTGATTCACAAGCTGCAAATTGGCTGAAGCTGGTGGAAGTGCATCTTTAGCAGAGTTTCCATTCCTTTGACAGGGACTGGAAAATAACTGCATAATAACAGGGATAGCATCTTAAGTAGGAGGCTCTTGTACACTTTTTTACCGTATATGAAAATAGTTATATTAAAAAAATTTACATTTCTATATTTGTTGCTCTGTTTACCGACCATCACCTACACCTGGACAGTAGGACCTCCTGTAAGTGCACCACTCATGACACTGAATAATACTTAATGTAACATTGAGTATTAAAAAATAATCCACTTTGTAATTAATTAGCTAAAGGATTGTTTCTTAGATAAAGAATACTTCCATGGAGTTCAGCTTGATAATGGATTCCACGGGGAAACACATACAATGTCCTCAAGAACTGAAAATAACTTTACTGCTAAGATTTATTTTCCGAGTCATATATATGGTATGTTAGGCACATTTAGATCTATACTGACTGTGCATTTGATGATAGCACTAGCCTGTCCTATCCCAGAATCATTTCACAATCGTCATAACAAAAAATGTCCTCGATAATAAGCATAAATCTTAGCATAGTTAGCCATCATGCAGCATAAAGCACAGAGTAATAAAATGCTTGAAATGCTCATGATCGTCCTCAAGATTGACCATTGCTTTCTCAGAAAACCAACATATGCATAGGATCCGAAAATATGCATATGTTAATACCACAGTATCTGGTGAAGCGCCATGATTATTCTTTAAGCAATCTCGTTTAAATAGTGCCAAACCTAAGTCCAAAATTGATCAAATACACAATCTGCTCCTTGAAGCACTTTGCAACTATCTTCTGAAGGTTATAATTTATGATAAATATGAATGACATTCCAATTATGACTATAGACTTCTAAAGAGTAGATGCATGATTTAATCAAGAATAGAGGTATGGTTGTTTTGCAACAAAGTCTTTGAGTGTTCAAAAGTTTTGCCTATAATAATAGAATATTTAAGACTCAACAAGCAAAAAATTAGTATACCTGGAGAGCACATACATATTGGGAGTTCTGTTAGCTCAGCTGTAATAAGATTCCTTTCAATATCAAGACTGTGATGCTTTCTAACTAATATTAAATGTTAAAATACATATCTCATTTTTAAAATGGAAATTAAGTTTATGAATAAAAAACCAGCCATCAGTTATATTTTGTGTCTGACCATGGTATGCCAATAACATTGCTCACTTCTTAATGCAGAAAAAGATCAATATCTGAGAAACACAGAATTCTTCCTCCATGACCCTTTATCTGTATTTCATTACAATATCCTTCAGTTTCAGATTTGGCATAAATCCAAAACATGAACTCAAAGGAAAAATATTAATTTCCTCAACTGAAAAGTGAACCTGAAGTGGAGGAGCTAAATCAGGAAAGAATCAAAACTTTACTTTTTGTTTACCAAAAGTTAAATTCAAAACACAAATGTTCCTGTTCAACTTCCATGTTTAGATATGGAAACGAAAGAGTATTGACTGTATTTTCTGTAACAACATGCCAAAAAAGTTCAAGCTACATGATAATACACTGCATGATTAACCTTCAAACCAAGATAAGGATAAAAAGATCCCATTGATTCAGAATCGTTTTCCAACCTTGTAAGGGAAAATTTCTAAAACAAGAGTACAACAGAGTACAAATTCCTGACAAAGAGTCATTGAAAAATTTACAGTTAGGTACTGTAGAGTATGTAAATGATAATTAGTTATCTTTATTCAGAGTCTCGATAAATAGTCCATTTCCTATGCTGCCATTTGCTTTCCAGTATACTTTTATAACCAAAACTTACTCATTCTGGAGTTAAAGCAATTGAGGATGTTGTACGTAAATTAATCACAATAATATGAGAAACTGAAAAGATGATTGGAAATATATAAGCAACAGTAAAGAAAGGAGAGAAATTAGAGAGTAGTAATTATAGCAGCGATGCCCTGCTAACCATGTTGTTTTAAGATATGTCTACCATTAAAAACAAGATACTAAGAAAGGAAAGTTGAAGGGTGATAGTAGAGTACCAGTGTGGATCACAGCCTAATTAAAGAAGTGCTTATTGGATATCCAAATGCTGTTAATTGACTACAAGCAAGCCTTTTGTATCTTCATAATGATGCATGAAATTGGCATCCCACGGAAAGTGATAAAAATTGTGAAAAAGGGTATGAAGAATACAAAGGCTTGAGCTAAAAGTGGAAGCAAACTAGTGAAATGGTTTGATATTGAGAACAAGGGGATCCCCACTACAATGCCTGATATCGAGTTAACCAAAAATGCAGATATATAAAACATTGAAACCTCCAATAGTGACGTATGGGGCAGAAACGAGTACTTTGTCTTAAAAGACTAAAATTCTCAGAATGGGGTTGAAAGCCAAAATCAAATGTGGATATACGAACCTGTCGTACTAAGTGGCAAAGATAGAAATATATTAAAATTTTGGATTAAAGACACTAACCAAGTTGAGTAAGGTTCATAAAGGCTGAGATGCTAAAATGTTTATAACATTGAAAGAATGAATGAGACTGCTTTGCCAAAGAGGATGGGAAGAAGGAATATTATTAATTAAATTTGCATTTCACTATAACAAAGAGATGAAAGAGCTTGTTTACTTTGTGCATTAATATATTTCAGAAGTGCAGTGTATTATTTATTAAATACTTATTTTACCATAATGATAATCCAATTAGTATGATTATGGTGTTATTAATTTGATGGCTGTTACTTTCAGTGCTCAGATTTCTAGTTTTAATTATTCATTACAGCACAATTTCACATGAAATCTTTCATAGTTAATCCTTGAATCAAATACCTAGCTACTCAATTGGTTCTAATCCTGATACAGACAGAAGGTACACTTCGGTCCCAAACAGAAATGTGTATTGCAGGGAAAAATCATGGTTTAATCGACACTGTTAGATGGTAATTGGATAAATCGGGTTCTCAAAAATTTTGAACATTTCAAGGATTTTAAACAATGTTTGAAAAGTTGCGAGAGAAATCCGAGGGCCATTTTAATAATTCACATCCCAACAGCTCAGAGATGTGTTTTCTTAAACGCAATTCTTCAGTACACACCAAAAAATTTCAAAAACAATGAGCTCCAATAATATTTTCGTTGAAAAACAACTTACAAATGCGCGCAATCCAAGCGTCTACAGGATAATGTTTCCAGGGTATCGACGCAGACGTAAAACAACTAACTAATCACCACACACACAAAAAAGATATTAACACCTTCGAGGCACTATGAGATTCAAAAAGAAGATGTGTCATAAGCTCCCTTGACAGAATCATTCTCAAAAGACTACTCAATCTTCCTATATGACCTCCGGTTAATTAGGACCAAAGAAAATATCATCCTAGTACGTACAGCAGCAGACACACTGTGGTCGCGATCGAATCCAGATCGTGGAATACCTCGCCAAGATTCACATCGATTTGCGCTTAGTAGCGATACACATCGATAGTGATCATATGCTCTAATCGTGGATGATTCAACGAAGCAATTGATTGCACTTTCCTAATTACACATGCGAAACAAATAACATGTGGCAATCTTAACTTTCCCTAGAATATTACACTCGCATTTTTAACTGGCAGAATCGTAGTTACCGCAAGTCCTCTTTGTTAAAGTTAGGCGGTTGAACCTGAGTTGAGGAGCGATTACCGTTCAAGGCGCGAAATATTAATTGTCGAGCAAGTGGGCAGCAGAGATCTCTTCTTCTTAAGTTATTTTAATCTTCATCCTGCTTTTCTATACAAAGAGGAATTTTCCCTCTCAGACTAGCCCATGCGTTGCGGTGATTGTAAATCGATCCTCTCTAAAATTCTATAGTCTTAATTATTAGACTTTAATCTAATCTTTCGAAATACGTGAAAGACATCTGGTCAAATTTTCTAATGGCTGCGAAAAAACTGTTTTCTTTTCTATGCCTCTTCCAACGCTCTATTTTAAAATAGTCTGACTAGTTCATTATAATCATCGAAATAGAAACGCTATCTGCATGAATTCCCGGTTTAATCAGAATTTTGAATTCATCGTCTTTTCTAAATACTTGTGGTTGCCGGATAAATAATATCTCACTTTCATGCACGGTTGTCCCCGAATTTTCTCAGGTAGGGTAATCAGCTCCACGTTAAAAGTCGTCATTCGTACCTTATGGAACATTTCAGCTACTGGTTATTTGTTTCTTTGCCTAGAATTCCGTGTTAAAAATACTCGATATTTTCAAACATTTTATGTATTTCTTTCCAAAACAGGAAAGTGCGTAATTTAAACATCTATTAAAATATGTCGCAGTATTTAAGAGTTAAATTTGGAATGATCTCATTAAAATTTAAAAAAAATAAATTAAAAGTGCCATATCTCCTTCTTTTGAAGAGATACATCCAAAATAATGGTAGATAAGGGTGTAGTAGATCAGTCACCTCTAAAGGGGTTAGTTTTTGGGTAGGAATGCTGTGATGAAAAATTCAAAATTTTTATGAATAAGAATAATTTATTTTGCCACAGCATGTACATGCATAGAAGTCTTCAAATATATTTTCTTAGGTACAAAATATCCTCATTAGAACATAAATGTTAGAATGCACTTTGGTGAAGATTAAATGCTTTACACTTGATTTAAATATAAATAATGTTGGAAGGTTTTACACATTGTAGAAAGATTATTATAGAAACGATGGACATTAAAATCCCCACATAAGTTAATATTGAAGAACAATGAAGCTTTCCCTTACCTAATGAAATATTTACTTTGAGAAGAAAGACTGAATTCTGATGTTGAAGAGTAGAGAAAGTATAATGCAAAATCTTTTTTTAATAATTCGATTGGGACAGCATTCAAAAGCTGTTTTCCCTAATAGGTCACAAAAGACAAAATCATCTAAAGCACATCCATGATAATTTTTTCGAATGATCAAAACGCTGCCACTCTTATGGTTAGTGCAACAAAAGAAATCAGCAATTTTAAAATGCAAGGATGGATAACACCTTAAACTCATTGTGAACCAGACAAAATTCTCATATGAAGGTAAAATCTTTGCCAATCGAAATAGATTTTCCACTATCAGCTGAAGACATTTAGTTGCCAGGCACGGAATATTAATGTGCCTTATTTGAAGACATGGAGACAAATATGGGCATTACTTTGGAGCATGCAGTGAATAACCTGAAAGGTGAGGAAATGTTTTTCATTTTTGTCAACGATTATCACCACCGATAATTTAATTTCTTAAGTTTAAATGATTAATGGAAGATAATAACTCTCTTGAGCTGCCTAATCAATAAACCAAGGTCTCTTTAAACATTACTGGATAGGACATATTATATTAGTCCCCGCATGCAATATCCTCTCAGAGCAACCTCCAAAGGCATAGAAATGGTACTTAGAAAATTGAGTCATTGAAAAATTTGTGGAAAAGGACTTCTGCGTGGAATTCATTTGCAAATAAAAGTTTTTTCATCATTCCCATCTTCATTCTGTTTCAATATAGGTTGATCAGAAAGGACTGGTGCTTTCCCAGAGTAGGTGCAGTAGTAATTATTTGGGGTGTCGAACCAGAGTATGTGTTGTGGAACAGTTCAGACATTACTGCTACTATCTACACAGCTATCTTCAGAAAGGTGATTCACAAGCTGCAAATTGGCTGAAGCTGGTGGAAGTGCATCTTTAGCAGAGTTTCCATTCCTTTGACAGGGACTGGAAAATAACTGCATAATAACAGGGATAGCATCTTAAGTAGGAGGCTCTTGTACACTTTTTTACCGTATATGAAAATAGTTATATTAAAAAAATTTACATTTCTATATTTGTTGCTCTGTTTACCGACCATCACCTACACCTGGACAGTAGGACCTCCTGTAAGTGCACCACTCATGACACTGAATAATACTTAATGTAACATTGAGTATTAAAAAATAATCCACTTTGTAATTAATTAGCTAAAGGATTGTTTCTTAGATAAAGAATACTTCCATGGAGTTCAGCTTGATAATGGATTCCACGGGGAAACACATACAATGTCCTCAAGAACTGAAAATAACTTTACTGCTAAGATTTATTTTCCGAGTCATATATATGGTATGTTAGGCACATTTAGATCTATACTGACTGTGCATTTGATGATAGCACTAGCCTGTCCTATCCCAGAATCATTTCACAATCGTCATAACAAAAAATGTCCTCGATAATAAGCATAAATCTTAGCATAGTTAGCCATCATGCAGCATAAAGCACAGAGTAATAAAATGCTTGAAATGCTCATGATCGTCCTCAAGATTGACCATTGCTTTCTCAGAAAACCAACATATGCATAGGATCCGAAAATATGCATATGTTAATACCACAGTATCTGGTGAAGCGCCATGATTATTCTTTAAGCAATCTCGTTTAAATAGTGCCAAACCTAAGTCCAAAATTGATCAAATACACAATCTGCTCCTTGAAGCACTTTGCAACTATCTTCTGAAGGTTATAATTTATGATAAATATGAATGACATTCCAATTATGACTATAGACTTCTAAAGAGTAGATGCATGATTTAATCAAGAATAGAGGTATGGTTGTTTTGCAACAAAGTCTTTGAGTGTTCAAAAGTTTTGCCTATAATAATAGAATATTTAAGACTCAACAAGCAAAAAATTAGTATACCTGGAGAGCACATACATATTGGGAGTTCTGTTAGCTCAGCTGTAATAAGATTCCTTTCAATATCAAGACTGTGATGCTTTCTAACTAATATTAAATGTTAAAATACATATCTCATTTTTAAAATGGAAATTAAGTTTATGAATAAAAAACCAGCCATCAGTTATATTTTGTGTCTGACCATGGTATGCCAATAACATTGCTCACTTCTTAATGCAGAAAAAGATCAATATCTGAGAAACACAGAATTCTTCCTCCATGACCCTTTATCTGTATTTCATTACAATATCCTTCAGTTTCAGATTTGGCATAAATCCAAAACATGAACTCAAAGGAAAAATATTAATTTCCTCAACTGAAAAGTGAACCTGAAGTGGAGGAGCTAAATCAGGAAAGAATCAAAACTTTACTTTTTGTTTACCAAAAGTTAAATTCAAAACACAAATGTTCCTGTTCAACTTCCATGTTTAGATATGGAAACGAAAGAGTATTGACTGTATTTTCTGTAACAACATGCCAAAAAAGTTCAAGCTACATGATAATACACTGCATGATTAACCTTCAAACCAAGATAAGGATAAAAAGATCCCATTGATTCAGAATCGTTTTCCAACCTTGTAAGGGAAAATTTCTAAAACAAGAGTACAACAGAGTACAAATTCCTGACAAAGAGTCATTGAAAAATTTACAGTTAGGTACTGTAGAGTATGTAAATGATAATTAGTTATCTTTATTCAGAGTCTCGATAAATAGTCCATTTCCTATGCTGCCATTTGCTTTCCAGTATACTTTTATAACCAAAACTTACTCATTCTGGAGTTAAAGCAATTGAGGATGTTGTACGTAAATTAATCACAATAATATGAGAAACTGAAAAGATGATTGGAAATATATAAGCAACAGTAAAGAAAGGAGAGAAATTAGAGAGTAGTAATTATAGCAGCGATGCCCTGCTAACCATGTTGTTTTAAGATATGTCTACCATTAAAAACAAGATACTAAGAAAGGAAAGTTGAAGGGCGATAGTAGAGTACCAGTGTGGATCACAGCCTAATTAAAGAAGTGCTTATTGGATATCCAAATGCTGTTAATTGACTACAAGCAAGCCTTTTGTATCTTCATAATGATGCATGAAATTGGCATCCCACGGAAAGTGATAAAAATTGTGAAAAAGGGTATGAAGAATACAAAGGCTTGAGCTAAAAGTGGAAGCAAACTAGTGAAATGGTTTGATATTGAGAACAAGGGGATCCCCACTACAATGCCTGATATCGAGTTAACCAAAAATGCAGATATATAAAACATTGAAACCTCCAATAGTGACGTATGGGGCAGAAACGAGTACTTTGTCTTAAAAGACTAAAATTCTCAGAATGGGGTTGAAAGCCAAAATCAAATGTGGATATACGAACCTGTCGTACTAAGTGGCAAAGATAGAAATATATTAAAATTTTGGATTAAAGACACTAACCAAGTTGAGTAAGGTTCATAAAGGCTGAGATGCTAAAATGTTTATAACATTGAAAGAATGAATGAGACTGCTTTGCCAAAGAGGATGGGAAGAAGGAATATTATTAATTAAATTTGCATTTCACTATAACAAAGAGATGAAAGAGCTTGTTTACTTTGTGCATTAATATATTTCAGAAGTGCAGTGTATTATTTATTAAATACTTATTTTACCATAATGATAATCCAATTAGTATGATTATGGTGTTATTAATTTGATGGCTGTTACTTTCAGTGCTCAGATTTCTAGTTTTAATTATTCATTACAGCACAATTTCACATGAAATCTTTCATAGTTAATCCTTGAATCAAATACCTAGCTACTCAATTGGTTCTAATCCTGATACAGACAGAAGGTACACTTCGGTCCCAAACAGAAATGTGTATTGCAGGGAAAAATCATGGTTTAATCGACACTGTTAGATGGTAATTGGATAAATCGGGTTCTCAAAAATTTTGAACATTTCAAGGATTTTAAACAATGTTTGAAAAGTTGCGAGAGAAATCCGAGGGCCATTTTAATAATTCACATCCCAACAGCTCAGAGATGTGTTTTCTTAAACGCAATTCTTCAGTACACACCAAAAAATTTCAAAAACAATGAGCTCCAATAATATTTTCGTTGAAAAACAACTTACAAATGCGCGCAATCCAAGCGTCTACAGGATAATGTTTCCAGGGTATCGACGCAGACGTAAAACAACTAACTAATCACCACACACACAAAAAAGATATTAACACCTTCGAGGCACTATGAGATTCAAAAAGAAGATGTGTCATAAGCTCCCTTGACAGAATCATTCTCAAAAGACTACTCAATCTTCCTATATGACCTCCGGTTAATTAGGACCAAAGAAAATATCATCCTAGTACGTACAGCAGCAGACACACTGTGGTCGCGATCGAATCCAGATCGTGGAATACCTCGCCAAGATTCACATCGATTTGCGCTTAGTAGCGATACACATCGATAGTGATCATATGCTCTAATCGTGGATGATTCAACGAAGCAATTGATTGCACTTTCCTAATTACACATGCGAAACAAATAACATGTGGCAATCTTAACTTTCCCTAGAATATTACACTCGCATTTTTAACTGGCAGAATCGTAGTTACCGCAAGTCCTCTTTGTTAAAGTTAGGCGGTTGAACCTGAGTTGAGGAGCGATTACCGTTCAAGGCGCGAAATATTAATTGTCGAGCAAGTGGGCAGCAGAGATCTCTTCTTCTTAAGTTATTTTAATCTTCATCCTGCTTTTCTATACAAAGAGGAATTTTCCCTCTCAGACTAGCCCATGCGTTGCGGTGATTGTAAATCGATCCTCTCTAAAATTCTATAGTCTTAATTATTAGACTTTAATCTAATCTTTCGAAATACGTGAAAGACATCTGGTCAAATTTTCTAATGGCTGCGAAAAAACTGTTTTCTTTTCTATGCCTCTTCCAACGCTCTATTTTAAAATAGTCTGACTAGTTCATTATAATCATCGAAATAGAAACGCTATCTGCATGAATTCCCGGTTTAATCAGAATTTTGAATTCATCGTCTTTTCTAAATACTTGTGGTTGCCGGATAAATAATATCTCACTTTCATGCACGGTTGTCCCCGAATTTTCTCAGGTAGGGTAATCAGCTCCACGTTAAAAGTCGTCATTCGTACCTTATGGAACATTTCAGCTACTGGTTATTTGTTTCTTTGCCTAGAATTCCGTGTTAAAAATACTCGATATTTTCAAACATTTTATGTATTTCTTTCCAAAACAGGAAAGTGCGTAATTTAAACATCTATTAAAATATGTCGCAGTATTTAAGAGTTAAATTTGGAATGATCTCATTAAAATTTAAAAAAAATAAATTAAAAGTGCCATATCTCCTTCTTTTGAAGAGATACATCCAAAATAATGGTAGATAAGGGTGTAGTAGATCAGTCACCTCTAAAGGGGTTAGTTTTTGGGTAGGAATGCTGTGATGAAAAATTCAAAATTTTTATGAATAAGAATAATTTATTTTGCCACAGCATGTACATGCATAGAAGTCTTCAAATATATTTTCTTAGGTACAAAATATCCTCATTAGAACATAAATGTTAGAATGCACTTTGGTGAAGATTAAATGCTTTACACTTGATTTAAATATAAATAATGTTGGAAGGTTTTACACATTGTAGAAAGATTATTATAGAAACGATGGACATTAAAATCCCCACATAAGTTAATATTGAAGAACAATGAAGCTTTCCCTTACCTAATGAAATATTTACTTTGAGAAGAAAGACTGAATTCTGATGTTGAAGAGTAGAGAAAGTATAATGCAAAATCTTTTTTTAATAATTCGATTGGGACAGCATTCAAAAGCTGTTTTCCCTAATAGGTCACAAAAGACAAAATCATCTAAAGCACATCCATGATAATTTTTTCGAATGATCAAAACGCTGCCACTCTTATGGTTAGTGCAACAAAAGAAATCAGCAATTTTAAAATGCAAGGATGGATAACACCTTAAACTCATTGTGAACCAGACAAAATTCTCATATGAAGGTAAAATCTTTGCCAATCGAAATAGATTTTCCACTATCAGCTGAAGACATTTAGTTGCCAGGCACGGAATATTAATGTGCCTTATTTGAAGACATGGAGACAAATATGGGCATTACTTTGGAGCATGCAGTGAATAACCTGAAAGGTGAGGAAATGTTTTTCATTTTTGTCAACGATTATCACCACCGATAATTTAATTTCTTAAGTTTAAATGATTAATGGAAGATAATAACTCTCTTGAGCTGCCTAATCAATAAACCAAGGTCTCTTTAAACATTACTGGATAGGACATATTATATTAGTCCCCGCATGCAATATCCTCTCAGAGCAACCTCCAAAGGCATAGAAATGGTACTTAGAAAATTGAGTCATTGAAAAATTTGTGGAAAAGGACTTCTGCGTGGAATTCATTTGCAAATAAAAGTTTTTTCATCATTCCCATCTTCATTCTGTTTCAATATAGGTTGATCAGAAAGGACTGGTGCTTTCCCAGAGTAGGTGCAGTAGTAATTATTTGGGGTGTCGAACCAGAGTATGTGTTGTGGAACAGTTCAGACATTACTGCTACTATCTACACAGCTATCTTCAGAAAGGTGATTCACAAGCTGCAAATTGGCTGAAGCTGGTGGAAGTGCATCTTTAGCAGAGTTTCCATTCCTTTGACAGGGACTGGAAAATAACTGCATAATAACAGGGATAGCATCTTAAGTAGGAGGCTCTTGTACACTTTTTTACCGTATATGAAAATAGTTATATTAAAAAAATTTACATTTCTATATTTGTTGCTCTGTTTACCGACCATCACCTACACCTGGACAGTAGGACCTCCTGTAAGTGCACCACTCATGACACTGAATAATACTTAATGTAACATTGAGTATTAAAAAATAATCCACTTTGTAATTAATTAGCTAAAGGATTGTTTCTTAGATAAAGAATACTTCCATGGAGTTCAGCTTGATAATGGATTCCACGGGGAAACACATACAATGTCCTCAAGAACTGAAAATAACTTTACTGCTAAGATTTATTTTCCGAGTCATATATATGGTATGTTAGGCACATTTAGATCTATACTGACTGTGCATTTGATGATAGCACTAGCCTGTCCTATCCCAGAATCATTTCACAATCGTCATAACAAAAAATGTCCTCGATAATAAGCATAAATCTTAGCATAGTTAGCCATCATGCAGCATAAAGCACAGAGTAATAAAATGCTTGAAATGCTCATGATCGTCCTCAAGATTGACCATTGCTTTCTCAGAAAACCAACATATGCATAGGATCCGAAAATATGCATATGTTAATACCACAGTATCTGGTGAAGCGCCATGATTATTCTTTAAGCAATCTCGTTTAAATAGTGCCAAACCTAAGTCCAAAATTGATCAAATACACAATCTGCTCCTTGAAGCACTTTGCAACTATCTTCTGAAGGTTATAATTTATGATAAATATGAATGACATTCCAATTATGACTATAGACTTCTAAAGAGTAGATGCATGATTTAATCAAGAATAGAGGTATGGTTGTTTTGCAACAAAGTCTTTGAGTGTTCAAAAGTTTTGCCTATAATAATAGAATATTTAAGACTCAACAAGCAAAAAATTAGTATACCTGGAGAGCACATACATATTGGGAGTTCTGTTAGCTCAGCTGTAATAAGATTCCTTTCAATATCAAGACTGTGATGCTTTCTAACTAATATTAAATGTTAAAATACATATCTCATTTTTAAAATGGAAATTAAGTTTATGAATAAAAAACCAGCCATCAGTTATATTTTGTGTCTGACCATGGTATGCCAATAACATTGCTCACTTCTTAATGCAGAAAAAGATCAATATCTGAGAAACACAGAATTCTTCCTCCATGACCCTTTATCTGTATTTCATTACAATATCCTTCAGTTTCAGATTTGGCATAAATCCAAAACATGAACTCAAAGGAAAAATATTAATTTCCTCAACTGAAAAGTGAACCTGAAGTGGAGGAGCTAAATCAGGAAAGAATCAAAACTTTACTTTTTGTTTACCAAAAGTTAAATTCAAAACACAAATGTTCCTGTTCAACTTCCATGTTTAGATATGGAAACGAAAGAGTATTGACTGTATTTTCTGTAACAACATGCCAAAAAAGTTCAAGCTACATGATAATACACTGCATGATTAACCTTCAAACCAAGATAAGGATAAAAAGATCCCATTGATTCAGAATCGTTTTCCAACCTTGTAAGGGAAAATTTCTAAAACAAGAGTACAACAGAGTACAAATTCCTGACAAAGAGTCATTGAAAAATTTACAGTTAGGTACTGTAGAGTATGTAAATGATAATTAGTTATCTTTATTCAGAGTCTCGATAAATAGTCCATTTCCTATGCTGCCATTTGCTTTCCAGTATACTTTTATAACCAAAACTTACTCATTCTGGAGTTAAAGCAATTGAGGATGTTGTACGTAAATTAATCACAATAATATGAGAAACTGAAAAGATGATTGGAAATATATAAGCAACAGTAAAGAAAGGAGAGAAATTAGAGAGTAGTAATTATAGCAGCGATGCCCTGCTAACCATGTTGTTTTAAGATATGTCTACCATTAAAAACAAGATACTAAGAAA
Organism: Pachydiplax longipennis; assembly: GCA_036926295.1. Taxonomy (NCBI): domain Eukaryota; kingdom Metazoa; phylum Arthropoda; class Insecta; order Odonata; family Libellulidae; genus Pachydiplax; species Pachydiplax longipennis. The sequence continues at coordinate 74,573,713 of JAVFKF010000012.1, forward strand.
GGAAAGTTGAAGGGCGATAGTAGAGTACCAGTGTGGATCACAGCCTAATTAAAGAAGTGCTTATTGGATATCCAAATGCTGTTAATTGACTACAAGCAAGCCTTTTGTATCTTCATAATGATGCATGAAATTGGCATCCCACGGAAAGTGATAAAAATTGTGAAAAAGGGTATGAAGAATACAAAGGCTTGAGCTAAAAGTGGAAGCAAACTAGTGAAATGGTTTGATATTGAGAACAAGGGGATCCCCACTACAATGCCTGATATCGAGTTAACCAAAAATGCAGATATATAAAACATTGAAACCTCCAATAGTGACGTATGGGGCAGAAACGAGTACTTTGTCTTAAAAGACTAAAATTCTCAGAATGGGGTTGAAAGCCAAAATCAAATGTGGATATACGAACCTGTCGTACTAAGTGGCAAAGATAGAAATATATTAAAATTTTGGATTAAAGACACTAACCAAGTTGAGTAAGGTTCATAAAGGCTGAGATGCTAAAATGTTTATAACATTGAAAGAATGAATGAGACTGCTTTGCCAAAGAGGATGGGAAGAAGGAATATTATTAATTAAATTTGCATTTCACTATAACAAAGAGATGAAAGAGCTTGTTTACTTTGTGCATTAATATATTTCAGAAGTGCAGTGTATTATTTATTAAATACTTATTTTACCATAATGATAATCCAATTAGTATGATTATGGTGTTATTAATTTGATGGCTGTTACTTTCAGTGCTCAGATTTCTAGTTTTAATTATTCATTACAGCACAATTTCACATGAAATCTTTCATAGTTAATCCTTGAATCAAATACCTAGCTACTCAATTGGTTCTAATCCTGATACAGACAGAAGGTACACTTCGGTCCCAAACAGAAATGTGTATTGCAGGGAAAAATCATGGTTTAATCGACACTGTTAGATGGTAATTGGATAAATCGGGTTCTCAAAAATTTTGAACATTTCAAGGATTTTAAACAATGTTTGAAAAGTTGCGAGAGAAATCCGAGGGCCATTTTAATAATTCACATCCCAACAGCTCAGAGATGTGTTTTCTTAAACGCAATTCTTCAGTACACACCAAAAAATTTCAAAAACAATGAGCTCCAATAATATTTTCGTTGAAAAACAACTTACAAATGCGCGCAATCCAAGCGTCTACAGGATAATGTTTCCAGGGTATCGACGCAGACGTAAAACAACTAACTAATCACCACACACACAAAAAAGATATTAACACCTTCGAGGCACTATGAGATTCAAAAAGAAGATGTGTCATAAGCTCCCTTGACAGAATCATTCTCAAAAGACTACTCAATCTTCCTATATGACCTCCGGTTAATTAGGACCAAAGAAAATATCATCCTAGTACGTACAGCAGCAGACACACTGTGGTCGCGATCGAATCCAGATCGTGGAATACCTCGCCAAGATTCACATCGATTTGCGCTTAGTAGCGATACACATCGATAGTGATCATATGCTCTAATCGTGGATGATTCAACGAAGCAATTGATTGCACTTTCCTAATTACACATGCGAAACAAATAACATGTGGCAATCTTAACTTTCCCTAGAATATTACACTCGCATTTTTAACTGGCAGAATCGTAGTTACCGCAAGTCCTCTTTGTTAAAGTTAGGCGGTTGAACCTGAGTTGAGGAGCGATTACCGTTCAAGGCGCGAAATATTAATTGTCGAGCAAGTGGGCAGCAGAGATCTCTTCTTCTTAAGTTATTTTAATCTTCATCCTGCTTTTCTATACAAAGAGGAATTTTCCCTCTCAGACTAGCCCATGCGTTGCGGTGATTGTAAATCGATCCTCTCTAAAATTCTATAGTCTTAATTATTAGACTTTAATCTAATCTTTCGAAATACGTGAAAGACATCTGGTCAAATTTTCTAATGGCTGCGAAAAAACTGTTTTCTTTTCTATGCCTCTTCCAACGCTCTATTTTAAAATAGTCTGACTAGTTCATTATAATCATCGAAATAGAAACGCTATCTGCATGAATTCCCGGTTTAATCAGAATTTTGAATTCATCGTCTTTTCTAAATACTTGTGGTTGCCGGATAAATAATATCTCACTTTCATGCACGGTTGTCCCCGAATTTTCTCAGGTAGGGTAATCAGCTCCACGTTAAAAGTCGTCATTCGTACCTTATGGAACATTTCAGCTACTGGTTATTTGTTTCTTTGCCTAGAATTCCGTGTTAAAAATACTCGATATTTTCAAACATTTTATGTATTTCTTTCCAAAACAGGAAAGTGCGTAATTTAAACATCTATTAAAATATGTCGCAGTATTTAAGAGTTAAATTTGGAATGATCTCATTAAAATTAAAAAAAATAAATTAAAAGTGCCATATCTCCTTCTTTTGAAGAGATACATCCAAAATAATGGTAGATAAGGGTGTAGTAGATCAGTCACCTCTAAAGGGGTTAGTTTTTGGGTAGGAATGCTGTGATGAAAAATTCAAAATTTTTATGAATAAGAATAATTTATTTTGCCACAGCATGTACATGCATAGAAGTCTTCAAATATATTTTCTTAGGTACAAAATATCCTCATTAGAACATAAATGTTAGAATGCACTTTGGTGAAGATTAAATGCTTTACACTTGATTTAAATATAAATAATGTTGGAAGGTTTTACACATTGTAGAAAGATTATTATAGAAACGATGGACATTAAAATCCCCACATAAGTTAATATTGAAGAACAATGAAGCTTTCCCTTACCTAATGAAATATTTACTTTGAGAAGAAAGACTGAATTCTGATGTTGAAGAGTAGAGAAAGTATAATGCAAAATCTTTTTTTAATAATTCGATTGGGACAGCATTCAAAAGCTGTTTTCCCTAATAGGTCACAAAAGACAAAATCATCTAAAGCACATCCATGATAATTTTTTCGAATGATCAAAACGCTGCCACTCTTATGGTTAGTGCAACAAAAGAAATCAGCAATTTTAAAATGCAAGGATGGATAACACCTTAAACTCATTGTGAACCAGACAAAATTCTCATATGAAGGTAAAATCTTTGCCAATCGAAATAGATTTTCCACTATCAGCTGAAGACATTTAGTTGCCAGGCACGGAATATTAATGTGCCTTATTTGAAGACATGGAGACAAATATGGGCATTACTTTGGAGCATGCAGTGAATAACCTGAAAGGTGAGGAAATGTTTTTCATTTTTGTCAACGATTATCACCACCGATAATTTAATTTCTTAAGTTTAAATGATTAATGGAAGATAATAACTCTCTTGAGCTGCCTAATCAATAAACCAAGGTCTCTTTAAACATTACTGGATAGGACATATTATATTAGTCCCCGCATGCAATATCCTCTCAGAGCAACCTCCAAAGGCATAGAAATGGTACTTAGAAAATTGAGTCATTGAAAAATTTGTGGAAAAGGACTTCTGCGTGGAATTCATTTGCAAATAAAAGTTTTTTCATCATTCCCATCTTCATTCTGTTTCAATATAGGTTGATCAGAAAGGACTGGTGCTTTCCCAGAGTAGGTGCAGTAGTAATTATTTGGGGTGTCGAACCAGAGTATGTGTTGTGGAACAGTTCAGACATTACTGCTACTATCTACACAGCTATCTTCAGAAAGGTGATTCACAAGCTGCAAATTGGCTGAAGCTGGTGGAAGTGCATCTTTAGCAGAGTTTCCATTCCTTTGACAGGGACTGGAAAATAACTGCATAATAACAGGGATAGCATCTTAAGTAGGAGGCTCTTGTACACTTTTTTACCGTATATGAAAATAGTTATATTAAAAAAATTTACATTTCTATATTTGTTGCTCTGTTTACCGACCATCACCTACACCTGGACAGTAGGACCTCCTGTAAGTGCACCACTCATGACACTGAATAATACTTAATGTAACATTGAGTATTAAAAAATAATCCACTTTGTAATTAATTAGCTAAAGGATTGTTTCTTAGATAAAGAATACTTCCATGGAGTTCAGCTTGATAATGGATTCCACGGGGAAACACATACAATGTCCTCAAGAACTGAAAATAACTTTACTGCTAAGATTTATTTTCCGAGTCATATATATGGTATGTTAGGCACATTTAGATCTATACTGACTGTGCATTTGATGATAGCACTAGCCTGTCCTATCCCAGAATCATTTCACAATCGTCATAACAAAAAATGTCCTCGATAATAAGCATAAATCTTAGCATAGTTAGCCATCATGCAGCATAAAGCACAGAGTAATAAAATGCTTGAAATGCTCATGATCGTCCTCAAGATTGACCATTGCTTTCTCAGAAAACCAACATATGCATAGGATCCGAAAATATGCATATGTTAATACCACAGTATCTGGTGAAGCGCCATGATTATTCTTTAAGCAATCTCGTTTAAATAGTGCCAAACCTAAGTCCAAAATTGATCAAATACACAATCTGCTCCTTGAAGCACTTTGCAACTATCTTCTGAAGGTTATAATTTATGATAAATATGAATGACATTCCAATTATGACTATAGACTTCTAAAGAGTAGATGCATGATTTAATCAAGAATAGAGGTATGGTTGTTTTGCAACAAAGTCTTTGAGTGTTCAAAAGTTTTGCCTATAATAATAGAATATTTAAGACTCAACAAGCAAAAAATTAGTATACCTGGAGAGCACATACATATTGGGAGTTCTGTTAGCTCAGCTGTAATAAGATTCCTTTCAATATCAAGACTGTGATGCTTTCTAACTAATATTAAATGTTAAAATACATATCTCATTTTTAAAATGGAAATTAAGTTTATGAATAAAAAACCAGCCATCAGTTATATTTTGTGTCTGACCATGGTATGCCAATAACATTGCTCACTTCTTAATGCAGAAAAAGATCAATATCTGAGAAACACAGAATTCTTCCTCCATGACCCTTTATCTGTATTTCATTACAATATCCTTCAGTTTCAGATTTGGCATAAATCCAAAACATGAACTCAAAGGAAAAATATTAATTTCCTCAACTGAAAAGTGAACCTGAAGTGGAGGAGCTAAATCAGGAAAGAATCAAAACTTTACTTTTTGTTTACCAAAAGTTAAATTCAAAACACAAATGTTCCTGTTCAACTTCCATGTTTAGATATGGAAACGAAAGAGTATTGACTGTATTTTCTGTAACAACATGCCAAAAAAGTTCAAGCTACATGATAATACACTGCATGATTAACCTTCAAACCAAGATAAGGATAAAAAGATCCCATTGATTCAGAATCGTTTTCCAACCTTGTAAGGGAAAATTTCTAAAACAAGAGTACAACAGAGTACAAATTCCTGACAAAGAGTCATTGAAAAATTTACAGTTAGGTACTGTAGAGTATGTAAATGATAATTAGTTATCTTTATTCAGAGTCTCGATAAATAGTCCATTTCCTATGCTGCCATTTGCTTTCCAGTATACTTTTATAACCAAAACTTACTCATTCTGGAGTTAAAGCAATTGAGGATGTTGTACGTAAATTAATCACAATAATATGAGAAACTGAAAAGATGATTGGAAATATATAAGCAACAGTAAAGAAAGGAGAGAAATTAGAGAGTAGTAATTACAGCAGCGATGCCCTGCTAACCATGTTGTTTTAAGATATGTCTACCATTAAAAACAAGATACTAAGAAAGGAAAGTTGAAGGGCGATAGTAGAGTACCAGTGTGGATCACAGCCTAATTAAAGAAGTGCTTATTGGATATCCAAATGCTGTTAATTGACTACAAGCAAGCCTTTTGTATCTTCATAATGATGCATGAAATTGGCATCCCACGGAAAGTGATAAAAATTGTGAAAAAGGGTATGAAGAATACAAAGGCTTGAGCTAAAAGTGGAAGCAAACTAGTGAAATGGTTTGATATTGAGAACAAGGGGATCCCCACTACAATGCCTGATATCGAGTTAACCAAAAATGCAGATATATAAAACATTGAAACCTCCAATAGTGACGTATGGGGCAGAAACGAGTACTTTGTCTTAAAAGACTAAAATTCTCAGAATGGGGTTGAAAGCCAAAATCAAATGTGGATATACGAACCTGTCGTACTAAGTGGCAAAGATAGAAATATATTAAAATTTTGGATTAAAGACACTAACCAAGTTGAGTAAGGTTCATAAAGGCTGAGATGCTAAAATGTTTATAACATTGAAAGAATGAATGAGACTGCTTTGCCAAAGAGGATGGGAAGAAGGAATATTATTAATTAAATTTGCATTTCACTATAACAAAGAGATGAAAGAGCTTGTTTACTTTGTGCATTAATATATTTCAGAAGTGCAGTGTATTATTTATTAAATACTTATTTTACCATAATGATAATCCAATTAGTATGATTATGGTGTTATTAATTTGATGGCTGTTACTTTCAGTGCTCAGATTTCTAGTTTTAATTATTCATTACAGCACAATTTCACATGAAATCTTTCATAGTTAATCCTTGAATCAAATACCTAGCTACTCAATTGGTTCTAATCCTGATACAGACAGAAGGTACACTTCGGTCCCAAACAGAAATGTGTATTGCAGGGAAAAATCATGGTTTAATCGACACTGTTAGATGGTAATTGGATAAATCGGGTTCTCAAAAATTTTGAACATTTCAAGGATTTTAAACAATGTTTGAAAAGTTGCGAGAGAAATCCGAGGGCCATTTTAATAATTCACATCCCAACAGCTCAGAGATGTGTTTTCTTAAACGCAATTCTTCAGTACACACCAAAAAATTTCAAAAACAATGAGCTCCAATAATATTTTCGTTGAAAAACAACTTACAAATGCGCGCAATCCAAGCGTCTACAGGATAATGTTTCCAGGGTATCGACGCAGACGTAAAACAACTAACTAATCACCACACACACAAAAAAGATATTAACACCTTCGAGGCACTATGAGATTCAAAAAGAAGATGTGTCATAAGCTCCCTTGACAGAATCATTCTCAAAAGACTACTCAATCTTCCTATATGACCTCCGGTTAATTAGGACCAAAGAAAATATCATCCTAGTACGTACAGCAGCAGACACACTGTGGTCGCGATCGAATCCAGATCGTGGAATACCTCGCCAAGATTCACATCGATTTGCGCTTAGTAGCGATACACATCGATAGTGATCATATGCTCTAATCGTGGATGATTCAACGAAGCAATTGATTGCACTTTCCTAATTACACATGCGAAACAAATAACATGTGGCAATCTTAACTTTCCCTAGAATATTACACTCGCATTTTTAACTGGCAGAATCGTAGTTACCGCAAGTCCTCTTTGTTAAAGTTAGGCGGTTGAACCTGAGTTGAGGAGCGATTACCGTTCAAGGCGCGAAATATTAATTGTCGAGCAAGTGGGCAGCAGAGATCTCTTCTTCTTAAGTTATTTTAATCTTCATCCTGCTTTTCTATACAAAGAGGAATTTTCCCTCTCAGACTAGCCCATGCGTTGCGGTGATTGTAAATCGATCCTCTCTAAAATTCTATAGTCTTAATTATTAGACTTTAATCTAATCTTTCGAAATACGTGAAAGACATCTGGTCAAATTTTCTAATGGCTGCGAAAAAACTGTTTTCTTTTCTATGCCTCTTCCAACGCTCTATTTTAAAATAGTCTGACTAGTTCATTATAATCATCGAAATAGAAACGCTATCTGCATGAATTCCCGGTTTAATCAGAATTTTGAATTCATCGTCTTTTCTAAATACTTGTGGTTGCCGGATAAATAATATCTCACTTTCATGCACGGTTGTCCCCGAATTTTCTCAGGTAGGGTAATCAGCTCCACGTTAAAAGTCGTCATTCGTACCTTATGGAACATTTCAGCTACTGGTTATTTGTTTCTTTGCCTAGAATTCCGTGTTAAAAATACTCGATATTTTCAAACATTTTATGTATTTCTTTCCAAAACAGGAAAGTGCGTAATTTAAACATCTATTAAAATATGTCGCAGTATTTAAGAGTTAAATTTGGAATGATCTCATTAAAATTTAAAAAAAATAAATTAAAAGTGCCATATCTCCTTCTTTTGAAGAGATACATCCAAAATAATGGTAGATAAGGGTGTAGTAGATCAGTCACCTCTAAAGGGGTTAGTTTTTGGGTAGGAATGCTGTGATGAAAAATTCAAAATTTTTATGAATAAGAATAATTTATTTTGCCACAGCATGTACATGCATAGAAGTCTTCAAATATATTTTCTTAGGTACAAAATATCCTCATTAGAACATAAATGTTAGAATGCACTTTGGTGAAGATTAAATGCTTTACACTTGATTTAAATATAAATAATGTTGGAAGGTTTTACACATTGTAGAAAGATTATTATAGAAACGATGGACATTAAAATCCCCACATAAGTTAATATTGAAGAACAATGAAGCTTTCCCTTACCTAATGAAATATTTACTTTGAGAAGAAAGACTGAATTCTGATGTTGAAGAGTAGAGAAAGTATAATGCAAAATCTTTTTTTAATAATTCGATTGGGACAGCATTCAAAAGCTGTTTTCCCTAATAGGTCACAAAAGACAAAATCATCTAAAGCACATCCATGATAATTTTTTCGAATGATCAAAACGCTGCCACTCTTATGGTTAGTGCAACAAAAGAAATCAGCAATTTTAAAATGCAAGGATGGATAACACCTTAAACTCATTGTGAACCAGACAAAATTCTCATATGAAGGTAAAATCTTTGCCAATCGAAATAGATTTTCCACTATCAGCTGAAGACATTTAGTTGCCAGGCACGGAATATTAATGTGCCTTATTTGAAGACATGGAGACAAATATGGGCATTACTTTGGAGCATGCAGTGAATAACCTGAAAGGTGAGGAAATGTTTTTCATTTTTGTCAACGATTATCACCACCGATAATTTAATTTCTTAAGTTTAAATGATTAATGGAAGATAATAACTCTCTTGAGCTGCCTAATCAATAAACCAAGGTCTCTTTAAACATTACTGGATAGGACATATTATATTAGTCCCCGCATGCAATATCCTCTCAGAGCAACCTCCAAAGGCATAGAAATGGTACTTAGAAAATTGAGTCATTGAAAAATTTGTGGAAAAGGACTTCTGCGTGGAATTCATTTGCAAATAAAAGTTTTTTCATCATTCCCATCTTCATTCTGTTTCAATATAGGTTGATCAGAAAGGACTGGTGCTTTCCCAGAGTAGGTGCAGTAGTAATTATTTGGGGTGTCGAACCAGAGTATGTGTTGTGGAACAGTTCAGACATTACTGCTACTATCTACACAGCTATCTTCAGAAAGGTGATTCACAAGCTGCAAATTGGCTGAAGCTGGTGGAAGTGCATCTTTAGCAGAGTTTCCATTCCTTTGACAGGGACTGGAAAATAACTGCATAATAACAGGGATAGCATCTTAAGTAGGAGGCTCTTGTACACTTTTTTACCGTATATGAAAATAGTTATATTAAAAAAATTTACATTTCTATATTTGTTGCTCTGTTTACCGACCATCACCTACACCTGGACAGTAGGACCTCCTGTAAGTGCACCACTCATGACACTGAATAATACTTAATGTAACATTGAGTATTAAAAAATAATCCACTTTGTAATTAATTAGCTAAAGGATTGTTTCTTAGATAAAGAATACTTCCATGGAGTTCAGCTTGATAATGGATTCCACGGGGAAACACATACAATGTCCTCAAGAACTGAAAATAACTTTACTGCTAAGATTTATTTTCCGAGTCATATATATGGTATGTTAGGCACATTTAGATCTATACTGACTGTGCATTTGATGATAGCACTAGCCTGTCCTATCCCAGAATCATTTCACAATCGTCATAACAAAAAATGTCCTCGATAATAAGCATAAATCTTAGCATAGTTAGCCATCATGCAGCATAAAGCACAGAGTAATAAAATGCTTGAAATGCTCATGATCGTCCTCAAGATTGACCATTGCTTTCTCAGAAAACCAACATATGCATAGGATCCGAAAATATGCATATGTTAATACCACAGTATCTGGTGAAGCGCCATGATTATTCTTTAAGCAATCTCGTTTAAATAGTGCCAAACCTAAGTCCAAAATTGATCAAATACACAATCTGCTCCTTGAAGCACTTTGCAACTATCTTCTGAAGGTTATAATTTATGATAAATATGAATGACATTCCAATTATGACTATAGACTTCTAAAGAGTAGATGCATGATTTAATCAAGAATAGAGGTATGGTTGTTTTGCAACAAAGTCTTTGAGTGTTCAAAAGTTTTGCCTATAATAATAGAATATTTAAGACTCAACAAGCAAAAAATTAGTATACCTGGAGAGCACATACATATTGGGAGTTCTGTTAGCTCAGCTGTAATAAGATTCCTTTCAATATCAAGACTGTGATGCTTTCTAACTAATATTAAATGTTAAAATACATATCTCATTTTTAAAATGGAAATTAAGTTTATGAATAAAAAACCAGCCATCAGTTATATTTTGTGTCTGACCATGGTATGCCAATAACATTGCTCACTTCTTAATGCAGAAAAAGATCAATATCTGAGAAACACAGAATTCTTCCTCCATGACCCTTTATCTGTATTTCATTACAATATCCTTCAGTTTCAGATTTGGCATAAATCCAAAACATGAACTCAAAGGAAAAATATTAATTTCCTCAACTGAAAAGTGAACCTGAAGTGGAGGAGCTAAATCAGGAAAGAATCAAAACTTTACTTTTTGTTTACCAAAAGTTAAATTCAAAACACAAATGTTCCTGTTCAACTTCCATGTTTAGATATGGAAACGAAAGAGTATTGACTGTATTTTCTGTAACAACATGCCAAAAAAGTTCAAGCTACATGATAATACACTGCATGATTAACCTTCAAACCAAGATAAGGATAAAAAGATCCCATTGATTCAGAATCGTTTTCCAACCTTGTAAGGGAAAATTTCTAAAACAAGAGTACAACAGAGTACAAATTCCTGACAAAGAGTCATTGAAAAATTTACAGTTAGGTACTGTAGAGTATGTAAATGATAATTAGTTATCTTTATTCAGAGTCTCGATAAATAGTCCATTTCCTATGCTGCCATTTGCTTTCCAGTATACTTTTATAACCAAAACTTACTCATTCTGGAGTTAAAGCAATTGAGGATGTTGTACGTAAATTAATCACAATAATATGAGAAACTGAAAAGATGATTGGAAATATATAAGCAACAGTAAAGAAAGGAGAGAAATTAGAGAGTAGTAATTATAGCAGCGATGCCCTGCTAACCATGTTGTTTTAAGATATGTCTACCATTAAAAACAAGATACTAAGAAAGGAAAGTTGAAGGGCGATAGTAGAGTACCAGTGTGGATCACAGCCTAATTAAAGAAGTGCTTATTGGATATCCAAATGCTGTTAATTGACTACAAGCAAGCCTTTTGTATCTTCATAATGATGCATGAAATTGGCATCCCACGGAAAGTGATAAAAATTGTGAAAAAGGGTATGAAGAATACAAAGGCTTGAGCTAAAAGTGGAAGCAAACTAGTGAAATGGTTTGATATTGAGAACAAGGGGATCCCCACTACAATGCCTGATATCGAGTTAACCAAAAATGCAGATATATAAAACATTGAAACCTCCAATAGTGACGTATGGGGCAGAAACGAGTACTTTGTCTTAAAAGACTAAAATTCTCAGAATGGGGTTGAAAGCCAAAATCAAATGTGGATATACGAACCTGTCGTACTAAGTGGCAAAGATAGAAATATATTAAAATTTTGGATTAAAGACACTAACCAAGTTGAGTAAGGTTCATAAAGGCTGAGATGCTAAAATGTTTATAACATTGAAAGAATGAATGAGACTGCTTTGCCAAAGAGGATGGGAAGAAGGAATATTATTAATTAAATTTGCATTTCACTATAACAAAGAGATGAAAGAGCTTGTTTACTTTGTGCATTAATATATTTCAGAAGTGCAGTGTATTATTTATTAAATACTTATTTTACCATAATGATAATCCAATTAGTATGATTATGGTGTTATTAATTTGATGGCTGTTACTTTCAGTGCTCAGATTTCTAGTTTTAATTATTCATTACAGCACAATTTCACATGAAATCTTTCATAGTTAATCCTTGAATCAAATACCTAGCTACTCAATTGGTTCTAATCCTGATACAGACAGAAGGTACACTTCGGTCCCAAACAGAAATGTGTATTGCAGGGAAAAATCATGGTTTAATCGACACTGTTAGATGGTAATTGGATAAATCGGGTTCTCAAAAATTTTGAACATTTCAAGGATTTTAAACAATGTTTGAAAAGTTGCGAGAGAAATCCGAGGGCCATTTTAATAATTCACATCCCAACAGCTCAGAGATGTGTTTTCTTAAACGCAATTCTTCAGTACACACCAAAAAATTTCAAAAACAATGAGCTCCAATAATATTTTCGTTGAAAAACAACTTACAAATGCGCGCAATCCAAGCGTCTACAGGATAATGTTTCCAGGGTATCGACGCAGACGTAAAACAACTAACTAATCACCACACACACAAAAAAGATATTAACACCTTCGAGGCACTATGAGATTCAAAAAGAAGATGTGTCATAAGCTCCCTTGACAGAATCATTCTCAAAAGACTACTCAATCTTCCTATATGACCTCCGGTTAATTAGGACCAAAGAAAATATCATCCTAGTACGTACAGCAGCAGACACACTGTGGTCGCGATCGAATCCAGATCGTGGAATACCTCGCCAAGATTCACATCGATTTGCGCTTAGTAGCGATACACATCGATAGTGATCATATGCTCTAATCGTGGATGATTCAACGAAGCAATTGATTGCACTTTCCTAATTACACATGCGAAACAAATAACATGTGGCAATCTTAACTTTCCCTAGAATATTACACTCGCATTTTTAACTGGCAGAATCGTAGTTACCGCAAGTCCTCTTTGTTAAAGTTAGGCGGTTGAACCTGAGTTGAGGAGCGATTACCGTTCAAGGCGCGAAATATTAATTGTCGAGCAAGTGGGCAGCAGAGATCTCTTCTTCTTAAGTTATTTTAATCTTCATCCTGCTTTTCTATACAAAGAGGAATTTTCCCTCTCAGACTAGCCCATGCGTTGCGGTGATTGTAAATCGATCCTCTCTAAAATTCTATAGTCTTAATTATTAGACTTTAATCTAATCTTTCGAAATACGTGAAAGACATCTGGTCAAATTTTCTAATGGCTGCGAAAAAACTGTTTTCTTTTCTATGCCTCTTCCAACGCTCTATTTTAAAATAGTCTGACTAGTTCATTATAATCATCGAAATAGAAACGCTATCTGCATGAATTCCCGGTTTAATCAGAATTTTGAATTCATCGTCTTTTCTAAATACTTGTGGTTGCCGGATAAATAATATCTCACTTTCATGCACGGTTGTCCCCGAATTTTCTCAGGTAGGGTAATCAGCTCCACGTTAAAAGTCGTCATTCGTACCTTATGGAACATTTCAGCTACTGGTTATTTGTTTCTTTGCCTAGAATTCCGTGTTAAAAATACTCGATATTTTCAAACATTTTATGTATTTCTTTCCAAAACAGGAAAGTGCGTAATTTAAACATCTATTAAAATATGTCGCAGTATTTAAGAGTTAAATTTGGAATGATCTCATTAAAATTTAAAAAAAATAAATTAAAAGTGCCATATCTCCTTCTTTTGAAGAGATACATCCAAAATAATGGTAGATAAGGGTGTAGTAGATCAGTCACCTCTAAAGGGGTTAGTTTTTGGGTAGGAATGCTGTGATGAAAAATTCAAAATTTTTATGAATAAGAATAATTTATTTTGCCACAGCATGTACATGCATAGAAGTCTTCAAATATATTTTCTTAGGTACAAAATATCCTCATTAGAACATAAATGTTAGAATGCACTTTGGTGAAGATTAAATGCTTTACACTTGATTTAAATATAAATAATGTTGGAAGGTTTTACACATTGTAGAAAGATTATTATAGAAACGATGGACATTAAAATCCCCACATAAGTTAATATTGAAGAACAATGAAGCTTTCCCTTACCTAATGAAATATTTACTTTGAGAAGAAAGACTGAATTCTGATGTTGAAGAGTAGAGAAAGTATAATGCAAAATCTTTTTTTAATAATTCGATTGGGACAGCATTCAAAAGCTGTTTTCCCTAATAGGTCACAAAAGACAAAATCATCTAAAGCACATCCATGATAATTTTTTCGAATGATCAAAACTCTTATGGTTAGTGCAACAAAAGAAATCAGCAATTTTAAAATGCAAGGATGGATAACACCTTAAACTCATTGTGAACCAGACAAAATTCTCATATGAAGGTAAAATCTTTGCCAATCGAAATAGATTTTCCACTATCAGCTGAAGACATTTAGTTGCCAGGCACGGAATATTAATGTGCCTTATTTGAAGACATGGAGACAAATATGGGCATTACTTTGGAGCATGCAGTGAATAACCTGAAAGGTGAGGAAATGTTTTTCATTTTTGTCAACGATTATCACCACCGATAATTTAATTTCTTAAGTTTAAATGATTAATGGAAGATAATAACTCTCTTGAGCTGCCTAATCAATAAACCAAGGTCTCTTTAAACATAACTGGATAGGACATATTATATTAGTCCCCGCATGCAATATCCTCTCAGAGCAACCTCCAAAGGCATAGAAATGGTACTTAGAAAATTGAGTCATTGAAAAATTTGTGGAAAAGGACTTCTGCGTGGAATTCATTTGCAAATAAAAGTTTTTTCATCATTCCCATCTTCATTCTGTTTCAATATAGGTTGATCAGAAAGGACTGGTGCTTTCCCAGAGTAGGTGCAGTAGTAATTATTTGGGGTGTCGAACCAGAGTATGTGTTGTGGAACAGTTCAGACATTACTGCTACTATCTACACAGCTATCTTCAGAAAGGTGATTCACAAGCTGCAAATTGGCTGAAGCTGGTGGAAGTGCATCTTTAGCAGAGTTTCCATTCCTTTGACAGGGACTGGAAAATAACTGCATAATAACAGGGATAGCATCTTAAGTAGGAGGCTCTTGTACACTTTTTTACCGTATATGAAAATAGTTATATTAAAAAAATTTACATTTCTATATTTGTTGCTCTGTTTACCGACCATCACCTACACCTGGACAGTAGGACCTCCTGTAAGTGCACCACTCATGACACTGAATAATACTTAATGTAACATTGAGTATTAAAAAATAATCCACTTTGTAATTAATTAGCTAAAGGATTGTTTCTTAGATAAAGAATACTTCCATGGAGTTCAGCTTGATAATGGATTCCACGGGGAAACACATACAATGTCCTCAAGAACTGAAAATAACTTTACTGCTAAGATTTATTTTCCGAGTCATATATATGGTATGTTAGGCACATTTAGATCTATACTGACTGTGCATTTGATGATAGCACTAGCCTGTCCTATCCCAGAATCATTTCACAATCGTCATAACAAAAAATGTCCTCGATAATAAGCATAAATCTTAGCATAGTTAGCCATCATGCAGCATAAAGCACAGAGTAATAAAATGCTTGAAATGCTCATGATCGTCCTCAAGATTGACCATTGCTTTCTCAGAAAACCAACATATGCATAGGATCCGAAAATATGCATATGTTAATACCACAGTATCTGGTGAAGCGCCATGATTATTCTTTAAGCAATCTCGTTTAAATAGTGCCAAACCTAAGTCCAAAATTGATCAAATACACAATCTGCTCCTTGAAGCACTTTGCAACTATCTTCTGAAGGTTATAATTTATGATAAATATGAATGACATTCCAATTATGACTATAGACTTCTAAAGAGTAGATGCATGATTTAATCAAGAATAGAGGTATGGTTGTTTTGCAACAAAGTCTTTGAGTGTTCAAAAGTTTTGCCTATAATAATAGAATATTTAAGACTCAACAAGCAAAAAATTAGTATACCTGGAGAGCACATACATATTGGGAGTTCTGTTAGCTCAGCTGTAATAAGATTCCTTTCAATATCAAGACTGTAATGCTTTCTAACTAATATTAAATGTTAAAATACATATCTCATTTTTAAAATGGAAATTAAGTTTATGAATAAAAAACCAGCCATCAGTTATATTTTGTGTCTGACCATGGTATGCCAATAACATTGCTCACTTCTTAATGCAGAAAAAGATCAATATCTGAGAAACACAGAATTCTTCCTCCATGACCCTTTATCTGTATTTCATTACAATATCCTTCAGTTTCAGATTTGGCATAAATCCAAAACATGAACTCAAAGGAAAAATATTAATTTCCTCAACTGAAAAGTGAACCTGAAGTGGAGGAGCTAAATCAGGAAAGAATCAAAACTTTACTTTTTGTTTACCAAAAGTTAAATTCAAAACACAAATGTTCCTGTTCAACTTCCATGTTTAGATATGGAAACGAAAGAGTATTGACTGTATTTTCTGTAACAACATGCCAAAAAAGTTCAAGCTACATGATAATACACTGCATGATTAACCTTCAAACCAAGATAAGGATAAAAAGATCCCATTGATTCAGAATCGTTTTCCAACCTTGTAAGGGAAAATTTCTAAAACAAGAGTACAACAGAGTACAAATTCCTGACAAAGAGTCATTGAAAAATTTACAGTTAGGTACTGTAGAGTATGTAAATGATAATTAGTTATCTTTATTCAGAGTCTCGATAAATAGTCCATTTCCTATGCTGCCATTTGCTTTCCAGTATACTTTTATAACCAAAACTTACTCATTCTGGAGTTAAAGCAATTGAGGATGTTGTACGTAAATTAATCACAATAATATGAGAAACTGAAAAGATGATTGGAAATATATAAGCAACAGTAAAGAAAGGAGAGAAATTAGAGAGTAGTAATTATAGCAGCGATGCCCTGCTAACCATGTTGTTTTAAGATATGTCTACCATTAAAAACAAGATACTAAGAAAGGAAAGTTGAAGGGCGATAGTAGAGTACCAGTGTGGATCACAGCCTAATTAAAGAAGTGCTTATTGGATATCCAAATGCTGTTAATTGACTACAAGCAAGCCTTTTGTATCTTCATAATGATGAATGAAATTGGCATCCCACGGAAAATGATAAAAATTGTGAAAAAGGGTATGAAGAATACAAAGGCTTGAGCTAAAAGTGGAAGCAAACTAGTGAAATGGTTTGATATTGAGAACAAGGGGATCCCCACTACAATGCCTGATATCGAGTTAACCAAAAATGCAGATATATAAAACATTGAAACCTCCAATAGTGACGTATGGGGCAGAAACGAGTACTTTGTCTTAAAAGACTAAAATTCTCAGAATGGGGTTGAAAGCCAAAATCAAATGTGGATATACGAACCTGTCGTACTAAGTGGCAAAGATAAAAATATATTAAAATTTTGGATTAAAGACACTAACCAAGTTGAGTAAGGTTCATAAAGGCTGAGATGCTAAAATGTTTATAACATTGAAAGAATGAATGAGACTGCTTTGCCAAAGAGGATGGGAAGAAGGAATATTATTAATTAAATTTGCATTTCACTATAACAAAGAGATGAAAGAGCTTGTTTACTTTGTGCATTAATATATTTCAGAAGTGCAGTGTATTATTTATTAAATACTTATTTTACCATAATGATAATCCAATTAGTATGATTATGGTGTTATTAATTTGATGGCTGTTACTTTCAGTGCTCAGATTTCTAGTTTTAATTATTCATTACAGCACAATTTCACATGAAATCTTTCATAGTTAATCCTTGAATCAAATACCTAGCTACTCATTTGGTTCTAATCCTGATACAGACAGAAGGTACACTTCGGTCCCAAACAGAAATGTGTATTGCAGGGAAAAATCATGGTTTAATCGACACTGTTAGATGGTAATTGGATAAATCGGGTTCTCAAAAATTTTGAACATTTCAAGGATTTTAAACAATGTTTGAAAAGTTGCGAGAGAAATCCGAGGGCCATTTTAATAATTCACATCCCAACAGCTCAGAGATGTGTTTTCTTAAACGCAATTCTTCAGTACACACCAAAAAATTTCAAAAACAATGAGCTCCAATAATATTTTCGTTGAAAAACAACTTACAAATGCGCGCAATCCAAGCGTCTACAGGATAATGTTTCCAGGGTATCGACGCAGACGTAAAACAACTAACTAATCACCACACACACAAAAAAGATATTAACACCTTCGAGGCACTATGAGATTCAAAAAGAAGATGTGTCATAAGCTCCCTTGACAGAATCATTCTCAAAAGACTACTCAATCTTCCTATATGACCTCCGGTTAATTAGGACCAAAGAAAATATCATCCTAGTACGTACAGCAGCAGACACACTGTGGTCGCGATCGAATCCAGATCGTGGAATACCTCGCCAAGATTCACATCGATTTGCGCTTAGTAGCGATACACATCGATAGTGATCATATGCTCTAATCGTGGATGATTCAACGAAGCAATTGATTGCACTTTCCTAATTACACATGCGAAACAAATAACATGTGGCAATCTTAACTTTCCCTAGAATATTACACTCGCATTTTTAACTGGCAGAATCGTAGTTACCGCAAGTCCTCTTTGTTAAAGTTAGGCGGTTGAACCTGAGTTGAGGAGCGATTACCGTTCAAGGCGCGAAATATTAATTGTCGAGCAAGTGGGCAGCAGAGATCTCTTCTTCTTAAGTTATTTTAATCTTCATCCTGCTTTTCTATACAAAGAGGAATTTTCCC
The DNA here is from genome assembly GCA_036926295.1 of Pachydiplax longipennis. Classification (NCBI taxonomy): domain Eukaryota; kingdom Metazoa; phylum Arthropoda; class Insecta; order Odonata; family Libellulidae; genus Pachydiplax; species Pachydiplax longipennis. The sequence continues at coordinate 74,592,491 of JAVFKF010000012.1, forward strand.
TCTCAGACTAGCCCATGCGTTGCGGTGATTGTAAATCGATCCTCTCTAAAATTCTATAGTCTTAATTATTAGACTTTAATCTAATCTTTCGAAATACGTGAAAGACATCTGGTCAAATTTTCTAATGGCTGCGAAAAAACTGTTTTCTTTTCTATGCCTCTTCCAACGCTCTATTTTAAAATAGTCTGACTAGTTCATTATAATCATCGAAATAGAAACGCTATCTGCATGAATTCCCGGTTTAATCAGAATTTTGAATTCATCGTCTTTTCTAAATACTTGTGGTTGCCGGATAAATAATATCTCACTTTCATGCACGGTTGTCCCCGAATTTTCTCAGGTAGGGTAATCAGCTCCACGTTAAAAGTCGTCATTCGTACCTTATGGAACATTTCAGCTACTGGTTATTTGTTTCTTTGCCTAGAATTCCGTGTTAAAAATACTCGATATTTTCAAACATTTTATGTATTTCTTTCCAAAACAGGAAAGTGCGTAATTTAAACATCTATTAAAATATGTCGCAGTATTTAAGAGTTAAATTTGGAATGATCTCATTAAAATTAAAAAAAATAAATTAAAAGTGCCATATCTCCTTCTTTTGAAGAGATACATCCAAAATAATGGTAGATAAGGGTGTAGTAGATCAGTCACCTCTAAAGGGGTTAGTTTTTGGGTAGGAATGCTGTGATGAAAAATTCAAAATTTTTATGAATAAGAATAATTTATTTTGCCACAGCATGTACATGCATAGAAGTCTTCAAATATATTTTCTTAGGTACAAAATATCCTCATTAGAACATAAATGTTAGAATGCACTTTGGTGAAGATTAAATGCTTTACACTTGATTTAAATATAAATAATGTTGGAAGGTTTTACACATTGTAGAAAGATTATTATAGAAACGATGGACATTAAAATCCCCACATAAGTTAATATTGAAGAACAATGAAGCTTTCCCTTACCTAATGAAATATTTACTTTGAGAAGAAAGACTGAATTCTGATGTTGAAGAGTAGAGAAAGTATAATGCAAAATCTTTTTTTAATAATTCGATTGGGACAGCATTCAAAAGCTGTTTTCCCTAATAGGTCACAAAAGACAAAATCATCTAAAGCACATCCATGATAATTTTTTCGAATGATCAAAACGCTGCCACTCTTATGGTTAGTGCAACAAAAGAAATCAGCAATTTTAAAATGCAAGGATGGATAACACCTTAAACTCATTGTGAACCAGACAAAATTCTCATATGAAGGTAAAATCTTTGCCAATCGAAATAGATTTTCCACTATCAGCTGAAGACATTTAGTTGCCAGGCACGGAATATTAATGTGCCTTATTTGAAGACATGGAGACAAATATGGGCATTACTTTGGAGCATGCAGTGAATAACCTGAAAGGTGAGGAAATGTTTTTCATTTTTGTCAACGATTATCACCACCGATAATTTAATTTCTTAAGTTTAAATGATTAATGGAAGATAATAACTCTCTTGAGCTGCCTAATCAATAAACCAAGGTCTCTTTAAACATTACTGGATAGGACATATTATATTAGTCCCCGCATGCAATATCCTCTCAGAGCAACCTCCAAAGGCATAGAAATGGTACTTAGAAAATTGAGTCATTGAAAAATTTGTGGAAAAGGACTTCTGCGTGGAATTCATTTGCAAATAAAAGTTTTTTCATCATTCCCATCTTCATTCTGTTTCAATATAGGTTGATCAGAAAGGACTGGTGCTTTCCCAGAGTAGGTGCAGTAGTAATTATTTGGGGTGTCGAACCAGAGTATGTGTTGTGGAACAGTTCAGACATTACTGCTACTATCTACACAGCTATCTTCAGAAAGGTGATTCACAAGCTGCAAATTGGCTGAAGCTGGTGGAAGTGCATCTTTAGCAGAGTTTCCATTCCTTTGACAGGGACTGGAAAATAACTGCATAATAACAGGGATAGCATCTTAAGTAGGAGGCTCTTGTACACTTTTTTACCGTATATGAAAATAGTTATATTAAAAAAATTTACATTTCTATATTTGTTGCTCTGTTTACCGACCATCACCTACACCTGGACAGTAGGACCTCCTGTAAGTGCACCACTCATGACACTGAATAATACTTAATGTAACATTGAGTATTAAAAAATAATCCACTTTGTAATTAATTAGCTAAAGGATTGTTTCTTAGATAAAGAATACTTCCATGGAGTTCAGCTTGATAATGGATTCCACGGGGAAACACATACAATGTCCTCAAGAACTGAAAATAACTTTACTGCTAAGATTTATTTTCCGAGTCATATATATGGTATGTTAGGCACATTTAGATCTATACTGACTGTGCATTTGATGATAGCACTAGCCTGTCCTATCCCAGAATCATTTCACAATCGTCATAACAAAAAATGTCCTCGATAATAAGCATAAATCTTAGCATAGTTAGCCATCATGCAGCATAAAGCACAGAGTAATAAAATGCTTGAAATGCTCATGATCGTCCTCAAGATTGACCATTGCTTTCTCAGAAAACCAACATATGCATAGGATCCGAAAATATGCATATGTTAATACCACAGTATCTGGTGAAGCGCCATGATTATTCTTTAAGCAATCTCGTTTAAATAGTGCCAAACCTAAGTCCAAAATTGATCAAATACACAATCTGCTCCTTGAAGCACTTTGCAACTATCTTCTGAAGGTTATAATTTATGATAAATATGAATGACATTCCAATTATGACTATAGACTTCTAAAGAGTAGATGCATGATTTAATCAAGAATAGAGGTATGGTTGTTTTGCAACAAAGTCTTTGAGTGTTCAAAAGTTTTGCCTATAATAATAGAATATTTAAGACTCAACAAGCAAAAAATTAGTATACCTGGAGAGCACATACATATTGGGAGTTCTGTTAGCTCAGCTGTAATAAGATTCCTTTCAATATCAAGACTGTAATGCTTTCTAACTAATATTAAATGTTAAAATACATATCTCATTTTTAAAATGGAAATTAAGTTTATGAATAAAAAACCAGCCATCAGTTATATTTTGTGTCTGACCATGGTATGCCAATAACATTGCTCACTTCTTAATGCAGAAAAAGATCAATATCTGAGAAACACAGAATTCTTCCTCCATGACCCTTTATCTGTATTTCATTACAATATCCTTCAGTTTCAGATTTGGCATAAATCCAAAACATGAACTCAAAGGAAAAATATTAATTTCCTCAACTGAAAAGTGAACCTGAAGTGGAGGAGCTAAATCAGGAAAGAATCAAAACTTTACTTTTTGTTTACCAAAAGTTAAATTCAAAACACAAATGTTCCTGTTCAACTTCCATGTTTAGATATGGAAACGAAAGAGTATTGACTGTATTTTCTGTAACAACATGCCAAAAAAGTTCAAGCTACATGATAATACACTGCATGATTAACCTTCAAACCAAGATAAGGATAAAAAGATCCCATTGATTCAGAATCGTTTTCCAACCTTGTAAGGGAAAATTTCTAAAACAAGAGTACAACAGAGTACAAATTCCTGACAAAGAGTCATTGAAAAATTTACAGTTAGGTACTGTAGAGTATGTAAATGATAATTAGTTATCTTTATTCAGAGTCTCGATAAATAGTCCATTTCCTATGCTGCCATTTGCTTTCCAGTATACTTTTATAACCAAAACTTACTCATTCTGGAGTTAAAGCAATTGAGGATGTTGTACGTAAATTAATCACAATAATATGAGAAACTGAAAAGATGATTGGAAATATATAAGCAACAGTAAAGAAAGGAGAGAAATTAGAGAGTAGTAATTATAGCAGCGATGCCCTGCTAACCATGTTGTTTTAAGATATGTCTACCATTAAAAACAAGATACTAAGAAAGGAAAGTTGAAGGGCGATAGTAGAGTACCAGTGTGGATCACAGCCTAATTAAAGAAGTGCTTATTGGATATCCAAATGCTGTTAATTGACTACAAGCAAGCCTTTTGTATCTTCATAATGATGAATGAAATTGGCATCCCACGGAAAATGATAAAAATTGTGAAAAAGGGTATGAAGAATACAAAGGCTTGAGCTAAAAGTGGAAGCAAACTAGTGAAATGGTTTGATATTGAGAACAAGGGGATCCCCACTACAATGCCTGATATCGAGTTAACCAAAAATGCAGATATATAAAACATTGAAACCTCCAATAGTGACGTATGGGGCAGAAACGAGTACTTTGTCTTAAAAGACTAAAATTCTCAGAATGGGGTTGAAAGCCAAAATCAAATGTGGATATACGAACCTGTCGTACTAAGTGGCAAAGATAAAAATATATTAAAATTTTGGATTAAAGACACTAACCAAGTTGAGTAAGGTTCATAAAGGCTGAGATGCTAAAATGTTTATAACATTGAAAGAATGAATGAGACTGCTTTGCCAAAGAGGATGGGAAGAAGGAATATTATTAATTAAATTTGCATTTCACTATAACAAAGAGATGAAAGAGCTTGTTTACTTTGTGCATTAATATATTTCAGAAGTGCAGTGTATTATTTATTAAATACTTATTTTACCATAATGATAATCCAATTAGTATGATTATGGTGTTATTAATTTGATGGCTGTTACTTTCAGTGCTCAGATTTCTAGTTTTAATTATTCATTACAGCACAATTTCACATGAAATCTTTCATAGTTAATCCTTGAATCAAATACCTAGCTACTCATTTGGTTCTAATCCTGATACAGACAGAAGGTACACTTCGGTCCCAAACAGAAATGTGTATTGCAGGGAAAAATCATGGTTTAATCGACACTGTTAGATGGTAATTGGATAAATCGGGTTCTCAAAAATTTTGAACATTCCAAGGATTTTAAACAATGTTTGAAAAGTTGCGAGAGAAATCCGAGGGCCATTTTAATAATTCACATCCCAACAGCTCAGAGATGTGTTTTCTTAAACGCAATTCTTCAGTACACACCAAAAAATTTCAAAAACAATGAGCTCCAATAATATTTTCGTTGAAAAACAACTTACAAATGCGCGCAATCCAAGCGTCTACAGGATAATGTTTCCAGGGTATCGACGCAGACGTAAAACAACTAACTAATCACCACACACACAAAAAAGATATTAACACCTTCGAGGCACTATGAGATTCAGAAAGAAGATGTGTCATAAGCTCCCTTGACAGAATCATTCTCAAAAGACTACTCAATCTTCCTATATGACCTCCGGTTAATTAGGACCAAAGAAAATATCATCCTAGTACGTACAGCAGCAGACACACTGTGGTCGCGATCGAATCCAGATCGTGGAATACCTCGCCAAGATTCACATCGATTTGCGCTTAGTAGCGATACACATCGATAGTGATCATATGCTCTAATCGTGGATGATTCAACGAAGCAATTGATTGCACTTTCCTAATTACACATGCGAAACAAATAACATGTGGCAATCTTAACTTTCCCTAGAATATTACACTCGCATTTTTAACTGGCAGAATCGTAGTTACCGCAAGTCCTCTTTGTTAAAGTTAGGCGGTTGAACCTGAGTTGAGGAGCGATTACCGTTCAAGGCGCGAAATATTAATTGTCGAGCAAGTGGGCAGCAGAGATCTCTTCTTCTTAAGTTATTTTAATCTTCATCCTGCTTTTCTATACAAAGAGGAATTTTCCCTCTCAGACTAGCCCATGCGTTGCGGTGATTGTAAATCGATCCTCTCTAAAATTCTATAGTCTTAATTATTAGACTTTAATCTAATCTTTCGAAATACGTGAAAGACATCTGGTCAAATTTTCTAATGGCTGCGAAAAAACTGTTTTCTTTTCTATGCCTCTTCCAACGCTCTATTTTAAAATAGTCTGACTAGTTCATTATAATCATCGAAATAGAAACGCTATCTGCATGAATTCCCGGTTTAATCAGAATTTTGAATTCATCGTCTTTTCTAAATACTTGTGGTTGCCGGATAAATAATATCTCACTTTCATGCACGGTTGTCCCCGAATTTTCTCAGGTAGGGTAATCAGCTCCACGTTAAAAGTCGTCATTCGTACCTTATGGAACATTTCAGCTACTGGTTATTTGTTTCTTTGCCTAGAATTCCGTGTTAAAAATACTCGATATTTTCAAACATTTTATGTATTTCTTTCCAAAACAGGAAAGTGCGTAATTTAAACATCTATTAAAATATGTCGCAGTATTTAAGAGTTAAATTTGGAATGATCTCATTAAAATTAAAAAAAATAAATTAAAAGTGCCATATCTCCTTCTTTTGAAGAGATACATCCAAAATAATGGTAGATAAGGGTGTAGTAGATCAGTCACCTCTAAAGGGGTTAGTTTTTGGGTAGGAATGCTGTGATGAAAAATTCAAAATTTTTATGAATAAGAATAATTTATTTTGCCACAGCATGTACATGCATAGAAGTCTTCAAATATATTTTCTTAGGTACAAAATATCCTCATTAGAACATAAATGTTAGAATGCACTTTGGTGAAGATTAAATGCTTTACACTTGATTTAAATATAAATAATGTTGGAAGGTTTTACACATTGTAGAAAGATTATTATAGAAACGATGGACATTAAAATCCCCACATAAGTTAATATTGAAGAACAATGAAGCTTTCCCTTACCTAATGAAATATTTACTTTGAGAAGAAAGACTGAATTCTGATGTTGAAGAGTAGAGAAAGTATAATGCAAAATCTTTTTTTAATAATTCGATTGGGACAGCATTCAAAAGCTGTTTTCCCTAATAGGTCACAAAAGACAAAATCATCTAAAGCACATCCATGATAATTTTTTCGAATGATCAAAACGCTGCCACTCTTATGGTTAGTGCAACAAAAGAAATCAGCAATTTTAAAATGCAAGGATGGATAACACCTTAAACTCATTGTGAACCAGACAAAATTCTCATATGAAGGTAAAATCTTTGCCAATCGAAATAGATTTTCCACTATCAGCTGAAGACATTTAGTTGCCAGGCACGGAATATTAATGTGCCTTATTTGAAGACATGGAGACAAATATGGGCATTACTTTGGAGCATGCAGTGAATAACCTGAAAGGTGAGGAAATGTTTTTCATTTTTGTCAACGATTATCACCACCGATAATTTAATTTCTTAAGTTTAAATGATTAATGGAAGATAATAACTCTCTTGAGCTGCCTAATCAATAAACCAAGGTCTCTTTAAACATTACTGGATAGGACATATTATATTAGTCCCCGCATGCAATATCCTCTCAGAGCAACCTCCAAAGGCATAGAAATGGTACTTAGAAAATTGAGTCATTGAAAAATTTGTGGAAAAGGACTTCTGCGTGGAATTCATTTGCAAATAAAAGTTTTTTCATCATTCCCATCTTCATTCTGTTTCAATATAGGTTGATCAGAAAGGACTGGTGCTTTCCCAGAGTAGGTGCAGTAGTAATTATTTGGGGTGTCGAACCAGAGTATGTGTTGTGGAACAGTTCAGACATTACTGCTACTATCTACACAGCTATCTTCAGAAAGGTGATTCACAAGCTGCAAATTGGCTGAAGCTGGTGGAAGTGCATCTTTAGCAGAGTTTCCATTCCTTTGACAGGGACTGGAAAATAACTGCATAATAACAGGGATAGCATCTTAAGTAGGAGGCTCTTGTACACTTTTTTACCGTATATGAAAATAGTTATATTAAAAAAATTTACATTTCTATATTTGTTGCTCTGTTTACCGACCATCACCTACACCTGGACAGTAGGACCTCCTGTAAGTGCACCACTCATGACACTGAATAATACTTAATGTAACATTGAGTATTAAAAAATAATCCACTTTGTAATTAATTAGCTAAAGGATTGTTTCTTAGATAAAGAATACTTCCATGGAGTTCAGCTTGATAATGGATTCCACGGGGAAACACATACAATGTCCTCAAGAACTGAAAATAACTTTACTGCTAAGATTTATTTTCCGAGTCATATATATGGTATGTTAGGTACATTTAGATCTATACTGACTGTGCATTTGATGATAGCACTAGCCTGTCCTATCCCAGAATCATTTCACAATCGTCATAACAAAAAATGTCCTCGATAATAAGCATAAATCTTAGCATAGTTAGCCATCATGCAGCATAAAGCACAGAGTAATAAAATGCTTGAAATGCTCATGATTGTCCTCAAGATTGACCATTGCTTTCTCAGAAAACCAACATATGCATAGGATCCGAAAATATGCATATGTTAATACCACAGTATCTGGTGAAGCGCCATGATTATTCTTTAAGCAATCTCGTTTAAATAGTGCCAAACCTAAGTCCAAAATTGATCAAATACACAATCTGCTCCTTGAAGCACTTTGCAACTATCTTCTGAAGGTTATAATTTATGATAAATATGAATGACATTCCAATTATGACTATAGACTTCTAAAGAGTAGATGCATGATTTAATCAAGAATAGAGGTATGGTTGTTTTGCAACAAAGTCTTTGAGTGTTCAAAAGTTTTGCCTATAATAATAGAATATTTAAGACTCAACAAGCAAAAAATTAGTATACCTGGAGAGCACATACATATTGGGAGTTCTGTTAGCTCAGCTGTAATAAGATTCCTTTCAATATCAAGACTGTAATGCTTTCTAACTAATATTAAATGTTAAAATACATATCTCATTTTTAAAATGGAAATTAAGTTTATGAATAAAAAACCAGCCATCAGTTATATTTTGTGTCTGACCATGGTATGCCAATAACATTGCTCACTTCTTAATGCAGAAAAAGATCAATATCTGAGAAACACAGAATTCTTCCTCCATGACCCTTTATCTGTATTTCATTACAATATCCTTCAGTTTCAGATTTGGCATAAATCCAAAACATGAACTCAAAGGAAAAATATTAATTTCCTCAACTGAAAAGTGAACCTGAAGTGGAGGAGCTAAATCAGGAAAGAATCAAAACTTTACTTTTTGTTTACCAAAAGTTAAATTCAAAACACAAATGTTCCTGTTCAACTTCCATGTTTAGATATGGAAACGAAAGAGTATTGACTGTATTTTCTGTAACAACATGCCAAAAAAGTTCAAGCTACATGATAATACACTGCATGATTAACCTTCAAACCAAGATAAGGATAAAAAGATCCCATTGATTCAGAATCGTTTTCCAACCTTGTAAGGGAAAATTTCTAAAACAAGAGTACAACAGAGTACAAATTCCTGACAAAGAGTCATTGAAAAATTTACAGTTAGGTACTGTAGAGTATGTAAATGATAATTAGTTATCTTTATTCAGAGTCTCGATAAATAGTCCATTTCCTATGCTGCCATTTGCTTTCCAGTATACTTTTATAACCAAAACTTACTCATTCTGGAGTTAAAGCAATTGAGGATGTTGTACGTAAATTAATCACAATAATATGAGAAACTGAAAAGATGATTGGAAATATATAAGCAACAGTAAAGAAAGGAGAGAAATTAGAGAGTAGTAATTATAGCAGCGATGCCCTGCTAACCATGTTGTTTTAAGATATGTCTACCATTAAAAACAAGATACTAAGAAAGGAAAGTTGAAGGGCGATAGTAGAGTACCAGTGTGGATCACAGCCTAATTAAAGAAGTGCTTATTGGATATCCAAATGCTGTTAATTGACTACAAGCAAGCCTTTTGTATCTTCATAATGATGCATGAAATTGGCATCCCACGGAAAGTGATAAAATTGTGAAAAAGGGTATGAAGAATACAAAGGCTTGAGCTAAAAGTGGAAGCAAACTAGTGAAATGGTTTGATATTGAGAACAAGGGGATCCCCACTACAATGCCTGATATCGAGTTAACCAAAAATGCAGATATATAAAACATTGAAACCTCCAATAGTGACGTATGGGGCAGAAACGAGTACTTTGTCTTAAAAGACTAAAATTCTCAGAATGGGGTTGAAAGCCAAAATCAAATGTGGATATACGAACCTGTCGTACTAAGTGGCAAAGATAGAAATATATTAAAATTTTGGATTAAAGACACTAACCAAGTTGAGTAAGGTTCATAAAGGCTGAGATGCTAAAATGTTTATAACATTGAAAGAATGAATGAGACTGCTTTGCCAAAGAGGATGGGAAGAAGGAATATTATTAATTAAATTTGCATTTCACTATAACAAAGAGATGAAAGAGCTTGTTTACTTTGTGCATTAATATATTTCAGAAGTGCAGTGTATTATTTATTAAATACTTATTTTACCATAATGATAATCCAATTAGTATGATTATGGTGTTATTAATTTGATGGCTGTTACTTTCAGTGCTCAGATTTCTAGTTTTAATTATTCATTACAGCACAATTTCACATGAAATCTTTCATAGTTAATCCTTGAATCAAATACCTAGCTACTCAATTGGTTCTAATCCTGATACAGACAGAAGGTACACTTCGGTCCCAAACAGAAATGTGTATTGCAGGGAAAAATCATGGTTTAATCGACACTGTTAGATGGTAATTGGATAAATCGGGTTCTCAAAAATTTTGAACATTTCAAGGATTTTAAACAATGTTTGAAAAGTTGCGAGAGAAATCCGAGGGCCATTTTAATAATTCACATCCCAACAGCTCAGAGATGTGTTTTCTTAAACGCAATTCTTCAGTACACACCAAAAAATTTCAAAAACAATGAGCTCCAATAATATTTTCGTTGAAAAACAACTTACAAATGCGCGCAATCCAAGCGTCTACAGGATAATGTTTCCAGGGTATCGACGCAGACGTAAAACAACTAACTAATCACCACACACACAAAAAAGATATTAACACCTTCGAGGCACTATGAGATTCAGAAAGAAGATGTGTCATAAGCTCCCTTGACAGAATCATTCTCAAAAGACTACTCAATCTTCCTATATGACCTCCGGTTAATTAGGACCAAAGAAAATATCATCCTAGTACGTACAGCAGCAGACACACTGTGGTCGCGATCGAATCCAGATCGTGGAATACCTCGCCAAGATTCACATCGATTTGCGCTTAGTAGCGATACACATCGATAGTGATCATATGCTCTAATCGTGGATGATTCAACGAAGCAATTGATTGCACTTTCCTAATTACACATGCGAAACAAATAACATGTGGCAATCTTAACTTTCCCTAGAATATTACACTCGCATTTTTAACTGGCAGAATCGTAGTTACCGCAAGTCCTCTTTGTTAAAGTTAGGCGGTTGAACCTGAGTTGAGGAGCGATTACCGTTCAAGGCGCGAAATATTAATTGTCGAGCAAGTGGGCAGCAGAGATCTCTTCTTCTTAAGTTATTTTAATCTTCATCCTGCTTTTCTATACAAAGAGGAATTTTCCCTCTCAGACTAGCCCATGCGTTGCGGTGATTGTAAATCGATCCTCTCTAAAATTCTATAGTCTTAATTATTAGACTTTAATCTAATCTTTCGAAATACGTGAAAGACATCTGGTCAAATTTTCTAATGGCTGCGAAAAAACTGTTTTCTTTTCTATGCCTCTTCCAACGCTCTATTTTAAAATAGTCTGACTAGTTCATTATAATCATCGAAATAGAAACGCTATCTGCATGAATTCCCGGTTTAATCAGAATTTTGAATTCATCGTCTTTTCTAAATACTTGTGGTTGCCGGATAAATAATATCTCACTTTCATGCACGGTTGTCCCCGAATTTTCTCAGGTAGGGTAATCAGCTCCACGTTAAAAGTCGTCATTCGTACCTTATGGAACATTTCAGCTACTGGTTATTTGTTTCTTTGCCTAGAATTCCGTGTTAAAAATACTCGATATTTTCAAACATTTTATGTATTTCTTTCCAAAACAGGAAAGTGCGTAATTTAAACATCTATTAAAATATGTCGCAGTATTTAAGAGTTAAATTTGGAATGATCTCATTAAAATTAAAAAAAATAAATTAAAAGTGCCATATCTCCTTCTTTTGAAGAGATACATCCAAAATAATGGTAGATAAGGGTGTAGTAGATCAGTCACCTCTAAAGGGGTTAGTTTTTGGGTAGGAATGCTGTGATGAAAAATTCAAAATTTTTATGAATAAGAATAATTTATTTTGCCACAGCATGTACATGCATAGAAGTCTTCAAATATATTTTCTTAGGTACAAAATATCCTCATTAGAACATAAATGTTAGAATGCACTTTGGTGAAGATTAAATGCTTTACACTTGATTTAAATATAAATAATGTTGGAAGGTTTTACACATTGTAGAAAGATTATTATAGAAACGATGGACATTAAAATCCCCACATAAGTTAATATTGAAGAACAATGAAGCTTTCCCTTACCTAATGAAATATTTACTTTGAGAAGAAAGACTGAATTCTGATGTTGAAGAGTAGAGAAAGTATAATGCAAAATCTTTTTTTAATAATTCGATTGGGACAGCATTCAAAAGCTGTTTTCCCTAATAGGTCACAAAAGACAAAATCATCTAAAGCACATCCATGATAATTTTTTCGAATGATCAAAACTCTTATGGTTAGTGCAACAAAAGAAATCAGCAATTTTAAAATGTAAGGATGGATAACACCTTAAACTCATTGTGAACCAGACAAAATTCTCATATGAAGGTAAAATCTTTGCCAATCGAAATAGATTTTCCACTATCAGCTGAAGACATTTAGTTGCCAGGCACGGAATATTAATGTGCCTTATTTGAAGACATGGAGACAAATATGGGCATTACTTTGGAGCATGCAGTGAATAACCTGAAAGGTGAGGAAATGTCTTTCATTTTTGTCAACGATTATCACCACCGATAATTTAATTTCTTAAGTTTAAATTATTAATGGAAGATAATACTTCTCTTGAGCTGCCTAATCAATAAACCAAGGTCTCTTTAAACATTACTGGATAGGACATATTATATTAGCCCCCGCATGCAATATCCTCTCAGAGCATCCTCCAAAGGCAAGGAAATGGCACTTAGACAATTGAGTCATTGAGAAATTTGTGGAAAAGGACTTCTGCGTGGAATTCATTTGCAAATAAAAGTTTTTTCATCATTCCAATCTTCATTCTATTTCAATGTAGGTTGATCAGAAAGGACTGGTGCTTTCCCGGAGTAGGTGTAGTAGTAATTATTTGGGGTTTCGAACCAGAGGATGTGTGTAGGAACAGTTCAGACATTACCGCTACTATCTACACAGCTATCTTAAGAAAGGTGATTCACAAGCTGCAAATTGGCTGAAGCTGGTGGAAGTGCATCTTTAGCAGAGTTTCCATTCCTTTGACAGGAACTGGAAAATAACTGCATAATAACAGGGATAGCATCTTAAGTAGGAGGCTCTTGTACACTTTTTTACTGTATATGAAAATAGTTATATTAAAAAAATTTACATTTCTATATTTGTTGCTCAGTTGACCGACCATCACCTACACCTGGAGAGTAGGACCTCCTGTAAGTGCACCACTCATGACACTGAATAATACTTAATGTAACATTGAGTATTAAAAAATAATCCCCTTTGTAATTACTTAGCTAAAGGATTGTTTCTTAGATAAAGAATACTTCCATGGAGTTCAGCTTGAAAATGGATTCCACGGGGAAACATGTAACAACAACAGTTTGTGAAGTCTTCAGTTATTCTGTCTGCAGCTGTGACAAATAAAGCAGACTAATAAGTATCCTTTTCATTTTATGCAGTAAAGCACTTATTTGAAAATTAAAGAGCCAAAATAACATGGTTTTTAAGTAAAAGAAATGATGAGATGCCATATCATGCATAGAACACTATCCCATTGATAAGGCATTTTTCACTCCTTAAAAGTGCCTTAAGTGAGTTCTACAGTAATTATTGAGAGAACATTACAGCAATGGATAATTCTTAGGTTAGTTTCAAAGAGCCATGTCTATTGGTGCTTTTGAATGATGAAAAAAAACAGTGTTTACCTTAGAAACAGATCACCCAAATAAAGATTACGTAACAATAACTTCTAAATCAGCACCAAAACATTTGAGAAGTTACGAGTGATGAATTGGAATATCAATTGTTTCTCTGTAGTGCATGGTGTGTCATGATGCATTTACAAAGAAAATTCAATTCCATCAAAGAAAATGAATTATTTGAAATTATGTAAAACATGTCAATTATCATTTTAAAATATTCCTTTAGTCAGATATGTGCCTTATTTAATTCAATAAAAGACTGCCAATGCGGTACCATATCACACTAAGAGATGCAAGAACGTAGATCTTATCCATGTTCTTGAATGGTTGGTTGAAGATGTTGTTACTATCAAATAGTCATGGCTAATTGATGGAACTCAAAATTATGTAATTTGAAATTCAACTTTTTTAAGTGAAGAATATGTAATTCTGTCAGCACTACTTGATTGCAGCATTTCATAAATATGCTTAGCATATGTTTTTTATCTTCATAATTTTAGAAGAGGGTACACAGAATAATATTGGATGGCTACCTGAAGATCTCTCTTTAGATCATTGACAGGACAAATTTGTGTACAGTTACAGATTCATTTCATAACTAGCTCATGGGTAACTTTCATGGGACTCTTGTCACAGCTACAGGTATTTTGAGAATGGGAACTCTTTGGCTTGTGAAACAGTGGGAAAGTTGTGCTCAAGTCTCTGGTGATTACTTTTGAATAAGGTTTCAATTGTACCCACAGTGTCATTTTGTACATTTTCATTTGAACACTCCTCATAATTCAGTAAGGAAGACAATACTAAATTTCATTTTTAACTTGATATTTTTTTACCATTGGAGTTTTCCAGAAGAAGGATTGAGCTTTTAATTAGCCATTTGAGACCAAGAGAGGGAGAAGATCTATAGGTTCACATAAATCAGAGGAAAATTTTGAAACATGAAAAGAGAGAATTTCATTTAGCTTTTCATTCTGAAAGTGCCAACAAGTCAGTTTTATTTGTTTTGCAAACAGCTATTATTTATTATCAACATTGGAAAGGGAAGATTTTATTAACATACAATAAACATCTGAGTTTGCTGATATGAGATCTTCAACTTAAATATTAAATTGAATCAAAATTGAGAAATTAGTTAAGATTTTTTGTAATATTTCACTTCATTATTTGCTATTATCTACTTTAATTTCACTTTGTTAGCAAATTAACAGATGAGAATTCATGACAAAGAGATTGTGTAATCTTAAAATCTCTCATTTTCTTACATTCTTCTTTGTGTACATGAGGTTGTGCTCGGTAAATGGAGAATTACTTTTAATCATTCAAAGTATGCTATGGCTGTTTCCATTCTGCATTCTAGGTGATTTGCAAAGTAGCCTTTAGCATGCATACACAATACAACACCACTACTGATACTACTGTATCAGTAGTGGTATGTATTATATTATAGTACTGAAAAATAACCCACTGTGACTTCTTGTTTAATCAACAGACATGATAAATCATAAAATGAGTAAATAAAGGATAAATACCTGATAGTTTCATAATCTGCTTACAATGACCTGTAGTGTTGCTTACAAAGCAAGTGTAAGTTCCAAAATTGGTTATCTGAGTGCATGAAATGTACAGGATATGCCTTTTGATTGATTGATTGCTTTCCCTTTTCTCCTTAATCCTGTCAGATGGCACAATATGCTTACTGCTGAAGTTCTACCATACCTGGAGAATATGGAAAATACATTAAACATTTACAATGACAACAATTAATGTTATCACAGATATTATAAAATAATTCAATGCAAAATTTAAAAAAAGTGAACTCCCTTGCCATAATTTACCCCAAGTTTGAGATATCTTGCAATTCCCTGACATTAAGAATACTGAGCAGTTTAATCCTAAATTATAAATACACAGGATCAATAAAAGTATGTCAATAAAATGCTTTTATTCTCAAAAGATATACTACAGAAGAAAAGATATTTAAATTTTGGAAGAATTGGATGGATGAATCTGATTATAGATTTTTTTGTCGATATTGATCCATATACAGAAATTCTCTTTGAATCACATATTGATATACATCTATATCATGAAGATATAATTATCTCTCTTTAAAAAGGAAATGAAAATTTAAAGAAACACCAAAAATAAAATTTTTATTGATATCCTATATATTTATTCCAAAATATTTACCAATTTATTCTGACATGAATAATGCAAAATTGAACAGTTACATGCCTTGTAAACATGAGAAAAATCATTTATAAAATGGACAATCACTTTATATACATATTGAATTCTTCTAAGCATTCATCCTGCTTAGTTTCAGGATATATTATGTTTTCCTTTTCACAGTACTCTGTTATCAGCATGAAGGAATGATTATTATCCTTCAACACAAATCACAAAGGAAGTTTTAAAAATCTAAGGTCGAAAATAATTAATCGTATAAAACAGCAGTCAAAATTAAAAGTAATTTTAAATAAAGAAGTAGATTTGTTCAGAAAAATCTAAAATGTATGTTTCTGATAGAGCTTTCCAAAATTTGTTCATTCATCAAAGAAATAATTATGCATCAAAAATTAATATTTCAAGATTGTAATGCTGAATTAGGAAGAAAAAATCCTAAGGTAGAATCCTAATCCTAAAACATAAGAAACTGTCTGAATCTCTCCTACAGAATCCATCAGCAAACTTCATCAGACTTTCAGGAAAAAGAGAATCATAAGTGAAGAATTAAAAGTATTGGGTGAAAGTCAAAGATATACACTTAATGATCGATAAAGCTAATTTTTTCTATCAAGAATATTTTTCAGACTTCAAGTGATAAGAGCAGTTTTTACTATTAAGATGAGGAAGCAGGATATTATTACCTTGGCTTTGGGCTTAACATAAACAGTGCAAGACTAATCTAATTCATATCCTTCTGCCGTAGTCACCATTTCTTTCTCAATGGCAATTTCAGGAGCATCTGATGAAGACAATAAAACAGACAATCTCAAAAGGCAATAGAACAATTAAAGAGCGCAAGAAAAGCTAACTTGCACTGGACAGTGATGTCAGCAGAAGCATGACCGGGCTTTCTAATTCTCATCTGAGCATTCGTAAGTGCCGTTTTGTCTCGTCACCTAACAAAATGTTATGGATTTTCCGCTGGGAAGATACTTTCCCTTGTAAAAAAACATTACAATGTTAGAGAAATTGAAGCAATTCATAAATGGCAGAGGCTCACAACTATATATACTGAAATTTAAACACAATTTAGAAAAACAATTTCAATGCACATCAGATCTAACTGCCATGATGACATGAACAGGACAAACGTCAATGGACATTCGGTCGACTGGAATGATTTCCTATCTTTTAAGTAATTTTCATGACTTCGTATAAAAATCTATGTACAAGTAAATAAACCATTATGTTCCAAAATTAAAAAAAATGCAAAAAAAGCCTATGAGACGCGCAAATACAACTGATGATGATTCTTGCTTCGACAAATGGCATATTTTTCGCATATTCGCAGTCGATTGCGGTCGAGAGAATTGTATCAAAATCGACCGCAGCAGACGATAAGTTAGCAAACTCTGGTATGTGATTTTTCACTGTTGTGAATGCATTGAGCATAATTAGTACTCCAACTACTGTCCGTACTCCCAAGATTAACACACACATGGTGTCCCAAAGTTAAGGGGTTGACTTTAAAATTGATTAAATGGAATACGGAATGCGAAAGAAATGCTACAATGATTGCAAATTTCTTCATAGACTCATGAATTTTTGACCACACTATTTCAAAATTAAATATATTCGCCAATGAACATGTTGCGATGAAATTTGCAAGAGCTAAATTTGTTTTGCAGCAACAGCATTGCGCAGTATGTGAATGAAATTCTCAGAAACCCGTACAAACGTAACCGCATAGGAAACTATCGTTTCTTCGGGATATAGATATAAACCTCGGGAATATATTCCCGAAGTTTATATCTATATTGAAGACGCCCTTACCAATTAGAAATTTCCAAGGGTATCTTACGTAATAGCTCTGGGCGACTTAAAGGGGTCTTAATCCTCCCTTAATAAATATATGGTGGAGATTTTAAATAACTTTATCAAGCGCTTTCCGAGAAGATAGAATTCGATATTTCTGAATGTTTACAGCGGTCATGAATATGTTTTGAAAACACAGTTTTCCATTTCCCTGATAGTCCTAGGTTCGACGCAAGTGGGCCATTTTTGTTCTACCATACATTAAACGGGAAGTAGAGAATCACTTTTAAGAACATCCCCTATCTGCTATCGACTTAAAATTCAGCATAAGGTTGGAAGGGTATTTACCCCAACTTAATTGGGAGGAAAGATAACAATGGTGGACCTTGGCTCGAGGCCAGACTGATTATACTTTCCTGTATGTTTCACTTAGGTGAACTTGGAATTTCCCGAGTACTTTCCAAAGTAATTTGGTACTGCTGTAATACTCACCAATTAGCTTGCAGTATGCAAGCAAATTTTCCTTATATGAATGTATTAGTATTTTGAAGGACCACCTAGGCGGAATATTTGTAGCTCTATTTTCCTATGTTGCAGAGGTGTGAGTAAAAACCATTTAGTGAAAGTGTACAGGTGTAAAGTGCTATTAAGGATAGAATATTTGTAATTCAGAATATCCAACTATATCATGAAATGGAATGACAGAAAAAAGAAGTTATAAATTTCAGTTTTCAATAAATGATTTACTTTTCAGAGGCACCTCACTAAATTATCAGCCATCCTCCGTTCATTAACTAATAGGTAAATGGATGCGGCGGGCGCAGGCAGCTGCTGATTATTTTCTCATAGCGAAGACCAGCTGACTACTGTTACTCTTCAAACGCATGCATCGAATTTGACCTGTCAGGCAAGATAGTGGGAGAGATTCAATAAGATTACAACTAATGAACTATGAATTCTATTATATTCTTTATAGTAATAACATTACGACATAAATATCATCCTTGCCTAAAAACCATGCCAACTTTTCGACTTCTAGAAAGCCGAGAAGTATTCTCCTCAAGTGCTGAATAATATTTCAATAAATAAGGATCGTAAAGAACGGTAACGAAAGCACTTACAAAAACTTCGCGAGGAACTTCGAGTGAGGCTCGACAACGGCGAAAGTGATTTGCTAATTAAATACATGAATGATATTCCGCGAATCATTTCAAGAATTGCCCCAAAAGAACGAAATTCTGAGAAGCTGAACTCTTATTACCAAAAAGAGTTCTAAATTAACTGAGCTAAAATTGAATACAGTACATTTAGATTACGATGAGTATATTTTAACAGAAACGAATCTTAATGGTGAAATTACTGACGTTGAAATTGGGCTAATTCACTATACCTTGTGTACAAAAGATCGTGATGACCTCACCAGTTCTAAAAAGTAAAGTATGGAGACAGCGTGTTATTTGCTGTACACAAAAGGTTAAACTCAACGTGTGAATATACAACAATTGATTAAGTAGGACAAAAGTTTGTTAAAATTATTATCAGAAAAGGAATATATTGGTTACTGCTGTCTGTACTCCAACTAAAAAGATAGGCGAAAGACAATTTCCAGGCTTCATCATAATTTTTCCACAAATCTCATCGAGGCCATAAGCACTTAAAAGCGTACATACAAGCAAGAGCATACATAGGCTATATCAATTAAATCTTTCAATTTGGAACGTTAAGAGGGAAATAAAATCATGTCAAACAGTTTTATTCAAAGGGTATAATCTTCAATTCCTTATGATATGAATTATTTTTGGAATTTTATGAACATGCAAAGGAAAAATAAATGTTTCTCTGATGTGATATTCCATGGGCATTCATGTGGCAAGAGATAATTTGACCACAAGAGATAATTTATCCTTTTCCATAGCATTGTTATATAATCCTGGAAGCACCTCAAACCTCTGTATTTAATATCTCACTAAAATCTGGTACTTTCTCAAATTGTTTGAAGCTTAGTCATTTAATACCTATAAGTACTTTATAAGTCAGGAAAAAACAGGTGTTCTTAACTATAGACCAGTTTCATTTCAGTGTTGTCTGGTTAAATATGTGAAAGCATTGTCCTTGATTTCATAAGTCCTTTACTTAAACATATTATCATCAATGAGCAACATGATTTCCTTCAAGGCCAATCAGCTACTACAAATCTAGTTACTTATAAAAACTACATTCTGAATACCTTTAATGATGGTTCACAGGTTCATGCTATATATAAAGATTTTAAATAAGCTTTGGATATCATAAGTATCAACCACTCATTGGCTAAAGTACAGTACTATGGCCATTTTCCTAACTGGTTTAAATGTTATTTGATAGAAAGCAGACAACTTGTGAGAATTAAATCTTGCACGTCTTATGAATATGCAGTAACATGAGAGGTACCACAAAGTTCTCGCGATAATTTCTGTTCAACATATTTATAAATGATATAGCTTATAATTTTCAATTCAGACAAATCATCCATTTATGCCAATGATTAAAAGTTACATATTAAATTTAAATCTACGTCTGATTATACAATACTTCTAAATGCTGTGGATAATCTAAATAATCGGTGTTTCAACAATGCAATTAGACTTTATATAAGTATATGTTTCCAGTGATGCAAAGCCGTTATTCTTCACACTAACCACATTAATATTACATCTATAACAAGGGCTAGGATTTTTGAGTATTACATGACACCAGCTCAAATTTTGACAATCATATTGATGAAGTAAAGTAGTCAGTAAAGATCTGAAAATACTAGGTTTTATATCAAAGGTTATTAATTAATCATTTTTACAATAGATTTTCAATGAAAACACTGTTCACTAGCCTAGTTGTACCTACTCTCGAGTATTGCCACGTCATGTGGGCTCCACTCAACAACTGCCGCATAAATCACCTGGAAAAAGTGCATTGATGCTTTATCGGAACATTTTTAAGAAAATTAGGATATGATGTAAATAATATTTCATTCCATGAAGCATATAGAATACTTGGTTTAAATACATACTCTTCAATGCAACAACAGTTTGATCTACTCTCCCTATGTAAATTATTGAACAATAAATTACCTTGTCATGAGTTGCTTGAATTGATATCTCTTAGCACATTTATTTACAATACTAGGAATAAAGGCCTGTTTTATAAAGGTCTTCATTGAACTAACTATATGTATTACAGTAGTATTATTAGAACTGCAAATGAACTTCCATACAATATAGATTTTTGCTCTTTACTTAGCCTCTTTTGAGAAACTGATAACATCTATTATATATTATATTTGAAACTTTTTAGTGTATCTTCCTATCTGAATGGTTTCTTCATGTTCCTTTGATATTACCAAATATTACTTTTATTGCTTTTGTGATTCCTTCCATTTATATTTATTATTTAATTTTTCTTAGGGTTAATGTAACAAGTAGTGTATAAATATATCTTCCTCCTTTATGATACTGAAGTTTAGATGTTCAAGAAACAAGACATTTAAACTATTCCTAATGTAGGTGTGTTGTATTAAAGCCAATAATAATAATTACAATTTTTCAAATCCAAGGAAATTCAATTTTTATGGCTATAGTATGCAATGAGATTTTCCTCCAGAGGTTCATAAATGATCGCTTCACACAGTGAAAATAAATCATTTGAAGTACTCTGCAATGATCAATGATAAGCAAAAGCTCTTAAAAATGATTCAGAAGGTATGGAGCAATAAGAATTCTATATTTTATTTTAATATTAATTTTAAAACCAATATATCATAAAATTATCAATTTACTAATCAAATTATACATTGAACTTAGAGTGCCATGCTTCACATACTATTACTACTACTATTCATGATAATCATAGAAGAATGTGATGATTGATGATGAGCATTTTAAACCCCTCAGATATGTTTCCTTTCATTTAACATATTATATTTATAGGGATAAGGCAATGCCATAAAATTGGCAATTGAATCCAACAATCTTTTAATGTCTTGTGTAGATTTAGGGGCTAATGTATCGACTCCCCTCTCTTAAGTCATATTTATGAATCTGTTTCTTCCTTCAAATGAAAATTTGAGTAGCTGTTAGGTTATGTTGTAATATTACCTCTGAAAGGTACTGTAGAACTTCATGTCTATTACTAAAAGTTTATCATTAAATGACATTAGTTGTTCAAATCATCAACCCATATGTTTATTTGTCTAAGCTGTTCAGTGGTCTCCACTCTTCCCTAATATTTCTGTTTTCTTAATTGCCAGATTAAGCATTATTATTATCCTGTGAATTAGACTACCGGACATGCACGAAAGCGATGCTTCCTCGCAAGCGAACAGGGGCAATCAGCTGATACGTGTCAATGAACTCCTATGAAATAGCTCACACACATACATACATATGGATCTCGCCAAACTTTTTCGGTTAAAATTACTCTCTTTAATTGTCAAATCTGTTCAATTATAATGTAAATCAACAAATATCAGAATTTTAATCCTCAATGACTTAAATATTCAATACAGAGTCAGTTTGAAAAACTGAGCCGGTTCGGAACACTCTTATCCTTGTACTGCGTAAACTGATCTCAAAATTGCATGCAATTACTTCCTCACTGTTCGATTCCACTAAGATTTCCGAATTCATTCGTAAGAAAAAGTACATCGGTGCCTTTCTGGTTCCGTATTAAATACCGCAGTATATTTGCCGAAAATACGTCGTGTTCCACACAATTTCCAGGTATCTTACTGTTTTTTTGTTCTCGTAAACCTTAACTAACTTACTTAGCATTACCTTATTTTAGAGAAGGATGCATTATTTTATCCGACGTTATACCTGAAGGTGTAACGCATTGCGGAGACTCCTCGTCAGCTCTTATCGAAATCTAGCAATATTTTAAATGTTTGTGGTGAATCTAACAACGTTCTGTCCTCAACGTGAATGAAACGAACTTAAAATTGTAGGTAAACACATGATGATTGAAATCCCTTCTTATTTTTTTCTTAGCGCTCATTTGGAACAATTTTTTACTAGGCATTAACTCGAGTCATGACTTCAGCAATGCACAAGTAGGCAGTTTCAAGAAAGCCGATTTCCAGAATCGTATTTGAGATATGACGCAGCCCTCGACCACGATTCGTAACGGATGCTGTCCTCACTTTTTTAATATACTATCATTCTAACGTACACAATCTTTCTTTCACGTGAAAAGGGTATTCGCAAACTTAAATTCCGTTACTACATTATAAGAATTTCATGATTAGAAATAGGGTGAAGAGAAAAGGCAGTAGAAAATGTGTATTATCACGTTCAGGAAGGCTGAATAATCACTTAATCACATCTTAATTAACTTCTGCGGACAATATTCTCTAAAATTCTCAAACTCACCTTCTATTGGGTATTTATGCCTTCTCTTGAACAGTAGAGTAGCATGTTACACATCTGAGTAAACGTTTGCCATTGCTCTTTGAAGTGTCTCTGCTCAGAAGTCCGGCTGCGAAACCTTTCTGCAAATTAAAAGAAAAAGTTATACAGCAAATTTTAACCATTCGCAACTTCTGATGTTAGTAAATTGCGTGGAAGATTGAAGATTTTTGATCATAACAATTAACTTCCCACAAACTAAACATGACATTTTCTTAGAAATTTAGAAGATAAAGAGGTTAGAAATTAATTGCAGACAACTGTACTTAAATTAACTTGAAGAATCATTTGAAAGATTGGGTCAAAAGAAAGGAAGGTGCACGATTTTCCAAACCACGCAAAGACGTATCGTGCCAGGCTCGTTTCCCCTTTGAAATGGAGGGGTTCGCCAGCTATCTGCAACTGGAATTTCTCATTTCGGGGGATCGGGACGCTCGCGTGAGCAGTTGCAAATAACCAGCCCTATCAAACCATGGTGTGGCTACAGCATGAAAACCGTAGCCACGGAAAAGATAGAAGAGGAAGAATTTTAGAAGACTAATTAAGTTTTATTCTCTAATGGCTAAAAAGCCTGTCTGTATTAGTGTGTGTATTTCATCAATTTGCCCTCCCCCCAATCACTATCGCCCATCAAGTGGGCCCTACTTCACTTAATTGCCCATTCCCCCCCGAACTCTAATGCAGACCTGTTCTCTAATGCCCGTTGGATGGGCCCATTTCTGAAGAAATCTACCCTCTACCACCCTTCCAAGCTGAAAGACGTCGATTCCTTACCTTGTGCCGAGGAATTCCTCCAGCGGTGGCCGACCTCAGCTTTCCATCGGCGAACCGAACCTCCTCTTGAAGTCACTATCACCAATTCACTAAATTTCACTATAATGACCATAGCTCACTACACAAACACACAAATCTTCTTTTTCAGGAGGCTTCTTCAGATTTGGTCGAGGCAGCAATCTTTCAAAGACCACGGTCGCCGCGGTGACTGGGCAGCGAGGCATCTCTACGGCGATGTCGTATCTTCGAGAAGTTTAAGTTGAAACAGCATGGTCGCCTCGAGTGATTTCAACTCCCGGAGATCTTGCGCCGACTGATATTCTCGTCGCCGACGTTGGGCAAAGACTGCGCAGAAGACAAAAATTTCAGGGTTTATATACTTTGCTCGTGAAGGAGGAGAGGGGAAGGGGAAAAGGCTTTGGGAAAAGGTTTTACGTAATGTTTCTCCTTAATGTATTCGAGCCCTCGCTCATCCCTTTTCTCCTACCTGTGTCACTTTCTCGTCCCATCGTAGTAATGAGTCAAACGGAGTTACAGAGCAAAGAGTATTGGATGACTGCAGATAAAACTTAGATCTCGAATTAGAGCCTAATTTCACTAAGTAAGTCGATTTTATCCACATTCAACAAAATTTACTATAATTGATTGTTTTTCAATTATTTAACCCCGGGTGTTTAAACATTCACAAGAAATCGCTCTCTCCGCCTTTCACGGTATATTATATTTCTTTACTTTTCATCGCCGCGTTCTTGAAGTTCTTCATTATTGCAACTTAAGAAAACACTGGGAAACAATATAAATCGATTTTATTTCAGTTCGAAACTATGTAATGAGTGGTAAAGGATAATTCAGATAACCTCTTGAACGCCCCTCATGGTTTCACGTCAGATATAATTCAACTAACTCTTTCGTGCTAGAGTTCTCTGATAGCCAAACAAATAACTACTTATTTACAATTATTCAGACTCGACGAATTGTTTAAGGAACTTCCACTCTGAAAACGAAAGAGAATGACATTTCACAGTTTTCAACACTTGCAAAAAGGAAATCATCGACGCGAAAGTATTTTAAGGTGCAGAAAAGTAAAACCTCAATTCCGGCTCTTATACCTTATTTTCCCACATATGCTCCTTTCGACCGCTTAATCTTTAGATTACTTAGTAAAGCCCTCACGTTAGAAAATTTGACTGGTTGGACTGGAATGCGACCTTCCTGATCTGCTTCTTAGTTCTCGTAACATTACCATGCTGTGGGCCTTAAAGAAGAAGGGTAACGACAATATCTTTCACGCAGATAGTTAAATTTGTTAATATCATTCACCGTATTTAGGCTTTCTGTATAACAATCTTCCTAAGTGATGGTAGTGACTGTCACGATGCTGTAGCGTTTGTGAAAGGCAGCGACAAATTCCCCCCCACAGTGATCAAAGTGGCGGATGACCATTTCCCCTTTTTCGACAACGGCGAGTCTATCTTCCCTAAAATTTAGTAAGAGGACTTAGAATAGAGGGGTTTCTACTGCTGGTATGCTGTTATAAACCCTCAGCAAGCGACCAGGAGCTTCCCTTCTGTGCATTTCCTCTGACAAGGAGAGACTCTCACTTTTGTCCGGGGATTTTGATGAAACTTTTTGCAGTGGTGCAGGAAGTAGAGTAATGAAAAATTGTAACGGCGTTTCTCTGAATGGGCCTTAGTTTCGCTGCAATAAATAATTGAAAATTGATAATCGGAGTATAGGCAACCCCGCAATACACGTCCATGCTAGCCGAGTATGCATGAAAGAATGCGATGTTTTATGGTATATTTGTCATTACATTTTTCTTTTTATTCGTAAAATTCTTTCCTTGATACTTACTATTGGGCTTATTAATAATAATAAATAGTATGCTCAATTAGTCATCCCGTTAAATAACCTTCGTGAGCGATACTTTTCCATTTAAGGTAGTTAACGTCTATGCTAAGAACGAAAAAGGAGCTTGCATTCAAGTATTTTAGGATTTCATAATCATAAATATCGATTGCTTTCTATAATTTATAATAAATACCATTGTCTATATATTAATTAATTTATTTATCCGATTTCAGCATTTCTCGACAGAAATGCATGTAAGCCATTTTTCGGTAATCAATATCACTACTTCCTGACGAGATAGAAATTCAAGAAATACTGCATTAGATGCATAATTGTGTATTAAATATCGATAGTTTTTTGCGCAGTGTATCCTTCGTTCGATTTCAGATGACTCGAAAATACTCTTGTAATAAATGTTAAGAAAGAAAAGAAAAAAGTTCATTTTCATCATCGTTCATCGATTACAGAATTTATCTTTAGTACATACAATGAAATCAGGAATAATGGTCCTGCGAAATCGATACTAGTACCAAAAGAAAGGAAATTGAATATATAGATAGTTATTTTTTGTTGCTTGTCATGTATTTTTTACTAGATATCCTGAAATCAGATAAATAAATAAATATATAAATCGTAGTGATTATTAAATAAGAATATGAAAGGCAACGCAAAATCCTAAGTAATTCGAACGCAAATTCCTTTTTCATTCATAGGATTGTAGTGAAATACTTAAAATTTAGTAATATTTAAAGTTATTTAAGGAGTTAACAGACCTTTCTCAACTTCAAAAAATTCAAATATTCGTTTCTTTGCATGAATGTAAAGAATCAACCTTAAAAATATTCAGGCAAAGTGGTATTTTCATATTATAAAAATTAGCTGAGCTACAGCAGATTTTCTTTGGCAAAGCAGAGCACTCGATGAGCCGCCAGTGACACTCGTAAGCTTAAGGAGTCGAACATGGGTGTTATTACCTTCTCCTAAAGTCTTATTTCCTCAAAGTAACATCGTGGTACATGTACCTATATTCATGTTGAAATAATGGTTCTCTCGTTTTATGAAAATTATAAACTTAATGAATAAATCCATGCTATTATGTTATTCTTCCTGCACAACTTTCCATTATTTTTGACAAATAAAGAAAATTTGTGTAAGGTAGTTAAAGAAACTCTAAAAATAAATTATAAAAGAAGATGAGGTACCTGAGCTTTTTTATCTTTTGATTATATTCATCTGCCTCTCGATGGCTTAATTTTTTAATCGATAACTCTAACGTTATCTATGGAAGAATGCAGCATTTCCATTTTACCATAGGATCAGCGAACAGTTCTATTCTTGTTTTCGCACTGTATTTATCGTGAACACATGGTATTGAAAATTTCAATAATAATATGGAGAATGGATACGTTGGTGCTATTCATTGGGTATAACATAGAACATATTTTAGTTGATGTGCTATGATTGGTTTTATGCTAGTCCAATGACAGCCACATCGTTTTAATAAGTGTTATGAAGTAAATTAAGGTCAAAGTGACTGAAAACATCGACTACTGACAAAGACAAGACTAGGAGCGAGCAACATAGCCCACGGAAGATTGCATGACACCATCAAACAGGAGACTTATCCCTTATAGACAGATGTTCCGTAGAAACGACTGAATCTATAAATGGTGTTAGTGAAAAATAATTCAATACTGACATACTTTACCTGTATATTTTACTGAAACTTTAAGATTTTCTATCTTTACACAGCATTTTATTCACTCACTTTAATCATCGCAATGAAACTTGTCAAAATATATAAAATTAAACTAATTATCGTCCAACAAGAGCGATTTTCGATATAATTAAAATTAAGAAAAATATCGAAAATTACACCGATTTTTCAAATAACTTCATTTTTTTAGTATAAACAATTCTCAGAATATCAAATATTTGAATTTCAAAAACCGTTGTTTTAATACGAGAATTAATAAGTAATTAATAAATTTATAGTTTAAGAAATTTTTATAGTTTAACATAGTGTATGGTTAAATTCGTGTCAACCAACGAGGTGTGTATTTTATGTTTCAAAAGGTATTTATATTTCCATACAATGCTTAATAATCATATAAATATCAGAAAAATAATATCACTAAAAATATCAGAAAAACCGTTTTCTCTTACTAGAATAGTATTTCTCTCAAAAATTTAAAAAAATACCGCTAATCACTGTAAATCCGGCCTGGAAAGTAATATAATTCCTTTACGAGATTAATAATTTAGTCTAATATTTATTATTATTAATAATTCAATTAGTAGACAACAAGGAAATTATTAACGAATGAAATTGAAAAAAGGTGCAAGATATACCAGAGAACAATGCGTTATTTCCTCCAAACTCGACTAGCTCGGATGTGTATTGCAGATTTGCCTGTACTCCGATTAAATTGGATAAATAAATCAATTAATATATAGACAATGGTGTTTATTAAATAAAATTTTAGAAAGCAATCGCTATTTATGATAGTGCAATCCTAAAATTACTTGAATGAAAGCTCCTTTTACGTTCTTAGGATAGTCGTTAACTACCTTAAATACCTTAACGAGATTACAAATTGAGCATACTATTTATTATTAATAATAAGTCCAATAGTAAGTATCAAGGAAAGAATTTTACGAATGAAAAGAAAAATGTAATGTCAAATATACCATAAAACATCACATTCTTTCATGCATACTCGGCTAGCATGGACGTGTATTGCGGGGTTGCCTATACTCCGATTATCAATTTTCAATTACTTATTGCAGCGAAACTAAGGCCCATTCAGAGAAACGCCGTTACAATTTTTCATTACTCTACTTCCTGCACCACTGCAAAAAGTTTCATCAAAATCCCCGGACAAAAGTGAGAGTCTCTCCTTGTGAGCTCGAAGTTAGCAAAGTGGGCGGAGTCAGGTTACCTACTTTTTTTCTGATCACCTCATCATGTATAGCATGCTTTACTTTTGACTCATGGTCCACCCTTTCAAAAAGAGTTGACCGAAAATAGTTATAAATTTCTATATTTGCCCACACTTCGAAGATTCGAAGTCTTAATAGCATTATTTACTGGCATACATATAGGTTCTTATAAATCCACCTCAATTCATTTAGATTGTAGAATCCACAGCTGACAATGAGTCTTAATTTGATCCATTAAATTGTTTAAAGTACTCATGATTGACGCTTACTAGATCAACTGGTGGATTTTCTTTAGGTTAAATAGGTAACAATTCCATAAATTGGATAACAGGAATACCTTAATTTAAATTACTATAGAGGGGTCATTCCACGCCAAATCGAACAAAAAAAAACATGAGATTTTCGTATCTTCCTGAAACTTTGCCACATTATTGATAGTAACAATTAAGTCACCTTTACCAATTTTTAGACCAACAATCCGCGCTCTCAGTTGAACGCCTATTTCTCAGAGATCTTATAACGTACGATGCTTTAAATACGCTCATTCTAAAGCTGTTAAACGGCGTTTTCGATAAATATGGAATTTGTTTCCATTTCTAGGAGAATACCTACTTATAGGCAATGAAACTTTTTGAATAGGTTTTAACCTAAAAAAATCCACTTCTGCCGCGTTAAAAAAATATCACCGAAATTGTCATTAAATTTTCTTTAAGTGGTCAAAGTATAAAAAAGGCAATCGGATATTAAGTATAATTAAAAAAACATGATTTACCTCTGGGTCAAGGCGCCGCGCCGCTCGCTACCGCAATGAATGCTCCACTCATTGTTAGTCCCTAGTACCCACTTCTTGCTTTACAAATTCATCCAATATCCCAGTCGTAAATATCCTTACTGAATAAAGACCACAGAGTGCATCAACTTGGAAAATTTCCCTATTTCATCATAGTTTTTTTATATACAGTAATCCACCTGTCGGTAGCCGACGTACCCATGTAATTCGGGAAAACAAGACTATTGTCGTATATACGACTTGTTATTTTGTAAATATTTTCTATAAATAAATTATTATCTTGGAAACTATTTGTCGTAGAGCTATGGGACAAACTGCATTTTATTTCCAATATGCAGAAAGCCCCACGAAAACTATTATCATCTTTATGAAGGCTCGGGTTCGAACCCAGGACTCCATGCTACGTTTCCATAGGGAATGCACGTAATGTTCGTTTTTGCACCCTGCAGGCTTTGTTACTTTAACAGAATTAAATTGGAAATAATATCATGGTATGACGACAGCATATTTGATTTATGAACATACATCTCAGCACTTTCCAGTTTCCAAAATAATACGAAGTTCTCCTCCAGGAGATTAAAACCCCACTGGATTAAAATAATGTCCAATAAGTAATGTACAGTATTTGTGAAATAGAAGTATTAGAATACAGTTAGTTATATTTGAATATATCAGTAAAGGTTTGCTTGGTACCTATTTGGGTCTTTAAAGCTGCTTAGCCTTCTGCATTCATATAAAAGCGTCTTAAATCATATTATCATTAGATCCATACAAATAAAATCCTAGATTTATATTTATAAGTATTTACTATCCAAACAATATAAATGTTGTTCCTGGTTCATTTTCATAGAATGGAAGCTCAAATAAATACCTATATACAAACGGAGGGAGGGTCGAAGGGTCTTGAACCTTTCTATTTGCTTCTAAAATCTTTGGAGAGAATAATTTCACTTCTACACAAATAGCATTACTATTCTTTTAATTTTCATTATTTAATCCTTCATCTATTTTCCCCGTTGAGAATCAATGGGCAATCCGCTAGTAAATTATAATTACGAAATGTCAAAATATCACCGATTATGTATGCAACATATAATCCCAATAACCAGCCTGTAAGCATTCCGAAAATATTATACCTACCGTTTACAGAATTTAAAAGCTGGCAATATTGATGTAAATTCAATGTAATCAAAACGTATTTTGCTGAAAATCTGTGCTTGTTTTCATTAAGCAATTTCTCTTCACGAGAATTCTATTCCGAAAAATTATAGTAATAAGACGTTAAATTTATGAGATGATATGTCAAAATGTTCTTTTTAATTTCCATATTCCACTAACAAACAACTCCTCTTCACTAAGCACCCAGGGGCACATAAAATGACATTCTCCCCATATTAAGATTGTTTTCTTCCGCGACTATTTTGATGACGATCAAATTTCGTAAAAACGCAAATTATGTTGCTCGTTAACATTCCTTTTGGTATAACTTCTCAAGTTTCAAGACTGACCGCAGGGTAAGCAAAGAACATTAAACTCAAGGAAATAACGTGAATGTGGACCATAAATATGGGCCAATATTTATAATACATACAAATTATTGCCATTCTTATGAAATTTGAATATTGCCGAATTGAACTGGCTCATTTCGGGATTGCCAGTATCTCAGAGGAAGTGTGTTTTCATTTAGTTTCCTTGCAATCTGCATTCTGATGCTAAAATGCATTGCAAGATTTCTTTCCGCCGCTGTTAATCAGATAGAGGCAACTAATAAGGCATTTCCAGCTTCAACAGCAAAGTATTGAAGATACGTATATTATTTACTGGGAATGGTTAACTTTAATGTAAGATTTGAATCTACTTATTAGGTTTGGGATAAAGTTTCATTTAATTGATAAATAAATATGCAACTGAAATTTAGAGTAAGGTAATAAACTTCTTCCTCTTCAACTTTTATTCTAATACAGGACTCGTAAATAATGTTCGCAACATAACAGTCAAAGAACGATGTGAATAAGATGTTCTCCTATATAATTACATAGGTTATTTCCTATTTTTGCCTGCATGTCTTAATGAGCAAAGCTGTTTGCTATTTTTCACACTTTTACCTATTTATAATATGTTGTGATCGATATATCAGCATTATCTTAATTTCTGTTTCTATTGTGTACTTGACTTCTTTACTTTATGCAAGATTATGTCCAATCTTAGACATATACTTGAATTCAAGTTACTTAATGGTCAATAAAATTCAAGAAAAT
Source organism: Pachydiplax longipennis (assembly GCA_036926295.1). NCBI lineage: Eukaryota > Metazoa > Arthropoda > Insecta > Odonata > Libellulidae > Pachydiplax > Pachydiplax longipennis. The sequence goes on from JAVFKF010000012.1 coordinate 74,624,427, forward strand.
CTTGACACCAAAGGTTTTCAAATAACTGAAATTTCCAGAAGAAATCCACCTAGTAAGCTGAGGTATTAACCTACAATTCTATTTTCTTTAATTATTATATTTACCTAGAATTAGGATGGAAGTGGCTGTCTTCTCTCTTCAGCAGCTCCCTGGTCCTCTAATCCCTCGGAGGGCGACTCAACCCACCAAATCCCATGGAGCCATCCTTTGTAGGCCCCGGGCAAAATTTCTATCGTGAGCTATCATGAAATCAAAGTAGCCTGTATTGATGTTATGCACAATATATATGTCATATAATAAATTTGGATAAAAAGTATCTGACTTGATTTTAATTTTAATTAATTTTTCTCAGATTGTTACTAAATGTTTAATTATATTGAATCTGCTCAGCGGATTTTTAATTGGAGTTTATCTTTTCTCCTTTGTATTTATGATCCACTGTTTCACTTTCTGTTTTTCTAATCTGAATGAGTTAAAGCAAATAATATATTAACTCTGAAAATTAAATATTTAAATTTTCATTCATGTTCAGCTATAATTTGGAGAACTTGATTTCTTCTAATATATCAATTTAAGTTGTATATGCCTTGAAATAAATCTATTCTTTGAACATTTTCTGTTGCAGCATTGTCATTATTTTTTCATTTCCACTATCCAATCATTTCCCTTTTTGTTGTTAATCAAGAATAGTTGATTGACTGATAGTCATAGATATTTATTCATGTACTCTTACAGCTGAAGTTGTCCTGATTTAAATATTTTGTATAACTGTTATTCAAATGTGCATAATTTTTCTATTTTTTACATCAAAGAATTGTTAAGATCATTGTGACCCTCCAAAAGTTGTTCTCCATTCCCAATTTTTTCCTAAGGGCCATGGCATCAACAATTTTTATTATCAAATTGCACCTCCTCAAGTCCTCAAAAAATTTATACACATTCCTTCTCTTGTGCTGACCATAATAAAGAATAGTTTCATGCATAAGCCTTGCTTCCCAAGTTTTCAGCATGATCTAAGAACCCTTAAATTTAGACAATGCTTAGGGTCTGTGAACACAAAGAATATACCAACAATATTATTTCTTCCACCAACCCAGTATTCTGCCTTCAAAACAAATAAAAATGTCCATAACATTACATGTTTTCTTTTTTAACATATTGTAAGTAGTTTTCCTACCACGATGAGAATCAGATACTTATTGACTACTCTATGAACAAATTATAATAACAAAGTAACTATATAGGCCACCTGATGCTCATATACACAGATGCATATGAGAAGGCTAAAAATTTTAATGATACTCAACCTTGAATTTATTCCTTTCTATTATTTATCTTCCTTTAATTATTCCCTGTGCTCAAATCTACTAACTGAAAAACTGAAATGTTTATTAGCACCAACAGGTAAGTTAAGGAAATTTTAAATACCACAGTTTCCCTTTTCCCCATCTGTCAATATAAGATTAACCTTAATTATACTTTTCATGACTTTGTGGTCAGATGGATCAGCTTACATACCTGGAATACCCCATATCCACTCCAGATGTCCATTTTGGCTAATTCCTAACCTTTGGCATGAGAGAGTTCAGTTGTGACTCCCTTCAGCATGCCAAAACTAAGGTCCTTATCAATATCCAGTTCTAAAAAAGAATATAAAAATATTTGCCCTCACTCAATGGGATGCCCATCAAAATATTCTATAGCATCAAACATATTTATTTCATCATCTATTAAGTTTAACTAGAATCAAATATATTTTAATCAAATTACATTAACTGCATTAAAATGTTTTACATCAACTTGAAATACATATTATTATATCCTATTATCATTAATACTTCTATCTCTATATCTATAATAATAAAAATCATAAAATTTTCATATATATATATATATATATATATATATATATATATATATATATATATATATATATATATATATATATATATATAAAATGATAAAAATCAGAAATCTGTATTGTTAAAGGCTCTGAATATTGAAAATAGTAGCAATCTCTTCCAATATGGATATCTGTAATTATTTATAAAGAGAGCAGAAATTAACAGAAATGTTAAGAGGGAATGTGGTGAATACAGAATTATACCGCAATCCTGTCTCTGCCTGGAAAACCTAATTTAATTAAGAAGAAAGTTAAGATGCAAGTTAGTGAAAAATAATATTCCTCGAAGGATAAGGTAGCTCAACTAGTATATGATTTACGTATATACCATGCAAATTCACAAAAGGTGGCTAGCTGAGAAAGTTTTAAATGCATGTTTAGGAAGGTGCATGTTTAAAGGAATTTTAAATTGAGTCAAAATATTGTGCTAATCCTTCAGAAGAACCAGAATCCTCATCTTCATGGCAATTTCATTTCAAGCTGGTTTAATTCTCATCAATCATAGAATGCTGACAGAATAATACTGAAATAATAATAAGAATCTCCAGTAATGAAACTGGCACTTCACTATGATAAGATATTTTTCTTTGTTAAAATTGTATCACTATTTTAAACCTAAAGCTTGCTTTTCATGAGATTCAAGAGCATTTATGAAGAAATTTTAAAAAATTAGACTATTTAGTAAAACTGTCCTTTTGAAAACTAGAGATTCCTACAACATATCCAGTGACGCAGCTCAATATTCAAATAATGCCTTGATCAATCATGTATACAACCATTAGCGGATTACTTCGCGCTCAGTATTAAAGACAGTGCTTAATTTTGATGTATTGGATGCTTTATATTTGGACATGGATATGCACAAATTTCTTCTCACTATTATAGTCTTGCATACCTTGTCCAAATAAATGTTGTGTAACTCAATGCATATTGAATCACAATATTGCCTCAATTCCATTCACATATTGAAGATAGTAGTTCAGGCTTGAACTGGCAGTATCATAAAACCAAGGTATGTGACAACCATCCAACATTATCATGATTGAGATCTTATTAATGTTATAAATAAGAAATGTGTCATATTTTGTAACTTACAATAATATTAGAAGGATTAGATGTATACAACAGTTGATTTAAATGTTTAATGCCCGGTTGCAGGAATGATACATATCTGCTCAATGGAGTTATGAATTTCATTAGTTGTGGTAACCAGTCAATAAATGTTGCAGGAATACTCAATAAGTTTATGAGTTCCATAAACAGACCAATAGCTTATCGGACCAAAACAGTGAGGTCAAATTGCTTATGAGTTGCATAAGTATTAAATGGCAAATAAATAATCTGATGTTTGGAAGATACAATAGGTTAGGAAAGATTTTAGTTACAGAAAAAGCAGATTTAATAGAAATTCATATATTATGTAGCTCATAAATCATACTGGTAAATATTCGTGAGAGATATGCACACTGTGGAGATTGATTCTACTAATATTTGATTCTATTTAAGAGGCTGTGGTTTTCTAATTTGATATTGCTGCTGTTACACAGTTCAAGCTCTGCCAGGCTACGAAAAAGAGGTAGTCGTAACGTGTTTACATTTCTCTTCTGTTAAAGCTCAGAGCTTACTGGAGTTAAATAAGGTATTTATTTTATAGATTATCTTCAATTGGCTATATTTTTACTTCGGCGTATCTTCATGTGGCTGTATTGAAAATCAATTGTTATCATAAGTTTACAAATATTTAACCTTACAAAGATCTCAGTATTGAGCTTGTATGATTTGTTAACATTATCACCAACAATGACATTGATGTACAAGGTCATGGAATGACACAGTAACAAAATGAGGAACTTTATAATTTCCACCGATGGTTTATTACCATGACCGGTTTCACTACCGTGGAAGTTTGACTTGGAAAATGCCTCCACAGAATGTGGAAGTATGTACAAAGTTTCTCATTTTGTAATTACCAATGAAACTTTCTTCATGTTTTTATATCCATTCATTTTCTGATTAATTGTACATCAACTCAATATTCAAGTTAACAAACTCAGTTTTGTTCCTTACATCCTCTTGTTGGTCTTCTCACAAAATTTGTTGGCTACTTGTATAAATATATTGTCACACAAATACGAAATATAAGCCCTAGCTATGTTTAAGTTTTCATTTCACTGAAAATATCTTACTATGTTTTGATGAAGGGGAGCATAAATTTTGCTTGATGGTGTTCTTGAAGTTGAATTTGAATGCTGATCCTTTATTTTTACAGCAGAATATGGTGGGAATTTTATAAACTTATACTTCAATAATGAGGAATTATGTGACTGCGATGTTGAATATATGATTGAACATTTAATTAAGGTGAATGGTTGATATTTAAATGTATGCCGTGGGCTAAAATGGTGGTGATCGATAAAAATTTTTTTTAGCAAAAATCATTATTTTTTTAAGTATGAGGAAACACACCTTATGAAGAATTGACTTTTAATTGTATGGACATGTAGCATCAAACAAAGTGAACTAAAAACTGACTCAGCCATACGATAAATAATACGTTTATTTGATAAAATCACAGAAAGTAGAAATATTTTCTGGGTTTTAACATTTCTATTCTGTTATAAAGGAGAACATGGTGAAATATACAGAAACAGGAAAGGAGGTCTTTCAATTAATGTAAAAATCGTGTGCGATTCTGATCTAAAAATAACTGACGTTGTATCACATTTGCCCGGATCCACCCATGATAGCATTGCATTCAATTCATCATAAATTCGTGCACGATTAGAGGCTAAGGAGGTAGGTAATGGTTACTTATTGGGAGTTAGTGCATATCCTTGCAGGCCTTTTTAATGACCCCTCTGAACTGAACCCTATTACCAATGCAGAGCAGAGATACAACTCCTCCCACATTAAAACCAGGAATGTGGTAGGGAGAGTCATAGGGGTGTGGAAAAGAAGGTTCCCAGCTTAGTATCGGGTATGTGAACCCAGGTTAAAACAACATTGGCAGTGATTGTAGCCTCTGCAGTGCTTAATAATATGCTGATAATTGCTGGTGCTGACATTGACCATGATCTATTTTCAACAAGTGGATGACCAAGTTGTTGTAGAAGAAAACCAAGATGCTGTTGGAAATGCATCAAGTAGTGCAATAATTGAAACATACTTCTCTATAAAAAATCTTACTAAATGTCATCTCTTGAATATATATATATAAATTGTGTTTTAGTAATAATATAATTTCATTGTTTACATAACTGCCTTTCAAATTAAGTAAAATTAAAACATAAAACAGTAGTAACATTTCCTTTTCTTCATTCTTAGCTTAGTATTCACTAATATAAAATAAAACTTAAATATGATGATTAATTCATGCCATAAAATAAACCACCAGTTGAGTTTTCTGAGTAGCATTTTATAATCCTTGGATTTACTCATCAAATTAACTATCAGTTATTGATAAACATCTGCTATTACTAGCAATGTTTTAAGTAGATAAAATTGATTGACTTTCTGTCAATCAATGATTTAAACACACCAAACAGTGAAGAGAATAGTCATAATGATATGCATTTGTTTTAAACTATACATACAATGACAAAATCATGTAAATCATTCATGATATATTGATAATCATATAAATATATTTGTAGACCTAATTACTTTGAGAATTTTCATAGTCAGTATGATTTAAAATGTAATTATATTCATCGTCATGATATTCCATCACATCTAACTCGAAATTCTTTTTTTTTACCACAATTTTCCTACTTCCAACCTCTAAGTCCTTAATTTTTATTCCCATGTCTTTTATTTTTTTTCTTTATGCATTATTCTAATGGTTCTTTGCATTTCTCCTTTTTTCAGACTGAGCTCAATGTCCAAAATTTTACATTTTTTAACATGAATTTCTTTTTCAATTCATTTTTGTCGCCTCTCTCTTACTGATGGAACTGCTTATATTTTTTAAGAATTAAGGTGGATGCTTTTGAATTATTTCTTTCCCCTTTTATTCTTTATTTTTATTAGAGTCAGTGTGAGCTGTGGTGAACAATGAATGTTTATTTTGGGTTAGTTTCCTCCGCTCTTGCTGTGTACCTGGTAATAGGCTGATAGTATGTGTGATTTCCAAAGTTATTGGATTCTCAGTTTCTTTATGATTAACAATAGTTATGACAGCACTTCCTGTAAAAGTTGATATATTAGAGACATTGTTGACAATGACATGGTATTGGACATAGTTAATAGTTGTATCCATATTCTTTATTTTGAGTTTTCCATATATGTGTTGTGAAGTGTAATATAATAGATAAAGTATAATTTACAAATTACCGTCTCTGCAAAAACTCCCATTTGAATCATAGGCAGTTTCCAGAGGATTAAATTGTGGCGACAACATTGATATTATTTTTCCCCGGCGCTGTCGACTTTAGCATTGAAACTCCTTCCTTTAGTTTTATATAATTCCACCTACAGGGTAACACAATGTTAAGTGTACCTAAGTCACACAACAAATCAATTATATTTCAAATATAATGTGATCTTTGATAGATGAAATTTACCCAATCATTGTGTTGATCACTTTGAGCTTTTTCTTTAGAAAATCAGATAGACCATGGAGCTGCTTGCTTGTTCTTATCCCAGTTTGACTGATAGTGTTAACCTCTCTGTGATCTCCTCCTAAGCTGATAATTTCTTCTTAAGAAATATGGCATCAGTCCTCTTATTTTCAACTATATTTTTCTTTTCTCCCACCAGTTTAATAATCAAATTCTTTTCTAAATCATCTAAGTTCTTTCCTATTTTTGCCATTATGAAGATTATCTTGGCATAATTATTTCAAAATTTCACTCTCTAGGTTTGTTTACATTGGTATCAACATGACAATAGTATCATCTATTGGTTATTGTTGCAACTACATGCTCGAAGCAATAACTATCGAGAGATAGGTTTTGAGACCCATTGTTTCCTTCAACCCAAATTACATTACGAGTTCCATAACTTTATGGGACCCATAGCTATTGAATGAATATCGGAATGTTCATGGCTAAAAGTAATTTAGATTATATAAACCTCCATCATACTGGACAGGGCAACTTACCAGTCACTTTCTAAGCTTGAATGTCCAAATTTATCAACGTATTCTTTTCTTTCAATCATCCTTTTCTACTATCACAGTACTCAATAACTCAGCTCCATATAATTGCTTATTTTCAATAGGAAAAGCAAGTAGTCATCCAAAAATATTTCCTTAAAAACAGCTGTTAATTACATTTTTAGTTGGTAGAGTTTTTCATTATTCTCTTAGTTCTTTCATCGAGCTCTTATATTTTTGATAAAACTCTTAAGATTCTAATTATTCCATAAAAAGCTGTAAAAGAGAAATGAGCACAGAATATCTATCCCATCTTTCCAAATATGAAAGGATAAATTCATGCAACTAATTATTGCAGAACATATCTTGAAGATCGTGATACCAATAAGCACAAAAGTTTAGAGAGTGAAAATTGGTACCTGATGGCAGTATTTGTAAATAGGCATAAGCTTTTCTTTATTTAATTTCCTCCTTATACCATATCGTATAAATTGAATATTTGTCCAATGCACCACTTTTTATTCCAAGATTGTAAAGAAAAGAAAAACAGGGACTTGACTGGTACTCAAACCCAGGTCTCCCTCTCTCTGGGAAGGATTTAGGCCTCTAAGGGTAAAGGTTAGGATAAAGACCTGAAGTTAAAATTTAGAGTTATAAAACTTTTGAAATACCCTTTCCTTTATCTGATCTTTAATACATATTCTATTTTATTAAAGAAAACGTTTGCTCAAGACTGTAAAAGATTCCTCTATAAGTATTAAAACATACATAAATAATATGAATCCATGTCTAATATATGTCTCATGTATTAATTCTCCTTTAAATCTGATCCAATGGAGGTATAAAAGACAGTACTCAGTGACTGCTCATACAAAAGTCACTCGACCTAATGAGAAATTTTTCAATTGGTAAATTAGGTAGTCTGAACTCATTGAAAATTTATGAACTTTGAGTAAAAGAACAAAATCATAACTAGAGAAATATAATAATATGCCAACTGCCTTATAATCTGTATGAAAAGATTTAAAACTTAAGACAGCTAAAGTAAATATGGAAAAGTTTACTGAGGCTTGGAAGTTGTCAATGATCAATAGAATTAAAATAAATCTGAAAAACCTAATCACTTTTCCAGCTAATGCATGTTAAAAAATGTTTAACTAGTGCAAAATATTGAAATTTACTTCTATGAATGATTTCCTGAATGTTCAGATAAAAGAAATTAGAAGAATTTCATTTAAATCTGAGTAATAAAATTTTGTCCATTCAAAGTCGATTTCCAAACAAAAACCTAGCATGTCTCCATCTTTTCTTAACTGAATAAAACTTAAAGCAAGGAAATGTAAGTTTTATTTTTCATTTCAGGATATTATTTAAAATAAAAAATTCCACTGATTCCTTAGCAAGGTGTGGCTAGATATAAATTGGATTTTCATTTTTGATGAAACAAAGACTATAATATAATGCCATAAGAACTATTTAAATATATATGAATATTTCCTAAGTAAATGTAGAAGCAATTCTACTATGTATCTACTATTCAACTCATGCTGCCATATATAAAGCATGCAAATCAATGTAACTGCACACTCACCATACATTCAAATAAAATAAGAAAACTCTGCCAAGAAAATCTATTGCATGCACTGACAGAAATAAAAATCCATTCAAGGAAAATTAAAAGCCAGTTGCTGAGAAAACTCTTCAGAAATCATAGTCCTTGCTTTAATTAATTCAACAAATTTAATGAATGTTAAAATGAATTTCTCACACAAAATATTATCTACGTTACAGAAATTATCAGTGTTATAAGTAATCAAATTATATAATTATCATATCAATGAAGAAGCCATCACCTGTAAGATTTGCTCAATTAAGAAAATTTGTGTCAATTAATGAAAAGATGGAAAACTTGAATGTAATGAAGAAGTGAGATTTATGCTTAGAAATCATACCTATGGTAAATTTGTGCTTTTGTTTTGATTCTGCTAAGTTTTGAAGGTGTGCAATCTTTCAGTGTCCCTTATCTCCAAGATCAATGCAATACAATACAGAGCAAAAAATGAATAAATAGAACTTTCTTGACTGTTATGGTAAAAATTAGTCACTACCATTTCTTGGAAGTAAAATGAATGAATTCTGTAAAATGCTTTGAGATCCTTTATGAGAAATGGGAATAAAAGCGTTGATATTTGATTTGAAAAATCGTTTGTGTAGTTAGCATGAAACAACTGTGTCAGCCTGATATCCGATAAATCATATGGAGAAATCAAAATAAAAGGGCAAATTTTAATCATGAAACTGTTAACTAGTTGCCCTATAATTAAGACTTAAGGTAATAACTGGTAAAGCTTTAACATATAAGAGGTCAAATTTATACATTGAGAGATAGGATTGATAATATTGTTGTAATAATAATTAACTTCTATCCAAAATTATCACATATCGTTAACAACCCAGCAATTTCAGTAAGCATGTGAATTCCAAAAATATTTCCCTTTAACTTTCCACACAATTTTTACAGCAAATGTAAGAGATAAATTTCTAATACTTAAAAAATGAGACCGACTACCCAACATTTGCTCACTTAATTAATCATTTGATAACTATGGAAGACTTCAAATTTTTATTATTTGTGTTGCAAGGAGAGAAATAATCATGAAATTATTCTAGATTCAATGGCATAAACCATCAATTGCCCTCATTTCCTTACGGACCAAATTTCCCATTTAGTCATTCAAGGATGACATAAGCATGGTTTTTAATTAATTATTCCTCTGATCTCAAAGATCTAATAGGCATTATTAAAAGATGGCATTTGAGATGTGGGTATGGCGTAGAGTGGAGAAGGTAAGCTGGAGATGGTTGGGGAGAAGAGAGTGTTAATCGAAGCAATAAGAAATTGACAAAGGAAACGGGTGGCTCAAATTTTGAGAGGAGAGGGATTGCTGAAGGAAGCAACAGAGGGAAGAATGCTAGGGGAAGACAAAGACAGAAGTTGTTAGACAAATTAAGGGGTGGGATGAGTTACCTACAATCGAAGGATGGGAGATTAAAAATAAACAAATACATAGATACGTTCGGGAATGGAAGAATAAAATTATACGAAGAGATAAAGGGTGGAGAACAAAATCTAGAGGTAAAATCCCGAAGCTATATACTAAGCAGGGGAAAAACGAAGTGCAGAAGTCGAGGAAGACCTTAAGGCCTGTTTGCACAGTGCATTAACTTGTACAGGTTAATCTATCAACACGTGAACTATGATGATATCATACATAAAATCATGTATGTACGTTTGCATGAACGGAATCCATGAATGAGCGTTTACACGGTACATGTTTTCGTACAAGTTTCACACATTTTTATAGAAAGCGCATCATGCAACTGTTTTTTTTTCCCCTCTTAAAGCGCATCACTTAAAAGTTTAAGTCATATCAACAATTTTGAAATTGGTAATTTTGGACATATTCCATTAATGTTTTCTGTACATTAGCTCTTCTTGTGTATATCTGGTGGTAGACAGCGTAATCGTCACTTTTATCAAGCTTACTTAGGTGATATGGCGTGTTTACATATGAGTTTTTTCTAATATCTTGAACTCAGCTTTGATCTCCACTTTCTGTGGACGTTCTGACCATTGTTTTGATTTTGACCATTCATATCTGGGCCCCTTTCTCCCATTTTCGATCTTCACAACTCTTTGTCATGAAGATCGAAAGAAGACGTCTCCCTCCTGATTTCGGCACATTTCAAACTACGGTCTAAGGAATTGCGAGTATGCATTGATCAGGCGTTGATTTTACTAGCGCATTTAATCTCAACATCCCGACATGGATCTTGGAGAGTACTATAACTGCTGTTCTAGCATTTATATCTGTGGCTTAAAGGGCTTATATTTTGCATAAAGAGTAGTCGTTAACGTGCCAGGGTTGAAAACAGTGGAGATAGGTCCAAAGTGTAGCAAAAGTCAATAAAGAGAAAGGGCTCAATGAAGTAAAATAGTCAAAACAGGAGAGGATATTTCGAACGTAGTCGAGGTTAAAATATATTTATAAACACCAAGTCTCAAGTAAACGCAACAAAGAATCTAGCTGGAAGTGACGTTCCTGCGATCTACCCCTAGGATGCTCTGAGACATCAAAATGTATGTATGTACATACTTCTAAAATACAGTGCTTGTATGGAAATTAATGTCTTTTTTATGATTGCTGTAAGTCTTTACATTTATTCTGAGACTGTAAAATTGAAGATCCTACTGAAAATGCTGTTATGAAACTGAAGTCACTTCACTAGAATGCAAACATAATCGTGAAATTGTAATGAACAGGTTTTCTTGTGGAGGGCTTTTCCCCAATATGCTGCCCCTATTCATTAGATTATGCTGATTGACATAAAATCCACTGCTTCATCACAACTAATGGATTTTACTTCCCATTCCAGGACCCCAACCAGTCGATGCACAACACCACCTCCCAAAGGAACGTCATCCAGGGACAATGAAGAGATCCGATTAGGAGGGTATGAAAGGTAATCTTGAGCTGTTTATGGCAATGTGCTTTGCCATGACCATTTCAATTGAAGATTGTGAATGGTAAGATTTTCTATCCTTTCCCCTTAACTCACCTCACATCTTTTATTTCACTTTTCAGCAAGGAGGACAGTATTTAAGCTGGGTTCTTCAATTGGAGAAGGCTAAATCTCCATAGTTTAAGTAAGTACTATTGTTCTTTCAGATATTTGACGCATCTTAGTGATGAGATTATTTTCTTTATAAAAATTGATCTTCCTTATTAATGCCTCAGCATTTCTCTTTTAGACCTCTCTACCGACCTTAATTATCAGGATGTTAAAATCTCTGAAAATCAGATTTTTTCCTCATATGAATTAAGTCCAGTGCAGAGATGGTAAATGGTTTCATAGGGCTTGCAAATTGTAAGTGAGGAGGTTGCTACTTTAGTATCTTAAGGACAATACCCTCCTTACAGTTTGCTGGCGAATCTCTCCATATAAAAGAGATAATGCACTGAGCATGGTGCGCCTAGCGTGGTGTGGAAACCCATGCACATTTCTTTGGCTTTTAAATTTTATACTATCTTCATTTTTTAAAGTTGGACTTTCATGTATGATTTATCTTTGCCTGAGGCCCTCTACCTGTGCATATTCCCAATTTCAAGTGAATCATAGTTCTCCAAAGATAGATAGGGAGTGTAGCACCCCTAAAAATCTACATATGAGCCTAGAGTATGATAGAATTCCCAGATTAGGAGAGCATAGAAGCAAGGAACATTACATCTATAGACAAATTGAGATGTTTTTATGGCCTCTTCTCTACCTATACTTTTCCTGATCAGTTTATCATCGCCGCCACGCCTAACATTTGATTTGATAAATAACTTTATTTGGCTACATTGCTTTGAAGACCAATTAGAATTAATATTTACTGACATAGATATAGATTTATGTAAATCCACCTCAACTCTTTCTGATAATAGAATCCTGTGCTGAAAATGAGTCTTAATTGGATCCCCTCAATGGATTGAAGCATCAACTGCTTCTTTTTCATCAGGTTTAATAGGTAACATTTCCATAAATTGGATAACAGGCATATCTTACCTTGTAATTATTATAGAGGCATTTAGAATTTTAATTACTATTTTAAAATTGTTATGAAGGATTTCTAAATTATAAATTATTAGTTTATTGTTACAAAACCTATCAAAGCAAATGAGGTAAAATCCTTCCTTTCTACAATGGTTATTGGCAATCTCATAACTCCTGGAATACCATTTGAGGATCAACAAAGTGAAAAATTACTCAAGAATTACCTTTGTATGCACCATATTAATATATGTTTGAGGTTGTACTCTTATAATAGAGGAATGGAATTAACAAGGAGTTATGCAATGAGATTTCATTTATTCAACATTTTTCTGACCTTTACCATTGTCAATCAGTATGATTATGATATATCCTGCCTTTATCACATATTCCAAATACGACTGCTAAACTTTAGTGATTATCAATCTCTTCCTTTGCATTCGTTCAAAGCATAGGAGAAAGTTTATTGAAGTAATACTTATTCTTCCTTTTTGGTATTATGAATGTTTTCAAAGGTCTCTCCATTACTCTTCACATCTCACTGTTATCATCAGCAACCGATTCTCATATATTCCAGTTAGTTGTTGTTATTAAAAACTGGAATAGGATCAAACTTAGAGAAAATGAAATTGAATCGTCTCCTTTTTCTTATTACTAATCATTGAGATATATTATCAGTGAGGAGTTTATTGGAGATGTGGCTGGTCTAAGAAGGATATCTGGCTTGCATATTTTAGGGAGGCAAAACTTATTTGGAACTCTTGGGTAAGAAAGATACGAGAAGTATGCATACACGGCGATTGGAGGGTGTTCGAACCTCTTACTCAGCTTCTATTTCAAGCACTTCCATTTCCATTCACAGCTTGCGCTGTTCCCTCTTAACAGGCTTTGCTGTGATAACAGGTTATTGTTCCCCTTACTGACAGTGAGTTGAAGCTCAGTCTCAACAACTTGTAGAATTGTGTTCACTTTGAAGAAATCTGCAATCGAATCTCATATCTGGGAAGATATCTAATAGTTACACTGCCTCCACCTGCTTTCCATAAGCTACAAAATCAGAACATTTATTAGTTCCCTACAGCAAAATACAACATGGAACCTGTAAGTGAAGAATGAAAACTAATTGTCAATTGAGAATAAAAAATTTATTTAATGAGGTTGGTTAAAGAAAAGTATTTCATATTGATATTGAGTATCCATTTGAATATATCTTCATCACAACAAGATGATTCATTAATTTAATTGTTAAAAAAGCTACCAAATGCCACAGGTATTAAGGAGATAACAAAGTTGCTTACACACTAACTCACTACACAAAAGCTAATGTTTGCAACTGGCAGGAGTAATCTAAGAAATAAAATCAATCAACAATGATGACAGAAACACTCCCACCATTCAACTTAAGCAAGATATCATCTTTTTATAATTTAAAGGATTTCTCCAAGCTGTTAGTTTTTAAACTCAAACAGTATACTCCCTGACTGGATTTCAATCTTTAACTTGAAAGTTAATATGAATAGGAATGGAAGGGAAGCAGTTCATTAAATAATCGGATATGAAGTTGAAATACAAAAGACAAGATAACTAATCTATTTGTAAATGTCCAATTAATTATTTTTCATAATCTGAGCCAAAATTTTCCAATTACTAGACATTTAACAGATATTATGTTGAAGATGCTTGCAAACAGCAAGCTAATCGATGATAAATTCACAAGAAAATTACTAAATTGTGTTAACCAGGTTAACCATTCTGCATGGACATGTGGGAATAAATTCTATAGCTACAGTCATTCAGAATTTATTCAATCAGGTTTATACCCCTAGGAAACATCCATCCAAGAATCATAGAAAAAGTAAGCATGGCAATTTTTCCAACAGCTTGACATAACTTTTAAGGATAGGGCCCAGCCATGCAGCATTCACTGTGGGTGATATGTGGTCAGCACCCATGTGCTTTATTTGGCTTTCCATGACCGGGAAATAATATCTATTACATGATGAGATTAAGATTTTTTTGCATGGTAACTTCCATCATATTATTGTAAAAGTGCTTTAAGGACCACATTGTGCATATCTGGATAAATCAGTCTTAGGCTTGTGTTCTCATGCATTTTCAAATGTGTCTGCTTTATAAACGTTATCTTCCACAATTACTGATAACTAAATAATTCCAAGGCTTTGTCATTCCGCCACAACTGTTGTGATACCTGGGCCCTCTTTCTTGGGGGGAGATATATTCATTTGATGGACCAAAAATATTTCTTGAAAGAAAGGAAAATTTTTGAAAGAAATATAGCCACAAATTACTATGTGCTGGGTTGAAATAAACTCAAGAAAGCATCATCCCAGAAATTTCCTCAACAGGTAAGCCTCTCTGTTACATGTGAAATAAATTGATTTTGAAGAGGAGCTCCTGAGAGAATGTATTAGTTTCTTGTCAACATAAGAGCCATTAACAATAAAAAATTCAAAATATGCTGAATTCAGGAAAATTTGTTCTCCTAAACCTTTCATCTCATGATACATTCTCTGAAATGCTAGTAAAATTATCATTTCTGTTTAGAATTAATGCATTATACCCTGCTTGCCTTTGGTCTATATACTTAAATCAGCATTGGGGAATGAATCTTAGATTTACATTCTTCTTTTTCCAACATAACAGATAAAAATTAAGTTTACAATCAGTTTTTTAAATTATAAATTAACCCGATGTTGGTAAATCTTAACCTTTAGAAGTACATTTTGCAAGGAAATAACTCAACATTAGTAATGCTTCAGCAAAACGATGTTACTTAATTCATTGCTCTTCTTCTTTTTATGATCAACTTGTATGTATGTTTGCCTCAGCTTCTTATACTTTTAGCACTGCTTTTTCATTCTTCTTATCCATTACTTTCTTTGTTGCCTAAATGTGATATAGTCTTTGATTATTATTATCATCCTTTACATTAGGCAACAGTATACACATGAAGGCTATGCTAGTTTGCAAGCGATAAAGAGGCAACCAGCTGATGCATGTCAATGACCTTTCCTAAGTAGCTCACAAACACTTATATACGGATGTAGCAAATACTTTTGGTTTTTGTTAAAAATATTCTTCGATTAAAAGATAAAATTTGTTTATCATGATGCAAATAAAAATATTGCAATTTTAATTTCCTTTTAACTTAAAAGTATTCAACCTGGAATTGTTTCGTTGCAGTTGGTCTCCTCTACCTTCACATTTTCCTATTCCTGGCCCTTTCTTGATTTTCCTGGTTTTCAAGTCAATTTCGATGCTTTATTTAACATCTACCCTAACCCCATTAAGTAGTTATGCTGCTCAATTAAGCACTGTAAGTTGACAGCTGATTTTTTCCATCCACTTTTTGACTGATATACAATCAAAAATCAGAAGTTGCAGGGCAACTAGGATAGTTGAGGAGCAAAAATATTTCCAAGGGGAAAATCAAAGCAAAACTTAAAGAAATAAAAACAAGCAAAGCTATTTAAGCAAGAAATTACACAGAAGGACCATGAAGACGGTTTACCCAGCACAAAATAGTTCTTCGATTAGAATATTTTATATTTTGTTTTAAATTAAATTAAATGTAATCACTTTTCATTGATGGCTCCCTCCATCTCAGATATATGTGATGCATGGATGATGGCCCATTCCAATGTTGCTAAATTCTCATCTTTAAAGTTCATAAACATTTTATGATGAAGATTTTCATGGAAGAGAATGTAGCTTCAGATTGGTGTCTATCCTTGAAGAGACACTCCCTGCGCATCTAACTCATCTGTTACCCACAGCATCTGTGTCACCTGATGCCCTCACCTATTGCCTCAGCCTTTACCTACCAAGTGAGTTATAATGGAAATCCTCTATTTCTTGGAGCTGTGTATAATTCAAAACACGTAATATTTGACCACAAAACTGATTCAACAAAACTGATGCATAAAAAAAGTATCTGAAAAACTAAAGAAGATGGAAACATTAAGCAAGAGATGCATGTAAAATTTTTCACATGAAGTAGAAAGAAAATAATGCCAATTGTAACACAAAAACTATATCTCAAAATATTTTGCACTAAATAATTTATTCCACACAGAATCAAAGAAAAATCTTTTGAATAAACACAAATTCATCCAATTTATATATTGAATTGCAATAACCTATGTGCACCAAATAATTGGAAGTGAACGTGATGAAAGAAAACAGTAAATTCTCAGGGTCACATTTTTCAGAAAAACTGAAGAAATTATTTTGAGTGACCCAAAACTTTGTCAAAATTTAACATTTTAATGCCTGCTTTTAGAATATAAGATATAGTTTAGACATGAAGGCAATAGAATTATCAACAACTAAATGTTAAATTCCTCACCTTTAGTAAATAAGAGCACACAGTTTGTATATTTTCCCATAATTTATTTTGCACAGTTTTGTAATTATGACCCTACAATTCTTATATTTTTGTATATAAAGATAGACAATATCAGTATGATGAAAGAAATATCACATAAGAGAATAATGAAACAAAGCATTGAATGTAAAGCTTTTGGTAAAAAAGAAAAATATATATTTTAGATAAAGGTTTCTCTTTGCTTTGAAAATAGATTTCTACCAAAAGTGTTCACTTAACATACCTCTATGCAACAAATCTAAAAAAAGCCCCACTTCACAATACTAAATACCTTTCAACATGCCAAAATTAGCAAAAGCAAGGATTCAATGCATTATTCAAATTTAATTGCAACTAAAGTCATTCATTTTACGAGCTTATATCTCTACTAGTCTTCAGTAACAACTATTTTGTGTCATCAACTAATTACAAACTATAGCATTAAAATTATGGCAAACATATTAATTACAATGGAGGTCAAAGATCTCGAGGACTCTAAAGCAAAGTCTACGGACAAGATAACAGGCAAGAGAGGAAATACCAAAATATATGATTAGAACCAGGAAATTGATAGAGTACAATGGCGTAAACCAAGCTTCAATAACACATTTTGAAATATGTTATTAAGGCTACTTTATCATCTCAACAGTGTAAAAATATTTATAATGTAGAGTCCACAAACAAATACGATAATGGAAGTATTTAAAGGAGAGACATGCTAAAATAAGCCTCCCGTAAAAGAAAGTTTTTGAATTTTATAGACTATCTAACTTGAAGGAGAAACAGAAAGCATTGATATTAACAAATTCCCATTCTAACAGCTAAGAGGTGCGTTTTCCTACAGTTAATTACCCAACCCAAAAAAATTCATCAAATAGTATTTCTCTAAAAGTTTCAGTAAGAAAACAGGAGCAAGCTATTCATCCTATGCCCGCATAGAGATGCTCATGATTTCCAGGACTCGACGAAAACTTAGAACTGCTTAGACGAACTTCGCTCACAACAAAGACATACCATCACTACAGCATTCACTAATAAAAAGTTCCTGAGGCACCATAGAGTAAGGTATGCAATCTTGAAACACTCTTGGAAAACTTCTTAATAATATTTAAGAAAGGTATCTCTAAATTTTGCAAATTTCATACTTATTTCGGACCTTCTTCATTTGAATTAGACTCCCATTACCGTTCAAGAATAATGCAAATCCAAGGTTTAGCCTTTGGTAAAAAGACTTCTGTGCCATGAAGTACAATAAATGATTTACTTTTCAGAGGCACCTCACTAAATTATCAGCCATCCTCCGTTCATTAAATAATAGGTAAATGGATGCGGCGGGCGCAGGCAGCTGCTGATTATTTTCTCATAACAAAGACCAGCTGACTACTGTTCATTGGTCCAGGAAGAGGATTAAAAAGTCTTGAATGTTAGAAGTCGTGCAATTAATGTATTCTTGGGGTCAAACTACAAGCACCATACTTTGGGAAATTAGAGTAGTTCAACCACAAGTATATTACGAATAGAGGAAATGAACAGAAGGTTATTATAGCTGTCCTTTTGATCCAGAAATGGATCTAGCTTCTCATACCTTAGTATAGTTCAAAGAGGGACAATTTACAAGAAAAAATATTCAGCAGAAACCACACTGCCGGTCGAAGTAGTACTAATTTCAAGGCTATCAACCTCAAAGATATCAATCTAAAACACTTTCTTTCACATGGATTTTTGCTCCGAAATGCGCACGATGATTTCTAATGTTATTTGGCTATGCCAATGGAGTTCAAAGGCGATCAAAATGAACATTAATCCTCTGAGCATGCATGAAAAACGTTTTCTTTCTGGAATTTTCTGAGCAGAATTTTGCCTCCAATCGAATACTTTAAATGCATCTACATTTTCGTATCAACTTTGCGGCTGAATATTTCCCACTTATAGTCAATCTATCGTTAAAGACACATTCTGTTCATGGTTCTTTGTTGGAAAGTACCCTCACTTTCTCTGCGAAAAAGAGGTAGGAGTATCATAATGCAATAATGGGAAAATTTGAATCTTTTGAAGTACAACTTTTTGTGGAAACGCATCCCAAGACCGAAGATGATAAAATGAAACTTGCAAGCATAGCTCTCTTTTACGGTCTTCACTACAGCTCGTGCGAAGATTTATTCTAACTTTAGCTTGCCGTAGATATAGAATTCGAAATCGATTAGAATTAAATTCGAAAGTTCGAGCTATAAGTCGTAGTATTATGACGTTTAGAATCAACTGCAGTTTTGCTATTCTATAATGTGAATCGAGTGTGGTGTTAAATACACGGAAAAAAATCCGAACATTCAATACATAACATTCACGCAAATTGTGAAACCTCGTCTCCCACGAAAGAAAGGAATTTTCTTTATTGTGATAATGGGCCTCTATCGATCCGACTAGTCATAGCGTAACACGGCGTGTTAAAGAAGTATAGATAATTTTAATCGCTTTCAGTCATTTTCTAAACTTTGTTTCACATCATGAAGGCACCATTAAAAATGCATTGGCCCGTGTATTTTAAAGGGGAGAAATTTTGGCGCGGTTGCGACATGTCCGTAAAAACATTAACTTCGTCAATGCTCCTTCAAAAATTTTCAGTATACTGTCAAAGTGATTCCTCACATAATATGGTTACTAATTTAAGGTAAATTGAAGAAATAAATGCAAGGAAAAAGAAATAGTAACATTTCTAAGAAAAGCGGGGTATTTTTCCGCTTCCATTCCAACGAGTGCCATTAATTCCCTAATTCAAGTAACAGAATGAAAACGCGCCAGATTCTGTATAAAATCAACTCCTTTTCCATGGTATCATTACTTTTACATGAAATATACATCTAATCAAATTATCAACAGAAATACATGACAAAGTCGTGTGTTTTTGGCAAAATGCATTGAAAAAAGTAGTCTGCTGGCGGTTTTCGTTCATTAAGCCTAAGAAAAAACTTCCAGCGGGAAAGTTTCCGATAAAATAATGAATTTATTTTCTAATCGAACAATAATCCTTTCAGTTGTCTAACAACAGCGGGAAAGCGATTTTTCTTTCAGCGCTGACGCGTTTCGCGGCGCTGTCCGCGAGCATTCGAGCGGGTGTCTCTACGATGCGCTAAAACCTATTGTTGTGTCGATCATTTGTCACAATAACTTTCCTTTACTGAACAATTAGTACTTAAATGGTGAAATATCTTTGAATCATTCAAATACGAGTTAGTTTTCTATCTATTCCTTTTTTCGGAATAACTGAGCGATGTTACCTCGCTACGGCTTCCACAGTAGCTGATGAGATAAATACTGAGTTTCCATGAATATCTGCTGCGGCTGAACTTAGCATATTATTTAATTCCCATTAATAGCATATGTATCATAAGTATGTTCTGTGAGAATACTGTATGATACGGCTATTTTTAATTATTCTATTGTGAATTTTTGGAAGCACGTACATACTCATACTGGCATAATTCTCTAAAATGTATTAATAATTAACGGAAGAAACATAAATTTCAGGTTTTATCGCACATGCTTCATACCTTATGAGTTTAATTTTAATTGATGACTGCGATATGATAATTATTATATGAGTCTTTTAAAATTTAAAACTAAATTGAAGTTAAAAACAAAATATTGTATTTACCGTTGATGCAGCCACAGTTATTCGTCATCAGATCCTGAGAACTCCGCAATTCCTTCCATAAAATTTTGACTTAACCCTGATGGACCTGGGTTTGACAATGATTCCTCAGTACTAGACTGGCTACTTAGGTTATCTGACGAACTGCTGCTATTTGTCATCCTGATGATTAGTGGTTCTACATGGTTGTAGCTCGTCAGCCTTCCACATTTCCTGCTCGATCTTCTGTATATGTTTATCATAATTGGCCCAGTTCTCCCTTGAGACGTTGTTAAATGCAGAGTCAATTAAAGGTAGCATGTCTTTGGCCGAAAAGGTCACATTATGTGAGGCTATGTGTCTCTTTAATTGACTCCATACCAATTCAATGGCATTTAGTTCGCAATGATAAGGTGGAGTTCGACAGACGATTATGTTATTTTCTTTGGCTGCCTCGTCTACCTCATAAAAACTAAATTTGTCTCGCATCGAGTTTATTATACCTAAGAGTTCTACCTTTAAGCTATTTTCGGGAAAAGCTATTCCTTTTGAGTTAAGCCATGATTGCATCTCAGACTTATTGCTCGAAGATGTGGGGATTTTTTCTTTCCTTCTGGAATGATACGTAGCATTGTCCATCACAATTACGGAACCACTCGTAATGTTCGGTAGCAACTTGGTTTTGAACCACTCCTCGAATCTTTTGCTGTCCATTTCATCGTGGCAGTCCCCTGAATTCTTTTTTGCTACGAAAACTAATTTGCAATTTTCTACGAAACCATGAGCACTTCCTGCATGCACAATTACATAGCGAGATCCCCTACCTCTTGGTGCTTTCAAGCCAGTAGAAAGGCCTGCTAAAAGTGCTTGTCTTTTCGTCTTTACGCTAGGATCTGTCCAAACTTTTGACACAGTATGCCCTGCATTTACCCAAGTTTCGTCCACATAGATGATATCTCGGCCTTCTTGGCGAAACTTTCTTATTTTTCTTAAATATGAATGTCTCATTGCTATTATATCACTCCTCTCTATAAGCAAGGCTTTATTCTTCCTTTTCTCGAACAGAAAACCAATTTCTTTAATCAGCCTCCAAAATGTTATCCGTTTAAAATTAGGAAGTGTCTCGTCATTATTCACTACTACTAAAACAGATCTGATTGTGGGTGGAATGTTTCTAAAAAAGAAAGAATGAACATGACGACGAATAGCACTCCTAACCATCTGATCGTACTTCATTTCTCGACTGCTAGAGTACACAACACTAGTTTTACGCACTTATCTTGGAGTCTGAAGTTCTCCCATAGCACTTTCTTTCTCAATTCTATACAAAGTTCTTCTGCTGATGTTAGTAGCTTCGCACGTTCTCTGTGCAATATTCCTTTCGCTTTCTTCCGGGAAAATTTTATGAAAGTATTTATGCACTGATAAAACTGTCTGTCTCTCGCTACTTTTTAATATTTTCCCTTTTTTTCGACTCTCCATTTTCGCAAATATCACGCAGACAACCAATAGTTAATATTGCCGATTTACACTCCAACCGAACCAACAATTACTCTTCTGAAACTCAAATCTAAGGCCAAATTCACAAGAAGATCAGAAACCGTCGGACACCGTGCAACGCACAAAACTGACTACTACCCTGTCCTTCTTACCCTAAAAGATACGTAGTAGAGGCTTAAGATGGTTTCAAGTGTAAGGAACTAAGCTCCACTTTCAAGTGCAAGAACAACTGTGCTCTGCTGGAAACAGATGTGTTCGAGGACCGCATAAACATAGTCGAATATTTTTATTTTTCTACCTACATTAACCCGCTGTTTCCCACAAGCAACTTAAGTTGCATGGGCGTCAGTAAATGATATTTTCGTTCCTAAGCACGGACAATAGGATTTAGCGCATCGTAGAGACACCCGCTCGAATGCTCGCGGACAGCGCCGCGAAACGCGTCAGCGCTGAAAGAAAAATCGCTTTCCCGCTGTTGTTAGACAACTGAAAGGATTATTGTTCGATTAGAAAATAAATTCATTATTTTATCGGAAACTTTCCCGCTGGAAGTTTTTTCTTAGGCTTAATGAACGAAAACCGCCAGCAGACTACTTTTTTCAATGCATTTTGCCAAAAACACACGACTTTGTCATGTATTTCTGTTGATAATTTGATTAGATGTATATTTCATGTAAAAGTAATGATACCATGGAAAAGGAGTTGATTTTATACAGAATCTGGCGCGTTTTCATTCTGTTACTTGAATTAGGGAATTAATGGCACTCGTTGGAATGGAAGCGGAAAAATACCCCGCTTTTCTTAGAAATGTTACTATTTCTTTTTCCTTGCATTTATTTCTTCAATTTACCTTAAATTAGTAACCATATTATGTGAGGAATCACTTTGACAGTATACTGAAAATTTTTGAAGGAGCATTGACGAAGTTAATGTTTTTACGGACATGTCGCAACCGCGCCAAAATTTCTCCCCTTTAAAATACACGGGCCAATGCATTTTTAATGGTGCCTTCATGATGTGAAACAAAGTTTAGAGAAAATTGAATATAAGTTAATCTTCGGTGGAATTTTAGACAAGTTTCATGTTGATGATATTAAATTATGATTCATATGCAACCCGTGGGCTTTATTCTTTGGTCAGTTGTGAAGTGAGAGGCTCCTGAGATAATACTCGAATCATCATATTAACATTAACCGGTTTCCTAAAGATCGATTAACTATAAAAGGCCTGATGCAATCAAAAACTTATGTGACAATCGTTCGAAGCTTTTTGGTATGTATGAGAAAAAACAAACAAAAATGTCATTGAATGCATTTGCTGATGGATGTTAAATATTATTCCAAATATTATGTTTAATTAGTAAATTAAGTACATCAACGGAAGAGAAGGTTATGGTTTTCATCTCCTTTTATAGAGTCAACTTTAAAAACTTTAAGGAGGAATAAAATGTCATTATTGATCCGAAACTTAAAATGTAAATAAGTGAAAGAAATCCATCAGGACATCCACAAATCCCACTAAGAGATATTTACCGTTGAGTCAATAGAACTGTGAACTTTTTAAAAACAATAAAAACGACCATACGTCAAAATGTAAAACTAATGAAATTTCATGTCTTTTGGTATCAACATTGTGTGGTTCCTATGACTTTTCTAATATAATTTCTCAATTGAAATAGTCCTGTGCCATCGATAAACGCGAAGGGTGTGTTTTCTTTATCAAGTAGGATTATTCACTGGGTACGATCGGGGTAACATGAAGTTAAATAAAATGTAAACTTCTATCTGCACAAGGAGTACATTTTTAGACATCTAAATTAGGGCATTCGTGCAGATCTTGGTCTTGGAATAAAAGCGATCGTGCACTCATTCTCGCACATCCTGCTTATTCATATTTATCATGCATTTATTTGTGTCCACTCACTGGAGACCTGAGCATTGCATTGACGTCGATATTCCTAATATCGAAATAATTAATTTAAAGAAAAGCATTCTATTAATACGGCGACATAATTCAAATTATGATTTTTGAAATTGTTCATTATGTAATCAGAAATCATTTAATATTTAATGAAATAAGTTTTTATTTTGACAAATAGGTACTACTAGAGTCAAAGTCGGGCGGAAATCTATTTTCATAGTTTTATATTCAAGGGTTACATTCGATATCATTACGCTAGGAAATCTAGTTACATTAAAATAACATCAATAAAATAGTGCATCGGCCGCTCCGAATTAATATTAAATATAACAAGTATTTAATTGACTTCCGGTCCGGACCGAGCCGAGTATCTTCGGAAAGGTAATCAGAATCCTTCCGATAAAAAAGATATAATGGGAACCTATGTATTCGCTAAGATGCTGCTTAAGAATAAAAAAAATTGAGAAATGGATTTTAATTCGGTAGTATATGGCAGCAAGCTGAAATGCCACTCGATACTCTATGGGGAATCAATTTTCGTATGGTCTACTATACGCGTCGTGAAGTTTCTAATTCTTACTTATGTCCTTCGATAGATCCTAGGAATGGAGTTGGAAACTGAAACGCTCTCTATATAATATTTTATCAATTATATAATTAAAGCTTACCGTTATGATAAGATTTTTTAAGCATCCTCAAGGAAATCCTAACGATAACCGACCGAACTTTATTTGTAACATGTAGAACATATTTCATATAATTAGAAATAATTAGCTAAGGTTGCGAAGACATTTTATGTTACTATATGTACATTTAATTTGCCATTCAAATGGACTCCGAACTTAAGAGGTTAACCTTGACAATGCGAAGTGCCCTTTACGTCTAACAACAGTTTTCCGCCGATGCTAAGATTAAAATACAAGGCTTGATTGAATGATCAAGTCGAATTTTCATACGATCGGCATCGATTAAATCAAAATCTGCCGTGCGAATGAAGCTTCGAGGCTATAAGAAAGAGATCTAACTGCGTTTAGAATGGTTCGTTACGGCCTGAGTCGCCACGAATCGATCCGAGGACACTTTTCAAACGAAACGCTTATATTCTTTGAAATTGGGTTAATTTCTATAATGTTAACGTTTGATGATTGTATCACGTGTTCTTCGATCTTTATGAGAAAATTAACCAAAACTCTTTTCCGGTATAGAATTCTTGAACTGCCCGTTCATCATGATTGTTAATAAATCATTGATGTTTACATTCCTGTTTCGAAATACTCTTCCCCTTACGAAAACACCAAATAGCTGATGTAACTAAAAAAGAAACGTGTAATTGATTACCTATTTATTCAAGATGTGGAATAAACCGAATGCCACTACCTTTGAAGCGACTCTCATACTATTAAGTTATAGATTTACCAAACGTCAAGTGACTTTGAACTTGCAGTTCATTAAATCGGCGTTGGAAAAGTCGAAGTGATTATGAGCATAAGTGTCCTAACCTACGATTTGACGAAGAATTTATTTCCTAACTGCTACAGATCCGAACATTGAATTCTCTCATTTTTTACCACGAATGATTCTAAGGATTCAGCTGGATTTCTTGCATATTCTTATGTAACAGAGACTTCGACTATCGCAACGTTCGTCAAGGGGACTGGTCGTTCATAGCCTCAGAAAATAATCCTATATCTCGATGGAATTTCCCAATCATTACGAATTATTTTGCAGAAAATGAACAAAGATACCACCGATACATGAGAAGTACGCGTATATTACTTATGAGAACGGTCAATTTTATCAATGATCGAACTGGGGACATTGCGGTAGCCTAAAAGATCATTGGTCCAGGAAGAGGATTAAAAACTCTTGAATGTTAGAAGTCGTGCAATTAATGTATTCTTGGGGTCAAACTACAAGCACCATACTTTGGGAAATTAGAGTAGTTCAACCACAAGTATATTACGAATAGAGGAAATGAACAAAAGGTTATTATAGCTGTCCTTTTGATCCAGAAATGGATCTAGCTTCTCATACCTTAGCATAGTTCAAAGAGGGACAATTTACAAGAAAAAATATTCAACAGAAACCACACTGCCGACCGAAGTAGTGCTAATTTCAAGGCTATCAACCTCAAAATTATCAATCTAAAACACTTTCTTTCACATGGAGTTTTGCTCCGAAATGCGCACGATGATTTCTAATGTTATTTGGCTATGCCAATGGAGTTCGAAAGCGATCAAAATGAACATTAATCCTCTGAGCATGCGTGAAAAACGTTTTCTTTCTGGAATTTTCTGAGCAGAATTTTGCCTCCAATCGAATACTTTAAATGCATCTACATTTTCGTATCAACTTTGCGGCTGAATATTTCCTACTTATAGTCAATCGATCGTTAAAGACACATTCTGTTCATGGTTCTTTGTTGGAAAGTACCCTCACATTCTCTGCGAAAAAGAGGTAGGAGTATCATAATGCAATAATGGGAAAATTTGAATCTTTTGAAGGACAACTTTTTGTGGAAACGCATCCCAAGACCGAAGATGATAAAATGAAACTTGCAAGCATAGCTCTCTTTTACGGTCTTCACTACAGCTCGTGCGAAGATTTATTCTAACTTTAGCTTGCCGTAGATATAGAATTCGAAATCGATTAGAATTAAATTCGAAAGTTCGAGCTATAAGTCGTAGTATTATGACGTTTAGAATCAACTGCAGTTTTGCTATTCTATAATGTGAATCGAGTGTGGTGTTAAATACACGGAAAAAAATCCGAACATTCAATACATAACATTCACGCAAATTGTGAAACCTCGTCTCCCACGAAAGAAAGGAATTTTCTTTATTGTGATAATGGGCCTCTATCGATCCGACTAGTCATAGCGTAACACAGCGTGTTAAAGAAGTATAGATAATTTTAATCGCTTTCAGTCATTTTCTAGAGAAAATTGAATATAAGTTAATCTTCGGTGGAATTTTAGACAAGTTTCATGTTGATGATATTAAATTATGATTCATATGCAACCCGTGGGCTTTATTCTTTGGTCAGTTGTGAAGTGAGAGGCTCCTGAGATAATACTCGAATCATCATATTAACATTAACCGGTTTCCTAAAGATCGATTAACTATAAAAGGCCTGATGCAATCAAAAACTTATGTGACAATCGTTCGAAGCTTTTTGGTATGTATGAGAAAAAACAAACAAAAATGTCATTGAATGCATTTGCTGATGGATGTTAAATATTATTCCAAATATTATGTTTAATTAGTAAATTAAGTACATCAACGGAAGAGAAGGTTATGGTTTTCATCTCCTTTTATAGAGTCAACTTTAAAAACTTTAAGGAGGAATAAAATGTCATTATTGATCCGAAACTTAAAATGTAAATAAGTGAAAGAAATCCATCAGGACATCCACAAATCCCACTAAGAGATATTTACCGTTGAGTCAATAGAACTGTGAACTTTTTAAAAACAATAAAAACGACCATACGTCAAAATGTAAAACTAATGAAATTTCATGTCTTTTGGTATCAACATTGTGTGGTTCCTATGACTTTTCTAATATAATTTCTCAATTGAAATAGTCCTGTGCCATCGATAAACGCGAAGGGTGTGTTTTCTTTATCAAGTAGGATTATTCACTGGGTACGATCGGGGTAACATGAAGTTAAATAAAATGTAAACTTCTATCTGCACAAGGAGTACATTTTTAGACATCTAAATTAGGGCATTCGTGCAGATCTTGGTCTTGGAATAAAAGCGATCGTGCACTCATTCTCGCACATCCTGCTTATTCATATTTATCATGCATTTATTTGTGTCCACTCACTGGAGACCTGAGCATTGCATTGACGTCGATATTCCTAATATCGAAATAATTAATTTAAAGAAAAGCATTCTATTAATACGGCGACATAATTCAAATTATGATTTTTGAAATTGTTCATTATGTAATCAGAAATCATTTAATATTTAATGAAATAAGTTTTTATTTTGACAAATAGGTACTACTAGAGTCAAAGTCGGGCGGAAATCTATTTTCATAGTTTTATATTCAAGGGTTACATTCGATATCATTACGCTAGGAAATCTAGTTACATTAAAATAACATCAATAAAATAGTGCATCGGCCGCTCCGAATTAATATTAAATATAACAAGTATTTAATTGACTTCCGGTCCGGACCGAGCCGAGTATCTTCGGAAAGCTAATCAGAATCCTTCCGATAAAAAAGATATAATGGGAACCTATGTATTCGCTAAGATGCTGCTTAAGAATAAAAAAAATTGAGAAATGGATTTTAATTCGGTAGTATATGGCAGCAAGCTGAAATGCCACTCGATACTCTATGGGGAATCAATTTTCGTATGGTCTACTATACGCGTCGTGAAGTTTCTAATTCTTACTTATGTCCTTCGATAGATCCTAGGAATGGAGTTGGAAACTGAAACGCTCTCTATATAATATTTTATCAATTATATAATTAAAGCTTACCGTTATGATAAGATTTTTTAAGCATCCTCAAGGAAATCCTAACGATAACCGACCGAACTTTATTTGTAACATGTAGAACATATTTCATATAATTAGAAATAATTAGCTAAGGTTGCGAAGACATTTTATGTTACTATATGTACATTTAATTTGCCATTCAAATGGACTCCGAACTTAAGAGGTTAACCTTGACAATGCGAAGTGCCCTTTACGTCTAACAACAGTTTTCCGCCGATGCTAAGATTAAAATACAAGGCTTGATTGAATGATCAAGTCGAATTTTCATACGATCGGCATCGATTAAATCAAAATCTGCCGTGCGAATGAAGCTTCGAGGCTATAAGAAAGAGATCTAACTGCGTTTAGAATGGTTCGTTACGGCCTGAGTCGCCACGAATCGATCCGAGGACACTTTTCAAACGAAACGCTTATATTCTTTGAAATTGGGTTAATTTCTATAATGTTAACGTTTGATGATTGTATCACGTGTTCTTCGATCTTTATGAGAAAATTAACCAAAACTCTTTTCCGGTATAGAATTCTTGAACTGCCCGTTCATCATGATTGTTAATAAATCATTGATGTTTACATTCCTGTTTCGAAATACTCTTCCCCTTACGAAAACACCAAATAGCTGATGTAACTAAAAAAGAAACGTGTAATTGATTACCTATTTATTCAAGATGTGGAATAAACCGAATGCCACTACCTTTGAAGCGACTCTCATACTATTAAGTTATAGATTTACCAAACGTCAAGTGACTTTGAACTTGCAGTTCATTAAATCGGCGTTGGAAAAGTCGAAGTGATTATGAGCATAAGTGTCCTAACCTACGATTTGACGAAGAATTTATTTCCTAACTGCTACAGATCCGAACATTGAATTCTCTCATTTTTTACCACGAATGATTCTAAGGATTCAGCTGGATTTCTTGCATATTCTTATGTAACAGAGACTTCGACTATCGCAACGTTCGTCAAGGGGACTGGTCGTTCATAGCCTCAGAAAATAATCCTATATCTCGATGGAATTTCCCAATCATTACGAATTATTTTGCAGAAAATGAACAAAGATACCACCGATACATGAGAAGTACGCGTATATTACTTATGAGAACGGTCAATTTTATCAATGATCGAACTGGGGACATTGCGGTAGCCTAAAAGATCATTGGTCCAGGAAGAGGATTAAAAACTCTTGAATGTTAGAAGTCGTGCAATTAATGTATTCTTGGGGTCAAACTACAAGCACCATACTTTGGGAAATTAGAGTAGTTCAACCACAAGTATATTACGAATAGAGGAAATGAACAAAAGGTTATTATAGCTGTCCTTTTGATCCAGAAATGGATCTAGCTTCTCATACCTTAGCATAGTTCAAAGAGGGACAATTTACAAGAAAAAATATTCAACAGAAACCACACTGCCGACCGAAGTAGTGCTAATTTCAAGGCTATCAACCTCAAAATTATCAATCTAAAACACTTTCTTTCACATGGAGTTTTGCTCCGAAATGCGCACGATGATTTCTAATGTTATTTGGCTATGCCAATGGAGTTCGAAAGCGATCAAAATGAACATTAATCCTCTGAGCATGCGTGAAAAACGTTTTCTTTCTGGAATTTTCTGAGCAGAATTTTGCCTCCAATCGAATACTTTAAATGCATCTACATTTTCGTATCAACTTTGCGGCTGAATATTTCCTACTTATAGTCAATCGATCGTTAAAGACACATTCTGTTCATGGTTCTTTGTTGGAAAGTACCCTCACATTCTCTGCGAAAAAGAGGTAGGAGTATCATAATGCAATAATGGGAAAATTTGAATCTTTTGAAGGACAACTTTTTGTGGAAACGCATCCCAAGACCGAAGATGATAAAATGAAACTTGCAAGCATAGCTCTCTTTTACGGTCTTCACTACAGCTCGTGCGAAGATTTATTCTAACTTTAGCTTGCCGTAGATATAGAATTCGAAATCGATTAGAATTAAATTCGAAAGTTCGAGCTATAAGTCGTAGTATTATGACGTTTAGAATCAACTGCAGTTTTGCTATTCTATAATGTGAATCGAGTGTGGTGTTAAATACACGGAAAAAAATCCGAACATTCAATACATAACATTCACGCAAATTGTGAAACCTCGTCTCCCACGAAAGAAAGGAATTTTCTTTATTGTGATAATGGGCCTCTATCGATCCGACTAGTCATAGCGTAACACAGCGTGTTAAAGAAGTATAGATAATTTTAATCGCTTTCAGTCATTTTCTAGAGAAAATTGAATATAAGTTAATCTTCGGTGGAATTTTAGACAAGTTTCATGTTGATGATATTAAATTATGATTCATATGCAACCCGTGGGCTTTATTCTTTGGTCAGTTGTGAAGTGAGAGGCTCCTGAGATAATACTCGAATCATCATATTAACATTAACCGGTTTCCTAAAGATCGATTAACTATAAAAGGCCTGATGCAATCAAAAACTTATGTGACAATCGTTCGAAGCTTTTTGGTATGTATGAGAAAAAACAAACAAAAATGTCATTGAATGCATTTGCTGATGGATGTTAAATATTATTCCAAATATTATGTTTAATTAGTAAATTAAGTACATCAACGGAAGAGAAGGTTATGGTTTTCATCTCCTTTTATAGAGTCAACTTTAAAAACTTTAAGGAGGAATAAAATGTCATTATTGATCCGAAACTTAAAATGTAAATAAGTGAAAGAAATCCATCAGGACATCCACAAATCCCACTAAGAGATATTTACCGTTGAGTCAATAGAACTGTGAACTTTTTAAAAACAATAAAAACGACCATACGTCAAAATGTAAAACTAATGAAATTTCATGTCTTTTGGTATCAACATTGTGTGGTTCCTATGACTTTTCTAATATAATTTCTCAATTGAAATAGTCCTGTGCCATCGATAAACGCGAAGGGTGTGTTTTCTTTATCAAGTAGGATTATTCACTGGGTACGATCGGGGTAACATGAAGTTAAATAAAATGTAAACTTCTATCTGCACAAGGAGTACATTTTTAGACATCTAAATTAGGGCATTCGTGCAGATCTTGGTCTTGGAATAAAAGCGATCGTGCACTCATTCTCGCACATCCTGCTTATTCATATTTATCATGCATTTATTTGTGTCCACTCACTGGAGACCTGAGCATTGCATTGACGTCGATATTCCTAATATCGAAATAATTAATTTAAAGAAAAGCATTCTATTAATACGGCGACATAATTCAAATTATGATTTTTGAAATTGTTCATTATGTAATCAGAAA
The DNA here is from genome assembly GCA_036926295.1 of Pachydiplax longipennis. Classification (NCBI taxonomy): domain Eukaryota; kingdom Metazoa; phylum Arthropoda; class Insecta; order Odonata; family Libellulidae; genus Pachydiplax; species Pachydiplax longipennis. The sequence continues at coordinate 74,656,240 of JAVFKF010000012.1, forward strand.
TCATTTAATATTTAATGAAATAAGTTTTTATTTTGACAAATAGGTACTACTAGAGTCAAAGTCGGGCGGAAATCTATTTTCATAGTTTTATATTCAAGGGTTACATTCGATATCATTACGCTAGGAAATCTAGTTACATTAAAATAACATCAATAAAATAGTGCATCGGCCGCTCCGAATTAATATTAAATATAACAAGTATTTAATTGACTTCCGGTCCGGACCGAGCCGAGTATCTTCGGAAAGGTAATCAGAATCCTTCCGATAAAAAAGATATAATGGGAACCTATGTATTCGCTAAGATGCTGCTTAAGAATAAAAAAAATTGAGAAATGGATTTTAATTCGGTAGTATATGGCAGCAAGCTGAAATGCCACTCGATACTCTATGGGGAATCAATTTTCGAATGGTCTACTATACGCGTCGTGAAGTTTCTAATTCTTACTTATATCGTTCTATAGATCCAAGGAAAGGAGTTAGAAACTGAAACGCTGTCTTTATAATATAAGTAGTTTTGTTACGTTTAGGATGAATGGCAATTGTATAACTTGATTCGAGTGTGGAGTTAATTACATAGGAACAAAGAATCCGAATATGCAATACATAAAACTCACGGAAATTGTGAATCGTCGTCACCCAAGGTAGACAGGAATTTCCTTTATTGTTATAATGTGTCTCAGTCAATCCAAGATTAATCTCAGCGGAACGCAACGTGTTAAAGAAGTAAAGATAATTTATTACAATAATCTTCAGGGATTCTATCATAGAATAGAACTTCAGATTGGGTAATGTAATATTTTTGTATCTCCTTCTGCACACTGTCAAAGTCAAAGTTTTTCGGATAACAAACTTCACCTAATGAATTAATTAAATCGTCTGATGGTTGCCGTCAGCATGGAAAATTTGATGAATGACATACTAATTGTGACTTACTAGACCATAATTACACCCATGTAATGCAAGAGTAAGCTTTGATACCTAAATTTATGATGCTAGTCACTGAAAACACCTGTGTGATAGTGCGGCTCTATGAAATTAAAATGTAGCAGAAGCATAGTTCATGCACGATTCATATATTAGGCATTCATTATGACGAAAAGTTTTTTAAAAGATTTCAAATAGTTTTAATCTATGATTCTAACATCTCCGCCGGATGTGTTAACAGTAGGACATGTAAATTATGTGAATCCTCCGTGCCTTTTAATCGGTAAAGCAAATCTAGTTTCAGTAAGGTAATCGGAAATAATCTTCAGCTAAAAGCAATGCCTTAAGCTTTCTAAGGGTGATCCTACAAACACTATTATCTCTAATCGCGTTGTTTTACAGGAAAAATGTAGCATGATGAGAAATAGCCTCTACTCTCTTTGAAATTTTTCAATCCAACCCCTTCACCAGGTGGTAAACAGAGAAAAGAAAAATGAGAGGAGCTCACGATCTCGGGGCAAGTACTTGAGTATTTCTAACGGTTGGTGCACAAAGAGGTATATGGGATACAATACTCTAACATTGTAGAGACGTCTTAGAAACTACCACTGCTTCTAGAAAGACCTGTGATGCCTATCACTTTATAATATGAGGATGTAAAGAAAGAATATTAACTTACCTTCCAATGAGTATTCCATGATGAGCAGTGTTCACGTATAACACCGAATACTACACACACTAAACACTGAAAACTGCACACATTTCAAATCAAACTTCACTCACTTTTCCACTCACTACACACAAATATCACTCCCTTATTCTGGCTCTTCACGGTCCCTGAAGGGAAGGAGGCCAAATTGTGCCGGGTCGTTCTTGACAAGCACCTTCTCGCCCTGGAGAGGAACTCCCCGCTGCCGGACCTCTCGTCAAATTGCAACGACGAATCCAAAGGCCAACTCCTGAAATCCTTCCTCCAGCTGTGGAATCCCATCCCAGCGGTCGAAGACGCCCCTCAGCCAAGGTTGATGTCTTTGTGAAACTCATAGGCCTCTGAGATAAATTGAGAAAGGAATGCATTGAAATCTTGCTACGTAAGATCTTATGAAAAGAGCTCAAAAGAACGTAACTTCCCTGAATGTATACTTTTGAAGCCACTCTCTAAAACACTTAAAATTGCTCTATGGCTCTCAATTAAAATTTATACAGCCATCAAACATTGTCAAATGTTGTAACAAAAAGAAATGAATTGGGTGAGAAAGGCTTTATATTCTGGAGTTATATACATTTTTTACTCTGCTTATAGAAAATTAAAATGAAACTATACTCAGTAATAACGAGAGGAGGTCTTTATGTAATGAAAATGTATTACGAGATATGCACAAGCATAATCATTTCTATTTTCTAAGTTAATCAAAAGCCTCTCATGAAGCTTCTAAAAGGCGTCAATTCTATCATTTTACTACTTTTGTGGAACGACATGCTAATTTGAAAGAAAAAGAAATTTGTATATTTCAACGTTAATGGATTTTATCAATTATTCATTACTCTAAAGCAGCTTTGAGCGTTGGGTAAGAAGAGGGTAAGGGTTTAGAAATGTGCACTCATAGGTAAGATTTTCGCCAGAAGAAATTACTCATTGGTAAGATTTTCTCCATCATTTCTAAGACGTCGAGCTTCCTCCCTTTCGATTCCCGGTGGAGAAGTTTCGCCAAAAAGGAACTCTGCAGTCCGCTGTCCAGTAGGTGGGCGCCACAGCCATGTTTTATGAACCTGTTTTTGGATGAAGATTATCTATGATTTTGAATCATGTTTATTATTTCTCTTAATCAATACAGTACCCAAATTATAGACGCAATAACATAGGTCTTCGTACTTCTTAATTCTACATTACGAAGATGGACGGCTAAGAGTTTGTGGGAAAAAATCCTCGAAGCTGAAGGCTTTTGAAGGAAAAACCCACGTATCGGGAAAACAACCGCACAAGAAGCGGGATGAAAAACCCGTGAAACACAGGAAATGCATAATAAAGAAAAAATTGAATTAAATCTAACACTTAAAATTCTAAGGCTACCTAAGCCTAATGTATAGAATTCAACGTTAACACAGATCAAAAATTAAATATCTAACTCTAAGAATACAACAACAATCAGGCAAAATAATTAATAATAGTTTTCGTACGGCTGGTTTCTTAGGCTCCGCTATTCTCCTCTGAAAACCACCTTAAAGTATAATTGTTTCAAATCTAAGGATAAGTTACAGATAATAGTAAAATTAGCATTGAAAGAACGTATTTCAGGAGTGAATTTAAAGTATGAGCATGTTTGACATGATTGTCAAAATCTACCTCGAATCAGTGATGAGTGTTTGCCGTCGTTCATTCAGAGTCACAGGGATTAATGATATGTAAGGAAATAAATAAAAGTAATGTAAAATTTTAATATGCTATAATGTCTTGATAATGTATTTCATAATACATTAAACTGTATATTAGCCATATTCATACTTAAAATCCTGGTAAATACAACAAATACCTCAGTAACCGATCCATTCTCCATAGTTTCTAATTACCATGCCAAGAGGCTCTGGCATTGATTGCACCGCGCGAAGACACACCCTATGTTTTCCCACGCGTCCTCAATAGTTTCCAGTAATTTGCTCCTGTCTCGAGGGCGGTCTTGCTTTCGAAGATTTTATGCCATAATACCCCATATATTTTCAATGGGATTAAGGTCCGGGCTGCTCGCTGGCCAGCTTAATTTCTTACGTTGTGTTTCCTCTGGTAAGCAAAAGTTATTGCCAAGTGTGTGTTCTTTCTCCGCAAGCATTACCCTTCCTCTGTGAGTTCTCTTTCGGAAGCACTTCAATCCAAGATAAGTCATTCAGCAAATTCCTCTCCTTTATCAGCAGTTATCACGGGAATATCCCAATTGAGCAACAAAACATAGGGATGTATTAGATTATGTCACCTCTGTATGATAGAACTAAGTATCGTCATAAAATAGAAAACACACAAATGAAATATATTTTAAACCATCATTGAGATGCTTGACACAGAGCCAAACCTTCTCAAGTTAACTGAATCACTTGAAATTTACTGAACGAATCTCGATCATTTTTAAATGTCTAAACCGTTTGCATATACATTTTCTATCTCAAGAAACAAAGTAGCCATTCTCTGACAAGGAGAACTATTAGGTTAAAACCGAACATATCAATTAATTCGGCCTGGATCGTTACACGCCAAGGTATTTATACATGATTGTATATTTGTATTAGTTTATTGATGTTAAAAATCTATGAATCGGTAAACGTTATTTCTTAGTCTTCATTTTCAGAGAAGATTCGCATCTTCTACTGTTTGCTACACTACAAGGGGCAAACTGTAAAGAACGTACCCATCTTCCGAGAAAAAGAGCGCTGACAGCCCTCTGAAACTTCAACGTCCGTCGACTTTGCCTTGCAACATAGAGGAGAATTATCCTGTAGTGCAGGCGAGTAGCGCAGTGCAAACTGCCACACACGTTTCCTGCCGCTCAGAGACGAAGTTATCAGGACACTAGAAAGGAAATAAGGCATTGCAAACCCTAAGAGTAACATAAAATCATCGAATCGGAAGAACGTTGCAATCCCGAAGAGTCATCCGTAAGATATGACACCGATAAATATTGAAAAACTAGATGTACAGACTTCTCAAAAGTTCTTACATTGCTAAGGAGTTCAACGTTGAGAGACTACAGAAGATATAGGTCCGCTCCGTTCAAATGCTCCGACTGCTATGAGTCAATTGCAGGAAAGCGACCGCACCAATTCCGCCAAAATTGAACACTCATACCAACGCTACGAATTCAGGATGGAGAAGGGCGGTATAGGATTTCTCTTGTTCCATTACAGCCAAGCGTGGATAAATATGTCTGGGAGTGTAGGGATACGATTTCATCATTCGAATGCATATTGTATTTTCATAAAAGACTTTTATGTGATTTATCAGTAATTATGTAAACTTCTCCAATTCTTTAATCATTGAATTTATAGTGTTTGCGGGGGTCCTGGATAGCCATGTGGACAGCGAGTTCGACTTTGATGAAAGTGGTTCACAGTACAGATGTTTCCAGCAAATTTATTACATTTATGCATCTCATGATTTAAAATTTTACATTTTCTGAATATCTCCAACTGCATTTATTATGTAGAAGAATATTTAAATTTATTGAATTATTTTGTTCTTACCCTCATCAACTAATTTCATTTTATTTATTGTTGAGGCTGATTGAATGTTTTTGTTACAAGAAGATATCAAGTCTCCTAAACTCTGAATAAATAACCTCATCAATTATATGCATTGCTTTCGTTGATTCCCAAAGAGAATGCCATCTATATGGGGACCATGTCTTTAAGTTCTAATTTCATGTCTAACACCTTTATTTACTAATTTTGTAAGTCAAGAGGAGGCCATGATAGATGTATACAATCTAGCTGCTTGACAGCAAACATCTTGATCCGTTTTCTTTGATGTGAAATAAGCAGTGATTTCAGAGTATGCAATTGTGGCCATCAATCAACAAGGCATTATCAGTCCTTAGTCAAAGGTAAAGAAGGTGTTGTTTTATTCTGAAAATCAGTTACAGCTTTTTAGGAGGCCCTAAAAATTCTCTTGTCATGGGAATCTTCTCAAATCTTGACTATAAAGTTTTAAAAATGTATGCTATACATTATTTTTAAGAGAAATGGGAAGGTCTGCCATAACATTTTCTTCCATATTTGGGGATAAATAAAAGTCAAGAAAAGGATTCAGGAATTTAATACATGTTCATAAGTTTACAGAGAGAGATATTTTAGAATATTTTCATGATTACAAAGTCTGATAATATTTTAATTTATTTCAGATACCTTGGATAAGCTACACTATTATATCAGTAAAGCTCTTTCTCTGCTCAAGGTGCATAAAATCCAAAACTCCAGTTTCAATGATCTTGATAACTTTACAGACTGACATCATCATCTATTGTCTGTATTCAGTAAAATACAACAGCTTAAATACATTGAAATATGTAACATTTCTAAGGAATGATCACGATTCTTGTATATACACTTGGGATCAATAACTAATACAAGAAATATCAAGACTTCAATTTATAAATGTTTAAGCACCTGCTCATGAAATGAGAAACATCTAATTAAAGATATATGTAAAAATTGTGGAAATTGCAAGGAGTATTAAGAAAATTTCAAAATTTCATTTAAGAAAACTAAAGGTAAATATTTCTCTATTGTAATATTATTGAGGATAGTCAAATTCTTCATCATTCATTGAAGATGCAAAATATGGAAGATAATTTGCAGGACTCTTTGATTGCTATCTGAAGAAGAGCAGGGGGGTGTTTCTGAGTCTCCACAGATTGGTGGCAACAGATTCAATCCGAGTTAATCGTAAAGTAATCCATCTACCAACTTCTGTGCGTTTCACACTTCCAAGCGGAAAGAAATCCATCTTGGGTATGACGTCACTCCTCATCCCAGTTGAGAAACGATGAAACATCATAAGAAATCACACATTCCTAAGAGATAAGTGAGCAGAGAAAAACAGCTTTCCAGTAAACAGTAATTTTTGTAAATTAATTTCCTGCATTTGAGCATTTGAAACAAATGTGTGGTAATATTTTACACAATTGTGTTTGTTTATACTTCGAATAATCGCAATCTATGTACCCATTTTGAATCATACTGTATGATTGTAAATTATCACTAAATTTGCTGAGGTATTTATCAATGCCTTGATCAAAACATTCTAAGTACATTTACATTGCTGCTGGAAATAATCAATAATTTTTAATATTGCATTTAAAAGCTCTTAGCATGAGGGTATCTAGCCAGCAGAGGGAAGTGGTTGCTTACACATCTTATGTGGTGTCTAGTTCCAGTGAGAGTGCACCTCATTGTGAGGTGTAGGCAACATCTTCCTCTACTCCGCCACTTTTAAAAGGTTTACACAAAAAGGTTAATTGCTGCACTAAAATGGAATTGCATTCTATGCTTTATTACTACAGATGACTTGATAACAGCAATTCTTTTTAAGATGAGTTTTGATAAGGTTTTATAAATTTTCCTATGTGAAGATTGGAGATGAACCCTATACCTTCATGTTAACTATTCGGGAAAATAGATTGCAAGTGAACTTTGTTTGGAATGATATGATAATATCTAAGGATAGTAGAACATTATCTAAGGCTTAGAAGGAAAGGAAATTTATAAATATCCTTGTTCAATTCCATTCTGTTTTTATTTACCGTTACAGCCATTTCTACATATACTGGGACACACAGATATACTCAGGAAGGTCATACATACAAAATAATACATGGATATAATATAAATACTTTTTTACAATAAAAAATGTATAGATAGAAACATACTCTACATATATAAGCTTTAAAATCATGATCTTAGCTGTCATACCATACATTGGACATAAGGTACAATATTTTGTATAATCTTTTCAGATTAAGGAACCTCTGGAAATAAGTGTACATACGTATATTTTATTTGGATATTCTATGGTTGATTTGTTTTCTATTGTTATTTATTTTTAAAGTAGCAGCTTTTTTATATAAAATTATTTATTACTATGAAGCAGAAGCCATTTCTTAAGTTTTACATTTTTATTTTGAATCAGTCTCTTTTTTGTCATTAAGTTGAGATATATTTTATCATTTTAGGGCCCATTTCCATTTCATTCATCTATTTCATTTATCACTTTATGTAACAGGTTATTTATTTTTATTTTATAGCTTGTGCTAATTCATTTTTATTCATATTAGTGTTTTTTATTTTCATGTGATACATTTTTCTTTAGTGCAGAGGACTCTACTGTATGTGATAATTATTTAATTTCCTTTGAATAAATTTATCTAAAGGGTATGAATATGTATATTGCAATGTACCTACCAGAGGGGATGAAAATGAATTAATTACCTATAGCATGCAAGAGACATACTTTTCAATGTATTTTCTCCTTTCTAAGGGACTGTTAGGGATTACAATCTACCTTGTTATTACAGCCAGTATGTTCAGGGTATTGATCACCTCCTCTACAGGGCCTGACACTGGCATGCCTGAGGCTGACATTAGCACTGCTTCCCAATGACTTTTGGTATCAGCCTTCCGCATAAAAATGCAATGCACAGAGGACCGAGGTGCCCAATGAAATTTTTCCAGTTATTAATACCATATATATTAGGTGATATCTAGGTGCTACAATAATTATTTCATTCATTAATCAGCATTCATTATTTTATTTCTAACACAGAAATGATTTATCTTCTATCATAATTAAATTATTTCACAATTTCCTTAATTTATGGCAACTTTAGAATGTGCTCTCCACAAGTTGATGAGCTATAAAGCACAAAAGAGTAGCATCACCTACATTGATATAAATTATATACATCTCCAACATTTGAGTTGAGATTTACTAAAATTAAGAGAAGCAGAAGTAGACGTTTTGATTTTGCACAAAATTATTAGCAATTTTGGAATAAGAGGTTATGTATTTTTGGATGTGGGTTATACATTCTATCATTCATATTTTAAGTTAGGAAAGTTCCTGTATCAGATGTAGCCTAAAAATATGCTATTATTATTCAAGAGTTTTCTACTTTTGTAAATAGGATATTTCTCTTGTATAAATTAAATACAATACCACATACCTTCATTTCAATAGCTAATGTTGTGGTATGCTGCCCAGTGTTTAAAAATGGTCAATCTTTCACTATTAAAGCCCTTGCCATGCATTTATTATGATGATACAAGCCCTGGAAAATCATCATCTGTGACAATGAAGGGGTTTGAGTTATCCATAAGTGCCTCAGACCTTGTCTTCTCAAAACGTGCAGCCTTCTCTCTCCTCTGAAAAAACATCAGGTTCCTTAATGATCTCCATTGTGTAGGTTATTAACAATGAACATAATTATAGTAGCCAAATTCAGCATCTTTTTGGATTAATCAGGAATTAAAGTGAAACAAACTCAATACAATTGACATCCATTATCTTCTACAATTACTGACATCTATATTATTCCTAGGTTCTATCCTTTTGCCAAAAAAGGCCTGAATCCTGGGTCATCGTTCTTTGGAGGAAATACATTCAATTGATGGACCAAGCCCATTTCTTGAAAACTAGGAAAATTTTGAAAGACACATAGCCACAAATTACTATGTAATTGGTTGAAATAAACTCAAGAAGAATATCATTCCAGAAATTCCTCCCCAGGTAGCCTCAGTTACATGTGAAATAAATTTCAGAGAAAGAAGAGCTCCTAAGAGAATGTATTAATTACCTGTTAAAATAAGGTCCATTAACAATTACAACATCACAATATGGTCATTTCAGGAAAATTTATTGCTCTTACATCTTTTATCTCATGAAACCTTCTCTAAAAGATATTGAAAATATATTTTCAGTATAGAACAAATGCATTCAAATGAGCTTATGTTGGATCTATATACTTAAAGCAGCACTGGGGAGTGAATCTTATATTTCTTCTTGACCCAAACATCTAATATTATATAAATTTATCAATCAGTTTTTTTATAAGTTAACCAGATGTTAGCAAATTGTAACCATTAGAAATACATTCTGCTAGAAAATACCTCAACAAAATGATTGCTACAGCTAAAAGATATTAAAGTGAAGATTCTCTCACCCCACAGTCAGTTGTAGTAACTTATGCAACAATATTTTGCATATTAAGATAATTAGGGTCACGATGTACACAATATTTCATATGCAGACATACACCAACAGCTTAAAATTTTCTCCCATTATAATCATAATTTATTTACTGCTTTAATATTTTTTACAAAATACTTAACAATAAAATATATTGTCCATGAATTTTAGAACATAGGGAACTTCATTTAGTATCTCATATCACCAGAAACCGACTTATTTGCAATAGCAAAGGATGAGAATTGAATACATTATACACATCAGAAAATTATACATTCATCACCAGAGAGCTACGCTTTGCACTCTAATTCATTATAACCATGAAGGAATGAAGATGATCAGTAATGCTCAACTCTGAACTGCTTAGTTTTATTTACTTTTTCAATTTCCTTTTTATAGTAGTTATACTATGCCTTTTTAAGTAGTTATACTATGCAATAAACATGCCATATGAATGAAAGAAAATTTTCAGCCATGTAAGGCTTTAAGGTGCAAAGTTAATCCTTTGAATGAAATGAAAATTAGAAGGAGTGTTATTAGGTTATATTATTATTTCTGAAAAGTCATGTGATGCAGAATATCATTTTTTAAATTAAAATTCATCATTTGATGTTACGTAATTCATTGTCATTCACTGTTCTTTTCTCATCCTTCCCCTTAGTTTCTTCATTACCTGTATGTGCTGCAGTATCAAAGGTAATATTGCTATCCTTTGGATTGGGCAACCTCCATATGCATGAAAGCTATGCTAGCTTGCAAGTGATGAAGGGGCAATCAGCTGATGCATGTCAATGACCTTTTTTAAGTAGGTCAGGCACATACTTATGGATCTAGCAAATATTTTTTTGTTAAAAAAGGTGTTTAACTATCAAATTTGTTTATCATGATGTAAATAATAAAGATTGTAGTTTTCACTTCTTTTTATCTTAAAAATATTCAACCAAGAGTTGGCTCATTGCAGTTGGTCTCAGCACTCCACTTCTCTATGTATTTATTAGTTTTACTAAATCTTTGGTACAAACTTCCTAATGTTCTTGGTTCAATATTTTTCAGATGGGGGCCAGTACTTAGGGCCTCTTCTACCCTAACTACACTCCTCTTCTCTTATATATTGAAATATTTTCTGCTACACCTCCTGTAATGAATCAAAAACCCTGCATGGCGGATTTAGAAATATACCAAAGAGGAATGGATTAATACATTATTAAATGCCCTAAACAATATTTGGACCTGAATTCCCTCGCTGAATATGACTTGAGTAGTTAATTCAGAGTTTCATATAAAGTTTTTAAAAATTCAGTCATGAATATCCAAAATTCCTTCATTATTACATCATAATATTGGATGAGGTGACGGTAAACCATTTAAATGCAAATTAAGTTAAATATTATCCCTGCATTCATTACCTGAGTAGCAGTAAATCTGTTATTATCAAGGTTATCTCAGGGTTGAGAGCAAAAAGGATCAGGTTACTAATAGGTGAGGGGAACCCTGAGTATGTTTTCTTTCACTGCTGAAACATGAAGATGATGGCACCTGAATAGCAAACTCTTTCTCTTAACATTAAACGAATGATGAAAGAGAGAAACTTAGAGAAAGGATTTTAATGTACCAGTAAACACAAGAGATGACCAAATATTACATCAAGTACTAAATTTTCAACATTTCAAAGGACATATTCTGTGCACAATGGAAATTAAGTGAATATATTCTAAGGAAGAAAAGAAGTAAAACTGTTTTACTAGAACATACTGTAGGAAGGACCATTTATATGGTGAAGTATGTTTACCATAGCTAAAAATTTTTAGCAATTTTCACTGAACTTTAGCCAGAAATTACACAGTGTTAAAATGGTTATTTATAATTACTAGATGGCATGAAAGCAGTCTCCATTTTTGGATAAAAATATATTGGTGATGCATTTGCATCAAGCTCTTTCAGTAATGAAGAAAAATAATACTAGAAATTATTTGATATAGATTTTCGACAATATCTGAACAAGATAAAAAATTACACTTGTAAGTTTTCTCCATTGGAATGAAGACCAAATATTGCTACTAGGTATTTTCATTATAAAAAAGAAAATTTCAAGTTTCTTACACATTTAAGAAGTTACCTGCTAAATTTTCTAGATGCACACATTTTAAAAATGAGATATAGGATGGAAAAATTGTCTCTGATAAAAAGACTTTTTACAGTGCAGATCTTAGTTGTCTTGAAAGAAGCATCATTTAATACTGGTGAGACAAGCAATTTAATGCTTTGGTGAGCAGAATCTGTCCAAACAGTAACTAACAGAAACTTCTCTGTGTGTATCTTTTTAAGTGTAAATGCAATCTATAATTTTATATTTAGGTAGGAAACAACTTAGTCAGAACAAAAAGAAAGGATCACAGTTTAAATATTTTTGAGCATACCTTAACAGTAGATACTGAGATAATTTGTAAACTGAAGTTGATACATGCAACCAGAAAAGGTAGCTCATGTTGAGTTGATTTATTCTTCACTACGAATCAAATTGGTCTTACATATTAAAAATGCCAGGTTAATTTTTCTTCCAGTTTTTATAACTATTGGCCAATAGGTTTTTCCTCTTAAGATGAGAAAGGCATAGCCTACAAAGAGATTTTTTCATTTTCTTCAGGAATATATTAAACAAGGCAAATTTAGAAGTCAGGCATCCCTTCTCTCTAATAACATCTTCTTTTTGATTGGTTTGACACACTACTGATAAGCTTTGGTTAGCATTTCTTTCTAAGAGAGTGAAGGAACAAGCAGCTTGCAATTAAATAGATCTATTCCACTTACGCTGCAGTGTTTCTTTCCTTCTTTCCAATTGTCCACATATCCATGCTCCACAGTTGTTTCATAATTTGCTGACACTGATGAAAAACACAAGTTGATTGTCTACTGCCACCTGTATATAAGCCATACAAATGCTATATAGAAATTAAGGCTGAACTACTATACTAAATAGAAATTAAATGTTGAAAAATTACTTAAGATAGATCATTTCAATAAATAAAGAATGTGAGAATGGATTTTGATATCCACTGTAACCAGGCTATGCTGTTACATGGACATGTATGGCAGTATTTTGTAATTAATAATCTGTGGCTCAGCTAACAGATTATTACAATATACAATAAAATCTGGCTAAGACAATTTATAAGGGAAAAGTGAAACCCATGATCTATGGCAGATATTACAAATTTTTATTTCTTTTATATAAGAATACAAAAGAGAAGGATTTTTGTCTCTATACTTGAAGAAATGATTTACAACTAAAAAAGAAAAGGAATCTTACATATCTTGCCCCTCTTACCACAGCTGTAGATACAGACTATGGACAGCTGTTGTGTGATACTGGTCAACTTCTTGCCATATTTTCTAAGAATGGTCTGCTTCTTGTGAAAGAGAAAATTTTTCTTCGTTACTTTATGTTCGTAATTCTTTCCTTTCCAATGAAGCAAATTTTACCAGTTGGGCAAACAGGGGATAGTAATGTAAATAGTGAAATGTTTTGTGGGGTGCTGATTGTAGTCTTGTAGAGATTGTTATTCTTACTGTTCTTATTATTCCTATTGTCATTCCCTATAAAAATAAATGCAAAAAGTGACCAACATAAACTAAGGTAGCACTCAATAAATATTTTAAAAAATATGAGAAGAAGACATCCAGTGTAATGCAACAACAACAGTTTGTGAAGTCTTCAGTTATTCTGTCTGCAGCTGTGACAAATAAAGCAAACTAATAAGTATCCTTTTCATTTTATGCAGTAAAGCACTTATTTGAAAATTAAAGAGCCAAAATAACATGGTTTTTAAGTAAAAGAAATGATGAGATGCCATATCATGCATAGAACACTATCCCATTGATAAGGCATTTTTCACTCCTTAAAAGTGCCTTAAGTGAGTTCTACAGTAATTATTGAGAGAACATTACAGCAATGGATAATTCTTAGGTTAGTTTCAAAGAGCCATGTCTATTGGTGCTTTTGAATGATGAAAAAAAACAGTGTTTACCTTAGAAACAGATCACCCAAATAAAGATTACGTAACAATAACTTCTAAATCAGCACCAAAACATTTGAGAAGTTACGAGTGATGAATTGGAATATCAATTGTTTCTCTGTAGTGCATGGTGTGTCATGATGCATTTACAAAGAAAATGAATTATTTGAAATTATGTAAAACATGTCAATTATCATTTTAAAATAATCCTTTAGTCAGATATGTGCCTTATTTAATTCAATAAAAGACTGCCAATGCGGTACCATATCACACTAAGAGATGCAAGAACGTATCCATGTTCTTGAATGGTTGGTTGAAGATGTTGTTACTATCAAATAGTCATGGCTAATTGATGGAACTCAAAATTATGTAATTTGAAATTCAACTTTTTTAAGTGAAGAATATGTAATTCTGTCAGCACTACTTGATTGCAGCATTTCATAAATATGCTTAGCATATGTTTTTTATCTTCATAATTTTAGAAGAGGGTACACAGAATAATATTGGATGGCTACCTGAAGATCTCTCTTTAGATCATTGACAGGACAAATTTGTGTACAGTTACAGATTCATTTCATAACTAGCTCATGGGTAACTTTCATGGGACTCTTGTCACAGCTACAGGTATTTTGAGAATGGGAACTCTTTGGCTTGTGAAACAGTGGGAAAGTTATGCTCAAGTCTCTGGTGATTACTTTTGAATAAGGTTTCAATTGTACCCACAGTGTCATTCTGTACCTTTTCATTTGAACACTCCTCGTAATTCAGTAAGGAAGACAATACTAAATTTCATTTTTACCTTGATATTTTTTTACCATTGGAGTTTTCCAGAAGAAGGATTGAGCTTTTAATTAGCCATTTGAGAGGGAGAAGATCTATAGGTTCACATAAATCAGAGGAAAATTTTGAAACATGAAAAGAGAGAATTTCATTTAGCTTTATTTTCATTCTGAAAGAGCCAACAAGTCAGTTTTATTTGTTTTGCAAACAGCTATTATTTATTATCAACATTGGAAAGGGAAGATTTTATTAACATACAATAAACATCTGAGTTTGCTGATATGAGATCTTCAACTTAAATATTAAATTGAAGCAAAATTGAGAAATTAGTTAAGATTTTTTGTAATATTTCACTTCATTGTTTGCTATTATCTACTTTAATTTCACTTTGTTAGCAAATTAACAGATGAGAATTCATGACAAAGAGATTGTGTAATCTTAAAATCTCTCATTTTCTTACATTCTTCTTTGTGTACATGAGGTTGTGCTCGGTAAATGGAGAATTACTTTTAATCATTCAAAGTATGCTATGGCTGTTTCCATTCTGCATTCCAGGTGATTTGCAAAGTAGCCTTTAGCATGCATACACAATACAACACCACTACTGATACTACTGTATCAGTAGTGGTATGTATTATATTATAGTACTGAAAAATAACCCACTGACTTCTTGTTTAATCAACAGACATGATAAATCATAAAATGAGTAAATAAAGGATAAATACCTGATAGTTTCATAATCTGCTTACAATGACCTGTAGTGTTGCTTACAAAGCAAGTGTAAGTTCCAAAATTGGTTATCTGAGTGCATGAAATGTACAGGATATGCCTTTTGATTGATTGATTGCTTTCCCTTTTCTCCTTAATCCTGTCAGATGGCACAATATGCTTACTGCTGAAGTTCTACCATACCTGGAGAATATGGAAAATACATTAAACATTTACAATGACAACAATTAATGTTATCA
Organism: Pachydiplax longipennis; assembly: GCA_036926295.1. NCBI lineage: Eukaryota > Metazoa > Arthropoda > Insecta > Odonata > Libellulidae > Pachydiplax > Pachydiplax longipennis. The sequence continues at coordinate 74,671,650 of JAVFKF010000012.1, forward strand.
CAGATATTATAAAATAATTCAATGCAAAATTTAAAAAAAGTGAACTCCCTTGCCATAATTTACCCCAAGTTTGAGATATCTTGCAATTCCCTGACATTAAGAATACTGAGCAGTTTAATCCTAAATTATAAATACACAGGATCAATAAAAGTATGTCAATAAAATGCTTTTATTCTCAAAAGATATACTACAGAAGAAAAGATATTTAAATTTTGGAAGAATTGGATGGATGAATCTGATTATAGATTTTTTTGTCGATATTGATCCATATACAGAAATTCTCTTTGAATCACATATTGATATACATCTATATCATGAAGATATAATTATCTCTCTTTAAAAAGGAAATGAAAATTTAAAGAAACACCAAAAATAAAATTTTTATTGATATCCTATATATTTATTCCAAAATATTTACCAATTTATTCTGACATGAATAATGCAAAATTGAACAGTTACATGCCTTGTAAACATGAGAAAAATCATTTATAAAATGGACAATCACTTTATATACATATTGAATTCTTCTAAGCATTCATCCTGCTTAGTTTCAGGATATATTATGTTTTCCTTTTCACAGTACTCTGTTATCAGCATGAAGGAATGATTATTATCCTTCAACACAAATCACAAAGGAAGTTTTAAAAATCTAAGGTCGAAAATAATTAATCGTATAAAACAGCAGTCAAAATTAAAAGTAATTTTAAATAAAGAAGTAGATTTGTTCAGAAAAATCTAAAATGTATGTTTCTGATAGAGCTTTCCAAAATTTGTTCATTCATCAAAGAAATAATTATGCATCAAAAATTAATATTTCAAGATTGTAATGCTGAATTAGGAAGAAAAAATCCTAAGGTAGAATCCTAATCCTAAAACATAAGAAACTGTCTGAATCTCTCCTACAGAATCCATCAGCAAACTTCATCAGACTTTCAGGAAAAAGAGAATCATAAGTGAAGAATTAAAAGTATTGGGTGAAAGTCAAAGATATACACTTAATGATCGATAAAGCTAATTTTTTCTATCAAGAATATTTTTCAGACTTCAAGTGATAAGAGCAGTTTTTACTATTAAGATGAGGAAGCAGGATATTATTACCTTGGCTTTGGGCTTAACATAAACAGTGCAAGACTAATCTAATTCATATCCTTCTGCCGTAGTCACCATTTCTTTCTCAATGGCAATTTCAGGAGCATCTGATGAAGACAATAAAACAGACAATCTCAAAAGGCAATAGAACAATTAAAGAGCGCAAGAAAAGCTAACTTGCACTGGACAGTGATGTCAGCAGAAGCATGACCGGGCTTTCTAATTCTCATCTGAGCATTCGTAAGTGCCGTTTTGTCTCGTCACCTAACAAAATGTTATGGATTTTCCGCTGGGAAGATACTTTCCCTTGTAAAAAAACATTACAATGTTAGAGAAATTGAAGCAATTCATAAATGGCAGAGGCTCACAACTATATATACTGAAATTTAAACACAATTTAGAAAAACAATTTCAATGCACATCAGATCTAACTGCCATGATGACATGAACAGGACAAACGTCAATGGACATTCGGTCGACTGGAATGATTTCCTATCTTTTAAGTAATTTTCATGACTTCGTATAAAAATCTATGTACAAGTAAATAAACCATTATGTTCCAAAATTAAAAAAAATGCAAAAAAAGCCTATGAGACGCGCAAATACAACTGATGATGATTCTTGCTTCGACAAATGGCATATTTTTCGCATATTCGCAGTCGATTGCGGTCGAGAGAATTGTATCAAAATCGACCGCAGCAGACGATAAGTTAGCAAACTCTGGTATGTGATTTTTCACTGTTGTGAATGCATTGAGCATAATTAGTACTCCAACTACTGTCCGTACTCCCAAGATTAACACACACATGGTGTCCCAAAGTTAAGGGGTTGACTTTAAAATTGATTAAATGGAATACGGAATGCGAAAGAAATGCTACAATGATTGCAAATTTCTTCATAGACTCATGAATTTTTGACCACACTATTTCAAAATTAAATATATTCGCCAATGAACATGTTGCGATGAAATTTGCAAGAGCTAAATTTGTTTTGCAGCAACAGCATTGCGCAGTATGTGAATGAAATTCTCAGAAACCCGTACAAACGTAACCGCATAGGAAACTATCGTTTCTTCGGGATATAGATATAAACCTCGGGAATATATTCCCGAAGTTTATATCTATATTGAAGACGCCCTTACCAATTAGAAATTTCCAAGGGTATCTTACGTAATAGCTCTGGGCGACTTAAAGGGGTCTTAATCCTCCCTTAATAAATATATGGTGGAGATTTTAAATAACTTTATCAAGCGCTTTCCGAGAAGATAGAATTCGATATTTCTGAATGTTTACAGCGGTCATGAATATGTTTTGAAAACACAGTTTTCCATTTCCCTGATAGTCCTAGGTTCGACGCAAGTGGGCCATTTTTGTTCTACCATACATTAAACGGGAAGTAGAGAATCACTTTTAAGAACATCCCCTATCTGCTATCGACTTAAAATTCAGCATAAGGTTGGAAGGGTATTTACCCCAACTTAATTGGGAGGAAAGATAACAATGGTGGACCTTGGCTCGAGGCCAGACTGATTATACTTTCCTGTATGTTTCACTTAGGTGAACTTGGAATTTCCCGAGTACTTTCCAAAGTAATTTGGTACTGCTGTAATACTCACCAATTAGCTTGCAGTATGCAAGCAAATTTTCCTTATATGAATGTATTAGTATTTTGAAGGACCACCTAGGCGGAATATTTGTAGCTCTATTTTCCTATGTTGCAGAGGTGTGAGTAAAAACCATTTAGTGAAAGTGTACAGGTGTAAAGTGCTATTAAGGATAGAATATTTGTAATTCAAAATATCCAACTATATCATGAAATGGAATGACAGAAAAAAGAAGTTATAAATTTCAGTTTTCCTTTCTTTTCCAGCATTATAATTTTCCTGTTTGCTTACTAAGAACTAATTTCTCTTCATATTATTTCCGTTAAGATATCAAAGAATTTATAAAAAAGACATGGGGTGTTAACTTCATAAAAAAACCTATAGAGTGTAATTTTTAAAGACTTACCTTCGGATCTGCCAGTAACAGGATCTCTTGAGGACTTTCCTGTTATACAGTGAATATTCTCCAGATATAGAGCTTTTGCTAGTATTGTACATCTTTAGCCTTTTACTAATATTCTATAATTAATTGATTACTCCCTTATACAGGAATATAAATTACATTTCAAATAAGTATTGCCATTTAAAGTGATATGTATAATTGAAATGCATAACATACTAATTTTCATCATTGTAATTTTAGGTATTTTTAGAATGTTTTGTCATTGTAAGTTTAGTATTTTGGAAGTAAGGAATAAGATTTCTTAAAAGATAAATTAAAAGAAAAAATTAATTATCTATGGCAACTACAAACATATATCTTTTAATTCTGAGATAACTGACCTAGGCAGTTTAGATAGAGAATGTCACAACGGTGATAATCTCTTTCCAAAAATAATGAACAAGTCAACTTTTTTAAATAATTTTATTAATAATTTTCAACGTCAACTGTGTGCCATCTGCAGGTTTTAGCAGGTGTAAACATGTATATGAGTATCATATAAATCAGGTAACTTAACTAATAGGTAAATGGATGCGGCGGGCGCAGGCAGCTGCTGATTATTTTCTCATAGCGAAGACCAGCTGACTACTGTTACTCTTCAAACGCATGCATCCCTATAGGTGACTGGGAAAAAGAATTGTGCAATATTCTTATTACCTTAAGAACTACTCCAAGCATGGCCACTGGCTGTGCACCAAGTGTTCTTCTAATGGGTAGACGTTTGAAGACATTATTGGACAAGTTGCATCCGGGTAATGTAAATGCGGGTGAAATCCAGCGGAATCGCCTACTGTCTTCCCCTCCCTATTCCAAGGCAGTATTTTCAGTGGGGGATAAGGTGTTTTTCAGAGTTTATAACTCAAATACTCTTTGGGTCCCTGGGGAAATTTCCGCAGTGGAGGGACCTCGCACCTTCCAAATTTCAACTGAAGATGGCCTCACTGTGAGGAGGCATCTCAATCAACTACGTAAAAGACTGCTTACTAATTCCAATTCTGTTTTACAGGATGTAACCAGCCAAATTTATTTTGATCCTTTCCCTCCTGTCTGCCAGAATGGTCCACCACCCCCAGCTCAGACATGTCCAGCTGAGGTGTATCCTGCTCCTGAGAGCCCTTTGCCTTGCCCTCCTGTTAATGGAGGTGCTGATGGAACACCAACAGGAAGGCCTAGACGGGAGTCAAGACCTCCAGCGTACCTAAAAGACTATGTTTGCAAATAGCGAACAGTGCATTTAATTACTTAGTGCTATTTTAAAGGTGGGAGGAATTGTTGTGTATATGTTCTGTAACGTATTTCTAGTTTCATTTGTTCTTATGCGCACATCTTCATTTGTTTCTGTGTACATATATATATGGGTGGTAAGCGCTGCCGCCCTCTCTCGCAATGTAGCTGTCGTAGGAGGAAGTCTTATAATAACGGTGTTAAAGTTGAGCACGTGATTCTGTCTGTGGACCCCAGAGTACATATCAGCAACAGTAAAGAAAGGAGAGAAATTAGAGAGTAGTAATTATAGCAGCGATGCCTTGCTAACCATGTTGTTTTGAGATCTGTCTACTATTAAAAACAAGATACTAAGAAAGGAAAGTTGAAGTGCGATAGTAGAGTACCAGTGTGGATCACAGCCTTATTAAAGAAGTGCTTCTTGGACATCCAAATGCTGTTAATTGACAACAAGCAAGCCTTTTGTAGCGTCATAATGATGCATGAAATTGGCAGCCCACGGAAGGTGATAAAAATTGTGAAAAAGGGTATGAAGAATACAAAGGCTTGAGTTAAAATTGGAAGCAAACTAGTGAAATGGTTTGATATTGAGAACAAGGGGACCCCCACTACAATGCTTGATATCGAGTTAACCAAAAATGCAGATATATAAAACATTGAAACCTCCAATAGTGACGTATGGGGCAGAAACAAGTACTTTGTCTTAAAAGACTAAAATTCTCAGAATGGGGTTGAAAGCCAAAATCAAAGGTGGATATACGAACCTGTCATACTAAGTGGCAAAGATAGAAATGTTTTAAAATTTTGGATTAAAGACACTAACCAAGGTGAGTAAGGTTCATAAAGGTTGAGATGCTAAAATGGTTATAATATTGAAAGAATGAATGAGACTGCTTTGCCAAAGAGGATGGGAAGAAGGAATATTATTAATTAAATTTGCATTTCATCATAACAAAGAGATGAAAGAGCTTGTCTACTTTGTGCATTAATATATTTCAGAAGTGCTGTGTATTATTTATTAAATACTTATTTTACCATAATGAAAATCCAATTAGTATGATTATGGTGTTATGAATTTGATAGCTATTACTTTCAGTGCTCAGATTTCTGGTTTTAATTATTCATTACAGCACAATTTCACATGAAATCTTTCATAGTTTATCCTTAAATCAATTACCTAGCTACTCAATTGGTTCTAATCCTGATACAGACAGAAGGTACACTTCGGTCCCAAACAGAAATGTGTATTGCAGGGAATAATCATGGTTTATTCGAGACTGTTAGATGGTAATTGGATAAATCGGGTTCTCAAAAATTTCTAAACATTTCAAAGATTTTAAACGATGTTTGAAAAGTTGCGAGAGAAATCCGAGGGCCATTTTAATAATTCACATCCCAACAGCTCAGAGATGTGTTTTCTTAAACGAAATTCTTCAGTCCACACCAAAAAATTTCAAAAACAATGAGCTTCAATAATATTTTCGTTGAAAAACAACTCTATTTTAAATTTGTCTGACTAGTTCATTATAATCATCGAAATAGAAACGCAATCTGCATGAATTCCCGGTTTAATCAGAATTTTGAATTCATCGTCTTTTCTAAATACTTGTGGTTGCCGGATAAATAATATCTCACTTTCATGCACGGTTGTCCCCGAATTTTCTCAGGTAGGGTAATCAGCTCCACGTTAAAAGTCGTCATTCGTACCTTATGGAACATTTCAGCTACTGGTTATTTGTTTCTTTGCCTAGAATTCCGTGTTAAAAATACTCGATATTTTCAAACATTTTATGTATTTCTTTCCAAAACAGGAAAGTGCATAATTTAAACATCTATTAAAATATGTCGCAGTATTTAAGAGTTAAATTTGGAATGATCTCATTACAATTAAAAAAAAAATTAAAAGTGCCATATCTCCTTCTTTTGAAGAGATACACCCAAAAAAATGGAAGATAAGGGTGTAGTAGATCAGTCACCTCTAAAGGGGTTAGTTTTTGGGTAGGAATGCTATGATGAAAAATTCAAAATTTTTATGAATAAGAATAATTTATTTTGCCACAGCATGTACATGCATAGAAGTCTTCAAATATATTTTCTTAAGTACAAAATATCCTCATTAGAACATCAATGTTAGAATGCACTTTGGTGAAGATTAAATGCTTTACGCTTGATTTAAATATAAATAATGTTCGAAGGTTTTACACATTGTAGAAAGATTATTATAGAAACGATGGACATTAAAATCCCCACATAAGTTAATATTGAAGAACAATGATGCTTTCCCTTACCTAATAAAATATTTACTTTGAGAAGAAAGACTGAATTCTGATGTTGAAGAGTAGAGAAAGTATAATGCAAAATCATTTTTTAATAAAGCGATTGGGACAGCATTCAAAAGCTGTTTTCCCTAATAGGCCACAAAAGACAAAATCATCTAGAGCACATCCATGATAATTTTTTCGAATGATCAAAACGATGACACTCTTATGGTTAGTCCAACAAAAGAAATCAACAATTTTAAAATGCAAGGATGGATAACACCTTAAAATCATTGTGAACCAGACAAAATTCTCATATGAAGGTAAAATCTTTGCCAATCGAAATAGATTTTCCACTATCAGCTGAAGACATTTAGTTGCCAGGCACGGAATATTAATGTGCCTTATTTGAAGACATGGAGACAAATATGGGCATTACTTTGGAGCATGCAGTGAATAACCTGAAAGGTGAGGAAATGTTCATTTTTGTCAACGATTATCACCACCGATAATTTAATTTCTTAAGTTTAAATGATTAATGGAAGATAATAACTCTCTTGAGCTGCCTAATCAATAAACCAAGGTCTCTTTAAACATTACTGGATAGGACATATTATATTAGCCCCCGCATGCAATATCCTCTCAGAGCATCCTCCAAAGGCAAAGAAATGGCACTTAGACAATTGAGTCATTGAGAAATTTGTGGAAAAGGACTTCTGCGTGGAATTCATTTGCAAATAAAAGTTTTTTCATCATTCCCATCTTCATTCTGTTTTAATATAGGTTGATCAGAAAGGACTGGTGCTTTCCCAGAGTAGGTGCAGTAGTAATTATTTGGGGTTTCGAACCTGAGGATGTGTGTAGGAACAGTTCAGACATTACTGCTACTATCTACACAGCTATCTTCAGAAAGGTGATTCACAAGCTGCAAATTGGCTGAAGCTGGTGGAAGTGCATCTTTAGCAGAGTTTCCATTCCTTTGACATGGACTGGAAAATAACTGCATAATAACAGGGATAGCATCTTAGGTAGGAGGCTCTTGTACACTTTTTTACTGTATATGAAAATAGTTATATTAAAAAAAATTATATATCTATATTTGTTGCTCAGTTGACCGACCATCACCTACATCTGGACAGTAGGACCTCCTGTAAGTGCACCACTCATGACACTGAATAATACTTAATGTAACATTGAGTATTAAAAAATAATCCCCTTTTTAATTAATTAGCTAAAGGATTGTTTCTTAGATAAAGAATACTTCCATGGAGTTCAGCTTGAAAATGGATTCCACGGGGAAACACATACAATGTCCTCAAGAACTGAAAATTACTTTACTGCTAAGATTTATTTTCCGAGTCATATATATGGTATGTTAGGCACATTTAGATCTATACTGACTGTGCATTTGATGATAGCACTAGCCTGTCCTATCCCAGAATCATTTCACAATTGTTATAACAAAAAATGTCCTCAATAATAAGCAATAATCTTACCATAGTTAGCCATCATGCAGCAGAAAGCACAGTAATAAAATGCTTGAAATGCTCATGATTGTCCTCAAGATTGACCATTGTTTTCTCAGAAAACCAACGTATGCATAGGATCCGAAAATATGCATATGTTAATATCACAGGAATATCTGGAGAAGCGCCATGATTATTCTTTAAGCAATCTCGCTTAAATAGTGCCAAACCTAAGTCCAAAATTGATCAAATACACAATCTGCTCCTTGAAGCACTTTGCAACTATCTTATGAATGTTATAATTTAAGATAAATATGAATGACATTCCAATTGTGACTATGGACTTCTAAAGAGTCGATGCATGATTTAATGAAGCATAGCGGTATGGTTGTTATGCAACAAAGTCTTTGAGTGTTCCAAAGTTTTCCCTATAATAATAGAATATTTAAGACTCAACAAGCAGAAAATTAGTATGCCTGAGAGCACATACATATTGGGAGTTCTGTGAGCTCAGCTGTAATAAGATTTCTTGCAATATCAAGACTGTGATGCTTTCTAACTAATATTAAATGTTAAAATGCTTATCTCATTCATAAAATGGAAATTAAGTTTATGAATAAAAAACCAGCCGTCAGTTATATTTTGTGTCTGACCATGGTATTCCAATAACATTGCTCACTTCTTAATGCCGTAAAAGATCAATATCTGAGAAACACGGAATTTTTCCTCCATGACCCTTTATCTGTATTTCATTACAATATCCTTCAGTTTCAGATTTGGCATAAATCCAAAACATGAACTCAAAGGAAAAATATTAATTTCCTCAACTGAAAAGTGAACCTGAACTGGAGGAGCTAAATCAGGAAAGAATCAAAACTTTACTTTTTGTTTACCAAAAGTTAAATTCAAAACACAAATGTTCCTGCTCAACTTCCATGTTTAGATATGGAAACGAAAGAGTATTGACTGTATTTTCTGTAACAACGTGCCAAAAAAGTTCAAGCTACATGAAAATACACTGCATGATTAACCTTCAAACCAAGATAAGGATAAAAAGATCCCATTGATTCAGAATCGTTTTCCTAACTTGTAAGAGAAAATTTCTAAAACAAGAGTACAACAGAGTACAAATTCCTGACAAAGAGTCATTGAAAAATTTACAGTTAGGTACTGTAGAGTATGTAAATGATAATTAGTTATCTTTATTCAGAGTCTCGATAAATAGTCCATTTCCTATGCTGTCCATTTGCTTTCCAGTATACTTTTATAACCAAAATTTACTCATTCTGGAGTTAAAGCAATTGAGGATATTGTACGTAAATTAATCACAATAATATGAGAAACTGAAAAGATGATTGGAAATATATAAGCAACAGTAAAGAAAGGAGAGAAATTAGAGAGTAGTAATTATAGCAGCGATGCCTTGCTAACCATGTTGTTTTAAGATATGTCTACTATTAAAAACAAGATACTAAGAAAGGAAAGTTGAAGTGCAATAGTAGAGTACCAGTGTAGATCACAGCCTAATTAAAGAAGTGCTAATTGGACATCCAAATGCTGTTAATTGACTACATGCAAGCCTTTTGTATCTTCATAATGATGCATGAAATTGGCAGCCCACGGAAGGTGATAAAAATTGTGAAAAAGGGTATGAAGAATACAAAGGCTTGAGTTAAAATTGGAAGCAAACTAGTGAAATTGTTTGATATTGAGAACAAGGGGACCCCCACTACAATGCTTGATATCGAGTTAACCAAAAATGCAGATATATAAAGCATTGAAACCTCCAATAGTGATGTATGGGGCAGAAACAAGTACTTTGTCTTAAAAGACTAAAATTCTCAGAATGGGGTTGAAAGCCAAAATCAAAGGTGGATATACGAACCTGTCATACTAAGTGGCAAAGATAGAAATGTTTTAAAATTTTGGATTAAAGACACTAACCAAGGTGAGTAAGGTTCATAAAGGTTGAGATGCTAAAATGGTTATAATATTGAAAGAATGAATGAGACTGCTTTGCCAAAGAGGATGGGAAGAAGGAATATTATTAATTAAATTTGCATTTCATCATAACAAAGAGATGAAAGAGCTTGTCTACTTTGTGCATTAATATATTTCAGAAGTGCTGTGTATTATTTATTAAATACTTATTTTACCATAATGAAAATCCAATTAGTATGATTATGGTGTTATGAATTTGATAGCTATTACTTTCAGTGCTCAGATTTCTGGTTTTAATTATTCATTACAGCACAATTTCACATGAAATCTTTCATAGTTTATCCTTGAATCAATTACCTAGCTACTCAATTGGTTCTAATCCTGATACAGACAGAAGGTACACTTCGGTCCCAAACAGAAATGTGTATTGCAGGGAATAATCATGGTTTATTCGAGACTGTTAGATGGTAATTGGATAAATCGGGTTCTCAAAAATTTCTAAACATTTCAAAGATTTTAAACGATGTTTGAAAAGTTGCGAGAGAAATCCGAGGGCCATTTTAATAATTCACATCCCAACAGCTCAGAGATGTGTTTTCTTAAACGAAATTCTTCAGTCCACACCAAAAAATTTCAAAAACAATGAGCTCCAATAATATTTTCGTTGAAAAACAACTTACAAATGCGCGCAATCCAAGCGTCTACAGGATAATGTTTCCAGGGTATCGACGCAGACGTAAAACAACTAACTAATCACCACACACACAAAAAAGATATTAACCACCTTCGAGTCACTATGAGATTCAGAAAGAAGATGTGTCATAAGCTTCCTTGACAGAATCATTCTCAAAAGACTACTCAATCTTCCTATATGACCTCCGGTTAATTAGGCCCAAAGAAAATATCATCCTAGTACGTACAGCATCAGACACACTGTGGTCGCGATCGAATCCAGATCGTGGAATACCTCACCAAGATTCACATCGATTTGCGCTTAGTAGCGATACACATCGATAGTGATCATATGCTCTAATCGTGGATGATTCAACGAAGCAATCGATAGCACTTTCCTAATTACACATGCGAAACAAATAACATGTGGCAATCTTAACTTTCCCTAGAACATTACACTCTCATTTTAAACTGGCACAATCGTAGTTACCGCTATTTTCTGTCCAACGTCATGAAGACATTACGTAAATCATATCTGCCTGTGTATTTTTAGGGGAGAATGGCGCGCGCTGTTTCTACGTTTGCACAGATTAACCAAGTTGAGGAGTACTAATTTGGAAGACATTCACCATAAGCAAAAATCAATGCTTAATATTATCGTGCAATTTAATTAAGGATAATTGTAAACATAATCGAAGGAAAAATGAGAAGGTGATGTTTTTTAGAAATTTTGGCGCAGAATATTATTTGCTTTGAACCAATCAATCTGTGTCAGTCATTTAAGGAAGAAGGCCGTTTCTTACATCAAAAACTTCCTCGTGGAATATACTTTCCACGTATGCTAATCACTTTGCTGTTAAATATTTTGGGTAAGAGTATTTTGGGAATATATGTAAGAAGACGCGAGTTTTCGGAAAAATGCAGGGAGAAATGTAGTCGCCTGCTTCTTTTCGTTCCATTTTCATAAGAAAACACTTTCAGCGGGAAAGTTTCTGAGGAAATACTGAAATTATTTTTTGAGGAAATCAAAATCCTCTAAGTTAATTGATAGAGTCAAAATACGAATATACATTCTGATGGTGACTCGGAACTCGGCCCGCACAGCTGAGCGAGCAGCTGTTATGCTTCCGATGACTCTATTTTTCGGAAGACTTGTTCTTTATAGTAGGGGTTGTTTGTCGGGTCGGCGATTCTAGCGCCATTCTCTGTTTATTCGCTCCACTTGTAGGATTAAAGGTGTCCTTTGTTTTAGAGCGAAAGGAGCACCGGCCACAAAAAATATTTTTCAAGTCTATTCTTCTATACCTAACCATTACTTTGTGTGGCCGGTGCTTCTTTGAAGCCATGACTGCGAACGATGCCGCAACGCGAACGAAATCGTTGGGATTTCTTTGCCCACAAAGTCTCCCGAATGGCTTGAGAGAATGTTCCGGCGAGATAGCTCAACGGACAGAGCACCCGACCGGCAATCGGGTGATCCGGGTTCGATTCCCGGTCCCGTCGGACTTTAATCAAGTCTATTCTTCCTTGGGAATTATTGTAACTAGTTAATACATATAAGATGTAACATTTTAAAATGAATGAAATTTTTCATTACGTAATAATTTTAATAACTTATCAAGATATTGTTTTTCTCTATCGTAATTTTAAAATTTGTAATTTATATTTTCTTTTTATTGTATTGTATTGATTGGTATTTTATCGTGACGCTCTGCCTTCTGGGGGTTTTCCTCCCGACTAGGGTGAATAACAGGCAGGGTATTTAATTTATGTATTTCCCCTCAAATCATGACTACCACCTGGCTAGGTGTCTACTTGTAGTCTTGTCAACAATAAATAAATAAATAAATTTAACTCGAACGAATTCCGATACTAAGCGAAGGGAGAAATGAGCCAACTTTGAAGACTTAATCGGGAGCTGCATTTTCGATGAATGCTGCAAAAACAGGGCCACTGATGGATGTTTTCCTATCCCACGTTACTTTTTTTCTCTCTTTCGTGAAATTACCTCCGTAACTCCCTTTCCTAGCGCAATAATTTACATTAGCCTCAATGATAGTCGGAAATTTTATATTTCTCTTAACTGTGATCTACCAAAAATTGGCACCAATTTAAATAGGGTATTAAAATAAATTTTAAAATTTCCAACGCCTGTTTCCTCCATTCATGATAAATCTTTCCAGTTTATTATCTAAGGAACATGCTACAGAAAATAGAATTTAATACCGTTAGAAGTGAGCTAGGTAAATGAGCAATACAGACATGAAGATAAACTATTAAAAGTTTTTAAAATAATAATGATGATTACGATGTTTTAATAATAATAAATATGTCCATCGTTATGATTGTTGTTGTCGGAAAAAAATTTATATCCGATTCAATTAATAAATTATTTACTTACTTAAAATACAAATACACGAAATGGAAACTCAAAAGTATAATCTATTAATTAGCTAGACATCGAACCAAACCCGAAGAAAACAGTTTTTGCTGCTGGATTTATACAGAACCTGAACCGACCATGATTATATTCTTGGACTTGAACCAAAACTGAAAACCGATATTTATTCCCTTCCGATTTTTAGTTCCTAAAAATACACATTTTCTTTAATTCAAGGAAGGTCAGTTACATATGTGTGACTTGCAGATGATTGCATGTACTGAGTTCTATTCCATACATTCTAAAATCTAGTTCACTGTTTATGATGAAAGTTAGAAATTATAAAACAAGCTTTCAGATGTATATTTGCGTCAGCACTACATTTCTCATAGGTCATTTTAGCATGTTTTATTCTCATAAATTTTTTTATTATTTCAATGTTTTGGTCTATTATTTTTTTGTGATATTTATTAATTTCTCATGATTTATTCCTGCAACTTCCTCTTTTTTGATTTTGTTTTATTATTGTTTTTGTATTTTATCATATTTTTATTTAATTTGTTTACTATTGCATTTTTTCTTTTTCTGATTTTATTTTATTTTTGTTTTTGTAATTTTTTTATAGTACTGCATTTGTAATTTTCAATTCACACACAGTTTTCTATTGTATCTTTTAGCATTTACTATCAGTAAGTTTGCGCAGGTTTTCCACACTCCCCTTCTTTGCGGGTGTTTTCCAACAGAGGAACTTTTTTCCTAAGATATCACCTTAGGTTATTTTTAAATCCACTCCTTCTAAATTTATCCTCTCTATTTCTCTATTCAACTACACATAACTTTTTATGTATGTAATATTATTGACGAAAGGTTAGATGGAAGAAGAGACTTTTCAGTCTCAATCTCGCCTGAATAAAGACCTTATATCTAATCTTAAATGATCAGAGCAAAAAATAACGGTTTTAACCGGTTCGACGTTGGTAGAAGCGAAAAAGAAAACATATTCCGGTTCGATGCTCAGCTCAGTAGTTACAATCTGAGGACAATCAGCTCAGGAAGGAAGGAAGCGGTGACTGAATCTACTAAAGATTCTAATTCATTTAAATCTGATGAAATTGCCAACCAACTGAAGGCCTGTAATGGACCATTTTTCTCTTTCATTTCTTTGAATTTTCATTACGTTCCGTAGCATTGGTGTTATGGCTCTTCCTCTTGCCAAGAACTTAAAAAATTACAATTATTAATCCAATATCATCGTGTATCAGTAAATATCCGACGAATTTCGATTATCAGTCAATTTAATTAAATTTTAGTTAAGTGGTAATTAAACTTTTACTATCCTCCGAATAACATTCTTATAATCTTGAAAAGATATTTATCATTTACTCTTACTGTGCTTGGAAAATTATCCTTTCGAATTATGTTGCATAAAAATTTTAAAATCTATTTCATTCTAGACCGCATATCCAAATTCACGTATTGAAACGCCTTCTTATTACAATACGGATGATATACACACTCAAATCCACGCACACCCTCCTCTAGCATTACATTCTCCTGTACAGAGAACCCTGTGATCAATCACTCGCCATAGAAAGAAGATTAGCCCCCCGTCTTTCTGAGAATAGATATGCTCATCCAATCTCGAAGAGAGGCACACTTGGCGATCGCTCATCGTTTCATACGAGTCGCGCTTCTGACCGAATTCTTACTTTAAATAATAATAATGCGTCTTTATTCGGGCGAAATTGAGACTGGATAGTCTGTTCTTACATCTAATCCTTCGTCAATTTGTAAGAAAGGGATGGCAAAAAAGTGCACGTAAGAAATTTATATTGTGGGCTTAAAAACCTAGGATAGGAATAATAGCCCACAGCAGGAAAACACCCCAGAAGAGGGTGTGAAAAATCTGCGAAACATACAGATAGAAAAGAAACAGAAATTTACAGATAAGGCTGGAATCAGAAAGCAAGGAACATATTTACACTTCAAACTGCATATAGAAATAATCCATAAAAGAATAAAACTTAATAAAAAGAAAAACATGAGATGAGAGATAAAAAACACTGAATATACAGAATGTTACAAATGAAAATGGCAAAAGAACTAGTATGAATATAGAAAAAATTTTAAATTCACTATCATTTAGCAACTTTGTCAATGTTCTTTCGAAAAAAAATGAAAAACCATATGTTCATAATAAGATACCAGACATCATGAAAAATAATACAAAATGAGATGAAACATGCATGAAAAAATAAAAATATCATCAGAGTGAAGCTCGTCAAATAATACATTGCAATAATACATAAAAGAAGAACAACAGCATAAAAAACTACTTCATACTTATATATACATATTCAATTTGAAATGGGTTTGTGGAAAATATGAGTTACTGCTTCAATTATTAACTGGGGTCCCACGAACTTAGATGAACACATAATAATTACGTGTGTAATCATTAGTTTTAGCTTAAAAATACATAGAAGTATTGATCCTCACATTTGTCAAAGTATCTCATAATCTTAACATGATTAATTTAATAGCTAACAACTCATCTTTTGAAAGAAAGAATTAAAGTTGCATAAGAGAGAAGGAATCAAAACGGTGCGACTCATCGAGAGCTGAAAATCAGTTGAGGAGACTTGTTTACTTTTACGCAAAGTGATCATTGCTGTACTTTACGATAATACCAATAATATCTTGATTGTAATATTATAGCATCTAATTTCAAGTCTCCAAAGCAATTAGCGTGTATATTTTTCATTAATTATTCTATGACCTAAATGTTTTTATGAGGAAAGCTCGAAGATACATAAATTATTGCAGAAGACATGTTACCAACTTATTGTTATATTTATGATAATACTTATTATGATATTTATTGTAATGATTGGGCCAGTCAGAGCGGAGGACTCGAAGGCTTTTAATGCATAAATAAAAGAGAGGCTTCCGGATAGTCATTTGAGCAGCGCGTTTTTCTTGGATGAAAGCGGTCCCGGGTTCGATTCCTGGTGGGATACCATGTGCGAAATAACCTCCGCTGTCGAATCCCTTTTCATAATACTACTCATAAAAGCGAGAAATAATTAACGTTGAGTTATTGACATGACTTGCGTGATGGTGATTTTCTTGGAATAATCATAGTATAAATATTTTACCTCATTATTTTGTATAAATATGGGTTCAGCAAGTTCGTAACCCCCTTTTATTTTAAAATATCATATAGTCTTTTAACTGCGATAAACGACTTTTTAAAAACAATGGGTTCCTACTGATTGAATCTTCATGGCTTTTCTAAATTCTGACGAATTTAACGTAATCTAAATATGATATTTCAGGATTCACATCTTGCTATTTGGAAACACTGCCAGAGCCAGGACGTCCAAGAGCAATTTGTCCGAATCAGAATCTTAACTCCTTTTCTTCGATTTAATGATTAATATTATTTTATAAATGAGTTGTAGTCCTCAGTATTCAATACAGCCGGAAATTATATGAAGGTGGAGAAATGTTGGGTCTCATAAAGAATGGTGATAAATCTGTTCCTAATTTACACTTCTCTTTTAAAATATAACTCCTTACAATCTACCGAAAATTTTCCAGCGATCGCTGGTATCTCTTTCCTTGAGACCTCGCAATAGCAGTCCTCCTGATCGGACGGCACATGGGTACGCTCTGGCAAAGGCCTTCCGGTGTTGCCAATAGCTAATAGAAGGGCGGGTGGAAGGGGTAAAACCTGGAATTTGAAACCCCTCAATCTTATGCACCATGGAATACACCATTCGATTTTTTCTTGGACGACCGTACGTGGATCACTATTTAAAATGCATTATCTTTTTTAGGATTTCACGTACAATTTACCTTCAATCGAGGATAAATACAATAATTATACACGCTGTTTAATGCAGCAGATAAATACAAACGTCAGACATAAGCATGAAACCCACCTTTAGATGAGTAATTATACAAACAAAACGCATAATTCATTTCCAAACGGAAAATAGTCGTAAATTTCAAACCATTTTCTAATCCCTTAATCTTTCCGAAGACGCCGTTAAAAGGTGAAGGGACTCAAAGAACGAAAAAGACCGATCTAAAAGACGAAGGATACGGTTACCCCAAAGATTTACAAATTTTCTTTCTTTTCTGAGAATTCGATAAATCTTTCGCATTGAAATATTAAGGAGATGCACTTTAAGAAAAAAAGCGTTCTTTTTTCTTAAAAAATCCTTCATAAACAGGGGAATAATCGCCTAGAATTCGTCCTGAGTTATACGCCATTCGTTTGTTTCGTAAATCAGGAATCTTTTTAAGAATTCTTTCTATTTCTGGAGAATTTCTGAGCGTCTTTTGGAAGAGATTAAACAGAATAAATTGTGATATCAGAGGAGTAATTCGCAGCTGAGATAATCGGAATAAATATCAAATGAATGATGAGTAACTAAGATAATCTCCCATAGTCGTCGTAGAGTTCAAAGTGTTGTAGCGCGTGGGCGCAATAATTGACTCCGAAGTTCGGTTTTATATGAGTTTATTTGCGGTTGTACAATGCACAAGCTATGGGTACAGTGACGAGGTTGCGCTTCGAGTAGGCAGCGGCGGAAGACAGACAACAGGTCCGTACTCGATGACGGACGAGAGCAATATGAGAGAGAGTCGAGGGTGGAGACCGCCAAACATGGCCTCCAACAGCCGCCGTGCGATGGCCGCGCGCTGACAAATGAATAGCGTTGACCGCCACAGTGTAAACAAATGTCAGAAAGTAGCATACATCGCGTGTTATTTTGATTGATTTCACGCACTTCCCGACTAAATAGAAATATAAAATTCAGGGATTCGTCAGAGAAATGATTGACTATTATATAAGAAACATTTTATGCCCAAAGTATCCTTGGTTCGACTCTAATAGACGAGAATTCATTTTCATAAGAAATGTGCGTAAAGTTCGTTTCGATTGCAGACTTTTGTTCATTAAATGATTTAAATTGGAAATAATGGTCCTAAGAACACGAAACAGGTACCTAAACAAAGGAAATTGATCAAAGATTCTAATTTCAGCCGTAGAATATCAGTATAGATTTAAATTTGCGATAATATATTGGAAAAACTTATCATTAGAAATGCACGCAAAGTTCGTTCCGATCCATTGCAGACTTTTGTTCTTTTGAAAATTTAAATTAGAAATAATAGTCTTACAAAATCGAGACAAGTACCAAAAGAAAGGAAATTGAACAAAGAATCTTAAGAATATAAATGTTTGAGAGAAAAGAGTACTTTTTCGGCGTCTTTTGGAAGAGATTAAACGGAATAATTTGTGATATCAGAGGAGTAATTCGCAGCTGAGATAATCGGAATAAATATCAAAGGAATGATGTGTAACTGAGATTATCTCCCGTAGTTATCATAGTGTTCAAAGTGTAAACAAATGTCAGAGTATGGCATACATCGTGTTGGTTTTGGATTGATTTCACGCCTTTCCCGACAAAATAGAAATACGAAATTTGGGGATAAGTTAGAAAAATAATTGAGTATTATATGTCCTTATTTTAATGCCAAAAGTATCTTTGGTTCGACTCAGAAAGACCCAAAAACGCTCTCATAAGAAATGCACGTAAAGCATGGAAATATCAATTATGATGGAAGCGCTTAGATTGCGCTGACATCGCTTAGGATGCAATCAGACCGCTTAGTGTGTTGGGAATTCGCTTATAAAGCGCTCAGTGCGCTTAGTTTATGATAGATGCGCTTAGATTGCGATGAATCTGCTTAGTACATGTTTGAATGCGATGACTTCGCTTACAATGTGATTATTTCGCTCAGAAAGCGCGGAGTTCGTTTAGTTTATGATGTAATTATGATGGTCTATTTAGAACTACATATATCACACATGCGTAGGGGTACGTAATAGACGTGGCTCGTGAGCCACACTAACATTATCCGTGGATCGCGAGCCACTATAGGATCGTACAACAACCGATGATTACGCTTAGGATAAATTATAATTATAAAATATAAATTTTATCTTAAATGACATGAAATATATTGAATAAAAAAATCCAGATTTTAATTTTAATGAAAAAAGAAAAATATTTATATTTAAATGTTAGATTTTTATTTTTTAAAATTTAATCCTATCATATATTTTTAAATATTTTCATTTCATTCTTATATTTATATTTTAATCAATATTTATATATTTGATAATTATTATTATTTTCTTTTATTTTTAATTTTTTTAATATTTAATATTTTTATTTTATTTTTGTATATTTGTTTATCTTTTTAAAATTGGTACATCTTTATTTTTTTATATTTGTTATATTTTTATTTCATTTTTATGTTTATTAATTTTTATTGTTTTAATTCAATTTTTACATTTTTGATATATTTATTTTTAATTTTCTTTTTATACTCATTTTATAAGTTAGAGAGGAAGGGAGAGAGGCAGTTCTAACGTTAGACTGTTGATCGAATAATCCTTTTAACAAAAACATGTATGAACCAAAATTTCTTTCAAATCGAAGGAAAATTCTACAAACAAACTGACGGAACCGCAAACTGCCTCTCTCCCTTCCTCTCTAACTTATTCATGACCTATTTTGAAAAACGGAGCAGAGAGAAATTCGACTATTTCCCTAAAATATGGTTCAGATATGTCGATGACATGTTTGCTATTGTTGACACCTCAAAATGCAACAAAATTGGTTTCTTAGAAAAACTTAATGAACAATTCGAACCTATCAAATTCATCGCCGAAGAGGAAACAAATGGTACACTACCCTTCTTGGACTTAAAAATAACTAGATCACAAAACAAGCTCAAATTTAATATAAATAGAAAACCCACTCACTCGGAAATGTAAATACCATATTTCACACAAATTAGCCCCATTCCATTCCATGATCAACAGACTATTAGAAATACCACTTTCACAAAAAGACTTCAAGAAAGAATTAAACCACATCAGATATATCGCAAAACAAAACGGATACGACCAAAACATGGTTAACAACATTCTCAGGAAACACAAACATAAACTCAAAATAAAACAGAACACAACTCTGACTTCATCTCAGGACAAAAAACACAAATTCATAAAACTCTCCTATGCCCCGGGAACTAGCAACAAATTGAAAAACATTTTCTCCAAATTCAATTTCACTCCGGTATTTGAGAATAATAACAAACTATCCAACCTCCTTCATAACCCCAAAGACACTACGGCAGCAACACAAAAATCTGGCATTTATGAAATCTCATGCCAAGATTGTGATAAAATATACATAGGGCAATCAAAACGAAAAATAGAGAATGGATTCAAAGAGCACTTAGCTCATTTTAGACACAAGCAAATTAATAAATCAAGCGTTGCGCAACACATACAAGAACACAATCACAGGATTAATTTAGACAATTTAAAATTAAAGAAATCAATACAGAATAACTCAAAACTCGATGCTTATGAGAGCATTTCATACATCAAAAGAAAGGGAAACTCATGAATGCAGACGATGGGCCTATCCCAAGTTCTTCATTATACTCTCTTTAGGAGACCGCTTCTGAAAGGCCCTAACCCCGGAATTTCCATTCCCCACCTCCTTCCCGTACGTCACTCCGAAAAAACCCCACCCCATCGCTCATCGCTACTCACCTTCCACATGTACGTCACAAACCCCCAGAAAAAACCCCACCCCCATAAAACCCCTCCCACGACAAACAGTTACGAATACCTCACACTCCACTCTTTCTGCTCATTCAGCATTGGACCCCCTGTGATCATGAAAGCATTGCTTTCGAAATGCGCATTAGGGATTCTGAATAACTGGCGACCGCTAAGCAATTATTCGTTTCCCTAGACGGTTGCCACTGTCGGCGCTTGGAGAACCTTTGTCACTTTGAAGTGTTTCTTCTTAAAGAAAAAAAAATAAAATAATAAAATACAAAATACGGCTTCCTTCGGCCATTTTGAAGATTCGGAGGGAATTATGGGTAAGACAAACGAGATGCGATATTAAACATACTGCGCTTAGAATACGATAACTTTGCTTAGTATATGACGATTCCGCTTAGATAGTGATGAGACCGCTTCAAATACGTAGATATCGCTTAGAACTTGATTAGTATGCTTAAAGTGTGATAACTCCGCTTATAACCTGATAACTTTGCTTAGAATGTGATGAGTTCGCTTAAAAATCTGATGATTCCGCTTACAACTTGATTACTCCGCTTAGGATAATGATGACTTCGCTTAACTTGCGATAGCTCTGCTTAAAATCTGATTATTCTGCTTAGATTCCGATAGGTCTGCTAACGATATGTTAAGTCCGCTTAGAATACGTTAACTTCGCTTAGAGTATGATGAGTTCGCTTAGATCCCGCTTAAAATGCGATAGAACTGCTTAGAATCTGATTTTTCCACTTAGAAAACGATAACTTAAGTTAATCATTTTCCCTTCATAATATATATAGCTTGCCCCTTCCCTAACATCCCGCTTAGAAAACGTTGTTACCGCTTAGAATCCGCTTAGTCACCGCTGACACCGCTTAAACGACATCCGAAACACAAAATACGAAATAAGACGAGTTAAGTCCCACATCGTAAATTGTTGTACAAATTAAAACTTGCGGGCATCACGAAAAAGTAATAAGCTGGATAAAAGACTTCCTGTCCGATAGAGAACAGCGAGTAGTATTAGATGGCATTAGTTCCAACCTAGCCAAGGTTACCTCAGGCGTCCCACAAGGAAGCGTAATCGGATCATTTTTTTACTTAATATACATTAACGACCTTAATGAACACATCAACAGTAACGTTAGAATATTTGCGGACGACACGTTTATTTACAGAGAAATAAAAAGTAATGACGATAGATTAAGCCTGTCGAATGATTGAGATAAAATTGTCAAATGGTGCGACGACTTGCAATTGGAGCTCAACGTAGATAAATGTTCAGTAGTTAATTTTTTCGAAAGAAAAACCTTTGCCAAACATAATTCATATAGCCTTCGAGGGAAAACATTATCAACTGTCGATTCGGTAAAATATCTCGGAATAACCCTCACGAATAACTTAACTTGGGGTACCCACATCCATAACATATGTGGGCGAGCTCCTAAGAAACTAGGCTTCGTCAAAAGAATAGTCAGTAAAAGCGAAGAAAAAGTCCGCAAGCGATGTTACTTTGCGCTAGTTAGGCCTCACCTCACCCTCACATATTTGTATATGCTATAATATTAGAATTTTATTTTACGTTTTGTGTCTTGAGTTCGATACCAGACGGGTTTAAAGATAGTGACGTTGAGTTTGTGATTTTTGTAAGATATTGTTTTTTATTTTTTTGTCTTATTTCAAATTGAGGTAAGAAGCTATTTGCCTTATTTCTGATTGGAAAAGTCTATACAGTTTCTCGTTGTTATTAATATATTTATTATTATTATATTATTCATTTATCAATTACTATATTATTGTATTAATTATTAACTTATTATTATATTAATAATTAAAATATTGTGTTGTATCTCATTATATTACTATATATTATTTATCAAGGTATCATTTTTACAAAAAAATTATTTTATTCAATAATTTTTACGTCTTCTATTTTAATTTAAGAAAATAATTTCCTTAAAAATACTTCCTTGATTTCCTTCGAAAAATTTACATTATTCACTAATTGTCTGCTATTTTCACTATTATATATAATTATTATATAATTCACTATTATATATTTTTCATCAATTTGATCCTATTTTCCTGATAATTCAGCGTATATTAACAGTCTATTCAAACTGTACATAATTAATATGCATATAAATCTACGACTTGTATCAAAATACTCAATATTCCATCGATATATGACTCTATTTTTAAAATCTATTCGACAAGATACACTATAAATACGTATAAATGAAGACTCGTGAATAGAAAATCCGCGATAAAAAAAAGCACGTCGATAATCGTTCGGAAACCAAAACAAGGAAGTCAAAGCGAATAAATATTCAAAAAGAAAAGAAAATTAAGAAAAGAATGGAAATTGAAATGCAGAACATGCTTTGTGGGAAAGATCGATCTCAGCGCCGCCAGTCAATCTGGTGGGATGAATGGGTATTAAAAAAAACGAAGCGCAAATTCGAGGGTTGACAAGTGGAAAAAAAGAAACAAGCGAACGACGAATTTATGTGAAGGGAGGGAAATTCCAAAAGGGATTGGGGAAAACCATGAAATATTGGCGATTTTTGTGCTGTATAAGTAATATTCACTGCATTTTAAAAATTAATGCAATTATTGATGTATATATTTTTATTTAATCATTACAATGTAATATTCATTGGTTTTTACACATTTAAGTAAATTTTTAACGCCTTTATTTATTTTTTTATATATTTATAATGTAATATTTGTCTTCTAAACACCTATGCAATTATTTACGCATTTATTTGTTTATATATAGATCTAAATAATAATCATTTTCTTGTATGTAATTGTGTAACTATTTATTTATTTATATGTCTGTTATTATATAAATAGTAATAAATGTTATGTATCTATTTATGCATTTATTTAATTAAATACCTAATTATTTATATGTTTATATCCTCATATAAGTAGTAACCATTTCTATGTATAAATATTAATGCAATTGCATAATTTATTTCTATATTTATATTCTTATGTAAGTAGCAAAAATTGTTGTATATAGATATTAATGTAATTACTAGCCGCGCGCATGCACCCTCTGGGTGCATTGTTTGGTTTGGAGTTTGTTTTTGTATTTCTATGTAGACTTTTTTGTTCTTGTTCATTAATCAAACAAAATATTTGTTGCAGCACCTCCAAACATTTATTTACAACAATACATGAGGTAATATCACATTTTTGGTCGCACAGTCTGTCAACCAGGGCAGTTGCACAGTGATTGCAGAGAGTGACCTGCACCTAGAGAGGGCCAAATAAAGTTGGCCATGTGCAAATACTGGTGCCTCAATCAGCAATCGTACTTGTGCTTTGTTGATTGTTATGCTGTAGCCTAGCTGGACTAGAAACTGGCGCCGTTTCCTGTCCAGCTAGAAACTGGAAACGTTAGAAAAGGAATCGTCTTAGATTTTCTTTCTTTAGAAGTTTCCTCAACTGTGTAAGATGATTCACCCTTAGGATTTTTCCTTGGTGCACGTCGTATCGTGTAATAATTACCAATTTCATTATGTTTCTTTTAAATTTAGTTATTAAGAGAGTATTGCTTAGCTTTACATTGAATTCTATAAGGGAGAAAATTTTGATGGAGACAATACTACTTGCGGTTTGCTCACGAATACAAAAGATGACCCGTGTAAAAAATGAGGCGTTTGATTAAGTTATCATTTACTCGAAATGCTAATGTAATACGCGGTATTAGACGATTAGGGAAGTAGAGTCATGGTTCAAGCACCCACTGCCACACGCCGAGAGGGTGCACGCAGTATACATTAATCAATTTAGTAAACACTTAGTAGCTTCATTATTTTCAAATGGAGTTGGCAAAGTCGAGGTGAAAAAGAAACTTTCCCTAAATGATCATACGTTGCCTCCTGAGAATCAACGCTGCAAATTGTTCGTAAATGCAAGTACCGGAATTTCAGAATATTGCCTGATATGAACATATACTATCATTCATTTTTAATCATTGCCTTCATATGGACCTAAAATCATCGTGTACTCTTATGGAAAAACGCAATACCTCGTTTGGAAGATTTATTAAAAACTTGCTAAATTAGTCGTTTTCGGAGCAAATTTCTGATAAGTTTGGAAGATTTTCAAAAGATTTCCTAAATAAGCAGTTTTCGGAGCAAATTTCGGGTTAATTTGGAAGTTTTTTGGTAAATCTTGCTAAATATGCTGTTTTCGGAGGAATTTTCGGCTGAATTTGGAATATTTTTGGAAAATTTTGCTAAATAAGCCGTTTTCGAGCAAATTTTGGCTGATTTTTAAGATTTTTATAATATCTTGCTTAATAAGCCGTTTTCGGAGCAAATTTCGGCTTAATATGGAAGATTATTTGAAAATCGTGCTCAACAACCCCTTTTTGGAACAAATTTCGGCTGAATTTGGTAGATTTTCGAAAAATCTTACGAAAAAAGCCATTTTCAGAGCAAATTTGCCCTGAATTTGAATGATTTTTTGGATACCTTGCTAAATAAGCCGTTTTCGGAGCAATTTTCATCTTAATTTGGAAGATTTTTTGAAAATCTTGCTAAATAAACCGTTTTCGAAGCGAATTTCGACTGAATTTGAAAGGTTTTCCGAATATCTTGCTAAATAAGCTATATTCGGAGCAAATTGCGCCTGAATTTTGAGGATTTATCCAATATCTTGCTTAATATGCCGTTTTTGGAGCGAATTTCGGCTTAATTTTGTAGATTTTTCGAAAATCTTGCTACGTAAGCCGTTTTCAGAACAATTTTCTCCTGAATTTCGATAATTTTTCGAAAATCTTTCTGAATAAGCCGGCTTCGGAGCAAATTTTGGCTTAATATGGAAGCCTTTTCGATAATCTTGTTAAATAACCCGTTCTCGGAGCAAATTTCTGCTTAATTTGGAAGATATTTCGGATATCTTGCTTAATAAGCCGTTTTCGGAGCAAATTTTGGCTAAATTTGGTAGATTTTTCGAAAATCTTGCTAAATTAGCCGTTTTTGGGGCAGATTTCGGCTTAATTTGGAAGATCTTTGTAAAATCAAACGAAATAAGCCGTTTTCCAAGCAAGTTTCCCCTGAATTTGAAAGATTTTTCAAAAAACTCGCTTAATAAGCCGTTTTTGGAGCAAATAACGGCTGAATTTGGTAGATTTTTCAAAAATCTCCCTTTATAAGTTGTTTTTGGTGCAAATTTTGGCTTTGGTTTGGAAGATTTTTGGACAATCTTTCTAAATAACCCGTTTTAGGAGCAAATTTCGGCTGAATTTGGTAGATTTTTCGATAATCTCGCTTTATAAGTCGTCTTTGGAGCAAATCTTGGCTGAATTGGGAAGATTTTTCTTAAATCTTACGAAATAAGCCGTTCTCGGAGCAAAATTTGGCTTGATTTGGAGGGTTTTTGGAAAACCTTACGAAATATACCGTTTTTGGAGCAAATCTTGGCTTGGATTGGAAGATTTTTCGATAATCCTTCTAATTAAGCCGTTTTCGGAGCAAATTTCGGCTGAGTTTGGTAGATTTTTCGAATATCTTTTTTATTAACCCGTTTTCGGAGCAATTTTTGGCTGAATTTTGAAGATTTTCCATATATCTTGCTTAATAAGCCGTTTTCGGAACAGTTTTTGGATGAATTTTGATGATTTTCCAAATATCTTGCTAAATCAGTCGTTTTCGGAGCAAATTTCGGCTCATTTTGGAAGATTTTTGTAAAAGCTTGCTAAAATATCCGTTTTAGGTGCAAATGTTCGCTTAATTTGGAAGAAATTTGGAAAATCTTGCTAAATAAGCCGTTTTCTGAGGAATTTTCGGCTGAATTTGGAAGATTTTTGGAAAATCTTGCTAAATATTCCGTTTTTGGAGGAAATTTTGGCTGAATTTGGAAGATTTATATAATAGCCTGCTTAATATGCCGTTTTCGGAGGAAATTTCGGCTTAATATGGATGATTTTTGGAAAATCGTGCTAATTAAGCCGTTTTCTGAACAAATTTCGCCTGAATTTGGAAGATTTTTGGAAAATCTTACGAAATAAGTCGTTTTCGGATCAAATTTCGGCTGAGTTTGGAAGATTGTTTGAATAGTTTAAATTAGTTTAAATATTACAGGATCAAACACTTGTATCGCAAAATATAATTTTAGTCTTTGAGAAATTTTAATATAAAAATTATATCTTTGAGATGTTTTATGAGTTCATTATTAAGGATAAACCCTGGTTATACTAAGCATTCTTAGTATATTGCATATTGCATATTCACAATGCATTAAAATAATCATAGAATAAATTGAATTCGCGGAAAAGGTTTCATCAATGGTGGCAGTATAAGAACTCACCTAATTTTCAATTGAAAACACAGCAAATGGAATTAGAAACACGATCAAGTAAATGGGAAAGTTTTTCAAAGAGCTATCTACGGTTTCTAAGCTATCTAAGCTTTTTAAAGAAGTACCTACTTTTGGATCGTTCAATTCTTTCTCTGCTTTTTCAAAACTCAAAAATTGATAATTTTTACATCTCATTAATTTCTTATACATAAAGTTTCCCGTAATGTTTAAAGAGGGTATCCAAGAAATTGAGAGCTTGTAGCAACCGTAAGTATAGGAAGAAGTTTCTAATTAAAGATATCATAAACGAAAAGAATTATTTACCAACAACATAAGTGACGCCCCTTCCGACCATAGAAACAGTCAATACGCAGGAAGCACATTCTCCTCGTGACAGCTGAGCCTCGATAGACGAACGGCAGCGGGAAACACAAAGTCAGTTTTTCGTAATACTGGTTAATTACATTGAATGAGCTAATAATAAAAATTGAAATCTATTCTCTCCATTATTTCGATTACTCGTTAGTAAAAATGCATGTTCCCTTTTTAATCTGAATGAGAGAAGTAATAAAGTTCCATATTCTTGTCGATCACGAGCGATTTCAACTCCAGTTCTTATGAGGTTTGAATAAGAATAATTTTATCAACATTGCAGTATAGACTTTATGATTTTATAGTGATAATTGCTTCAATCGAAGAAGGAATGAAAGTTGGCACTTTTCACCTGTGAAAATTTTTAAATTGCCATTACTCTCTTCGAATCCAAGAGAAGACGGCTTTTTTCCATAATTGCTCCTTGCTAGGCATGATTTTTCAATATTAAGTCATCTGTTATCTTGTGATTATTGTTAAGTTTCCGAAAGAAGTATCCGCTGAAGAGTTCCTCGCTTACTCTGGGAGATTAAGGAGATGAAGTATATTGAGGTTGCCATTGGCAGAGATCGCTCCGCACCATCTGCTTTGGTAGAACTCTTTCCCTTGATCCCTAAGGAGTGGATATGCCGATTTCAAGTGGGGGTAAAAGTTTTCAGATGTTTCTCACAAGATTTTTCTAGAGAGGGATATGTTGTTGAAATCAGGCATAGCGAAGAAAGGTAACAGGAATAATCAAAGATTCAAAATCTCTGAACTGGGAAGAAATCATGCACGTAATTCTAAAGCTATATCAAATTGTTGTTCCAATATGCATATCTGTTAAATCACATACAGCGGATTTGGATTTATCAATTCAATTAAATGATCATACATTATTTAAGTTTACCTTTGTGAATACCTCATTTATAGTCGTTTCTCTGTGTGCCTCTCATTTGATCAGTTTTAATTTTTATGAGTTGAACATTTAATTGAATTTCAAAGTGCGCTGTATGCTGTTTAAAATTTTTATATGGAAACAGAAACATATAATAAGTGAGAGATATATGAATGGTTTTCTCCCTCCTTTAGATGTTATCAAAAGTTTTATTATTACATTAAATGCTTTGTGAGATTTCCTCAGTAATTTATGTTAATACTGACATGGCAGCCTGCTGTTATTGTAAACAGCGCAGGAAAGTTATTTTATTATTGTCTTTGAAATATTATTTTTTTACATTTCTGAATATAGCGTTAATTTCTCGATGTTACCTTTTCATTCAGAAAAGGAAAAATTAAAATTTAACCGGGAACAATCCTCAAATCGGAATTATCCCGGTCGTGGCAATGTATTAACGCGCCTCTATGCTTCTTTCCTTATGCTGTAATTTTTTGACTGGCTTTTCGGCAAATTTATAGGATTCGATAACAACAAGAGAATAGTTGAAAAATGATACAAATGCAAAAACTATTTGGTTTTTACTCCTCCTCAATTTGTCCCTTCGCGGCCTTCTTTTCTCCTTGGGCATGATGACCACACAAATTTAAAAACAAATCTCTAGGAAGAAAGATCCATAACACTGTTCGATGATTCAAGACAGAACTCAACTTTTATACTCTGGGAATCTCGACGAACTAAATGCGAACAGTTAAGTTGATAGTTTATAGGAATTTTTAGCCAATATTTAGGGCCTTGAATAATACATATTTCATAGTAAATTCAATATATATTAGTAATTGAAAGATCCCTTACTCTTACAGAGTTATGAAGTTTCAAAATACTCAATGTTCGCCGTATCTCGCGATAATTACGAAACTTGAGAAATTAATAACACAAACATGTTTCTGATCCAATTCATTTATTCTGTCTCTGACGTGCCTTTTAAATCGTTCATGAAATAATACACTACATACATAAAATTATACCTATAAATTTTCCTTGTCCATGTCTATATTACTATTTTATTCAAATATAATATATGGATATAATGATGTATGAATGCATATGTATGACATATAACAATGTCAAACTTGGTGCATACTTTTGACTTGGATATGCCACCAATTCAATGCAAGTTTTGTTCTCTGCGCTTGAATGTAACCGCGAGGGAGTATAATATTATATTGTGTTATGTTATACTATATCGTATGGTATTTTATCATATCGTATCATATTAGATTAGATTACTATTGATACCTATTTTTTCGTGGCACTTTGAGATGACTACCTTGCTCTTTTACCGTTACCAACGGTTCGCAATCAGATGCATTCCTACGTGATTGCATCTGCAACAGATGCGGAGAGCGTGGGGTTCGTTGCGAAGGAAAGAGCGGTCACCGGAGATGGAGATCCCCTGCGGTGTGACCCTCCCGGGATTCGAGCGTGACGTACAGGGTCTCCCGGATGGATGACTTCCCGCCTTGTGACTCATTCATTCCTCGGAAAAAAGTCGAGTGGCTAGACCGCGCCCGAAAACGGAGCTCTCGCCTTACAGATGAGAGGAATTGACTACGTGATGCTTGCACACGGTTGACTTATTCCTTCCTGTCCGTGCGTGGGGGCGGAGCGGGGGCGGCCGTCTTATCGCTTTTCGAGGTAAACATCTTCTATCCGGTCCTTTGTCCATCACCACTTTGCCTGCAACTTCCGCGAAATATAATGCAGCCGAACTGAAAAATACGTGTGAACTTCCTACTCCGATAAGAAAGCAAATCACTTGTTTTAGTTTCCTCACTCTTATGAATACGTGAAACAATCCTAATCTACACGTGTTACCGAAGTTGTATAATGATCTGAAACTCATTAATATTGCCAGATCTTAAAACGGACAAAAAACGCGAATTCTGGGGAAACGCTTTAGCGTATGTTAGCTAGGGTAGGGTTAGCTTAAACCATAAATTTATATTTAATACTATGTAATCCATCAGTTCGGGAAAGGAGTTTAATGCTTTAATAACGAAAAGAATTTTTAAAGATTGCCTGTCGAAAGTTTTTGAAACCTGCATTTTTCGCTTATTAAGGTACTGAATAAATGATGCAGAACTGTCACGGTATTAATCCAGAAAGCACGACAAATCTCTGATTTAAAAAAAGAAGCAACGCAGAGCGACTTGGCTGGTAGATTTTAGATTCGACAGTAATGTATGTGAGATGATCTAGTGTGCGTTTGACTGAATAGAAAATATTAGAATATCGGTTGAGTGTAAGTATGGGCGAAACTTTGTTGCTGTATTATTTTTGTTACATTTCCAGTAATTTTCACTATCTATAGCCCCATTACCGCATTTCAATTTTTCTCTGAGAAGTCGAAATTAATCTTTCCATTTAAAAAGTTCATACAACGCAATATTACGGCATTAAGATACCGATTAATGTCACAAAAGATAATGATAGAAATATTTTGTGTATATTATACTATTCCCTTTCCCAAGAGCTATTGCTTTTAGTTAGGCCTAATTTTTCACTGTAGCACACCGGGGAGCGGTAAAAGTTAATTCGTGGACGTATAAAATTAATTTACGGCAATTAAACAGCTGTTTGTTCTACGACGAATAGAGAATTCGTGTAAGTTATGAAATATCGGAAGCTGGCAAATCTAATGCAGAGGATAGATATGAAAGCGTTCCTTCAGTGTCTATGAATGACTCATAAGGAGAGGTTCCCTCCTTAGTTGCAATCGCTATTTGGAGACATGTTTAGCGTGAAAGAGAATTGAATACAGACGATGACCGTTTTTGTACTAGGTGGCTCTCTCTACTGGTTCGCTAGATGTGGTTATTTAAATATAACTTCATAAGTTGCAGATTTTATACCTGCTGCTAAGCTTTTTCCAACCAGTGGCAGCGATTACATCGTAGGAATTCACCCTTCATTTAGACTGCTCGGGTTACGCAGCGATCGCGACCTATCATAGGATTATTTTCCTCTTCGTTTAAGATATTTTTAAGAAAAATATTTGCCTTTTATAAATGCATCGCATATGCAACACACTGCATAACTTGTAAGACATACATGGGCGAACAAATTTGGACCCTGAATTTAAGAAATGTGTTATAATGGGTGATGAAAGGCAGGCCTATTAGTTTGACTGTGAAATCAGTTAGGAATCCCCAGGATGCGAGGGGTTTGGACTGTTTTGTTGGCCAAATTTACTGGCCTTTGTGGGTGTGTGTTTATCGTGCTAGCGTACGTAGTAATCATGAATAAAACAGCAAAACAAACGATATTATAATACCTCTAATTATGCACACGCAACAGCAAGTATAACTAAAGACACATTATTAGATTAACAGATTCACCAGTGGGGTGGGGGTGTGATAAATAAACTGATAAACCATAAGAGTGGAGATGAGTGTCATCCATCTTGATCATCGACCTAAAAGCTTAATTTTCCAGAAAAATTGATTGAAACAGGATTTGAACGAATGAGGATAAACTTCGGATACTGGAATTTTCTGGAAACTGAACACAGACCACTCGGCCGTGTTGATGTGTGAGCATTATCAAAAGAAATATATACAACATAGAGGCTGTTTGCGAATGCTAATGCATGCGCTCGTCAGATATTGACAAATAATATTACAGATACATTTACATCAATACCCCGAGAACGGCCGTGTGGCGTATGGCAGGGGGTGTGAATACTGCCAGATAATACCTTGCACCGCTTTTATTTAGCCATCTTCGATTGTTAACTTTGATTTTCTGCGATTGCATTTCAGCTTAAGCTGATAATACTGAGAGTGGTACGCGGTGCATTTATAAAGAGCAAAAATATTCATTAAAATATACTAAAGAAAAAGAGATGAACTCAGAGATTCCTCGGGTGTCAATGATTTCGTAAATCGTATTATTCTTATCCTATCAGTTCTAGTTTTGTAATTTCAGTATAATTATTAGAAGCGCTATCTGTATGTTAGGATCAGGGAAAAATTGCATGTCGACGTTAACTACTATTAATTAGTAGTATTAGTTTGCTATAAATATAATTTATTTGTAATTTTATATGAAACCCATTAATTGGAACACGTAAATCATTCTCACCAAAATGTAAATATTAGTCACATTCATTCAACATACGAAGCGTTTTTTTACTCGTTTTTATGGAGTAAGGAATGCCAGCAGCAGGCCTGCTGCAAATTGCGCCATTAATCTACAATCATATGTGTGTCTCATTTTCCTTCCCTTCCATGGCATCTATGTCTTAGTGAAACCTTGTTCTTCACATTTACATCAACATGATTATCTGGGTAACAATCAAAGTGCCTTGTAAGTGATGGATCTTAATGCAAATATTACAATATTGAATATATTTAATCCATTACAAACGGCTCAGCGGAACCCATCCTCTAAGCTCTTTCCAAAATGAAAGAAAATTCGAAGAGAACTGATTTCACTACGGAAGTTAAGGGTGAAGTAAAAAGACCGAAAAAATTGTTAATTGACTGGATGATAAAAATTGATCACAATTGGAAACATACATGCATGTAAATTTCGACAGTTTGGAGAAATAAATGTATGTTTTGTACAGAGATGTCAATTTATTTTTCAAAATGTTGTAAGGTGGGCCGTGAAAATTAGTTAATAAGTCGCTGAATTCAGAAGAAATGTCTTTAAAAGTACTTAAAAATAAAGAGGCTTAACTTCACTTCCATAAATAGAATATAAGTTCAGAAATTGCAGAGAAACGTATAATATGAATGTTATTTATTTTATCAATGAAGTTAGTAATTCTATTTCAATTTTAAATTAGTAAAGGATGTTATGGTATAGTCGACGTATGGTGCAATAAGTTGCCAAAAAAAATAATCGCTTCTTCGAAAGAAAGAAAAGAAAAGGAAAAACGCTTAATCTAGTGAGATATTGTTAAATTGGCTACAATGGTCTAATATAGCTAATTAAAAATACTTTAATCCCAGTTTCGGTCAAATGAAATACTTGATTTCATTCATGCATAAATATCTCTAGGAGTGCAAACCTTTCAGCATCAATTTAATGTTACAATGTGTTCGTAGGACGCTATTAGAATGTTAATAAATAAATTGTGTTATTTCTGCATATAATTATTTAGCGAGTACTTTCGATGATGTAACTTGGCGAAATAGAAATCTCCGTGGAAGTCATAATTTTACCTTATTCATTAAGTTTTCTTTTTTGAGATCTCCGCTGTGTAGAAAGCGCGGCAGAACGTGCAATTAATCAAGAGCCAGGGAAACCTTCTGCGCAAATGTATTTGATGTCCATAAGTGCAGAGGGTAAAATAGTCTCTCATTCGATGAAAGAAGGCAAAAAATGAAATGAACACAGTCCTTCTACCTCGAGATTGAGAGCGGTCAGATAAAGCATTCCTATCAAATGGACGAATCCTGCATTTTAATTTGCTTCCATATTTGCGTTTGTGCACCGCTAAGTGGGTCTTTTCAACAGTATAACGAAGCTTCATGTCGGTATGGAAAGATCTAGGAAGACCTTTAAGTACTGCCAATGCTTCTATGGAAGGGTAGAGTAATTTAAGTGTAAGCGATCATTTAAGATCGCGGTAGTTGTATCGTAGGATCACGTAATTGAGTCGTTTCCATGCATATGAAGCATTATAGGTATATAAATCTGAAATAAAAGTTGCTATTATAAATTTCACAAGGTAATGGTAAGGAATGAATGAATATTAAAGAAACGCAGTCGATCTACGCACGTAATAAATCGTATGGACATTTTTCGAAATAAAAACTAGCGTCTTGAGAAATAAAATTGTATGTGTGAAACACTATGCAATTAGCTCAGAATTTGATAAAGACTGCTTAAAATTTATGACTATTGTAATAAATGCGCCACTCGTCGGTGCCTATTTTTTATAATTTTTATGCCTTTATTAAAAAAGAAATGGGCAAATGTCTAAGAAAACAATTCTTTATTTTAAGGAGTTTCTAAAGAGAGATGTTCGTGTGTAATCCACCCCATAACCAAATTTATTGTAATTTTGTACTCAAACATGTAGTGTTCTAGTTCGCTTGACAGACTTGGCAGCTGTTCCTTTTCTAAATTCAAACGAAATAACAAATAAATATCAAGATTTCATAGTATTTTATATTTTAGTTCAGCAATACAAAGGACGAGCACTAACCTCCTGAGGCTACATTGAAATTATTTTCGAAGTAATGAAAACTATCAAATGTTAATGATAGGATTTCCCTTTCCTTGAAAAGCCATATGTATTTACATACGCTTTAATCCAATATACTATAATTCGCCCATCGATAATAACGAAAATTTTAGGAAGAAAGTTCTGTTTCTTTTTTAGAAAATACATTTAACATCTTTAACCGTGTAGGCTCCTGAGGTACAAAAAATCCGTTCCGGAATTCCTTTTAGAAAGCAAATGGCGGATTTTGAGAAGGCTGGCGAAGAAATTCCGTCACGATCAATTATACGAGGAAATAAATATCGTTACTCCTATAGAAGGCCAGCGAATCAGTCCTCATTCTGCGAAAACCCTTCGCATGTGTCCATCACGATGCGATGTGGACGAAATGGGTATAAGAAAAAGAAATGAAGCCAAAAAATGGGATCAATTGTCTCAGGGAAGAAGGTGAGGCGAACCAAAAGGTATGATAGTGACAAGAAAGAGTTGAGAGAGAAAGAATTGAGGGAAGAGTGCTATTAAAGTAGCATTTAAGAAAACTGCGATCGGGTCGAGGAAGTTCAACGAGTTGCTGGTGTATGTAGCAATTTAAACCATCAGATTTTTGCAGATTGTTAACAAAGACTGAACGTAATAAGGACGCTGAATACATGAAATTCGTATTCAGGAGAAATTAGAAACCCTTATTCTACGTTACTTTGTGCTAAAAAGAGATGATATTGAGTATGCTTGCAGTACATGTGACGATGAAGAAGAATGTGCATTAGGATAGGCACAATCAGGTCAGAGGTCAATTAGGAAGCATCAGAGGGAAATCTTTTGTTAAATACCTATCATTGAATATTCAGTCCTTCCAATGCGTAAAGAATTCATAAAATATTGAATTATAAGAAGTCTTTTTAATAGTTTTACAGAGTTATATATGAGTTCTACTTTATGTAAAGACAAAAATGAATAACGTAATATATTCTATAGCATTACTACGAATAAATACTCAAAGTTTATATATTTTCCTTGAATCAAGAAACAAGAACCACTGAACGCGAGGTACCTCTCTTAAACTTCGAAGGAAAAAGTTCGTGAGCATTGTGGACGAGGCCCTCACTTTGTATGCGCAATCAAGTATAAATAGACGCATAACGCGAGGTTATATTGCTGCGCTGGGAAAGAATACATAAATCGGTAAGCGTTATCCTTATGATTTTTCATAGATAGTGTTTCTCGTAATTACAAGGAAGATTCATACTTAGGACAGAGGAAAGGAGTTTGTACAAAGCAGGCCACATGCAGCCTTTTCCGGAGTTCACTGCGGCGTATAATTTTGGAATTATTATAATGACATGAAAAGGTTCTATCATTTTACTTACTCTCTGTAATAATACTTAATGAATGTATTTACGCACTTACGCATTTCCAGGTGGAAAAATATTTTCAAGGTACTATCAATTAGTTCATTGGAGAGAGGTTTATTATTAACGAGTACTACAATTTTATATATTATGAATAGAAAATGAAATATGTTATATAGTTTTATATCTTAATTTTACATTAAATAAGTAATAATACAAGGTTATTTTCCAAACTAATTTAGAGTGGGGCTAGAAAAAGGACTAAATTCATCTTAAATTTTTAAAATCAGTTAATATTTGAATGACAATTTTTTTTCCTTTTCCCCATCTATAGTGATAAATATTTTTGGAAAAAAATACGTGAACCGGCGATATAGACGAAAAGAAAATTGAATTTATTGGACGTATTCTGCGGAATAAAACTACCTGTGAAATACAATGGTGAAAAAATAAAAAAAAAGTTTCTGAATGACATAAAAAGTACTATGGGAGAGATATTTGAAGGGTTATCTATAAAAACTTGAAAAGAACGGCTAAATGAGACTTCAACAACTAGGCTCCGCCTAGCAGACTTTCCACATTATTTTCCACGAGATTATAATTTTTTGGAGAATCTTGATGATATGAAATGCTAATACCAGACTGCATATATCCACCCCACGATAAACAGTATCCTGAAGTTTGATGAATACTTAACCCCCAGGAAATACGTTAACTTGATATCGAAGATAAGATTTTCGACCCAGGACAAATCTTTAGGAAAGACGGGCTAGAGAAAATATGTCGGGACCGGGAATCGAGCCAGCGAAATTCTACCTACTGGCAAAATCCAACTATGCCATCATGGAGCAACTTTTCAAGAGTCATTAAATTTTTCTATTCGGATGACCAAGTGTCATAAAGCAACCTGGCTACAAGAGGAACATCGCGGTTTCGAATCCTGGGACGCTCAGTCTTTTTTTTTAAGTACATTTTATTTCGTTAGTTGCTCTTTTAAGGCCTATTTATCCTGAATTTATTAAGATGAAATTTAAATGATATTGTGCCGCGTCTTTCTACATAAAAAGGCTGCTGTATGTTCAGCTCATACACACAACTATAAGCATGGCGGTTAAAGTCTATTAACAGTTAATATTCTATGTATGATTGAAAGAATTCAAAGAAATAAATACTGATTTTCTTCCCTTTAACGATTTTTATAGAAAACTAAGCGCTTCCGTATGTTAACACTATCTTCATCCATGTATTTCTATGTATGTATTACATAATATTGCAACTTTTATTTACAATCTGTATTAGTATTGCAATTTTAAGGCGAATCTAAAGGTTTTATCAGTTCTAAGGAGAGATTATGCGCCATTTCGCGGATTGGAACTGATCGATTACGTACTACTTAGTCGACCTTTTGATGTGTTCGAATTTTTTTGTCTTTTAGTATCGTGGTTTTTCTGTCAATCTGTGGGAGATTTTCGAGCATTTTCTGACTCTGAGCAAAGTTCGAGTAGAGTTACTCCATAATAGACCCCTCTGCATGAATGAGTTGCCATGAAGATTGTACAGATGCCAATGACTTGTATTGATTGGTGAGGAGAAATAGTTGTTGGTGTGAGGGTATGGTGATGTGTGAAAATATGCATCGCATGATATCACCAGGTCTTGGTCGCTCTTTGAAAAATTTGTATCGCTGGTAAAAGTAATACTTTTATAGCTCCTACATGCAGTCCTTCCACGAAGTCTCAGCTCCAGTGGTTGATTCAATATTAATAGATCTGTATTGGATGCATGCAGATTTTTGTGCTTATATATATATATATATATATATATATATATATATATATATATATACACACACCTATCCTATTTTGTTTTGAGATATATTGGCACCGGGAAACTGTTCACTTGTGGCGTGATTTCTCTGGTAATAATAATAAACAATAAGAAAGGATATTTAAGGATAGCAAGTAGAAAATCCTCAAAATTTTTCTCTCCTTAATGGCGTCATCTGAATCTCGAAAATAAGATGGAAATTATGGATAGTATATGCTATTCCTATTCATTGAATCCAATTTCGGGCTAATCTTGATTTCAGAATCTCCACGGTTGCCTATCATAGAAGAGTCATACAAGTGTCAAAGCGCATTAGTTACTTTTTGTGGTTAATTTTTATTTAAAAATGCGATGACTATTGAAAAGGAATTCTATATATACTGCACTCGGTGATTATTATAATATAATCCATCGCATTGCAGAGTGAAAAACTTTTTGTATGAGAAGGAAATTCTTTGGCGATAGTTAAGAACAGAGTGACAAATAGAAGTGTTGGAAAAATAACAAAATGCATATCAGAATATCATCAATCAGCATATTCACGCACATGAAATGTTTGGATTAGTTAGATTAGCTCTATTTTGTCTCCAAAAACGGGATCGGATTTAGTCCAATTTTCTCTAAAACATTGAGATTATTTTATCATTCCCGAAAGAAGCATTTGGAGACGGATGAAAAGGGTAACTTGGGCTAAGGGGCACTTTATTCGAAGTAATCTTCGTAATTAAACACACGGATTTATTTGCAGTCGTACGTTCGACAGTCCTCCGGTGACAACTGAGAAATGAATAGGTGTGTGTGAAGAAAAAAGTGAGAAGAGACGAAGCAAAAAGGGCAGAGCAAAGGAAACACACTTGACTGCTTTTTTGGCGGAGAGAACTTGAAAAATCTGTTTCTAGAAGAACTCGATATCGCAGACACCTGAATGGGAGTGTCGTACTCTAATGGCCCCTCGAAAGAAGCTGCGATTGGGATGGTGCAAAAGAGTCACTGAAAGACTAAGAATTCGGGAGTCATGGAAAAGCGTCGCGTATGATGATCTAATACGTCAATTTCTGAATTTTTGAGGCCTTCAGTGATTATTTAGGAGCTTCTTTATCTGATTGTCTGTTGGAACATGGGAATGATATCATTATCGTTATGTACATCTTTCACTTCAGATATATTAAGAAACAAGGTAGTAGTGTTCGACATAATGCAAAGAATTATCAATGAAAGCAACCTACAAATAGAAATCAATCAGTATATAAATACGAAAACGACTTGTAGTGAAATTTCTTAACAACTGAATCACTCTCACATTACTTATCACGTCACTCATTCCGCGTTACGATCACATGTGCTACTCCCATTAAAATACTCAATTCAATACGGTTCCAAAGATTCTATCCTTATGTACACCAAATTTCAATTTATATATCTCGTACGAATGTCTGGTAATTGTATATAATATGTAACTGAGAATAATAAGTTCTGAGACCAATGTTGTGATAGATTTTTTTTTCATTTGATATATCTTTGCGCAATAGAATAAAGATGTTTTGTTACACTCGTTTAATGAATCAAATAAAAATAAATAACACCTTTTTGATTTGCTTATTTTTTTCTTAAAAGTTATTTCGTTTATTGAGAAGGGAGTGAAAAATTCTCCTGTCAATATATTTCAATCCAATATATAGATCTGTTTAAGAGTGAATATTTACCGACATCATTTCTTTTACGGTAAGCGCGAACTTCATATCGATGTTCGTTTTTTCCTACCATATCCTACCTATCTATAAAATGAATGTTTCAGTTTAGAAAACAATACTTTCATGGCAGGTTTACCCCCATATGCATGAAAAAAACACACTAATCTATTTAGTGTCTTTCTTTTCTTTAGCGTTCTGCTTAAACTCCCACAACATTTACCCATCACAAACCTTAGTTGCTTTATGTTGGTCTTTCTCAATGCTTTTAAGGTTAACAATTAACATAAAGGTGCCAAACGGAAGAAGAATACTCTAAAAATGGTCTGAGAAGCAAAACCTACGCCAATTCTTTAGCTTCTTTGCTATTATTTTTCGTATTTCTTTGTAACTATCTCTATTAATAGTGAGGTAATTAGGTTTGAATCCTGATATGGGAGTAATTGGAAGTTGTGAGTCTAAGAGATTCTTTAGTCTACATGATCTTACCATATCTAGATTCATACTAAAAATGATGATTTAAATATCAAAGCGCATATTTTTGTTGTCTCCATGTACTACGATAAGCAAATCGTCTTTGGGAAATAATTTTTGGAATGTTGTTTAAATTTCAGTTACTCTACAATTTTGTATAATCCTATATTTGTTTATGGAAAATAAAAATTCACTTGGTCTCATTGAGTAGCACTAAACGTTTTCAAGATATATAGTTAATTTTTATTTTCCGAACTACTGGTTTCGATATTATATGATCGTTAGGTTCTAAACTAAATCTTAGATTTATTTTAGATATCGAAACCGGTAGTTCGGAAAATAAAGGTTTTTGTGGAAAGGTACAAATCTACTTCTAATTAAGTATAATTATGACGTTCCACAACATCACGGCCGCATCCATCGATCGTGTTTTCAAGGTTTAGTTAAATCGATTGGTTGGTGAACATATATTTTCAAAAAATCCCAAAAAATAACTATGCCAAATTAATAATGGAATAATTAGTCCATCTACCATTATGTAGATAATGTTTGTGGATGCTATGTGCCATTCTGAAAGTTTCATATGGCCTTGAGTAAGATTCACCCTAAGAAAAGCTGTGAGCCTAGGCGGCCGCGAAATAATTCGTTAAGTGTCAGAAAACTATTTCTCCAGATATTTATTGAAAAATTTGAAAGCCTCTTACTTTATTTTTCAAAAATAAAATAATGATATTACACATAATGAGTTCATAGTAGGTTTACATAGTTCATTTCGCCCTTTAAAGGAAAAAATCATATGAGAGAATTGAAACTTAAAACTCTTCTATAGCAAGATTAGTGCATCCTCGCACGCTAAGCGCCCGCAGTAATTTTCCGCCTAAAGGTTGGAAAAATAGAGGGAACGTTCTGGAAAGAAATCGAGGAAAACTATTTTCGAATCATAGAGAAAGGTTTCTCCGTTGACGATGTAGATACTAATTTGGTAAATTACTGGAATACATCGGCATTTCGCCGGGATACTCCCTCTTTTCCAATATTCCAAGAAGTCACCTAATTCGATCAATCTCTTCTCATCATTGCTTACTGCGTCCTTTCTAAAAAAATAACGCCATTGTGTGGACTTTTTTAGGCCTGAATGATCGCCCAGCAGTTCTCGGAATATCGACCAGGTAAGATTCCCAATTTTACTGTTCTGCGTAAAGGGAGAGAAGAATCTTTCGGAAAATTTGTAAGCATATTACTTGTTTCACCAAATTGCGGACCGCTTAATTGTTAGGCAATTAATGAAACGAGAATGAAATATAAATTGGAGAAATGAGTACAGGACGTCCAAGTACAAGCTTTTAATAAGTATGTGTACATGAATGAAATATTGAACAATGAACCGTGCCTCTATTGATATGATAAAAGATTACCCGTCGGTAAATATTCCATTGGCAACAATTAAGAGCCATGATATTCTAGCAAAAAAGTGTGAAAAATTATGTTTTTAAAAGTACGTTTTTAAATTAATTCTTCTTCTTATCTATAGTAAACTTTTTCTTCGCCACTTTATGTCAACACATTGACCCGCAAATTATTTTAATTTTTCTAGTTAAAATCATGAGCTCTATTGTTTGAAATTGTTACCCAAACATTTAGCTCACTTTAGAGATTTTATCAAATACGTTGAGGCTTCAATGAGGGATTCTTAATTACATTTCCAATCTCTAGTGCGAGTATTACGTGTCGTGATTTCGCTTAACTCTTACTGTTCATGTTATTTTCATAACAAACCTCAGGCAACAATATAATTATACCGAGGAAACAACGCACGAAAACAGAGCAGCATGCTATGAAATACATGAATGGTTAAGGTTTAGTCAAAGCAAGGATAACTATAACGAATGATTATATAACGTTTTGAATATACTACACTTTACATTTGCACTAACGATAAAAGTTTCTGAAATCAAAAATAATCTGCTTAACTTCGATAGAAGAGGCACACGAATTAAAAATCTTCTCGCCCAGATGCCGCCTTCTGGCGCACGAAGAACTAGTAAAGTGGTTCTCTTTTTAAGAACGATTAGTAAATAACTCCGCGAGAGATAAACTTTTGTTTATCGTGAGTGAGTGAGTGAGTGATCAAGGTAAATATATCCCAGCTAATTCAAGGAGAGATCTCACTTCGTTTTAGGGAAATATTGTAGACAAAGCTAGTGGTTGCTCCGCTATGCTTGGTGGCGGCCTCTGTGAGGACACTGGCGACGGTAGGTGCCGCTAATTCTAGCCACCACTCGCTATGCTAACAAAGCTGATCTAAAACCGAAATGAGAATATTCTGTGTGGTAACTCAGTTTGATAGAGCGGCCGCCCGAGAAATGAGAGCTTAAGTCTTGTTAGTTATTCATACAGCTTTATATTTCCCAATCTTTACTTAGTATTTATAGGAGGAACGACGGATTATGCGCTGTTTTAAATTTTCCTCTTTGTTCATCTTCTGAGTACACGGTCCGGATCCTGAGTAAATAAAAAAAATTGATTCAGAAAGTGAGACAAATTTAATAAATTGTACAATATGTAAGAGATTTTTCTTGGCAGAAAATATGCCAAAACTAACGGTTTCGGAAGAAGAGAAAGAACCGGTCTAATCGAAGGTGTTCGTAACATAAGGCCCAGCAATTTTGGAAGGTTCGTAACCAAATGTTTTATTGTCACGATGTATCATTCATCACCATCAGTTAGGGCTATCAACGTCCCAGGAGGTGTATCCGATAAAAAAATTATTCCTTTTCCAGAGATTTTGCAATGGAAAAAAGGAGGATGGATCGTATCAGGGCATCGGCATTAGCCAAACCATAAATTCAATTTTCTTCGTATTCAAGCGGGACAGTCCATATTTGGAAGAGAGTCCGCCACGCCATTGAAGTTTACCAGCCGTTTGACAGCTGCCGTTGTTATTTTTTCGCTTCCTTCTACGCCTCGCGGAGACTTTGACGACCAATTAGGATCACGATTGGCCGAAAGAAAGATGGTCTTCCCTATAAAGAAGAAGAGCTCTGGGTCCACCTGTTAGCAGCGATAACAGTCCTTCTTCCAAATAAGATTACACAAGCATGAGCAACGAGCGCCTCAAGAATACCGGAATACAAAAAATAATTTGTGTTTATATGGGGCTGACCCGTGTTTTTTGTGTACGTGGTCCACGGCGAAGATATGAATTTTTATTGAAGTAGTTTCTGAAGCCCAAAGAAATAATAAATATTCAGCAGGTATGATGCCAAACTTCAAATTGAGTAGCAAGTTTGTTTATTGAATCAAAATCAATATTTTTGTTCATTTTCCTTAGAAAATTAATTCACTGCCGATACCTGGCGTTTACAATCAGAATGAGAAAACGACCTATAAAGCACAGATGTATGATTAGTGTTAACTTTGAGGTGACACTAAAGTTGAATAAACTGAATTTGAATGTCATTACTATTTATCAGTGAGAGCAAGAAAAATTTTAAAAATTAGTTGCTTTAAGGGTATGTGTTAGAATATCAAGAATTTTATAATGTATCAATTTTTATGCATACTACCTTTCTGCGATTTATTTCCTATTATTTATATATAATAGTATCTATTATATATAGCTAACTCTCCGGATATACCTATATATTTATAGGGGATACGAATTCTGACCATGTTCCACAAGCGCCGTCGACGTCAGATTTTTTCGACGTACTGGCCCTACACTCTAGACGCCAGAATAATGCAGACGTCGACGCTAGCTATCATGAGTTCGATGCCAGAAATTCCCAAAAATCGCAATTTTCCCATAAGAATGCATTGCGCGGATTTTTGAAAATTATTTTGAGGCACTTATCGTTAAGATAGAGTAACCAAAATTTCGGAGGTTGAAGTTGAGGTAGTCTTCTATGCTTCTCATGGAAAAAATGTAGCCAAATGACAGTGAGTTCGACGGCAGGTGGATGCAAAATTCTTCCATAAGAAATGCATTGCGGAAATCTTTGACGATTTTTTTAAATGCCTTCCCGATAAGCTGGAAAGATAAAACCCGGAATGGTGACAGAGGCGTGGGACCTTCCCGATAAGATATTGAATCGAAACTTTGGAACAAGTAAGGATGGCACTTATCTAATATTATTTTGCTGTCTTCTCTCACGATCGGGTTCTTAGTTCGTCGCCAGGCGGTCTTTGGCGCGAAGTTTTAAATTTGAACTGAGGCAGTACTTGGT
This sequence comes from Pachydiplax longipennis, assembly GCA_036926295.1. NCBI lineage: Eukaryota > Metazoa > Arthropoda > Insecta > Odonata > Libellulidae > Pachydiplax > Pachydiplax longipennis. The sequence goes on from JAVFKF010000012.1 coordinate 74,715,769, forward strand.
ATGATACTGTATTCAACGGATAGCTTGCAGTATGCAAGCAACTTTGACTCCTATTTTAAAAATATAAATGATGTGATATAAATAGAACTTTCTTACAACAGATTAATACTTGCCATGACCACAGATGAGATTTTACGTCAATACATCACAAAAATTGAATTTATAATCCTCATATGAAAATAAACAATGATGTAATTAAATCAGCATTGTAAACTGAATTACAATTTAAACACTTAAATAAATTTAAATTATTTTTCAAATGAGAAATCTTTATATTTAATTTCCAGGTTCAGATGACCTGGTAATTATTTTCTTGCAGAGCCTTGTACTTGGTCGGTAACGAGAGAAAAAGTTTTCAGAAGCCAAAATGATTAATAGATGTAGAATATAAATCGAAGTATATTCAAGTTACTGATTTCCAATGAGCTTGAATTTTTAAAAAAGTACATGATGGATTTATAACTACATGCAGTAAGCAATATCTATGAGATAGAATGTTAGACTGATCTGCTTAACACTCTCCATCTCTGTCTACCTTAATTAACTATTTTTAAAAGGAATTATAAAAACGTTCAATATTGATCCGTATTGATCTACGTGTACATCTCGTACGTGCATCTCCATAATGCCTTCCGGTGTGTGGCAGGGGGTGCATGCACCACAACTCTACTTTCCTAATTGATTTTACTTTCGCGTTCTCGGAAAAAATGAATTCTTTATTCGACTGGTTCTAGCATCAATTTCCCTGATCTTCATCACTGTATCAGAATGGCCAATGTAGCCGGGAGGATCCATAATGAGATATACATATTCTTTACTATCTCTCATTTTTAAAGTAAATCAAACCTTAGTTTTAATCTATTTTCTTCTAATGATTCTCATGGTGTGTACTGAGTCATCTGAATATCGCTCACAGATTTCTCGTAGCAAATGATAATGACGAAGAATAGTAATTTACAAGATCAGAAGCGGAAGTCAAAATTACGTTATCAAATATACACGAACGGCATTACAGTTTCAAATATATGCCGATATAACCCTAGAAAATAATTAGAATCGAAGTGCTTCATTCCTTTGTTACTTTTAAGTAGTTGATGTGAATGGCAGGTATCATCATATTTAATTCAAAACTTCTGTAACAATGCGCTACTATTCTTACACCATCACTCTCAATAGCCACAAAGATGCGAAACTGATCTCGAAGCTCTTTTAACTAGACTACCGAATACTTGGCGACGCTCTTTATAATATCCAATCATTATTCATCGACGCCGTTCATTAATTTCTCTGTTTCTTTGTCATCACTCTCATTTTACTTCGGCTTGACAAGAGCAAATGGCAACAAGAGAAGCAAGAAGAAAAGAAGGGAGAAATAGGATTGAATGCGAAAAAGAATGGTCCATCCGGTCAGCGTTTATGATGCAGATCCGTATCTGGCGTCTCATTAGGCCTATGCTCTCATTTGTTTTGACCTGCGCCACCGAGGTGTGATGAATGGTTCCAACCATGAGCCGCACCCCGCGCTCTTTCATTTTTTTATCGCGAGGTCACGTGGCCTTTTCGGACGCGCCATCTGCGCTTCTCTTTTTTTCCTCCTTTGCGAGTTGAGGGCGTCTGATAAATGGAGTATGGGCGGGTCACTCTCCTCTTTCATTCCTAAGGTGTGGTTTTCTCTATGGACATATCGTCCGGATGGTGCCTTACAGCCTCTCTTGTACTTTTCGGGGGTGGCACTTCCGCTACCCTCTTACTTTGGCGCTTTAGCAAGTTATCATACCAAGCTTAATCATATATTTTTATTTATTTATATTTTATGACTACAATGAGGCATCTACCTTGGTGGCAGTCATTTGAGGGTCAAATAAAAATGCAAAAATAACTGCGTGGCATATATGCCGATTTAACTATTTTACATCCAGATCTAGTGAATCTAAACTTCTTTTAGTGATATTTTTTCTATTTCAGCGATATTTTGCGCTCCACCTAGCACCTTCTCTTTCGTATATTCGAACTATTTGAATATTTATAAGAGGTTATTCAAGACATTATCATATTTAACTAATTTTTAGCGACATATTTTATTAGGTTAGCGACTTTAGGGTGCATGCAATGACATTGTAATAAATTTGCATCTATGGACTTAACAATTTGGTTTAAGTTAATTCCCAATTCTTTTCGGCTAAGGTAGCGATGTTTTGCAGTCCCTAATTGCTTCTAATGTGTAGACTTCTAACTCGGATATCGGATATTTTAAAGCCCTCATTACAAAATCCCATTATATCAAGAGATAATATTTTAGCTGATAATATAAAATACTAAATTGAGATAATTCTCAGAAAATAAAATATACAATAAATCTGATGTCACCAGGCTTAACTTTGTGGAAATAAGCCATAATAAAGTATCAAAATAATTAAAATCAAAAATAATTCTTTCGTAAGGATATACAAAAGCAAAATTCGAAGAAAAAGTTGCCTTAGGATATTACGTGCTCCAAAGACCTTTTTCACATCATACGGGTTTGGAAGCACTGCGTTTGGCCATCCGTCTGGCAAATGCATCATCCTGGTTTTATTCCCTGTTGGGGCAGATATTCTCTTCTTTTCTATTTGATCCGACTAATCTTCGATGAGTCATTACCGTTAATGCAAAACTGGAACTACTCTACCCTACCACACCGAGTGAATTGGTCCGTCATAGGAACGAGGGTATTTTGGGAAGATGTGCCTTCGCGTTAATCTAAACACTTTACCACGTAAGAAGAGCCGAGAAATTGGCAAAAAGGTATCTCATATTTGGTTGGTTGGTATTAATGCAGCATTTGCTAGGATTTCGCTAGGATATTAATCCTTCTCCAAATGCTTAGAATTACCGTAGTTCTGTGATTAGTAAACGATTCTTCTTTTGAAAGAGCGCGGGGCCATCGCTGGCAGTAGCAGCCATTCCATTGAGATGGCGTAAATCGAACACCACGCCGGATAACACGAGATTCGCCGATAACGCGCGAAATAAGTGCGACGCGTCTATAAAGAAATCCTCGGTGGCCATTTTTCTCCCTCTGTTTTTGTTCGCTTATTTTCAGTCCTTGCGAGTGGGTGGGAAGAAGTGCGCTCCTTTCTTTATAGTCCATGTTATAAATCCCTTCTCGTGCTGCCGGACGAAAACATTTTATTTTCAGCCGTCACCTTCAGAGCAAAATCATCTGGAAACGGAAAGGTGTAATTGTAGGAATGGGAATCTGATCGAAGACCTGAATGTCCGTCTTTATAGATATCATCGCGGAGGATGTTTTACATTATTATTTTCAATATCTTTTCCCGAGTGCTCGATATTTTTTTGTGCGTGTGAACAATTTTGTTCAAGTATAATTTCACAAATGGAATCCTCCAACTTTCTGTTCTCTTCATTTCTCATCGTCTCATAAGACCCGAAAGTATTCTTTACCCCAGGAAAGGGACTGTTATCTTATGTGTTCGTATAATAACTGTGTTGGTTGAAGTTGATATCATCTTGAAAAGTATAACTTTTATAAAACCATAACTTTCATTAATATCGATTTATGTTCAACTTAATACAGCTTCGATCTTGAACAGTTTTTTCTGCATATTGGATCTTGCGGAGGCATTTTTGTTCGCCTGATTTTTTGACAGAATTCCATTTCTGTAATCAGTATAAATTATTTGAGAGAAATTGCTGCGTTTGTAACGAGAAAAACTTCAGTATGTGAGAACATTAGGTAATTGTGAATATGAGGCGGGAAAAATCCGCGTCTTAAGTGGTATCTATCTATTTAGTGGTATCTACATATCTATTAAGTGTTATTAAGTGGTATCTATCATATTTCGTGTGAAATGGACCATAGGAAAACCACTTATTAAGCAGGAGCATCTTAAACGGGTTTCACTGCACATTATCCCTGAATATCGCAGTTAAAACTGAATCAAAAAAGAAACATGATTACGTTTCATTGATCTCGAATTGATTGAGGAGCGAATAAAGTGTAGTAGGAGTAAAAGCCAAAGAATGAGAGTAATGGAAGGTGAGTATGTGTTGTTGGAGGGAGGAGTGGCCGAGTAGGCGAACGTGACTCTGCCGGACAGTCACGTGGACGTGAGGTGGTAAGGGGGCCCCCAATCTCTACCCAAAAACTTCGCTAAAAGCCTCTAAATGAGTGCAGACGGGGCAAGCGACTCGAGAAATGTCCGTTTATGAAATAGTCCGCCTGCGGGCGCGATCCGATCGCCTCGCGGCCTCTTCAGCGGCGAGAAAACAGTGGATTTGGTCACATACTGCACTGAGTTGAAGGAGTGGGGGATGATGTGTTGACTTTTACTCTGGTCCCACCCTCGTCTCCCACTTCCTTCCTTCCCTCATCTTATTCTATACAGCGTTGCCGAAACAATACTTATACGTACACTCATTAAAAGTAACTGAAATTTCGCTATGCGTGATATACAAAATTTTCCTGAAGATTAGATTCTCGTTCTCAAATCATCTATATTATTTTTGGAAAGGTAGACAGCAAGCTAGTTCTAGGGAGAAGCTAGTAAACTTATCAATTATTATTTTATAAATAATAATTGATAAGTTTACTACTTTACTTTACTACGGAGAAGTAAGATTAATATTAATTGCTAAATTTTCCAGGTGCATATTTTTATGCATGTGATAGCATAATTTCTGGACTTTTATTAATAATATACCAATGAACATGTATGAGAATGTATATTATGCATATGCCTTCACTTATATGTCTACAACAAGGCTTGTGGATTAAAAAGTTTGACGATTCCCGAGCTCATTTCTTGAAACATTTTTGTTTCAAATTGAAAAGTCAGTACCTCTGATATGTACACATATCCAGCATATATTTCTTTTGGCAATGAAAAATTAGTAAATTCATTGATAATATCTGAAATGGGACCCCGTGGTAATTTAAATCTTCATAAGCACTGAAAATGTTATATTGAAATGAGAAGTATTCGTGAAGAGCATACAAACATAACTTCACGGAGAATAAGACTATGACTCTATTATAGAGGCACAAAATGAAAAATAATATTTGAGCAGCGTTCACAATTTACTTGAAACATCTACAAATCATTTTTTGCCTAATCATACTTCTTATCTTTAATTTTTATTTAATGACCGGAAATTAATCCTTCTCTTCTGAGTTACAACCAATAAGACTTATTTTTCCTAATTTTCTTCTAGTTTGATTTTAAAATTTTGAAAGAATATCTTATTTAAGGATCTTGTCTATGTGATTGAAATCGTTTTGGGATAAATCGACAGTTCAGTGACGTGTTCTGTTAGGATTGTGAATGAGAATAAGGCTATTAAAATAAAGCGTTTGGGATTCGACTCTCGTAAGACGAGAAAATTATGAAGAGAAATACAACGAAATTTTCCTTATTTTTCATCCTCCGCTTATTATGTCAGGAGAGATGTTCGAACGATTTCATATAAGAAAGGATTTTCTCTTTAGGGAAAGTAAAACGGGAAAATTGCTAAGTTTCGTCATTTCCCCAACATGAAGAACTGGAATGGAAAAGATGAAACAAGAATTCCCATCATTTTATGCCGATCACATCAATGTTTAAACATTTCTGTACAACTAGATTTCCTTGTTAAATTGTCTGAGATATCACTCACGTGATATTATTATTTTTGTGATTTTAGTTCAAGAAGGAAGAAAATGAGTTTATCCGAAATGATTTCATCATTTAATTTATAGTTAATTAAAATTAAATATGATTCAACGTTGAAAATAGCACACACCACCCAGCGTCAACTAATAAATAGAATATCTAGCATCGATTTTCATTTTCAGCCTTCTTAGATTCGACGCTGGGAAATTCATTACGGCCTCAATGATCCCATAATTTCTTTTACTGATAACTCAAATTTCGGCGGATTTAAAGTATAATTCATTATCAATTGTGTTCAAGATTTACAGCAATAGTGGAGTAATTCAGTAATTCTATTTTATCATAAGTGGAAACTTACGAGAGATATGCCATTTTTTCACGGGTTTCTCCAAGAAATTAATTCTAAAAAAATCTTCCAAACTTGTTGAAAACTTTGAAGTTGTAATGACCTTAAGTTTTTTATCTTGGAATTAGAACGAAGTTTTTCTTTATAAACTAGTATAATTTTACTGCAGGGAAATGCATTTTAGCTGTGTGCTATAAGCGAAATAAGGAAATTCTGAATCTAGATGAACCATTTCACTTCAATTGATGACATTTTTAATAATTAACCTGAGTGTAATTCGGGGTATATAATGGGCTAGATTGTATTATTGTATGTACAATGTATGTTTATATTGTATGTACAAGAACGCATCTCATTGGAAAAATTCATTGACTATAAAATAGTATTACCGTTTATAATAAATAGCATTCTCTTGGTTTTTTCGACTTAATATCTACTTTCCAATTCCCATTCTTTCTACGTTCGTTGGAATTTCTTTTTTTGTTTCCAATTAATTCGTCATCCTCAAGTCTTTCTATTACTCACTTATTAATCTGAGAGATGTAAACTGCCAGCAGATCTGATTTATCTTTGGGAGTCTCTATTTTTTCTTCATTGTAAAACGTTGCGTTAACTTTTTTGCGCTTCGAATCGATTAAGCGAGCTACACGTGAATAATTCATGAAGGAGAAAAGAGTTCTAATACGATTTGTTTGGAGGTTGCACTCTCTCTCACATAACGTAGTATCCTTTCCTGTAGTGCCTACATTAGAGTACTTTAATGACTTATGTCTTCAAACTTATGAACTTCAAATGCTCTTCTCAGCCTATTTATCATTTCTGATCTAGAATAGCAGATTGATAACATCTGGATAATCCCCGTTGTTGACACAGCTAAGGTAGATAACGCTAAATGTTAACTGGCGATTATACATACATATTGTTTCCTAATTATTTTATTCCGTTCTTTTCATTTAAGATATTCGCTATGCTAAAGAAAAATTAGCTACTGCATTCCATTTATATAATCAATAACATACATATGAAATACAGAATGAGTAAATGAAAAAAGAAAAGAAATTCATATGACCAGTGTAATGCGGTTGTTATACGTTGTTTCGTGCATTGAGGAAGGATTAATGAAGGCGAAGTAAACATAATTTTTAAAATATAGTGGATAGTGGATATATAGTGGATATATAGTATGAAAAAAGACGTTTCTGAAGCTAAATATAGTAAAAACCCGTTAAGAAGCTTTTCGGGGAATCGACTGAAAAACGCGCTATATGCAAGATAGCGTTTAAACAGTGATATTCCAAATTTTTACTTCTTTTTCACTGTAAAACAAAAGAGAAGGGTTTTTGGCCCTCTAATTTTTAAATAAGTGCGTTAAACCTTAAAAATGAAAAGAAAACTTCTTTAGTTTGCTTAACTTGCTACATCGTTGGATATCTAGTGAGTCCAAGAACCATTATTCTGTAATATCGGTTGTTTCTCGCCTTATTTTTTAAGAGTGGTTTCATTTCCACAAAATGAGAGCGTTTTCCTCCATTACTAAAATTTGGCCGTTTTTACTCAGCAATGAAGCAATATATACTCGATGAAGACAGACAATTAGCTATAGCAGGATGTAGAGAGAGTTAAGTGGTATATAAACAATGTTTTTATTGTGAAAGACGCGGTTTGCATGCTCACCGCTGAAAAGAAGAGTACGATTGATATTTAACTATGAATCTCTATATTAAGTAGAGAAAGAAAATTAGCAATAATATCGAGGAGCTTAGATGGACAATACATATAAGATATCTCCTTACATTTGTCCGTATATAAGATGTAGTATGAAATTAAAATATAGATTAAGTAAGTAAATCGTGAGAGATTTCGGTGAGACATGGTGGAAGTCCTTCATGATCACACACAGAGACTCACTAGGTGGAGTCCACAAAAACGTTTTATTACGAGACCTAGGTTTCGTTATGGAAAAACATCTTCAGGTGATTCTACCTAATGAGTTTTTCTTTGTGTATGATAAGTAAAGCGTGTTCGAAATTCCTATATATATATTATTATATTTTAGGATTCTGAAAATGCACGTTGACAGCGCGTTAACCTTTAGTGAAAATGCTTCAGGGCTCGATTACCGGTGGGTAACCATATGAGATTCTGTCAAGGCACTTTTAGAATTACTACTATTATTTTCTAAAATTTCAGTCTCTTTTTGGAAAAGTATGTTTAGCTGACTTTATAAAATTTCCTCATGCGATACCTATGCTGTAAGTCAAAGTAATGATGCTTCAGTTTATAAAATTCAATGGCACTCAGCACTTAGAAGAAAATTCCATTTATTTTTGAAGGAATATTATTTTCATCTTCTTTAAGAAAATTATATATTATTTAAAAGCAAATTTCTCCAAACATTCCTCATGTGAGATCTATGCTGTAAATAAAAGTTATGATGTTTAATTTTATTAAGTATCAACGGGGAAAATGACCACACCATTCAGACCGGGAAATTCCATTTATTTATGAAGGACATCAACTTTTGCGGCAAATTGTAGCAAAAAAATCCACTGAGCCTCTTTGATACTTCCTGGTCCTATGGATGAAACAAGTTTCTTTTCTCTAAGCCTCATCCTAAGCCCCCATTACTTATAGCTGACAAATGATGATAGCTGGGTGATGATGAGGTTGATTTTGGCGATGACTGATTTTTACGGCCTGATTATGACCTTCCTGCCGTAAACCTGAAAGGGAAAATCGGACAAACACATACACAACTATTTTCTGATAAGAAAATCCTGATCAGCCGGGATTCGAAACCGGGGCCTTTGGGGCGAGAGCGATAGCGCTTAGCACTCGGGCACCAAAAGGACAACGTTATAAGAGAAAAGACTAGATTAAGAAAAGAGAGGTTTTTCTATTTGAATTCATTAAATTGAGCAAGTGTATTAATTTTAAAATTGCTTCGGTAGATGAGGTCATTTCGTCCCGATAGGGAATCAAACCCACGACCACTTGCACCGAAGTTGAACGCGCTGCACACTTCCCAACCCGGGATTACATAGGGCTTATTTAGAAAAATTGCTGAACCGTATTCTGCTGATAGATTTTGCCTATAGTGAAGTTTTCCCAATAGATAACTTTGCTTAATAATTATAATTTTATGAATCCGACGACATCCAAAAGCATGCAAGGACAAGTCACTGTCATTAGTTGCATTGGAATCGATTAACATATAAACTAATTGCTAAATACATCAAAAATTATGCATTCTATCACAACTGATTAAAATAACAACTTTTACGTTTTATTACCATTATTAATTTTTAACAAGTACAAACATATGCTGGAATGCTATTACAAATATTCCTTCTCAATGGAATCGGTAAACAAGCTCAGTAGTCCAATGGAATAGAACAACGACGGAGAAGTTATTATCCGCCTTGCAAATCCCTCACCTTAAGGAGGAAAGTTTTCTCTCCGTCGTCATGTAGCTCACGAGCATTTAGAGAGCAAAGAGGTCAGTAAACGTGTATAAAAGCGATGTGTATTGAATGTTGATTGACGTTAATCCCCACGCTGCCGGCGCACGCGCTAATTCACCTCTCGGGAGAAACATTTGACTCGCCGCGTGTAATGAGAGGAAACTTTTTCAGCCTTATTCGCAAATCCACTTGCTGATTCGATTCTACATTTGCCGTGCTTGACACGCGCGAGTATTTATGGCCCCACGAAGATAATCGACAAGGAAAAGTTTCTTTCTCTTTGAGAGAGACTTCTCTAAACTGGTTTAGACGTGGACGCCTCTCCAGTAATGCAGTCGTTACGGAACGGTGGCATAACCAAGGGAATCTGACCTAAGTTTTCTACATTGTTTACAGATATGGGCCAAGTTTTAGAGAGCTGTGGAAATAATACGTCAATTCGATAAAATAATCGACAGTTTAATTGCGTCATGATGAAAATTATTTACTTGATATCGATAAAACAGTTAATGCATGAAATTTACGAGTACCACGTACTACGCTGAAAAGAATTGCAATTAATCTTCCTCTACCAATACTTAGCTTTATCATCTGAAAATTTTCCTCAATAAATTCCTCATCAAATATGCTTGACTACACCAAAGGACCGTGAGACCATATACAAGAAATAAATAACTGATGATACAGAAAACAGACCGACTCCATCATTCAATTGAAACAATTCGCTAAACTTTTATTTTTTCGTTTTAAAGAATTCTATTCGTTTGCTAGAAGAATAAAAATCGGTATGTATGTACTAAGATTTCATTCTTTGGTGTTTTTCTGAAAATAAATCACAGGGAAGGTTACCAAACCTTTCGCTTAAATTGAACTCACAGCATAATTAGCAAAAGAAATAAAAGGATAAAAATGGAATATCAACAGAAATTTTTATTCCCTCGCCGTCGATCGACAGCGAAAACGGGAAAGAAAATATACCGTGATTACAAAAAGAAAGTTCTTACAGAGGAAGTAAAAATGTAATAAATAATACTGAGGTGAAAAAAATTATGTATATTTTTCGTCTTTGACCAACAGCTAATAGAGAGCGAAGAGGAAAAAGACTAGCACCAAAAGCAAGAAGTTTTGCTAAATGACCTAATAAATATATTAGTTTCGACAGAACCATTTAAGTTGATTGAGATTATATGGTACTAAGATTAGGTGTATGGCATTTCCTAGAAGAGAGAAATGCAAGTTTCTAAAAGTATTATTTTTTAAAGTGTTCCGACGATTGAGGCCGTGTCACACGTTCACCGAGAATCGAAGCGAGACAGCGGTTTTAATTCATAACGTAAAATAATCCAAGAACACCCTAAGAAGCAACCAAAATTACTCTTTATTACATTACATATGTATTCCTACATATATATTATTGCGTTCTTATATTTTAAATATATTTAATTTAATAAAGAATTATACATATTTCGTTAAAATAGAAAAACTTTCCATATTCGAAATTTATTGGGGCTACCGAATATACAAATTGGAAGTGCGTTTGCCTTCGGTGATAGCGATCCCAGGTTCGATTCCCGGTGACAATTCATATGTGCGGAACGACCTCAACTGTCGAAGCACTATTTAACAATACTACACTGCTACTCGATATTTATTATGGTGAAAACTCAAAATGGTATTCCTAAAATGTATACACATGTTAGCTTACCCAAAAGTTCGTCCTCATTAGAGTTTGGTTGCTTAGTGTTTACGTTGCTTAGTATTTATGTTAATAGAAAAGTTTGCATAATGTTCTTATTATGGTAGATATTTCTCCTTAGATCCCACTAGTTTTCTTCGCTCCCCTAAATTCGCTCGTTAAGAATTTTCTTCGCTCTGCTAAATGACAGCAAATTACACTAGATATTGCGGAGAAAAAGCTAATTTAGAATTTCTGCTAGGAAACAAATAGAAGAACTATTTTGCGGATGAATTCACTAGTTCAGAATGCCAATGTGTTGTTCACAGTTGTGGTGCGATGCGATAACCATGCGATGAAATTGTAAATTCAGCAAGTTTAGAGCTGCAGTGGAAGTAGAGTCTTTAATACAGGAGAGTGGCGAGAAATAACTTTTCATTAAAAATCGGACAATTTAAGTCCTATAAATATGAAACTGAGCAGAATCATCAATTTCGTTAATATTTTTGTCGACGAATTGCTTTTCTTGATCTAAAGATAGACAGATCGCATTGAATTATGGGCCCAAATTGAGAATGTGGGGGTGAGCCAACTGGCATCTGCTCACCAGTGCTACGAAAGTGCCAGAAATATTTGCCAAGGAAAGCAATTGGCCCGCTTTTGGTTTTTGCTCTTTAAATTCCATTCATTGTTATGAAAAATTTCTGATAGAATTGCACAATGCCTTTGACAAATTTGGGAAATTCTTGTTTAAGATTATTCATCACTTTGTCCGTAAGGAGAATCTATGTTTGTTTTTACGCTCATTCTTTTCATATATTTAAATTTTCAGCGAGTTCAGGACAACCATAATACTTCCTGCACCTTTGTAACTGTCATAAAGTAATGGAAAATTACCATCCAACTTAGTATGACTAGAAAAGGATTTCCTTTATTAACATTCTAAATTAATGCGTTTGTGAAGGGCTTTTATATCAAAGTGATATTTTAATATCATTCGTTAACCATAGTGTGCGGTAGCCATGTGAATAACGCGTTCGCTTTCGGAGAAAGTGATCCCGGTGGGGGCAAAGATGTTTACCCAGCATGAAAACAATTGGGAAGCTACCTAATTTAAGAGGATTTCATTTCCGGCCTGGGAAAAGCCTCTTTAGGTGGTGGAGTCGATGCGCTGACCACATGTCACCCACGGGGAATATAGTTGCTTTAGGACAAATCCCACATAGCGATATCGCGCTATGGACTTAACTTTATAAGCACAGAAATATCCAAAATGACTCTTTCGGAGGACATAAATGGTTATTCTCATGCTCCTCATATATTTGTCAGTTTATTCAAAAGTGTTAGCAACGCTTATTTTGACTTAAATATATTTTGTTAATGTCATGTTACATAGCAATATTTAACTAGTTATTTGATTCGTTAATAAGTTACTTGTAGTATCCAATATTTTGAATATTCAGTATTGAAATCGTCGCCATCTGACGAGCAAACAAACAATCGATTTGCTGTTCACTTACTTGGAGATGAAGTTAATAGTCAATAAAGAAAAACTGTGTAAAAGTTGCCATTTTCTTCTTAGTTCTATTTACATTCTACCAAAAGTCGAAATAGCATGCATCGTCACTTTTATTATTTTATATCTCAAGATAATAATATTTTTTGATGGTTGAAGGATTGGTGACTCTTTTAATTTTATAGTCATCAGTGGTATTTTCAACATAATAAGTAAATGGCAGGATAAGAATCTCATCTACAGGGCATAATAAGTAAATGGCCTTCGTGGTTATTTAACGTATATAGCAGGTTACCAGTTACGGTTACGCTGCGTGCATAACAAGAGAGACATGATTAAATTAATTGATTTACCAGTGGGAATCAAGATGGGATAAACTGACTAACCATAAAAGCGGAGGTGTGTGGCAGCCATTCTGATCATCGATGTCTTAGGGCCTGAAAGCTTAATTTTCCAGAAAAAAATTTGCTTAAAACAGGATGATCATTGCTTACATTTGGGTACTTTCGGAAACTTCACCGAACACTCTAACCACTCGGCCACTTTGACGATCTATCAGGATTTCTGATAGCACAATATCTGTACAAATACTCTATGGGAGTGACAAACTCCTACGTGTGTGCATATCCAGAGATGATTTTTTTCTTTATTATAAAGTATGATTGTTTATTTGTGCTGGATCAGTGTTGTACTATATTGTTTAATTTAATTAACTTTGTCTTCTATTTAAACGTAGGGTTTGATTGGTGATTACAATTCAGTATTAATGAATATATATCGCTAATGATAATAAATCGTCCCGATTCAAGAAAATAACACTCTTTCTTTATCAACACGAAGGCGTTCTTCGATTATTTTTCAGTTTGCTCTCTTCCTTTGTTGACTAACTTTCTCCGAAACTATCACGCCAACATGAATCACTTCTCTAAAAGGATACGAATTGTCGTGTTTAGACACGCTTCTAGTCCCTATTGTCTGGCCTGAGCGTAATCGAGCTAATTTATTCTCGACTTATATGGAATGAATTTTGACGCCATCATGTTTAATTCATAAATACGAATGACTCATCTCGGAGACAAAAAGTAGATACGATTCTAGCCCATTCAAATTAGGATAGTCCAACGTCTGACCTGTCATTAGTTAGAAAGTTTAAAATGAAAGGAAGGCTTATGGGCATAACACGTCCCGTCTAAAGTAAATATGAAGGACGAGTTTCGAAAAATAAGAGCCCGAGTTGCAAATTAAGATATTACAGTAAACAAACAGAAGAATTTTGTATTCAAAAGAATGAAAACTTTTATAGGAACGGTATTCGCATAACACTGTAAAGCGGAAGATTTTCAGGAACATATATAAAGAAAAAACCCTAACCGTCCAAGATAGCGTTCTTTTAAAGTTATTAAACATAAACCTTTTAACTTCTATCCTCTCCAGAGAGGAAGAATCATCAAATATATTGTTAATCCAAAGATACATGTATGGAATTTTAGTAGATAAAATCTATCAAATGGACCTTTATTAGAACATTCAGGTTTCTATTTTCACTGTTTAAATGCCTGTCTTTATCAGAAGCCTCGAAAATGTAGTTTAGATATAGATCCTACGGTTTGTGTCTGTTTCATCATATGTTATGACTATAACGATCACACTACCAAAGAATGTATGAATGCAAATCTTTAATTCATCAATGACATTTAATAGCACAATTTAAAATATTATTACATGAAAAGTGAATTTGGTTGATTAACAACAAATTTTACCATTGTCCAGGATATTATGGCAAGGACGAAATGTATTCTATAAGTGTCTTACGTATACATGAAGTACGAAATATATCTGGGACTATGAAGTAGATATAATCAAGAAATAGTGTAAAATATTTTACTTCAAAGGTAAAGTGGTAAGGTAAGGTGTACATTTGCTGAAAATTCGATTACTCCGATATCATTTTATTTCTATAATTATCTGCTTCCGTGATGAAAGTGCCGAAGTCAATTTACTAAGATCTTCACAATTTTCATAAGTGTACCTGAGAAAGATAAGTAATTGACTTTGAATAAGTAAGTAATTTGAGATTGATTTACAAACGCTATCACTCACGGATCAATGATCTAGAACCTTGCTAAAGAGGTAACATTTTGGATAAACTTATTTTCTATACTTCTGAAAATAAAAGTAATTAAGATCCTTAGTTCCCTGCGATTAACTTTAAAATGCCACATTATTTTGAAGATACAAAAGATACAAAGTAAACAAGTAGTAATGGTAAATAAGTAGAAATAGTATTACACTTTTAGTAATACCGTTGGTCTGTGGTTCGCATTCTCTTTGCAAGTCCATTTTGCAACCTTTGAAAATTCTTCATGGGAAGCAATTGTTCTCGCCACTCTAAGTAAGCCAAGTTTTAATTTTTTAGGTAAAAATCTTTTTTAAGATACATTTGGGACCATCAAATATAATATGAAGAACAAAATTGGTTATTAGGAAAATAATTTTTGATATCTGAATCTTGATTCATCGAAGTGATATTAGATTATTATAATATAAATTATCTATCAACTAGATTTAAAGCTCTCTCTTTCATGCTATTTTTACGCTTAAAATAGGAAAGAAAGCAGAATGTCTACTATAAATATCAAAAAATAGGTGACATATGTTCGCTTGAAATGCGCAAACGGGTAAAGGTGAATGTGTAAAGAAAGAAGAGGAGGGAGAAGCAAAGAGATAAAAAAGAAGTTTGGAACAGCGAGTGGTTGGCAGGTAAGGCCCCTTCGGAAGGGATTTATGTAGTGGTGTGTCCATATAGAAAGGAACAAGGAGGAGGGCAGAGATATGTTTGGATTCGAACGAGGAGCAGAGATGGACAGAGGAAGGAATATGCTTTATGATGTAAACCAGTTTATTAAGAGAAAATGGTAGGTACTACAATAATAACCTCTCTACTGATCCATGTGGGGAAATCAGAGGAATACAGTGACAAATGCAGTACATATGCATAAAAAATTCCCTCTTAGAGGCTGTCATTCATGACTATTTAGAGAAAAATAAGGGAAATACAGTCTCACCTCTATAGCTCCAATCTCAAAGGACTGCCGAATACCTTCGAGTTATCGAAATTTTTACTTAATGCGGTATCATGTTATCGAGGTATCCACCCGGGATATTCGACTTATAACGGTTTTCTGTTTCTATTAGGGATATCCAAAAAGTAAGTTTCCCTATTTTTCCTCTTGGAATGGGATTTTGATAGTAGAAAGACACCCGCATAGTCTTTTTAGATATCTTATTGTAGCTCTGACTATGATTGTTTTCTTGAGTCACGAACTTGAGTTGAGATAATTAGTGTTCCGAGAAAGAAAAATTAAAAACGTTGGAAAGTATTCCTTCAAAGAATGAATTTCCCTTTATATTTCGACCATTTAAGTTTAAGGTAATTAAGGTATATTAAATTTTTTATGATGCACCGGTAGAAGTAACGTTGACGATAGTAGGAAATGCTGCATTTGGCGCTGCTAAGATTTGATTGGTAACCTAATCTGCTATGTACAAAAACACCCACGAAGCAAATCGATTACATGTTTGCAGCCAGTCGACAGATGATGATTTCAAATCGAGTCCGTATCTCCGTATATGTAAACCTCGTCCAGGACGTAAATCTCTGCTTCCGATCCCGAAAGGAATTTATCGGGAATTGACACGAGCCATGCATACGAAATACTTTGTTAGAGAAGATGGGAAACGCAAAGTCGGCCGAAGAATAGGAATTTATTTCCAAATTACGCTCATCGGATGGACAAAAATGAAAAATATCCGAACTCGAATTCTTAGAATTTTTCTATAGGAAAGAAACTCCTCAGAATAGTTAATGAGGTGATGTAAAATTCCCTTTAGGGGGAAATGAAGATGTGACAACTTGGTTAAGCCATGAGAACTCGAAGACGAATGTTGAAACGTTCATGTCGTTCAATGGATATCAGTCTGACAGACGTTTTTACCACTGGGGGAGGAAATTTGTATTTCGAGGTAAATAGGAGTAAAATCATTCATGCTAATGGATTTAATAAAAGTTCTGAGTTAATAAGAGTAGCGGAAAAGCCATATTTATCGTCGTCATTTCCACTGTTTAACTGACAAAATAAACAGAAAAGCACTCATTAATTAAGGCAATGTCTTTCTGGGATGGAATAAAAAATTGATAAATAACTTCAGAAAAACAAACGTAAAATTTAATAATAAAAAACAAAGAAACAACAACAGAAAAATGAGAATGGTTCGATTTTGAGAAATCATTCTATCGCACCTTGGTTCTAAGTTAGATAAATTCTTAACTTCAAAGCTATTGCCTTGGAAAAATTCACAATTTTCACTTTATTTCATGAATAACGAAAATCTTACTTGCAAAGATAGGATGTAACAAACAAATTCATCTACATCTACATCTACATCTGTACCCTGCAAGCCGCCTTTCGGCGTGTGGCAGGGGGTGCAAGCACCAGGACTCTATTTGCCCAGTCGATTATTTTCGCGTATTGTTCTGGGAAAAAAATAATTCTTGAATCGACTGGTTTTAGCATCTATTTCTCTGATCTTTCTCGCTGGATCAGAACGGCCTATATAGCAAGGAGGGCGCATAATCTCGGCTACATCTTCTATGAACGTGCTTTGTCTGAATTTATCAAGTAATTTAAATCTCTGATTGAGCCTTCTTTCTTCTAAAGATTCCCATCCTGCCTCCTTAATTCGCCCATCACTTACAACGCATCATCATGCGATCCAAGAAATATCCTATATAAAGGATCAGCGGACTCCAAATAAAAATAGAGATTAAATCTATCATAGTTTAGAGACAATAGTTAAATTTAACTTCGCGATTATTATAAGTATATGGAATGAGCAATATCTTCGCATTCTAACATTCATATCGCAAATTCCTTCCACATCTAGTGGAGGGGAATCCGTGCGTTGCGGATTTATGCTTTCGGAGAAAATAATAATGCTGCGAGAATAAATCATTGGTAGAAATGCGGCCGTAGAAGAGTGAATGGGGGTAATGATGCATTGTGTCGCTAGAGGCGCTGAGGTCGAGGCGGACTTCATTATGGTCCATTGTCGGTTGGATTTGGGAGGCGCGCGTTTGATTTTAATATTTGCATCAAATGAAGCCGCTTCGTCCATCGGAGTCTTAGGAAGACCTCTTGTACAGCTCTCTATTCGAAAAGTATGACGCTCAAATTCATTTACTCACTCAAGAACGCTTCGGATTATTCTCGGATATTCTATCGGACGAGTAGAAGTATAGAATGTGAGACGGAATTATCTCCAGAATAATGACCTCAGTACTTAGTAGAAGAGATGTTTCAAAACATGGTGGTTAGAATCTATCATATATAAACTGAATGTCGAATATAATTGAATTGATGCAAGTGATATAAAGAATAAAAGATGGGACTGAGGCTAGTTGCTCGACATTTTAGAGCAGGCTAATGGCGCATTTGCCAAAATTCTCACATTATGTGATTGTAACAGAGTGAGAGAGAAATCCAGTATCTTATATAAGTTGCATGTACACGCACAGAAACACAACCTTACATACATAATAAAACACACCGATGAATTCCAGAGCCCATTCCTCATATTTTATGGCTCATTGTAAAGGTTTTTAAGACGCATCAAGAATTAAAAATATAATTCTAGAAGCATGAACTCTAAGAGGTTAGCCGTCGCTGTTTTAAAGGAATATATTTTCTTTGAGAGATTCAATTCAATCAGATTCGATGAAGGAGGAGCAGGTAAATGTTGGCTCGATTTTATTTTCATTATTTTATGAAAGACGAAAGGCTTTTTGAAGTATAATAATTTAGTATGTAAATTTTTACTCACGAAAAAGGATTATTCTCCGATCTAAAGATGGTTGAATGTAGAGCAAGCAGGTTTGGAGATGTCTGACTCGACGGCAGTTTTCCGACCATGATAAAGTCACTTTGTTTTGAGGGTAGATGACTGGGTTACTAACGGAAGATATTGAAAACGTTATCGGGATCAGTTAAAAGTATCAGTTATCATCGTTGACGAGATAGTTAATTTTATTATTCCAGTTAATAACATTCGCTGACTCCAAGAGAGAAGAAAAGCGTCACAAGAAAATAATCGTCACAACAAATACCTATATCTGGTTGTATTTTCCTTTTTCTCTCTTTGGATTATGCTCTCAAGGGCTTTGGCTGGAGGAGAACTATACTTCAATAGGTCTCAAATGTCAAGTGGGCAGCTCTTCCGTCTTCGGTGAACCACCGGGTTCAATTTCCGGTGGGAGCCCACGTGCAAAATGACTTAAGCTGTCGAAGCACTTTAAAAACTACTATTAAAACTAACTATGCCTTGTACGATATCTTGGGAATAAAATTCGCTTTATTTCAATTAAATCATGCTCTTTTTTACTATTTATATATGAAGTCTTTCTCCTTTCGAAGTATATACCCTTCCAAATATTTCCTTTTATAGCTACAATTCAGTTACCCGTTTTCTCAGAGTCCAGATTTCTTGTATTTTTCCCGTTGGTTGTTGATGTTTGCATAATATAAACAATATGAGGAGTGATTTGATGGAAAGCCATGGTATCAAAAATAATCAAAGATCAGATAGTTTTGAAGACCACAATTTTTTGTTTTTTACATTTTTAGTCTTCATAATGTCAATTATTTTATGGCAGTTATTTGATACAGTTAATGGATTGTCATTTGAAGTCATGCTACATTATCTTACATTTAAGCATTGCCATCGGTAAGTAGCATCCTGTTATATTCCAAGGTGTTCTAATTAATCAATATTACGTCTATTGTTATATAATTTTACTTGCATTTTCATATGATGGAAAGATAATCTATAGAAAGAATAACTTTGCTTCTGTGTTTAAAAACTAATTACTAATCCCTCGAGCATCTACGTAAGTTAATAGCTGTAACAAGGGTTATTAAAATGAAAAAAACTACATAAAAACTTTTAAAACGATCCAATTCAAAGCATTACATCGATGAATATCCATTTCACTCTCCATATCGGTTACTACCACTCAAATGGTAAAAATGCAGTTTAAGACGCTTTGCTATCTGCTTACAGCGCGGATTTATCCCTTCTCTACAAGTATTGCGACCCGTTATCCTTTTCTTTACCTGATCGACCGAAAATAGTTTACATTCTCTTTCCCTAATTATCTATCTGATAAAAATTGCTTCTTTTTGGAGAGGAAGATGAGCAAAATTAATTAATAGCGAAGGAGGTCGCTGTCTTTGTTCGAGAAGCAGACCATTCCTAAAAACCTTTCCGAGAGGGTATTACGTAATAATAGTTTTTTTCAGACTCTTTGTGTGTCTACAGCTGTCTTAAGTAAAGCAAACTAAGGAAAATTCCTTTTTTGTTTTTTAGGGCAAAGCTTAGTTAAATCTTAAAGAGCGAAAAGTCCCTTCCCTTTTAGTTTTTGACGAAAAGAAAAACTTGAAATTCCAATTACGCTTTCCCGCATATAACGCGGATTTAACTTGATTTCCTGTAAAACGTCTAAACCGGGATTTACACTATATTAATTTCTTTCATATCAACATGAGTATCAAACGTAACAATGCAGGAAAGTCAGCACAGGCCAAATGAGATTGATATGAGAATTGAATGTGAAATATGATGATTTTGATATTGAGTTACTTTTTAATGAATTTTCAATGTTCATATAATAACAAAAGAAGGGCTTTTTCACAGATAACTGCGTTAAGCCAAGAGATAAGGCTGTAGGGATCAGATAAAAGCAAAAAATCGACCTCACTTTATGGTGGGATGCTAATGATGTCCCACACTAAGTCCTGTTCTCAATTGTAATTTAAAACAATCTCCTCTGGGATCTGCAGCCTCACTCGCATTTATCGGGCGCTGATGTGGGGGTGTCTGGACCCACTCGTGAGAGAGTAGTGAGGTGTGTAAGGAAAATATGGGTGGAGAATAGGTGAAAGTCAGAAGAGGTGAGAAACACGAAGAGAAAAAAGTCGATGGAAAGAATGAAGACATTCCGAGTTTAGAGGAAGATTAGGCAAGGGAATTTAGATATCTTCACATACACACTCAACGTATTTGTTCAACTTTCTTAGATGGCGACGCTATTCTCGGAGAACGACTTCGTTTCACCGGAATTTCCAAAAAAATTATATTTTAGCTTAATATCTCCAATTCTCTTTTTAAAAAGTACATCAAAGATTGTAGAGTGGCATACGATGTTTAATAACGAAACACCTCTAATGAGATACGAAAGAAAACATAATTGTCAATCAACGAAGGAAAGCAGAACGTCATGTTTTCAATTTCAAGGATCAAACGCCAGAGATATCTTTAGTGTATGTTATGTATAGACAGTTGAAGAAAAACTTATTTTTTACGAGGAATGATTTATTTAAATATTTCTTAGTGATGTCATGATATGTGTATTTTATGAAACTCATATTTTATGCAATATTTTGTAAAGCTACCGGATTGCTAGATAACTTACGTATTCTGATAACATATAAATTGTTTTTGAGGACCCTCCGTGGTGAAGGGTTAATCAATGGGGTTGCAGAATCTCTCTCTCACAATTAAATCAATTTAGACGAAGTTTTCCAAAAGCTTAACCCGATGAGATTTCGGCTCCTTGGACAAATATAACAGAGAGATTTCATCTCTTCTTCTTTGGAACCTTAAGTAAAATTGAGTAAACGCGCCCAAGACCGAAATCGGGCACATTTTACGCCAACCTAGCGTAAGTTTAAATTAATACACTCTTGTAGTCAAATAGATTTCAGTCTAAGGATTTCTTGTAACGATACGTGTTGCTTAGAAGTGTTTGGGTATAAAAGAGAAGGGTATAGTTGAGATAAAGCGGGGGAGAAGAGGAGTGAGAAGAAAGGAAAAGTGGCTCCACAGGTGGTCGCTTGCCCATAGATATCTTCTCCCATGCAGTAATAGACTCGCTAAAAGGGACGTCTTCTCCTCTACCAAAAGCAGACTTTCAAGACGGATATTCATGTAACATTCGCAACGAGAGAACGTGGTGGGCGGTGGAGTACATACATCTCACGAACTTCTCAATGATTTTCGTAATTTTGAGTATCATTGGAAGTAGAGGAACATATTCGCGATAGAACATTATAGCAGCTCGTTGACATCATTAATTCCAAATCTAATTTCATAGAAACAACGCCAGGAACTGATACTGTTTCTCATGTGATAAAAGAAATTGATAATTTTTCTATCTCGTATTTTGGAAAAGAATGGATAAATACGCTGGATATTACAGGCCTTAATGTAGTGATATCCCATAATGAATGAACGAAAGATAAAACATTTATGTATACAACAACACAAAAGAGTACACAATATGTGACCTAAGCTTCAGAGCATAGTATAGCCAGATGATGGCGATATGCTCTGAATAAAGTGTACTCTGTGGTGTTGCATAAAAAATCAGAATGGACTAAGTTTCTTCCGGAAGAGAGAAATAAAAAGCTGCGTGATTCTGAGTTCGCGTAAATCATAGTGTTACAGTACTTGTATCAGTAGATGTAGATTTGTGACTCATAGATCATTTCCTCGGCTGATATTTGGTCCAATGGCGGTGTAAGGAATATTTGGTATCTGCATTGCCGGTAAATATGTTTAAAGAGAGAAAGTAACCATAATTCAATATCCCGGATTTTAAACTGTAAGTTGATCATTTTTCTATCAGGAGAATAATAAATCTTCAAAATCGATTGCGTCTTCCAAGAAAATTGATTTTTTGTTAATGCTAAATTTTCATCTTCAACCATATTTTCTCAGCTCTTGAATTGTAATTTTGCAGAGTAATAAACGAAAAGAGAAAGTATCATAATCTACATCTACATATGTAGATACCCTACAAGCCGCCTTTAGATGTAAGCATATATGCATATCCTGCAAGCAGCCTTTCTGCTTGTAGAAGGGGATGCATGAACGATAACTCTATTATCTTTATCGATTATTTTCGCATATGGTTAAAATGAATTCTTGAATCTATTTCTCTGACCTTCCTCGCTGTAACAGGTTGTGTAACAGAGAGGACGCATAACATCGGATACATTTTCTTAGAACATATTCTCTCTGAATTTATTAAGAAGATCAAGCCTTCGTTTTCATCTTCTTTCTTCGAAATATCCTATCCTGAAGCATTGTTTTTCTCCGCAACTCTTTTAATTTGCGAAAACAATTTTTCGACAGGATCCCATACACTACATTTATGTATCATCAATTCTTGAGGGATTTCCGGTCCTGGATTGAAGTTTTGATTGATTGTCACGCCCTTCAATCAATTTACACCTTGGGGATCGCAAAACGACCGCAAGAATCGAAAGATCAACGATTGGACGCCTTTTGGTGAAATAATGAATTGCAGCTGATCCGTGGGTGGAATTCCATCGGGTGCGACTCCCAAACTGCACTTTGGTCCAAACTGCTTCCAAACAATCGATTAGCCATTTTTCTCTTCTCGGAAATTCTCTTTGGGTGCGGCCTCAACGCCCACGCGTTTTCTCATTCCGAATTCCCTCCTTCTTCCCTCAATTAAAATCACTTGGCTACCCCTTTTACCCATTCTCCTCTGCACTTTCCCGCCATTTAAATATAGTCGTTTGTCTGTCCCTCCCTCTTCTCTCCTATTTATCACCTCATCTTGAATTAAGTCGTGTGTCTGTCTGTCAGGACCTCATCCGGCTTCCCTTCTCTACTCCGCCTTATCCATCAATTTCAACTTCTATTCTTCAATTTCATGCATCTAATTTAACACACTTAATCTATACAATCTTAATGATGAGTTTATACAAATAAAATCTATAAGAGATGTAGCGAGAAGCTATTTAAAAAATAATCTACTACGCTTTCGTGTAAGAAAAAATATTAAATACAGAATTCATATGAGGTCTTCATTCGCTATGAATATTTGTCGTTGCTTTTACAAAAGTATCCTGGGATCGATTTTAGAGACCTTGAAAATACTCCCGCAATAAATACATCTTGATTTCGTTCTTACATATTGCAGATTTCAGTTCTTTTAGAAAATGAAATTAGAAATATTAATAAAGAAAATCTAGATGTGTACTCAAAGAAGGAGAACTAAAAAATATCCATATTCTGAACGTAGAGTACCGCTTTCTATTCGAACCTGGGAGAATTGCAATAAAATAGGAGAAAATGTTTTGAAATTTTTGTAGCCTCACTCTGACGACTAAGGCAATTGTTGAAACCGAGCTTATATTTTACCCCTAAAGAATTCAAGAAATTTAGGCTAATATCAATGATAAGTATTTTAGTCTTACAATTTCCGCATTCTGGCTTAGAAGGATCTCATGCATAACATAGTATATACACATTTCCTAATAAGTTAAATTCCCCCTGCCACACGCCGAAAGGCGGCTTGCAGGGTACGTATGTAGATGTAGATGAAATTAAGTTCCAAAATTTTTGACGGATGATTTTACAAGTAATTAATAAACTTGTTTGCCCCTCTAAGTTTCCTTTCTGTCTTTTAGATGATTTCATTCCAGTTGAAAATGAAAATGACAATATGGAATCTCTGAACATTTTTCTATTTATTAATAAATGATGACGTTTTGTTTATGTGTCCT
The DNA here is from genome assembly GCA_036926295.1 of Pachydiplax longipennis. Lineage (NCBI taxonomy): Eukaryota > Metazoa > Arthropoda > Insecta > Odonata > Libellulidae > Pachydiplax > Pachydiplax longipennis. The sequence continues at coordinate 74,740,075 of JAVFKF010000012.1, forward strand.
GACACAAAAGTCGATGATGTATGCACCCCTGCCATACGCCAAGAGATAACTTCAGCGTACGTATGTGGGTATTTAGAAATGTATACAATGCCGATAGAGCTATCGGATAACTTCAATGTCGCTTAAAGTCTAAAAGTAAAAGGTTCGGAAGGGGGCCTGAAATTTCACATTATTTTTCGGTATTTTTTCAGGCCCATGGAGTTTCCATTAGCAAATTTTCTGTTTCTGCTGAAGTTTTCGCAAAAATTATTTAATAAAGCTTTCGAAAATACCGACGAAACTAAGGAAAAATGGATAACGATCAGGAAGTTGGTGACTTTGATGATAATAATAGTTAATGGCTAAGAAACTCAGTGACTCAGAAAATAAATCAGCTAATTATCCAAATACAGACATTTTTTTTTTGATTTTACTCAAACGTATGTTTGTGATTTAGCTGAATGAAATTTAGTTTCAATTTTCAAGTTGATCAATTACTTCCTGCAGTTATTGGAGTAAAATTTTCATTCAATTTTCCTTTCATCTATCTTTAGGGTACTTTCTATTGCATTACTTCTAGATTCATACTGCATACTATTTTAAGAAATAGACCGTATTTTTGTCGCTCAATCTAATTATTGTGTTCCCTAGAATCATAAATTATTATGTTTTATAAGATTAGATCAGTTCTCGTCATCATCCGCTGTTATTTACTTAAACAATTAACTAATTATTAGTGAATATTATTAAGTATGAAGTTAGTAATAACTTAAATAATTGGTAGTTAAAACTTGGTGTCGGAATGGTTAGCGTGTTAGTCTGCGAAGGTCCCGGGTTCGAGTCGCCGTTAATTGGTATATTCCTGGTTATGGCATGGGTATTGGTATTCATTTGTATTACCTACATCACTGAAAATTGCGAGTAATTGCTGTATTTGAAGTTCGACGAAATAAATGAATGGTTTATTTTCTTTACTCTCCTAATTTCTTCCCCTTCCCTCTTTTATCTCACTCAGTACTACAATTTTTTCCCATTTCCCATTCTTCCTTCTCCCGCTTTAATCCCCATCACGATATCAGCCATTCCATGGGGGCGTGGGTGGATGAAGCTTAACAGAGCCGAGATACAGAGAACAGGTATAATTGGTTGTTGGGACAAACGTAAATGGAGAAGTGGGCGTAAAGAATTCGGAGGCTTCCATTTTTATTATCGGCCGTTTCCTCCAGATTTGGATTCGCAGCGGACTTTCCCTCATCCGGAGGAAGGAACGCTTATATATATTTAAACGTCCGTCTGTGACGAACGTCAAAGATGCTCGTTGGACATGTCAAAGTGCGTGCGGTTGTATAGGAAGAGAAGGGCGTAAGAAGAGAGGGAAGAGAAGATGTGAGTAGGAGTGGAAGATGGAGAGAGAGAGAGGAGGCTGTGACAGCATCATCTATCGAGTAGTAGAGAAGAAAGAAAGTGGGCGGGAGGTGAGAAGGAAAAAGAAACGGTGGACAGGAAGTGAAAGAGAGAGAGAAGAAAGTGAAAGTTAGAGGGAGATGGAAAATTGAGAATAATAGGAAGGTAATTAGATTTGAGAAGAAGACTTGAAAAGAAATGGAAGAAAATGAAAAATATGAGGATGATGTGGAAATTTAAATATGTGATTGAATGTAAAAAGAAGAAAAAAGTGGTGAGAAGTGAAAGGAAGAATCTACCAAATTTAGTTTGTACTGAGCAAAGGAAAGAAGACTAAAGTATAATTAAATACTAAACGCAAAAGAGTGAAATGAAAAGTAAATTTCGATAGAATAAGCAAGAAGTGTTAAAAACAAGAAAAGTGAACATTAATGACGGGAGGAATCGGAAGAAGAACAACCGGAAATTCCTTAGAACCAATTAACTGATAAAAAGACAAAATATACGGTTATAGAACGGCCAGTGATTTACAATAAAGGTATGTTTGTGTAAGCCTTGGAGTAAGTGAAAAGAAAACACAGGCGAGGAAAATATCTTAATGGAAAAAAGTGATAAATAGAAGAAGAAAACTTTGAGTAGTGATATGAGATGTGAAAGAATTGGACGAGAAAAAAGTATGAGAGAAGGGATTAGTGTTAAATAGCTTCGAAGCTGCGGCTATTTCGCACTTGAGCTCCCGCCGAGAATTGAACCCGGGTCCGCTTTCGCCAAGCTAGAACACGCAGCCAACTTGTCTATCAAAGTGAAAGTGAATCGAGGTCGAAAAGTGAATGGAAGTTCTAGTAATGAATGGTGGGAGAGGAAACGAGGATTAAGAAAAGAGATAAAAAAGAGTGGGCGTGAGGAAATAAAGCAAGAAGAGAATAAAGTAGGTGGACGGGGAGGGTAAGATGAAACGTAGTGAATGGCGGTTGGAAATGGAGAGGTAAAGAGGGGGTGAATAGAGTGGAAAGATTATGTGGTGAAAGCACGAGTAGGGAAGGAAAATCCGGATCAAGGAATGTTGTAGTGAGAGGGGTAGATGATGGAGTTAAATTAGACGATTAGGGAGAGGAAAGGAGGGATCGGGGCCAGTTTAAGAAACGAAAATGTCGGTTACTAAGAGGAAAACATCCCTGAATCACGGGATTGCAAGAATTTTAGGAATACATTATCTTACTATAAATTACTGTTCCCTTCATCAGGCTTACTAAACTATTCAATATTAATATAAAAGGAACTTATTCAAATCTTAAGATTTACGTTAAACTAGTTTCTTAACATGTCAATACGTATTTACAACTGCGACCGTAGTGCAAATACGCATTTAATTCATAAGCTTCATTATGAAATAAAAAATATTTCATAAAGAATAGTTTATTGACCTGAAAAACCTGACTGAAACATCCTCGGAACATCAACAGTCATCACGATGGGAACCCAATCAACCGATTGCCTTTGTATCTAAAGCCCCCTCAAACAGGTATCACTAGAGTATAAATATCAAATTATATGTAACAGCTCCATGAACTCTCATTGTTCTTGGTATTCCTTTTTCTTTTCTCATCAAGTTAAATTTAAAAATTTCCTAAAATTCAATGCTACTGTCTACTGATAATAATTATTCTATCTTTTGTGTGTTAGCACATCTTTTTAGTTTATCATCCATATAAAACATATTTGCATGAATCCATTTGTATGTTTGACAGTCAAAGATTCGTTTTGATATTGTTAGGTAAATCAAAGTGCCTAGGTATATTTGTAGGTGATAAAATACAGTTGTTTAATTTCGTCCATATTCCAATGTCAGATAAAAGAATATATCGATAAATCAATCAACTGGAATATTAAAAACAGATATATTATCCCTTTACAAACTTGAGGATAAATATCTAAACGAAATCATTGATTATACCCGTTAATACAACTGCTCTTATCTTCCCTGATTCCAGATTTATCCTTATGAAGATGTTGCTTGAAATAATAATCCCCTAAGTCAACCGCAAACAGTATTGTTTGGAGGAACTAAAGAAATAGTAAAAGGTAAATTTCAATATGAACCTCATATACCCATAGAACGTTTATCGATGAAATTCAACAGTTAGCATAAATACATAAAATTAGATCATCCTTTCAATAAAATTTAATTTGTTTCAACTAGCCGCAAAATAATGCTTCTGATTTGAAGGTTTCCCCGACACTCAAGAAGCATATCCAATGAGTCAGATCAACTGCAGGGTTTAAATCTTTGAAACATCGAGCAACAAGGTTCAGTTGATGGGTAACACCTGCGACAGAAGTGAGACTTCTGAGAAAGATCAACGGATGCCCGTGATTATACGAGTATACGAAGGCCTGAGAACAATATGAAACATTTACGAAATAGGAATTACTGTTGCAGCAGGAGTAAATCCAAAAGGGGCGCTTTTGTCAAAGCTGAGGATTTAAGACCTTATGAACCCAGCTCCATTTAAATCTAAAATGCCATTTTGATATAACAATTGCAGTAGACTTATATTGATCGTAGATACGCTTTGTAGCCAAATTTTTACTCAAGTTCCTTTGTCATATTCTAGATACGTTAATGGTACAACAAAGTCATAAGGGCGGCGGCCTCCCTTCGCCCCCTTTGGATCCGCAAGTAGTCTATAGCAGAGGAACTCCGAGAAAAGCTGGAAAACTTTGACTACTTAACGTCTTGTTCGCGTTGTCATATACTTCCTATCACAAAGAGTTGTTGCAAACCGTTGTACTCATTTTTGAATTTTAGCAAAGGATGTGGTGGTCCTAACGAAATGGGGGAACGGTCATGCACATCCATAGAGCGACTGTGAAGGATTTTGCAAAGGCTACCATAAATTTGTATTAACTACTTGGAATTCTAGAATTAAAGGGTATTTGAACTACCTTTAAAAATCTAAAATGATACTAATGTATCTTTTAGATTTACGCGATACTTAGGTTGAACATGAAATAAAATAAATATAAACGCAAACATCAGAAAAAGGAGCCCAACGGCAGTTGTAAGCTATCTTCCAAAGATGCGAAAGGGAAAGCTAAAATCACGAAGCAGAAAATGAAACTGTGCTGCCATCTATACGAGTTTCCATGGCGACCCCTCCATTCAGGTTTTAAGGGTTTCTCTCGAAGAATAAATAAAGACGACCTTCAGAGGTTTGCGTCGCGGTGGACGATGGGCGAAATTAAGTTCGGATGACGTGGAAGAGAGAAAATGAATCTATCGCGGAATTAGGTTATCCTTCTGCACGTGTTTGGGCATCGTTTCCGGAGGCAACGAATAAAAACGAATTTAACGCTACTGCCAGGATACGGGTCTAATCCGATATGTGGTTTTCTTGAGAAAACGCATGAGTCCTCGGCGGAGATTTTCTCTAATTGGAACTGCATTTTGGGAAGCTTCGCCGTGGAAAATGGCAGCATCTAAAAATCACATTTACTAAGCTATCAATATTCAATTGCGATTGCCTCCCAATGCTTAAATTTACGTAAAAGGAATTGAAATTTTCACTCTAAGGCGGAGAAGAAAAGCGTGCAAGAAGTGAAAGAAATCTCGCAATTAATTTCAACTAATAAAAGCACGTGAAACTATAATTTTGGTTTATTATTAACTAAAGCAATGATAAAATCATTACGCTCACCATTAATGATTTTTTGCGAATATATTATCTCTCAGATTTCTAACTAACTCTACTAACTACTATTTTACTAAACCTTTAGCCATTCTACAATATTCTATGATAATGAAAATTAAACATTAATAAATATTTTCTACTTTAGAAACTTATTAAGATAAAAATGCAGAATTTGAAGTTCTTTAAATTGGATTATAATCAAATGCATAAATGTATGCAAAATCGATAAAGATAATCTTGAGAACTAGGAATCCAACACAAAATTTCATTTCATGAGAATGAAGTAGGAAATGTGACGGCAAGGTAACAGTTTCTGTGAATGTATGAAAAATGTATGTGCGGAATCCAAAGTCTTCCTTTAAAAAATGCGAACTATTCTTCCTCATTTTTGGTAAATTAAAAACTTCATCTTAAAAGTTTTTTCTTTCCCTGTAACTCAGATCTTTAGCTGCTCTTAAAATATGAAATATAATAATAATATATGATGAGGGGTAATAAAAAGTTTTGCTATTGTAACAAAAACACTTAGGAAATTATGGGGAAGAGAATAATAATGCTGATAAGTCAGGTTAATATTATTGATTCACAGATAACTAATAATCTTTGATAACATCATCATCATAAATCATGAATCCTTAGCCCATGTAGAGCCCAGAGTAGCTGCGTTTTCTGTCTCATCTTTCATCAATAATCGAACTCAGGACTGCTTTTATCAATGGCAACCTTTTTCCCTATTCACGGCGGCAATACAAAATATCAGTTATAAAAATAAAATATGCCTAATCGATGAATAAGAATAAGATATTCATAGATAATAAGTCCAAAGTATGGTTGATTATGATATGATAAAAATTAAATTACAGGTGTACAAGTAAATGTGTCAGTGATTGGGAGAATTCCAAACTTTCGGAAACTCCCAGTAGTTAATGAAGAAGTCGAAGGAAATTCATCGAGTGTTTTCACCGATCAGCTTTCAATTTCGAAACATTTGATTGAAAATAAACTCAGAAGATTTCATTTCAATCATGCTAATTGCAGAGGCGGATCTAAAATTTTACTTACCAAGAGGAGAGGGGATCTGAGATTATTTTCCTATGAAATCACCTCCAATGAATTTTAAATGTCCTTTTGCCATGGTAAATGTAATAGACATAAGGAGATCATTCACTATCCGATTTTATTTTAAGCCCCTTGTCATATCCTAGGCATATTGGTGGTACTACTGAGTTATCCCTTCGCAGCTCCAGTGAATCCGAGCCAGAGGTGATCGGAAAGAGTTTCATTCATGAAAACGAAGGCGATTTTTCTCCTAAGGCAAATTCACGAGATCTGACTTCCTAATCTGCGCAAATCCCATGAATTTTACATTCCTCTTCCGTCTTTACCTCTAAAACAATAAATCTCAAGCGGCGCACGTTGAAAGAATCGTAAGAAATTACGTTTGGGTGATCTTCTTGCCTCCCCCTTGTTTAGCGCCGCAGAAACTCGCTCTTTCCGTCAAATTCCCAGGATCTTGCCAACAGGCACTCCTTTGAGACGCCCACTCCTATATACTATCTAATGCTTTTCGGCGAAACGTTTACATGCTGTTCATTCACTTTCCGGGAGCATGTGTTGCCATTCTTTACTACTTTCCGCGAAACGGTTTAATTCAAGAGGTTGAATGGTGGACGTCGCCCATCTTTCTTTAAACTCATATTTACAAAACATACAAAATAGGTTGTCAGAGAAACAAAGAAAACTATGGCGGAGTTATAGTGGAAAGGTTGCCATAATTGATAATTAAATTTCTTGGATGCCAAACCATAGCTTGAGATTTAGTCATAAACTACGTTATTTTATCAATAATTGGAATCAGATATACTCATTGACAAAATTAATTATTATCTAACGTCAAAAAACGGAGCCTAAATCTTTGAAGGTTAAATATTTTAAGTGGTGAATATTTAACAACGATGCTGTTGGAATTTTGTACATCAAAATATTTTTCTTCTGTCCTACTTAATGAGACCATAGGTTCGTCCTCCCTTAATGAGACCATAGGTTCGTCACTCCCATCGAAGATACACTTTGGACAATATTTCACGTAAGTAATGTTTTCATTGGTAAAACGTCTTACGCATAAGTATAATCTTACGTGCGTTTTTACTTATAGTTTTTCCCTCAATGAGGGACTTTTTTCACTTTTGTTTATGGAAGTATTTCAAAACAGAAAGGAGAGACCGGTGAAGTTATGAGTTAGAGAAACGAAGAATTTATTATTGTTTGAGTGGGTATATAAATCTTATATATAATTAGCGGTGTGTCCGTCTGTCCGTCCCCTCTTTTATCTTGGAAAATATTTGTTGTAGAGCCATGAGACAAACTGCATTCTATTTCTAATATTCAGAAAGTCCTACGAAAACTATTCTCATCTTTATGAAGGCTCAGGTTCGAACCCAGGACTCCATAATACGTTTCCATAAGGAATGCACGTAAAGTTCGTTTTTTCACCCTGCAGGCTTTGTTACTTTTACAGAATTAAATTGCAAATAATGGTCCTAAGAAGTCAAGAAAAGTACCAAACGAAGGTAAATTGAATGAAGAATCTTATTATTATCGTAAAATGTAATTTTAGAATCTACATTACGAGAAATATGACAAAATAAACGAAACTTTTGTAAAATTTCGCCGTAGTAAACAACCAGTCCCCCTGACGACCAAGGTGATTGCTGAATCCGATAAACTCATTCTCCCACAGGAATACACGTGGATTTTAAATCCATACCGAATTAATTGTAGGAAGTAACGTCAGAATTTATGAAATGGAGGCAATTAACTGAGATTTCAGCGAATGTAGACTATGATATTTAAATATCAGGAACAAAATTACAGCCATTTTGGAGTATTCCTTTATCAAACCGAATTGCAAAAGTACATTAATACGTTCGTTTGTGATGATCAAGATGACGAAGAAATATTACGTCGAGGAAGGGGATTATTTTAGAGGGACAGGAAGAATATTTGAAGGTAGTACATTGCCGCGTGCACCCCCCGTAGACCATAGCAGACATTCTCAGGGTATAACTTTTAGATTTATCAACCATTTCATTTCCGCTCATCAGGGTATGTTTTTGAATTTCAAAATTTTGTCGTCGGTCGGGCAACACGACCTGCAAAACATACCAAAAGGAATTAAACTTCCTTTTCTTTTCTTTTAATTTACTTTTCTTTCCCGCTTGTGCCGGATCCTTCGCTCACCCGAACGCGGCAACGCCAGTGTGGCATAACAAAAACTTGTAGGGGAGGTCAGTACATGATTCAGCTATGGCCGTTTCTTCAGGACGCAACTATGCTTCCGCGCTAAGAAATGTTGCAAATTGACGACTGCAGCCTAATCGTTTAGCAAGTTGGATGATTTTGCCCAAATATCCTTAAGAAAATTATGTCAAAATCCAGCGGCCGATAATGCGGCAGATGTAGCGCCATCTTGCGCACCCTTGAGGATACTGGTTATATTTCAAATCTTACGCCAAATACTTTGAATATTGCGGGAAAGTTTGAAGACCAAAGAGTGTGCAGGTATTATTTTATTGGACTGTGTCTTATTTTCGTGAGGTAGTTGATGTCTCTCTCTCATGGACGAGAAATGTAAAGGAAAACTGATGATTTTGTTACGATATTTTTATCCGGTTGCTATTTGCGAATCAGGCAGGATATTTTAGTGGATCCTGCTGTCTTGTGTGTCTTCTCTAGATATGGAGTCAAACACAATAATGTTTTCTTGCAACGATTTATAAATAATTGATTATCTTATCCTAGTACGATGATAGATTATGTGATTTATGTAAATATCAGGACTTTCCAATTTCCAAAATAATACAAAGTTCTCTTCCAGGAGATTTAAACCCCACTGGATCTAAATAATCTCTAATAAGTAATATGCAGTATTTGTGGAATGGAAGTATTAGGAAACAGTTACATTGTAATCTGCCAGTAAATCTGCTTCTGTGTGAATTTGCTTGGGTGTTCAAAGCTCCTTTATCTTCTGCATTCGTATACAAGCTATTAAATCATATTATCAATAACATTGAATGCATAACATATAACACAGGAGTTATCTTTATTAGTATTTACAATCCAAATATTATAAATATCGTTCCTGGTTCATTTTCATTGAATGAAAGATTAAATGCATACCTATATACAAACGGAGGGAGGGTTGAAGGGTCTTGAACCCTTATATTTATCTAAAATCTTCGGAGAGTATAATTTCACTTCTTCGCAAATAGCATTACTAATTTAATCCTACATATATTTTCCCCGTTGAAAATCAATGGGTAATTCTGCTGTGATATATAATTCGTAAATATTTCGTCGAGTAGCCAATACGCGCCTCCCACCTGAAAAGGTCATCTCCATCCTCACTGCACACTCACTGGACTTCAAACTTTCCCACAATATTCAAAGTATTTGGCGTAAGATTTGAAATATAACCAGTATCCTCAAGGGTGCGCAAGATGGCGCTACATCTGCCGCATCATCGGCCGCTCGATTTTGTCTAATTTTCTGAAGGATCTGTGGGAAAAATCATCCAACTTGCAAAACGATTAGGCTGCAGTCGTCGATTTGCAACATTTCTTAGCGCGGAAGCATAGTTGCGTCCTAAAGAAACGGCCATAGCTGAATCATGTACTGACCTCCCCTACAAGTTTTTGTTATGCCACACTGGCGTTGCCGCGTTCGGGTGAGCGAAGGATCCGGCACAAGCGGGAAAGAAAAGTAAAATAAAAGAGAAGAAAAGGAAGTTTAATTCCTTTTGGTATGTTTTGCAGGTCGTGCTGCCCGACCGACGACAAAATTTTGAAATTCAAAAACATACCCTGATGAGCGGAAATGCAATGTTTGATAAATCTAAAAGTTATACCCTATGAAACCCTGAGAATGTCGACATCGCGATTTTTCTATTAATGAAAATATTTTTCATTTATTGTTAATTGAAGGTAATCCTTTAATTATTATGATTGATCAATTATTGTAAAAATCAAGAACACGATACTTTTATGCTTTCGAATAACTTTCGTGGCAAATAAGGCAATTCTACTAAGGAAATCTTCAGTGCGAATATGGGGAAAAATTTTCGAAATTCCGCCTATCAATATCATCCAAGTTTGAACGCTAAATTCAAGCAAAAAATATAAAAAAGGAAATATGACCATTTTCAACTGAAAGGGACCTTTATCTGATACACTTGTGAGTTTTGGAGTCCTTACGAAAATATTTTGAAAATCGACGTTTGTCCGCAGAAACGGGCTCTTGGGACCACTGTGCGATCCTTTGTGAAATCCGCACGTGTCGATAAAAAAGTCTTCTTATAAGAATGGAAAGCTGCATTGTTCCACTGGAGAGGGTGAAAAACTGACAGAGAAGATGAGAAAATATCCAGCATATATATGATATGCAACATACAATTCTAGAGATTTCTATTGTATACTGTCCTCTTGATATCTCCTTGAATTAATCTCAGGATAAAATTAAACTGAGAAGGGACCAATCTAAATACTTCTCGAAACTTTTCAGCATCCTCCCCAAAAATGGTTTTAATCAGCTGCAGTCCGCTACACAGCGATGTCGATATTCTCAGGGTTTTACAGGGTATAACTATTAGAGTGATCAAAAATTTCATTTCCGATCATCAGGGTATGCTTTTGTTTTGAAAATTCTGTCGTCGGTCGGGCAGCAAAACCTGCCAAACACACCTTAAGGAATAAAAAGTTCCTTTTCTTTTCTTTTAATTTACTTTTCTTTCCCGCTTGTGCCGGATCCTTCGCTCACCCGAACGCGGCAACGCCAGTGTGGCATAACAAAAACTTGTAGGGGAGGTCAGTACATGATTCAGCTATGGCCGTTTCTTCAGGACGCAACTATGCTTCCGCGCTAAGAAATGTTGCAAATCGACGACTGCAGCCTAATCGTTTAGCAAGTTGGATGATTTTGCCCAAATATCCTTAAGAAAATTATGTCAAAATCCAGCGGCCGATAATGCGGCAGATGTAGCGCCATCTTGCGCACCCTTGGGAATACTGGTTTTATTTCAAATCTTACGCCAAATACTTTGAATATTGCGGGAAAGTTTGAAGTCCAGTGAGTGTGCAGTGAGGATGGAGCTGACCTTTTCAGGTGGGAGGCGCGTATTGGCTACCCGACGAAATATTCATGAATTATATATTACTAGCTGAATTGCCCATTATCAAAGCCTAAATTAAGATATACTAGCGGAATTGCCCGCTGATTCTCAACGGGGAATATAGATGTAGGATTTAATTAGTAATGCTATTTGTGAAGAAGTGAAATTATACTCTCCGACGATTTCAGAAGCAGTGGTGGAGTAATACGAAACAGTTGTATTGGAATCTATTAGTAGAGGTTTGCTTGGGATCTATTTGAGTCATTAAAGCTCCTATATCTTCTCCATTTCTGTAAAGGCAACTTAAGTCATAGTACGAATAACATTGAATGAAAACAAATAAAATACTGGAGTTATATTTATATGTATTTACTATCCAAACATTATAAATATTGTACCTGATCCATTTTCATAGAATGAAAGCTTAAATGCATACCTATATGCAAATAGAGGAAGGGTCGGAGGGTCTTGACCCCCTACATTTTTCATCTGAAATCCTTGGAGAGGATAATTTCACTTCTACACAAATAGCATTACTAATTAAATCCTATATCTATTTTCCCCGTTGAGAATCAGCGGGCAATTCCGCTAGTATATCTTAATTTAGGCTTTGATAGAGGATTAAAATAAATAACTCAGAAACTGTTCTTGTCTTTGTGCATGAAAGACTGAATCATCATCTACTAACGGTGCTCAATGGAAATCTTTCTTTCGAATTCTTCATTCATCGAAAACGAAGGGTTCCCATGACAACCGGTAGGTTTGAATCATCATTATGAGTTATCATCTTACCAAAATACTTGAGAGAGAAATTCGATAACGTAAGAAATGAAAAAAGAAAGTATCATTCAAGGAAAATGCTACCAAAAGTCTCAAAATCCGCAGAGATAAAGGAATTAAACTCGTATTTTTATGTTCATTGAGGAAAGACCGTAACGTTATTTTATTATAATAAATACGGTCGTCCGTATTTTGAGTGTTTGTTCAAGAGTTCTTGAGACAATACTCAGGAAATGGTCTTTAAGACAATTACTGTATTTGAAGTCACTCTAGCTTTTCTCCGACGATTTTCGAAATATTTTTCTCATCTAGAAGAATTACCTGAAAAAGGGGAGGTTGATGTGATCGCAAGTAAAACTAACGGGGTCCGACGAGATTTGTCTAAACGAAACCAATTTTTACGAGGAACATTTTCGCGAAAATTCTTCCTCTAACGAAGTTAATTCAATCATCTTAACTTGACTTACAAGTTTTCATAAAAGAAAAATTGCTAAACGATCTATGACTATAATTTCAAAAATTAAGAATTCATTATCACAAGAAATTTCTAATTAAAAGTATAAATCTCTACATTAAATAAGTTATTAAATATATATTATTCGTATTTAAGCTATAATGATCAAGACTAATTGAAAATGTATTGTTTATCTCTAAAATAGTTTGAAGGACTTAAAACGTCGAAGAATATAGAGGTCGGGCAGAATAGAAGTTTCCATAATTAAAAATTCGAGTTATCTATTTAACTAATCGATGTATCCTCATGAGGACAGATTTTTCATTCGAGTTATAAAAGTTTTTGAGTCATTGAGGTTCGTCTGTATTTGAACAGATAAATATATTTCATAACAACACCTCCCTGCACTCCATACTGAAGTAATGTAAACACAGTCCACAATTCAAAGGCTGGTTAGAACCTCATCCCCCAATTAGTTACAAAGCAGATGAGGCAACTAGGCTAAATGAATAGTGAGGCAGTTCGACCTTACTTTACTCACTGTGCTAGAATGCTGTAAGGGGAATAAGTCAACGTAAGTGAAGAAGAATGACTCTAAGAGTAAGACTTTTCGTAGCATTCCCTGAGAGGAGACCTAATAATTAATACCGTTAGTCAGCATCGCTCTTACTTCAGTAATTTTTATAATATCACAGTCACGAAAAAGACGAAAGTACATTAAAAGTACAGTACTCTTATCCTATAAAAAGAGAAAGATGAAGAACATTCTATTGATTATAACATGTTAGCAAAGAAGTTTGCTTTGAATGCTTTTGGAATAGAAAGTTTGAAGTATCGTATTTTGAATTTATTAAAAATCATCTTTTTTCTGATTCATTCCAATCCTTGCTTTCAATAATACCCCTCTGCTTTTTTAGGTCTCTAGCTTTGCGGAATTCGTTTAATTTTTTGATAAACAGATATAAGAAACCAGAATCAGTGACAAAATAGGTAATTTTATAGATATTCTTCAAATTAGGTAGCAGTTATTTCAGACTTTATTTCAACAAGTTTTCTAGAAATAAGTTGTAAGCTATGCGTATGAAATCCATCCACTTCTGTTTTTGAATAATTTATTTGTGGTATTAAGATAAGAATACATTCAGATTATTTTTTTTATTTTACCAGAACCCTAAAATATAAAGACATATGAAAAATAATTACATAATCATGATATGGTGGTAAGACCAAGTAATATCCGCCACTTAAAGCAGCAACGAAAATCTAGTCTTTAATTTATTTGATTTCACGAAGAGGACCAATCAATCTCTGCGAATATCTGTAAGGATATCAGTTAAATGACTCATGGATGAAGGAGATCGAGATAAAAATTTCGCCCCCACGCGATTTGGATGCGCGCCCACGCACTGAGCTGTCCTACGAATCGGACTTCCTTTATTCGCGGTTCAAGGTAAAGTTCTCGCAAATCCAACCGCTGTCCCCTTAAATCCCCTTGCCATCGCCAATCGTTCTCTATCTCTTTCCAAATATAACCCACTTCGGTTATTTTTGCCCCGCATTATGACTGGAATGAAAATAGGATGAAGAGAATGGAGATGCGGCAGTCTTTTTCAAGGCGTGTCAATTCCGATGAAAATTCGTGAGGGGGAATTAGAATGTGGGATGAAAAAGCAGTTCTTTTTTTTCACCTCCGATTGTTCATAAAATTCCCTCATTCTTGCCCAGCAAAGGATGCAACAAGGGTATCGAACCGAAACTAAACCGAAAACTGAAACAGAAAAGTATAATTTCAGTCGGAGTGGAAACTGAATCCGAACTAAAAATTAAAATTCTTGAACCCGAAAACAAAAACCGTTAGTTCGGTTTCAATTTTTGAAAAATAATAAATATTTTACTCAAGTTTGATTGAGGAAAGCTTTACTAAATTTATATTTAGTAAACATGTTACAGTCATGACTTGTAGCAAACAATAATTGAGTTTTATTCTAAAATATTAATTATTCTAATTTTAAATTTTAAGTCAACATATTTATTGAAAGTATAGTAATTATTGAAGTAAAGAAAAATTAATGAAAAAACAAGAGGAATGAAAATAAATTGCGTGATATTAGATTTGTTGATGATATTGTTTTACTTGGGGACTATACTGTAGTAATAAATAACATGTTATGGGTTTCATCTTCTTCGCTTAAGAAACCTTCGCTAAAGGTACACTAGATTGAGGTCCCTGGCTTTCAGTTTATCGATCCAGCTTTCTTTCCTATAGCAGCTACTTCATCTATGCTTCTCTATGTTCAACAGCGTTATTGAATATTTGAGTTTTCCACAATTTAACTGAAGCCAACTGGGAATAGTTTGAGAAATCTCATAAAGTCTCCACGTGACTTATCTGTAATCACTCTTCACTACCTCATGGTCGCACCTCTCTCAAAAGTCAGATATCTCGAGGCAAAGTTTTCAAGAATTTTCCATTACTTTTTCGTTCCGCTCGACGCTAATGAAACTTCGGTTCCGGTTGAATTCTGAGGAGTGGTTCCTGAAGCGGGCCTAACTGATTTCATTGTGGCCTCATCACATTTGGTTCGAAAGCAAAGATTTTTATCTATGATTCTCCTTAGATGGAAGGCCTATTTGGTGGAAACCACACATCAACGGAATCATATTCTCCTCCATTTCCCATCGTGAATTATATCCTCTGCTTAATATTGGTGTATAATCTTACACAACGCAAACCTCCTTTGTCCCATTTCAAAATAATTTTAAATCATGATTCCCTACTCTCTTTCATCCGCATTAAGAGAAGAATGCGCGAATACCTGCTGGATAGTACCACCAAAAGAATGGCATCATATAGAATATATATAATACCAGTGAATTCCTCCGTCAAAATGACAGAAATCGATTAAATTTATAGAAAAATGTACTACTATTATCGCATACATCTGAAGAATTTCAAAATCCCCGTCAAAAATGTCAAGGATTAATTGAAATGCATATGTCTATCATCTGTCATTATCTGGTTTGCAGTAGTCTACTTAACCGTCTTTTTTATTGAATAATAACCATGATGATGAATCGTCATCAGGATGGCCGAGTGGTTAGAGCGTCTGGTTCCAAGCTCCACAAAGTTTTACATTTTCCGAAGATTTATCCAAAAGTTTATCCTCAGTGGTTCTAATCCCGTTTAGGGAAGTTTTTTCCGGAAAATTAAGTTTCAAGTTTGCTAAGAAGCCTCATAAGATGAATCTAAGAAATTTCCATAGCTTGCTTGTTTTAATAAAGCAATTGGTTACCTGTTTCTTTTAATGAGGTGCAATCACATATAGGTGTAATTCATTATAAATGACTTTATAATTTTCGTATATTTCGTATACTCTAAAATGCATAAAATGTTTATTTCAGTTCTCATTCCTTCATACATCACGCGTTGCCACGGCTTAATTATTTCAACAAAGCAATGCCCCTTCCCTACTTATTAAATGAATTAATGGAGTACTATTGTCTCATTTAACTATCCGTATATATCCATACGTTTTTGGGCGTATGGCAGGGGGTGAGTGCACTCTTTTACACTTATTTCTATTAGCAGATAAATATCGATATGTGTTAGGTCACTGATTCTTAATAAATCTTTAAATTTCATATTTTTATCTCGTCAGGGAGTATGTGACTTTAATTTTCCAATATTTCTCTCAAGTGTTTATTACGCGTGTTACTGACATCGGATGAATAAATGTAAACATATCGGTGATTATTATATAAGATTAGATTAGCTGAAGTGCCTGTTGGTTCTCAAGTTGGTTTTGAAGTGCTATTTGGTTGGTTGGTTATCTATGTTAAGTACCCTACTAAATGCGACTCATAAGAAATGGATTAATTGCGAATGTAACGAATGAGATATGGTATTAGTATTTACTCGAAATAGTATCACGATACGGCGGCAATAAACGATTAGGGAAGTAGACTAAATCACCTCCTGCCACACGCTGAAACGAGGCTCGAAAGGGTTCATATATTGATTTTATCAAAGGAAAGGACATTTAGTTGCTTCGGTGTATAGGGATCCATTTGACATATCCGAGTTGATTAAGAAACACTCCATATATTCGTATATGTCCCTGTGATTTTTCATCGTAGCAGCAAATACTAAAATCTCACAAAACTTCCTTCTCCTCATATAGTATATCATTAATTCTTGACATCACCTTTACATGGGCCTAAATTTCTCTTGTATTTTTACGAGAAAATTAACGATCTTGGGTTTAAAAATCGCACCGGTGGTCAAGGTCAGGTTGTTCACAATCTCAAAATTTTAGAAAATTTTAGCTTCTATTTATCGAAATTCTAGTAATTTCAAATAAAAAAAATAGCTGATAATTAAATAAAGAAGCTCAGAAGACAGTTTTACTTCTTCAGAGGCTTGTTCCATTTAGTAAGACTATTCTTTCTAATTTAATTTTCCAAAAAAATAAAGCCTGCTATAGATAAAAATTAAATTTACGTGTATTCTTTATAGAAATTTGACTGCACAATTCTGTTTGAACGTATCTAAGTTAGGGGATGAATATGCGACAGTATTATCTCGTCAACGAGGAAACGTATGCAGTCTTGAGATTATTCATTTTAGAATAATGTGGTTAATAATTCTAAAATTGTTAAGAAAATCTGAATGTTTTATTTATGGGATGACTTTCATATTAATTTAAACTAATTTGTACAACTTTCATTATTCACTGTAGTGTTAACGACACTCAGCATATAATTTAATACGTCAGGTAAGAACTAGCATTATTTTATATTAAAGATATCCTCGAAAGATCCCAAATTCCTGATACATTTTATTTTTACTTTTACTCTTTTACTCCGTCAACTCTGGAGTTTAAACTCCGTGAAGGTTTGGTCCCAACACTCGATCTTCAGAAACCGTAAAAGTCGCGGATTATTTATGGAACATTTCATCGTTGATGCCATTTGAACGTATTTAACGGGTTCGGGTGATAATCGATTCACATTTCATCTCTTGAATCTTCTTTCAATGATAAAACCTCAAGATAGTAAGCCAACCATGGCAGCGTTGTAAGATACCTAGACATACTATATGTAAGGTTTTTGCTATTGAATTATTATGTATAGTCTCGCTAAAAGTGAAGGGATATTTTCTCTTTTTACATTAGTTCATTAAATCTTAATGAAAAGTGCCAACGCTTATTGCAATAATAATAAATAATAATATACGGTTTAGATTTACCTCCCAGAATGAAATGTAAAAACATTTCTTAGATAAAAAACTAATAAAGTTAGCAAGGATGTTTCGTTATAATAGAATAAGGGCAAAGAAAATGAAATTAAACAAAATTGGAATTTTGTGGATAAAATTCTTGACCCTTAATTGCATATGATGAACAAAATCTGTAATCCAAGTTTAATTAAGTGTAGTATAGAAACAAATTCAATTTAAATTGAATGACATCGCATCACTCCCAATTCAACGTAAAAACCAAAAGCAAAAAAACCCTTTATTCAGGTTTATTATTTGACTACTTATATTTCAAAAAATGCCTCTTTCTGAGAAGTTGGGTCACAATTGATATCCATCCGACAGTAAAATATGAAGTGGAATCCCTAGAAATAAATAGTATCTGGATGTTAATATATGTTTTATTTCTGTTAAAAATAAAATAACTCCAGTAAAGCTCGTTGTAAATTTTTGTAATTTCGGTGAACTTTTCCATTAAAATGTCCCTAAAGCCTAAACTCATGGTAACTCAAAAAACATTTAGATTCTGGAGCCAATTCCGATTAATTCAAGCAAGCACGGATGTAAACCTTAAAATAAATCTATGTTGCGATAATAGTTACAAGTAAAACATAGGCTACTTCTGTGATATGACGAATGATATAGTCAACATCCAGTTATAGGTCATTCATTATCATCTATGAGATATTCTACATAAATGAAAGCCTCTGTGAGGACCGCTTTCAAGCGGCTCCCTTGATATCCTCTTTGAATGGCCAGTAAAAGCAGGGGTCAGAGACTTTGCACAGATATATTTGGCAGATGTCTCAAATAAACCGTCATGTTTCATTAAGTGGTGGAGAAAAAGCGAAGACTGAAATAAGGGCTTTGCGAGCCGCGGGAGCGTGTTTAGCGAGTGGGAATCATCGCAGTATGACTGTTTGATTTCTTCTCCAAACAATTTCGGTCGCTTGGGGCGAATAAATTCCTCGGCTGTCACTCATTACGATGATCTCATCAGTTATATCGGACTCGGACGGACCCGTTATAAAAGACTTGGAGTGTGCATATTGGGCCCCTTATCACTTCTGCGAATATCTCCATCCATATCTTATTAATGTATTTTAACGTTTTTTAAATCTATTTTGGCTGATGAGGGGGAGGAGCAAGAAAAATTACATTCCTTAGGGAAGGAAAAACAATCAAAGATAGGTTGATCAAAGCGACTTATCTGTAAAATCGTTGACGGCCATTACCTCCCTTAGGATTCAGTGAGAAATAAGTCTTTTTCAACTATGCACTGCAACATGTTGTATACTGTTTTTAACTACAATAATGTAGACCTCTAGTTGTTATTGATTGGGGTCAATTCGAACTCCAGAGGCGATTAGTGTTTTAGCTATAAATTTAAATGAAAATTAACTTTAATTTATTTATATTTTATTTTATATTATGACTGGACACACCTATTTTATAAGTTATAAGTAAAAATCCTAATTATAGCGATGAATATATAATAAAGGGAAAGAATGAGAGGAGGTTTTCGTTATCTTCGATATTGCTCTACTTCACGTTCCTTCGCTGCTGAAATTCGATTAGATAATATTTTGCTGCAAAGGCTATATAGAATACAATCTCCTTCGAAAAATTTGCGTAACAAGTATTCTCTTCTTGGGGGACAAAAAGTCAAGTGAATTTGATTCAATAGAACAGAGCTTCGGAATCTCACGGATACTGCGGCACACTTGCTTACTTACTTGTGTCAGACCTCGCGGAACACTAAGCCAAAAAATCTTATAACGATTCTCACGTAATGTCGCAATCGGTACCTTTCATTTACACAACGAATACACCTCAAACATTGCTGAACGAATTTTATTTTTAATCATTTTATTGATGAAAATATCACCCAAAAAGGTTTCGGTATCAGAAATTTGACTAATTCCCAACGTCATGCGCCCCCAAACCTCCGCGCCCCGGGCAAGCGCCCGATATCTCGGCCCACCCCTTTGGCAAAGTGCCCTTTCCCGCCAAAGCGAAAGCAAGCGAAGATGCCCGAAGGATGCCGAAGCCGACAACTTGTTGGCGCTTCTCTCCTTCGCCACCCACACATCTCGCCCACTCATTTCCGTCTGAAGACTAGCGGCAGTCAACGGAGAGAAGTAGAAGGGATGTAATGTTGGATCCTCTGGGAGAAGCGATTCCGCGACCCAACATTAGGACCCTGTACAAATGATTAAGTAGAAGTTTGCTGATCCCAGCCTAGTAATTGCTGTCTGAGATGTTGAAAGCTCTATAATTTTAGAGTCTGCTTCAACTTTTCACAAACGTGGTATTCGGTGTATTATTGCTCATAGCGTCCTTACAGGGGCCGTTTTATTACTATGCGCCAGCTGAGGGTTTCATCCATTTAAAGGCTTCATCAAGACTGTTTACCAATTATCAATAATAAAATGCATTTTTTAAAGGCACGGCGTGCTCATGGGTACTTGTTTTTCACTTCGGGAAAAATTTTATAAAGAGTAAGTAAAGAGTAGAGTAAAGTCTATCTATCATTCATGATAAATTTACGAAAACACTACTAACGATTCAATAATTTGTTTATTTTACCGTATTGAAGGAACTGAATATTCTATCGTATGCTTTTATATATTTAAGTAAAGAACCGAATTTAAATTCTCGTCATTCCTATCGGTAGCCTCGGTCTGACCATAGCACTTAGCGGCTGTGATAGCTGAAATCAACCCCTGCTCCCTCATCATATAACGGTGTTGTATGTTGGCTCACTGTTGGTTTTTAAAAATGCTTCTACAGCCAATTTCACCCATATGAGTCCCTGTCGGAAATCGAACTCAGGAAGACTTTCATTAAATAGATCTTTCCATTTATTTCTGAATCGAAAAAATGGAATTTTATAAGTGTATCACCAGAGAAGATTGCTTTCATGAACGCGCTGCCTAATTAGCTGTCCGTGGTCCCAACAACTTCTTTGTATACCTTATTGGTATGAAAATGCTAGGCGTTTTAGATTCATAATTACTCCAAGATCCCGCAGAATAACAAATTGATGCTTATTAATATTTTCTTAGCAAGGAGACCTATTCAACTACGACTATCTTCCTCTAAATATAAATATAACCGGCTTACAGTAAATAAATTTTTAGTCTTTATTGTGTTATCAGAAATCAGTGAAGGAAAATAAATATTGTTTAAACATTAGATTTTAAAAAATTAGGATTATGGGAAATAATACGCGTAAACTAATTTCTTGCGTCACGGAAAGACACTCTGACGTAGGCGTTGCGACTTAGGATTAACGATTAAACAATTAAAACAATAGTAGAGCGGAGATTTTTCCGAAAATGGAATTGTTCAAAACATCCCGTGATGTATTTTGAATCATTTCACATTGAAGATCTCGGGATAACGAATTCTAATACTGGTTGCGAAATTGATTTCTTGAGGGAATTGCATGCAAACAAAGAAAACATAATTATTTATGAAAATGAACTGCTGAAGTCTGAACTCTATTTCTATATTATAAACATTATATTTACATTTTCGTACTCAAGTCAATTTCATTTTTCTCTGTTTGTAAAATATGCATGATAATCCAGTTAACATAATCTAATGCACACTGATTAATTTTAATTAAATATTCTAGTAAAATAAAAATAAGTAACTGCTGAAACTTAACATCAATCATATCTCTTAACTGCCATTGGATCTTCGAAATGGCTAAATCAGTATCATAGTACTACATTCTTAGTTCAGGAGAAGGTCAGGAAATGTATATATCCTGGCTTAATCACCTTAACGGTCAGAGATTCTCATACGTTGCGACGGTAATTAACGTCTGAGAAAGTACACCGCAGTTTCCGTCTCCTGTTACTTTATGGTCTGATGAAAATATTCCCGGAATACCAATTCTTTTGATGTAAGAGATGAAAAGGCGCGGGACATCGACGCCAACGACACTGGCCGTCTGCGAGTGTGGGCGGAACTAGAGCAACGAACCATACATATCTAAGTGATCAACGGCGCTCACATTGAAAGCTGAAACACCGATCATAGAACATGTTGTTTAGACACTATCGCGACATAACCCATGTAATTATGATAAGGCAATGGTGTGTTATGCCTCGGCTTCTCGAATTTCAATATGTAATCACTCTAGAGCGATTCTTAAAAGACGGAGATGAAGATGTCTTGAATGAATGATAAAATTTAACTTCGTAAAAACAACTTGTAGGAATGCGTAAAAACTGTTTTGTTGTACAATTATAGCAACATTTAATGATTTTAATTCAAAGCTCCTGAATGAATGACAATTATAATCTGCTATTGCTTTTATGAAGCCGAAGCAATAGAAAGCTAACGGAAGTCTTACGGATTTCTTATCTTTATTGCTTTGTTTTCATTATCAACTATGTAATAATTCTTAGGTTCTTAGAAATTTTAATTTTAATATGCAAGAGTTTTCTGATCGGATTGTCATCTGATTTTAAGCCTGGCTGAAATCTTCTCATCTCATCTTGCCAATATTTCACATTTACTTACATATTTAATCAATAACAGACAGTAGAAAAACGCTAATTTACAGTGATGATTCAACAAGTTCAAACAAGACATAGCAACAAAAACAAGAAATAATTCAAGGAGTGAAATAATGGATAATAGATTTCAAACGGGTAGATTTATTAGGAACACAATATTTTTTTTAATTAGGAAAAGACTGACAGAAATTAGTTGGTCAGTATAACCAACGAATGGTGATTTTCAAATGCAATTGCGTAACAAAGCAAGGCCTAACCCTCTTAACACACGGTTTTCTCTCGGTCCCTACCACACCAGTCAAACCAAAAAATAACATTTTATGGCAGATTCTTTTCCGTTCCGAGGTGCATTGCAAACAGCTATAGTCAATCCTCCGCCAAAATGATATACTAAAAATTTTTGAATTATTCTACCCAGTCTAACTCATAAAAACTGCTTCATTGCGGAGTGAAAAAATGACGGAATTTCAAAGGAAGAAGTTCTCTTTGTCCGAAAATCTAACCATTCTTAAAAATAATATAACAAGATGGCAATTTAGTATTACAGAACTTTAGAGTAATCTCTGGAAATGTAAAGGTGTGGCTAATAAAACAAACTAAAACTTACTATTCAAGGCGTAGAGTACTTATTTATCAATCAAACAAATGAAAAAACTTTTTTTTAACCTGTGAGAAGTAAAACTAGTATGTATAGTATGGATCTGTATGTACTATCCGGTTATAACGCTATCCGGGTTTTAACGTGATTTTTTCCTTAAAAGGCGTTTTTACTCGGTTTTATTGAAGTTTTCCTCAGTGGATTTTTCTTTCTTTTTCTTACATTTTTTACTAAGGGTTGGATATAAGATGAGGCATATTAGCCTCAATGAAAGTCATTTTATAACGACTAATAGATAAAACTGTGCCGAAAAATACAACGGCATAGTAACCATCAACGGTCCCCCCATTAAGTTTCCGATAGCACATTAGATCTCATCTTACGCCACCCACGATTAAGGCACAGCCTTTCCTTCACGAATGGCGTGAAAGAATAGCAAATATGCGTCGGCAGACGTGCAGGTGGAATGAAATCACAGAACGAGTTTTGACACCACGCTGGCTGGTGTCGAAGGCAAAAGGAAAAGATAAGAGGGAGAGATAAGTGGGGGGAGGAATTTTTGGATTGCCGGGGAAGAAGTGGGTGTACGAGGGGACGTGGGAGTGGAGGGGGAGCGTGTGCCCACGCGTGCCACCGGAATTCCTCCAACGAAGACGCATCCGTTGCATCAGTGGACTCTCAGGTGTTCCTCGGAGGAACAGACAACACTACTTTCGGTTGGTCCACTTTGTTTGGAAAATTTTAGGCGATAGAATAAGAATTTAGCATCTCCTTAGATTCCTTCTGATTATGTGATATGGTGTTATGAGCTTTTCTTCAATGAATTTTACCGCTTCTCATGATGACTATTTAGAACTCTATCTTTAAATTCTGAATGAATTTAATATATATTGTTCTACAGAGATGAAAACCTATTACTCTTCCAGGTATTCCGCAATTATCGTTTGTAATACGCAGAATGAATACAGCTAGAGACTCGATTGATTTTTCTTTGCTTCAAAAAGAGTAATGAATTCATTTTAACTGTTGAATTTTCTAGGTTTAAATTTTTACAGCTCTTTAGAATGTTCATCAGAACAAAATAATACTCAATGATGCGAGAACAAGTGCCATGAAATATTTCTGGAGAATAATTTGCAGTAAATATAAAATTAAAGAACGTCGATTATATAGGCATATACACACATACCGCAGGTCAAAAAACAATTAGGCGATTAATAAAGTAGAAAGGTGTGGATATTGTTATACTATTATTGTCGTACTGTTTCCAGAAATGTGACTACTCGACCATCTATGCCAGGTTTAAGTTCTTTCACTTTTGAGGCTGAACCGAACAGTTCTACTTATCCATTGTTTAGTTTTATAGATATTCAATCTTCACTTTATTCTGACCGCGAATAGGGATTTCAGTCATTTACATTCCAAGTGCATATTATCAAATCATTATTGCTGAGTTGTTGATTCAATTTTTTTTCTGATACAACAAAATTCAAAGAAGTGAAGAATCTCAACATATTATTCTATTGTGATACTAGACTAAAACTGCAGAAATGCGAACAGTCTTCATATTTACTGAAGTATTATGGGTGAATATTGGGAATGAGTTCAATTATTGTACATTTATTTGATTATAAGCGTCTTTCATAATTTTAGCAATCATACGACATCCACCGCTGTTGGCTGCGACGAAACCATTACAAAAACAGAAGATTTGGAAACTGTCTCGGAGGAAAATCTTCTCTCAATGCTAGAATAGACTTATCGATGAAATCGGAAACTACTTGTCCTAATCTAACCGTCGTGTAAGCATCCATACGCTCACTTCTCAAACTTCACATTATTCATTCCATCTCAAAGATCTAGAAGTATATACGGTTGGACACTATGTAAACCTTCTCGTATCATTCCCGGCGTTGCGCTTGGCTAATTGAAAGAGCATCGCGCAAGCGCACGATCGTAATACGTACGCATCTTAAGAATCTTTGGAGAAGGAGAAGCATATTTAAACGCGATTCCAAAATATGGAAAAGAAGGGAAGATGGGTAGAGATGGGAATGTGAGGAGATAGTGTTTGGAAAATGTGACCGCTCCATAAACTTCTTCCCCGCCCACCTGCTCCTCCTACGTCATCAGCTCCATTCATCCTCCCTCACCGCCACGCTATTTTAACTCCCCTCATCCCAATAAAAACTAATCCTTATTTTCACGCTTAATCCGTCAATGAACTCTCGATTCCTGCACCAAACTCCCGAAAAGCGGTAAAGACGTACGTAGGGCTCCTCACCCCCTTATTTAGTGCCCACTTATCTTACCTTCCGGAATAAATTTTCACGGCCGTATTTATTTTGGGTCCACCAACTCATCGGACGCCTCCCACATCTCGTGGTCGAGCCACCCACACCTTCCAGCGTCCGCCCACCCCACGGCACACCACTTTGACTCCCCGTCACTCCCCTCTCTCCCCTCCGCAGACGCTCTCCCATCCGCTCTCTCCCATCTCACGATCATTCCTCGGCTGCCTCCATGAGCCGCGGTTGTCGCGAACCCACCTTTTATAAAACTCTTATGGGAGGTCAAGCCATCGCGTGGGAGTGAGGGTGGGGAGGACGCCTTTTTTTGGAGGGAGCATTTCTTTTTTCAGGGGAGGAAAAGCGGAGAGAGTGGTCGCTCGCACAGTGTGGCAGCGTGCGCGGGTGGACGGACGGACGGACGGACGCCGTCGCTTCGTGATTGACGTCGAGACGCGTGCTTCTTCGCCCCGCGCGCCCCACGTGCGTCTCAGCCGAACAAGTGAGGAACGCCGCCGCGCTTTTCCCGTTGAAATGTGGGCGGATTCTGCGACGGACGACGTCCCTTCGCCGGACAAAAACAAATCACTCTCGGATTCGTAAATCGGAAAGTGACGGTTCTTGTGTTGTTCAGTGAGTGATAGCGACCAAGTGGTCGTTTGTGATTGTGGTGTTCTGCAGGACTGCGGAAAAGACGAAAGAAGGCGCATCCCCGAGTTTGTGTGTCCGCGAAAATTCCGTAAGTATTGACCGAAAACTTTCGCCGCAGGCTGTTCTTTTGTTTACCTCGGGAGTTTGATAGGTGTCGCGGCTTATCTCCGAGTGCGTTGTCATGCGTCGCTATGCGAGATAAATTCAATAACCGCCCGGCGTTTTTTCACTCGATAACTTTGGAAGCCCGCGCAATTACGTGAATGAACCCACGACCTTCCGTTAGGAGTGACTTCGCGACCGACAGACTGCCGATAGATAAACACGCGACTTTCTCGAAATGCTTTCGATGTTTTCCTTAGCAATTGGCGCTATTCCACCGAAGCGGCGCTTGCCCCAAATGGGATTAGATCACCTGATACTGCGCTGAGAAGAAGTAGCTACTTGTTGCTTAATCAAGGTTCTTGGTGATTATTTTATAATTTTTCGATCGAATCGATCGAAGATACCCTCTGGAAAGCGAAATTGGACCTCTCTTCCATTCCCTTCCTTCATTCCGAGAAAAGATTTAACAAGAGAGAAATCTTCTCTTAATCCAATCGAGAAAAATGCCCGAGTTCTATATTATTAACTTTTATACAACATAAGAAGATTAAATTTGATGAGCTTTGTGAATAGCTGAAGTGTCACTCATTTGCCATTTAATTAATTTACTTCCTCAACTTATATATCAGTCCAATTTTAAGTTTCCTATCGAATCCTACTCCTGGAAATCAAAACTGAAATCAAGCTTCTTTTAAAATAAGAAAAGAGAAGAAAATAGAGCTAGATATATCAATCACATCTATTAAAACTTCGATGCATAAATAAGTTACTTTTCTATCCTATGTCAGCCACTAATAACCATACCCAGATGGCAATCCGTAAATTTGAAACCATTGAAAATTATAAATGAATTTCGGTATTAACCGCAAGTTATAACTAAAATACTCTAAATCTTACATACTGATATTCTAGAGATGACAGTCTTCTGCTTCGAAAGAAGTCTCAAAGCACATATTTTGTATAAGATGAGAAGGCATTTTTACTGAGATACAAATAACAGAATTAATAACCTTCATAATATTTTATTTTTCAACATTGAATTGAAATATTTTTGAACAAAAAGACTGGAAATTTTGGAGCATCCTTCGCATGCAATGTCCATGATTGAATTCAATGCTGTTTATAATGAGGTGCATTTAGAAAATAAGATTGGATATGAGGTAGCATGGCTAAATTGAGATAAAATGAATATCACAACCAATCAATTAACCGTTTTCATCTTCCATCTATATAAATAATGTATTCTTCTGAGGTTATGTCAGTGATTTAGAGTAATAATAAAAGGCAGAAAGCATTGCTTAAGTTCGATTGGTCGCATTTTAAGTGCTTCGATTATATCCTCTTCTTAAAACTCGTTATTAAACCAAGTAATCCTACAGCTAGTATTATGTTAAAGAAGTAAAGCTGTTGAACGGATGTTCAGTAAGCGGTTTATTGGAATAACAAGTTCCCGCCAATATTTTCTGGGGCCTGAAACCCATATGTAAAAGGACTCAATTTCCCTCTGCCAGTTTAATGGAATGCCCTATCTTTTACATTTAATAGTTAACAATCATTTTTAATCACATTTCAGATTTTAATCACTTTACAGATTTCCAGTATATTTATGAATGAAATTCAAACTGAGGAAAGAGTTTGAAAAGTCAAGCAGCCTTTTGGTTTCTTCGACCACGACCAGAAATATCTACGTTTAATAAAAAATACTTTTTTTTCTGAAATACATTTTCAAATTGAAATGAAAATGTCCCTGACGAGGTAATAACTCCCATTTTTGTACAGTTTTCTCATTTTCATGGGACATTTGTTTATTTTCTTATATTTATTCCTAGCACCTTAATATTCTTACACTAGAATCAAAAATATCCCAAACAATGTTGATATCATATCAATTTCTTCACTGTTTGACATAAGTTCAATTCAATGGTTATCAAATGTTCATTTTCTATACGCGTCTTTGCTGAATTTTATTAGCTTGAGAACGGTAGCGAATTTAGGGAATGATTTGTTGAGGACTTTTCCCAACTAGTTTCTTTTATCACAATTTATTTCTACACCAAGAAATACTTTTTGATCTTAATTGCGTCAGATCTCATTAAAATCATTAGTATTACTAAGTTATTTGGATATAATCACAATAATTTTCCTCTGTGAGAAAATCTTTTTAGGATTTCAGTTTCACTTATGGTTCGGTTGATTTTAGGAAGCGAGTGAGAACATGTACTATTTGTTGATATATCTACGGCTTTTCTGTAATTGCGAGATTAAACTTGTCCTCATAGACCTGGATATATTAATATTTAACGATGAATCAGATATTAGTAATAATTTAGCAAGTATCAGCATTATTTCAGTGATGTTATCCTGATTTGTGGACAACTTCCAGTGAAGACATTGATGAGCTACAAAAATTTCAACTATTTCTCTTCATCCAAGCATCAGCGTCTTTGGTGAAAGTAAGGTTGGGATAAGATTTCGATATCGTTTTATTAATTAATCGCAGCTTAGAAATCGAGATGCTTTTTGCAAATTTCAATTCTTATGATTTTGCAATTTCAAATTAATGGTGAGATTATTAAATTAAGATTACGGAGGGAAGTCTACTATGTAGATCTTGCAAGAATTATTCGAACTGAAACATTATTTTCTTTTAACTGCACTGAAAAATCAATTGCCAACGATAGGAAAAGTAAGATTATTACCAGAAAGGATTGAATTTTTTGAATCAAGGGAATAAAATTAGAAAACATTGAATCATAATCATAAAGAAAATGGATTCCTCGGAGAAATATTATTAGAAAAATATTTGAAGAATTGTGAGAAGAAAGCAAAGAAATCAATAAGTCGATATCAAGACCATTATATTCACCATTTACCGTGTATTTTGGGCTATGTTTTCAAATTTGGAACGAAAGCTTATACGGATCATATGAATAGATAGACAGTCATTTATAGATGCGATGGATGGAGCCTTTCATCACATACAAATGCGTGTTTATGTCAAAATAAGCTATAAATATAAATTCATTGATGTAACAAAAGAGTAAGACTACAAGTTGGATTTAAACATGAGAAAAATTCGTATCTATATTAGACGCGCAATTTGTTTGATGACTTCTTTTGAAAACTTCCAATAATATTCTCTCTTCTGTCAGAAGCTTCTTTCAGAAATATTGAACTTTATGTTAGTTTTTTCATAGATACAAATGCATCCGTTACTTAAAAAGCATGATTTTTCCGACATATCGGTAAAAACCTAGCTTGTGCATGTAAAAATAATGTATTATAACATTAAAATAAATTGAGAATAGGAATATAGTGGCATATTTTAAAACACAGCTTCCATAGAAAATGCCTAATGTGTGCATGAATTTCTACAGAACAAAAATATGAAAATTAATGGCGACTGATCTTCATATTTCATAACAATATTTGTTTAAAACTCTGATAAATCGTTACCATGGCAGATTTCCTCATTTAAATATTTAGCTTTGTCTTTCACATCCTTAGCTTATACAGAGTTGAAGTTCTTATAGGCGTTCTCTAAGATTAGTACCAACAATGAATACCAGCAGCAACTGTACTAGCTGCACATATATCAAGACATACAAAAATCGAGTGTAGAATTTAAGTTGGTGGTAAGTGAAAAACACTGGATTTTCTGTCCACAAATTAGGCAATTTTTATGTGAGATCGAAATTACTTGGCAATGATTTTTATTCGGATGACGCTGGAGTTAAAATTTGTACAATTGTAAAGCCAAAAACAATTCGCGTGATAAGTATGTTGAGGAAAACAGAAGCTTCCCTCCAAATGTTCCTTCAGAAGCCACTTAGTGGCCGCTTTACAGTTATTTCTCCGCTTCGTGTCGATCCATTCAGCGGTCGCAAATCCATCGCCTTTCCCATTTATCGCTCTTCTTACTTTCGCAACTTGGACACAACAAACGCATTATCCTCATGTGGTGCGGAAGCAGCAAACCAATCGCACGAGGAAGATCTATAAGGATCCCGAGGAAAGTAACAAAAGCGAAGGTTTTAATTGACCAAGAAAAAGTGGGAATGCAACGGAAAATCACTTTCTGGTGAAAATGAGCGCGGAGTTGGGAATCCGCCGGGAAATGGGTTTCCCAGGCAATTGTTACGACACGACTCCGATAGCCGATGCTCACGTTTTGGAATTTATTGCCTACGGAAATCAATTAAAATGTTGCATTCGACTTCCGAGGAAATATTGCGAAGAATCGAAACTAGAGTTCCGATCGCTTCTTATGATTGGATAATCGCCGATGGAATTTAATTCAGATAGCAAGGAAAAATAGTGACTGGACAGGACGCGAACCAAGATATCTCTCTTTCCGGGTAGGTTTTCTTTTCGAAAATTGGGAAACCTGGGATCGAATCTCAGTCATATTGCTATGTTTCACTTATGTTTGTCTATCGGTTTCATGGCACATGTATACGTGTGTAAGGGTTGACATCTTTTCCTATTCTTATTAAGTCAGTCGAAATAGGAATTCATTTCTCACAATCTTTTAGACTAAACGTTCGGCAATAACAACGTAAATATTCAGTCTCCTCTATATAAAAATACAGGATGGTTTGTATGACCCTCTTCGAGTACTTTGTCATTCAAAAGCTCTGTTAAATTCTCTATTATATACTTGCCTTTTAAAAGTAGATCATTATGTTAAAAATAATTCTGTAAGGTATAAAGAAGATAATTAGGGTACATCAGTGTTTCCCAAACTTATTCATGCTACTGCCCCTTTGATTCCATAATACCGCCTCCTAATTGCCATCTATGAGGATTAGTATCTCTATGACCAACTCTAGAGAATAATGATAAGTAAAATAAAAATCGCAATGATGAAAGCATCATCCAAATCACAATAATCCAAATGTTCCGATGTTCTCCTTTTGTAAAGAATAAATTCAATTTAGGAAGGAAAATGAACGGTAATCAGGTAAAATTCTGTTAAGTCGAGCGATTCCATGGATAAATCGAGCTCTCACCGGCGGAGTTGAGTTGCCCACTTCGGGAATAATGGATTGGAGTATATTCTATGGGAAATATTATAAACACCACACATAAATAGAGTAGCGAAATCCACTCCACAGTCTAAACTTTGTGGCAGCTCTCCATAATAAGAAAGGAATTTGAAAAATGTACACAGAACTCATACACTTATTTAGTTTTTTGGTAACATGGACACATGAAGGATAAATCAAAACATGTAAAAATGTTTTGATTTATCCTTCACCAGTAGCAGTAGATTATAAATATGCAAATTAGCCTAGTCGGAGTAGCGAAAATAAACTAAATTCATATAATCTACGAAGTAAGCGGAATGTTCTACCTGTATGTTGTAGAAGTTATATAATAAGTTATATTTTAATTTGATATGGTCCTGAGTCCATATCACGTTAGAATAACTGTTAAGATAAATACTTCTTCTACAATTCCTTGTAACTATACATCAATTTCCAGCTATAAATGGCCATCACCAAATGAAAAAGCTAAATCAGAATAGATTTTATATGATTATGCATTTGTACTAATTCCTAGCTGAAACCATAGGCACAATTATAAACATTTTATGGAAGAAGTAAACAGTTAACTAGTTTTTTCTAATTTTCCTTCCTTTGCACGCTTTACAATTCTTTTTTCAGTTAAGATCTAGTCACTTCTTTTGCTTTATAATTGCCAATTTTTAAAATCGGAGAATCTTCCTTATTTGAATAGCTTTCAGCCGTTTTCGGCCGCTCTGTATTAAGTCAACTTTTTTATAATGTCCGTTGTTGACTTTTTGTAGTTCAAATAATATTCTGCTATTAATTTAGTGATTCTTTAGAGATTACGCCTTTTGATGAGTACAAAAAATTTTAATCTACGTTCCCAAAAGTCACTTTGAATGTTTCTTTATTTCCTGATTACTTTCGATTCCTTGGTTGGTCCTCGTTATGCTGAAATTATTCCTGATTTGTCATTGTTTTCCTCAACGTTTTCGAAGTCTGTCTTTTTTCAAAGTATCAGTGGTAAATTAGACTAACAAAAAATGATATTTGGATGTAATATCTTCTCTGTACGAATAAAATCTTGTTTATAATCTTCTATCTGTCACAAAACGCATCGGATAGTAAATAAAACGAATAAGGTTTTGTTTCGCCCCCACGAAAGCTGCCACATAAATACATCGTGTCGTCTGCGTCGGAGAGGTCTCTATGGTTAGCGAACACTGATTTCATTCAAAGGAAAAGGTCGACGTTTTTACGTCCAAAAATACGCATAATCTGCCATTTTGTGCTTTCGTATCAGCATTCACACGGTGATAATTAGAAATTGTGAATTATTTACACATTTCTCAAAGTACAAGCAACATAGACGAATGACTCTCCTTTATCATACAATCTTATGTAATAATAGTATACAAGCCGACTCTTGGAACTCCCAAATACACGCTCACGATTATAAAATCGTCAAATGACGAGTGATGTTCAACCTTTCATAGTTCATGCGTCAAACTTTTACCTGAGATGCGCCGCACAAACTAAAATAATGTATCGTAAATAATAGTAATAACCTAGAGTGAAAAACAACAGTTAACAACAATATTAAACTTCATTAATTATTATAAATAATAATAAACAAAAATATATTATTTATAAAATTAAGAAAATATAATATAACAATAACATTAAATTTTAATAAATGAATTATCGAGAATTCGGTGGTAGGTATTACATGTGCAAGTATTTGTATATGTATGCATAAATATAAATGAGTAAGAAATACATTTTTATTTTTCTTGTGGATTATATCCGCCTCTAACGATCATGTAAATGGTCACTCTCGGCGGAGATAATTCATCCCATGTCTGGATATTCGAGGTAACTTACATACACCAGCCCAACAATTTGCACTGTTGATAGATTTCATCAAAGTATCGTAAAAATCAAAATTATACAAATCCATTTTATCATCAGAATATAAAATAAGAAGAGAGGATCCAAAGAAAAGTTTGTAAGATGGTGAATTTCTTTCACTAAAATTCATATTTAATACGATAAACTAGTGGAAAAATGAAGCATCTGGCAAAGAATGAAGTAATACTATAATCAAATTTTAATCTCTATATAGAAATATATAATCTCTATCTTCATCATCTGGTATAAGAGACCGAATTTTTCCTTTTTTGCATATCAAAACTGTTTTCTTTAACGCGAGGAATTTTTGCAAGTTCAATTTCTGATTTACAAATTGACAAAAGCTTATTAAATCACAAAATAATATAGAAGAAACTCACGTTTCTGTTCTCTATGTATTACATATTAATACACGTATATATATTTTTATGTGAATATATGTTTTTCATATACAAAACAATACATAATTACGTTTTACGATTGTCATGGCCCGATTATAAACGTATACAATTGAGCCGCACAAATTGAAAACTTATCACCAAAAATAAAAAAATTCCCCTGACCTCAGCTAACCGATGCCTTA
The DNA here is from genome assembly GCA_036926295.1 of Pachydiplax longipennis. Taxonomy (NCBI): domain Eukaryota; kingdom Metazoa; phylum Arthropoda; class Insecta; order Odonata; family Libellulidae; genus Pachydiplax; species Pachydiplax longipennis. The sequence continues at coordinate 74,773,490 of JAVFKF010000012.1, forward strand.
CTAATTAAGTAGTAGGAAAAATTGAGGTTTGGATATAAGCAGAGGTGAAAAAATGACAAGACCGGGATTCGAGCTCAGATCTTTCCAGGCAGATGCTCCAACCAATCCTGATGACGGAAGCGAGATAGCTCATTTGATTAGACTTCCTTCGATAATCATTTACGTCCTAATGGAATCGTGTGAGAAGATTTGAATGGTAGAGAAACTGAAGCGATATCTCCCAAGAGTATATAATATAAAATAAAGTATGGAAAAATTAATTCATTCGTTATTTTAAGCTAAGGAGTTCAGAAATTGAAGTTCTTGCGATTATATTTATATTTGTTCAAATGCATTTCCGAATTACAATTTTAATCATCCATGGAATTTGCTTGAGGATTCTTTTGCAGAAAAAAAGACCTCTTCTCTAAAAATATAGACTCTAGGATTAACAAAATAATTTGTTATTTCGGGACTATTCACATGTCTTCTCCGGCATTAATTCTATGAGATTAATTATTAATTAATCACTTTTAAATGAGGCTATTGAAATTGCTATCTCACGTATATATTAAAAAAACAAATATAATTTTGAGGGAAAGGTACCAAATTTGCATGGATGGCAAGTCATTATAATTCAAAGTAAACCGAAGATAAAAATAGCGCCCATACTGAGAATGTTCCTTATGAAAGTATTTTAAATTAGGACATATCTAAAATATGTTTCTGATTTGAAAAATTCATCCCTTAACATTGCAAGCCGTAAATGATTTTGTACTGTAAGTCTAGTTTTCACGAGTGCTCGATTCAATTCATCTTTTTTTGCGGTTCATTAATTCGGAGATGGCGAAACAAGATGCTCATGAATCTTTCATGAGGTAATGGCGATACAGAGGTCGATCGAAACAATTATTCAAAAATGATTGCGATGGATTATTTCCGAAGATTTTTACTGCACGGAACGTTCAAGTGTCGCGTGAACGCAATTGAATATCCACTACTTATAATAGGCAATGATTCGGAGTGACAAATATATCCTGTTTGCGGCTTGCACCATATGTTCACCCAACTCCTCCTGCTCCAAAATATTAGAGATAATCATGAAGAAAATTCTGTCGAGCAACATTTTTCTGATAATCTAGGCGATGATTGTTGAAAATAGCACCCAAGAAGTGAAAGAAATGGAAAAATATAGAAACTCGTTCGTTGGTAATTATACGTCAAGAATTGTGATTGATAGAAAATTCTCTCGTCCTACTTTAAGCTTTTAATAAAATCTCCTCACTAGTTTCATTGTATGGATAAATTTAATTTATTTCACTTAAATGCTTTCTAATTTAATACTATGGCGGCAACCAACAATTTCAACTATTAATTTACTTTTTCCAGGATAATTTTACCTATTTTTCGATTCATAATACACAGGATGACGTCTTTTCTCTTAAACATACCTCTCCTTGTTGGATACCTCTTGACCTTTAGCTTTGTCATAAACTTAAGTGTCCTGAAATTTTAAGTTTCTCATTGTTCTCAGTAATGTGAGTCATTATGGGCTTGACAAATGTTATGCTATTTGTCATTGCTTTTAAAAATACCACATAAAGATGGTTCTGCAGCTGTATATAGTACGCTTCAGTAGTAAAATTAACCATTTAATGCAATTGATTTGATTAGATTGTTCATGGCAGATATGGTCCCATTCTTTCTATAAGACTTACCCAGTAATTAGATAGGGTCTATAAGTTATATTGGGCCTCTGGGCAAGATCTTATTCAAGCAACCATGCAGGGAATTTTGAAGATTTTTTTCCAGCGATTCGCTTACTTTGCATATAAATTTTCAGATTAATTTAGAATTATCTAAAGATCATATTTGGGGGTTTAATAAAATTAATATCAAACTATTAACATATGATCCTTAAAAATTCACAAAATCGAATCGAAATATTCACAATTTGAAAATTCTTCTGGCAATAGATGCACAACTATTTTGTGATTGTAAGATTACTTCCACTAGTAACTAATATGAAAAATTCCAACCTGGGTCTCGATTTCAGAGCGAATATTCCTCAAAAATAGTCGAGGAAAAGAATTTACATTTGAGAATGCGATGTTATTATCATATATATTTAATAGAATAGGAAGAAACTGCTAACTAATGGGTAGTAAAAATAATCCACTTTACACCCACTGAAAAAATTTTATGCTCCACCAAAGCATCGACGGACGTCAAACGTTTTGCGTCCCCTAAACGTCGTCGCCCGAGGCCACTGCCCGGCCCATCCGTCACTCCAGCGGGTTCTGCTAGTCATCTATTTTCTTTTACCATTTTCCTATGCTCCTTTAATATCTTATTCTCAATTTTAGATGTGATTTGCTCTTTTGAAATGATCTATACATTAGATATGTCTGTTCCTTCCCCTGGAAGTTTATTCTAATTCTCTTCTAAATCACGATGTCTTTCGTTTTAATCTTTTCCTTTTCATTTAACGTATGAAGATTGAAAATACTTTGAGATAATAAAGTAGAAACTGAAACTTAGAAGACGTAGTTGCCTTTTTTACTACTGATTCAAATCACTCTTCCTGAGGCTACGATCAGATATCAATCCCACAGGGATGTTCTGAGAAAATATCAAATTTAGCGCTAAATCCTGTTAGTTTAGAGTTTTAATATTTTTACTTAAACGGGATATGTCCATTATACAAAAAAATTAAAAAAAGAAAAATGATGCACATAGAACATATGATAAAAACGAAATTTATACCAAAGAAAGATTTTAGTTTTGTATGAAATGAATGCAATATTTAAGCGGTTTAATTAAGAAAAAGCGCAGTAAGCAACCGAAACAGGTACGATGACTGGTAAAGGAGGAGAAATTCTCTGAAGAAGATATGATAATAATGAAATAATTAAACAACAGCAAGAGGTAAGGATGGAAAATGAGAATTATATTAAAAACTAATTACTGAAAGGTCTATAAGTTTCCTCTAATTATTTATAATTCAAAAGGAAAGAGTGTGACTCCAGAAATATTTACTATATTATGTGTGAGTGGATATTTATGAGTCTTGCTATCCCAGGAAAGAGGTAATTCAGATAATAATTAGATCTCACTAGAGAAAGAAAGGATTTCGCTTTTACGGGGACATGAAAATTGATAAAAGAGGGTAAAGTAGACGAATCTATAAAGTTGTTAACTAAATTATAAAGCAAGTTCCTAAGGCTTTACCTCTACAAAAGGGATTATTCTTCAACAAACATTCATAGCAGATAGGAATCTACATATCTAGGCGAAGGACCTTGAGCGTCTATACAGACCTCCGTTGATAACATCTTTCCTTTTTACGTTTTACTCGGAAGGGTGTGACTTGGGTGGAACGTAAAACTGAGTTATGCTCGCGGATACACGTATTTGGTTCGCCATTCATTCTCAACTCTCATTCAAAGGGGAACTTCGCCTATTGTGTATTTCTCCCGAACAATTCTCTCGAAATTGATCACCTCTTGAGAGATTCGGGAGAGATATCGCTGGTCAAAATGTAAAACGAGAACTTTAAAGCGTTCATTAGCCAAATGACTGCGGTTAACTAAGAGCTTCTGCGGCTATCCTACGCTGCTTTGCATTTTAAATAGAGTTTTTGCAGAAACGGAACGCTTTTCACGACTTGAAACTTAAGCCATATGTTTGCGTGTCCACGAATTGCCCACTTCTGTGTCTTGGGTTGGAACCCCACTGCTTGCAGATGAATGTCTCAGGATGCTTTTTCATCACTCTCCAATCGTCATCTCAACTGGACGCATCTCGAAGTCGTTGTAATCTTTCTTATTCCTCCACAAAGCAGCTTATCCCTTAGGATGGTGTCACTGGATGGATAGGGGAACATTGCATTTTTAATGCAGTTGGAGAAACGATTTCCAGGGTAGAAACGAAAGTAGATTTTCTGATCGTGGGGACACTGCATACATCCAATTCAGAAGAGAATTACATTTGAATCAGCGCACCCGTTTCAGAGTGATCAATGAGTTCATATCACTTCTCCATTTTTGTCTGATGTACTTTAACAAATCTTGATCTTGTAAATAAACTCCTTTTATTCTATTATTCCTTGCCCTTATATAACTAGTTTTCTTTTTCAATCCTCTCTCCATTTTCTTTACCTAACTCTTTCAAAAAATTCCTCCCCTTTATCATTCTGTATCTTTTGAAATTGCCCATTTCATAGGCAGGGATATTGTTTTACCTCTGTGTGAAATTGCAGACTGCAATATCTCATAGAAGATACTGAGTTAAAATGATAGCTTCTTTTACAGAAGTCTTCATGCGCTAATCTTATAGGATTATAAAAGCAGTAACCCAAAGTACATAAACCTGTACATACCTCATTTCTACAAAGAAAAGCATGATGAGTTTAGACAGCAGTAATATTCTCTTCAGAATGTTCTACTTACTTTTCTACCGCAAGAATTGGATTCCACTCAAAAATACTACAGCGTAGCGCTCAGCAGTCTATGAATGAGGATGACCGAATCAATATGAATGGAGATAAGTATCTGCTTCACAATGCAGTACATTCACTCAACGTTCAAAAGAGGGCTAAGGAATAAAATCTCAGTAATAGATGAGAATTTTCTGTTGAATAAGTTAAGTTGGTGCTTAATTATTTCTCATCCAATATAGGTTAGCGTGATGGAGATGGCTACATTTAAAGATAAGAGCACATTAGATTTCCTCTATGGATTTGGGATATGATGAATTGGCCTGAAAACTGTCATTTATTTGCCTTTCTATTCCATTTTTAAAATTTGTTATATTTTTCAGATTGAGAATGACGTAAAATTTCCTACTTTGATACGAAGCAGTCTGTCAATTGAAACGGAAATCATAAATGGTTTCTGTTTGTAAAAGGAATTGAAGATACAGAATTTAATATGATAAATGTAAAGTTTACTTATTACGAATATCGTTTGTTAGTCAGTCGAGATGCTACAAAGGGAGCGATGCTTTCATTTTCAACAAGCCCCTTACATAACTTATCCTCACCATATGAAAAACGGCTGATAAGCAAATTACGAAAAATAATTATGAAAAATTGATTAATCTTTTGCTTGATAGTAATATCTTGAATTGTAACGCTGAAGGCATCTGTATAAATCATATTAGCCCTCTTCTTAGTAAAGTAATGCACTTTATATGCCAGTTCAATTAATTTCACCCTCTAATCTTGTGGAATCAATCGCATTGATCGGAGAGGGGTTTCACGAAACAGATTAGATAAACAAAGATGAGAAGATCCATCTTTACAAATTTTATTCCTCCAGATGTAAATTTGAAGATAAATTGAAATCAATGTGTTATTCAAGTTGTAATCTTGGGTTCTAATCGTACTTTTCATCACAGTTAGTTACGGCAGGCGTGAAGGCTATAGTATACCTTAACCATAACGTTAAGGTACACGATTCATTCATTGTTTATCGTTTGATTCGTAATTATACAATGATAAAGTAATTTTATTTTGAAGTGATGCGCGCTGGTTTCCGTGGTATATTAATTTATTCTGTTCAAACTAAGAAAAATTTAACTAAGGGTTTTATTGCCAGTTTCGACTGATAATAATTAAATTTACCGCTTCACCAAGGTTTGATACACCACGGGACTGAGTTTTTATGGCATTTTCTTATTATTGTCAAAATATGTTAGAACACAGTTTGGATGGGAGCAAGCATGGAAGTTTGCGAAGCTTATGTATATGTGACGGAATGAACTTGTTGTGAGCATTTTGTGCATATATTGCTAATTGAGCTTTGTAGTGATTGCTACGAAATCTTCATCCAACAAAAACTTCTTATGGAGTGAGGTAAGCTCATCGTTATGTTTCTATGTGTCGCTATGCATTTCGTGCCTCAACTGAAAACGGCGTCCAATATAAAATAAAGGAAGGGATATTGATCAGAGGCGATAGGTGACGATGGCAATCGCAGACGAGAGTCCACCGATGTAACCATGCCAACGCTGCGATCGGCCGCTAGCAACGGCATTGACGTGCGCTCTGCGAGATTCTTCCCAGACTCCGGCGCTCTCACTTATCGCGGAAGGTCGTGCGCTTCCTCCGCCAGCCAAGGTACGGCCCCGCTCAGACGACGGGGAAACGAGACTCAAAGGAAGACAGAGCGAATAGCAAAAGGAAATGCTTTCAATTGAAGAAATGATAGTCTTACCAAAAACGGCTCGGAGGTTTACTATAGAGTAAAATGTCTACGATTTTCCAACGAGATAACTTCCTTACTTATTCATATTACGTTACCTTATTCGATGATAGAAACATGACAAACCTGGGAAATTACCATCTTTCACCGTTAGTGTATCTGTCTATTTCAGGATTAGTTAATTACTGCCTTCAGGGTGTATCAGGGCATTGGATCATGAAATCTACCATCTATTGGATAGTAGTAATATATACAATTATTATACAATTGAATGATTTTTATTTCAATGATTAATACAAGTAGTTTCTTCAAAAGTGTTTCTCGTGCCGTACTTGAAGCCACAGGGTTATTTTCTTCAGAGAAGCATTAAGAGTACCTATCTCTATCAATCGCTAGAGGAGTTATACTTCATTCATATACTTTCATATATTTTATCATTCATAGATTCCTACATCATAATTGAGGATTCTCTAGGTGACCTGCTGAGAGTTGTTACAGAATAAAGTAACTCATAGAATATCACTCACCGAATTAAATTCTCTAGGTTCGATCGTTATACATTTTCTCATAAATGGAATATCATAATCAAACTTCTCTGTATTCTTACAGTGAATTGTAATTGTTGACTGCGATAAAAATCAGTGCATCTTTTCTAAACATTCGATGACTCGCAACAACAATATCAGTCTAGATTTGAATACTCTTTTTATGGATTTCAGTTCAATTGATCCTTCAGTGTTAAAATTTCAATATGTGCATTAAGGGTGATAAGTGCTTGGGAAATATTGTAGCTAGCTATTGTAGCAGTTTTCCCTAGCAATGATTATGAGAATCATAATAAATTGACGATGAAAGTCCATTTCGGCTAAATATTTTTGTTAATACTCGCAATATGATACAATAATCCTGATTAAATACATACCGCAGGTTACAGCTAGGTTGTGATGTTGAACCACTTTAATTACGGACAACTCTACTCAGCATTGGTATTGTACAAATCACCATACAATTCGTGATATACTTCCAACTCTGCTTTAATACCGAATCTATATTAATTAGTGTGCAATAACTAATTTTTATCACACGATATTATTCCGGCCAAGATTTCGTTCCTAAGCATGAAAAGCTGAAGACAATTAAATTTTGAAATGTTTGCTGTGATTCAGGGTTCATTAACTTTACGTCGTAAAGTCTTAAATCAAATTGATTTTATTGATTATCTGTACGATGAATTGTGAAGTGACACTTTAGGTTGAGATGATATGATATACGAAGCAGTATATTTATTATGAGACATGAATGATAAAGTGCTTGAGAAAATAGCAAAGTAACTTGGATTGGTTTAAATGGATTTTTTTATTTGTAACAACAAAATTCTTTTTAAATTTGAGGAATAAGATATTGTAAACGAGAAACTTATTATATCAGATCTGCTACATTGATAGAAATTTCAAGTTCATTTCTATAAGATACTAAGACCTGAGATTTAAAGATGCAGAATTGCTAAGAAATTGATGTCGTTGCATTCTACTTTCTTCTGTAATTAACGTCAACATTTATTATTATCTTCGTTATGACGTATTTCTTTACATTCATTTCTTATATAAAATACTTCCTAAATGTAGGAGAGATGTTTAATGAAGCTTTCTTTATGACGGAATGGTGAACTTTGAAACTTAACGGTTAATATACCAATATATTCTAAATTACCTATTATCTTCAGAGAAAAGAACAGAATCAAATGACTACGTAAAATACTTTTTTTTGGGAATGAACAGACCTATAAACACTTCGAAATATTTATATTTGGTAGTCAAATTTTACGCTCGTTATGTAACGAAGTCATGATAAATGTTCGAGATAAAAACATTGTTGAATTATGCCGATAGTATGAGGAATACCCTTTATGAATTAAGTATTCAGCTCAAACAGAATTGATATGTAACCGCCAACCTTGTTGGGGTAAACAAGCGGTAAGTAACACTCGATTCGGGAACCAAAAATAAAATAGTTTTCTTATGTTTATATTTTTTTCTCAGTTTGGATTCCGTTCGAATCAGATGAGGAGATATGAAATTTTATGATGGCTACCAGCTATTATTCAGTACAACTCCCATGTGTCAACGTTATGTATCAATATCTGCAGTCGTAATCTACACGGCGAATCGCGTTGCCATGCATAACATAATAGAGTTGTAATTAATTAGATTATCGAAATAGAGTCATCTGAAACATTCATTTGAAACATTTCTGTTAGAACGCTGAATTAACTCTGTAAAGACCAAAAGGAACGGAAAATTCTCCACGCGTAAAAAATGTCTAGTCTCCTAATAGTAAAAGAAGTAATTTATAGTTATGATTAGATCTTTCTTTATCACTTTCGCCGAGACTGGTGAAGCTATAACAATAAAACATCATGTTTTATTAAACCTTGAGTGGTACGTTCATTTAAGTGACCAGTTTTATAGTTCTGTGAGCCCTCCGGCAGCTATCATCTGAAGAAAAATGGACATGGTCGGTTGACAGGCGTTCTATCTAGGCGGAGCAGGCTTAGATTGTCCAAGTTAGCCAGGTAATTCAAGGACAAGGCGTAGATGAATGGAAGTAATCTTTCTGCCACTTACATAATATCCGAATGACAATGTGGTGTTCAATGAACAAAGTAGATTTGTCCAGAATGAATTACGAGAATGACAAAAGAGCTATATATTTTGCGGGAGCGATGTGACTTGTAAGTGATTTTCCGTCTCAGAATTTAAGTAAACCTAACCTAAAAGCATCTAACAGATACTTCATCTTTCAACTGAGGCATGCCTTTAAAAAAATGAATTTCAACAATTAACAAAAAGGATGAATAGACGTGAAAAAAGTCCGACGGGACCGAGAATCAAACCCGAGTCTCCCAATTACCAGTCGGGTGCTCTGTCCGTTGAGCTATACCGCCTAAAACTCATTCCTTGTTTGTCCAGCAATTAAATTGAAAATAAATTCCATCAAAGGTAATGTAGAAACTAATTTTATTATAAGAAATAGAATTTTTTAGGCCATATGCTACATAAAAGTTTCTATAAGTATAGTCTTCTATTGATAGCTAATTTTGCTTACCTCAGATTGAAGTCAAGCACTCGGCTTGATAAATAAGTATTAACATCGGAAAATCCAAATCTAGCCTTTTGGGTTTTTGGATATTTTTCGATTATATAAGGAAGCTTTAGGCATAATAATTCATTAATATCTATCGATAATGCCTTCTTTTTGAATAACAGTTGTACAGGTTTTGAATATAATGATGTCTGCAAGCAACAGAGATCAAGAAGCGGAGGTAGGCGATATACAAATCTTGTCAATTACTGAAAGTTTGTTTGAAGATGGCGTTTAGTTTGATTTAGGACAAATTTCCGGACAAATTTCCTTTCTTCTTCCTATTTTTTAGTAGGAGACCTTGTTTTCAATATTAGAATAATGTTAGTAATAAATTATCGCGCTGTTTGCTGAAGAAGAATATCCTGAGGAATTCTATTGTGCAAGAAAGACAACTGTCGACTGTAAATCTGTGCCTAGATAGCGGAAAGAATAGCTATGCATAGGCTGTTGTTCCACATGAGGGTAAAGTATGGGCAATGAAAATATAGAAAAAGTTAATGAAAGTGAAGAAGTGCTTAATTCTTACTCCAAGATGAATAAGCTCCAAGTGAATGAAGAGAATAGTATAGGTATTTCATTAAGGGAATAATTTCATGATTGTCTTCAAAGAAAAGTATAGGAATAAAAAATAGCATATATAGTATGGAAGTGTGGCTGGAGGAAAATATAAAGAATGATCTACGCTTAGTTACGGATATGAGGATATGGTAAGGCTGAATATTAGATATTATGAGGGAGAGAGGTGATTGCCATGCGATAGAATGACTTGAAAAGCTGCATAATATCACTCTTCGTATTGATAAACAATGATGATGCCATCTGTCGACTTATGATTTCTATATTATTGCTAACAGAAGTCTCACGTATGATAAAATGAAGTATCAGTTAGCGATTGAGCCGGTTAAGGATCTAATTTTCCTCTCAAGCATTGTTCATCTATCTTATAATCCTTCCTCCAATCACTTCTCAATTTCTCGTCTCTTCCATTTGGTGGCCCTGCACCACGTGATCAAATGCCGATAAACAGGAATTCCGTCTCTGAGGGTGACGTCTTAGGTAATCAAAAGCACACTTTGCGCCGACGTCACGGGCTAACATCACAAACGCGGTAGATAGAACTAGTTATTCCAACCTTAGTTCCATTCATTCCAAAGGAGTATCCCATTCCTATGTCTAACAGTTGAGTGACTGAGGACGGATTAGATATCAAACTAACTAAATGTACGAGGATTAGCTAGGTAAAAAGGCAACGGCCCATGGCGTGGTGAATCGATAAAAATTCTCCAGTGATTTTGACTTGCGAAACAGACATGACCTCCAACGATGGAGTAAAGACGGTATGAGACGAGTTTTACTCATAAAGATTTTTATGGCTTGCAAGGAATAAATTAGTGTTAAGGTAGGTTTTCGCGTAAGCGTTGATCATCTTTGAGAATCAGACTCATCTGCGTATACAATATAGGAATAGGTTATAAAACTAAATTTATATTACACTGAAGTAACTTATAATTCACTAGATAAAACCACGCATGACTTTCATTAAACTTCAAGAAATGGCATGTAATAGACTTTGGTTGCTTCCTTCACTTCTTTTATAATCAATTTAATTTCTGTTTCCTTTATAATGTACCTACATCATTAGCATACACAAAATGATTCGATCGTACAAGTTTACAGGGCAGTTAAAATTACATAAATATTTGAAGCTTCTATGATATAATTTCTTGAAGAATTGTGAAATGCGAAAGAGGTACCATTATATCCAATACCACTCTTCTTTTTTCGAGTACAATATCAGGCTCTATGAACAATATAGCTTTCAAAGACAATGAATTTAACTTAATACTAAGAATGTTTTACACCATTTCTAAATTTAGCCAAAATTACACCTTCATAAGAGTGAAAACTTGGGCAAATCGATTGCAATATATCAATCACAAATTCACTTATTACCTGAAATTCATCCATTTATAAGTATTATCCAATATATTAAAATTAAACACAGTTTTGACAATACATATTAAGGGTATCCTATGGGTTTTTAATTTTGAAAAATGAAGATTTTTTCAATGCAGCTCAGGAGGAAATCCATCTTGTGATCGTATTTCCTTTTCATGTTACAAGTTTACATGTAAGGTTTCACGAAAGGGAGAGAGGCAGGGGTTAATTTTACCTTTTCACAAAAATTCGGGCATCGAATAAAATTTACAACCATAGCGCTAATGCTAGAAACTAGAAACGAAATTTCAACATATCTGAATGTAGAAAACTCAACACAATAATCGACAATAAGTAGTAATTTAAGTAAATATCATGCGAAAAAAACACGATTAACGACTTTAAAAATAATTAAATAGTTATTCTAATATATTAATATTAGAATAACTATTTAATTATTTTTTAAAGATTTCTCTTTTCATTTCAATGAATTACTAAACCCCTATCGTAGCCTTACTTGTAATTATTCTAACTCCTTATGTTCGACTCGTACATCAGATTGTTTGAAAGTAATGCAGCGCAAAGTATTTGCAAAATTCATTAATATTTATGTTCATTTTTAATGCTGCATTTCAAAATAAATATTTCACAGAGTATCGGAAAAGCAGTTGATTATGGAATCGATTGCTGAGTCAACCTATTTAATTCCTCGGTACACTTCAATGGTGATCAAAATGGATCATGAGTATTGGAATGGGATTTCACGACACTATTACATTGAATGAGTCACGCTCAGGGAAAACACAAAAGCGCTATTAGCTGAACTGATTTTTAAAATTAGACCAGTAATAACATGTTCTAATATGGCTAATAAAAGACCATCGCATGATTCTTAGTCATGCTCTTACATAGCATTTAAAAGACAGCGGGATTTCCTTTGCTCAGCAAATGTTTGTCTGTCATGTCACTGATAGAAATAAAACGTGATCAGATGAAACGCCGCATATTGATGTCGACGTATCCATTTGGTGATAGATTCTCAGGATTATTCCTTCTTGTGATCTAAAATGTTGATGTTATTGAAAATTATATTAAATGTAAAACACGTCTTATACGAAATTTAAAGCAAATTTAGTTCATTATATCGAATCCATCTATGAAAATATCTATATTATGTAAGAGTTTTATGGAGTTAAATTTATAGTATAACTTATTTTACCATAGTAATTTCAGTTTGAAAAATCTATTATGTTCCGTTGAGGACAGGGATGTTGTTTTATATAGGTCTCGCATTTATGATGTGCCTTTCCCGAATAGTTGTTTAAAGTGCATAAGACAAACTAAAAGGAAGTTCATAACTAGATATAGAGAGCATTCAGTGCATTTTAAATCGTGAAGGTCCCACGTGTCCACTGTTTCCAAACATAAGGTGGAATCGCACAAAATTTATCTTTAAATGGTCTACAGTTGTAATATTGCCTAAAATACTGTTTTATTCTTTCGTATACATTTTAGATCTTTGGAGAACTAAGAATAAATGGTAGTCGATTTCATTTTCCTTTCAGGAAATGATTTTTCATGTCCACTGTTTCATGTTCACCGTTAGAGTTGGGATTAGAGAAGCGATAAAGACTGAATAGATTTATTATTTGAAAGAGTATACAAAGCCATTGATAATAAATTGCTAATCGCATTACTTGAAAAATCTCTTAAATGTGAACTTTTAAGAATATATTCAAGGCAAGAAAACGGATCAAAACTGCCACTGGAAGATTTCTGTATATACTATCATTATAGGAATGCTACTACCCTTACCTTTGAAATTTCAAATTAAATGTACGAATTATTGATGTACTGATATGAAAGATAAATATAATAATATATAAGCTTCTATACTATGCTCAGTCGCCTCAATCCATTATTCATTTGTCTTTTCGTACTAATGATAACGAGCGTCATTTACTCAGAACTTCACTCTTACAATGTTCACTTTATTTGTTCTTTAAGTCTCCGACTACTTTGCTTTCGATCTCTAAGTCACGTTTATTTCTTTGCTCTCATTTCTCTCTCTTCACCGGAAATAAATACTATTTATTCATCTCAAAACTCGAAATTTTCGCTCTCTGGTGTTCTATGTTTGAGTAAACAAACAGACAACTTCAAGACGAAATGGAAAATTTTCAGTTCATAGGGGTTCTCCTTAACAAGATTCTTTTGATTATGTGAAGGAATCGTTGCGATGAATTTAATTCTAAAGAAGTATGCATTATTCCTAGACAACCTTGTTGATGTAAAGGAACACGGAAAATTATAATTTATCAACGTCATTTCTCTTACTCCTCCTCAGTGAAGGAGATAAATTTAAAAAGACATAGTTTCCTCTTAGGTTTTTTGAAATCTTCGGGCGTCTTCAGGATGTAAAACTCATGAAGAATCTAGTAGTAATATACATTGTCGTTGTGACATTAAATGAACAGCAATTTGGCCAAACAGAGTTTAATTACTCTTATATCCTAAGATGTAGGATTTAAATAACAAATATTACAATCATTTCTTAATGGCTGCGGTACAAAGTACCTCTACAAAGAGGAATATACTGATGTACCTGATTGTGAGTGGAAGGATTTATACTGATATTATGCAAGAGATTTACGAATGAACGAAGTAGATAACGTGTTTTGGGGATAAGAGATATTTATTTATGGGCGAATTTTGAAAAATTGCCAGTTCAGTGATATGAGCTATTAATTTGAGAAATTTGCGAATGAAATGGATGTGTCAATGTGTAACGCAAAATATTGTCATTTTGTCACGTTATTATTAAACGCGCATATACTCAAAGACTGCGAAAAATAAGATTTCGACAAAAAGAATGAGCATCACATCATATTGCACAAAAAAGGTGTCACAAGAGCAGTCCGCTTATTTCAAGAGATCCGAGATAATCTGGAACTTATGTTCAGATCTTGCTATAATATGCAAGATTGATTATAATTTTAATATCTTAGCATTATAATAACAGACAATATCTGATATTAAAGCCTAATTCCACACGACGACAGGCGGCCAGCGTTGGCTGAATGCACATGTGGACTTCAGCGAAATGTTCCAATAATTAAGTGATCTACTATCAATATTATAATATGTTGTCTACCTTACGCAACCCTCTAGCCGAATACTAGTAAGTTTATTTCTTGTATTGTTGTTTACTCAGCTTGCATAGCTGAACCTGCGGCCTTCGTGTTACATGCGGAATTTCTGAGTAATTTTAGCCACATTCTAAAACGAATTCCCGTACTTTGATATCTTTGCTAGTCTTTCTAATGACTCAAAGTGACAGTAAAGTAGTTAAACTCTTTTATTTCACCAAACGAAATAATTCGTTTTCACATGCGATTTCGATATTTGACTATTTGAATATAGGCAATATGCAATTCAATAGCGGCCTGATTGTTCAAAATGCGGCCTTCCTTTTAAGACCGAATAGTAAATGCGGCCTTCCGATCGAAAAGAAGTTAATCCAGCACTGGCTCATCCCTAACCCATTTCATTAACTTAAATAGCTCAACCAAATACATAATTTCGGATCAGATTACTGTCGGTTAAGTAAAATCATGGTAAGATCATATGTTGGCCGATCGATCACCGATTGGAAGAGTACCGATTTCAGCTTATCCTTACTAAGAAACAAAACTAACTCTCTCATAACTGTGGGAATCCTTTACTTCCATATTCCTTTAAGAAACATAGGGAGACGCCAGAAAAGGTAGTTTTACCCATATTTCATTGGCAGTGAACATGGCATTCTCGGCGTCACAACATCGGGAAGGACGGAATAGGTGGAGGCAATGCGAAGAATGAGAACTTGGCGAGGAGCATGTCGGGTAATGAAATCATTTCGCGACCTTCAGACGGACGAATGGAAAAGAAAGAAAAAGAGATAAGAGAGAAAAAGAAGAGGCGGAGACGACCAATGGAACTCTTTCGCGATGGCAATTAGTTCCCGTCGCGTTGCATCGCGGGAAATATGGAATTCTGAGGAATCGAAGCGGACCTCTTGTTTTCCGAGGAAATGAATCGTTAGGCTCAGATTCCGTTGCGTTCGATCTAATGCTATTCCGATTTGATTCATGGCAATCCGGATTTATGGATCTGCGCTTCTTCTAGAAAGGGAAATGAAGAGCACGGTCATCATGTCGTCTGCAGTCTTCCATGGGAAATCGTTTTCTCTTCTGCCTTCCTGCTGTCTATAGTAATGCTCTTTATTATCCAGACATTGCCTTTAGAGATGATCAAAGGATGTTGTAATGTAAAACATAACTGCTCAGAATGCGGTGATATTCTTATCAGAGGAATGGTAATTAAAATGTACCTATTAAAAGTAAGTTGTATGGAATTTCTTCATCAAATAACATCAGTACTTGTGGTCCCAGATAGCCATGTGGTCAGGGCGTTCGACTTTGTGACAGTACTACTACCAGCAGTGCTTTTCAAAAAGAATCTCATTTAACAAGTAACTCATACGAGAATTTGATTCGGTATATGGCAACCATCGCCAATCGGAAGTATCGGTGATGATTGTTTATATTATATTTGATAATATTATTAAACATTGGCATCGGTAGATTACTTGCGAGTTGATAATTTATAAGCGTTGTTTCAAGTAAGTAACATGAAAGATAAACAAATGATATTAAAATCGACTTCTTAAGTGCCGTGCACATTGTGTATAAAGAAAATGGAGGAGATAGATAATGCATTTGAAAAAAAATAAAGAAATAGGATACTGAGATCTTGGTTTACAGATTTGGAAAGGAATTTAGAAATCGAATTGGAAAAGAAAGAAAAAAAGATGGCAAAAGAATTTGAGAGGCAAGAAAATTTATCGGAATGCGAACAATGGGAAGACGACTGTGTAGGAATTCATCTGAGAATAAAATGCATAGTCGAAGACGTGAAGTATGGAAGAAACTTTTCAAATGATAGATGTACTTTAGAAGATGGCAATGGACCGAAGGAATGAAAAGGCAATATGTAACCAACCATCTGCTGGGAAAATACTAGAGATGCTGACACTGGAGACTAGAAATGGGTATTACTGCTATGTATTTATTGCAGGAGATCTATGCGCTGTAGAAAAATTTCTCATCACAACTTCAAAAGTGAATATTTCAATTATGTTTGCCATGTCATTCTGAAGATCAGTATACCTCCATAAACAAACTCCCTTTGAAACTTTCGGAAGCTGTCATCGAGCAATTTTAACTATAATATATAATCTGTCTGACTTATTTGTTCTCAAAAAGGTATATGAAATTCACTGAGACCGGCGATATGTGGTGGAAATCCATCATAGGAAATGAAGGAATAAATGGTACTTTTTCTACATAAATTTATGTCGAGAAAGTAGCATATGATATTTCATTTCCTGAGGTAGATATATATCAAAGTCAAATCTTTTCTTGCGCAAAGACACCAACAGGAGGACGTTAAGTGAATAGTATTTTTTAACTTCTTTTCGCTTACTACTTCAATTTTACTCCACATGCCAAAAAAAGAAAATATTCGAGAGTATTGGGTTAAAGGAAGTCGTCAATCACTCATAATTTTGTCAAATCAAACGAATGATGTTTCAGCGGTTTTCAGATACAAATAAGTATGAGGATTGCTTCCAATGTGAATGCTAAAGAAAGAAAATTCTGTGGATATGATTTCGAGGAGCTCTGTTCATGCAAAAATTTTGTTTTAAAATGTGCTTTTTTACCTCAGTGAATCTTGATATAACATGTTTGGAGAAATATTGGGAATAATATATATAATTACATGAAACCATATAGGTTTCTATAGGCAGGGAGTTGAAAAACAGAGATTTTGTTCAATAAGTTCCAATTGATCTGTAAATCGAATTCGAGCAACAGAGATTCTATCCTTTAAAATCCTAAATTAACAATATTAAATTTTTAAATATTCGCTGGAAAGAAGAAACCTTAAAAAAATAACAATAAAAATGAAATTTCATGCGAAAAACATATACACCTGAAAATATGCAAATATTTTCCGAGTCATTAAATTCCATAAAGGCTTTTCGCAGTACCGCAGGCAGCTATGCAATTTCCATGGATATATCGAAGAAAGAAAAAGGTTATGCCAACTCATCCTGATAAGAAATTTCTACCCGTCTCCTAACAATGGAACACATGGCAGATGACATATTTTGGAAGGACATTGCTATATTTAGGTAAAAGGTTAAACAGGAGTTTGAAGGGGTATTTTTTAATCTTTGTTTAGTTCTTATTTTATTTGAACGTCTGACTTAAATTTAAATAATCTTGGTTTTTAGCAAAATCTGGTAAATTTTCGAACACTGAAAGACAGAAATTCTAATTATATTCCTAATTTTATCATGGAAATGATAACCTTCTAACTCCTCATATAGACCGAACCGAATGTTCCAACCAAGAGGTGGCTCGGAAGTATCTGGTGCATTCCGTAGTTTGAAGAAACATCCCCAAGTGTTGGAGGCATTGGGCATCACGCGCCTTTATATCACAGAGTGAGGGCGTGGTGAAGGATCTCTCGCGTGCGGATAACGCCTATTTCGTGATTAGAAAGACGACGTGGGAGAGAAGTTGTGCTCAGGAAACCAATCAGCAAGATCTACTCTCGCAGGGAAATCCTACGGGTACTTGCATGTGTAAGACCCTCTTTACTATGCAATGTGCGAGTCGACTTCGTACTCACAGAGCCGTTTACAACTCGCAGTTGCGCTTTTTATTGGGGCAACTGCCTTCAATGTCCATTCAAGTATCCCTCCAGATGGTCCTTACATCTTGATATTCACGGGGCGAAAGATTTATGGGACGAGGTACAGCTCAAATATCAACACATCACTTTCAGCTGGACATTAAATCAATTAAAATTTAAGAAGCTGTTAGTCTGAGATTTTCTCGCTTATTTTCATTTCGGCAAATCCTTCGCTGTCTCATTTATCACCAATACGATGTTTTCAATAAAGTTAATTTCCTCTTCAGATATGTCTTTGACTTCTTTCATGCCCTCATACGATAGAATTGGGAGTCATTTTAAACCGTCATAATTCGGCCCATCCGATTCAGAAATGTTAGATTACGTTCGGAGTAATACTTCGACCAATCAGATACACTGGACAAAAGTAACAATAGAGACAAATTTTACATAGATATTTAAAATTTAAATCTATTGATAGATATTGCTTGAATGTTATAATTTGAAAAATATTAGTATTTAGTATATAATACATTGAAAACTAGTAAGTATACCATTATTTAATGAGCTGTAGTACTTTATTCGGGTAATGAAGTTATTCTCATATATTCACCAACTTTAACTGACATCTCTCCGAGATGTTTTTAGTTTTCATAAATGCATACGAGAAAGAGTCGAAAGGCAAAGTCACGCTTGAGACAAAACATAGAACCAAGCTAAAAGCCGATATTAATGGAAAAGTAATTTTCTTATTAGACAAATGGATGCATCGTCCCAATAATCTATTCACATCGATTCATCGAATTCACGAAATACTATTGGTACGGTTGATAATACGAATTCAGATTCGCATAACGTTTTGGTTATGTGGATTACCTAAAACCTCTACGATTCGTCGACTCCTGC
Source organism: Pachydiplax longipennis (assembly GCA_036926295.1). Taxonomy (NCBI): domain Eukaryota; kingdom Metazoa; phylum Arthropoda; class Insecta; order Odonata; family Libellulidae; genus Pachydiplax; species Pachydiplax longipennis. The sequence goes on from JAVFKF010000012.1 coordinate 74,792,407, forward strand.
GTACATTTTCAGTCGCATGAAAATCTGGATTAGATATTCTCAGCTGCTCTCTCTAACCTTTCTTGAGCAGACATATCGGAAACAAACCCAAAAATGAATATGTACACCTATGTCTCTTGAGTAGGAATCTGTAATCATGTGCTATTCTCCAGAAATAGCGCAACGTAAACTTTGACAACCTGACTCCTTCCTCTTTCTGCTGCTATTAAGTTTCACGGTTTCTAGCAGTGAAAGTTGACGAATTTTTTATATTGCTCACTGTGTTTGAAGGGTAATAAGCGATCGAGTTCCTCAGTTTTCTGTGTAAACGTCACCGGAAGATCGAAGCTAGTTCGTGTCGGCGCAGCGACCTCACTCTTTTCCAACGCATATATCGCCATTCTCATGGACCGGTTTTTCTGGGCGATTCTCCCGATGTACTCTTCCCTCCACTTGAGAAATAAGTCAGCTTCCGTTCTCTCCTCGCGCCAGTTTTGTTTCCAACGCCAAACAAAAGCACGTCGATATTGGCGAAGGTCGCTAATGGAGGAAAGGTGTAGATATTGACTTTGTAAGCGAAGGAAACAGTTGACAAATGCCGATGGCCTTCGAAATGACCATCTGTCCAAACTTGTATCGATAGAAAAGATAGGTGGAATGCGTCAAGAAGAACTCTAGATAGGGGAGAATTAATTAGGGACTGCCGAATTAAATGTTGGAAAACTATTTCACAACGAATCAATCTGCAGTCGGAGCAATTTTATCCAATCCCGACTATCAGACCCCTGAAGTATCAAGGAAAAGTAGGAATAAAATAACATTTATTTCTGGGTATATTTTCAATACTTCCGTTTTCAGCACAGCTGGGTCATCATCTGATGAGAAATGCACAAAAATCCTAAGGAAATACGTAGTGTGACTTGTACTAAAGTGTAAGTATTTTTCTCTCAAACTTTTCCTTTTAGTCGTCCTTAACAGTCTCTTATCCGCTATACGTACATGTTTCCGCATCGTGTTATTACAAATATAATTTATGGATCAAAAATGATGGTCTGAAACAGGAAAAGATTCCAATCAAAATTAGGAATGGACTGTTATGTTACGAATATGTATAATTTACTCCTTTACAGGTTACATTTAACTATTTTCTCGCTAAGAAATCCCCGAATTGAAGTTTTTATATTTAACCTCAAAGCAGGAGCTTTATTACAAATTGTCTCTATATATGTTTCTGGGCAGTGAACTTATAAATGTGTAAGGTGTTAAAGGAACAACTAAATATAAAAGGAATGTAAAATCACCCATATTTATACTTTCACCCAAAAGATGCCTGTCTATGTGGCAGAGATGATACCTAACCAAAATAATCGTTCGTTTATCAATATCGCCGATAGTCTTGGTAAATAATGAGTTATTGAAACAATTTGTCTTCGCGTTATTATTAGAAACGATAAAATGTTTAATGCGTGTTCTAATTGTGTTGAACCCGAAATATTGAACTAAATCTTAGGAAATAGAAGTTTTCTCTAGACCACAAAGGCCGATAGAAATTTATCCCAGAGTTAGCTTTGAAAATAAGCACAGCAAATTTATCTAAGTATGATAAAAAGGTGAATTTCACGCAAAAAAATGCCATGGGTGAGATCAATTCTAATTATTTAAACATAGAAACACTCAAGTAAGGTTTTGTAAAGAAGCGTGCTAGGAACATCCTCATTTGGCTTGTTCTTCCACGAAATAGGGGACGTGCATTTGAAAATGCATTCAATGTGGTATACACATTCATATAATAAGGTTCTTCATAGCACATACTCCTAAATGTAGAATCTTGCGTTCCTCGTTCGTTTAAGTTGAACTTTTAGATTTCCCCTTGACGAGTAATCCAAAAGATTTTACGCATAAAAACGCAGACGTTCGTTTAAAGCGTTTCTTAGGGCATCATTCCTGGAGTAGAATATCTTAGAAGTACAAGGAAAGACTCCCATTGTACACGGTTGAAGGTCTCAATTTTCCTTCAATTTTATTGCCCATAAGATTGAAAGAACTTCGCTTGTGCCGACAAACCCCATGGGCTTATAGAAAGGATTGTAGCAGCGGATTTCTTGTTTGTTTGATCTCTGCTTTCACGGTCTTCCAGATTACGGGAGGTGAAATAAGACAGGAAATACCTCATTCATTTGCTCTTTTATTTTTAAATGACACGGCTTAGAGTGGTGGTTGTTGACCTCTTTAGTTGCTTGCATTATTTCATTTCTCTAAATATATTTTAGTGCGCTTTTGCAAAAGTGCCTCAATATCACGGTTCGGCTCTATGCACTGTACTTACATTAACATTTACTTTATGCATACGTTTTACACTGTCTGAAAGTATAATTTTATCTTTGTTTGATTCTATTTTGGTTTAAAATTCTGACTTAAAATAATCTTATTAAATTTTATTAGGAAAATCATCATTTTTATCACCTCATCAAGATCTCATCAAACTCATCAACACCTCATAAATCATTTATCTCACGATAAGTAATTTATTTCCTTTACTTTTTTATAACATTTTCCGCTCTTTCTATTATCAAAATATGGCTATCAAATCAAAATATCAGTTCCCTTAATATTTTAATTGTGATGTTTAATTCACACTAAGATGTCATCATCATGCACACATATTTAGTTTAATCGCAATAGAAATTGTATTAATCATTAATTTTAAATATCCCTTTGGTGAAGAAATTCAATGAGGAAAAGAGTTTCTTCGTGGGAGGCAATTAAAATAATAAATGTACATGAACGCACATCGTACGCTTCCATTGGCTGATTTCGATATTCATTAGTTTTTATTCAAATTATTCATATTAAAGTATTGTACATTCAATTTATTTCATATTCGTGTTAATCATACTGGTCTGTAGATACAAGTCCTCCGGTAGGACATATCGGATTAAGATCAGTCTGTGGAAGTCTTAGATTTCCATTATCTCCAACATGAGAATAAGAACAATACTTTTGAAGAGATATTCATATTGATTCCATACGCGGAAACGACACTTGGCACATTTTAGCTGTGAAATGGATTTGTGCCGTATCGGTTTAGTAACAGCAGAAAGAAAGCGATTAACTTCATTGACACATAAGCGGGCCAATATAGGTAGAGTATTCAATGAAAGTGAAGATGATAAAGTTTCGTAATATTGAGAGGTATTATGAGGAATTGGTCCAAATAATAACTCAGATTTTTTATACCTGAAAATGCTAAAATAAGCTCTTAAGGATAAGCAGAAAGGATTATATGTTATCCTTGGATTTTAAACCGCGCGGATATCCGTATAAACTTATTTCCTTTCCATGATCCTTAATCCCATGATTCGGATTAAGAGTCCCACGCAACTTTAAAAGACTCTTATGTGACAACCGGAAACGACATTTAATCTTTGATATGATCGCTTCCGATTAATATGGAAGAGTTTGGTTTAATATTGATTTCAAACCAATGCAAAAGGGTCGCATATATGTAATCTAATCCCGAAGTGGCGATCGTTTTTGTGCGGTCAGTGCGCACATTAGCCCATTCTGCGGTTTTGTCATTGTATTTAGCGACTTTTCCTTTCTTTTTGAGATCTTTAAATAGTTTTATTATTTAACTCTTCTTCACAACAGAGTACAAGATCCTTGTCTATCTGTTCTTAACATAATAAAATTAATTCATTTAAAAATTAAAGTTGTATTACTTTCAGAGAATATAAGACATTATATTTATATCATACATTTGATTTGAGTTTCTGAACTAATATTCGTTTTATAGAAGGAATGTTATGTTGTATTTTAACTATTGTTTATCGATATTCTTCCCAAGTTTAGCGACTTTTCAGCAACTTTTCTGGGTGCACCTAGTGACATTTTCAGAAATAAAGTGGTTTGTCTGTAAATATGGCTTTTCGGAATTTCCTTATTTAAGTTATTTCATTTCCTAACTTGCCATTGATGACAACTGGAAATTAAATGGACAATTCTCCTTAAGTTTACTTCACGAATGATTTTCTTTTCTCGAATAGAATTCCGACTTTGAATTATTAAAATGTAGCCAATAACCAATAATAATAGTCCTTTATGCGGTGGAATATAGGGTTGTGGAGAGTTTAAAAGCAGTCTAATTGAGGCCACCAAATAGATGAGACCCTCATCTAGCTTGTTGCACCTAATAGCAAATCCGCCTTTACACGTATGGGGCCTCCCAATGGACAAAAGTTCAATAGCCTCAAGAATACTAGGAGTTCACTTTTACTCCAATTTCGCAGAATAATAAATTTGACTGAGGAAGATTTCACTTATCGTAGGTATTCCACCAAGAAGAGGAAGCTCAGGGAAAGTAAAAATCGCGTACTGATTATATAATTTATGAGACAAGATCAGTATATTAAGATTAGTTATTCATGCTGAAGATGTAATGCTGCAGGTTACAGTCCTTTTTTGGGCCTTCCAAGTTTTCTTTGACTTAATATCAAAGAAATGAATGTACCACGTTCCTGATAATAACTTAAGAGACATTTGACGATAAGAAGATTGATGATCGCAGGGAAAAGTTCTTAGAGATTAAATTCTTTATTTTAATTGCTCACTTTTCATCCACAAGCAAGTATTTATAAAGTTACCTGGAATGTTTTTCTTATTTGGAGATTATTTTCCTAAATTGAACTAATTAACTAATGGGATTCTATTCATTTTACGGCAATCTTCAACGTCAAGACTGTAGACGATTTGATCAGAAATGTTCTTTACTTTAATTCTTTACTGTTCACCCAATGTCTTGCTGCTTAAAAAAATTCAAATTTACATTACTATTTTCGTTCGTAGATCAATGTATTATCTGTAGTATCTATCACATAGGGGATTTTTTTTTCAACTAAGCATGTTAATGAATCGTCGCTTTCCGTTCGAATTGAAAATAAGGAATAATAGTTTGAAAATAACTCTGAATAATAAAAAGTAAATAACACTGAATGATATACAGATTCGTAAACCTTGAATAGTGATGATTTATCACAGAAAGAATGACTATGTTCAGTTTTAACCGCAAAGCTGCGAAAATAGAAAATATATCAGCACTATATACTTGGACTGATGACATTATCCTCTGCTGAGAGTTAAGAAATCTTCGATAAATTTACAAATGAACAATGAACTACCAGCATATTTCGAGTGTTATTTGTAATAAAAAATATACATCTATCCTTGGAGAGGTTATTATGCATATAATTAACAGTAATTTAATAAAAATTCAGGCTTCAGACACTGATGATTCCAACTTAGGTTCGGAAATGCACATTCGGTAATTTTCATTATTGCTGATAGTGTTCACTCCTGGAAAAATTGGAAAAAAGATTCTCTAGATATACTCAGACATTCATTTTCTAGTGCTGCTTGAATATATTTTTAATCGAATATTAGGAATAGAGAATGACAAACCTCGTAATTATTTTGGGTAAGTCGTATCAGAACATAAATTATATCAACACATTGGCCGTACGTCTGCGGTATTGTAACCCTCCCTTCAAACTTCCATCCTTTCATATTTACTTATCTTGATTGGAGACATTTTAATTAATTTTATGCGTTTAAGAGATTTGTTGCGTCCATCCAAAATTTATGAATTGTTGAAAAGATCTAGGGAGATATGCTAATATATGAAAGACGAAATGATCAAGCGTGACTTTTTGACTTCACAGCGTAATCTTAAAAAGAAAAAAAAACACTGTTATAACTCATTGATTTTTAATAACCGGCATTATCTACAGGAGATCTCCACCTGAAACTGTCAACGGCTTGGTGATAAATCTGATGAAGTTGAAAAGTGCTTTTCTATGCGTACATCAACATTAATTCTCTGCAAACCCCTTCTCGGCGTGTGGCAGGGGGTGTAAATCACCGAGAGTTCAAGCTACTTCATTAGCGTGTTGTTATCGCGTATTGTTCGAGGAAAGAATGAATCCTTTAAACGACTTATCTTGGCCTCTTATTTTACGTTAAATTTTGCATCGACGAAGTAGCAAGGCGTCTCATGATACCGATTACGTCCTCTGCAAAAGTACTTTCTGAATTTATCAAGCAATTGCAACCAAACTTGTTTTATTTTTTCTTTGAAAGATTCCCAACTTATGTTTCAGAGCATTTGATCACGCTTGTTTATTTTTCAAAGTAATTGCTACAAAACGAATCGCCTTGCGCTGCACTTTCTCGACATGTTTCATCCGCCAGATCCTATATTCCAGATAGGGAAGTGACCAAGGAGAAATAATATCTAACCTTTTCATCGCATCTACAGACAATAAGGTTTGTAAAGCCGCGCTTTCTAATTACTTCGGATATGTGTGCTCTAATTAATATTTTTTGTAAGACGAATATCAACTAACAAGATAAGATAAGGTAAGATATTCAACTGACTCGGCTACATTTATAATTATTTCATTGATCTTATACGGGTAATTCTCACACAATTTTTCCCATCAAATTTTCCTTTTTGAATTTAAATGTAAAATTTAAAGCAAAGATATTTCCGTCTTTGTTTCGGACATATTAAGCTATATTACTCATTGTCATCTATTCTTACGAGTTCGATTCACATTCGTACTTTATTTCTATATTATATAATGTGGAATTTGTCGAATCTAAACCAATCAGCAGAATAGTGTATGATTGGAATTTGGTCAGATCTATCTGAGTATGCCTCCATCCTGGACCGCGAGATGTAGTGGGGGAAATGGCGGGCTCTCTTCTAATTGGTCGCGGACACGCTCGCGGACACTTTCCAGCTGCGGACTGCCCCTTCTTCATGCCCTTTCGCGGCCATATCATCGGCTCCTCCCCTTCCATTCTCTTTTCTTTCCATTTTTTCCGTCTGCTGAGGATTAACAGCCACGCCTCCGCGAGTCGATCTGTGAAAATCCGCGCTTTTATTTCACAGCGATATTTTCCACAGATTTACGCCATTGCGCACCCTTCTTAGTTTTTCTCTCGTTTTCATCCCCTTGGAATTTAGAGTGATTTCTCATCTTTTTAACTCACGAAAGTTCGAGGTGTCGGTAAACCTTAATTAGATTACTGCACATACCCCCCTATAATTCGTACTTTTTTAAACGATGATTTTGGTTAAAAAGCAGGGTGCGTATTATAGGAGGAAATGGATATTTATTATTACAGATGGAGAATGCAGTCCCTAAAATCTTGTCACGTTTTATACGTGGGTATGTACGGTATTCACGTCCAACTAAGTTTCTCTTAGTTTTACCTTTAGTAAAGTAACTTAGTTTAGTTGGCTAGTTACTAATAGTATATTATTAATTAATGTTATTTATATTAATTAATATTACTTTCAAAGTAATAACCATCATAGAAGAAGTAAGTGGGTTTTCGTTGCTGTAGTTTTCGAAGTATCTCGATTATTAAAGCAATTTCAGACTCACTTTATTATATATTTAAGCAGTAAGCATGATCGCCGTATTTCATTAGCTTCTAAAGTTATCCAAATAATAATGAGAAATATAGATTAATGGAGGTTGTTCGGATTTCAGAGCAAAGAATACTCGCCAATGAAGGGACATGGAACATCCAGATGCAGTACTTCTTTGGATAATCCGATGGCGACCCTTAGCCTTTTCTGTTCCGTATTGCTATGGGAAAGTAGATCGATGGAATCGTCGATTAGCGAAGTATAACTGTACTCGTATTCCGTTACTCGAATGCAACATCGGTTCGCATTTTCCACGGACAATCGCATCCCTCCAAATGCACTCAGTCCCCTCAAATGCACTCGATGCAATCTCAAGGACGATTCATCTCTTCTTTTCTCTCACAGACAGAAATTATAAAGTCATTTGTCTTAGAATTTGATTCTTTTCTCTACACAGAATTTCTTGGGAGGTTATATTTTATGTTTAGTATAACTGTTATATTGAGTGATGAAGACGATAAAAAAGAGTGATGTAAGTGGTAAGATAAACACGTCATTGCCAGTCATTTACCTACGCTCAAGGAAAGAGTTTTCTTCTTTTTGTAGAGTAGTGATACTTCGGTGATATCTGATATGACTGACAAAGTATTATTATAATATCAGGAAACTATCCTAACCAGACCTGTACCATTCTTAGTACTATATACTATGACATTATCTTACATGCTAACCATTGATGCCTAAAGAAGATGAGCCGTTCCAGAATTTATCGGACTACCATTAATCTAATAAATTTCTTGTGGACAAAATTGATCCTCGAAACGGAAACTGAGATTTTATATAAAGGAATTTTTCATTGATTTAATTATATCTTGGGATTTGAGATGCTTATTTAGTCTTTGTGCAATATGTGGTGATGGTGAAAAGAGAAGCATTTTGTCTAGATCCGCTATAATGTAACTATCATTCTCATACATGCTGAAAATGAATTTGGATTGGCACTGAAAATTCTTCCAACCTTTCTCTACCTAGAAGAGATATAAGTTAGCTCTACAAACCAGTCATTTTTCAGTCTATAGTCGTCAGCATATTCGATATGTAACATCTTAAGATGCATGGCAACCATTGATGCGAGAATTCGAGAGTTGATATATTTAATTTCGCATTGATTATTGACAATTCTAATTATATCAGGCTCGGAATAATTTTAAATATTTGTTGATAATCGATACTCAGATTAATAATAATTATGCATTGCATCATGGAGATACATAGCTTCCATTCAGGTATTACAAAAAATTTCAAAATATCTTATGTAAACTGTACTAACTTGTTTATGAGCAATGATTATAACGATTTACTATGAAGGAATGATATGAAAAATGGAGGTATGATAGGACTCATTGGTATAGATAATCAACCACGTATAACGACCAGTAATGTCTCAAGAGTTATTGCGATCAGTGGAGATATAAGATAATAACACCGTAATAACTTGCCTAACCTAAGTAACATTACGACTTATTATTCGAGATATTTCCCTACGAAATCGCTCCCAAAAACCATTTCATGTTAAGGATATAAAAATAATAAAAGGAAATGGTACCCTTGTTGTCATGCCGTTGAAGTATTTTAAGATAATCGCTACCCTGACAATTTGTCAGGAAATGAAGCAAGAGGTGTCATTCAGTGCCTTTCGTCGCGCGAATACAAAGGACTGTTCGTGACGAATAAGGTGTCGCGATGATCGTGACCATATAACGGCCCAAATCGCTCCAGAAGAGAATCAAACGTCGCAATCTTAAAGATTTCCATGGATGCGTCACGAGGCGCCATTAAGAAGCAACTATAAAGAGTGTTCGTGCATCGCACAAGTGGACCGGAACATAAAAGGGAGATATTCATGAGGCAAACGATGACTTTCACTTCCGACTCCACCCACTCCCACCCACCATTTTATTCCAATCACATCCTCTAAAAGAATTAATGATTTGTTTGCGACCGAGCAGACGGTCACAGACTCTGGGATATTCCACCTCCGCTTGCGCGTTTACATTTTAATGTTGTTCGAAAGTAAAACATCTCGCCGGAGATGTGTCGCCTTGCCAAATCTGCAGGTTGTTTACTGTGAGAATATTGCGTCGCGGAATCTCGTGAAGATTTGAAGAAGTGCGGATGTTAAACTAGGAGTGTTATTATTTTCTAAAATATTATGAATTCCTAAATGGAACTAATGGACCACGAATAGATATATAATGTGCTCTTTGAAGCCATACATATGATTTTTTCATCCAAAAATCTTCAAAAGGAAGAAATTCAAAAATTTAGTTGTTAATTCATAAATTCTATGCTATTCTGGCGTCCAAAAAACATATCCTTCCTTAATTATAAATACTCGCTTTTCATGTAAAAAGTAAGAAAGTAAAAAGAAATTAGGATAAGATGAACTTTCAAAGTAGCGAAGCTCGTGGAGCGGATATGTAAATTTCTAATTGAGTTTCGTATTGGAAGTTAACTGCAGATGAATTGGAATCCTGATGAAGAATCTGTTACTTCACCAGAGCTTCCCAACCTATCTTTCACGGCAAATCAATTTATTTACTCCAATTTCGCAGCACAAGTTCCAATATAAATTAAAATTAAAAATTAAAAATATATCGAGTCCGGATTAAAATATTTTCTTAGTGATATAACGATCCCTATTAAAACAACAAATTATATCGCTAAATACAACATGTACGTAATGCAAAGTTAGAAATACATGACCCTTATAAATGACTGGGTTTAACAAGAGCTTATTCCCGACACGGTGATGTGCAGTGACAAATCAAATGGAAAACTGACTTCGAGTGTAAAGGAAAATTTAAAGAAAGAAATTATATTCTGTAACAACATAATGTTCTCCAATCCAGTAACTGTAACGTAATTAGCGCAAAATCTAACAACACATCCTATTTGTGAATCTCATTCAAGCCTATTATAACATTGCCAAAAATTACCAAAAAGCTTTAAATAAGTCCTCATTGCAAAACGGTCTTACAGAAATGTTTTTAACTATTTTAAGACCGATAATAAAATTAACGATTGAAATATTTATATTAAAAAGTATAGAAATTTACATCATCAAACTTCATTAATAATCAAAAAACACGTAATCCTATGGTAGTATGCGCAGAACTTTATGTCGTAAGAGGAGGAAATTATACAATCAAAGGAAAAGTAGAAACCCTTGTTATTCAGTGGGAGTTTTACACGGTAATAGTTTTTTTGTCATCCATTAAGCATTTTACTTCCCAGATATATCTTATCTCTGCTTCGCTTGAATTTCGCATGCATATTTGATTTTGATATGTAGGAACAATTTGCTTAGATACAAACGTTTCTTGGTCATTTTTATATTTCTGAGCTAAATATAATTAGAAACCTTACGAAATTAAAGTGAACTGCAACATTTGGAGTAAAGGGAAAGAAGGAGAGGCAGGTACAGATTGATCAGTATCTGTTTATTCTATGCTTGGAGCACGGGGTTAACTCGGAATTTGGAAATTTCCGGATTTTGAATTACATCTTTATTTGGTGCTGAAGAGAACTTCAGAATATCAGAAAAATTACTTCTTGTAAATCCGTAGAGACCAAGTCTGCTTACGAATGAGGCATAGAGACAATTTTTGATGATTCGATAGGGAAAGAGGATGTTTATATTCTAATGATCAAAAGGAAAGACTGCCGATGGTAGATTAAGAGGAGAGATGGGCGGCTGATTTATGAAAATAAATCCAAACAAATAAATTATGAAAATAAATAAATTAAAATCATCCTAAAACAAAGTACATACTGAAAACTGAGTTGGAATGATGCTACGAATTCTAGAATGTTTTGGATTTCGAACTGGGGATACTCAATTTGTAGTGTTTCGGTTTACCTGTTTTAGAATAAATATTTCTATTATAATAAACACAATTTAGAGTTCCCCCAGGAGCTTACATATTTTTTTCGCTAATATATTTCGTACGACTAATTCACGTGCTGAACACTACAATTTGTTTTCAATAATATTTTAACGTAATTTAAGAGGCAGTCACTTCAGTTGGTTATTTTTTTCTCTATTCAGTTTCGATGATGGTAATGGAGTCGCAAAACAATTAATTATATTTAGATATTTCTTACTTTTTAACCTCACGTATACAACAAATGAGATGAAAACAACTTTAAGGGATTAAAATACTTCTAAAAGTTTTAATTCCACAGGTACCTCAAATTTCATCTAATTGCTTATATTTCAGTATAATTTCGTAAAATGTGAAACTTCAAATTTTAGTCCTACTTTAAAAAAAAGGAAAAGCGTGAGAAATAAATATTATCATGTCTAAATAACGGCCGGGAATTTTATTTATTGTGACTGAAGGCAGTTGGTCTTTTATTTTCATTCTACTAGTTGAGAAGATACTTGATTACAGAAATCGAGAATACACTTCATTTTATTTATGCAAGAAAAATAGATCCGATGACATGAACTAGCGACACACATTATTCCAAGGAAGGCGTGAATTCCTTGAGGATGGAGAAATGCTGGACATCTCGAGCTTTACATGTTTACTATACTATTTTTACTACCGCATCTTTCTAACATGAGGTATGAATTTCAACTCGGATTCTCTTATTAACACACGCGTACGGGAAACGCGCAATTTTTCCTCCAATTAACGAGATTTTCTCTGCGCCATTACTCACGTGGCATCTTTCTGGTCCTTCCTGCCCGAAGCATATCGCTCTCTCACCAAGTTTGTACGACTGATTTGCTCGCGTAACAGAACGGTCTTGTTTAACATGTGGAAAGGCCATTTGTTAGTCCGCACTCCAGGCATCGGCTCTCAGCATGTGGAAAACTCAGTGGAGCTGTTTCTTTTTTAGTTGTGCGTACACTAAAAGGAAATCGTGTTTCCAGGATCAGCTGCTGAGGGAGTTCTGCAAAAAAACCTTCTGTTCGCGGCAGCCTCGTCCTTCCGCAGGTATTCATATCTGACAGAAATCTGCTCATTTGATTCAGAATTCGAGGAAACTGTCCATCTAAGTCACAGCTTATTTTGCGAAAGGGTAATTCCACTTCTACTGGTCGTAAAGATGTCATTCTCCACCAAGTGCAATCGCCCGAATGTATGTTTATGAGTCGTTCGACAAGAAACTCTTACTGGCTTCGAGTATATGAGTTCCCTGCATCACCGACTGAAATATATAAGTAGAGGATTTGGACCATTCAGGGCTGCGCTTCTATCTCATCAAATGCTACGGAGCATCAGAGCTCGGCAGTATTTCAGTCAGGAATTGCAGCTTCTAAAATATTTTGGTTCGGAGGTGATGAAAGAGATTGAATAGGAAGCGCAGAGTAAACTATGATAGCTTGCGAACTCTACTCAATTGCAATTATAACGTCGACATGGAACTTTTACCTCAATTGAAAAACCTTTAATTCGATAGATGGATAATGTTCTCTTAATGCGGGATGTGAGTTGGAAATTAGCTCAGAGTTCTTAATTAATCATAAAATTTTACAATGCTTCCTGCATCACAACAATCGCTTTATGGAGATAAAAATGATAGAATTGATAATTCAATTCAATCAGAATATAGCAAGCTTTTGAATCTTGTTGTATTTCAATCATCAGAGTGCTCCCGGATAGCAAAGGAGGCAGCAGGTTCGGCTTGGGGGTTCTGGGTTCGATTTCCGATGGGAGTCCAGTAAGAGAAAAGACCTCAGTCATCGAAGCACTCTTTACATTACGACTCCAATTATCAATAAATATTAAATATAACGTGTTGTGGTATATGAAAAGTGCTTCGACTTACGGGGACTTTTCGTAAGTGAGCCTCTGCTGGGAATCAAACCCGGGACAGCTTTCCCTAAAGGCGAACGCGTGGCCTACATGTAACCGGGGGTCTGAACGAAACCTATATAAGGGGAAAAAATTTATGGTATATTTTTGCAATACGTTTGAAAACATTGTTTCCGACTTTCCTAAGAATCATCTGTACTTTTTGGATAATTCTGCTTTTTTTGAGTATTTCACCGCTATTTTGAAGTTATTTACTGAGAAAAGTTAAATATTTGGCAATTTATCGATCAAATTTTCTTACAGAATACCTATCTACATTATTATATTATATATCTGCTAGGAAAAATTAACCTTCTAAACGAAATAGCGAAAAATATGAATTAAATATAGTAATTATTTTATCTGATACATCATTTCTGTAATATAAACTATGTGTGCCATCGGTTAACAACTTAACATTCAATTAAAATATTCACTGATTGTGAGTTCAGAAATTAGATATAACTCAGATCCAAAGTTTTCAAAGATTCCTCAAGTTCAACCCACTATTAATAATTGCGTAAATAGTACATGGAACGTAATTTGAAGAAACAAGGTAAACGTTTTCATAAAAATGGGAATTCACAGAAATGAGGAATATCATTAAGGAATTCGTTAATGAAATCAGGAAGTTGCCGTTGTTTCGCAGAGGTGTTTTAGACAGCGATGTTCTGCTCTTCCAGAGAAAATCTTTTCTTTAGAAAAAAGAAATCTCTGATAAGGTTTGTTTTATGCAATACATGGAAGAGATGGAGAACATCATACCAGATAATTTTTACTCTGTTTCCTAAACACAAAACAATTTTAAACAAAACCATAGACATGCACACATTTTGCATTTTGAAGCTCATATCTGTGAAATAAAATAAACATAATCAAATAGGTAGTGATAAACGAAGAAAACTGGTACACCGGGAAATTTTTATAAGCAATTATTTTTTGAAAAGTTTTGCAATTTTTCGCAATAATACAACCGGTATCGACATATTTTGGTATTGCAAATCCCGTCACTTCGAAGAAAATTTCAGCTGTGATTCTTTAAAAATACGAATGGTGAAATCTAAATATTTATACTTACTGTCAATACAAAAAATTATCTGATTTATAGTTAATTTCAAATTCTGTTACTTTATATTTATTCACGGTTCTACGTTTCGCAAAAAATTCATGATACTTCTCGAAAACAAAAACATCCAGTTCCTATGGGGAAGAATATCTAAACACATACAAAAACAACAATATAGAGATAGTAGAGGAAAATATGAATTCAAGATATAAAACTGATGCAGTTTAATGTGTCCGAGCAGTTATTTATAGCTCATATAATCTATAAATCGAAGGAGTACAAGTCGACGCAAAAGCTATAATGCAGATTTTATGCCAGGTACAACTCTTCAGGAAAGAGGTCTTCACAACATGCTACAACCTCTCCTCTTATATTTATTTCGTAGAAATGAAGACTTCATTTGCATTCTTATATATGATGACTGTATATTACCTTGAGAAATTCCACAGGAGAAGAACTCTGCATTGTCTTGGCCGGATTCTAAGAGGTCCGTGATGAAACGCAATTAATCTGAAAAAGGGAAAACTTACTGTTAAAAAAAATCATGAAAATATTTCGAGACCAAGAATCTCAAGAGGGAGGAATATTGATTAGAATTTTTTTGTGAAACAAATGAAGGAAAAGATTTATTAATTCAAATGTAACATTAATTGCTCTCACTCTAACACAATATTGTCTCATGAAGACCGTGTTGAGGGTGGTTGGTATGGTGGAAAGGAGGGATTATAGAGAAAGATCTTGGTTTAATTACATACATTTGCTATTAAGGAATCAAAAGTGACTGAAATGATCAAAAGCATTTGGGTTGATTTGTAAAAGTCAATCCTTGGATTAAAATCGCGTTGAAATTTTTTCGTGGAAAGCGGTGATTCCACCAAATCAGCGCCGAAAACTAGCGCACCATTTCCCACAAGGGTGCAATTAAGGCGGGAGTCCCACATCCCCGATAAAGTGGAAGAAAAACAAATGGCGCAGAAATCCACGCCTTCCGCCGACAAGCCGCGCTTTCATCCGATAAGAAGGGGGAAGTATAAAAGGGGAAGTATAAGGATCGTAGCGGGAACATTTTTCCGAGTGGAAAATGGGTAGAAAGGGGGAGGAAATAGCCAGGAAGGGATTTATATGCGATCGAATAAGGAAGAACAATGCGTTGTCGGGACCCGATCGGGAGGCTACCGTTGAAAGGGAGGCACACGATAATGCAAATGCGGTAGAGCGTTTGTGGGGATGCGACACGGGGTCAGGCGGAGGCTGGGTTCGTGATCTCCGGCGGAGGAATAACTTCCAGGGCGATATTTCCTAACCTTGCGGACTCGGACCTTGGGAAAACGCTGGGAATTCCGCCGCTTTTTCCAGAGCTTTGGGGACGAAGCACGGACGATGCATTCGCATTTGAATACAACGAAAGGAGAAAGTCGTGGAAGTGCATCGGTTATGCAAATGCATCCCTTATTACATGCCGAAGGGGTGGCGAAGATGCACTATTTTTGGTGCAGATTGTTTAAAGAAGTAGTGCCTAATTTCCAGCAGTCTAGAATTCCTTGGTGATGAATATAGTCCTTAGTTAACATATTCAAGCAAAATTAAACTAGTCTGCGAAGAAATTATAGTGGAATTTAGTCGGTGAATAAGACCAATAAGACGTTAACTTGACACCATATTGAATAGTCAGTATGTCAATATCCGAGAACCGGAGTTATGGTTCCCATACTGATTACCGATTAATTATATTATAACCGGTATTTATGTGGAGTGATCGAGAGTCTGGATGATTTCATTCGTGTATTTGAGATTCATTTAAAATATTAACGAAATCTTTAAATATTACTTACTAAAAATTGAAGGAAATGGTAAACGAAAATCGCAGTATAGGTCCTGATAACCAGTATTTCTACAATGATTGGCTATAAAATGCAAAAAACTTTAGAGACCAGATGTTTTAAGGTGATAGTGGAAAGAGCACGTCTGATTTTGAAATATTATTACAAACGCAGCCTGCACTTGAGCCGATCTCCGCTTAGTATCCAGGAATTATATATAGTAGATTGGGATAGTAGATTGGGATAGTAGATTGGGCGTTTAGACCAATATCTGTATTCTTATGACTTCAAACTGCTCTGATCAGTTTATGGTGGATTGATATTGGTCTCAATTAAAGAATCAGAATATTTAGATAACATCAAACACTCTTACTTTTAACCCCTTAACTTACAAAGCTGAGACCTTTATGAAGCATGTCTTAAATCTTGAAAAGGTTACATAAAAAAGAAATAAATATCATATATTTGTACTTTTTCTTTTCTTTATCGTCCAATTTATCCATTATTGCATTGGACATCATGGAAGTAATAATCATTTCTTGAATCTCTCAGAAACAGCATCATAAAAAAAATCTAATGTAATATTTTAGCAAATTGAATAGAGACGCTTAGCTATAAAAGAACAAATCGAATGAATTTAATGACATGACATTTTTGGTCTGATATTTTCACCTTGTCTTTTTAATTTAATGCTTATCGATTTCTCTTCCCACTTCTTACTATACACACATTTTTTATCCTTAATTCCTCATCCTTCATATCCTTTATCCATAGAAAGAAGTTGGAAGTGAAACGTTCTATTGTAAATTTCATTTATGTCATCGAAATTTAATTTTATAATAACGATGCATTGCATGCGTTTGTTGTCTCTCATTTTGCTGGTTAATCCGCATTATTTTGTCATTAGGGATATATTATTCACGCCAATTAATTAATTCGCAATCATTTTAAATAATTTCAAAATTTAATGAAGTTGCTATATAAGTATGTACAAAATGACAGGAATCATGCCACCACTGTACTGATTTTATCTTAATAGAAATTTATTACAAATACTGATATAAACATTCCTCGCTAAGTAACTGTTTGCTCAGAGGTCTACTAATGTCGAAAATATATGAATATTTTTCCATCATAAATAGCTACCTATCATGCTTCGTTTTATTTCAAACATATATGATGATGCTTTGAGATGTGAGTTCAAATAATCAGTGAGTGAGTTTAAATAATTCATAAAATTAAAAAATTAAAACAAATAAAAATAGCTTTTTTCTTACTGAGATGCCAAAACATGAATTAATTTTGATATTTGACGAAATTCTTAATTCCTAGAAATTTCTCCATGAGCGAATTAGCAAGGGAGAAGTTTTAAGAGGAGTTAAGACTCGTTTTTCAGACTACGACAAAAAGATTAAGCCTTCCCAAATAGTTTAAGTAGCATCAATATCAAAAACAGTAAAGTAATGACTAGAATTTATGAAATAAAAGTGAAGGGGGCACCCGGGTTTGAACCGGGGACCTCTCGATCTGCAGTCGAATGCTCTACCACTGAGCTATACCCCCACATCTTTGGCAGCGGATATTTTACAGCATTAATGATAAGACTAAATGAGTGCTTACGAAGTTTTCCGCTTCTCCATCCTTATCAGCAAGCATAAATGGTGACGCAATTCATTCGTCACATCAAAGGAATCTTTGGCGAAACGCCACTGAAGGAAATCTAGGGCAGCATGCTATACAATAAAAGTTGTTCGAATGATTTGTTTGTTAATTATGGGCAATTTTAGGAGAGATAATCCATTAACCATTATTCAGGTTATGATAATATGGTAAATTAGGAACAAAAAGCAGGACAAAACTGAGAAATAGAATGATTTTCTAGACAATTTGAAGATTCGAAGAAAATTTGCACGTTGGGTCGCTCGTTAGGTAAAACAAATGTGAAAAATGACCGATACGTGCCCTATATGATGTTTACTAAATGGGAATTTTCCTTGACTAATGAAGCTGATTTTGTAGATTTTTTTAAAGATTAGTTTCACTCATCTTGAACATGAAGATTTTTCTTTCGGAATGCAAATAAATCTTCCAAGGTGATTTTTCTTGAAACATGTAACTGTAATGAAGGCAATTTCTTCGTCTATAACCGAAATTACTGTTTTATTACACGATCCACTGCTATATTACAATGAACTGAATTACAATTTTCCATTTCTTACTTTCCGAATTATTATTGTCATTAATTCGAAGCAATTTTTCCACGTATTCTAATATGAAAAGTTGGTAAAATTATAGCGAATGATATGTTTTATTTGTATTGTATAAAACATAGAATACTGATTGGCAGGGGCGACGAAGAGGGGAGCTTCCAGTATCCGCGTCCTCAGTTCAACGTGGGCCGATTTCAAAAGGGTATTTATTTTTATTTACTATTGGCAAGCAATATTAATGCAAAAATAGGCCCAGGTAGGTGAGTCTTCGGGAACTCTTTCGGTAAATGGCCGGCCCTGCTATTAATTTCTGATAATCTTAGCTGAATAGCTATTACTCAAGGCAAATCTAAACAGCATCGCTACCTACTTGGTAAATAATTCTTACACCATCGGGAGTAAGGGTAAGGGAGTAGTGTCATAAGTCTCGTGAGTGAATTTTCTCTCGACTAGTAAAAATGTATTGTACTCCCATAAGATAGAATTAAATTCATACTTGTTAATTTTTCACTGGTATGGATTGAAACGACAAAAACATCAAATTCAAATTTATCCTATGCAATAAGAATAATACATGAAGAAATCGCAATCGCCCCTTTCGAAGAATTGGAGCCCATGGTAGAAGATCCATCATCCTACGAAGATGTTAAGGCGATTCACGATACCACCAATGGCTGAAATTCAAGTGAAATAATTTATGAATAACTCCTGTAAATATTAATTGATCTGATATGATTAATAACAAGACGATATTCTGGAGGCGAATTTACTTGAGATGAACTCAAATACTGTTATAGTTTAAATGTATTAGGAAACTATTCTCCAATTATTGCTATGGAAATTTCTACATGAGTGCTGATAAATATACCTTAGCAACTTTGCGTACCAGCAGTATTGTAATGGATAAAATAATTGGTTTCCTATAATGATCTGGGAGAAAAACATTATATACGGAAAATAATAAAATTTAAATTATTATTTCTACGGCGAATATGCATTGGAAACAGTAGAGTAGAAATATTTATAAACTGAATTTTAAAATGTTTGCGTTATCTTTTCTCTAGATTTAAAATCCTTCCCTGTGCTGCAGAAGAACTCGCTCAGTTTAATTAATTAAGGGCAGTGGTGCTTGTCATACGTTAATCCTCCGTTTGGCATGGATTACATGCAAGTGACGAGGAATGCGATGGGAGATTAGGAAAAGATAAAAGGAGCAGAAGCCAAAGTAATTGACCAATGGGAATCGTGCTCCGTGAAATGCCTCTCCTCCAATGGAATCGCTCCATTGAACAGAAAGAGATGACACGCCGGCGCAACTCTTCGCCACTTGTGCGATGCAGCCAATTTTCCTCTCTCTCCCTCTCCTTTCTCCCCCCCTCTCTCTCTCCCTCTCTCTCTCATTCTCTCTACTTCCATTATTTCTTTCTTCTTCCACGTTTCCAATTACATATTACCCTGGCCAACTTTCAGCATGTATTTCGATACACGAATCAACATATCTATGTTTTTTGTCATACTATATATATAAAGCAAGGAGTTCTAGAGCCTTTCTTCTGCACTTACCTCTCCAATGGCTATATGATTAGCTCATGATTCAGGTCGATCGAGTAACCATGCAGTTATCGTTTCCTTAGAAATGCATCTGGAAAATGTATTGGTTAATATTTCCCTAAACCTATCTCTACTATATGTAAATTTGTTTTCTTTTGAGATCGAGAATGAGTTAGAAGATGACTCGCCTTAGTCTTATCTGAATAAAGATTTTATTAATTTATTTCTTTTTTATTTTCGTTAATCTGGATCTAGGGGGCGTCTAGTTCGTTCCCTTTGCGAATGTTCAAGCACTTCATTTAGTAGGTAAATGTTCGATTTCTCTTAACGCCACAGTTCTAAATACGGCATTTGAATTCCAGAAGCGATTTATAGATATGAATTGTATTATCTGGGTACGTTTGATCAACCCTAAATATAGTTCTTTTATAAAAGATGAAAATTCCTATGGTAAATACTATGTTTAGAGCATATTCCTATGTGGATATGAGACGTGGACATTAATTACAAGAGGTAAGGGAATAACATAGAGTTTTGACAAATGAATCTGAAGAAGAACATTAAATATAACATGAACAGATGTATAGGAATGAAGAAGTGTAAGGAAGGAAAAATAACATTGTTATGCACCATTGAAAAACGGAAAGAAAGTGGATAGGGTATATATTGAGAAGAGACTGCCTGATGAGGGCTGATATGAAAGGAACAGAAAAGTGAAAACCGATGAGAGAAGGAAGGATAAAGAAAATGATTGATATTATTAAAGATGGAAAAGGATAGGATTTCATGAAGAGAAAAGCGATGATTATTGAGAGTTGGATAAGAACTAGGAACTTACAGTAGCTGACGACAGTCGATGATGATGATCTCTTGTAAATCTCTTATGCAAGCTATTTTACAAATTATTCAATTTTGGGTATACAAACAAATTGTTTGTAAATGTATTATAGTAAGAAGGTGCTCAATAGATTTTTCTTCGCTCACGTTCCCGGTAAGTGTTCCTTAGGAAGAATTTATATTAATTCTTCTTTCCATTAGTCAACGAAAAAGATCATTCTAATATGAATGAATTAACATTTCTTAGTTTTATGATTCGTTATTCATCGATAGAAAATAAAAACGTGCAGTGATTTTCAATTAACGTTGTTATATTAGTGATCTCTATTTCTTGCATTAAAAAGAAGGGCAAGTGAGCACTTTACTTAGCCGTTTCCTCTTTTCTTTTTCTCTTCCTTTATTCATATTCCTCTCCCTTCTCAAGCTCTCTTCACGATTTCCTCACCTCTTTCCAAGTGCACTTCGGAATATTCATCCTTTTCTCTGCTTTATTTTGCTCTCTTACGAACTCCTCAGTCGTTGCCATTGTTTCCGGATAAAGTGGATGTGAGAAACTAAGCCGTTCTGACAAACTGCTACGAACTTCTTTATTCATAGAATTCCTTAGCTTGGCTGATGACGGCAGGTCTCTACCGGCATAATGAGCTCCGAATCGATTTAAAAATTATCCGCATTGATTTTAATGCTGTGTTTCAGACGATGAAACAGTAAATAGTGAGAATACTTGAAATTCCGAATGGGTTCTATTTATATTTTTGTGCGGCATATATTTCGACCGAATCGATATCTACAAAACTCGAATCGAATGAACTCGAATCAAATATCGAATGCAAATTTAATTGTTTTTTATCCTCTTATGTTGTTCAATTATTTAATTTTCTACATAAAATTTTTATGGCAGATTCTGTGTAAATAAAGGCCGTCTCAATAAGAATGTACAATTTAAATAGCGTTTGAGTTAAATTAAGTCTGTCAACAACGTTTTGGTGGATATTGTTTTTTTTGCCCGATATCTTCCACACAAGATCGCATTCTATAATGATGAGCCAAAAAAAGTTTCTATTTTCAAGTAAATAATCTGTATCATTTAAATTTTTAGTATTTAGTATTTTATTCAAAAATTAAATTGTGCTTTCTTATTAGGCTACCCTCGACTCACTTCTAACCATAACACATCTATTGATCTAAATGACTGTAATTATGAAAATAACTATTCTAATCAAAATGTTTCTCTATTATAAACTTGCAATGCTGTTTTAGCAGATGAAAACGATAAGCAGGGGACGAAGAAATTGCTAAGTTCAGTTTGGGAAATGTATGAGATAAGAAGTTTTGAGAAACTCTCCGTTGGCGGATCACGTCAGAGAATCATCGGGCCTCTTCTGCTTCACGAATGTCATAGTTATACATGTTTAGTGAGGCTTCCGCTGACTGAGCATAGGTAAAAACATAGTTGGGAACAGAAAATCGGAGTGCAATAGGTAGCGGTTTTCAGAATTCGGTTCGTGGTCGGTTTTCATTTTTGCGAAAATAATGTTTTTTCGGTATCGGTTTTCGGTTTAATTCCATTTTCTGGTCGTAATTATAGTCACGAATACATAGATGGCAGAAATTTTTCATATATTAGAATTCATGTAGATATTCACAGGCACATACATATATTTATCATATTGGTAATATTTTTAATGCTTTCACTCCACCTTTTTTATTTTAAATATTCCTCTTTCATTTAGAATCGAAATTTGTTTTGTAAACATCTCGTGTATAGATATCTAGGGTCAAAAATGAACTATGCGAAATGGTGCTACCATAAAACTTGATATTGCTATGGATCAACTGGAGCTGGGAAGTATAGAGGCCGATGAAAATATGCTAATTCAAATTTACTAAGATAGTATGCACTATTACTATATTCGAATTTACTAGGACAAAAAGAATAAATCAATATGTTACATGGAATAAACAAATAGTTGAGATATATTAAATTCCCTTGAAACTCTAGGAAGATGATGAGCGTCCCCGAGATTACAGATAAGTGGCTTTGTATCGCTATGGATCATAAGAGCGAAACGAGTATCTAATCCAATAACTCTAATCCGTTAAATATTTTTAATAATACTAGTAAAATTGTCAGATCAGAGATAGAGAGAGTCTAAGCAAAATGACCCTCTTTCTCTCATCTGAAGACGATGGCTTTGGTATTTAATCTCCGTTTCCTTGCTTTAATTAGACCATCACTAATCTGTCGGATAATCGTCTCTGTATTTAAAATGGAGGACAAGGGAGCGAAAGGGAGAAAAAGTGGAGCGATGGAAGCGCCCATCCGAAATGGCGGAGGACGATGAGAGATCGTGGAGGGAGTGCAAATTGTAAATTTATGAAAGGCGACGGAGAGGCCTCTTTCCCGAGAAGTTCGATGGAAGAGACGAACAAAAGAAAGCGCTTTTAAGCGCGAATGATTCGATGGAGGGCCGCCGTTTTCCTTAAAGAGAAGAGAGAGGGATAACGAGGCAATTACAGAAGAGCTGTACGATTTGCAAAGGGGAGCGCATGCATTTGTTTCGTCACACACGTTTTTCTTCATCGGAGAAGTATCATTCCGTCGTCGTGAATTGTGTATGGCAGTCATCGCAAGCGGACGTCTTCGGACGAGTCGTCGTTAACTGAAGGACTCTTTCGCTTTTTTGCCGATTTAAAACAAAAAAGGGTCTCTTCTCCCGTCGCCTCTTTCCCTTCTTTATTTCACAGAGATTCCCTATTATCTCGTGTATGAACTCGCGTATCTTTCAAAACGCGACGACTCCTGCAGATTGTAACGGTCGTACTGCCAGACGACGCGTATTTAATTCTTTTAATCTTTCATCATTAAGAGAGGAGATAAAAAAGGATGAGGAATTATGATTAGGATTGTAGCGTAATCAGCTCACTAAAAGCTTACGAAGGACAAAAGTGTAATAATGACTTGTCAGATAACTCAAAATATCCTGTGATATGAGTATATACTATATATCATATTTAAACTGCTATATAATATAGCATATACATAAGCCGCTTTGATAAAATATACTTCGGAGAAATATTTAAACGGTAAAATTAACAGAAATTTTTGTTTAAGGAAGTGCTTTGTAACCGGTGTTCCACATGGACGGTGGTTAGTTACCATTATATATTGTAAAATATCGAAAGTTAGTAATTTTAAATCACATTTCTCTATTTATCCATATTTTAATGAAACTATTTATTTTAAGTAATGAAGCAGACCAAGCTGAAGTTAACTTCTTTTTCTTTGTAAATTTGATTTCAGACCGAAACGTATGGTTTGGTGTGACAGGATATATGAGCAAATGAAGAAGCGAATCCAAGAAGGAGATAGATCTGGAAGCACTGCTCAAATATATGCACCACTAACTCTATGGATAAAAGATTCGAACGTTTACGGACTTCATTAATCGATCAAATAAATGATCAGAACGTAACCCACGAATAAAAAATTGCTTAGATCGACTGAATACATGTAATATTCATAACCAAACTGATGATATTTCAATTATCAATGTCTGCGATATGAAAAAATTAATTAAATTAAAATAGAAAGACAATAATAACCTTAGCAAAAATGCTTGCATTAATACTAAGCTTTGTCGACATAAGATGTTCAGAATCTTATAAGAAGAACGAGCTCATACAGTTGTAGGGAGAGAAGGCAGAAACATTCCACCAGATTATTCGTAACATTTCAGTAAACCTGTGCTCTTCTCAGATCAGATTATCCGATGATGAAGTGTCGACATAAATAAAGTGGTCACAGCAACCCTTTTCCAGATCGCCAGTGAGCTGAAATGACCGTGTTCGACGAACCTCCTCACGGTTGAAACGCATCGTCATGAGATCGACCGATTCCCACACTCATTGCAAGACTTTCGTACTTCGAACCTGCTTTCGGTCATAGAAAACACAGGAGGAAAGTTGTTATTAAGTACCGGATTGGAACTCTCTCGGCGAAAATATTCACGCGCGATTCCGAAGAGCAGATAAAATG
Source organism: Pachydiplax longipennis (assembly GCA_036926295.1). Taxonomy (NCBI): domain Eukaryota; kingdom Metazoa; phylum Arthropoda; class Insecta; order Odonata; family Libellulidae; genus Pachydiplax; species Pachydiplax longipennis. The sequence continues at coordinate 74,817,217 of JAVFKF010000012.1, forward strand.
TGAAGCGAACGCGGCTTAGAAAATGGGATTTCTTTTCGACATAAAAGTTTGCTTCTCTCGTAAACGTCCTTCGCTGCTGGAATTATTCCGCCATCAAAACGAGCCCTTTTCCGATCGTTCGCACCCGTGGCACTGCGTGTACTTATGGACCGAGCGTATGGCGTGCACGTGCATCCCCGCTATATAAAATTCTGGATCGGAGGCAGTGCGGTGCGTGTTCACCCTCAGGGGAGTTTCTTTACCCATTGCCGTTGGATGGAAACGTTTCGTCCGATCCTATTAGATTTCACAGCGCAAACAGCTATCGTATCTATCCGAGATAATCAATGAAGGGATCCATCGTAAGGATCTAATTTGTAAAAACTCTATCCTGTAGTGGATCGCTTATTTTATGTGAGGTATATAAACTGCCGGAATCCCTCCAACATCTTTACTCAGCTTCTTTGTATACCCGGCCTCAGCTGCACGGACGCTCTCACATGACAATGATTCTCTTAAGGACAGTCTATTGTTCACTGTTTCGACTCACGTTTCGACAATTATGGTGTCAATTGCTGTTTTATAACGCCACTGCCTTTGCATTGAATGTCAATCACTCATTCATGTTAAGAGGCTTATGTCAATGAATATCTCTAGTACGATCTTCACCAAACAGCGTAATTTGGTATTTCTTCGTTACTAACTGAGTATTCTTTCACTCCTACCATGCTAAATACCGAGCTGTAATGCGTCAAATGGTTCGTGTGTCGATGCAATAAAACAATGGGATAAAAACAGAGATCAGCGGTGAAAAAAACTATAAAAAACCCACAGTTAAAAGGCAACGACAGAAGAGAGAAACGGTTGAAATAAGATGGTGCTTCTTAATCTAACACGAAATAAGTAGAATAAAGAAACCTAAAACAATGCCAAAAATGGAGTGTGGGAGACAATAACCACATTCGAACGGTTTAATATCGAAATTGTACAAAAGAAAACGAACTTATTCGCCAATTCAAATCGTAAATTTTCCATTCTATCTTCGCTTGGAATCACTCATATTATTTAAATACTGATATTTGTTTCATCATCAATTGTCCGGCTTCCGGTTTGCCAAGTGGGCAAGGCGTTCGATTTTGGCGAAAGGGGTCTCGGGTTTGATTCCCGCGGGGGCTAATCTTGCGAAATGACCTTAGCTGCCGAAGCACTTTTAAAATTACTACATCAGGAATTGTCTAAGAGGCTGCACTGAACGCCCATAAAGACCGAATGTGATCTGAAGGCCGCAGGTTCCCCACCTCTGTTCTTCGAGAATTTTATATTTTTGAGCATGCAAGCACGCAATGGGTGTGCGAAAAACAATAGTAGTTCGAAAAAAACGAAAAGATCCTCGATAGAAAAGATATTTGTGGGCAGGTTTACTCCCTAACTGAGGTATCTCTGATAAGGCCGGCGGAATTTAATCATCGCCAAACTTAAGCTACATACGTTCAGCGTGCGCCTACAATGGTCGGCGCCTTTCGCTTTCAACTTGGGTGATACATTTGGAGTGTCGACATGAAGAGAGGTGAAGTATCGGACTGTGCCGCTATAATAACGAGGGAGGAGTGAGTGGTGGGCGGTGGAGAGTGACAGAATGAGAGGGGAGCTCTCAACTCTCCCCAATGTACATTTCGTGCGATGTCAATGCCTTTCTGTTTTTTCTCACTAAACAGCTTCCACTTTTTCGTCACTTCTCATTCACAAGGACGCCCTTTCTCCTTCTTTTTCTTCCTTTTGTTTCTCTACTCGCTCTTCCCTCATACTTTAAGATATTTTTCATAAAAGTCTATCCAAAACATCATACATATTTAGCTTCAAAGTTCCTCATTCAGCTCGAAAGGAAAATTATACAAATATAAGTATTTTTGCAGGACGTTTGACTCAGTCAAAGGAGTCAATGACTTTTGAGGCCCTCAAGTTATGATCTTATCTAAAATGATGAATCTTGAAATGTTAGCAGCTAGATTAGATAAAATGCAAGAAACGTACTTTACAAAAGAAACAGAAATTACTAGGGATCTCCTTTCTATTTCGACCGGTCAAATAATGAGCCTAAAAATTACAGATAGCCGTGAATAGATATCGGCAAAACAAGCAAAAACTCATTCTATCCACCACAGCAGTAATAGAGGAGTATACTCAGCTTCAACACCAAGTAAAACTAAGCCAGTATATATCTGAAACCGTATGAAATTGAAAAAATGTGTTCCATACATTTATGTTTAAATGAAAATTAAATCCAATGCCGAGGTTGGGAAAATAGAATTATTTACTTAGGCAACTTGTCTATTCTATAGGAAAGAGTTGTCCAACAAATCACCCGCGTACCGAAATGCGGTAATTTTCAGTAATAGAATTTTACTCTCATAGCCTTGTAATCACAGGTAAAATAGATGTCAATTATGGAACGCTTACAATTACCACACTATTGGACGGAAGATATATGGGTTCGAGAATTAATATTTTATCAAACATACCCTACATGATTGTAAACCGTTTTTTTTAAACTTTTTCCCTCTTGCATAAAAAATTGGAAAGGCTCGTCGTATTATACATGAGAAAAAGAATCGCTGTCATTGATGTCGTAATAGGAGAGCGTTTGTACGAAAATGAGAGAGAGACACTTTTGCGAAAATCTGAAGAGAGAAAGAGCGTCTTCATAAATATCTTACTTTCCTTCTTTCCTCTCACGAATTTCTCTCTTATATTACCTTTTCTCAGCACTTATTTCTTCGCTTTCTCCTCTTGTCAGTTGACTACTGTCCTCTTTTCAAAATCGACATCACAGTTATGCGAGTGTCTCTCAGAGGATGCGCGAGAGCTGTTCATCCTACGCGAACACCTTCGAGAACAATGAAATGGTAAAGATCACGACGCACTCCTGCCTTCATTGCGCTCTATATATTTTTCTTCTTCTCCAGACAAATTGCTCACGAAATAGTGTTCTTTCGTTATGCAACGACATCTATATCCCCATTCTTTGAGTGTTCAATGTTCACATCTAATAACGCGAGACGGTCGAATAGATGAGAAAAGAGAGCAATTATGTGATTTACAAAATGGAGGCCACTTTGAATTGATTTTTTTTCAGCGTGAATAAATGAAGCAGCGATCGAAAGAGAATATCTTAAAGAATACGGTGCGTCTGCACTGTGTTCTTCACGTAGAACCTGCAATCTAAATACGGGAGATGAATCCTGATCAACTTCTAAGAACGGTTGTTATAATTATAATAACCTATAACTGAAGAAAAAAGAATGGAATGGAATGAAAAGAAAAGAATTTTCTTTCTATTACATATATTTTCTAAATTTCCTTCAGATTTCAAATGTGCTATTGCATCTGATAGTAAATGTGATTCATAACCTTCATTATTTTTTCACGATGTTCGTTAGTTTTTTAAATGAATACAATAAATAAAGCAATTGGAATATTCTCATCAGCAGCATTTCCTCTTCAATCTCTAAGGTAAGGGGTTAAAGGGAACGTTAAGGATTCAATCTCCAAATTTATCAGAAAATAGGAATGAAAAGACTACGATCTACTGAGAACACTAACAATAAATTGTTTAATTCGGCTGAGTAAGTCATATTATTGAGTAATTACTATGAGATTTGCAATTTTTTGCCATGCTAATTGTAAGAATATATTCTGTTAAATGTATTTTATTGAGTATTTATTGTTGAAATTTGGATTTCTTAATTTCTCGTTTATTTCAAAATGTAATGTTTTGCTCTTAGATACAAACGATGGAATTGTAAGTTCCAAATTAATAGCTGACTTATCAGAACAAGCTTTATTTATATTTTTCTCTCTTTCATGCGTACCGATAAACGTAAGGATAGAATATAACAATTTTGGTATGGATTTACTAAAAATGAGTAGTTTCGGTAAAACTATTTCCTTTTGAGCATGACCGTAATTAAAATGAGATTTATGGGGCTTCTCAGTATCATCGTAAACTATTCATAAACCTGGATTTACGAAATTTAAGAGTCCTCTCATAAATAAAACTAAACGCTGGATAATCTTTAGAGGTAGTCTCCCAAAGGAGCGAAAGAACAGTTGGCAACTGGCAGCAGAAGCATTTGTCCGCGCTCTTTCCCCCATTCAAAGGATATGATCCTCTCATAAACACTAGCATAAGGTGAGTTAATACGTAAAGAGGTAAGGGATGGCTCAAATCTTGGCAGATGGGAGTGTAAAGTAAAGAAATATTAGCGAGACGAGAGTGACTGCAAGAGGTAATGGTCAGTTTACGAAGCGTCTTTGGAGATAACATCAGCGCAAAGAATTGCACCGCTTCGCAGATAGATTTCCGCGAGCGAATGCATTCACTTAACGCGCCTGCAGTCGTTTTGCTCCGAGATGACACACTGATGCTCTCCAATGGGAAGAGCGGCCATTTGCCGTGGTGCATGTCGGGTAACTGTCGGCCGTTACCCAACCTATTTCACTTGCCAAGGGCGCCACCTTCCCGGCCTAATTACTGGCGACCATAGCAACTGTAAACAAACCAGCCAAGCCAGCCAGTGAATTTAGTGTGGAGAGATTGCATTCAACGCTATGAGGTTTAAAAAGGTGAAAAATATCGTCAGGTTTTATTACAATGTGGATGTTCAATAAGTTACCCTCGTGAATGACTGACGATACACCTTAAAGATAGGGCACGTTGAAGAATGAATATTATTATCAATTTAGAATCTCTCAGTAATTTGAGCCTAAAGTTTAATGAGGAAGGATGAGCAAGAAAATCCTCATTTATTTTCTGCTTTAAATCTATTCGAAGGAGACTTCTTTTACTACATGAAGATAACTATTTATTCATCATCAACTTTTGAGTGGCTTTTGTGCTTTCTAGTAAACGAACCATCATAAAACAGCTCTCATATCCCGTAGTTAGATCAATTGCTCTTCACTAGCAGTGCGCACTCCATTGGGAGTACGAGTTGTGCTTTCAAGGAAAGAATAGATATTAAGGCGTTGCTATATGTAAAGGTGAAACTGCTACCAAATGAATGATAATGGATTAAGAAGATTTTTTAGCTGAGTTCAGTAAATTGAAATTGAGATCACTACGGTATTTTTTAACCGACTTCTGTGAGAAAATATAAAGAATCCATCGTTGACTTAACGTCAGAGCAATATTTTGTCGGAAATATGTAAGTAAACAATAAGAGGAGTGCAGGGACGTCTTTTATGGATTTAGGGGACCATTATCAGAATTCACTTTCAAAATTTTAAAATAATTCAAAAAACGATCAATCGGAGGGATATTTTTTAAGATAGATAAATTTTTCTTGTCCCGTCCAAAAAATACGATCTTGCTTCTTATCTCTTTGCATGCCTCATTTCTTGATCCTCCATAATGAAAGTCTCTTTTTAGAGGCTATAACTCTGAAACTATATTCTGAAACTTAATTCTCGAATATTTTTCTGTATTTTATGAAAATGACCGAAATTTTTAATTGACGTTGGTTGTATTTTTTCGACTTTTCCTTCATCGAAATATATTTTAAAACGACTATCATCTCGCCAAATCACGCACTTGTAGCAATTCAGTTACAGAATTTTGCGCATTCTGCCCATGCTTAGGTGAGGATTATTACATACAATAGTGATAAAAGCGTCACCGCGGTCAAAATTTTCTAAAATGAGTTTCTCCAATTACCATGTTATGAGCGGCTTGAAATTCCTGCAGTACACTCATTTATTATGAGGTAGAAAGATTTTAGTCATTTTGTGAAAGCCCTCTAATCCTTCATTGGCCGCGTCGAAAGCTGTCCGTCATTTATTCAATAGGTGCTTCATAACGAGAAGGATTCTCAGGGGTCATATCCTCGTCCATCTTCAGCCCCCTCTCAAGTAACCCCTCTCAGAGAAATGCAAACTCCACAGAAGTAGGGGCTGAAGAGTGTGTTGGTTCCAAGTGTTGAGAAGGGACATTCTGCATTGGGGTCACTTCTTCAAGTGTTGGTCATTTTCGCGGCTTACCATTGATGATGGCGGTTCCTAAAGGGAGTCCCCCCTAATAATAGATTAGAAGAGACGCTGATATAATGAAAATACCCCTCTCATTCTTAGTATCGTGAAAGTGACCCAAACAGCCGCAAAAAGATTGGCCTTAGATATCATAGAAGTTGAATGGCTCCTAGCAAATCTTTAGTACTCTTATCGATATTGTTTGCGTACAAGTAGATAAAATACAAACGCAAACTTCCTAAATATGCATTCATTATTACTGATAATTCTCTACTCAATGCACATTTCCTTGTATTTTATTAACTTACTCCTCCTACTATTCAACAACACTAGTTTTTGTCTTCCTTATTTTCTTTCAATGGTATCCCTCCTTCTTGTATGTACATACTTCCCTTCGCTTTCACCATTATCAACCATCAAACTATATGCACTAGGAAAAACTGAATATGAATTTTCAGCTTATCTGAGATTGCCGATTATTATTAGTAGTAGTAAAAAGTAGTAAAATTAATAATGTTAATGAAGCGTCCTAAAAGATAGATGAGGTCATTTCGCATGTGGGCTTCCACCAGAAATCGAACTTTCATCGAAATCGAACGTGTCGCCTACTTGGCTAACCGACAGCCCTGATTTCCAGATAATGATGAAAGTACCTATTAAATTATACGTCACCATCAGAAATTGCATGTGGTAATGTAATAATAATCCTTGTTCTGCATAATTTTTAGAAAAGGAATATATTAAAGCGTTCGAAATGTGACGGAGGCGAACACTATTAATAGTGAAATGGGTGGAGGGAATAATGAAGTGATAAGAGGAGAAAAGGACTAAATTAATTAACCGAAGAAGGAAGAGAACATATATGGAGAAGATTTATATATTAAGGAAGGACTATACGTTGAAAAAAATAAAAGAGGTATTTTGGAGGATTTCTAATAAGCCCCGTAATGGGAAGCTCCGAGATTGAGGGGCTATCGATGTAATACATGCTGCGGGGGCGGCAGATTCTTTGCTTTGTGGAGGGAATCGTGAATAAAGGATGGAAAGGAATCAAATGGGTGGAGATTTTTATAGAGGAGAAAGAGAATAGAGAGAGAATGGAAGAAGAATTTGGGCCAATGAATAGAAGAGCAGAATGTTGATCAAAGACACCTTTGGTAGCTTATCACTAATGATGTCGAATGATCCCAGGATAATTGCGCATTCTGTAAGATTAAGCAAGATTATGCGAGATTCTGTAAGATTACTGAAAGAGAAGAGGCAATGCAAGGTGTAAAAGGTCGTATGAGTAACACACCAATAATGTTCAGGGTTTAACAACTGGCAATAAAATAGTCGATGGTGCTACGAGAGGTAAAAACGGCGAAGCGTCAATTCAAACGAAAGTCACGTTCATTGCCTCCGATTCTTTCATTCCGGAACCATTTCATGGAAATAGCATGAGAAATGACTCGAATATTTCACTTCCTGTTTGTGATTTTCGAAGGGGATCTGCATTCTTCCGCACCTTCTCTTAGGAGACCCTCCCGGATGTATTCACCTTTGCTTTCGACCTCTGCTTCATCCATCTCTCTCTCTTTATGGCTCTTTATGCTCTCCTCCACTTAAACCCATCGAGAGGTCATTTCGTCTCATCAAGTCATTCCACGTCCTCATATATAACCATGCCTTTAAATGGATGCCACTTCTCTCTCCTTATACGTTATTCTCATTTCCAACGGCCTTTGGAAATCCCCATCGTCTCCCTGCTTCTTTAACTCTGCGATTCTCTGGAGCAATATTATCTCTCGAGATTGTGAAGGGAGAGCCGTAGAGGGAGTAATTAAGCGCATTGAGGTAGATGCTATGTTGATGGTTATGCGTTGCTAAAATCAGGTTGCAATTCTACCTTTTGTTCATATTCAGAAAAATAAGACAATATCTCATTATTTAAAGTTCATAAAACATAGCAATCTACCTATCATCCTTAAATTTAGTTACAACTTCGAGAGGTATGCATGCCAGTTTTGAAGACGAAATATTTGCAAATTTTGAATTTTAACCTTTTTCCAAATCAAATTTACTCATTGAGAAATCAAGTCTCTAAATTGCGATATTTCCAGCGTTCTGTTTATGTATAAATGAAATCCTAACAAAATTGTCATTATTGGTTCCTCTGTTGCATTTTGTGTGTTTCATAAAAATGTGTAATGTTTATGTTTTCCAGTTTGTTATTTAATTTACAATTTCTCCCCTGCCGTCGTTCGAGAATATTCCGTGTACACGTCCATAATATAATTTTGTAATCTGTAAACATAATATTTGTACGAGAGTGATGAATAAAATCCACTAAAATTTTATTTCTAAAAGAATCAGTAAAAATATTTTTCGGCAGAATCTAATTTGCATTGCAATTCCAATCGCTTCTCAATTGTTTATTCACAACTCCTGCGGCTGTCCTCCAACAATAAACACTTTAACGTGTTAATTAACTTTTTCAGTCCATTCTCAATTCTACTTAATTTCACATTCTTGGTTTTGATTATCAAATCTGCAAAAAACCCTTTTGTGACAGCGTCGTTGACTACAGAAATGGAGAAAAATCAATGGCAAGGCGCAAGAAATTGCAAGACAAATTAAATTAGTTTAGTCTGTCTGTTTAAAGATGTAATTCTGGTTTAATGTGGAGTTCCATTTTATTGGAATTTCGGTAATAAGGTGAAGTTCATAGATAGCGAAATCAAAAGAACGTTTTAGAATGTAGAATAAACTGTGTATTCTTTCCACCACAATTCTCTGCTGTAAATCTTCAAAATACAAAGTAAGTCTTAACACCTACAAAGCCTTTTCTTCACTCTAAATTATGGATTTCCTCAAAACATCGCCATCTTCGCGAAATCGTGAATTTTATTATGGAATTAATATTATTTTATAATTATTATTTATGAATTTTATTATTAATGCCTTTAAATTAACTCATAATTCTAGTTATAAACAAAAACAATTACAAACCTCTACAAAAATCTACATCTACATTCCTTCTACTTAGATTTATTTAAATCAAGTATCCATCTAAAATGAAGAATCGCGATTGCACTTCTAAAGTGTATTTCAAACCAGAAATAAATTTGAAACGTTTTTCCACTCATTACTTTCACTTCAGCATTTGAAACTGAGAATATTTCTAATGAAAATTCTGTATTACATTTTTGAATTTATATTTCGATTACAATCGGGGTTTAAATGTTACTACACCTGAAACGATGGTAATGAAACTTGAAAAATTGAAAATTGATGTGTATGAGACATGAATCGTTAAAATTAAAAAAGCCATCCGCATTTTCTTCATCTTTCTTATGCAGTTTCTTATGGCCGTGAATATGATTGAGAAGGTTCAGATATTTGTGGACAAGTGGAGAGGAAGGAGTTGAAGTGCATATCATTGCAGTTCTGATTATGTGTCTTTTGAGTAACGTTTATTTAGAATGAAATTATTCTACCGAAACAAGCAAATGAATTTAATATATTTTTGAGTGACTTTCAGTTGATCTGGGAGAAAGGGTTAAGTATGAATATATACGGACAATTAAGTAAGGTAAAAGTACCCCATTAATTCATTTAATAAGGAAAGAGGTGATTACCTTGTTGAGATAAACAAGCCGTAGCAACGTGAAGATATGAGACGGAATGGAAAGTAAAGTAAACGTAATCTGCATCTTAGAGTACGAAATATACGGAAATTAGAGTTAATAAGAATACCTGTACATGTACGTAACTGTGCGTCATTAAAATATATAATTGCTTAACCAAGTCAATAATTGCTTCATTAAAACAAACAAGCTATAGGAACTTCTTAGCTTCTTAGCAAACCTGAAAATTAATTTTCCGGAAAAAAACTTCCCTAATCAGGACTCGAACCACTGAGGCTTTTGGATTAATCTTTTCTGAAAATTTGGAAAATGGAATCAGACTCACTGTCCACTCGGCCATTCCGATGACGATCCATGAGTATAGTTATAATTCCAGAAAAAGGTTATTTAAGTAGACTACTGAATACTAGATAATGTCAGATAATACCACAGATGCATTTAAATAAATTCTTGACGTTTTTGATGAGGTATCTTGACATTCATAGGATGTATGCGATAATAGTAGTAAATTTTTCTATAAATTTAAATTATTTCTATCATTTTTGACGAGGGATTCACTATTAATGATAATAAATAACAGAGATAAATAATTAATAATAAAGAACAAATGATAATAGATAACAAAATATAATTATGAGTTATATTTCAATAACAATTGATACTGATACAATATAACAAATGCTAATAAATGAAAATAATAATTCATAAATTATATATATATGACCCGTAAATCAAATATAATGGTGAAACAGGAATATCTGTATCCAGCTCAGATGACTCCTTCTCCTTAATAAATTATGTTTTCCCAAAACGATTTTGAGCTCCTACGACGTTCTCCGTCTAAACGAGCCCCGATAACAGCGAATACTGTGCATTCCAAGCAGGAAATGTACCCCATAAATATTCTCTAATGAGCAAGACGTTGTGTTAAAGAACATGCGTATTCGTGTTCTTGGGCAAGGATTACAGGTTTTCTTAAGTGCGTGGAACTTATCAGCTTGAGTGGAGAGTCCTGCTTTGCCATATTAATACTGATGGGAAATAAATCCAGCAGTCTCTTCAAAGAGAATAGCTGCAGACGATGCAAGATTAGTGAGAATGGGACCAAACTGGGTCTAAACCAGACCAAAGTCAAGGAAAAACGTGCGAAAATTACTTTTTCTTCCAATTCCGCTTCTCTTCTTTTCGGCCCAATATTACAATGATTAGTTAACACCTTGTGTACGAAGATTCTCCTTATGTTGAGTTTTTTCATGCAGATTAAAAATATGAAACAGTAAAAGTTGAAAAATCGATTAATTTCCATTTAAGAATCCGAACTCCCTCGTCAAAAACGACGAAATCTATTTTAATTTATTTAAACACATATTTATTATTGTATATATCCGATCCTTTCAAGTTTGAATGCGTTAAATTTAAGGCTATAAAAATTAATACATTTCTTAGGTGAAATTATGTAAATTATTATTCGTGAAAGTGTTTGATGTGCACTTAATAAATTGCGAATAATAGAATTGCCAACAATCATCTCCTTTTCAAAAAGGCTATAATATTTTACCATTCATTTTATATGGGCATTGATTCCCCATGTATTCTTATTGCAAAATGCATTCGCTCGGATTCAACAATTGCCTTTGCCGTCATGAGGACGGGTGTTTTGTACTCGATAAATCTTACAAAGCGTTCGTCATTTTTTCAACATCCTCGCCATTTTCGAATGGAAAGCGATTTTTTACAGCCAAGATAAAAATTTTCCTCGAATTCTTTTCTTTTGATATCTGTCTCGAGTTTGTAGGACTATTTTTTTAATTTACTTCCGCCAAAGAAAAATGGCCTGCTATTAATCAAAATGAACTTTTTCTGCATTTTGATGAGAAAAATCTTGGCTCCTAGAGTCGAACCAAAGATACTTTTGGAAGAAAAATGTCGAGTTGCAATAGGTAATTAGGCCCTCTAAGGAATCCCTCAATTTCATATCTTTCTTCTTCGGTAGTGCATACATTAATCTTCAGACTTTCTTCCATGAATTTCTTACGGCAGTTACTCGGATGAATAAATATATAAACATATACAAAATGGTGATTATTATAGAAGATGGTCCATATAAATATATGGTATATCGCCTCAGATTCAAGTCTAAATACCCAATTTTTCCATAGTTTCAGTATCACGATTGTCCGGGAACGAAGAGCATCTTTTGGGAAAGCGAAAATCATTTAAGAGACGCTAGAGCGAGATATATGGTCATCTCATTTCAGTCGCTCCCGATTCACCGAAGAGGCGTGGAAAATAAAACCGACGTCCATACAACTCCTCTTTCTCCCTCTCGTTTCTCTCCAATAGCTCACAAATAACGAAAATAAATTATTCTAAGAAAATGTTACAGATTCGTCGTCATTCGAAAATCCTCTTACATCCGAATGAGTTATACTTCACTGTAATTACAGTTATTACTTTATGGAGTAATTCAGTTTCCATCCGGCGGGAAATTATCACAAGTCTCATCAGTCAAAATGTAACTATACCATTTGCCCTTATTCTAAAGATCCAATCTTTAGAGATCCACTTTGATGCAAATCTAGAGTAAGGACTGCAAGTGAATCTTTTTTATAAATAAAATCGTAATTTACCGCCAATTAATGTAAACACGAACTTCTGATGTCGTATAAATTTTCAATGTAATTTTCAATTTGACTTGAAGTGCTGTAACGGCAAAATTCATGTCATCCACCACTAGTGAAATCCTCGTTAGTTATAATCTGTTTTCAATGAAATATTTGATCAAGTACAAAAGTATGAAGGGTTCTATTTTTGTTCTACAAAACCACCTTTGGAGCGGAACGTGATAAATGTATTTTTGAATATTTCATCACAAATACGCACATTATTGTTATAACCAACAAGAATATTATAATATAGAATATTATAGTTATAATATTACAGTAATATTATTAAATTTAAGTAATTGCCGATATACCTATTGATATTAAAAATAGGAAATAATAACAAAAAAAATTAACGAAATGAGACTCCATATAAGAAGTTGCCTTAAATATAAAAAAATCATCTTATTTAGAAGAAGTTACAAAAAGAGACAAATTTTCAAAATTTTAAGATAACGGCGAGCAAGAGGAAACAAAATGCAAAACAAAAAGTTTGGAGAAATAGAACGAAACGGAGAAAGGAAATGGAATCCCCTTTATGCGTATTCGTAGAATGATTAGATATAGCATACTTTGAGATTTTTTGTAATTATTTGTCTATAAAACTCGTAATAAATATTAGTTACCGAAAAATTCTTTGCGAAACATTAATCTTCAACGGTTATCACGAAACATTTCGTGGACCATGTCTTTCTCGTGTTTGGAATTTCCCTTTATCGCGGGAAAGTAAGGAGATTGTGTGCCCCACACATTTCCCTCTCGACCAATGGAACGCACCCTGAGACATAAATAGATCCTCGACACCCGTATTAGCCTAATTCTATTTTCCGACAGTTTTAAATCTCGGCGTGTAAAAAAGAGTCCCTAGAGAGATGTATAAGAGAAGGAGTTGGTGGAACGTTAAGGTTAATAGCTGTAACGGACGCTATTCTGGATAGTTATGCGGCCGACAGTGGCGCGGCCAGGTGTCCCTCTCGCGCAATTTAACGAGAGCAAATAAAAAAGAGAATCGCATTCGCCACGCGTCGGGGTACCGTTCTGTCCGTCTTCATATGCGCGCTAAGGCGACATTCCTCTACTGGCGATTCTGGTACTGCATTCTCAAGCCACTCTATCTTTCGAGACGGCATTATGGCTATTGAAGAAGTAAACGCGTGTACTCCGATGGAAGTTGGTTTCCGGCTCTTCTAAGCTTAAATACTTCCTACATTCCTTGAACTGTAAATTGTTACCCCATTAGTATTCCGCATATCTGTGAGCTTCGCACGTATAAGCGAATATTTTATGTTTCTGACGTTTACTAGCTTCTTCTCATTATATCTTAAACTTTAAAAGAAGAGATAGTCCTATCATTCGCAGTTTAAGACGTTTTTCCGTATAATTGAAGTAAAATATAGTTTTCCCATTTAGTTTGTGAAAAACTAAAAATCAATCGTAAGAATGCAAATTTTTGAGTTTCCACGAAATTGTTTAACAGATGTGGGGCATATAATTATCTAATTGAAAGAATTAAAATATGAAATATTTTAGTTAAAACCAGTTAGAATTATTTATTGCTTTCACTGAGGATTGCATCAAATATATATAAATAAAATATATACATATATCAATATCAAAGGTATATAAAACTATAAAAGGTAAATACTTCATGACAAGCAAATGCTACACAATGAGTTTCTTTCACATGAATAATATCAATAAAATTTTTGACATTTTGCAGCATTGTGAAGAAGAAATTAAAAATTAAACTTTAGCCTTTCTATCTTATTCTTGTAAGTTGCCTCAGGAATGATATTTAGATGCGAGGATGAATTTCTCATTAATCAATATTTTTTTATCAGTAGTTAAAAAATGTTTTACTGCTGTATCTTATACTTATATATTTTATTCTAAAATAGAGGTATCAGTGCGCAGTTTTATCAGGGTTGTTTTATTATAGTAATATAAAAGCAACATAAAAACATCTTTTCGCTCCTGAATAGCGAATGTTTGGATATTTTTTTTCTTTCGCATTGCCATTAAAAATTAACATCTGCGAATTATTAAAAAAATAATACGAAGTAAAATGCTATTCCGTATCGTTCAAGGCGATATATCATTTCTCAATAAGTAGAAATCTAATGAACGATTTGCAATCAATTTCTGATAAATATACCACGTATCAGGAATGCTGTAAGATGTTGCTTTCCAAAGTGTGTGCCGCACGAATATCACAAAGTTGTATTGTGGCACATTTAATGTTTACATGGAATTCGCTATAATTGCATAAGAAGTTACAAAAATTTTCTTATTTTATTTTGTATTAACTCTTATTTAGAATTTAAAATAATTCACGTTATATTTTAGAAAAGATGAGAAATAATTGCCATTCTATTGAACATGCATAAAAGTAAAATTTGAGACGATTCTTATGAATCGAAGAATTAAATTAAATTTAAAAAATTCCTATGAATTCATGAATAGTATTAATTTCTTCGGATCTAGCATTAAGAAATTCTCGTTAGTAAATATACTAGTACGCCGTGGAAAAAGTTTTGGGTAGCACTCAAATAGTGGGAATCTGTACCGTACGCAGCTGATTCTCAGGTCGTGTAGTTGAATATTTTTAATCTGCTCGAAGCAATTACTTGCGTAACTTCTTCTCTTACGCACCCAGAGCACCCATAAGAAAGCGCGTGGAAGGTCTTCCAAAAGGGATAAATGGCAGAATGCGTAGGCGTCAGAAGGGTTTTCCGAGTCAAATATTTCGGGTCAGCAAATGGTCAGTGATGGGATTACGAGAGCGTCCGGATGAATGGAATCACGTGGGTCCCTCAACACACACGCTCTTTCAATTGGTCTCGTGCTCCTCCTCCATTAGATGGACTCGGAAAGCTAAAAAAATCGGCAGTGGGTTAAAAAGAGAAGCAAGACGTCATTGCGAACTGGGTGATGTTATCCCTGCATCGGTCTTTATGCGATATTATGAGTTAAGGGGGTTTTATTTTTGGCCGCCGTGGGTGTTGGGTCCTTGGGGAGAAATCTATTATTAATCCTGGAATCTTTCCGCGTGGGAGATCTGATGGGCTTTCGGAGATGTGTATAAATGTCTTCTTTTTCTTCTCCCTTCTGCTGTTTGACGTTTGCCAGTTAACGGCTGAAGGAAAAAATGAGTCCTCGCGCGCAGTAAGGCCGACGCTTGCATTGCTTAGTTATTCCGAGTGTCCCAATACTTTGCGAGCGTGATTTCCATTTGGGCCATGATTCTGATCTTGAATGTCAGTCCAGAAAATGAAAATTAGGAATGCCAGAGGATGAGTGAAATATTTCCATCTCACTGCTGTATTCTGTTTAGTTGCATCTTGCGAAGTCTTTGCGAATTGCTCCATTAATATAATTGCTGGAAGCTTCCTTTTCTAATTTCTTCTAAAATTCTTCAATTTTGATTAAGCAAGAGGTCACACTACAGAAATGCATTGGGAATTTCTTCTTTAAAGGAAAAGTTTTGCATGTAATTAAGTGCGAAGATTCCTTACAAACCCTGCTTCATTCCGGCATACTATAGAAATCGAGGTGTTGTTGAGATGTTCTACATGAAGGTGTCGTTGGATTTGGGGAGGGGGGCATTTCTTGTTGTTATTCGTCAGTATTCAAACTATTCCAAAATATCCGAGGCTCGTCATTTAATAAGCGTGAAATATAGACAAGGATTTTATTGGGCAAAATAACGAAATATAAAGTTGCGAATAGATAGCGCGAACAAATACTTTTACAATTATAACTTACTTTTACCTTAGTCTTCGTCCGAAGATGAAGAGCCTATAGCCATCAGAACACGTGCTGCATAATCAGACATTCTGTACGGCCTTTTCGTGACTTTCTGAAACAAATTAACAAATGAATGACTCTCTCTTCTAAACTCATTCATTACGTTAAGTGAAAATAAAACGAGACATGTCTGCCTAAGTTTATTTAACTACTCCATACGTTTCTCTTCGTAAAATTCAATGTCCAGCTATTCCAATGTAGCAATAAGCGACTCATACGCACCTTAATACCATCACATGCGATCTAATGATTTCATACGCGGCCTTAAGATGAAAAAATGTTCCCCAACCTAGAATTAGTCAATGATATAATCGAAACAAAGGGAAAATAGTCAGGACTAAGGTAGTTTTCGCTCAGTATAGAAAAAAGATATTGTGAAATGCTTCGCAGAAAATATTTCCTTGGTAAATTCATCCCTAGCATGTAGCGTAAAGATGACTTATGAGCTAAGGGAGGTGGTGAATATGTGGCAGAGAGGAAAGAGACAGAAGGAGATAAGGGGGAGAGAAGTCATTTCACTTGTGCTGGCACGGATTTCGGGTCCCCCTATAATTAGCTGCCCCTTTTGCCCCCCACTTCCCAATGCGAACCGGATTCCTCTCCCGCTGGAGAGGCGGTGACCATTTGGTCGTTTCACTACCTTCAAATGAGACAACTCTCCCAAACGAAATTTCAGAGATCGCGTACGAAAAGTGGCTAACAAGTCTCTTTTTATTACTATCCTTACAAACGAAGTAAGCACCGAGCCAAAGGGCAGTTTTACCTCACTCAAAAACGTCGACTGGGGAAACAAATACAAAATGAAAAGGAAAATACAGCGCGCTAATGAAAGGGAAACTCACATCACCACCATTTAGGTAACCATTATGCGAGTCATTCAGCTACAAGTTAGCTGTATCAGCAATTAAGTGGAAAGATTTTAATTGTGTATTGAAGATAAACAACATGATGAAAATGGATAATAATTCAGCAATCCCCCTCTGAAACTAATAAGAAAAAATTCAAGAATTTTCTCATCTCACCGTTTAAGACAAACTCAAACCAATATGAATGTAAAGGCTCATGACAGATTACAGCATCGTGACAGCTAAATCGTGATTGTTCGATTCACTGGCAACAGTGTTTAGAATTCCTCATTCTTAACTATTACATTGTAAATACTAGAGATCAGTCCAATAAATTATATTTAAATAATTTCACTTCAGAAGATATTATCTGTTCTGACTGTTCGACGATTCGTAAACTTGATCTTAAGAATCTTTTCCTCTGCTATCCTCTAATTTTGCCTGTATTTTTATTATAAATAAATTTTTCTCCGTGAATTAAAGCTCTAAAGTATAATTGTCAACTTATTTGTCTACCTGGAAATAATATATAAAACTAGACCAACTCAAGATTTAAAACTACTTTTTGAGAAAAATGTAACTTATCTTCCCTGACGTAAAACGAGTAATATTTCAACTTACCGCTTATTTCATTTCACTTCTGATTACACTAAGGTCGCCTTTTAATCATAATTACCGCAGTACCGGTTGTAAGTATCAGTACTTCGACCCTATCGATAGTTAAGGTTCGTTCGAATTCATGGTGGTAATAGTACAGTCAAAAATGTTTCGACAGCTTAGCTTATTTCGAACATATTAGCTCCGGGAATCGTATTCGAGACCGAACTCACCAAAAGCGAACCCACTTGGCTCTCCAGAAACAACTTTAAAATTCACTCACTTTAAAAAAGACATAAAAGCAATAAATGGTTTATAAATATCTGTTAGGTATTTCGTCAAAGTAGCATTTGTTGCATTAGTAAAACAAGTGAGTAAACTCTTGACATGTATGTCGAACATTTTACTTAAGAAAGAAAACTGAAAGTCAGACAAGCAGCTTTTGTTTCTTTACATTTGATGTTTTTAACAACTCAATCAATTTAATTGGAAGCGAGAATCGTAAGTTCCGTTAGTTCGTTTCACAGTTAGTGCTGTTTTAATCGAGAGTACTAACTTGCGCCATGCTAAATACGGTGAAACCAATGAGCTGTTTTATTCGAATCGCGCTATAACTTAGCCTATTACTGAGTTATTAGTGGAAATCTTGAATTCAATCCACTATCAATATTATGCTCTCCATTACCTTATTTTCAGAAGTACCATCAAATAAACCACTCTTGGCAATCTTTTACCTTTTTTCTGTTAATTTAGATATAGTTGTTTAAAATGCATTAACGTTCTTCTTACTTAATATAGCAAACAAGTGAGATACATTTTCATCATTTCTTTAACTTTATTCCATTATGAAGAATATTTATTCCAAAATATAACTTACCTCTGAAGAAAAACATTTTCATCTTCGGTAGCTTTATTTTCAAAATTCCATGACGCACAACTTTTTTATTCCTTAATTTATTGAGTTGGATGGCAGTGATGCTTCATTAACATTAATTCATAGTCTAAGAAACGTTTATCACTGAAAGTTACTTTTTTGCGAAAGAGAATACTCAAGATACCACTTCATTATTTCTTGCGTATGTTTTTATTACCAAGGGTTAAATATATAGCGAGTAATTTGGCCTGTGTTTCTATAGACATTACGTAGTTCACCTGTATATATGTCTGAAATTCCTCTTCCACCCTCTTTCTGTCTCTATAAGTATAAGAGAGAAGATATGAGCCAAAATTAAGAGCATGCGGACGGAAATATTCGGTTATTCATCGGTTGCTTACTTCACCGCCATCTAAATTCGGAGATTGACTTTTTACTTTCTCCTTCATTCCATATTAATACCTCATTTTCAAGCTATGAAAGTGAGCTGGAGTCACAAATAAATTAAGCACTCCCGCTTAATGGGGCGATATTTGATATTTAGAATGGCTCGGCAGTAATTGGTGGCTAACAATAGCAAATGATCTATGGCGAATGTTCCTCCAGTTTTCCTTCAGCAAATTGGCAAAATAAATTCTTCAAAATGGTTATAATGTCTACTTATCAAAAACATTTACTGAAAATAAGCATAATCATTCGTAAAATTGGATTTATAAGGATGTATTCAATTTGGGAAGGTCTCTTTTCGTGGAATTTAAAGATATAAAATATACCTATTTCCTGAATTTTCCCCGGTGTGTAGTATGGGATTTTCCGTTCACAGTTCATTACTTCATCTACATCGTAGTTCGATAAATATATCTAATATGGAATTCCTATTTCTGAATTGATGATTCAAAATTACATAATTTAATCTGGAATTTTAAAACACATTGCGATTTTAAGTGGAAGGCTTCAGCGTTTTCGTGTCCAATTTACCAATTTGTCCCACCTTATTTTGGAATAATTCATTGGAAATTCTATTCCCTTTATAAATATTATCTCAAAATCATTCTTTAATGTTTTAATTTAACGCTGTTTCATCCCAAAATGACGGGCCTAACATTGGTTTTTACCTTTTCGTTTATTTAGGACCTGAATGATTGGAAATTGTTGCTTTGGTATCTTATTTACGGAATGACGAGATCTGAAACGATCTCAATGAGCGAATCGTGATTCTAATTTTGAAAAGTAACAGCTGGCTGGAAGCTCGTTTGCATGGCAGCATCAAAGACAGCATACTGGCGTATCGAAGTACGCACACGAACACAGTTCTTTCAGGACTCTTTCCTCTAAAAGAAAAGAGAGATGGAGAGTAAGAGAAAATATGTGAAAGAGAATTGAAGAATATGAAAGAGGAATTCTTTTTCGGAGGGTCCCTTTTGTCGGTTCGCGAAGGCATCTTGATATCTGCTGAAAAGATAAATCAGCCGTAATTTATCGGAAAAGAGAGTGATATCTCCTTGAGGCGGGTGTCCTCTTGGTATTCTAAAGGCGCGCAATGGGGCGCTGCAGAGAATTGCGCTATGCATATATATCAAATCGGGGGCTCTCCACAGGGAACGCTATTTAATTACGAATTTAAATTGCGCGGCTCGCGTTAACGTTGTATGAAAGGGAGATGGTCATTATCCTTTGGATGCGGGTTCCGCAGAAAACGTCTTCTTCAAATGTACACTCCATCTCTACCGCGTTTGATTTAATTCCATATTTACGTTCTCTTCTGATTAGAGTCACCAGGTGGTGAGGCAGAGAATTGAAGAGGAGAAACAAGAAATAAACGACGAAGGAGTATATTGGAAGTTATTTCCGCAGAGCAGCAAATAAATTAGGGTTTGTTCGTATGCATGATTTCTTGAGCAAGGTTGTGGATACAATCCATCTTCTGTTAGTCCTTAAAACGTTGAGTCAAGGGAGTCCTTGGGAATGTTTCAAAATAAGTCGGCGACAAAGTCGCAAGTATGACAAATTGGTATTGAAGTTGGTAATTGCCTTTCCTTCAATTGGGAAATTGCTAAAAATGATACGAATTATAACTCGCGGAAAGGATATAATAACTGCAAATTTTTACTTAACAGAGATGAAATAGAATAAACCAATTAAATGAGTGAGTTGAAACTGTATGAAACAGCGCTTCTAGCAAAAAAGACAAGAGTACCTCAACTACATGTGTCGAAACGAGCAGCATTTCTATATATCAATTTCTATTATACAATATAAAGTGGGATTCTCAGAGATATTGCAGTGTCTACCGGAAAATATATTCATTGTCAATTACAATACAAAAACATGGCCGATAATATAGCTACATTATTATAAGAATTCGGTGAATCACTGTCTTGTTATAGGGTACGATGAATTGAGTCAGTATGATGAATCCGAGACTGAAAGTCAATCTTTACAATGGCAATAAATACTCCCTTCTTCTTTTTCTTAAATCTTCTTAGATCCTCAACCACTCCATCATTGACTAAAAAAGCTTTGCAGACGGAATGAAACGACTGAGACGACAGAATGCGGCTTGCTTTTGTCCTATGCAACTAGCTATGGATTTTGAAAATTACACTTATTCACAAAAATTAATTGTTATTTAAAAGTTTAGAATAAAAGCTCAGAATGAAATAAAATGAATGTATTCTTGAAGCGACATTTTAAGAATGCCTACCTTTCATTCGATTCCCAATCACAAAATTAATATCAATTAAAAAGAAAATCTATCAAATTATTATTTTTTCTTTCATTTATCTTTAAATTCATATTTACCATGTTCATATTCTTTGTAAATTTTAAAAATAACATATTTTTATCGTAGAAGGATCTACGGAATGTGAAAACTTCTGTCATATACATGTGCCCATTCCCTTATTGTAAGTCGTGCAGGAGTCTCTTCTGGAAAGCTGACTTTTGTTGGAAGTCGTTGAACTGATGGTATTTGGTTTTGAGGGCCCTCTGATGAAGTCTTTTAGTGGTCGGCAGGAGTCTGCACTTTGAGAAATACTGCACGAAAGGATTTACGAAGCGGTCCTTGGTCCTCTGCCACAAATAATGCAATCGTTAATGCAGAGTAATGAGGGAGAAAATTATGGGAGAAATGCTTATTCCGGAGAGCTGATTTATCGGTCGACGACCTTCGAACAGGCGGCACAATTCACTTAATATATTTGTCCGGTCTGGCAAATCGCTTTCCCCGACGATGTAAATAAAGTTCCTCTTAATATAACGCATTCAATATTTTTCTCAGACGGCCAGTGTTGCGCAAATGGAAGAGACAGCTGAGTAATACATCGCCGCAGGAATTTGAGGGAAAGAGGATTAAGTGGGAATGAATGGAGGAGATTCTTTCGTCCGGAACAAAACACCTGCGACACGTACGGCATCGTCTCTTCCAAATCCATTGCTTCTGTTGAGGTTTTTATCGGAAGAAAACTTGCGCTCATTCCGACCAAATTTCACTTATTTTCATTTTGATACTCTTACGGTGATTGGACGTCTTTCAGTTTCAACCGGAATTCTATTGGGATGTTATTCCTTCCGCCGATAGGAAAAGAGATTGATTCCATCCTCTTTCTTTAGAAGCCGAAAATATATTGGGGGTTCACAGAAAGATATAAAAAGTCCCTTCTACAAGGTGAATTTGAATATATAATTTTAACGTATTAAGTTATCATCATGTAATAAGAATGCATATAATTGTATAGTAAATAATGTATAGTAATAATGACCGATCGTAAGATGCTAACAACATTAATGTTTGCTTTGGAAGTCACCTTAACTTTTGACTCTGAAACTATCCGTAAATATTTATGTAATAAGATGAATGGTAATACTTGAAGGGTGCAATACGAGTGATAAATCTGTATTTCGTATATGCTGTAGATATGTTGGCTACATTTAGTGTTGGGTAAATGTGTGTACAGTCATTTGCAAAAGTCTGAGGGTCTGTTCTGAACTATTTCACACAGTTTTAGCGGCCAAACAGTGAACTTAAAATTTCTGTTGGCACTATGTGATTTGCAGGTAGTGGTGTGGGTACAGTGGTGTGGGTACAGTGGTGTGGGTAAATGATTTGGCATTTTAAGCAAGAAAGAAGGAATCATTTTAGAATTTGAAGGTACCAATATCGAATGAAACATATTTGTGGCTACTTTACTCATTGTCAGAAAGAGAAATAAAACTTTTCCTTGATAGGGTCTTCTTTTAGAAAATATATAATTATATTATGCTATGCTATGAAAATGAATTTCCCTTGAGAGTTTTAACGCCAATAATTGCAATCGTTCAAAAGATTATAGATAGTTCTATAGATAGTATCTTGGCATTAAAGTTATCTTAGAACTCAGAACTTCCAGAGTAATTCCCGGTATCCATATCCGTGATATATTAATTTGATTCTTCACGTTATGACCCGCTCCAACATTTTGCAACCCACTGGTAGGTTAATGTTTTATAATTTTATTCACTAATCGTTTCTGTCAGGCCAAAGAGGACTTTCCTTACTTCTAATTTCTACAGTTAGCTAAGAAGATAAAATTTTGAAATCTAACAGCTCAGGCAATGTATAATCGAAACAAGAAGTAACCAAAATTCAGTTGAGCGCTTTACAGGTAAGAAATTCTAAGGATAGCGATTCAGCTGTCATGGAAACATAGGATCGCATGGAAGCCATTTTTCTAGCAGCGATCAAAAACTTCAGCATCCGACCGACATCTCGCTATCCAAACAATGGCATATTCCTCATGTAGCCCTCAGTTTTCAACATGATTTTCGTATAAGGAATGGGTAATGGGTGGTTTTGCACGTTAGGCGTTTGCACGGTTCCTGGTCCCGTCGGACTTTTTTCAAGTCAATTCTTCCTTGGGAATGATTTTCGTATTTGAAGTTTCTCATCACAGACTCAAACGAAAATTTATGTATAAGTAAACTTAAGGATTAAAATTCCTTTTCATAAACTTGTCTATCAATAGCGAAACATGTTGAAATAGTTGAGAATCTCTCTCAAGCTTACTTTCTTCACTGAGCTTCCGTTTGAGAGCAAACATCTCCTCCTTCATAGACGCCTCCAGAAATATCTCACTTGCATCTCTCGGATCGAACATTAGAGGGATTTATAGGAAATAAATACCCTTCAAAATCTAAGCGAAGCGGAGGGGCATCGATGACGTTTTCTTTTTCCAAGCGAAAATTTAACATCTGCCGCTCAACGCAGAGGCTAAAATTGTTCCAATGACGCTATATCAGAGCCGATGGACTCCCGCTTTCTATCAGAAGGGCATTCTTTCGCCCAAAAGATGCGAAGATAGCCCCAGTCGGATATACGATACCTCTGGCTTTCATCAATACATTCCTCATTCCCATTATCTTCCTCTCGAAATTTTTTCCCGAGCACTTTGTGCGTTTCTTTGGGATGCCTCCAAAGCAAAGGATCTCTCGATAGAGGAGAGATTTAGATTGCAGATAGAGGCCGCGCTTTAAAACGGCTTTTCATTTATATATTTTTTGAACACGAATGCTGAGATGCTGATCGAGATACTCCACACCTCGAGGCTAGCGGAAGATGTTTCGCAAGAGATTTCCCTTTTTTGAGAAGCCTCTCTACAGATTCTTTGATTCCGCTGTCGTCAAGGGCGACTTTAAATCCTTTGATTTGGTTGACCGTTTTGGAGGCTAATGATTAAAAGCTTTAACATAAGATAAGGATGAAATTGGAAGTGCTATCTTTCCTCCCTATTCATATTTCAAAGTTGAACAGTAAAAATACAAGCCAACAAATCACTAAATTGTCTTCAATTTGCATTGGAGGGTTTCAACCCAAATTGAGACGGCAATGAAGACTGCTAGAAAGACTGTCCACAACTCCGGATGACGTTCTCTATTGGGACGAAATAGGATTGCATATTTAGAATAAGCTGATCTTTTTATTATTTAGAGAATTTCTTTGGGCAGTTTCTTATAAAATGGCTGAATTTTCTACTTCTCTGTCATTTCATTAACTTCCATATACACCTTTACATCTACCAGAAAAAATAAAATTACCTTCGATACAAAAAATAAGTCTTCGGTATCGATATTCATTCCGAAATATCAAAATTTCGATGACACGGATGACGAAAATAAATCGGATATTAATAGTCGATAAGAGAAAAATCACGACCATAGTATACATTGACCTTCATTGCCAATGAACAATATGCAAAAGCTATTACTGATGTAATAACACTTTGAGATAGCATTTTACTTCTATTCTATAATTGATATAATTACTTAGATATTATGTAAAGGATCGGTACTATCATTTCACTTGAATTGATGCTTTTACGACTATTAGTTAACTCGTAACATCAATTTTAATATTTATTTAATAACATTCGCTGAATATACAACTTTTTAATTTCTAAATTTCTTGTTACCTTTTTAACTTTCTTTACAAGTTTGAAATTATTGTTATTTTGTCTATCCTTTTCCTTTTCTTTTTTAAATTAAAAAAAAAGGAATTTATTTTTGACTCAGCGTTTTCCTTTTCTGTTTTCGCAGTTTTATCACCCTCCCTCTTGTGTGGGTGTTTTCCCGCAACGTGGGTTATTTCTCTATCAACCTTCAGTTGTGGAGATTTTTTCCCCACAAACCAAATCTTCCCTTATTCTTTTTTCTCCACATCTCTTTCATGCGTTTTATTTAAATATTTTTCTTTCATTTATCCTCATGCAAGAATATTATACAATAGGTAGGTGGAAGAGAGTGCCGCATGGTCCTAACCTCGCCTAATGAAGAGTCAAATAATGATAATAACATTGCATTGGGATGTATAAAGATGGTTTTAGTTTCGCTGAATAAAGTCATTTTTCCGTTTGTCTGTTAATATTCTTAAAAAGTGTTTGCGATTTGCAAAATCAGAGGAAAAAACACATAGGATTCTAATAATAGACATTTTTATGGATTAAACCAACTCAAATAGCAGGACGTAGCTATATATGGCGATGTAAAAATGTTCAGAATGGGAAAGGGCGGCCATTAAGTTTGATGAGGCAACAGGTAAGCGTCCATCTACTACATCAACATCGTCTGAATTACTGACCTCAGTCACGCCACGCGATCCATACTTTGAGCAAGAATAAATCAC
Organism: Pachydiplax longipennis; assembly: GCA_036926295.1. NCBI lineage: Eukaryota > Metazoa > Arthropoda > Insecta > Odonata > Libellulidae > Pachydiplax > Pachydiplax longipennis. The sequence goes on from JAVFKF010000012.1 coordinate 74,842,791, forward strand.
TGTGAAGAACGTGTGCTGTGGGGGAGTCCTCTTCAAAAGGACCGGCGACTCACGTGCCGATGAAAAAGTGCCGAGCAAGGGAATGGGGAGTGATAAACGCACGCTATATAGGGCAACATCCAGATTCTATATGATTAAAAACGCTTGTTCTTCATCAGAATAGTTTATGCAAAATTTCAAAAAATGATAATAACATTAGTAGCTATATTAAAGAGTACTTTGGAAATTAAAATTTAATAAAGGTTTTTATATCAGCCTTTGTAAGCGATCACCGAGAGCAATAAAGGTAATCATCTACATATTTTAAAAAAGAATGCAAGCAGAGAAACATTACAGATATATGGAAAATAATTTCAATCCGAGTTACTGGTGCACACTACTTAAACTTACCATATATATTTACTACTATATCCTCAAGAGCAGTAACTGTATAATTATGAGCATATTCATCTTGTGTATAAATGGGCTACCGATTGAATCATTCATTTTAACCATAAAATCTTTTGCTAAGTTGTGGACAGTTACAATAAAAATAAATGCATTAACTTCAAATGATATTATGATCTTTTGATAAAAATCACTACCATCGGGTTAAAACAAAACTATAATCTTTCACGTATCAATTATCATGGGGTATGAAAATAATTTGATGAAGGTTTGTATTAATTCCGATGAAAACAAATCGGGTACCCAGGCACCACAGACATGAAAAATATTGTTCCCGCTGGGGAAGGTTGAGTCAAGTTTTAAAGAGCTACAAATCAAAGTTTTCTTTATGATTACTTTGAGTACGTTCCAAATATCTTTGATGTATTTCTTTCTTGTGAATCATTTTCATTCTCGCCTCCTCTTGTACAAGTGATAGGTGAAATTTCCATCTATAGATAGAACAAGGAATTCATTTAGGAATACAGATCTATTAAATCATTTCAATCAATATTTATGTAACTCTGTTTTACATGACTATAAATTTTAAGCCACTGCTCTGTATTCAATCGATGAACATAATAAAATGAAATACAATTTAATGTCAACCGTACCATGTAGTAGTATTATTGCTATAAGTGCTTTTATAGCTGAGGTTATTTTACATATATGGGCTTCCACCGAGAATCAAACCTAGTACTGCTTTCACTACTGTTCACTTGGGTATCCGGGAGCCCAAAATGTAGGTAATACTATTGCAAAAATGTCTAATAATGAAATATTACTATCATTATGTATTTATGTAATTCGCCACTGAGGTCTTCAATTTTTTCTAAAACATTACGAGATCATTACTAGAAAATTACTAACTAGATTCGTCACATCCACGAGAGATGCATAAATTAAAATAAAATAATTATGGAGTGTAAACTGAATGATGAACGAAGCAAAGGCTCACCAAGGAAGATGAAACAATATCTGAGGCTGACAAATGTATGAGGTGAAGAGTAAGAACAGAGTAAAATCCAAGCATTTACATGTACACTCATGAGGTCATCATCCGATGATGACTCCAAGAGTCCAACCATGGTCGTACAACAATTAACCTTGTGGAGTGTAAAAGTTTACATTTTACTGTGTTCTTGATGGAAACCTTCCACGAAGTCACAGCCAAAGCATTTGATTCTAGAAGACGAATAATTAATTTATCAAAGAATAATATGTTACTTTTATTCAAGGAATTTATTTTAGAAAAGATGACAATTTTTTCGGATTCATGTCAACAAGTTAACCAATGATAAAAAGTTGAAATATTTCTTATCCCCAAATTTAATTCGGAATAATGGACATCCATCCTTCAAAAAAATCAACATCATTATTCCTATCACATCTTGAAACTCTCTCTCATCGTATTTCTGCACGTCCACTGTACCTCAGTTTCAGTTCTTAAAATAATTTTCAACATGAGATGAGGCATATCATCGGAGAGCACAGTTAAAATGAATTTTTACTCGCTAATTGTATGAAAGAAGGGAGGGTTGGGCGAAGGAAAGCGATTCTGATTTCAAACATATCCGCCGTCTCTTTGTAGAGGAGAATTAATCGGCGGGACCCCATGGCGCTAATGGAGGACGGGAAGTTGTAAAGATTAAAGTGACAGAGTGCTACAAAGCCGATAATTTGGAACTGCTTTAGCGAGAGGATGGTGATAAATAAGGAGAGTCCTAACGAAGGAAAGAGACGATGGCATGTGCGTGTGCCAGCCTCTCTGCTCTTTTGTTTTTACCTTTCGTTTGTTTTTACGAATTAAGTACGGAAGGAAACTCATTACTCGCAGTTTTAATTTTCAAAATCATTGCATACCATCCTGCACTCAATGTCGACTCATATCGGGGTAATTGGTTTAAATTTTAAGCAATGCTAACACCGATGTGTGGATCTACCGGACAGTATTAAATAGATTATGCAATACCAATATAATGTGGGAAAAGACTACAGTGCAGTCTGAATTTATATTTAAATATATATTTTACTTTTGAAGGTTCAGTTTGACAACATTATTAAGATAAGAAGATGAAATTGCACGAAGTGACTCTCCTCCGAGATTTGTTTTATAAATTATGATATTTTCAGCAATAATCTTCAGCTGTCCTGATGAGTACATTGAATATACCATTCTCTGTATAACATTCTGGTATACTCTGGATACATTACTGGTTTAACAGAATTTATTTATTTTCAAGGAGAATCCTCATAGAATGAATATCCTCATACGCTGAGGATGATCGCAGTCCGTCATGGCAACATTGAGTGATAGTAATCTCCATAGAATGAACCTGGATAGACCAAGAAGAGTTTTTGAATAGATTGATTTCCATTAGCCCTTTCTACATAGATAATGCATAATAATTGAATTTAAGGACTCAATAGCAGCAAAACTGATCTAATAAATAGACTGTATATATAGTGTGCCTCTGAACTTTTTAACTCCTCTACTGAAATAACTCTCTACATAGAGATAAAATCATCTTAAATTTACAGCTGCCGGATTGCAAAATATATTTAATTATACACAAGCAGATATTTTCCCTAGATCCCGGGAAATCGAGTATTACCGTACTTTCCCCAGTGAATGATGCATGAAGTAGATGATTTGTCGTTCTCTGTTACTACTGTGATAGACGAATCAATACGTTCGCAAATCAATCATTCATCGCACGAGTTCATTTCGCATCATTAAAACACACAAAGATTTTAAATAAAATACCTCGTATTCAAACGTTGCAGAGTCAAAATAATTTGATACCGAAGTCTAAAACTTAGTTTTTGTAAAAAGCAAATTCATTAAAATGTGAGTTAGGAGGCAACCATCAGTACAGACTTTTATTTGAAGTTAAATAAGATCATATCTCAGCGATGATCATCAATTATGAGATAACTATATCCATTCAAGATTTCATAATTATGTTTCTTTAGGACACTATGGTAGTCCATTACAATACGTCTTGATAAATCATGATCAATTTCATTATGATAGAAGAATAACTAATTTTACTTTCAAACTATCTGAGCCATAGCTTGAGTGCCCATAAAAATGAAAACCATCACAGAAAATACTCAACTTATCAGAAACTCTTCGTGTTGAGTTTACTTTAATGTCCTACTACTTAAATTTTTCACGGCGTGTTTTAACATGGAGATAGTAGGTTATAATTTTGCAACATCAGAATGTGCCATATGAACCATTTTATACAGAAAATTTATTTCAAAACGGTCTTATCATTGGAATTCGTTTAAATAAATAACTAAGCAACCATGAAATTTCCTAATCATAAATCATTCTGTTGGTTTCTTATTCGCATATATTTTTAATCGTAACAACAAACTGATTGGAATGGAAAATAAAATAGTGGAATTTGAAAAAACATCTCCAAATATTGTTTAAAGTCTTGAATTGGATTTGTAGAGGGTCTGAAAATAATTTATTTCGATATAAGTAATCGGAGCCAAAATTCATGAAATTACCTCGCGCGAGAAGACACGATTAGTTAGAGTTTTATTCTTTATAATGGCTTCATTCTATAAAGAAAGTATACTTATACAAAATAGCCATGGTTTATTATGAATAATTAGATTAAGACATATGTTAGATTAAGAATTATTAAAGTCATTCTTTTATTTCAAAATTTGCCTTTTTTGGTTAAAAATTCATGCAGATGAACGTCGTAAGCATCAATTAATCGTAATGGCAACTCAATTTATTTTACTGAAACAGTTTTAGCAAAATATCTAATGGATTGTTAATGGAACCCATTAAAAGAATCCAACATGATAGACTAAAACGATAAGCGACTTCCCAGTTTCATTTACGCCATCTCTTGTGAATTATTTTAACAATTATATTTGGTTAGTAAATCAGAGTGATTTGCTAAAATATTTTACTAAAGTATTCCTCATTCTAATTCAGATAAATTATCCCCCTAGGCTTCTAAATTATAGGACTGATTTGGTGTTTTATATCAGAGTTTTCAAAATATTTTTGTACAAAAGTTTTGTAAAAAATTTTAATCAATTAGTTGGTTAATTAAGACTTTGGTCATTTTATTACCAATGTCTCCCAACCATCGTCGCTAAAATTATAACTAGAAACGACGAGGAAGATTTTAAATGTGAAAATTACGAAAACCAACATCAAAAACCTATTCTGATTCCATACAACCAATTAGTCAACTCTTTAGGATTCAATACTGATTTGCATGGAAAGGGATAAGACTGGTGAATTTGCAATGCATCCATAGCGTCCAATTTAGAAAACACTGCGTTATCAAAAGAAGGGAAATACTGCCACCGTGTTCATTTCCTGTGGAAATTTATCGCCATTCCTTAGCAACATCTCGGCTCGAGCCCACAACGGGTACCATTCCCAAGTAAAACGGAGGGTTTTATCAGAATACATGACAGTGCGCCTCCCACGAAATTCGGAAAGACCGAACCTTTAAAAGCGATGTTTTCAGTCTCATTCCACTCCCTAATTACCATCGCCCACTTGCACTCCTCAGTATCTTGCCCCCCTTCGCAAACAAACTATATAAACAGTTTCTTTTCAACGGGGCCGCCTTCTATCGCCCCTCTTATTCCCTTCTCCTTAATTTAATCCACAGCACGTAGCGCCAGAAAATATTGTATGATAGTCGTATAAGTAAGTTTTATGCATAAGACGCTCTTACGCAACGTTTAATTATTTACAACACACAAGGAGTGGAAGCATCTCATATTTTATCGTATTCTTAATTTCTGTCTTATTATTGCCCTTGTTGGAGAAATATTGAAATGCTAGCCTACCATCACTGAGGTGCCGGGTTCGAGTCCCAGCTACCCTAATTGTTACCTGACATTGATACCTCTTCCATAATAGCTTTTTGACTATACTTGTCCAATGATTTGATGTTCGTGGAGGCATTGTTAAAATAAATAAATAACATATAGATGATATCTAAAAATATACTACATAAATGAGCTAGCACTAAATATATAAATAAATTTAGGTAGATATTAGTATATAAATTTAAATATACATAAATATAAACTCGTTTTGTAGTTGGTTTAAAGCTTTCTTCTTACATATCTCATTTAATCTACAACACATAAATAGATATTACGAATATTGGCCATTGTATACACACACTATTGTAGAACATTTCTGTCTATATCACAATTTTTAAAAGAGTTCCTAGTTTAATTTGCAATCATAATTGTGAAGATGAGTATTTTTATAACATCGAAATCTATAATAATGGCGTGATAGAGCCTGCCAAATTGCAGCTGTTTGCTATTCTTAATAACGTCTCGTCTTTTCAAGCACTCTCAGAAAATTCTTCTGAGGTAAAATTCAGAAAAAAATATAGCAGTCTTTGCATCCTGGCTAGGACGACTCGCAGATTTAATATTAAAAAATCTAGAATGTTGCTGAATCATAATACTTATTATTCTCTCGTAAATTACTCTCATAAATGAGAGAAAATAAATATTTTCTTATTCCGATTTTCTGTAGTGTGCTATTCTTAGTCATTTCAAAATATATATTCTTAGCCTTTGATTTTAATGGTTGCAGTTCTAGTTGATAATGAATTCAAGAGTAGTAGATAGTACAGGTGGCTTACATCTGATCTTTGCAAATTGCTAACCGTACTTATTGTAAAGAGTTTCGTAACACCGTACTTATTGAATGGAATATGGATATAAACATGGATTTATAAAGTTTACACCACCTGCACCATCTGCTTCTGCTACAGTTACTATATCTGTGTATGCATCTTTCAGCCAATTTCACTTGATTGTTACCGTCACACATCGTTCTGAGGGAAATAAAATCTTTGATATATTAGTCATTGGGCATCTATTTCTCGAGAGGACGCTTATACCTAATTAATTCCCTTCCGATCCCTATCCAATTCCCTAAATTTGTTCACCACCCTGATCTTCATCCTTCTTTCCTATTCTTTCATATATTCCTCTTAGTCTTTCCTTTTCCTCCATTACTTTCTTAGCTTTTGTTCTTCTAATCTGTCACCCTTACCTGATCTCTACCCAGTTCTTTCAGCCGCTCTATCTTTCTTCATTGCTTTCCCTCATTTCCCCCTCTTTTCCCCTTCCGTTTCATTCTCCCCCTCTTCATCACCCTCCTCTCCCCTCCATCTCAACGGAAAAGAGGCATTTCCCATGTGTTTGCCCTTTTCTCGATTCATTTGTTTTGTCCTTCACTCCCCTCTGAAGAAGCGACGTTTGGGTGCGCGTCTAAATTGTTTAACTCCTTGCGAATGGCGGATTCTTTCGCTTCCTTTCGCTGAGGATCGCTCAAGTGCGTCCCATCTCCCAGCGGATGAATGTTATCTACGAGATTTTTCTCTTCCGAATTGAGACAAATGAGAATTACGACCGTGAGATGATTTTCAGAGTGAGCATGTAAATTTATAAAATGAGAAAAGGTACATCTCGCCGAGTATTTCATCCCAAAAATTCAGCTTTACCAAAAGATAAAGAATGAGAGAAAAAGTGTTTCTGTAAGATGTGGCTAGTTCGTTCTGATTGTGTACAACACCTAAATGTTCACAATCAGCTGGGATTAAAATATAGACAGTAATACTTGATCAAGTTCTCATGAGTTAATTCATTATTGCTAGTAAATATACAGTATGTAATCCCTGTAATATAATCGTGGTTCAACCTTACTTGGTAGATGCCGTTGCTAAAGAAACAAAATGCTTGGTACATCTTTCAAAGAACAATTTTTTTAATCCGACCGGTTTCGACTCACGTTATCTTCAGTTACCCCCTTAGGATAATCTCCTCTAAGCGGGACTACATGGGACTGGCCGGTTTGTCCCATTTGTACCTAAGCACTTTATCTATGCAGATACACATTTACTTTCAAGTGGAAAAATATTCCCAAGATATTATGAATCAAATAGGGATAAATATGCTTTCTCAAAACGTGCATAGTCTGCATTCATACATAATGATACATAAAAATAAGTTCTGATGTATTTCAAGAAATAACCTGAAGAAAAATTTGGATAAATATTGAGTTTGCTATATCATTCCCCTATAGCATTTAACATTTATATCCGTGTTTGCGGTAAGTGGAGTTACTGCTATGATTGTCACATCGAAAGTTCACAGTTTTGCGTAAACTAATTGAACTAGTGTCTATTCATCCAGATTCCTCTCCGAGAAAATATTTTTCTTAAAAATATCAACTAATGGTAAGCCTGGATAAAATTAATGAACATCAAATTAATTTTTATTAAATAAATATAAATAATTATTCATTCATAAAACGTATTTTTCTTAACATTGCCAAACATTTATTCAGACAGTGGTCAGCTACTCCAGTGCTTCTAACCTGCGTAATGAGGAAATCTGGTTTGCCTTTTTAAAGTCAAATTGAGATAACACTGAAAACTGAGCAAGCAAATGTATGATTTAGTGTACTGAGGTTTCCGATTTATAATGGAAATGTGCGATGGAAAACAAAAGATTGGAACGTACGATAAAAATAATAAAATTTATCAAATGCATTTTGGTGACGGAAGTGCTGAGGTAGTTTCCCAATCAAACGTCAGCAGGTGCTGAAAATAGCTTCAAAGTACTTCTATCAGATTACACAGTCATAAAGGCGATTTACTGTTAGAAATGCCCGAAAACCTCAAAAGTCGCCGACGGAGCAAGCACGGTCTCATATAACTCATACGAGAATGAAATGCGCAGGTGGCGTTTGTTCAGCTCCTTACTCGAGCTATAAACAAAACAATGGGGAATCGGGTTCGTGGTGAGAATTTTTCATTGGCTCACTCAATATAAATACACCACTCTATCCAGAAGCCCTCCATCGGCAACACTTTCCCACGACCTCTGAATCGTAAAGCCGAGTCTCCAAACAAACTTTACAACTGAACTCTCATTAACGCCCGCGTTCTTTGCATTCACATGCAATTAGCATTGCCGTTCCTAGGGGACCGCATTCACATCGTGTTTGTATTCCACTTGTTTTTTATGTAATTTTCTGATTATGCCGGCCGATCGGTCGGCTTTCCTTTGTCTGACACCCGCTGTGAGATATCCCGATTATTTTCAGAAAAGGATTCGAGCATGAATATACTATTCGAACGTCTCTTTTCCTGTCAACGAATAATGCGATACTGTCGATTTTGGAAGTTTTCGAAAGACCGTTTCCAAAGAGGAATGCATGGATAATCTTAGCTTATTGTAGTTTACCCATTGACTCAATTTCCAGATCCGTCAGTTCGTAAATTACACAATGGCTAGATATATTGTATTTATTCCTCAATTATCAGTATGCTTTTGATGATTTTTTTATTTCAAAGTCGCGAATTACTATTCACTAGCAAAACTTACGTGGATAAATTACTTTTTTGGAGATGGAATTTGAAGAAAATTACACGAAGTTACTGAATACTTCTAGATGATTTATATTTCTATGGATTCTTCAGGCATAAACATTGGTGACTATTTTCAACCATTTTTATTGTGTACATATTTTTTTAACTTTGATTTTTGATGTTTAATTGAAGCTATTCCTGATCTAATGGGTATAACTTAAATTATGAAACGTAAATGCGTCTGGAAAACGCGAATAAAGATTCAAATTTCTCCTCAGGCTCTACTAACAATGAATTCTTTCCAATTCAACCTATGGCAAAAGGTGGTGCAGATACTTTTCCTTTTCCGTGATTCTTTCCTTTGATTAATTCTAGGCAAATACAATGCTCGACGTGGCGAATTGTACTCCGCAATTCCGCAGAGAAGATAAATATTATTTAAAGATCGGATTTTAGTTAGTGCATTTTCTTGGGGAATCATATTAGTGTTATTTGCTAGAGTTATGGACATATTTTTTTCGAATTCGAAGTTTTTTGTCCAATGAAAATTTCAAATCAAATGGAAATATACGAAACTCGAAACGAATGGAATTCGAGTACAAATATCAGTGGCGTATATGTAAGCTTTCGTATCTCTTTTTTAGTTTCGTTTATTAATTTCCTACCTTAAAGAATTATTGTAAGTCAGCTTGTAACCAAAATTCACATGTATAGGGAAATTACGTCTATGCAACGAAATTTCCTTATTCTATAATTGCATTGCAATGTTAGCGGATGACAGCAAAGGAAGAGGCGAAGAAAATGCGAGCTCCAATTTGGAAAATATACGAAAAAAGCATCGAGTATGGAAAGGAATCAATTATTCAGCCGATTCGATTACACGTTAAATGGATGATTTGCACGTCACCATTGTCTCGCTATGATACGAATCTTATGAAAGAATATTTCGTAGAATAGTCGTTAACTAACTTAGATGAAAAATATCGCTCACGAAGATTATTTAATGGGACTATTAATTAAGTCTATTATATTATAATCAAGTTAATTTGTAAGTAAGAAGGAAGAAAATAACCAAAGAAAATAGGGTGAAAAAATACACGCAAATCGTGTTATTTAAACTAACTAGCAGCGGCAGTCTCATATAATAAATGATAAAAAATCCCCTACACGTTCGGTTGGCATTACGCGTATTTTGGGGTTGCCTATACTCCGATTATAAATTTTCAATTAATTATAGGAGCGAAACTATAAAGTTCATTCGGACGAACGTCGTTACATCCTTACTCCACTTCCTTCGTCATCATAGAAAGTTTTATCAAAGTACCCGGACAGAAGTGACAGTAACTCCTTATGATTATTACGAAATCTGATCTGATATCATTCCCAATATATATATATATATTAGGAAGTAATTTCGAGGAACACATATCATCAAGCAAATTTCCGATGTCGTCTGCACTAGATTCATATACCTCGTATAATTTGGTGCGTCCGGAGCAGCAGACGGTGATGGCAAATGGAGGGTATCATTGAGTGTGGGGACACCTCTCCCAGAATGCATCGCCCATAGCTCTGTGCGTTGGCGGAGTTGAGTGGGATGCTGAGAGCATCACTTGAGTGGGGGAACTCGGAAGTGATATGTGGCCGACCGATTAAACACCGATAAAAGCGGGGTCCTAAAACGGCGTATAGTTTTTACTATCATCTTACGTAAAAATTGTATGCAAAAACTCCAGGGACGATATCTGAGATATATACGGATTCTTCAAAGGGAATGTATAGAAGAAATGATCAGAAATTTTACCGCGGTATGTCATTATATGTGTTACAATAGTGGAATGGAGCAAGGACTTCTTCCACAAAGTCAACAAATTTGCATTACTATTTCTTTCTTATTAAATTCGAATTTTGTCTCTCATTTATTGTATATATTTAAAATGTATCATTTTAATAAATTGAAATAGTATGTTCAATATAAATATCTTTTTACGAGTTATTTCTTTTACACAAAAACGATTCCCTTCTAAAAATCACATTCGCGGAATACGCTCGATTACACTCCGAAGAACATCAGATAGATATTTAAAATAAATCGAATAAATAGGGTGAATGGCTTTTCGGAAATAATTTGAATCTATTTTTGATTCCGACCATTGATATTTTTATGTGCCCTGAATACAGTTCCATAATTTTTTCACTACTAACCGCTTTCTTTATTCCATCCAATGACTGTTGCCTTTGTCTTCTCATTATTTTTTCCTATTTCCCGTTGTTATCTCAAATCAAATTCACATTATCTTGTCAACATAACATCCACATCACAAAGCCATGCGATATTTTAATCTCCTACTTTCTTTGGGTCCTCGTTTCACATCTTTGCCACAAAACTTCGGGAGTAGAATGTGTGCAGACAACGAATATAATGATTTTTCTATGTATTTGTTAGATACTTCTTAAGATCATTCCCCATTATATCCCCTCACTTCACAAAACGTTCATTGTGTGTAAACGCAACATTAATCTTACTATTTCGGGGTGTCCTCCCTAGGATTTTTCGATATCACATCGCTGATCGAGCAACTTTTTCCACATTCAAAATACATTTTAGGCGGTGCTTTGGATTGGCTATAATTTTCAACGATGACTTAAGTTAACCGTTTACGATCAACAGCTAGCGACTTTCGGATCCATCAACGAGATTCATGGGAAGAACAGTAGGAAAAGAGGTGCTTCTTTTCGTTCTACCGGACGAATATTCTCGTCCCATCTCAAGTGCAATGGGAATAAGTCACGGAGCGTATAATGGTCGCCATGCTACCTCAGTTGTCAATGAAAGAGAGAGTGGGCAGAGGCGGGAAGGGCGGCGTCTAGACTCGGGGAAAAAAGAGTGTCGGTTTGTTCTAAGGCTCTGGTTCCCCCACGCACCAACGAGAGGGGTGCAGAAGGGGTGTTATTAAGACGGCAGAGGTGTGGGGAGGAAGTGCAAAGAAGGGGTTTGCGGGGGTGAGTCCGTCGGGATTTTCCCGCTTAATTTATATCTCTTCATTCCGTTTCCTAACTGCCGTTTTTGAAAATTAATTGGCACCCATTTACTAAAGAGGAAGGATCGGAAGGACGTAAATCACGAGACCAATTAATTTATTTCATTCGTGGCCTAAATGAATGTGATGGATACATTAACTGGATTCCTGAAGTAAAAAATATCTTTACTACATATTGGGGAATTTCGGAGGCTTATTTTTCACAAAAGAGTTGAATCTAACGTTGTGTATCGCATTTAATTCTGGGAAATATACTCGTATTTAAAGGGTATGATCAGTATGTTCTGAAATGACTTGCTGGCATCAATGTCGTGTTGATGTCACTAATGTTCAACAATACTTAATGTATTTTATAACACTATGAATTATATACTTTCATTCATATTCAATTGATATTGATTTAACTATTGGAAATTCCTAATTATATATCCTAAAAGGTATACATAGATTTGAGGACATCAGGGAATGGAAAATCTCATGACGATTATCCAGGCATATAACTTACATTTACATTTATATTTAGACCCTGCAAACCGTTACTAGCGCATGGCTGGGGGTTTAAAACACGGAAAATCCTATCTACCCTTGACTGCTGTTGGCTTCTCTAATACTTCGCGGAAAAAATGACCAGAAATAACTATCTGTCCTGGCAACTATTTCCCTGTAACGCTTCATTGTTTTGTCTCGAAGATCACGTACGCTACTAACTGGTATCAACTACCTCCTCCCCGAGATCCATAATGATAAATTTATTAAAAAGCTTCCTACGGTAATCAAGTCTTCTATCACTAAGCAAATCCCAACCGAGGGATTCTATCATAGCTGAAACACTGCTGTCAAATCTGAAATCTCCCTTAACATATCTAGCTGCCCTGCGTTGAACCATCTCAAGGCTGGAAGTTAATCCCACTTCGTGCGGATCCCAAATCGCGCAGCAGTACTCAAGGAGAGGTCGAATTAGGGAGAAGTACGCTATTTCTTTTACTCTCCATGAGATTCTACTTGCTAAACCTTGCATCCAATTCGCTTTACCTACTACGTTTTGAATATGCTTCTTGAAGGAAAAACTACTACTGTGCGTAATACCAAGATATTTATGATGCTTCACGAACTGCAACGGATATCCTGAAATATTATAGGGTATGCGGTAAACATTAGTGGAACGTGTAAAATTCATACCTACGCACTTCTTTACGTTCAAATATAACTGCCAAAACTTCTCCTACATCTTGCATGCTTTCAGTCTAATCTATACCAATCGATTATCTTCATATATATTTTTCATCTCTACCCAAGCAGACCACCATCTCTCTATTTCCTTCTTGTCACTGATTCCTCGAAATACTCTCAATCCTATTGTCTTCTAATCCGTTTATGTGATTAGTTCAAGTCTTCCTTCGTTCTTGAACTCTTTTTTACTTAATTTAATTTTGAATTCCTGTAATATAATAATCTTCATTGCCTATTCTATATCTTACAGCTCTTCAAAGTATTTTTCTAAGATTCGTCTTTTTCCTCATGAAACTAGCATTCAAACTCTTATTAATTTCTTTTAGAGGGATATTAGAAAGTTTGTCTTGAATGATAAATAATCTTAGACTTTTTAATGTCGATGATTCAAAATTTATGCAAACTTCAACGTAATATGTCATAAGTAGTTTCTCCTATTTCGTCGAGTTCTTTTCTGATGTGGTCATCTTTGAAAGTATTTTATGGCACAGCAGTTTTGTAAGTTGAGTTATTCAGTTATCGTAAATTTATTTTCGGCAATTCGGGATAAAATACAGATATTTCTGGTTGCTGCCGGGCAGCAGGACCTGCCAAACGTCCCTTAAGGAACAAAACTTCTGTTTCTTTTCTTTGTTCTCACTTTCTTTTCTTTCAGTCTTGTGCCAGATCCTCCGCTAATCCGAACGCGACATCTAGAATCTAGGATTAAAGATTATCCATTTCTTCTTTACGTAACTAAGTTTCCGCTCTTAAGATGGTTGCACATAGACGGCATTCGCCTAATCCTTATAAAAATGGAACGATATCCCCGTGGCTCCTTCAGAAAATTATGTCAAAATAGAGCGGCCCGTGTCGCCTGGGTTAGCGACACCTCGCGCCCGCTCGAGTATACTGGCTCGAGTTTTAAATCTACTGCCAAATAGTTGGAATATTGCGAGAAAGTACCAAAGAGCGTGCAGGGAGGTGGCAGGCGAAGCGACGTTTACCTTTTCTAGTAGGAATCCGGTAATTGTGCGAGATCGAGTAATATTTGAAATTTAAATGCATTCTAAAGGTTTCAAGACGAAATGTGTTTTTCGTAAAATAATTATCGTAAGATTGAGAATTTGAAGAAGACTTGTGCAATTCGTTTGTGGGCCAGTTAAAACGTAAACTGCATACATAATCTATTTTTTTTCTGTTTTCCTAGTTACACACATAATGGATATTCATGTAGACTTCTGAATACCTAATTGACTGTTATCAGGTATCGCAGAAATGAGGAATTCGATTGAAACTGAAGTCAAACCACTGTGACCATTGGAAGAGCCGAATTACTATTTGGCAGTATTAATTAAATAAAACATAAAGGTGTCATCGTGTTTTATGGTATTTCATTGTATTATTCTCTTGTTTAATAGTTGCGCTTCCCCTTCTCCTTTTTTGCAAATTGCCTTACTCCTCTCACTGCCGACTTGCTGATGCTGCAAGCGCGACCGGCGAATTTAAATATGAATAAATATTAATACTGCGACTTATCCGTAACTTTGATGTGCTAATTGGTATTGCTGTCGTACTAACAATGGTTCTTCAGCTGTTTGTATCCCGCTTCAACCAGATCTGATTTATTTTCGTAGTTAGCCGAATTTTACATCTTTGTATACCACTAGTGCATATTTCGGATTTGAATAATATTTTACACAAAATTGCCCCATCACCATATCGTTCACTTTTATAGTATTTGTAACACCATACTATGGCAATTAATTTTAAGAAGAAATATAGTGCTCATTCGGAAATTTCTGATTATTCTCTTGGAATTTTTTAATAGATGAATCCACATAATCTAGTATGGATAAGGTAATATCCGTGTTTCTTTACATGAAGATTTTCCTTCATCTGATATCGTAGCTTTAAGGCTTTATTTTATTTAAATGCATCCATTATAGCATAGATTCACTGTTTGTCAACTTATACTCTAACTGAAAGCAACTTGGAAACGACATATTTCACGTGTTTAATGAATTCAACTTCACTCAAGATTTAGCAACGGTAGCTTATTCATACGATTCCATTTAATTTTTCAAATTTTGTCCACTTAATCGGCAAAAGAGTTAAATTGCTCCTTCTTCATTTCATTTTACTGAATAACTGCCAATAAAGGCCATCCTTGTAAGAACAATACTTGGCCAGAACGAACGACAGCAGAAATTCTCAGCCTTATACCAAGAAATTTCCGTTTCCACGTGAGTGATACAATAGAGTCTTATGAGTTGCCGGCTGCGTCAATTCTCTGGATTTGGGAAGAAGCGTATATACACATAAGCGGCCAGGTGTTCTCGCCCACTTCCCGCCCACTGCCATCGCCCGCCCACTCCAAAAGATCTCGGGGAAGACCGTCAGCTATGAGCGCTGCCCACTGCCCGCGGGGTCATTCACCCTCCGTACCTCTTCATATCCAAACCTCAAATATTACTCCCATTCTACTACCCACTCACTTTTTTAACTAATTTTTGTTTTTCGAAATATTCGAACTGTTATTGTAACTGCGATTTCACTGACAGTTCTGTTACAAATGACGAATTGAGGCTTATTTGATGACTGCATTTCACTATTGTCCTCAAATGATAAGAATATCGGGAATCGCATACAGGATCCGGAAGTTATATCGAAACGAATATACATGAAATTTATTCTCAAATTCGGAGAAATTTAAAGATCGAGATTCAATTCCGAGGGAAAATTATTCAATAGCCCAAAACTTTTTGTGAAGTGGTTAGTCGAATCGCGGAAAAAAACGTTTTAAAAGATTTTAATATCTTAATTGCTGGCGATAAGTACATCACTAATTAAGGTGTGGTTCGATATTTAGGGCTTTTTTATAATGAGAGTGCACTAACTGTTTAGATATAATTACTATTTTCGTGTTTACTAGCTTTCACTTCAATGCAATCGCCGGATTATCCTGAACTCTGAACTGTCCTATCTGTAGATTGTCCTGAAGTATTACCTAAACTATTGAGGATTCTTCAATTTATCAAAAGCAAATCCTGGTGTCAAATGCACGCATCAACGCAAAATTTAAAAATAGAGTTGTGAAATATCGATTAATGCCCATTATTAAACCATTATGAAATATCAACCATTTCCAATCAAATTTAAAGCGAGCTTATTTATATGTGAAATTATTAATGCTATATTTATATTGTAATTATTAACTATTAGTCAAATTTTATAAAAAAAATATAATATCTTTCTCGAGTCTCCTTAAGGTTAACCTCGTTCCACAGTATAGACGATTTGGTAGCAGACTCTGCGATCATCTTCAGAATAATTGAATGTAATTACCTCAGTACCTCTTTATTCGCTGGCATGGAAATGGAATATATTGGAATATATGATCTTTTTTTTTCAACTACAACCAGGTCTATGTTTCTGCAAATTGCTATCTTGAAGTATATGTCAGTAAGATAATTTCATTTATTAATTGTCTTTTCACTCACATATATATGAAAGATTTTGCAAATGATAGGAAATTATTAGAGAAAAATCCTCATGTAACTTCAAAGAAACATCGAACATCAATACAATCAATGCTAAGAAGTAATTATGGGGAACCTAAAAATCCTATTTCCTAAAACTTTTCGGATAAGCCGTTCATTAATTTCCTTTTTCACGGCAATTTTTGTGATTTCGACGGATAATATCATAAAGCGGTGGTATACACTACTCTAGGGAAGAAGGGATACATACAGAGCGGGTCTATAAAGAAATGGCGAGTAAACCTTTGATCCACAATTTGCAGATGATACAATACTATTAACTATCAACGCAAAAGAACAAATTTAGAGACTTCAAGAGCTTGACAACACGGGACGAAAGATAGGTCTCAGGGAAACTTCACCTTCCAGTCAATTCTTCTAAGACAGTGTCCGCCATGCAGCGATGAAAAAATCGTCAGTTTTGTAGGTTGAGATTTTCAGTTATAGTAATTTATTTTCGGCAATTCGGGATAAAATACAGATATTTTCTGGTTCCGGTCGGGCAGCACGACGTGCCAAACGTCCCATAAGGAACAAAACTTCTGTTTCTTTTCTTTGTTCTCACTTTCTTTTCTTTCAGTCTTGTGCCAGATCCTCCGCTAATCCGAACGCGACAACTAGAATCTGGGATTAAAGATTATCCATTTCTTCTTTACGGAACTAAGTTTCCGCTTTTAAGATTGTTGCACATAGACGGCTTTCGCCTAATCCTTATAAAAATGGAACGATATCCCCGTGGCTCCTTCAGAAAATTATGTCAAAATAGAGCGGCCTATGACGGCTTGGTTAGCGACACCTCGCGCCCGCTCGAGCATACTGACTCGAGTTTTGAATCTACTGCCAAATAGTTGGAATATTGCGAGAAAGTACCAAAGAGCGTGCAGGGAGGTGGCAGGTGACGCGACGTTTACCTTTTCTTGTAGGAATCCGGTAATTGTGCGAGATCGAGTAATATTTGAAATTTAAATGCATTCTAAAGGTTTCAAGACGAAATGTGTTTTTCGTAAAATAATTATCGTAAGATTGAGAATTTGAACAAGACTTGTGCAATTCGTTTGTGGGCCAGTTAAAACGTAAACTGCAAACGAACTGCATAGTCTAAATTGCTCCGTGTTTTGGTAGTTGTACGCATATTGGATAATAATGTAGACCACAGAATACCTAGCTGACTCATCTCAGCTATTACAAAAATTAATAATTCGATTTTTAATTAAGAATAATTATGATAATAATTATAATTTAAAATTAAAGAGAAATTAAAAATGAATCCATCTATTCGCTTTATTGATTAAATTACATATAATTATCAATTTTATTTAATGTATTATTTACATACATATTATCTTTAAATAATATATAACTTTGAATGTGAACATACATTTAGCTCAATTTCCTTAGATAATTTTACTCGCTGAAAGTCGATATAGAATGTTTCAGAATAGACCTTTAGCGTTAAATGATTTAACGAATGAGAAATAATCTAATGATTCGAAGAAGATGTGATATCATCACATAGGGAAGATCTCAGTGTCCATCGCTTCTAACCTCTTTTAAGTGGGCGTATATGGAAGAGTCGTTCGTGGAATCGGCGATCGAAAAGGTGCTTGCGTGGGACGATGGACCTTATTGCAGTGCGATATCGGAAATTGACACCCGGAAATTCGACCGAATATGTTTTTGTCACTTCATCATAAGAGTTCTCTCTTTCAAATGGAGGGATGCCCGCTAACCGATCATTTCGGAAGTATCAACCACGAAATTCTGATCTCTGATTGTGTGGGTGTCTCTGAAGTTGTGTATATGAATACAAGCATAAATAAATCTGTCGTAAATAGGCTTCCCCAAGTATTTTCCATTATTAGCATCCCGTTGTTATTTTACCCCCAAAGTACTTCATTTTGTCCTTACAATCTGCTCAGTGGCCTTCCTGGTTTATTCACATCTCTTTGTGTCAATTTAATAACTGCTGATATCCAGATTGTATGTACTTCAATCACGCCATATGGTCCGCACGCATCCATTTCATTGCCTTAATTATTTCTATAATATCTGCCACTCGTGTCTTCATCGTCATCCCTATGCTGTTTTTTTTCTGATTCTTTATTTGATTCGATGAACACGGCGCACAGCGGGCTAGAATGGAAAAAGGCTGGCCAAAAATAAAAGTTTGTTTCTTTGTTGGGAATTTGAAACTTCGCATGACTATTTTTGAATATATTCTGTATTCAGCTGTGTAAGTCATTTACGTTGGTTCTTGCGCATTTAATTCATGCAGGGGGTCAAAGTTGACAAAATTTCGCGAAAAACGCCGGTCTTCGATTTATTGCGAAATTCTTCAAGCCGGTGGCGAACCTATATGAGAGAAAACTATCGGATAAACTTTAATGCCACGTTACAAACTTATCTAATATTTTATACAGGTGGATTTTTAGTAGTTACAATTAAAAATTAGCATACGTTATAAAACAAAATGGCGAACCCTTATTTTAGAGCAAATTTTTGCCTAAAGCGAGGAAAATAATAAAAATGGACATCGATGCACACGGGCTAACTTATACTATACTATTCTGTGATGTTTCCTGAAGAGGAATCTGAAGATAACTTTTGTGACCGTTTGCGACGCCAATAAATAAACAAATTTTTCGAAACCGCTGAAAGGTCCTCAGCCCCGCGGTGGAGAGCCGCTCTGCATAACACTTTCGGTTTTGAGAGAATATACGAATCAACACAGTCGCAAATGTATTTTTTGTAGTTAACAGACAAGAAATATACTCCTTAAAATATTTTAGGTGAGAATTAGATATGAAACACCCGGATTTAATGGCGGGTGAATAGAGATAATCTGTTGTGTATAAAATAATGAAGTTTTAAGACGCCGGACGATGAATACGCCTATTATTTTATAAATATTATGCTATATTGCTAGTTTATTAAATGAAGACATGCATTTCTGTGTCTAAATAATAAAAATTGTAAAAATGGACATCCTCAGCCGAGCGGCGGATTACCGCTCGCCGTTACGCATTCGGTTTTGATAGGAAATACATATTAACACGCATTTCAAAGGAATGTTTTGTGCTTTAAATTTTGGATTGAACTTTTAATTTATAGAGGAAGAAATTATAAGGGGAAGAATTACCTGCTCTCATTACAGCAATGATTAATTTAGCTACCAAGTATTGTTTTCTGCAAATCTTAGGATAAAAATACTATTTTTGAATTCTCTTTCAAATTCAAATATTTGCAGTCTTATTTGTGTTTCTTGTAGTTAATCTCTCTATCCTTCTCTCAAACTCTCAAAAGCAATAAGCCCACATCTGGCGTTATTTTGGCGACCGTCGCAGTGCCATCTGAGTTCTGGAGGGCTCGTTTTATGTTACTCAGATACGCTGCTTCGAGATTAATGGTTATCCTTCGTATAGTATTTTGGTGATTTCTAGTTTGAAATTTACGTGCAGTATTAGTTCAATTCTGGCTGTGAAGAAGGATAGTTCTCTTATTGAGCTATTTCCTTACTTTAACTATTCTTTAAATCATAAACATTTCTGGACGCTTTCTGCAACATTCTTTGTTTCAATTGTCGAAAAAGTTCAGTACAAATACATAACAATATATGTATAATAATTTCTAGTAATTAATATCTGTTATATCATTTTTCATTTAAGCATTCACATTATAAAAATTAAATTTATTTTGTTTTCTCACCATATTATAAGATATATTCACCGTTGTCTGCCTGTATGTTTCCTGCCTGTGTCTGCCTAATGAAATGCAGATTGAAAGATATATTTATGGACTCTATACTGCAAATTAAAAAATTGGAAATAATCCATTGGGATTATAGTTTATCGTTTTCGCAAATTGTCAGTATTCTGTTGATAAACATGACTGATGTAGTTATTACTCGTTCAACGCAACGTAATAAAATGATGGAAAGAAGAAATTAACCATTCCTTCTTGAAATGAATCGTTAAATGGGTTTTTGGATGCGAAAACTACAAAAAGTTAAAAGAAACACAGATGGATAGAATGCTCTTGCTGATCTTCAGTATATTTCGTTTATTCTTTTGTGCAGTTAATTAAAAGGGAACAAAGTTGCCGTAACCGTAATACAGGCTACTTGACTTACAGCGAGTTGGTATAAAAAGTATCGGACGCACCGTGTAAGCATTGCGCAGTCTTAAAAGTGAGTTCCAATCAGTCGGGACATCCCTTATAGTAGTTACGCCATCCCATGGGTTAAGACGATTACAAACGATATCACGGTCAGTGTCCTTCATAACGAACAGCGATACCATCCGAAAAACCGAAATAAAAAACTACATTTAATGTACATATTTAATGCATCTACATCTATATTAATAACTCGCCATTCGCCGTATGGAATAGGGAGGGTGTGTGAAAACACGGAAGTCCTTGGTTCACTATCTGATTCATATTCCTAATACTCTATAATCAAGAAAGAGGGACTAGAAGTAGCTATCTGTTCTCGATATAATCTCGCGAAATCTTTTAGACGTCTGACCTCGGAATTTGCATTTGATGGTGCAGAGAGCAGGATGCCGCGTATTTCAAAATGTAAACCACTGCTCAAAAATGTTTTATCAACATTTCCATAAAATTATTTCTTTCTATGGAATATATATACTTAGGAAGTTCACGTAATCGGTTCGTCATTACCTTATTTCGTCGGGGAACTTAAACGAATTCGACTGATTGAAACACATAACCACGGTGTGTGAAGCATACTGCTGCTATTCCTCTTAGACCCTGCCAAAAGTAATACTCTTTAGCAATCCCAGTCCACTAACTATTCGATCCAGCCAATCCTTCCATCGACGTTTATATCCATCTCACAGTGTCCGCCATGCAGCGAAGAAGAAATCGTCACTTTTGTAGGTTAACAGTTTCAGTTATCGTAAATTTAATTTCCGCTATTCGGGATAAATTACAGATATTTTCTGGTTGCTGCCGGGCAGCAGGACCTGCCAAACATCCCATAAGGAACAAAACTCCTGTTTCTTTTCTTTGCTCTCACTTTCTTTTCTTTCAGTCTTGTGCCAGACCCTCCGCTAATCCGAACGCGACAACTACAATCTAGGATTAAAGATTATCCCCTTCTTCTTTACGTAACTAAGTTTCCGCTCTTAAGATGGTTGCACATAGACGGCTTTCGCCTAATCCTTATAAAAATGGAACGATATCCCTGTGGTTCCTTCAGAAAATTATGTCAAAATAGAGCGGCCTATGACGGCTTGGTTAGCGACACCTCGCGCCCGCTTTAGCATACTGACTCGAGTTTTGAATCTACTGCCAAATAGTTGGAATATTGCGAGAAAGTATGTACCAAAGAGCGTGCTGGGAGATGGCAGGCGACGCGACGTTTACCATTTCAAGCGGGAATCCGGTAAATGTGCCATGCTAAATCTAGTAAGATTTGAAATTTAAATGCATTCTAAAGGTTTCAAGACGAGATGTGTTATTCGTAAAATAATTATCGTAAGATTGAAAATTTGAACAAGACTTGTGCAATTCGTTTGTGGGCCAGTTAAAATGTAAACTGCATTCCTAATCTAATTTTTTTTCTGTTTTCGTAGTTGCACGCAAAATGGATATTAATGTATACTTCTGAATACCTAATTGACTGTTATCAGGTATCGCAGAAAGGAGGAATTCGGTTGAAACTGAAGTTGAACCACTGTGACCCAGAGGAAAAGCAGAATTACTAATTCGTAGTGTTATTTAACTTAAACATAGAGGTTTCATCATAAAACACAGAGGCTTCATCATCATAATAAAATCCCATATAAGATTGAGTTGCTTTACTACGGCAAGAATAAGCAAAGCAAAACATAGATGTACAAAAGCTTTTCAATAAGAGACAATGAATGATACATAGACTTACATTATTTGTGGCATTATTTATGTCATGTATTCTATAAACATATTATGCGGACTGACTCTATACAAAATTCTTTCCTAAAGCGAAATATAAGTTCTCTTGATCAAGCCACGTCTGTAAAATATTGAGAAAAATTGTTATACATTGTGAAGTGTTCATAAACACAGTTTGGCCCGTAAATGGAGAGGCCCTCTGCTAGCGTCTATCGTGCCTCATTAGAAATCTGTAATTAGGTAATAATGTAATGTAAGTTATATGTAAGATGGAATGTGGGATTTAATAAGATTTGAAACATACATTACATGAGATCTATAGAATTATTACTAATTTTCAAAATTCTATTGGGAATTTTTAGTTGGGAGGCGAATGTTCTGCTGTTCTCACTTTGTTTTCAATACGCCAAAGAAAACGGCAGTAGTTGGACATGAATGGGAATGAAGTCCCGTCGGTTTAAATTAAAATTTCGATCGTGCTTTCTTTTAAGGGTAACTTGGAGTTGCGTGGAGGGCTTGTCTCTTTGGTTGCCAGAAGCGAAAGCAAATCTGAAAATCTTATTAGAATTTAGCTTGAACTTTTTCTCGTTTTAGGCCTCAAGAAAGTTTACCGTATTATAGTGAACTACTAACTATTGAGCATGGTACTATTCATTAGTAATGTGCAATCAGGACATACATTAATCAAGGATTATTTCAAAATTTTGTAAAATATTGTTCAAATCCGAAATATGCAAATATGTACAAAGATGTAAAATTCGGCTAACTACGAAAGAAAACAGATCCGGTTGAAGCGGGATACAAACAGGCGAAGAACCATTGTTAGTACGACAGAAATACCAATTAGTACATCAAAGTTACGGATAAGTAGCAGTAGTAATATTTATTCATATTTTAATTCGCCGGTCGCGCTTTCAGCATCAACAGGTCGGCCGTGAGAGGAGTAAGGTAATTTTCAAAAAAAGGAGAAGGGGTAGTGCAACTATTAAACAAGAGAATAATAGAAAGAAATACCATAAAACACGATGACACCTTTATGTTTTATTTAATTAATACTACCGAATAGTAATTCGGCTCTTCATCTTGGTCACAGTGGTTCGACTTCAGTTTCAACCGAATTCCTCCTTTCTGCGATACCTGATAACAGTCAATTAGGTATTCAGAAGTATACATTATTATCCATTTTGCGTGCAACTACGAAAACAGAAAAAAATTAGATTATGTATGCGGTTTACATTTTAACTGGCCCACAAACGAATTGAACAAGTCTTGTTCAAATTCTCAATCTTACGATAATTATTTTACGAAAAACACATTTCGTCAAGAAACCTTTAAAATTAAATTTAAATTTCAAATATAACTCGATCTCGCACAATTACAGGATTCCCACCTAAAAGGTAAACATCGCGTCACCTGCCACCTCTCTGCACGCTCTTTAGTACTTTCTCGCAATATTCCAACTATTTGGCAGTAGATTCAAAACTCGAGTCAGTATGCTCGAGCGGGCGCGAGGTGTCGCTAACCAAGCCGTCATAGGCCGTTCTATTTTGACATAATTTTCTGAAGGAACCACGGGGATATCGTTCCATTTTTATAAGGTATAGGCGAAAGCCGTCTATGTGCAACAATCCTTTGAGCGGAAACTTAGTTCCGTAAAGAACAAAGGGATAATCTTTAATCCTAGATCGTAGTTGTCGCGTTCGGATTAGCGGAGGGTCTGGCACAAGACTGAAAGAAAAGAAAGTGAGAACAAAGAAAAGAAACAGAAGTTTTGTTCCTTATGGGACGTTTGGCACGTCGTGCTGCCCGACCGGAACCAGAAAATATCTGTATTTCATCCCGAATTGCCGAAAATAAATTTACGATAACTGAAAATCTCCTCCTACAAAACTGACGTTTTCTTCACCGCTGCATGGCGGACACGGTCTTAGAAGAATTGACTGGAAGATGAAGTTTTCCTGGGACCTAATTTTCGTCCCGTGTTGTCAAGCTCTTGAAGTCTCTAAATTTGTTCTTTTGCGTTGATTGTTAATAGTATTATATCATCTGCAAATTGTGGATCAAAGGTTTACTCGCCATTTCTCTATAGACCCGCTCTGTATTTATTCCTTCTACAGTAGTGCATATCACTGCTTTATGATGTAATCCGTCGAAATCACAAAAATTGCCGTGAAAAAGGAAATTGATGAACGGCTTGTCCGAAAAGTTTTAGGAAATAGGATTTTTAGGTTCCCCATAATTACTTCGTAGCATTGATTGTATTGATGTTCGATGTTCCTTTGAAGTTACATGAGGATTTTGCTCTAATAATTTCCTATCATTTTGAAAACCTTCATGTGTATGTGAGTGAAAAGATAATTAATAAATGAAATTATCTTACTGACATATACTTCAAGATAGCAATTTGCAGAAACATGGATCCCCTGTTGTACTTGAAAAAAAAAAAATTATCATATATTCCAATATATTCCAATTCCATGCCAGCGAAAAAGCAAATGTATGCCATTGACTCTGTAACAGAATATTAATTATTCAGTACAACCAGACAATTGATGGTTTCTTAAGTTGATTGTTTTCCTTTGTTGAGAAAAATATTAAAATATGAATTAAAGATAGAAAGTAATTTCTTTCAACAACACCTTTTTTAGTCCAGTAACTTGAATCGGGTTTCGAAGGAAAGAAGTTTAGCAGTTTCCGTCGTTACAAAAGTTCCTTTGTTTCTAATCCTGAATGTATGTATTTCATTGACGACGGCAACTCTGACCGAGCGATGACCATAATCGGAGTTTTCCAGGTCAGTGACAACATTTCCCTTTTACCGGCATAAATGGATAAAACGAAGCACTCCGTTTAATGGTTTCCAAATATGGATACGATTTAGAATGAAAGTCGCTGAGGGTATTTTCGTGAAGGGGCATTTCTGAGAACTTTGAAACTCTTGTTCTCATAAATGAGTGATTTTGAAAAGTTTCATTTAATGTTATCTTTCACGTACATCTACATTAATATCGTGAAAGTCGCTTTTCAGCGTTTAACAGGGCGTTTATTCTTTAGCTTATCGGGTATCACTCCCAAAAATGTGCTCTAAAACTATTCCCATTTCTTTTATTTTCACTCATTATCGGAGTAGGAGAGGGACTTCGTAGTACCGATTACCTCTCCCATAAACGTCTTTTCAGAATTTAACAAAGAATCGCAGCCTAGCTTCTGATCTCCTTTCTTTTCTTACCACAGCAATATCTATGAAATTACCATTTAAATTCTCTTTGTTTTCATTTTATAAGATTTTTATAGATGAGAGTATGAGTACTGAATAAATAAATAGACTTTCATGTAATACTAAGAAAAGAAGACGATCTCGCATGTGCGTGGTCTTCCCATCGCCTTCACGGACGGCCTCGACCAAATCGTGCAGCCGAGAGTGCGTGAATGAGAGAGTGAAGGACACTCGTATTGCTCTTTCATTCAGCAAAGAGGCGAAGGACGAATATCTATTCATTCAGTGTCAAGCAGCATAAACCTCTCATTCATATTTTAAACCAAGAAATTAATTTATGCATCTTTCATTCTATCACATTTTGTTATTTGCTGATGAATGAAAGATGTTTAAATGAATTGATTCTGCCCGTGAAAGTGCATTCTTGAGAAGGGAGGGATATATTATCCTGCTGGTCAGATTTTTAGTCCTATGAAATCTACCCGTGTATCATTTACTCTTAAAGAACCCTCAAAAAGCACTCTTATCGCATTGTAGCAAGATCATTGCCTCTGTAGACTCTCCAAAGGTGTTTTTTTAGTCGAAACTCTTGTTTGTTGAGCATAATTCTTCTCAAGCGATGGAAATCGAGCAATGAGAATGGTGTGAAGAGAATGTATCGCTTTTCTCTCTCATCTCACCTATCAACATTTAAGTAATTTCTCTTCAGTTGTGTGTTACCTATAATTGGATTTTTGTCTTCCTGTTTAAGCAAAGGCTTCCGAAACTAATAAACAAGTAAACAATAAGAAATCAATTTCTTCAGTATGAAATTAAGTTCTTTCTTGCAAGTTTTAGAAACCGTCATCAGGCCTCTCAAAACCTTAAATTATAAAATAAAAATTACCTTATATAGGATTAACGTCACTCAATTAGCGTTTAACTCGAAATGGCTTTCATTTTTCCATAATATTGTAAAGGGTAATTACTGGATTAAAACTTTCATTTCCATTATTTCCGTCTACATGCCTTCCCTTCAATCTAGGTCAGACTCTTTATAATATTGCGACTTTCCATCACTTAACGATACTTCATCTACTAATTTACTCAATTTTACAATAGTTTTATATTTCTTTCTCATTCTTCACATTCATTCACATTATTTCTTTAATAACATATAATATTCACTTTCTTGTTTGTTAATATTGCATACTAGTATATTTTACTTATTCATTTCTTTTAAACATTTGTAACATTTTCCTAATTTATGGTATCTGTATAAGTAATATTTTACTGTTCGTAAATCCACTATAAAACCTTTGCGATGATTATGAGTTCATACTGAAATAAATCAATCTTATATATATACAAAAGATCTAAAAAAATAAATGGCTCATTCATTCAGATGAAGGAATATTTACTCCAATAGGGAACGCAAGTTAAGTTCTTTGTTACAGACTTAATTTCATTTACAAATTTTATTTAATTTAGAAATAGCAGTCCAAGGATATCGTCGAAGAAAGGAAAAAAATTGGAGAGAAAAGGAGAATTGAGTAATGATTCTAATTTTCGTTACTAATCCTACTTTAGATTGAAAATTGCGAGAGTTTAAGTGGGAGAAGTGGAAATTTTGTAATAAAAACTCACTGTACTATTTAGAAGTTTATGAACTAAATGTATAGTTCGCAAAAACTTTGGGCATGATGATAGATTCCTCTGTGGTGTAAACTACATACTATGAATTATATACCTTTACAGGTAGAAATATAAATATACACGGTAAACCGTACATTTAGCTCATTAAAATTCAGGAACATTGTTCTGAAAATCCATTCTAATTTGGCGAACTGAAACATGCATTTATAACTGGTGCAGCACAGTCTACACTTAATTTTAACTAGATGTGATGCAAACAAGTCTCCTTTCGGAGATCGTCCATAGCCTTGACAAATCCTCTTTGCATATAGTTACTCTAGTGAAAATAATTTTCCTTTGCGACGCAATTACTTTTATAATTAAAAACAGTGTGATACATGACGATAAGATTGGGATCTTTAGGTGACTTGTTATCTTAGGGATTATTTCGTGGATGAGTAAGTCCAAATTACGTGGACACTATCCCAAATTACCTCTCCAAACATGGTGGACAGCCACGGGTAGGTGTTGCACTGTTGCCACATTTGATCTCGCACAATCTTTATCCATATGTTGAACCTAGTTACGGTTCCATTGCCATCTGGATGACAAAACATCCTTTAACAAAAACAATGATTACAATTTAAGTATTCTTTAATACGATAGAAGTTACCAATCATTGAGTAACTCGATTAATTATCCTCCATTTCTATCTTCCCTTTCTTGTCTAATATGTCAAAACTAAACCTTGCTTTTATATAAACTGTATATTTCATCTAATGATATCTGCCTTGAAATTATATATTTTTCAATATTAAACGTATTCCATTTAAGAAGTCTTTACGTTAAGGACATTGAAATAAAATAAATCTATTCCTTGTAGAATTTAGTTGTCTATAGACAGCTGAAATAATTTCGCACGTATGGTACCCGTTAACCCGAAACAGCTTCTGTCAAAGGCGAACGCGCTACACACTTTGTTTTATATCGTCTTATCAATTTTTATATTCCCTTAACTACTGCTGATGTAAAGGAATGCCAATCATTGGATCTGGTTATATGGCATAAGAGTGTTTGAAAATAATCACAATCTAACAATTCATAATCCTTTCTACAGTAACCCCTTTCTTTATTTTGCTTGTTTCAGTTTATTTAGTTTACAGTTTACTTCTGAAGAATCCAGAAAATTTAGGAGATTCAGTGACTGATCTTCGATAAATAACCGGTCGAAATTTCCATCCATGAAAATACGAAAAATGGTAAGCTGTTACAAATGAGTAGTAATGCGGACTTAGAACTCAAACTAAAGAATTTTATAAGAGGAGATTGTTACAATTAACACGCGTTTGTCACTTCAAATCAGATGACAAAGGAAATACCTCGGCGAAGCCCACAACTTAATTTGATTTTTCTACAGAATTAAGCTAATCACCGAAGAATCACGGAAATAAGAAAAAACGATAGCTCTACAATAGATAGATAATATGTTAACTGCAACAGTTAACTGATATTGCCATTAAATTTCATTTTATAATAACGCCAAATTCAACTATATAATAACAATAATATTTACATATAATTGTAGATTTTTAGGTCTTCATTTCGAGACTTAATATGGTAAGTATTATGGTATTAAATCAGCGTCATGCGTAGCACTCTGTTACTAACAATAAATTAACTCTCAATGACATTTTTTCCATTGCAAGAGTTTCCGTTATGCTTTAATGCGCCTTGACAAGATAAAGTTCATTCGGCCGCCCGTAAACATCTCTAAAGTAACCTTTTCAAATGGTAAACATCACGTGGAACCTTTGTGCATACAAACTCCACGAAAGGTTTTCCTTAAGGGAGATGCGGGAGGATATTTTTCTCTCCTTAAAGACCACACCTCGGGGAATAACTTACTTTAATAACTTATAAATAACATGCTTAAAAATCCGTAAACGGCCTCTGCCTCGCAACTCATCGCTCTCCCCTACGATACAGCTAAATGATCTAATTCCTTGTCTTTGAGGACCCCTCTGAGGTGTTCTTTACCATTCCTTTTCAATTGCAACGGCTGCGGCGTAATGGCCGCTCTCCGGGGACGATTTAGGGGTGACGATCTGCCCGCCCACTCTGCCCGCGCTGCCTTCTGTAATTGCGGCCGGAGAAAGCACATTGTACTCCACTAATTGCGACAGAGGTATGACCGGTGAAAAGGACTCTTGTTTATTGTATTTCAGCAATGGCCGCGATAAAGGCGAATAACTTTTCGTTATGAAGTGAAAATTACGTAGAGAGGCGGAAGGGCTTTCGGAGTCTTTTCATTCGCACCTATAAGGGAGTTAAATGTACTTTTCGAAGAAATTATGCTCTGCGCCGAGATATAAGTTACGGAAAGATTAAAGGGAGCTTAATTTATTAATCTAACGCAAAGGGACCGCGGAGAGAGTTTCTCGAGTTCCTTAATGCGCGATCTCTCTAGCCCTCGTCTGCTCCCATATGCTGCCTGAAGATTCGTCTCATTTCCGGAATGGCTGTTTAAGCAACTTCATTCCGTACTCTTTAAAAGAAAAAATCACGGCGCATTTGTTAACCAGTATGTTTTTTATTTAATTCTGGCTTCTGTTATGTCATGTGTTGTTACTTATTTAATTTTCACAAGAAATTTGATAAATTAGATAGTCTGGAGTAATTGTGTTACAACATGACAGGAGAAACAAAACAAGAAACTAATTTTTACAGGAAACTAGAAGATTCTCTAAACCTAGGCAAACATTCCTCTCTACGAGATAATATATATAGATTCAAATGAAAGTTTGTGCCAAGTCGTTGGATATTCCTCACTTGAAGATGATGCTGAATCTTCGAAACTAGCTGTGTTTTTTTCTTTTACTGTGGTACTTTTGCTTAGTAATCATCATAATAGGATCAACTTTCCTTGAAAAATTGACCCGTCTTATTTCTCAAGGAATTTATCGTAGAAAAAGTTTACAGCCATATTTAAATTCCAGGTTATTTGTTACATCCTAGGCAAATTGCTGATACAAAAATGTCATTCTATGTAGACATATGAATCTATTTTAACCAGAGCTCTCTTTCCAGATCTTAAGAAATTTAATTTCAATAACAATTTGGCAGATTACGATTCTATCATTTGAGGAAATAAGCGTGATTATAGTGTATTTGAGCATTTGAATATCAAATAAGGCACATATAGTATTACCGCATGTGGTATGTATGGGAGAAGCACTTTGACAGTGAAGATGAATATCTCCCCACAATCTTCTACTTAAGGCAAAGGTTCTATCTAAAGCTATTTATTGGTTCACGATTTTTAAATGATAATTAAAGTACCTATTCCACCAGGAGAATATTGAATTCATAATTTTACGTTTTCCTAGTAATTCAACCTCTTAAATTTTTGTAAGAGTTATTGTGGAGAAGGAAATATCAAATGGTAGTATCAATATTAGAATTAGTATTAGTATCAGTATTAGTATTTCTAAGAGTGCTTCCACCGCTGAGCTCATATCGCACACATTGAGCTTCGCCGGGAATCGAACCCGGGATCGCTTTCATTAAAGACGAAAGGCTGGCCTCACCCGTGGGCTCTAAGCAAAGTGGACAATCTGGAAGCCAAGGAAATATCAATGTATTTTATCACACATCATGAATGCTTTTACCGCAGAAAATCATATCTGGAATTTACAATTTTTGTTATATTTAAGATTTTTCACATGTTTTTAGAATGAAATAACAGCAATATCCTCCCAGCCTATCCTCCCTCTCTATCTCACTCTCCTCAGCATAAAAGGGAATCTTTGTCAGTGTAAAAGTGAAAGGATGTTTCATTTGAATGATAATAATTTTATCAAGCAGATGTAAGAATGATTGGAAAAGATTAAACAATACAGGTCAGTATATTCATGCGGTGAAATGATAGCGATTCATGTTAAAAACCAAACAATTTAAGTCATCAAAACTCTTTTCCGATTTTCTATCCTCGACCTTCCCGAAAAGGATGCCCTCTTCTTTGGTGGATTGCTATGTTGATCGAGACCAGTTTTTTAAGATCTGAATCCGGAACTAAAGTGATTTCCTTGTAAATCCTTTGCGTGGGCCATTGATATGGAAATCATTCGAAGTGGAGTAGTTTGGAGATTGAGGAGAGAAAATTTATCAAAGAAAAACGCATTCACGAGTCACATTCAATGGATTGATGCTCATCGTTTTCACAATTTGGGGTTTAATTTTTAGAAGTACTTTTCCTTGTTTCCGTGGATATCGTGCAATTTCGCGGTGATTCCGTTCCACAGTTTCCGAGATGGTGTACATCAACTAAAAAGAGATCTTGATGTAATCATTTCTTCACTCTTCAGAGGAGCAAGTAAGTCCTCTCAATCCCTGACTTAAGACTAAAAGCGAGTTGGCCTACTTCTCGAAATCTTAAATAATAATAACCGATGTATATAATTGATCCGACAGTAACTCCCGTATTAAATATACGGGAAAAATATTGGAACATTGATTTCACGCATTTCCGGACAAGATGGATATATAAAATTTAAAGATTCATTAGGGGATCAGTGACCTAAAATATGTAGATATTTAGGTTTAGATTTATATGCAGATTTAGATATCAAGACGACTCGAAAATGCTCTCATAAGAAATGCACGTGAAGTTCAATTTGATCGATTGCAGACAATTATTCTTGTGCAGAATTAAATTAGAAGTAATGGTCCTACGTTATCGAGAAAAGTGCCAAAAAAAGAAAACTGAATAAAGATTCTTATTTTGGGTATGAATTCTTGATTTTTAATTTCAAATTTTATTCGATCTCGCATTAAACATTTACCGGATTCCCACCTGAAAAGATAAACGTCGCGTCATCTGGCACCTCTCTGCACACTCATTGGTACTTTCTCGCAATATTCCAACTATTTGGCAGTAGATTCAAAACTCGAGTCAGTATGCTCGAGCGGGCGCGAGGTGTCGCTAACGAAGCCGTCACAGGCCGTTCTATTTTGATATAATTTTCTGAAGGAACCACGGGGATATCGTTCCATTTTTATAAGGATTAGGCGAAAACCGTCTATGTGCAACCATCTTAAGAGCGGAAACTTAGTTCCGTAAGGAAGAAATGGATAATCTTTAATCCCAGATTCTAGTTGTCGCGTTCGGATTAGCGGAGGATCTGGCACAAGAATGAAAGAAAAGAAAGTGAGAACAAAGAAAAGAAACTGAAATTTTGTTCCTTATGGGACGTTTGGCACGTCGTGCTGCCCGAGCGCAACCAGAAATATCTGTATTGTATTCTGAATTGCCGAAAATAAATTTACGATAACCGAAAATCTCCACCTACAAAACTGACGATTTCTTCATCGCTGCATGGCGGACACTGTCTTATAAGAATCGACTGGAAGATGAAGTTTCCCTGGGACCTATCTTTCGTCCCGTGGTGTTAAGCTCTTGAAGTCTCAAAATTTGTTCTTCTGCGTTGATAGCAAATAGTATTATATCATCTGCAAATTCCGGATGAAAGGTATATTCCCCATTTCTCTATAGACCCGCTCTGTATTTATCCCCTCCTTCTTTATAGCAGTGTTAATGCTCTGCCATCACTGTTTAATGATATGATCCGTCGAAATCACAAAAATTGCCGTGAAAAAGGAAATTGATGAACGGCTTGTCCGAAAAGTTTTAGGAAATAGGATTTTTAGGTTCCCCATAATTACTTCGTAGCATTGATTGTATTGTTATGCAAGAACTGAAAAATTGTGAATTGGCTAGGACTCGAACCTAGGTCTCCCACTTTCCTGGCAGGTATTCCATCCATTGAACTACCGAGCCACTCTATTTCACTTCTGTAATCGGGAGCTTATATGGGGAAGGAATCCCGAATTTTAACTCTCATAATTCTAAGTGGGTGTTTCGGTCTGACCCATGATTAGATAGCCTCTGATAGCTTAAATCTGCCACTGTTAACTGCATAATAAAATTTTGCAACTGCACAAAAGATTCTGGTATTTTAATTCACGAATTTCCGACGAAAAATATTTCGCATAATAAAGTGAGTATTTTATACGAAATTTGAAGGATACTTTACCGAGGAAATTACGCTACTCGTCGGGACTAATCCCACAACGATTTCCACATCGCTACACGGCGGACACAGTCTGCATGTGCCGGTGGAAGAATTGGCTTGTTCAAATGTTGAGAGGACAGGAATTACTAAAGAAGATTACTTTAAGCAGAGTCTAAGGGGAAAGCAGCAGCATACTTTACACACCGTGGTTATGTATTTCTACAGTCAAATTCGTCGAAAATCCCCGACGAAATAAGCGTCTGTAAAATCTTGAGAAAAATTGTTATGCATTGTGAAGTGTTCATAAACACTGTTATTGCCTGTAAATGGAGGGGCCCTCTGCTAGCGTCTATCGTGCCTCATAAGAAATCTGTTATTATGTAATAATGTAATGTAAGTTGTATATGTAAAGTGGAATGTTAGGTCTTATAAGATTTGAAACATACATTACATAAGATCAATAGTAGTTACTACTTTTCAACGTTATTATGAGGAATTTTTATGTATTAATTATAGAAGACGTGAAAAATATTAAGTACGTCGCATAAAATGATATTTTAAGAATATTTTGAGGCAAGGGTTTTTGAGTTCCTTTTTACTCAGATGTGCTGTCTAACAATGTCTGCATAGCTATGATTCGGTTGAAAGATTCTCAGAGATTTTTATCGATTTTTTATCGATGAAAAGCTCAAACCAATAGGTCTCCAGACTTGATTACATCCCGGATCTATAACAGGTTAAAATGTACTGTAGAATCTATTCGAGACTGCAATTGAAGAGTGATCGGCCGATAGCTACCTGCTCGAAGAGATTTCCATAGGCTATAAAGCGAGTTGCGTAGGTGTGGAAATCAATCTGGAAGAGGCAAGCCGTTTTAAATTGAGCCCGAACACGTGGTGAAGGTGGGGCCGGAAATGACACTCATTTTTTTTCCTCCTCAAGTCGAGAATTTTATCGAACGCCCCACCCTTTCCTGGAGAAATACTGCTCAACAAGGTAACCTATTCCTTTCTTTTTTTTTAATTTCATTCCATTGGTGCACGCATATATTTACCCTGTCTTCTCCGCCTCTCCTGGATTTATTTTGCTTATAAATAAGTTATCGCGTGAGAGGTTATTTTTAGTGCACTTCAATTGCAGATGTTCGTCCCGTAGGACAGATTTGTATGCATTTTCCTCGAGTTAATAAGAATCTTCTACCTATTTGTACTTGTGCACAAGTCATGAATAAGAATTCTCTTGGGATAGAAAGCTCAAGATGGATATGCTATATTAACGATTTTTTCCTTTTCAGGTCTTACAAAAAACTATTGATATTTTTGATTTAAAAAACACTTCATAGAGGGTATAGTTAAGGTTAAGTAGGTAGTCCTAATTTGCAATAATTAAATATGTAATATAGATTCTGGATTAGTAGTTCTTTCAATGAGATCCAATACAAAGAAAGAGAGAAGAATTATGAATATTTCTGATAATAACGTAGAGTTCTTGCATCAAAATAGTTTAGTGTGCGTTTCCGAAGAGCCGAACTATTTGCTCGTTTGTCTCCGGTGAAAGCGGTCTAGGGTTAGATTCTCGGTGGGGACCCAGTGCATGCGAAATAGCCTTAGCTGTCGAAATGGATTTACAATGATACTACTATTACAAGTAAGATAGATGTGTATCTCATGAAAAAGATTTATACTTAATCTAAAAATGTCTAAAACGTAGACGACACTAGTAATACATACACTCTGTGGAAATTACAAGGTACCTTTCTTCATGGGTATGGCGTCCTTCTACTGAGTTTGATCACATAAGATTTATCATGTTTAAAGGTGAATCAGATCTTAGAAAATATAGATGTTATATGGAAAGATAGAGTAATGGTCACAAGGGGTGGGCGAGATGCGGCTCGTTCGGTTGTTTATCAATCTATGAGGTGGCGGTCACTAGGTGACGAATTGGCGAGGGTTTTTAACCGTAAAAGACCCTGCGTTCTACTCCTATTTTGCACCCTAGAGAAGGATAGACTCATCACAGACGAAAACGGGGAAATTGTGATGCGCTCTTTACAGTTCGATTCCAGTAGATAAATAGAAGAAATCTCCTAAATAAGGGAAAATAGTAAGGCTAAATAATTTAAGTTGGTGAATTAAGTGTCTCTCAGCGGCCTACTGAAAGCGATAGAACTTCCTTTGCGGCCCGTCATGCTTGTCCACCCTGTGGCAGACAGTCCTGGAAAATCCTCACACAAAAGGAAACTTTAATTACAAGGCAAATAAGATGAAGGAGAACAGCCTTAACAAGGAAAACCCGTTCGAACTCCAAAAGGTGAGCAGATCACAGCATTCCAATAAATCCGAGATTGAAAAAAGCAGTACCCACACCTCCGACACCTTCCTAATAAGAGCAAATCATAATCGAGGGAGAGATTCATTCCATTTGCACACCCGACGCCATTCCCGCGAGATTCAAAATCAAACGCCTCCTTATTTCGGGTCGTCTCCAACGTATGGGCGTCGGAGGGGCGTCGCGACGTCCAAACGACGCTCAGAGAGAGCCGATATTCGTGCAGATGTGCAGAAGAAGGGACTCCCCTCACTCCCTAGAAATAAAGAGTTCGTCCCGCTGACACGAGCGCCACTTGGCGGGATGGTGGACGCCGCGAGAATCAACAGGTGGAGCACTTGTTGTTCCTTCCCACGCACCATTTCGGTTCTATTTCTCCATCTATTCCAGGGCCGTCTCAATGCGTGGGCATACTTGGACACCGTCTAAGGATCTCGTTTCCAAAGGGTATCCCTCTATACTCTTTGGGCCAATTAATTCTCCATTCTACTTTA
Source organism: Pachydiplax longipennis (assembly GCA_036926295.1). NCBI lineage: Eukaryota > Metazoa > Arthropoda > Insecta > Odonata > Libellulidae > Pachydiplax > Pachydiplax longipennis. The sequence goes on from JAVFKF010000012.1 coordinate 74,879,030, forward strand.
TAGTTTATAATCGAATTCACTGAAAGAAATGACGATGGAAATTTTACTCGTATGGATTTTCGTTGCTTAATTTCTGTAAGTAAATGTAGAGGTATTGCTTGCAGATTCCATATTGAATTACTTTGTCTTGATGCTGTAGGAACGTTTCCAATCGATTCCTTCCTTCTGTAAAACTTCAGTATTCATCTTTACTGGACACCATTTATGAAAATATTGGTATTATGCTAATTACTAATATAAGTACCAATTGAGAACTTCAAATAGTAATTTCGATGATAAGAAATTATGGGATTAAAAGTTCGAAAGAATTAGTTTGGGCATACGCATAGACTCCGTGACTCCGCAATACTAAGTCCGCAGGATTACGGACTCCAACGGCAATTTACAGCGGTCTGTCATATTATTTGCTACATGGAAGAGCTCTAGTTACTCCAATAAGTCACTAGCCAAAAACTTTTGAATGCTAATAAGGTGACAGTTGCACAAACAAAACCTCAATACGAATGTTTAAAATGCGATATGTTATTTATCTATAAACAGAAATACTAGGGAATGTTATATTTATCGACAAACCACGATCCTGTCATTGACTAGAATACGTGTCATTTCGCTCGCTGACTTTTCTCATTATAATACTGTCCAAAACGAAAACTCGGAGGTTTTCGAAATTCATTTAGCTTATTTGAAATGCAGAAAGTTAAAATGTAATGAATATTCAGTCAAACACTCATGATGCATGCAGTTTTAAAGACGCGACTATAAGTGCACAATATCGGGAGGGGTTGCTCTTTCCGGATGAAACATCCGGCTTTATTTAACCAGACTGCATTTTAAATTATTAAGCCTTATGATAATCAGGTAAATAGAAGCGTAGAGACGTATCATGAAACTTAGCGAGATGAGGGGGGGGGGGAGTTATTGATCAGAGGGTTCGATTTAAGACAATTTCTTACGAACTCATCTCTAATCAGCTTTTAAAATGCCATGTTTTGGTTATGAATGTATGAAAGTAGTAGATGAATTATCATCGTGGATAAAGTTCGAAATTTTATCTTAATTTAAAAACTATTAGATCAAAGATTCAGGTGAAGTTAATACGAAACCTAGGTAGTGTTTATTAATAGTATTTGTGGACTCCATAAAGTGAGTTTTTATTTCTCTATATTCCAATTCTATTTTCCAATTCTCTTTATTTCGATTTTGATTATGAAAAAGTTAAACTGTCACTCCTCAACGCATGACCAACATTTCTAATTTAATTTTGCAAATTACTGAAATCTACTAGAGAAAATACAAACTTTATGTCCACGACTCATGGGGGTATTTTGAACCCAGGATACTGCGATAAAAATAACGACAAATATTTGTACTCAATCAAGCCTTCTTATGAATACTGTAATTTCATCCTTCTATCTTACGCAGAACTGTAGTAGATTTAAAAAATTATATTCTCAATTCTTGTGAGTGCTGTACATTTCTTTCACTCGTTATTGTATACACATAAATACCTCTCACGTGACTCTGAATTAATGAATCACTTGAATATAATCTATTCAACCAAAATACTCAAAATGTCAGTTTTCGCCGATAGAGGAGTTTGTGCCACCTTATTAAATGCAACTGCGGAGTCCTGTGGTTCTTGTTTAATTATCTTACTTCCTACAGATGGGTGAATATCTTACCGTAATGCGACGTATTTCTTTCCATTTCACAACGCTCCTGAGCCAACATGCATGGAGGCCCCAATGTAAATAAAACGATACTTTATCTTCCAAACGATTCACGAAAACAAAGTAACTCATCCGATTGATAGTTTGATGGCCATTTATTGTTTTCTCCGGCGATAAATCATTCGCATTGGATCGAGGTGCTTCGTAACATCGCTCTCCTGCTAGAATACGCCTCGCATTGTGGGCAGCCAATTGCTCGGCCACTTATTCTTATCCGAATAGTCCCCCCTCTTACACCCCCTCCTTACTCCCCCCACACCCCGCACGCGCCCTTTACGATCGCGTGCTCGCATAAAGCTCCATTCACATCTCAACGGAGAGAGAAATAGTTTCCGTGGACATGCGATGCCTGGAAGATGCGATGGGATGTTTCACTCCCACTCCCAATTCAAAGCATTGGAATTAAGAGTTGTTTCCCCGTGTTCCTCGTTTGTTTCCTTGGATTATAAGGGACGCAACGCCATTCCGTGAAGATCGAGACGCGTCCCAGTGGGAGGATTTACTGCGGTTAGATGCTACCGGATATTTTTAACTCGTGCATTTGTTGTATGGAATGGAAATCTTCTAACACCTCCGAAGGGGAAAAATGTCTTTATTCAAGGATCAAAGTGATGCATTTTAGGATTAAAATATCGAATTGTAAGGTTTTAATATTTATGGTTGACGTGTTATTCTGGTGAAATGTGTTATACTTTGCATTTATAGAGGTGTTCAACTTAAATCGTATGGATATCGACATGACTAAATTTCAGCCGTTGTAGAAGCTGCCTGAACCAGGGTTCTCAATCATGTCGATGTTTTCCACATCTATTTATCCTGGGACATTATCATTATTTTTATCACCCATTTTTATTATAAGTACCTATCTTTTTCCTAAGAGAATTTTGCCAGAATTACAAAGAACGAATGTAGGATGAGATAACAGCCACCTTCATCAATGGTTGGATGAGTTTTAAGTTAAAATAAATCTATTCTAATTTTCTATTATTCTAGAACATCAAAATAACTGAATGATTTCACTTTTCTGTAAAATGCTTTTTAATGAAAACGACGTGACCTTGGAGTCTTATATCAAACTTTTCTCATAAGTGAAAATGGAATTTATCGTTAACGAGCTATTTTATCCACTACAGGCTGATTATTTTTTGTACACCACTTTATAACCGAGTAATTATATTTCGGAATTAACTAATGGTTGGAATATTTTATCTGATGCTCTTTAGTCAAATAAGTGCTTTTCTAAATAAAATTCGATGTATTACTCTCACGTCAAATACCTCTGACCGTAGGAAAAATGATTGTTTGCCCCTTGACGGGAGCGTAACCAATGATATTTAAAATTTCGAGTATTTTAATTTTTAACCTCTAAATGTGCCTGCCTAAGGATTCAAGATATCGACATTTAACAATCATACTATTGGTTGACGCTTTTTGATTGATATTTGCCAACGCAACACTGAAAAATTTTTATTAAACTGATGGTTATAATATCTGCATTTACCGTTATCTTAACAAATTACTGTTAATATTTTAAGAAGTACTTAAACCTTATTTAGTGATCGAAAGACGTATTTGAGTGATTTCAATTATATATTGAAATATTCGATTATATATTCAATCATTAAAAATGTTAATATTTGCTGAGACCAAATTACCTTTTCATTGACAATGACGTTTCTATATTTTCTAATAATCTGACTTATCTTTCAGAGGACATTACTGATGGTGCGAAGTGCCTTCTATCAATCGGATGCTTCCAAAGAGTCACAGAAACTACTTCATTGGTAAGTCCAATTCATATTATTTATACAATTATAAGAAACGTTAGATATTAATAACGAAATCACTGCCTTCTACCCTCGCAGATAAGCAACGTCCAAAATCGAAGCGAAAATCCAAACAGAAAAAACATCATTCATGACGGAGTGATAACCGATTCGGAACCGTAAAATTTAAACGGTAGAAAAAATGACCCTTAAACCACCTAGGTTATGAGTATAATTGGAATTAGCAAAAATACTAATGACCAAGGAGTTTTAAATCCATCCTCACCACTAACGACATTAAATTTTTTCGCGAATTTATGGAGTTTCTCCTTCCATTCCCTTCCATATGCATTCGTCACAAAAGTTTGGTGCCTCGTATTTAATGATTAGGATAAATCTAAAAAGCCAATATCGTGTATTTTCCGTTGTCTTAAGGTTTAAACTGACAGTGCTGTATCGTATAAATGTTTTGTTGTTTTGCTGAGAATTTCTTAGTTCAATGACCATTAGGTCCAATAAAGATGAATTTCATGTCAGAACTTCGACCAATTTTGCAATCAATTGTAAGAACCTTCGTTCTCACACACTTCATCGCTTGATCAAATACTATCAGATAGGTCAAGCAGCCTCGTTTGCGAACTTGAATTTTTCAGTCGTACGTGATCCTAAGCGTAGTTCCTTTCCTCCATCGTCATTCTCACAGCCTTAGGAAAAAGCAGTCCTGTTTGCACCGTGCTGAAAATGCGTGCTCGAACACGGGATGAGGTGAAATGTATTTTATTAAGTGAAGAGAGCCCCTGAATCTGTGAAGAAGAGAAGGGAAGTCACAGCTATTCCCTATAAATCTTCTGGAGCTAATGAAAATGGCCCTCGAGTCTGTTTGCTTTTCTGTTCTCTTTCGTCCATTTATAAATCTCTTGACATTTGGAGAGCATTCCTGAACTCATAAGAAGATTGCATGAATTGCCACGTGTATGGGACCTGTTATTTCGTTAATTGGCCGAATTCAACCAGAAAGCGACAAGCTGAACGAGAATAGTAATATTCTAAGAATTACCAAGAGTTCTCTAAGAGACCACTCGAAGCGAAAACCGAAGCTGGCATTAAATACCATAATGGAAGTCTTTCATTAATACCTTCCTATATCTAACTAACTCATGAAATTCGTGGTACTTTTTGGTTCTAGAAATGGAAAACAGAAAAAAAATCAGAATGGAAAGTTTATAACAGGCTAGAATAATATGCATTCTTCACATAATATAAATTGGTAGATTCATGGAGAATATCTGAAGTGAGAACATAAATTAGAATTTTTCATACACTTTAAATCACAATTTCTGGATACTAACATTATTTTACAGATCCGCGAATTAATATTGGCCAAATGCCTAGAGGTGATTTATTTACTAGCTAACTGACAAGCAGAAAATATTATCCAATAAAAATTAGGACCTTATGAACAAGAAACATTCATGCTTAGTTTTGAGCATGGAAATTCAGTGTTACAAACTCCTACATCATCATGGCTTGAAAATAAGGAAATTAAATTATATAATTCCATTTTAACAGCACTGTTGATTTTAACTTTATAGATAAAACTATATCCCTAAAATAATTAAAATTAACCAAAAAAATCAAGAGAAAAGAAGTAATTCATGAAACCAACGAAATCTAGGGAAACATTTACTAGGTAAAAACAAATCCAGGGCGAAAATTTCCCACGTCCTTTCAATGGAATAATTTTAGGCTTAGCGTGTGTTTCTGCAGAAGAACATGATCGATGGATCGTGGGAGTAATAAAGTAATTCTTATAAGGTGAAGTCTAAGGAAAACTTTGCGAAGAAGAGAATATTCATGATATCAAATAGGGAAAAACTCGTAATTTCCTCAGACCATATATTTATCCCGATTAGTTTCGTCCATGTCAATGGGTCACCGACCGGTCTTTCCCGCCCACAAGAGGATGATTTGAAGTTTTCGGGTGGGCGATTCAAGTTCATAGGTGGGCGGTGTGCTTATACTAAATGATAAAAAGGTATGTTAATGAGATAGTGACATTTATGTAGCAATGAGAACAAAAATTCAGGGGTAGCTGTATTATATAAATTAATTGTATCAGTAAAAATTGTTATTATAAATATATTTACCAAAATTATTTTCATGAACGCTAAATGATGTTATTGAAATAGAAATTATACCTTGCGGGAACTATATACTATACATATTATGGGAGAAATTATATATTAAAGAACTGCGAATACTATATGTACTATAATAATATCCCTTGCTAATCGATCTACTATTTCGGCATCACTTCTGATTATAGGTTTATAGCAATGAAAGTCTCTAATTATTAAGGAATTTAATGCGAATCGAGTCATGCGAATGTCAGTAGTCTTTCTTGGCTCCAAAAGACAATTCCACGCGACCGTACGCTAAGCATTAATACATCGATTCCGAACTAAATCAGAACAAAAAATTCTTCGGGTGCACAGCAGTACTTGAAGCAATAGTCCTTACGAACTTTCATCTTAGGAATAATATCGGCGAACTGAGATCGAGTCTCGACTGGAACAGGGCTTTCTCCACATTGATTGGAGCCGCGTAACTCCGAGTACCGCGGAAGGTCTTAAGAGTATTCCCCCGTCCGATAAAGACAGCCCCCCCTCCGATATGGTAATGCGTCTCCCCCCCATGATCACTCCTAATCCCTTGGTCCGGCGAGCGCTAATGGAGTCTGCCACGTTATCGATGTCCAGTTGAAGATCGATGTATCACCACTAACAGGTCGTCTGGAATCGGCGAAAAAGATAACGGATTTTAGAAATGCTTGAGGATTGACGTCGAACGAATAAATGAAAACGCACATGAGGATGTACACAATGTAATAAGCCGTGCCTCTTGAATCAAAATATTGAGCCTATTTCATTGATAAGCGTTGCAAAAACTCGGAAGTTTAAAAGCCATGAAAGTTGGCTTTTTTCTACTTTCATTTCCTTAAATCAACTTACAGCTATGAAATTTGGTTATTAAGCTAAAACTGATGAGCTAAACATAATGCTAAATAACCTGAATCAACGTGACAGATTGTTTTGCGTGTGAACCTGAATCAAATTAGTATTATATTCTATAAAAATGTGGCCATAAGATATTCAAAAGAGAGAAAATCCGAAATAACCTCCGAGAAGAGTAACATGACGTAAAATATATATTCTTCAAAAGCTCAGGAAAGTCTGCTACTGGGATGGTTGATTTTAAGGTGGCTATTATATTGGTTACTGATTTCCAGGCAAAAAAGCTATCAAGGTAATTATGACGAATTTTCTAAAAAGTGAATAGAGGATAATAAAAAACTATAGAAATGATTTATCATCTGCGAATTATGTTGTAACTCTTAAAATTTCATCTAAATCTGAAATTTCATCTAAATCCCACAGCTTTTGAGTTTCTCTCATTGTTTTCAAAGAAGGACTTAATGCAGGAATTATCGGATAAATATTGTATGACTCTGAAATGAACCATACCAAGTGAAAGCTTTCCTGAAGCATCCATACTTATGTCTGAGTCATACCTTTGCAAGAAAAATTGCTGAAATAAGGTTGAGGGACTAGAGAAACTTATCACAGAGTGAATAATAAAGACCAATGAGGGCATTAAAGTGCACATAAACCTTCAATGGGGCCCCTCTAGATATTGAAGGTGTCTAGGATTTCAGCCTATCAAGCATATAGGTAAACCCGACCATGATTGGAATGAATTTCTAGCCTCGCCGAGAATCGATACGGAGACCCGTTATTGGAAGCTGAGGACGCTAACCTCTGAAGCGCCGACTGGATCGGATGAAGAACAAAGGGAAACAGACAAGGAATTGGATAAAAGGACGAAGTAGAGAAATAGATGGAGAAGAGGAGGGAAAGAAACGGTAGTGAAAATGACTCGATTTTCCACTCGGCCACACTTCACGTAGTCCATTTGTACTTTTTCTTTGGAAGGAGAAACCCCTTTCTGTGGGCACTTAATGGCCGATAGAAGGTGGCGCGTGTGGATGGATCTGACGCAACTCCCATAATAGGGATGGCGGAGACGTCGGCTAAGAGGTTCATGTTTTAACCGAGGGTGGCGCCCTAATTGCTCTGCGTGCGGACGCCATTACGTTCCATCGAGATGCTCCTTTTGGCAGCGATTTCATTTTCGAGACTTAATGCAATGACAATGCGAGACCATCCGTGGCGGAGGGTCGCTTTCTGATCAACGTGAGCGAGATATGGAAAGCGAAAGGAGTTCTATCCGAATTTAAGAAGATTTATTTCGAAGATACCGAAGGAACAAGAATCCTTCAATGATTGGCTTATCTATCAGAGTTGATTTGCGCAAAAAGAACACCGAGGTCAGTGCGAATTCAAAGCAGGCGTTTCTTTGGGGTAATTATTTCGGTAACATGAGTTAATATATTATGATCAGCAAATACTATCAGCACGGCTGAATAATATTACACTGTAAATATTTACTTAATCGTTAATAAATTCTGAGTTTTATATTTTATGGTGATAGCAAAAAACTTGCTAGGTATACAGTCGATGCAGAGGTAAAAAAAAGAGGTTCCTCACGACTTATTTACCATAAATTTTACAGTAAAACCTAAGAAAAGGTTAGAGAATTTTATGATGAGATTATCCCAAGAGGAAAGAGGCATTGCAATAAAGAATTTATGAATTCAATAAACTTGTGATTTACTTAATTGTAAGTGGTGTCATTGAGGAAGTATTATCTCTATTTCATTTGATTCTCAAATAATACGATACAGCATATGTCTGGCATTTGTGGATACCGATTAAAAATATTTTATTGTCTATTACCTTGTAATGAAAATTGACAAGAGAACAATAATACCTTTACCATAAATATAAAAAATAATAAAATTATAATAATGGAGGTGAAGATGTAAGTGCTCTATTGTCGTTTTTCCTCATGATGGAGACCTACCACTAAGTCGAGGCTGAATCAATAGATTCCAGCGTCTATTACCTGTTCAATAAAGTACATACGAGCATTGGCATGAGCGAATTATAAGGACCCCGTAAATAAATTACAGAATTTAGAAGCTACAGCTTCTATTCTATTCTATTATTTCTGAGAGTTGCAACTTATCTTTTCCATTGTGTAGTTAATCTATTTCTCGGTTTATTTACCTCTCCATCGATCCATCCGAAATAGGCTCTAAATCACACCCTTTCATCATCAATCTGACAGATGGACGCAACAATCGCCCCATTCGACGCTCAACATAGCAATACTTTGTTTGCCCACATGAATATCAACCCTTTTCAAACGCCATCAATTTTCCCCCAATTCACCTGAGATTCCGAGCGAAGCCGTCACATAATTAGACAGTTGAGAAGACGTTCCTGAAGACGTCTCACAACTTCATCAGCCGCTGATTGACAGCCATTTTCATCGTCGGGATGCCGCGCGTGACTTGAAATTCTGACGACGATCTTTTCCGAGGAGAAAAAACTCTTTCATCCCTTCTCCGAAAGGAAATCGTTTTCCGAAAATCGAGCTCCACTTAGGAACTCCTCGACCATTGTTCGGGTTTTGGCTCAATCTTGACTGAATAGGTGCAGCTCTCGACATGCGTGGAATTAATTTAACGATGAAAAACGTGTCTTCACCTAAGGTTGGGAAATATATTGGTCCATCAATGCACCGAAACCTTAGAATTTTATTCCTAGATCGACTGAGCTAATTTTTATCCTTGAAAAGGGAATTCATAGAGCCCACACAGTTTTCTGACACAAATGTTTATGGCATGGATGCCAATCTCAGATTTTTAGATGCTAAATTAAAATAAAAGTTAGTGTCAACGGCAGGACATGTGTTAATATTTTAGAGCAATAATTATACCCTGGCAGTCTCAAGCAAGTCCGCGTGCGCATCTGCGTGGGAGAGAACTCTCTCCATGAACCCAAATGATATATTTTCTTTTTAACAGGTAAATGGTTATGGTTTTAACAGGTAAATGGTGCATCATTGCCTAAAAGACCTAATATAGTGTAAAATAGCGGAAGAAATGTTGAAATTTTTTTTTGGAATTTCTTAATTTCGTAGATATTTGCATTTGAGATAAAATCTTATGGATAGGTTCAAGGAAGATTAATATATCACTTGTCTTAATTTACTGATTCGTTAATAGCCTTTCTCCTATCTTCCCTCAATAATTTGCCATTTTCGAATAAATTGTAAGGGAAATGAATGAAAAATGAATTGAAAGAATAGTAAAAGAATAAAATTATATTAAATAAATTATTCAGTATTTTACTTCTAGATATCTCTAAATTCTTTGAGATTTCAGCTGACAATTTGTGCATTGTAGTGATTGTTTACCGTATATAAATGTCTATTTACCACATAAAAATAACTGCTGAAATGGCTACTTTTTCACCTATTTCACCTTTTAAATTCGCTTATACGAAATCGCTTGCTATAATCGTCCACACAGAATTACTTCGAAATTACGAATATTCGCCCTCCCTTGTAACTTTTTTGTACGCTTTAAATTTCCAACAATTGATATATACAATATTAAAATTGAAAGAAATCGAATCAAAAACCGAATACAAATTTAAGCGGCAAAAAATCATGTCTCCTCTTTCATCTTTTGGTTTAGTTTTTCAATTTCCATATTAAATTCGTACGTTAAATTTGATAAAAGTACGCTTATAACCATAGCTAACTTACCTATCAAAATGACTATAATTACGAAATTATATCTAACTAAACAATTTCCTTATTATTATACTATTTTAGCGGATACGCAGGAGACGATGACTATGCGAGCTTCACCTTAGGAAATTTACGAGAAAAAAACGAACAAAGAATCTTGTATCGAATCGAATATTTATTAAACAATTCGATTTAAATCCGATTCGAAGTAAAAAGCACGATTTGCACTACACTACTTATAGTACCAATCATATATCCAAATACTTCGGTTAGTAGAGCGATTCAGTGGCACCTTCTCCACTCATTCTATCTTTTCACGCCCTTGCGACCTCGTGCCCCGTATTTCCCTTAAAAAATTAACCTCTCAGAGTTAAGGAGAGACATTTCCCGGAATGTGCCACTGTAAGAGGCGGCGAAAACCCTTAGAAATATATATTTGGTTCGGAGAAGGGAATACGGCTGTCAAAGGGACGGCCTCACAAGGAGTGCCGCGATCGGAAAATCGTGGAAAAAGCAAGGAGAGTGAAAAATGCAGATGGCGTCCGTGGCCTGATTTGAGAAGGATAGCAACGAGTGAGTCGCTATATTTGGAATGCGTCGAAGAACAATGCTACCGACAATTGATAACCGCTTCAAAATGGAACTTTGTCGGCGCTGCTAGATACGTGAAGGGTGTTACGAAAGCTATTTTCGTTTCTCACTGCCACTTCACCGCTTCATTATTTTTTGTATGTACGTATACACATCGTTATCTAAAATAATTTAGCGTCTTTATTTTAATATAAAGATGTATAGCGGTAGCTATTTTAGAATAAGAAGTAAACTTCTCTCTCATCTTATGACCATAAACAAACTTTTTCTTTTTTCACTGCAATATTATATTCTTCTAAAATTTTATTTCATTATTTCTAGCTGTTCCGTTTACACGCCGTTACACTAAATTTAACAATTAAACTCAACAATAATAATTTGCTGAGAAAATAAACACACAAATGTCGGTTTCCAGTTCGGGTTCAGTTTTTGTTTCTTTTGGGGTTCGGTTTTTACTCCGGCAAAATTACGGTTCTTTTCGGTTTCGATTTTTTATTGGTTACAATTCGATGCCATGATTGGCAATATAATGCTCTGCTTTTCACCCTTTTGGACATTGTTTCAGGATGAGCTTAGAATTGGAAAAGGAGCGATTTTAATAGCGGAAAAAGCAACGAATTGATGCGATCTAAAAGATGCGGAGATGTATCTAAATGTCGGGATGATCGAGTGCGTCGCGTGCGATCTCAGAAAGAGAGACGGCGTCGAAAGCGAGACAATGACAGATGGAGACACAACAAACAAAATACCAAACCTTAAAAGAGTAAAAAGATAAAAAAAATACGTGGACTCGATTGAAACCTCGGGAGGAACTAAATCGAACCCAAAAGGAACTCGAGAAACGTTTCGAAAAATCCATCCACCGAGATCACGGACGCATATAAGAAAAATGCTGCTCCCACAGACATGTGGCATCCTTTGGCGGCGTGATCCGAATTAAAAACATCGCCCTCCACCAAATACGGAGAGATCGATGATTCGGGGAACGCGATGCTGAGAAAGAGAGATGATACGAAGTAAAACACGCTAAAATCTGTCCGTCACCCGAGCCGTAGGTCATTTGTCCTCCGATTCCATGCTCTGGAACCACTCCCGTCGAAGATTGATTGAATTACCGCTCCCAAACATGTCCACTATCATTTTCCATCCTCCCCCGACCGCACCATTTACCTATCCCATCCTATTATACTCTTTCCCCATAAACAAATCTCCCAGCAACGGATATCATTTTTCCTTTTTTTAACCTTCTCTATTCTTCTCATTCCCTCAAAATGGTCCATTGAACTCTTAACCTGTTACCCGAACGCTTCCATCAATCTTTCGGCGACTGTGTTTTTTTATCCGTCCCTTTTTTATGGGACGGATAAAAATATATAACACTCATGTTTCGTATTTTTGCTCCTCTTGCGTTATTCTTTATAAGGAATGTATTTTAGTTTCCCCTTCAATGCTGTTGTTCAGATAAACATTTTTTCTTCCCTCGAATCGCTTACTTACGGGAGGTTCATCAGTTATATCAGCCAACAAGAAATATGGTGTGGATAATTTGCTCTTAAGCGGAGAGACGTTCTCCGTGAGAAACTTCGGAAGTCAATCTCCGACTTTTTTACTTTCACATTCATCTTTTTAGACGTGAGATTTAACCTTGTGCATGATACACGTGCAGGTAGCAACTATGAATAACGAAGTTTGCTTCAAAGATCCAAGTGAAAAGAGCCGTGTGTTCATATATATCCTCGTAGTTATTCCGAGTGACATGTCTCTGGTCTAGGAATATTAACAAGACGATGGATTTCACTTTGAGACACATTCGGAATCGAAACATCTCTCGACCCTATGATACGACACTTATCTAACTGAATGCTATGCTATATTCTGTGTGTTACTTATTCTTACACAGTATTTTAACTTATTTTCAAATATCATTAAATTAAAATTCAATAAATGAATAGGGTTTCAAAGTTTCTTCTCACGCAATTTTCGAGTAACCGAGTTTTAATCTTAAATTTGAAAGAAACTGCGTTTAAACGATTGTTTGTTTCCAAAGGTTCCTTTTCATTGCTTTTTCGGATGCATTTTTTTCAGGAAATTCTTTTGTCACAATATTAAGGTTTACATTATGAATCAATTTTAAAATCATTTTTGTTATTGATATGTACTAATACTATACATATAATATTATTCCAAAAACTTCCTCGGAAACTAATCATCATTCTTAATTTTAAGTGTTCTAATCCAGCCTTAAGGATATCTTCGCTTATTTTATTAATTATATTAATATTATATATTACATTTATTATATAGTAGTAAGGAAAAAACTGAAACTTTCGGTTGGAGGCTGAAATTCAGAATGTATTCTCTCTATGTGAGACTAAAATAGGTAATAAATAAAGTACGTACTTATGTAAATTCAGTCTTAGGCATTTATGAAAGAAAAAAATTAATACGCATATTATAAAATAATGTGATTTCATACTCACCCTATTCCCTCTCAATATAAAATAAATTTGATTGTGTTTCAATATGGCTTAACAATCTCTAGAGCAACATTTGTGATGCAGCACAGACTGCGGAAAGGTTTTAAAATCACATGAAACAGTTCAATTAATTTAACTGCTCAACCAAGCAGCAACCATTCCTAAGGAATATTTTTTTTAGCTCTAGTGACGATTTGTATGTCAAAGAAATTTATGACTAGCAGTAAAAATTTTTATGAAATAATTTTAAATAGGTAGTAGTAATAGTAGCAGCTAATGAGCTCCCAAAGCGAAGACGTCTTGAAGAATCACTTCTTTCTCGAACAAAAGTGCAAAGTAATGTTACGACATTAATTCAATCGCCAAATCGATTTCCTTCGAACAACAAAAGAACTTGATTAACCTTTCGGGCCGAGAATATGTTCGAAGCGAAAGATAAGAGGGCACTTAGCGGTCAAAGGAGATGTCCGCTGAGAAATGCAAAAGAGAGAGCGTAATACGGGAGAACGGATCTTAGACATTGGATATCTCATGAGCGAATGACGAGGGCGGGATTGTTGAAATATAAATAAACCAGTTGTCTGAAAGGCGTGGATTCAGAAATATAATGGTAAGGTGGCGAAAATCTTAGTAAGTGGTAATCTGGAAGCATCAGACGCGGAATTTGGAACTTAATGACAATGAATTCACCAATAATTCTCACAAGTTGATTGAAGAATATTCACTAACATGAAAAATGTCTGACAGGACACAGACACTCGCTTTGGTCCGTAGTCTTCCGCTTTTCGAGCCGTTAATTGAAAAATTACGTTATTTATAAGCTTAATGATGGAATAACTAATAATGAGAGACACCTAAGAGCGAAACTATTCAATGTGTTATCGATTTAAAATTAGTCTCCTCAGCCATCAATTCAATAATCTTCACGGAAATGATTCAAGGGGCTTTTTGCAGTGGAAGCCATTTTGCGTGCACGCTGATGCACCCATCACTCAGGAGTGCGTGTGTGCCGATATGGGATCTCACTTGCGATACATCTCGGCGGGGAATCGAACGGGAGACAGGTGTGGGCGGAAGGACGCTTACGACCTGTCTCGGATGGCTTTTGATTGCTCGCAACTGAGTGCTTATGGGCAAGAGTAACGGTCGATGCTTCCTATTGAAAATTCCGCTGAAGTTTTATGTCGGATGCTACTCGTGATACTCTATGGCTTGAGCAGTGTAAACTGAGACCTTATGGGAGATAATAATAAATATAAAAGGATGGTTTTAACAACCGAGGGCAGTGGTTCTTAACCTTCACAGCTACTGACACCCCTTGAACTCTCAGAATGTGTTTTCTTATCCTTTCACAAAAATATCTTACTCTTAAATGTAATGTCCTGTTTTCACTATGGTTAATTTAAATAGGGTTTTCCGGATAATTAAAGTATAGATTCATCTAACAATGGTTTTATTCCATATGAGCATGGCATCACATGAACACATATCCTTAGATATTTTAAAATTTTAAAATTTTATAGCTATAAGTTTTCGTATATTCATCTCTAGAGACTCAGAAATAATTTTATAAATGCGTATACATATAAGTTATTGCCAGGACATTATTGATCAGGAGAATCCCCACATAGCTTGAACAATAAATAATCGCTCTCGTCTCCGTGGCCATATGATCCAAATAAATAGGAAGGGAAGGAATAACAGAAGTGAAATTAGTTACATAGCTGGTACTCAAACCCGGGTCTCCCACTTTCCGGCCAGTAATTTTAATATTATTCCATTTCTAGGGAAGGGGGAGACCTAGATTCGAATATCAGTAATGTCGATATTCTTCCACTCTGAGGCACGCTCCCTGATCTTGCAATGTTTCACACCTTTTCCACATTCTTGTCAATAAAAACACTTTCCAGCTATATTAGGAAATGATTCTCTCCTTACAGCCCCGTAATTTCTGATTAAAGAGAAAGTCGTCAGTGACAAAATCAGTTTAATAAACCCGTAATCTGCTATTGAATTTGTTAGAAATACACTCATATGGGGTGCTAATAAGTCTAAAATCTCAAGATACGGTTGTTAACGGATCTGGACTATTATATGCATTATACGGTCATACTACTGAGGATAAAGAAGCAACACCTGCTGGAATTGCTACTCATGATAAGGAAGGGAATGTAGCTCACATTATGCACCAATTTTAAGCTATTACTATTTTTGAAATTATAAATAAAAATTTTTAAATACAATATAAGGGTATATAATGCATTTTCATAGAGTATATTTATTTATATATTATTATTGTATTAATAAGGTATAAGTGGGCAATCGATCACTTTAAATATGGATTTTCGAGTCTTCCATGAACATCTTTGATATATTTGAGCATACATTTGAGATGATTGAACAGCCCCTGACTTTGACAGCTCATTGTGTACGACTGTTTATGTCAAACGGAAATTTTCATCTGATGTGATGACAAACGGGCATTGACATCTGTGATTCAGAGGGGAAAAATTGATTTGTGCGTTCCGTCTTTTAAAAGAGATTAAAAAGCAATCTGAAAATAATATTCCGTAGAATCACTCTTTTATGAATTCTTTTCAAAAAAAGTTGAGCTTTATTATTTATTCATCAGGATATGAGTTCATTAGGATATGAGTAATTAGGGGTAAGATTCATAACGAAGAAACGGTGATGCTCTGCATTTTCGCGAATTTTCAGAAATTAATTTCCATGAAATCTCAATCGTTCGTAATTATCACTTTAAACAATAAGAATTATTTAATAATAAGATGATCTCGTCATACGACGAGGCCTTACACGAATCAGGAAAATAATAAACAGTAAAAATAATACTCCAATGAAGCGGAAAGAATCCATGCTCTCGGTTTCGAGAAACAACCAGGAAGATTTACGATTGCGCCAGATTTTTTCCTTTTTATTTTCCTTAATGTGAAGCTAGCAAGAAATGACGCGACACCTGTTGGTGAAAAGTTGAAATACTCGAGCATCCTGGTTAGTTAACGAGCATCAGCGAAACCACAGCCATCCTAAAGCATAAAAAGAATAGGGCGAAGATTATCTCCTGGATCTAACATAAATTCTTATCCCGCACTCCTTATTTAGCCTTCTATTTTAGTTAGGAAAAGAAATGGGACGGGTGGAGAATGAAAAATCTGACGTGACATCTACCGGAGAGGAGTTGAGATACTCGGGTGCGTCCAAATTCGTGTCGGGAGAATAATTGAATGTATGTGGAGGTGAAATGGATGGAGGGTACTTTGGATAGCACGTGCCTATTTGTGCCTTATAAAAAATGAAGGCCTAGGAGAGACGATTAGGAGAGGTCTTCCCGAGAAGGAAAGCGGTCATAAAGGAAGCAAAATAATTCCCGCGCGTGCCATAAAAGGCGGAGTGGAAGGAAGGGAGTGAGTTTAGGATTCTCATAAAAAAGTTACTCTTTTACGGTTGGCGAAAGGATGGGCAAGCTCGCGATGGAAGGACCAAAAGTGGGATCAATTCGATGAAACGTGTGGCTAACCTTTGACTCTGTCGATACAAGGAAGAACAGTTCTCAAGAATAAATAACTCGCATTGATAGCTTAGATGCACAAACGTGAGTCTCATTTGCTTAAATTTACGCCAAAAGACGAGGTGATCCTTCGCATGAAAATCTTGGATAAGGATCGATGAATATTTAGCAGGATCACTGTGATAATACCCTGCATTTGTAAAGTATCTCGAATTTAACCAAGTTTCTTGGCCAGCAATGCGAGGTATTTGCGTTTTTTATTCCTCCGAACCATCCTATATGTCAGAAAAGGAATCTTAGGAATGTAATAAGTGATACTTTCATAAGAAAAATGAATATAAGAAATGAAATCTGCCGTCTTAAGTGTAATACTCTCGACAACATCCTCATGCAGCCGGTTACATAATTACAAATAATTACACAAGAAGGTAAATTGGCATAATCTGAGGACAAAATTCGCAAGTCTGTTTAGGCAAAAATATATATGGTGATAGATAAAAAGCAAGAAATACGATGTGCGAACAGATGTAATTCAGGAACGGAACTTCCCATTTTGTTATGATGAATGTAAAAGACGTATAGCGATTGTGGAAAAACTTCATAACCTGATTAATTCAAGCATATTGTCAGAACCTAGTTCAATTGCTGGTACTATAAATTCATTTAGATTGGCGATCGTCCTCCCTGAATCCGCCAATGATGTAAGTTTACATTTTATGCTATAATGTATTTCTCCCTGATCTCGATGCATTTACTACTGCTTCTTGATCCTTCACCTCCTCCATTGAAATCCTTTATTTTCCTATATGACCCAGATTATCTTTTGTATTTGTATGGACATATAATAGGAAAATTACATGAAACTATATTGCAATTTAAATTATACTAATTTGCAAATAATTTCGTTTCGTATAATATCATATAATTTTTTATGAATCCGACGACAATAAATGACTATTATAACCACGTCTTTCTCTTTCTCTCGAGTCAAGCTATCGAGTTTTATTAGAGTTAGTTATTATTGACACAATTTTCAACGTTTTAAAATATGTTATCGTATCTCATGTTACCGTTAATTAGTAAGTTTCTTGAAATACTCTTAGATTATAAAAATTTAAGAATTTCTTATACAGGTCGATTAATTTAGGGAACTGTAAGTGCATACCTAAGGAAAGTATGTCATTATTTATCCTCTTATTTTAGTTCAAGCTGCATCTTCTGACGGAGTTTAGTAATTCAAAAATTGTTATGTAAAATAACTGTTACGTTTTTGCTGAATTCTAAATTTGAATTTGGGAATTATTCAAGCCTATTTTGCCTTTTATCATTTTGCATTTACAAACAACGATTATAACACTTCCAGCCCTAAGATTTTCGCAGTCGAAAGATGAAAATAGAGGGAAACTTTATAATACCACAGCTTCCTTTCCCTTTAGGTAAATTCAGTGAGTAATTACTATGCACATGAATTACAATGGGCGCTCGAGCATAATGTAACGAATATAGGGAAAGAAGAGTAAATATGGCTACTCATTAAATATTAGGAAGGCGTATTTTTGCAATTATTAAGCAATTACTTGCGCTTCACCTAACCTCGGGTATACGGTTTGGGGTAATATTTATATATACGCATCAGTTCCTTAAATAATCTACATATAAATAATTCTTATGCATAAAAATTGAAATTAATACATCTTATTAATTTACTACAAAAATAAGAAGAAATAATTGAAATTTCACACGTATTAAAAAAGAAAAAAAGTTCGCTGCGGACAGGATTCGAACCTGCGCGGGCAATGCCCATTGGATTTCAAGTCCAACTCCTTAACCACTCGGACACCACAGCTCGACGAGAGGAGACGAAATGAAGCTATATGAGTTGTTTCATAGCTTCATCCTGAATAATGGTGTAGATAAGTAACAATCTCATACATTTACCTTAAAAATGTCTTTATAGCACCTCAAAATTCATTGTTAATTCATTATCAGCCATTCATGTGTTCCATGAAGACCTTTGACAAGCTCCTCGTGAAACCAGATTTAACGTCGAGTAAAATTTTCGAGGCATCCGAGAGAGCTACACGGGGTAAACTTTTAAAATTGGAAGAAAATCACACATAAAGGGCGCAGTTTTTACACATATATGCTCTTAATAATAAATAGGTTAGGCAATCTTTTCTTAGATAATGAATCCATACGATTCGTAACGAACTCAGCGCTCAAATCGGATTTGCAATGGATATCCTGGTGTTGTTAAGTTATAATTATTCAATAGTTACAAGTGTCATAAATGATATTTTTATTTTCTCTGCTTAAATAAATATTTCAGAAATCAAGAATCAAAACCGATATCGCCCGAGTATTTTAAATTCGGTTTACCATTTCTAAACTAAATGCCTTGGACCAGTTTTTCGTAAATTAATGTTTCTTTGTGATCGTCAACCGGATAATTATCATAATAGGTAGATGTAACGGACATTCGTATATCTTCATAATCATTAAATGGTTAGCATTACAGATAGTTAGAGGCAGTAATGCTCATTATTTCATTTATCTCAGATAAACATATATTGTCTTCTGAAAAATTGGTTAATAGGCTTATGTTTTTAGCGTTAATGAATAACTTTTAGTATTGATGTATCCTTGCTTTTATTAACATCGTATGTAGTTAGGTGCTGAATTATGATGTATCATCTCAACTGAAAGCTAAGCGATCAGTAACAAAAGTAAGTAAAGTAGTTCCGAAAAGTAATCGAAGAAACGAAAACTTGTAAGCTATAGGCGATCCGTGTAATAGATTCGGAACGCCGAGAAGTAATTCCCGACAACTTGTGTGCAGCAATGCTCTATTACAGGGCTTCTTAAACTCCTTATTATGACGACCCCTTTACGCCCAGGAAAATTTAAACGAATTAACTTTAAATATTTAATCTATGTTGCCACAGTGTGGCGATGAAGCGTTACGATGCAACAACACAACTAGCCAGGCCATAATTTTAGTCCACATTTCATTTTAAAGTATATTTTGTTCTTCTAATAATTTATTTATAACTAACAAGTTTTCGCGAACCCCTTAGCGATGTATCTATCCATTGATTTCCCGGTAACTGCTTGACCCCTTTGCTCCTCTCCCTTCACTTCTCGTCTCTCCGGGATATAAACGCTTATTAAGCGGGCTAGTGTCTTAAGCTAATGGTTTAAAACTGGTTAAAATGGTTTTTGCTGTATATCGTATTTTACAAATCATTATGAATATGTATTACAAACATTCAATGGCAGTAGATTGCATTTCACATAATAAATGATCGACTCATTTGTTTTCCCTGACTTCGTGCCAAATTTGATTTTATCCTCTTCCTCTTAATCTCTCCTGCATTGCCCATCTTCCCTCTTTATCCTTCCGCTTTACTTCTTCTTGAAGCCTTTCATTCCTTGCACTCCGAGATATCTATCGTCTACGCCCTCAGAAGAAGCTCTGTGATGAAGTGCTTCGCTTGGGGAATGTGTACAGTATCACAGAAGCAAGGGATACCGTCTTCAGCACGCGTCTATGTTCCATTTCTGAGGATTTATGAATATTGAGGCCCATCTTGTGTCCCGTCGAAGCTGACTTATCCGACGTCGTTTTCGCGCTTTATTGAGTCGTTGGTGCGATAAATGCGGCTGAGGGAGTCGTAAGTCGCGGCGGAGGGCAATTAAAGCGATCCACGATTCGGTAACTACTCGAAGACAGAGTAATTCAGATGAGACACTTTTTTACGATGCCATTCGGAATCTTTCTTTGATGTAAATCGTAAATTGAGATGGATAAATATATTCCAATTCCACGAGAAGACTCGTTTATCGTCGCCTATTATTTTATAATTTACTAAGGGTAGCCGTTGTTTCTTTTGCGTTATTTCAAAGACAAAATGGTATAATGTGCACGTTAATAATGTCTTTAAATAGCAATGCTCTATATTTGTACGTATTTCAGTAACATAAATAGTTCGAAAGGAAGTTATTTAGTTGGGAATTTATTTTTCAGAACAGAGTAAAATATTAAATAAAGGCCTATGTCTCAAAGCGTGAATGAATGTAATTTGCCAGTTTGTCCTTTTTGCTATCTCCTCCATAATAAAGAGATTAACGCATTCTGTACGGTGAGAGTAACGCATTCTGTGTACGGTGGAATTCTGTACCAAAAAAATAAAACATGGTGGTATTATGAATTTCCAGCTATTCATTGAACCAAATGGGTGCTAAGTAATAATTATTAGTTTGTTTAACATCTATGTAATTACGGTACACTGATTTGAACCATCTTGAGACGAATTATGGAAAATAGTTTTACATAAACGTGATGACCTGCCGTCTTATGATGCTATAGCCTGCCTTCGGGAGGTTTTTGGAGGGGTTTCCTTCCTACTAAGGCGAATTGCAGATAGTGATTCTATTTTCCTATTTGACCCTCAAATTACATGCTACCACGTGGCTAGATGCTTATATGCACTTATAAAATATAAGGAAATAAAAGAATGCCAACATACTAATTCGACTGCATCTGGCCATCAGTGAGGATTAAAGTGATAATGAAAAATCATAATACTATTGAAATATAGAATTTTCACTTAGAAAACAGTTGTTATAGACAATATCCAGAAGGAAGACCGAATAATAGAATAAGCTTTAGTACCAACGATTTGGAATGATTTGACGCTACAATTATTGTGTGAAAGTCGTTTGAATGCTTTATCGACACAATGATGGATTGAATTTATGTTTATTTTCTTGCCAAATTCTTCTGAAAATCTGATCTGAAAATGTATTAAGGGCTTCACCATGATCATGAGGTATAAAAAAAGATATGCAGAATATAATACGGGGATAGTTAGTTAGAAATATTTGTAAGATTGAGAGATGGACTTGAAAGAAATAGCTCGATCAGGGCATCATTAGTCTCAAGATAGCAGGGGAACTTCAAAGAATAGTCATTAAGGGACTGAGAATAAATCGCGAGCAAAGCAAAGAATTCTTCGTTGATTCAATATCTCAGGACGAAAAAAAAAATACTTCAAGAAATTTATCGCTCAGAAGCATATATATATTCTTTCGAAGGAAAACAAACGCACGAACGAACATGGAAACGTTTCCATTCAACGGAAATGAAAGACGCTCAACTCCAAATATATTTATAGATTCCCTAAGAATTATTTAAACTAGCGCGCTTGCGTTATAACGAAAGAAACTATTTTCCGAAAGCTTTTAAGTAAAGAAAATGTTTCGAGCCAACGCTGGAGACTTAACAGAGAGGTTTTACATGATTCCGTACATCAAGATTATGTTTTATATAGAGTTATTTATGATAGGGCTGTGTGATTTATATGTATTCATTAATATACGTGGATGTATATTTTTAAAATAGACTAGAAAATCCTTTTAAGAAAGGGAAAACGTATAAGGTGTTTAAGCGCGACAACGCCACTTATCCCCCTGGCGGGGAAAGACGGAGACCTCCCTTAATCCAATGAGCGAAAGATGCGTGAGGAAGTGAGGATATCGGAGATAAATAGAATGAGTTAATGCGCAAGGGCCGTGTTTACAAGCGTGTCGGCGCAGAAAGTGGAGACAAAGTGAAGCAGGATCTCTTTTAGAGCAGAGAATGGAGAGATGAGGAAAAAATGGATTCCGGAAAAGAAAGCCAAGGAGGGAGGCAGTTTGTGAGAGTTTGAAAGGATAATTCTGTGACAAGGACAGAGAGAGGGGCAAGAAATTGTCTCAGGAATTTGGGTAGGGGAGGAATGCGGGAGGAAGCAATGCTGGAAAAATGCCCACTAAAAGGTTTGGAGGAAAGAGAATTCGGAGTTTAAAAACCATTATGAATGACTCGAGTGATATAAATATTGGAAGGACTGGCGATGTATTCGAAACTTAACATAGTTTTGGAGTCTTTTACATGGTAATGTGCGAATTAATGAGGTAAGAGGCGAGGTAATTTGTGTTCAACAAGGGCTAAATAGGTAGTAAGGATATATAGAATGATTTTGAATTCTTGAGATATGTTTCTCGTGAGTTACGCTAATCCTCATGGGCCCGCTATCCTGCGAAAATACGAATGTCGTATAACTATCAAATGTTTAAACTTAAAATACTTCTATAAAAAGGTGAAACAGCATATGCTTCAAATATCCGAATATATATCTCAATAACCACGGAATAGACAAAGGACGATAATATCGATTTAAAAATACGCGTCTCCAAGTTAGATTTTTTATCAAATTTCTAAGAATCTCACATGATAATCGAACATGTATGTTTCTGGTGATAAAATCAGTTAATGATTGAAAATAAACGTAAATCAAAACTTAATTATGATTACTTTCATACACAAGTTCATTATTTACCTAAACTTAATACATTTAAATCCTTACGACAGAATCACTTCTGTTCATAAAATTCATTCATAAATCTTTATCTTTGCATGCGTCATGTTCAAAAAATTTGTCAGGACCAGGAATCGAACGCGGAACGCTTTCCGACACAGATACTTTAGCCAATTGAGCTAATTTTGATTTGTTTACTTTATCTCGATTGGCTAAAGCATCTCCGCGGAGAGTGGAAGATCCGAGTTCGATACTCGGCTCTGTCAGACTTTTTCCTGTCTGTTTTTCCATGGTATTTTTCCTAGGTACACACCTTTACGTTGTAAGTCACCTTCGCACTTTTCCTTGCAACTGATCAAATCGAACGAAGGAAACAAAGATCGTTTTGCCGTTACTGTAAATCGGCAAGAAAAGCCATATGACCACTTCCTTAAAGAATATTTTCCAAGGTTCTCCTGTTTGGAAAGAGAGTGGGAGTCCACCCACGCCATCGCACCTCCCACGGATGGCTTTCAATGTCAGTGGGTCAATTGGAAGGACGTTAACCTCCCGTGTTAATTACCCGTTTTCCTGCTTCATTTACGGCCTTATATATTACTGGAAACACATAAGACTACAAAAAACAACATGACCTTCTAAAGACCATGAAACATAATGTCTCTTCGCGCATTGAATGATTATCATAATGAAAAATCAAGCTAAAAGCAAAGATCACTACCTGAAAGAGCAACAGAAGTTGACTTACAACGGTTATTGTTCTCATTTTACCACATAAACGTGTAATAGTACCGCTAAATAAATAAATGGTTCTTTAAGAACCACTATTCCGCCCTAAACAGACAAGAGTTGATGGCTTAGGTTTAAGGATTCATATTGTCATAGTTGAATTAATCTCTATAAAATTCTACTTAATTTTTCCAAGCATAGTCTTTACAGGTCTCCCTAATGAGAAAAAATATGTAGGAATATTCAGCGTGACCGTATGTTATTGGAAAATTTGTATATTAGAAAATTTAAATAAATAAATCCCAGACCTATGATTGATGGAGTTTCATAAGGTCACCGATTATTCAATTCATGTATTCATCCTTTACGTTTAGCCTCGATAGATATAATCGGTATTGCAATAGAGACGTAAATAGATCACTTTCACAAATGCTTGGTTTTCTCAAATTCGGTTTTAAGAACATTAGTCAAGAATAATACTGCCAAACGTATAGAATACTGATGAATAAGTTTCTCTTAAGGTCCCTCAAAAACGCTCAAAATGAATTTATTTCTGAATTTAGCTATTCTTATCATTATATTTCACAGGTATTTTGTAACCTATTTGTACACTGATAATTCTACATAAGAACTAGGCTTTGGTTTTTAAGTCCTGATACTTCCCTCGTTACTTTTCTCATCAACTTGATTTATTTCTAGATTTACCTAGAATTAGATGAAGAGAAAAATTTAAGTTAGAATGATTGAATATCAGAGTGATATCCTGCAATTTCAATGTAAGGTAATCAACAGAACGGGCTGAACAGGATATAGAACACAATCAACATTACACATATAACACCAATTCCCTAACAACGGTTTCTTGATTGACAGTAGTTAGCAATGTGCAGGAGCAACACATTTGCACCATGTCTGCGAATCCTTACGCGGATCTAATACGAAACTCTCTCGTGACTCCCAACTTCTGTGCACAGCTTACTAAATAGAAATATTCCTTTGACATCGAGTATACAAAAGACTATCTCAGCTGAAGTAACCCATAACACGTGACGTGGATACCAAAACATTATCAATAGCGGCAGTTCACAACGGAAACTCACCGGGCCCAAGTTTTAGATATCAATTCGCAGGAAAGCAAGTCGTGCGTGAAGTGATGACTGATTCTGGCAGGAAAAACAGAAGCATATTAGGTACAATTTCGAAAAACAATCGCTCTTGGAGACACATTCGCATATGTTTTTAAGACCAGGAATACTAGAACATAAAGTACATCTAAAGTAAATATTATATACGTCACAGAAGAAAAAGAGATCGATCAGGTACTAACAGATATCAGGAGTATTTTTTCGAATGCTTTCGTCATAACCACACTTTTCTTTTCTATCGGTATTTTATAAAAGTTCGCTTTATCGAAAATGCATATTTCTAAAACGTTTTCATCATAATTTTATAGAAACAAATCCAGTTCATAAAACTTATAATTGCATTAAAATTTTAAAATAATTAAATAGTAAATATTGCCGGAATAAAACCAGATATTAAATTCATAATCATCATATGATTTTGGAATCGACAGCCTGCTCTTGCGAAACAGCAGAGAAAAATTAATTTACAGTTACATAATTCATTATTTCTGGATAAATTTCCTTTTTCTAGGGAAATAAATCTGAAAAATATTGAGATGAAGCACTTCAGCTGGTAACAGAAAGTCTTTAGAAATCACCAAGTGAGCATGAATGATACATAGCGAGTAAAACTGGAAAGTCCAAATTCGTCAAAAGGAAGAGATTTAACGATCTCAAGAGTAAAAAAACGGATTTATAATTAAAATTTTAATAATCCTTATATATTCAAGGTTAGTCTGCATTTCTTTATGAATCATAAAGGGATATATTTTGAGTAGATAGATATAGGGAAAGTCGATAGGAAAAAACAATGATGAGGATGAAGGATAAACATATAGATTTTATCTTCTTTGTACCGAGGCCTCATACTGTTCACATTTTCTTAGCATGTATAACAGTTAACTCGAGAAAATTAAATTTTATTAAATTTAGAGTATTCAGTAATTCCACTGCTATAGAAGAATAGCTATCTACTAACATAAAGTAAACTTTATGCTATTAACACTCAACCATCAAGAGTTCTTTTCGATCAACGTACGTAATTAGGATAAAATTATTTCCCATGACTCCTACTAAGTACATTATATTTAAATACGTTTTATATGATAATTAAAGGAACTCCTCATTACACGACTTTATGTATTAGGATCCATAAAGGTAAGACTCACAATTTGATAGAAAATCAATCGACGAGATGGCTCGTTTTTCATCTGTTTCTCAAATTTAAACCATACATTGTAGCATCATAAATGTAATTCCTAGAAGGTGGTTCAATCTCATTTATCTTCTTAATTGCACCATAAAAATACCTCCTTAAACTCCACTAGATGTTTTACACTGAAACACTGCAGCCAGAGAAAATGAAATCCATGGTCATCACCTCTCACTCGATAGTTGGCCGATAGACATCAAAGAGTCAATCACTGGCTGAGATAGCCCACGTGTAAGTTTCGGATGTTTTCATCGGAGTGCCATGGCGACAGAGGGCAAACGACCTCCACGTCTGTCACCTTTATAAAGACCCCCACTTTGGCCTCCCACGGCGCCCAAAAACCCCTTGGAGAAGTTGGCATTCTTCCACATGACCATATACAAAGCGGGCAATGACTGAGCAATGGCTGCGAGAGGTCGAGGAACGAAAAATATGGAAGAAAGAACGGTTTTGGAGTGTGGGCTGAGGAAATGAGGGCGAAGGTCACGGCTGCCAGCGGGTCATCGGGCAGTGTTTATGAATTGAGCTGTAATTTACCTTGTACACACGTCATATGTTTATGCGCTCGAGTTAAAAGTATAACAGCTTTAAAGGTTAACGTGGCTCCGGATCATGCAACACTACGGTTCCCCTTAAGGAGGTAATATATTTTATGGCCCTCCTTGGAAAATGTTTCTCATATTCTTGCCTTGCTCAGCGAAAAAACTTCAGCAAATCAGATAGTTTGCAGGACTGAGGTGATATAGATCACGATGATCAGCATATTCTTGCACAATAATGGAGAACAGTGTTTTTTCACGTTGTTAGATATCTAGCGTTGAGTTAGTTTAATTCCAATGTTATATTTCACCTAGTATAATTTAATGACTAACCTTTACTATTAGGTCTTTAGGTCTTTATTAAGGCGAGATTGAGACTGAAAAGTCTCTTCTTCCATCTAACCTTTCGTCAATAATATTACATACATAAAAGATATGTGTATGTGAATAGCGAAATAGAGAGGAAAAATTTAGAAGGAGTGGATCAAAAAAAAACCTAAGGTGATATCTTAGGAAAAAATATCCACTGCAGGAAAACACCCTCAAAGAAGGGGGGTGTGAAAAACCTGCGCAAACCTACTGAAAGTACATGCTAAAAGATATAATAGAAAACTGTGTAAGAATAGAAAATTAGAAAAGCAGTACTATAAAGAAATTACAGAAACAATAATAAAATAAAATCAGAAAAAGAAAAAAAATGAGATAGTAAACACAGTAAATAAAAAATACGATAAAAACATAAAAAACATTCTAGCTAAAATATCGTACAAAAGTAATAATAAAAATTATAAAATTAAATCAAAAAGAGGAAGTTGCAGGAATACGTGAGAAAATAATATATATCACATAAAATAGTAGAATAAAACAATAGTAAAAATAAAAACATGCAAAAATGACACATGAGAAATTTAGAAGCTAATTAAAAGAGCAAATTAATTAATACATACATTGATAATGGAAATATAATTATATCAAAAGACCTAAGAACAGGTACAAAGGACAAGTAATATATATCTATAATTGTGCAGTGAGAAAGAACGGTCATCCGAGTGTTGATCAGAGCTGAAGTAGCTATATTGTGGGATAGAAGTAGCAATATCAATTGGGTGATTGATTCGCTAGAAGATGAGTTAGGCATTTTTTCTTGAAAGAACGGGTTGAAATAGATGATTTTATATGAGGTGGAAGTGCGTTCCAATGCTTAATGGCAGTTACTACAAATGATTTGTGAAACATCTCCGTCCTATGATTTGGAATGAGTAAGTTGTTTTTTCCCCTAGTATTGCAACTGTGAATAGATTCTAAGCTGACAAATTCAGAGAAGAGGTATTCCGGAGTTTGCATTCGCAAGACGCTGAAAGCTGACGTAAGAACATGAAGTCTTCGACGAGAATCGAGTTTAATCCAAGATAATTTTTTGAACGCATCAGAAATATGGTCATATTTTTTTAAGTTAAATATAAAGCGAACAGACGTATTTTGGGCACGTTGCAATTTAGAAGCTAATTCTTGCGATAAATCTTGGTACACAATATCACCATAATCAAAGTGAGGCATGATTAATGAATTTACCAATTGAATTTTAACAGATGGCGTTAGGAAACTTCCTAAGCATCTGAGGGAATGAATGGAAGAATAAACTTTTCTACAAATTTTCACGACATGTTCCAACCACGTAAGATTATTGTTTATGCAAACACCGAGATTATTAACAGAGTTACAGAATGGGATCTCAGTATTGTCCAAGATGATCTTTGCATTGATATCACCAGTAAATCGTTTTAATAACGTGGGATATCCGATAATAATGGCTTGCGATTTTAGTGGATTTATTTTCAAAAAATTCTCCTTGCTCCATTTATTAATTTGTTCGAGGTCATGGTTCACATACTGAATACATTCCGAGAAGCGGGCAACTGTAGAATCGAGATATATTTGCAGGTCGTCGGCGTACAAATGATGCTTACAGTATTTAATTGCTTGAGGACAGTCATTGATATATAGGGAAAACAGCAGTGGGCCCAGGGTCGATCCCTGTGGAAGACCGCGATCAATGTTTAACCAAGCCGAAGAGCAATCATCGGAAACAACTTTTTGTTTACGATCATGTAGATAAGAAGATAACCAACCCGTGGACAATTCTGAGAAACCCATATTTCGCAACTTTGCAAGCATTATATCAGCATCAACCGAATCGAAGGCTTTACTAAAGTCCAGTAGGATCAAGGCTGTTAATTTACTATTATCCATGGATTTACGAATATCATCAGTTATCTTAACTAAGGCCGAGGCGGTGCTATGCGACTTCCGGAAACCTGATTGTGAGCAGTCAAGAATCGAATTTTTATGCAGGTATTCAGTAATTTGATGATGCGCGAGTTTTTCGAGGACTTTTGATAAGACCGGAAGGAAACTGATGGGTCGATAATCATCAGAATTCGATTTAGAATTTTTCAAAATTGGTTTAACTAGCGCGCGTTTCCATGGCGTTGGAAATTTTCCCGTTAGGAACGATAGGTTAAAAATGTTTGTTATCAAAGGTAACACTAAATAGCAAAGTTTGTTTATGATAGTAATAGGAATGCCATCAGCACCTTCAGCTTTCGACTTAATGCTTTTTAAAGTATTGAAGACTTCGTATTGTGTAACTTCTTTGAATGAGAACTCTGATAGAATAGAAGATGTAATAGTCTTCTCCTTAAGAGTTTGTAACACTCTACATTTGTGCTTCCGATCAATTGCAGTTGGAGGAAAGGAAAATTTCTGGTTTAAAGTGTCAAGAGACGTATCATTGAGTGTTGGAGGTTCCCTAGATTTCCCTATTCCGAGGTTACGCAAATTTTTCCACAAAGCTGCCGGAGTTTTACTATCTTTTGAAATAGAATGAGCATATTTTAATTTCGCATTTCTTATCATTTGCTTTACTTTATTTCTGAGTTTCTTGTAATTGTTGAAACTTACGGGATCGTTATTGCGTTTGAATACTCGGTAAGTAAAGTCGCGATTTGCCATTGTTCGTTTGATGTCATCATTGAGCCACGGAGCTCGAGGTTTAGAAATTCTGACTTTCTTTATTGGAGCATGCTTATTTAGTAAAGTTAACAGAAAATCATTTAAAATTTCAACTTTGGTGTCGACATCGCAAGCAAATTCTATTTCATACCATGGTAGCCTAATTGCGTCTTCAAGCATTTCTGCCTCATTTAAATCGTTTAGATTGCGGTACTGAATATATTTCTGTTTATTTTTCCTTATCTTGAGTGAGTATGAGACGAATAGAACGTCATGATGTGAAATTCCGGGTGCTGGTATTTGACCGTGAATTTCGACCTTTTCCGGATTGGCAGTGGCAATGAGATCAATCCACGTCGACGAAGTGAGAGTATTATGAGTATGACTATCCTATTTATAAAAATATATTATAGATTATAAGCTAAAAAAGATATCTGAAATCAATTATTCGATCAAAAGTCATTACTATAGTCGCATTGAACACGTATTAATTGTATTGCTAAAAGTGCTTCTGGACCTGTGGTCACTTCGAACATGTGAGGTCCCACCGGGATCGAACCCGTGACCGCTTTCACCGAAATCTAACGCGCTGTCCATACGGCTACCTGAGAACTCGTGTATTTAAGATACGAATTAAATTCCATAGAAAATTAAGTGAATATATTAGATAAATGTTTTTTAATGTGTCACATGTCGCTTTTCTAATTACGAGGTATTGTGATGACTTTCTTTGCCTCTAACGACTAAAGCACAGGTATAATATAAATTTGTAAGCTAAAAGTCAACTACAAATAGAATGAATTAATTTAATTAAAACTCCATTTTCAATTCCGCAGAACGCTTAAGAAACCCTCGTCGTACTAGCTTCAATCAACTCTTGGAAAATTGGAATAAAATCTACAGAACTTAAAAATGATGAATCTTTGAATCGCCTTCGTGATAGTTGACAGTAGTATGTACAATAAGAATTGTGATTGGATACGGAGAGAATAAATTGGATATTTCATTGCAGAGAAAATCTCTTTATAATTTAAGATATTTTTATAATTTAACTTTGCAATTCAAAGAAAGTCACAAATGTAATATCGTGTGTAAATTGATACAGAGACATCCTTTCAATCTTCAAACATCGTCGTTTTTACAATTTGAGGGATGAACAATCAAATATGATCTAGAATTACGATTAAAGACATCAACTGAAAAAACTGCGAAAATATACCAAGCATAAATAAATTTGTATTATGAAATATTAAATTTTGTCGAGAAAGTATCATTGATCCAATTTCCTATTGCTGCTTCCATCCCTCATTTTCTCGACTATTATAGGTTTCGGTACCCTTCCTGTGCATTCAAATAAAAAATCTGAATTATTTAACGATATTTACTCTATAACTCCAAATATAGTCACAATCTTAGCTTAAATCCGAAGAAAGTAAAATCGTCAAACCAAGGCCACCGGAGTAGTTTTCTCCGGCTGTAAATGAAATAATTAAGCAATTTCTTTTGACGAATGAGGCATGCAATATTTCATAGCCGAATTTAATTTTATAACGAAAAAGGTATCTTAATTGAATTAGAGGGTAAATTAACACACGCTTTTCTTGACGAGGTGTGCTTTTGCTAGATGGAAGCAGCTACCTGGGGGTGACAGCGCCATTATTTTAATTTAATTTTCTCTGACGCAATAATTGCAATTTCCGGCCTTTACGAGGGCCGCAATTACTAAGTTATTAATCTTAGTGTCGGACTTTTTCCTTTCTGGCATACGTGGCCATTATTTATTCTCCTTGGATTTTTGCTTCAAATTCATTTACGGGAAGATAATTTATGGAGGTCCAAGTTTAGATAACTAAATTCCGTCAGAACTCGCTGTTGTAATTTGCAAACGAATAGCTTACATTTTTTTTGGCTTAGAACCTTTTCTTATAAAAGTTGAAGTGTTGGGTAAAGAAAATGAAGTTTGCAACGCTGGGAATGAATCTTCATTTCACTTTAGATTAACGTTTTTCCTTTTACGCCATTCACTCCATCTGTCAGAGTAAAAGATTCGTGAAAGTTCTTAAAAGTTAAAGTGAGCACTTTCACAGAAAATTCATTAGTTGTTAATTCAAAAAATGTTTGAGGAGCTCTCTAATGTATGAATATATCAAATTAATATGGAAGCACTTGTGGAGTGGACAGAAGAAAATAATTCGAAGTCAGATAGGCTAAAATTGAAGGATCTGAGAGTGTGCCAAAATAGATAGTGGTTAATTCGTTAAAATACGACAGTATCAGGCAAACAGGTTCTCTTATCGTCTCTTTAATAGGTCTTTTAAGTTAAGCTAGTAAAGGAGGAAATTAAGTTTTTGATTTTGATAGGTTTGGGCCGCACTGAAATTTCTTTTTCAGTTTATAGGTGGTGCTATGAATGCCCCCTTAGCCTCTAAAGCGCCGAAATTTTAGATAAAATAAGTTTTAAACGTTAAATTTGTTTCCCTATACCCGTTAATAATCCCATATAAGGTGATCGAGATTTCTCTGCTGAAAGGAAACTCAAAAAGTAACCACGAGCAACCTAAATATACTGAACCAAAGTCTACCACACTAATAAAAAAATTAGGCGTTGATGTATTAAAATTGAAGTATAATAAATTTATGAAAATTTAATTGAATATTATGATATGATCATAAAAAATTATCAATGTATTTAGATTCTTACAAATTGATCTGGTGAACAGTTTAATCTTTCTCTAATTACTTTCTCCAATTACTTCCTACTCTTTACTTGCTAGAGCGTGTTTATCTTAAGAAAAATAAATAAAACCGTTTTGGTAATGTCAGATAAATCTATAGAAGTGCTTATTATTATAGAATAGTAAATTAGTATATATCAAATATTAAGTATTATTAATTAAATTAATAATATTAAACATAGTAAATAGTAAGATTTGATTAGATCTGGATTATGACTTAAGAATTTCTGTGATCCAGTAATCGTGCATCACCGATTTGCAAAATTTCTTCACCATAACCAGATTAATCATAACCAGAAGAATACGTGGCATTTTCGTCATACGTTCTTACAACGTAGGATATGATGAAAAAGCCACTTATTCATGAGTACCATATTATGCGTATCAACATTATGATACATGATGAGTCATGCGTTGTAATCGTATTCATACGACGCATAGTTTAACAAACGAGCGGGGAACATTTGAATAATTTGCCATCCTGAGTATCTATTTCTGGACATAAGTATCGTCACTAAATGATTATCAATCTTACTTCCAGGTTTTCAGTTGTGTACAACATATTATTTGTGGAGCTGATATTGCCTTCATATTTTGACATGGCAGTCAGGTGTTGCTAAGTGCGCGTGAAGCCAAAAAAATCACGCATTGAAATTGTAAATGGAGGTGATCAACCAAGCTCAAAGTGAGATTTTCGGGAAGGGTCACTTCTCATCGTCCCGCAAACATTAAAGCTATTCAACCTTGGAATCCGAGGACAATATATTCCTCGCAGCGAATAAAAATGAGGTTTTTATCCTGATGCTTCTAATTTTAATGGTCGAGACCATTAGCAAAGCTGCCATCTCTCGGCAAAGAATCTATTCGTGTAAACACAGGAAATGTTCTATGTTTGTTGACATTAGGCATTTCATTCATTATAGCTAAAAAGTACGAGAATATCAACGCGCTTTATTTATTAATAAATTGAGTGCAAACAAGGAGCTCCGTAGTATTCTGATGCATGGGAACATTAAATAATTCGGCGTGGCTTTGAAGTTCGTTAAAAATAATGCTTTTCGAGAAATCTGAAAGGCGAGAGAGCACAATAAACATAATCCTTTTATTTATTCTTTGGGACCACTTATTGCCGCGACTTAATCGACTCTTGGTGACGTCATCGTTTTATGAGCGATCTCCGGATTGTATTCGCGTCGGTTTCCTTCCATTCGAGTGAAAATTTCAATTACCTCTGCACAGTGCATAAACATTCGCTGCATTAAAATATTAACGAGCAGTAAGAAGACAATTTGCTACGACTAACAACGATTTAAACGAGTGAAATAAATTAAACTGGTTACTACCTCATTATTATTTCAATGCAGCGAACGATTTCCATGGAGGACAAATTTTCAAAAAATTTTCCGAATGACTGCTTAATATAATGTATAGATGCGTTTAAATTTAGATAAATGTTAGATCCGTTTATCGACTATGAACTACAGACCCCCGGTCATTCCGACATTACTTAACAATAGCTTAATGAACTTTTAATGTTTATTCTCAAATCACTTTAATTTTCGAATTCCCCTTTTCTGTTTAGACTATAATTTGCAGTTGTATGTAATCAGAAAGTTTCAATCCATGAAAACATTTCCGAATATAAAATCTTCTTCGTGATATTTTTACCTCTAATTCGTGAATTATGTAAAATTTGCACCTCATTATCTTGATAGACATTCTGATGGTGTTTATTCGCAGGGATTGGCTGTGTGCGATTAATTTTGTAGAGAAGTGACTGCTGCTTTTTCATGTATTTTGTTCGTACACGACATGGCGCTTGGTTGTGAAAATACAATAGAATGCCTCGCTGTCCTAGAATTACTATTCCGGATTTTCTCATTTAAAAATCCAATTTGATTCAAAGCGTTACAAATTGTAAAATGTATTTGATACAATTATGTACAGTAAAATACATTGGATAACTTAATAATAATAATTAAACATTATAGCAAAAATAGATAGCTTAACCTACGGTTGGTGTTAATCGCAGAGAACTTAAAGTTACATGCGCTTAATTTACACTTACCTTCAAAAATTTTAAAAGATATTTCTATGTAGAGAAAATTTTCCATGGTCACTATATACATAATACATTTATCACGACGGAATAGTATTTGAAAAGTTAATTGGTGTAGAGTTAATAAGGATACTTTTTTAATTCGAATCAACCTTTGAGGAGTTTTAAAATCTGCCCCTGGTTTTAGGTAATGAAAATAAAATACCGTTGGAGATATTTCTCTCAGTTACTGAGTAGAACAGGAAGTATATTTTTTATGGAAACCTAGGTAACTATCCCATGTCTAATGCCGAGTTTCCCGCAGTGAATATATATATAAGATATCCCATTGCCGAGTGATAAAGGAATAGCAAGTTATGAACATCATGACGAGAATTACAGTATTCATGACTCCTGCGATTACATCCTGCTAGATAGAGAAAGGCTCCGCGATTTCTCTCTTATGAGTAAATGCACGCGGAAACCGTCCATCGATTTCCAATCTCTTTAATCTTTCCGATCAAATTCCTCCCTCACCACCAAAATCACTTCAATAAAGCATACTCCAATGCCTTTATCTTCCGTTCTCATCTCTTTTGAAGACTGCCGAACCTTTCAACGATAAATACACGAAAATCCCTCCCCTCGTTGCACCACATATCATCACGGCGAATTTCTCACTTTACCCCGTATTTTTTCAAATTGCTCCTCGTTTTTCGCAATATTAGAAGAGAGTCGGTCGCTTAGGCGTGGATATTGTTCAATTACCTCCCCTACCAATTCAGCCAAAGATGGAGCGATAAGCATAATGGAGGAAGAGAGAGGCTTCCTTCTTATTCTTTATGTAATGCGCCATCTATACGGAAACATCTATTTCTAGTTGCTTCTATCTTAGAAAAGCAATGAAAGTAAGCTTTTTCTTAGGACGAACGCGTATTTAGCTATGAAGCCGGGTGTGAAACCATCAGACTGCAGTTGTTGCATCTATCGTAATGGTTTGCTATCGAGGTAGTCAGTTTCAAAACGTCTTTATTCATCGAGTAAACCATGGTAAACTGTTTCAAATTATTCTTTAATTTTGTGTGATAAATGAGAAGTTAATAAAGGGAAAAGTCTGCGTTTGGTTAAACGAGTGGAGAAAAAACCTTACTGAACGCTTAAAAAGACACGAATCCATCAGAAAAGTCAAAGGTAATTTTAAATTTATTCGATATCAGTTAATCCTATTCAATATTCTCTGTTTACAGTTTGAATGCATTTGAGCCTTATATTCCTTTTAGATAGCATGAGAAGATTTAAGAGGCATTAGAAGAATATAATGAATGCTTAGCCTGTATAGTATGAAAATACAGCAAATTATAGTGTTGATAAAAGTTTCTGTTTTATCCTGAAGTACGAGAGCCCAAATTGAAAGTGTAAACTTAACATCACTTGTGAAAACTGGTAAAATTGAGATCGTAGAATAGTTGTTACAGTCATTTGCTGATTAGCAAAACGATGCTTGAGTACATTGCTTTGTAAAATTTTACCTTTCTTTGAATACGCCATTCATTAAAAGATAGATTGATTTTTGTAGATAATAGCTATCACTTAGACTTTTAGAATCTACATTATCCTTCAGCTACAAATTTGCCCCTGCATAAAATGTAAATTAACCCTTAAAATATTATAGTAATTAATTACTACGCCCTAATTCCTGTGTATACGTTTATAGTTTATCATCCTTTGGCCGACGTACTAGTAATGAAGCGACATAATGAAGCCAAAGAAAAAACTTAGCATTCTCCACACGATTTAAAAATCGTTCAACAATTACAAAGTTTTTCTTCGCCTTTTCTATCCATATACGATTTCCATAGGTGACGATAACCGAAATTTTTAAGGAATTCATGGCAAATTCTGTGGTAAACTGATAACCCTAACAAAAACCATAAGCAAAGCGTTTAAGCGAAAAGGAAAGTTTAATATAAATTATTCAGTTCAAACGCAGGCCTTTTGATAAATTTTCATTATTTTTAATTGAAGTTATAAAAAACTTCCTCGAATGCGGAGAAAGAATGCGTGAAGATGAAAGCTTAAAATTAATGCGATACTCTAATTCAGGCGAAAAGTCAAGACTTTCTGATGTTGATTGAATCCGAGGTGAAACGTCGAAAGTATCGGAAATGAAATACTGGAAAGTTTGAAAGTTGTATTGGCTTAAAAGCGAAACAGGGTAAATCAATAGTCATAAATTTCACATGAGCGATGATTTTCCATATTAAGCGAGTGAATATCCGTAAAAGGGGAATTGGGTTAAGGGGGCGGAATGGAAGGTCAATTGTGTCTTCGTTTTCCACAAATGTGCGCAGCTGCCAAAACATCTGAAGAGGGCCTCCATTACTACGTTTCTAGGCCTATGTTTGAGAGGAGAAGTCAATTAACGCTATTAAAATGAAATGAAACGGAACGATATGATGACGAAACTTCGAACGCTTACGTCATGGTTGACGTTAACGCACATTAATCAACCGGTTTTTGTTAACTGCGAAACTTGTTGATTAGTTTATTTCAACATAAGAAATGAAGCTTTTGGGTAAGTAGAAACGCACACCTGAAGATGAACGTATGTTTGTTAAAAAGACAGCACAAAGAAATCATAGTTATGGAGATATTGATGCATAAGGAACCAAAATATAAGTGTTCGAATCGATCACTGCATCGTCTTAGTTTTTTATCTTTGACTCTGCCTTTCGGCAAGGATATTTATTTCATGTGGATTTCGCAGCATATTACTCTATTTAATGTACCCACACTTTATATTTTTTCCTATGCTTTCTGTTATGCTTACGATGATCATTTCAGAATATATTTAAACTTTCGTTAAAAGAATTTTTATCATCTATCATTCTAGAAAAAGGAATAAATATGAAATGTTTAAATGACAGTTTTCCCTAGTACTATATACGATATTACGCGGAAGTAATCTATTACATGATTATTGAGTATAAATTAGAGGAATATGTAAATAATTGTACATAAATTTTAATTTAAGTGTAGATTTTATGAAACATAGGAAGTTGCTTGAAATTTATGGTATATAATAAGGCCACAAAATTTAGTATAAACAGTATTTTGATACAATTTAGGAGATATTTATTGAATATACTGCTCATTGAGCAATTATCCTAAAGAATTAACTTATAGAAGACCATTCTAAGTTCCCTCTCTTAATCGATTTTAAAGAATTTTTTATGTTTGGATTGAGACTTTCGAGCTAGGCGAAAATTAATTTTAAAACGGCTTCTCCTATTCTTCTTTCTGTCGGAGGAGACTCCAACACCTCAGATAAATACACCCATATATCTTAATTTAACAGCCAATTAATTTAATTGTCAATCGCTAGAAACAGGTCCGAAAGCAAACAACCTATAAGTATAAGTAACGACCGACATCTACTGTTTGTCTTCAACGTTTTCACTCAAAAATTGTTTGATACGCAGACTGGTAAGGCTATTGCTCTTGAAAACCTCTATCAAAGGGATATTCAACAATTATCCATAAAACGACTATCCAGAGTTCGAAATTTGACTTATGCTTCATAATGGAATACGCAAAAAAATATGTACTGGCTCTTAAAACAATCTAATCAAAATATATGACTTAGTATTTGCCAAAAATATACTTAAATCATTATGTATGATTACTTACCTTCTTTCCCCATTTAGGTAAATATTCTCTATCGTATTCTAATAATGTTTTGCAAACCTTTTGCGATGCACCTGTTACTTTATTCATGGAAATTTTGTTCCAAACATAAATTAACCACTAAGATGTCAAACCAAAGACAAAATTCAACACTGAATTTAAGCTATTGTACGCATAACGCAAAGTATTTAGAATTTTATCGAAAATATCTATGAAACAGTAAATAGAAAACAAGTCTAATCTGAGCTGTTGGTAATTATCCTCTCGAAAGAAAATCAATTTGAATTTATCGATCCTCATACAAATTTTAAGTATACAAGTGAAACTTAACAGATTTTTATGAATCATAGAGTATAGACTTTTCTCTTACTTCCTTTAGGCTAAATAATTTCCGCTAGTAATTATATCCTCGTAAATTATTCCTTTTTACCTACGTAATAAACTCGTACTTTTATACTTTGTGATCAATTGACGCAACTAAGCGTTTATATTCGCACATATCTTCCAAACTAACAAATTAACGTTTTTAATTTACGTACTAAGGAATACGTTCCATAAATAGGTATAGATTTAAAAATATCTTTCTTCATTCCAAGTTGTGTAATACATTATTTTATAAATTATAGACGCTTAGCTGAGAGGCAAAGTAATTCATTTATTATTTTAACGTTTACAAAACTTCTTTCAAGAGGGTAAAAGTTTTTCGAACTGATCTTGTCTGTGACAACTCAAACACATTAAGAGAAGAGGAATTGAGTATAGAAATGTAAATAATGAATATCCTATGATTTATTCAAATTCCAAAATTCAACCATAAATAAATAAGTAATTTGAACTGAGGATTTGGATACGAATTGAAATTAAAGAAATATATTAAAATTATATTTTAAAATAAATGCTGAAACTCCGAAATTCACGCCCTAGAATTAAAGTGAATACAGCTGTCAGAAACAGAATTAAAGATTGTGGAATGATAAATCTTAGAAATAAGTAGTAATCAATTAGATAGTAAATCAATAAATATATAAATTTATAATGCTCCGTCCACACATATTTTGATATTCGACTCTTCACCTAGTCACATATCCCTGTGTTGTATTTTCTATGGATAACATTTATTATATGAATTACTATGTACATTAATAAATAAAATTAAAGTTTGACTACGTCTTTTTTTTCGCTATGGAAGAGGGTCTAAAACTAGATTCTGCACCCATTCAGAAGTAACTTTCTCGTCCACTTGTAGTCCTCTCGGAAAGGCCTGATTAATTGCAGTCGGTCTGAAGCACCACTCCCTCCTCTGTCGCCCTCTCATTAATTGAGGGTCTGCAGCCTCCACGATCGCCATCTCACCACTCCCACTTCGCTTTTCGTGTTTATTTTATTTTAATTATATTGATTCCTACCAAACCCGACCTCTCCTTCCACTGCCCGCCTTCGTCTCCTCCGTTAATTTGGACACCTTCGCCCGATCCTTCGCCGCCTTTTCCTATTATGGAAACTCTTTCTCCTTCCTCTTTCACCTTTGCGGACACATCGGCGCTGCGAATACACTGCGGACATTGGACGATAAACTTGGAATCTCTAACACCCACATCATTACTGATGTATGTTACCTCCTTATAAAGTTTGTGGCCCTCATGTGCCACATTGCTTTTGAGACGAGATCTGAGTATGGATGGTGCCGACCTGTGATTAACAGATCCCGGGTTTTACTCAATCTCGGGATACCACTCACAGTATCCCATTCCGGCATCCTAGGAAATTCCCGAGATTCAGTTTTTACATAAGGAACCAAAACATGTATCCAAAACCACATATATAGTTATTGCCATTTTTTTCGATGCAACATCAAGAATTGAATTAATTACCTTAATTGAAGGAATAGTAACAGAATTTCACCAGAAATATTTAGGAAGTTGAGCTCATTTCACGGCTATATTCGTGGAGTACACAAAGATAGATTTTTTGGTAGAACGAATATCTTTTAGCAATCATTATAAATAATGATTAAATAGTAATAGTAAAATAATAGTAAAATAAGTAATCATATAGTAAGTTTATAAAAAAGTCAGTGATCCTAGACCAAGGTTTTTCCTGGGAAATTAAGTGAACTCTCGGGAATTTCCGAGTTCTCATTTTCTGGGCGTCGCACGTGAGAACCTGAAGTATAGTCATAGAATGAACGTCCGCCTCTAAATATAAGAAAATGCAAAACACGAAAGGCTATGACTTAATTATGTAAATATAATTTCTATGGGTCGTGAATTTAAAGGCTTTATATTTTATTAATGTTTAATAAAATCATTAAAATTTTTATTTTCTATTTAAAGGAATCGCGACTTTTCCGATAATTTGAAAAATATAGTCTTTCTTTTTGGAGATCAGCAAGCTGGATTTCGAAACAACCAAAATGTTATTAATGTGACGATAAGAGGTTGTAGAGGCAACAATATAAAACCCACGAATGCATTAGATGTACAAATTATGCAACGGTAAAATAAGGATTTCACAAGGCGTGATAGATGTTTATGGCAGGTAAATTAATAAACTTTCTAATCTCATAACTCAATGACTAATGATTTCACGCGAAGTCATGTGTGATCATGTTTATTTAATTTTTCGTTTATTGCAATCAATACTACACCGACCGCTGAAGATAGACCAAAGCCAACACGTGCCCATCTCAATATACCATTTGTCGATTTATTTTTTTACCCTTCCTCATACATCACCCATCTCATTCCAATCATAAATGCCCCGCAAATCTCTCGACACAAATTCTGATTCCTATCTCCAATAGGAACCCGAAGAAATTCCAATTTATCAAAGGCTGAAAAGTTGGCAATCCAAGTCACAACAGATCTCGGATCCGAACCGCTGGACCAAAATACAGCGATTAGAAATTCGACAGGTGAGCGGTGTCAACATGCACGACATCTATCGTAGATCTCACTTCTTGATCGACAGCATTCGATCGACGATTTTATCCTCAGACTTTTTTCGGTTTTTCATTTTCCTTCTCCGTTCCTTTCCATCTTGGCTCTCTTTCATCATCTCTTTTCCTCTCTCCCCATTCCACCGTTCGTCCCGAAGGCCTCCGGATTACGCCGATAACATCTGTGAAAAAACACAATGTGTATACGGGACAAAAGGGAATTAATCGAAGGGAGAAATCGAGACCGCCTTTTTTTGAACATTCTTCCTCCAGCTTAAGAGAGGAAGAGGGCGTAATGAAGGGACCGAAGCGATCTTCTTTTTTCCGAATTTTAAGCAGCGATTGCGGA
Organism: Pachydiplax longipennis; assembly: GCA_036926295.1. NCBI lineage: Eukaryota > Metazoa > Arthropoda > Insecta > Odonata > Libellulidae > Pachydiplax > Pachydiplax longipennis. The sequence continues at coordinate 74,920,569 of JAVFKF010000012.1, forward strand.
AGGCGGGCCACGTAATTGCAGAGGTTAATTGCTCCGTAAATGGGATGTTTATGCGTCGATATCATTCTTTGATTCCTTACATTAAAACATGTTTGCTGGAGTGAGAGTAGTCGAAGAGTGCCAGATGGTACATTGCAGTAAAGACGATTTCGAAGTTTGAAAACTCTCTGATAGCCGTACGTCGGACTAGCATCGATGCCACGGCGTGAGAGCATTGCGAAAATCAGATATTGCAGATTTTCTAGGATTCACCCAATGCGCATTTCGATAGATCCTCATCTCCTTTGAATCCCTGAGGATGATTATTATCTATTTATCTTACGATGTGAAATAATTAAACACTTTGGATACACTATGCTTCTTCATTCAGAACTTCTGTAGTTTAAGAAACTATCGGTTAGATATATTTTGTGCTCTGTATCGTTTTAACAGAAAAAGGCTTAAAAGTCCTCTTGCTGATAGAAGTACTTGAGCATCAATTCTTATGCGTGATTGTATTCCCGCTTGTGATTCATATCCTTTTGAAATAACGATAAAGTTCCACGAAACGTAACTTCATCTTCTCAGTGTCATAAACTGAGGAATTACATTCGAGCTAAACATAGTAGCGAAATGAAATGCTTTAAAGGCATATTTTCCGGAACGTTTATTATAAATCTTCCGTATGAAGCTCTGCTAAATATTTTAGTTGTTCATTACGCATAATACGCTCCTAAAACATCCTCGTTAATTTCTGCATACCATACGACGCATATTCAAAATTATCTTGGAAATATATAGCCTGTAAGACCGTAGAGCGATTCCGACATGATCTTACAAAGAGTGCTAAAATGCCATTACATACCAGCGGAATCGTGAACACTCCATAAACAAAGGAAGAAAATGATTGCTTAGCAACTCTCTCGCTTAATCGCTCCATTTTGTGCGGTGCTTAAATGGCGCAATGAAAACAAGAGAGCACTGGAAAGCCATCAAGAGCACAGTTTTCAACACATACCTGAGCGAACATTCCGAAAGCGTCATTTTAGTCTCTGAGCGAATAAGATTCCTCTCTATAAATCGGATTCCAACCGCCAAAGCGCCTATTACAGCTCCGAACGTAAAATGAGGGGAATTTTTTCCGTCAATAAAGTCGCTCGAAAAATTTCTTCCGTTACAAAAAACGTCAGCGGGTAACAAGCAGAAGAACAACCATTAATGTCTAATTCTTATTTTAGATCCCTTAGCATATGAATGCGTGGGACTCAAAGGAGAGATTAAAGAACAGGTGGACAATGGAGGTATTTTTAAGCTCAGAGACGTTTGGTAAGGTATTTTCTCCTCCTCATCGATTCGAATCGAAGTGATCCGGAATTTGAGGATATAGGAATGCGAGTTGGTCAGGATATCCATAAAATTGAAACCTCTTTAGAGTTGGATGATAATCACTGGGTTACATTCAACTTTCAATAAAATTCCAAAATATCGTCTGTTGTGGTCTTTTATGAATGATTAAATAACTATAGAATCTACAAAACATCAAGGTATTTGGGATGCCAATTCTAATGTAATGCCAACAAATCTTTGAAATCTGCTATTTATTTTGAACGAAGCTTCACTCTTGACTAATGAAGGCTGAGCTTTATCGAAAAATCTATATAAAATAAGACCTAAATCATTTGTTCGTTTATCTAAAGTTTTACTACTGTATGCATCGTTAGAAACTGGAATTTATCCTAAATTTAACATTTTGATGTGGTATATATTATCCGAAAATGATATGCGTGTGAATTCGAGAGGATCAGTAAAATATTAATAAAACAAAATTTAGGTTAATGAATTCCATTTGGTTTCACAATTAAAGTTATTACTAACAAAATTAATTTGATCCCATAGACCTTTAATTAAAAATAGAAAACATTTGCCTTACAATTATTTTAGTTAGTGAGTCAAAACCAAGACGCACTAAAACCCGTTAAAAATGATATAAAACAAGTAATTCGGTGATTAAGGTTGATTAACACTGCATAGTATCTATTTAGAACTTTAATTTTGCAGGAGATTAGAATTACTTATAAAAATATTATAGATAAAACTAAAAACCTTATAATACATATTAATTTTCCTATGCATGATTTTGTAGATGCACTAGGTAAGTATAAAGAAGTTAAGTAAGAAAGCAAGAAGATAATATCTTACACCAACGAATTCCGGTATATAATGATGTACTTTTATTTGAAGCCTTGCCAAAGTTTCTTTCTATTCCTTTTAATGTGCAAACTAAAATTAAATGAAGTATACTTTATCCTTTCCTGCTCCATATAGTCTAAATTCAGAGAAGCCATACGCATTTTTAGAATAGCGTACCGAATCTGAAAGCTTAATCTCATTTTATCAGCATATAACTAAGATATTAAAGTTTAGATACTAAAAGGAAATTATTAGTTTCTCTCATAGGGAAATTAAGTAAAAAATACCCTGTAAAGTTTCTCTTCGGACTATTAAGCTGAAGTATGAAATGGTTGAAATTGAGGGCTTCGCTAATTGATCTTTTTACCTCTTGACTCGCTTTCATTTCCTTTCCCATTCCTCCACACCCATATTCGCTGCTATGTATTACATCAAATCTCTCATGGACGAGTCCATATAAGGAAAAATACGACATAAGGAGTGACTCTACCCCTCACCTATTCGTTGCCGCAGGCCTCTTGATGATGAAATTCACAGTTAAAGTAACTTCAATCCAAAAAAGATGCACATAAAGTCCTCAGAGATGTACGTATTTATAGTTTATATGTTCACTCTAACATCTTTCACTCTTTATTCTTCCACATCACATGCTAGGCTGACATCACATCCCTTCATTTCTGAAACATCAATTGGGAGGAATATATTTTGTAATTCTCAGTGAAGGAAATAAGAATATATACATTTCAATAATTTTACTCTTTCGAGATTTTTTTCGATACATCTCCTATTCTCTTTTACGTTTTCAGATTTAATGGCAGGATGGAACTTTCGAGAGTGATTCTTATTACGATACAAATTATTTTGGATTCAGTCTTCAGCTTATAATATTGTTTTTAATTTCGGTTTCACTCTCTTTCACATAGTTTTATTTCCTTACCGGATTATCTCTAAGATATTTCACGGCTAGAATGAAACATCGAAAACATCATTTACCGTTTGTAAAAGCAGTTAAGGAAAATATATTATATATATTACAAAATCGCAATCAATTTTATTGATAAGCGACTGATAAATTATCCTTGATAAAATATTTTTAAATTCTACCAATTTTTTTTAATCAATACAACCAAAATATGCTCATTATGGCCAATTACCCCTTTTTGGTAAAAAAATCTGCATTATGAATGAGAGTATTTCACTTTAATCTGAGTGATTAAACTATTTCCGTGCTTATTAATCTCTCAACTTTTTTATCTTCGAAACTAAATTGGAATGTATATTAGAGTTCTATATAGAAACATCTTCATACAATGCTTACTTAGTCGAGCAATCCTCAATCCAACTAATCCAGTTGATTAGACTACCAAAGAATCCGTCGAAAAGTATTTGTGAGATCTTTTATAGAAGCACGTTGACAATGTTAGGACAGACGTAATCTCCAAATGCAATCGTGATATAATTATGAAACAATCGTTGAATTGCTGAATCGGAATCGACGAATGATCAGAGGTAAATATAGAAATCGATTAATTGCATGTATCGACATCTGAAAACGGTACAAACCTATGACTGCACGTGAAAAGGAACGCGAAGGTTAAAAATGTTTCCTCTGAGGACATAAAGTAGTTGGACGTGTTCTTACCTAAGAGTTTTATTGGGAATCGATTTCTTACTTCTCTTATGACGATTTATCTACAGTTTCGTCCGCGAGTTCCCTCAATTCCACCCTCAGGGCAATGCAATGGATTCGAGAAAAGGGAATGTCATGCAGAGATCGTAAGGAATATAGCATTGCGAGAGAGGAGATGAGAAATGCATGGCATTATAATTATTATAAATGTAGAATTCCTCATTGGATATAAGTAAGGTGGTGGATTTGTTTGAACGCTTAAAAAAGTAAAAGATTAATGATGTATTGATACGATCCGTATGATACAATACCTTACAATGCCTTGTTAATTACCGCCCAACTAATTTGTCCAACCTTCATTGGTTATATTTATTTAATATTTATTACCCAATTTGATGTCCTTTAGTTTCATTTTTCAGAAAGGCATTCTTGACTTTGCATATTATGAAGTATATGAAGATATTACATTATTCATTTCGTTTTCGAAAAGAATTAAATCAGAATTGAAATTTAAACACTTCTTTAGGAATAGTGAAAGAGCTGCATAAACTAAGCGCCTGTGGTCATTTTCTTGCCACCAAAAGATGAAAATATTAGAGGGAACAATAGTCACGAACTAAGTCCTTTTCTGAGTGAATTCATTCAAATAAAATTCATTGATCGCTTCATATTTCATCGAAAAACATGAATCACCAGCTTCTAGGGCCTTCTGAGAGTTTCCGACAAACAAAGTGATAAAGTATCAAAGAAAACCTCACATTTAAATTAAAAGGTTTTAAAATTGGTTAAAAAATACCGAGGATATCCCATTTCAAGCTTTCTGAAACTTTCTGAATCCACATTTAAACGGGAAACATATCTGAGGAATCTTTACGAGAGACGCAGCTGGTGCGTGGGAGGAGAGCGCCACGCATTAAAACCCTGGCACGCTTTGGCACGGGCGGTCCTTTTAACGCCTCCCTGGGGATTCGTCACATTGGAATGGAGACATCCACACGAAACAAAGAGTGCCGTGAGACAAAACAAGAGAAAAATGTCGTGGGTGGATGAAATGGGTAAAGGAAGAGAAAGGGAAACTGTGAAACGAAAGAGTGAAGGAATGGAGAGGAGGAATGAAAATGAGTGGAATAATCGAAGTTCTGAATCGAAATATTTCTTCAATATCGAGATGGTTGAACTCCTGCTATAAAAGAACGCTTAAGTAACGAGAGCTATGTAAAATTAAACGTAACGTGCGCATGTTTCATATTCTGACACATACTTACATATACTAGGTAATAATATTTTCCCGTAAGTTTCCTTTGGATATAAACGGATCTCGAATGAAAAAAGGAAAGATGCTTTGTAATATAAATGGATGAGAAATTATATGCAAAGCGTAAGGAAAAAACCATTATCTATATTATTACAAGTAAAGTGAAGCAATCTTCTATTAATTTCATTTTTCTCTCCAAAATAGAAATTTAAAGCCTTCGCGAATGATTTGTCGTAAAATGTATATATAATGTAGAGCTTAAAAAAATTGCTATGATGTTGAGCATCAATAATTACGGATGCTTAGCCAATGTTTAATAATATTATGAGATTCCTCGAATAGAAGGAGCAAATCAAAGTAAAAATTATTTGATATTCTGAGCACGGCAAAATAACTACGGTAAATTGGTAGCCGGAAATTACTTTTTTCATTTAATCACAGAAGCATAGGATAGAATTGTATGCTGTAAAATTGAAGCAAAGGAAAATCTCTTTAGTCTATTAAGTGATATTTTCTATGGTTCTTAGATCTTCAAAGGCAAAATGAATACTTAAACTGGTACTCTATTAGGCTAGAATTAACGATAGTTCTGACTGGTAGGGTTTTTAAGGGATTGAGAATGATTTTTTTCGTTAATATTATCTAGTACCTAAACCTTATTTTCAGCACTTCCTAGATATTTTAGTTGCACGTTGCGGAGAATTTTTAATTCAGTATCTCGTGATATATGGTCCCATTAGTCTAAATACTACAGCAAAGAGTATTCGTAAAGAATCGTAGTAAAGGTGTTGCTAAAAGTTACTTTACAGTCTATTCGCATGTGGGCTTCCATCAGGAACTGAACCCAAGACCGCTTTGACCAAAGTCGAACGCGCTACCCACATGGTCATCCGGGGACACCTCATTAACCATTCATTCAGTAGCATGAGAGTAATTTTTGATAAAATAATACAAAAGTACTATATAGTTCAGATAAAAGGTATACTGATAATTTAAACATGAATATAAACTCTTCTATTATGGGTTGCGGAAACATTTTACCGAACCAAGTAAATATAAATTACCCAGATTTGCGAGTAACTTTGCTGTACTCCATGACTGGAAAAATAAATAAATCAGGAAAATATATCCCGTTTAATAATTTTGCAAAATATTACACAATAAGAACACACCTCGCGAGTAGTTTCAATGCATCAGTATCATCTTCAAACTTATATAGGTATAGTTAGAGGTATTTCTCTTACAGTGAAGTATTTTGCAAAGTTATCAAACGCATTATAGTTTCTTCCTGAATAATTTTCAAAAATAAATAAAAACTCACGGTCGTTCAAGCAATTAATGGATTCACACGGTTTAATATGATTCGTTAGCGTATATTTAGATGTACTGCATAGTTTTTGGAGATATAACAAACGATTGTGTCGATAGAAACACTAGCAATTATAATGAAAATATTTAAAGACAAAACCGAAGGAAAAAGCAGAAGAGAGTAAAGACAAAAATATCCGAAGCGTTACCTTATTATGAAGGAAAGAAAAACTTGTGTGTCAAGTAAAACCAAACGAGCTTCTTGATGGCGGTGTGGGAGGGAGACAAGAAAGAGGCGCGTGCGTGGAGAATCGTGGAGAAGAAGAGAATTCCGCCGCCGCTAAGTGGCACGAGTATCTTTTTCTTTTGTCATCTGCCTCTCTAAGCTCACTTCCTCCCTCACTCTTGCTTTTTATTCGCTTTTAAAACCGTCCCGTGACTATTTCCGTGCCTTCTTCCGAAAACCCTTCCGTTTCCACCACTTTTTATTCACTCCCTCTTCTGACAAGTTGTTCACCCCATTCGACTGTTGAGTCTATCTTCCGCTCCGCAGAGCGCCATCTCGACGGCGACGCCGACATCTCCTCACCGCAGCCGATCACTCATTTGTTTTATTTTTCGATTCCTCGATGCGACGCTCGGGCGCCCGGACTTTTCGTCTACGGATATTCTCGCGCAGTTTTCATCGGAGGGAAAGGTGATAATACATCAACGTTAAATGCAATTATGAGTCGAGATGCAAGAGATTTCTAGCTTTAGACCAGCGTTTTTCGAATGCGAGGAGGTGGCCTCATTCGGCAGCTAGAACATTTTCAGGCACAAACATTATCATTAGTTTTATTTCAATTTTTCCCATTGCTATCACAGTTACTGTCGCAGAAGAGCATTTACGGTATTATCATTACGTATTTCGTAGGTTTTACGGTACTGAAGTTAAACACAAATGCGTAGGGTAGGAATTGTATCTTACTGTTCGAAGCAGGTATCTCAGAGTACATGATACAGATGCGGCTAAGGCTAAATCCACTACCGAGCAACAAAAGAATCACATCAGTAGTTACTAATGCATACATTCCGATCAAAATAGTGTATTATCTCCTGAGAAAATCGTCAAATTCGAGACAATGGCTTCAGAGTTAAAAATTTTATAAGTTTTAAATTTTGAAAAAGGAGAAATGTATTTTCTCGAACTGCAAGTTTTCCAGCTCAAAAAATTAAAAAATAAATAAGATATCCGATTTGTTAAATTGATTAATACTTATAACATTGCTCTACGCATTACGTCTATGGCCTTCAAATCCGCCTGTATTTTAATAAGACCACAAACGGGACTGGATGGAATATTTTCTGACAAATTATCATCGTAGTTAACGTCCTGGAGCAGTATTTAGGCATCGGAGTGCTTCGTAGACGCCCAAGGCACAAGACAAAAGAATCTCGAAGGCAAGTGTTTATTCCGAAGTAATAAAAAGCTCCACAATCGGAAGCAGAAAGCTCTTTTGTCTGAAAGGTCAAGGTGAAAGGGCCGCAATATTCATGAGGCAGAATGGAGAAAGGTTTCGCTGATCTCTGGTTTCCGTGTCACTTTTTGGACCACATCCAAAATCTTAAAAGTTTCGGGGTTCAATTCTTTCACGCTCTCTAACAGGTCGTGAGTCCGGGGAAAACGAGAAGTTTTCAATGCAATGGATAAACAGAGAGCCCACCCTTCCGTCCGACCTATACTGAATGTAAACGAACGCAGAACAAATGTGCGTATCTAAATTCAGCGTATGACCTCTCTGATCCGTTACTTCAAAATGGAACGAACATTAAAAACTAGGGATTTTCCTGAATTAGGCAGAGCCTGCAATTATGCTTGTCAAAATTTTTCGCATCTTCGCCTATTTTTACACTATGAAATATTCATCTAGTTCTAGGAATAACCCCGCTAACCTTCATATGGCATGGGGCTGCAGGCACACGCCTATTTTCCTTTCCGTTACTGCTAAATATCGCTCTCCCAGGAAGACATAATTGAATCAATCAGCTATAGCATTTATTCCTGAGATTTTATTTACGTTGTGTAATTGGCCTATGTGTGAGAGAGAACTTTTTATGCTTTCCGAAAATATCCATTTCCTTTAATGATGTCTTCCAGATGAGGTGGTCCAATGAGGACTCACGTGCAAAATGACCTTAGCTGTCGAAGCAATTTTAAATTAAGGCTAATACTAGTTTTCTGCGTTTACCGTATATGAAATATTGATAATATAATCACTTGCGAGGGATTAACGTATACTCTCTTTAGGATACTGCTGAAATATACTTTTCGATTCTCTTAATATCGCTTTAAGGCTAGCATTAGTTTTATTCACCGAGGATCCTATGAATTAAGAGTAAATAAATACAGTTTCACCGCACTATCCTAGATTAAGTAGTAGTAGGCTATTAAAGAAACGAGTCTCTTGTGAATTTATGGATGCATGAAATATGAGATATGTTGCTTTTGGGCAGATATATTGCAAATGATACAGTGATATGCTGTCTATCAAAGATCACTCAAAGTATTTTAGCCACAAACTTATTCTATTGTTTAAATATTCATTATATAATTTTCATAAACACTTCACTATTTTCTAATGTTACCTTAGCAGTATATGAAAAATAAAATGAAAAAAGAATCGTTTTTTATCATAAAAACATCAAATAAAGGGGAAATTTAACATTTGATCCGGCCGTCATTTTAGAACTAATGTTTCAGTACCCGACAATGAACCATGTAGTTGTTCACCATAACTTAGAAGTGAATGATTAATACTGCAATGAACTCTAATTCCGGTATTGCTGTAATCTGAAGATGATGGAACTGCTATTTGAAAAACGCATAAATTTCTCCCGTTGTAAAAGAATGAGCATAAAATTTTTGGAAGAGATAAAGTTGCAAAATATCCAACTAAACTATTTTAATGAACGATAATCATTTTCCCTCAATGAAAATGAACCATAATAACGCGGGAAAATAGCCCGTTTCACAACAAGCGATTATTTTAGTGAATGGAGAAATCTAGAAATTGGGCGTGAATGCATCCACGCCCATAAATACAGGCTCAAATATTTGTGTTAAGAGAGCTCATATATTTATGTCCAACAGCTCTCTGACAAACTATAAATAAATGGATAAATAGGTTCGCCTTCAGATATTCAGGAAGAGGGAGAAATTTATGCGACTTAATTCCCTCTCAAATTCCACATCGCCACTTTTATAAGCAATTTATACGAACGGCCTCCGCTTCGAGCGAAACGAGGTATTTTCAATATGGCGTGTGGAAATCACTATCATCTTCACGAGGGCCAATCAATCACCCTAATACCCAGCGTCGACTCCGTCTTCAAACTGAATGCTAAGGAGATGACGCGATAAGAAAAACAACCAAAATGTGTGAAAATTCTGAGTAATAAGAACAACAAAGGACTTTAGGAAAATACCAGATATTTTGGCTAAGAAACTTTAATTGAATGACAAGCTAGGGAAAACGAACATCGATAACTTCGATTGCCTAATTCTAATTGTGTGAATATGAAAAATAAACGCGAATATTTTTAAATGTGAGGCGGAAAAGGATGTTTCGAAAAGGCAGTGTAAGATGAGAAAATTCACGTGGTCACGTACTTTTACATAAAAGTAGATTCATCACATCTCGAAGACATAAAATCATTGCTTCAACACTTTCTTTTGACAGTTACAATTTTGTTGTAATACAATATCACAATTTCATTTAATTTGACTTTTTAAGTCACTTTTCTGAATTTGAATATTCTGATGTTTACTTTAAGAGAGTTTCATCCAAATCGGGACAGGTATGAGCATTGATCGGGACCATACCTCTAAACCGGGACAATCCCGGTCAAAAACGGACTTATGTTAACTCTAATCATAAATACTACTAAAGATTCTTTTCACAAATATTAACTTATTCCTGAGAGGGTAAACATATTGTCCACGCGTTGTTTGATTTCAAGTAAAGAATGTTATTCCTTTTGAGAAATCAAGAAATATTCATCGTATTAGTTCTATAAATTTAGACAAATGCGTTTAAATATTACCTTTAACTCCGCATTAAGTTTAAGTATTCATCTAAAGTTATTGAATCATCTTCTTCCTTTCTTCCTCAGTTATAAGAACAATCAACACGGATCTGTCGGCTCCAATGAAGCAATAATGAATTTATAATAATTTTCTATTTTGAACTATAGGAGAATATATTTTACATTAAAATAATTAATGAGAAGAAATTTAAAGGTGAATTGTCAGATCGATCAAATCGAATGAATTAAAATTGGGATAGGGATTATGAGCTTAAAAAGTTAGCTCGGTGAACGTATAAAAAAAAACGTGGAAGTGAAAGAATCATGAAAGGAAACGACTCGAATCCAAATCTTCCGGGTTCTTCTTCAATCATTCTTCCATCATTATTCTTCATTTCATCTTCTTCAGGCGGATGCTCTAGCCGCTCAGAAACACAACCTTCCGCTAAGTAGATGATCTGAGTTCGAGTCCCTGCTTTTACTTTTTCCTTTGGTTTATTCCTTAGGATTTAAAGTCATTTTGTTAAAGTGACGTAGATTAATTTCCCTGTGATTAATTCATAATGAGACGGCTTTCTTTTCCACATCTTTTCCTTTCGGCCTAAAATTATTTCACTCGAGAAAAATATCAAATTATAATTATTTTCGCAGACATGAAGCTGGTGTTAAATAACTAAAATCAGATTGTACTCAGAGCCGCAGACATTTTGAAAAAAGCTCACAAATCTTTTTTTGAGATAACAGCAATAGCTAGTTAGCTGTGGGAAAAACGTTTACCTCGGTAAGAATTTAGCAAACATATTTCTCACTAGAAACGACTGGAACGCGGAATAAATTCTGACTGACGCTATTAATGCGATGGAAGGATGTGTTTATCAGGCTGTAACATCTTAAAAAGTCATAGCTCGGACCATCAGATAACCCGTTTGAATGTACGATTTATTTTTCATCAAGAAAACAAGGGAGGAAAGGATGTTCAGGTAGGTGAGAGGAACAGAGGTGCCCCTCCTCATTTGTGAAAAGAGTGATCATAATCGGCCTGAGATTAAGGACAAGTCTATCTGGACCAAGAAGGGCGCCGTTTAAAATAACAAGACCGTGATATTGGGCCGTTTATACGAGAATAATGGAAGGGAAAGGTCTAAGAAGATCCCAGCACCCAATAATTACGCGTTGGAGCAGAATTCCATTCCATATCTGGAGCTGAGTTTTCCTCGTATTAGACTCGCCAGCACAAAGAGAAGCCGCCTCAAGGGGCAGGGGCGTGTCGGTAGCCGCGGCCATTAATATTCAGGAAAAAAGAGTCAACTTTGGAGCGACGCAGAGAGCAAACAAGGGCATTAGGTGCGCATATTGGTATTCGCCTAAATCGAAAACTCACACATTCTCATTCCGAAAAAAATAAAAGGTTTGAAGGATAAGAATCTTTGGCTAATATTTGAGGATTGAGTTATTTATTGGAAGCCAGAAACAATTAAGATTCTTTAAGACTGGGCTTTTTAAGTGGAAGGCTTCAAAAGCGCCGCGCCTCTGATGAGAAGTGAGCGCCTTCGAACACTTCGCAGGAATTTCCTCTGCGCTGCCGAGAGAATTTTTATAAGACAATTACACGAGGATTCTCTATCCCAGATTCGAAACCCTCTCCACAAATTGTTGCCGTGAAAGAAATCGCGCCGTCTAGTTGTAAAGTCGAGAAATCGTAAAGATTCCTTAGCACGTAGACCGTTGGAATATGTTCATGCTACGTGTTAGATCTCCATCAGTGGGATAAACCTACAGAAGGAGAAACTTCTTTCAAAAATTTTCGTTGCAGATTTTCAAGCAACAGATCAAAGTTTACAAAAAATTTCAGTCAATACCATTCTTGATATATATCTCCCCTTTCCTAATCCAAAGTCTAAAACTTTGTGAATTGTTTTTTTTTTGTCACTTGATGCATTTTAGATTTATATCTTCTTATATTTACTTGATTTGTTCCTTAATTAGTCTGTAGTTTTGTAGATTTAAGCTTAATATAGTTAACTGTATTTTCTTATATGAATTGTAAAGGTTGGGTGGAAGAGAGGCCATACCGGCCTAACCCCGCCAAAAGTGTCTAATAATAATAATAATAATAATAATCCTCCTCTTTAAAAGATGTGACACCTAACCTTCCATCCATCTCAAAATTTCCGGTCATCTTGAAAGTTAACGCTAAAAATTGCTTGAAGAGTAAAAAGAGTAATTAAAATCTTTTTCTTACATGGTAAAAGCAAGAGCAGAGTCAGTCAAAATGCGATAAAATTGTCTGTAAAATGAATATGAAGATGAACAATGATACAGTGGATTGCAGAAGTTGTACTATTAAGGCACCATGGATAATAATGATACATAAATGTGAATGGAAGTAAGATATTTATGACAGCGTTAACCGAAAGTTTCTGAATACTCAGAAATCTTATCGAAGTTCAAATCTGAATTATGAAAATTTCTCTTGAAAATTAAGTGTGAATTCCTCTATGCAACTAATTAGAGAAAATTCAAATAGCTTTCTCCAATAAATGCCTGAGTAGAAATTAATCAGTAAGGTACCTCTCCCTTTAAAGACCTGCCAGGAAGCTTCGATAATAGATTTAAGGCTAGATTTGTAACTTGCAACAAAAACCATTCTCAAGGTAATAAACGTTTGCCATTAGAAAAATATTAATGTGACATTCTCATAAGTATTTTTATCAATTAAAAGTGTTGCATTTGTAAGTAACATTTCTGAATAATTTTTAAGTTACAGTAAGAAACCTCCATGCCTCTTAATTGTAAGCATGATCTAAATATCAAAGTTCACGTGTGAGAGAAAATTTGTTTTAATGTAAAAAGGATAGGAAATTTGGAGCAGAGAAAAGAAAAAATGCCGCCGCTAGTTATGCAGAAAAAATACGGCCAGAAACGATTGAAAATTCTTCAAATATCTACAGGTGTAATTGTTACCATGGTTTATTTTCCTGGAGTTATTTTAATAACAAAAAGTTTACTTGTTATTCATAAAATGAAGGAAAATTCTTTATGAAGGAGAGCAGTAACATTCCTTATGGAGTCCGAAGTAATAAAATCTACATATTTAGTTCAATTATCAGTTCAAATTAACTGTTATGTTTTCTCACATGTCCTAGCATGGTTTAGTATACTCTTCAGAGAATTTTGGCATGGAATACGCCGATGTTAATATGCATGAATATACAAATGTTTACTGTCATTATCAGATTTGAGATATTTGCATGGACCTGGATCTAGTTAGCGCCTCTTTTGTTGTGCAGTTTTATTCACCGCACTGTCTCTACACGGACAAATAGAAACCAGACAAATTCAGATTTTATTCCCCATTGTCTGCATGCCATGCGCAAGAAGAAATAGATTGTCCTAACTTTATAATATGAATTTCATGAATAATCGTATGAGCGTTCTTAGCTATTCCAAAAAATCCCTTTGTCAACGTCGGTACCACCAACAGTTTCCTCCAACTGGCGGCGGTTTCATTGTAACCAAGAGACGTTAAAATATCTTGAGAGGGAGGAGTCTGCAGCAATTTTGAATCGAGCAATGGAAGGAAGCAAAGAGAAGTGATAAAAGAAGAAGTAAAGCGGAGAGCGGTAAAAGGAATAAGAGATGAAATACAATAGGGAATGAGGGATGGAATGAATATGAGAAGGAAAAGAAACAAAATTTTGGAGGGAATTTAGAATGAGGATTTGAGATAAAGAAGAAAAGCGAGGTTAGAGAAAGTAGGTAAGAATCAGGAGTAGAAACGAAGTTGAGAGACATACTGGTAAACTATTTCAAGAAATTATGCTGGCTGATAGCAAAGAAATACAGTGCAGAAGAGCATTTACCCAGCTACCCAATGGAGTCTATAGTAAGAAAAAAAAACAATTCGAAATAAAGATAATTGAACTAAGAATTGTAAGGATCAGGAATAACTTTACATGTACGTATAGGCGTGCATCTAAAACCCAAGGACAAATACTGATCATAAAGCTTTCATTGTGAAATTACAGGTAATACACGATATTTTGTGGAAATCCATCGTGTTAAATGAAGAGAAGACGTCGTTTTCCCAATGTATACACACGACAGGCTATCGGCCAAGTAGGCAATGCGTCCAACTTAGATGAAAGCAGTCCCGGGTTCTATTCTCGATCGGGACAAATGTGCGAAATGACTTGAACTGTCGAAGCACCTTTAAAAATAGTACTAATATCAAACACACGGCTAAATTCAACAAGCTTACATTGCTTGCTAGAATTATTACAAAGCATTCATCAAACGGAGTAGATTTAACTTTGTATAAGAATTTAGTGGTTCCAACATCTGCCCTGAATGTGGAAGACCTGTATTTGAATACCTGTCATGTCTATATTTTGCACTTCTTTTTAATTTTTGGGGAACATGAAAATTTAAATGCAAGAAAGAGGGATATAGAAAGGCTTGTAAAACGTTCCCTCAAACGTGGTACACAAAAATAGCATCTATATGAGATGATACTAAGAATGGTAGGAAAACGCTCAGTAAAGATCATAACCCTTATCCTCCCCTTAATATCTTCCTCCAACCATTATATATCTCTCAAATCTACACTGCTGAAACTACATGGTTGTAAACTCTCTTCTACAACTTTTTCTCCATACATATAAATACACACATCTAGGTAAAATGTTTGTATTCACATCTCCGCGGAAGCGAAACCGGTCGTCGCAAGAAACTTTTTGTAGAAAATTACTGTTTATAATTTGATTCAATGGCTTTCAACCAAGTCACATATTCGCAGATTGATTTCAAAATAATACTTTCAGTTTACAACAGCACTTCTAAACCTGTAACTGATCGTATCTAAAAACTTAAACAAATGACCTCGAATCATAGTGTCTCTAGATACATAAAATTCAATTAATAAAACGTTTTATCGATACTTTTACTTCTTATAATTAATGAACTTCATTATATTAGATTAATATATTTCTATTAAATACATAATATACACAAAAACAAACATACAACATAATAACAGCTATTTTTATAGACAATTTCTGTTACGCTGGAAACTCAAACTAACTCCAACATGAATTTATTTTATAAATATTAAATTAAATCATTTTGCTTTACGCCACTTTTTGTGAAAGAATCGACTAGATCAGGCCAAATTTAGTTTAGAATTAGTATGCCCGTATTATCTAGTATGGTTACGTCGGGTCGAAATGTCTGTTTCAGAGCAGCAAAGGATCCTTTTGAAAATCAAACGTTATTTAGTGATAAAAGAACAAGAAATAGGAGACTAGAGGGAAGAACGACTGAAAACGACAACATTCTATTGCAAAAATCATCGAAGCAAAACCGGTCGAGTCAATATGACCCTGTGCGACCAATTAAGGGTTAAAGAGATTCTAATAGTAACTTCAGAGAGCGTTCAGTCGAGGACTTCCTATTTGGAGGATCTGATGGAGATAATGGAGGAGGAAGATGGAAAAGAGCCGACGAAAAAGACGGTTAAACAAGAAAAATAGAAAAAGAAAGGCAGAAGGGTGTGGCGCTATTCAGGCGCCAATATCCCCATCCTCGGGATCAGGGGTGTAACCCACCCCGTCACTCAGTGAGCGCAAAAAGAATAACTAAAAAGAAAAGGAGGCGCGCGTTGGAACGCGCTTATTTAGTGTAGAGGACGCATCCCGCGCGTGGGCGTCACTTCGTCGCCGAGATAAAATGAATGGCTCTCCACTATGATAAGCTCATTTCCGTCGGATTCCAATTGGGTTGACCACGCGAACAGGCACGTGCGCAACTCCACCAATACATACCTTCATATTTTCAAACCGATAAATTTCTTTGAGGACAAAGGAAGATAACCCGGAAATACTTAAGATAGTAGAAGTGGTGCGTACTTTTTAGAATCGATTTGTCTATTTCAAATAGTGATTTTTACAGTACTTTGTAATTGAAAATAATTGACATGTACGACCCGTAAATATCTAGAGAATATTCGAATTCACCCAAATAATTACGGAGTATATGTTTCGCTAAATACATCACCAATAACTTTTTGTTGCCAGCCGTCTTCCGTATACTCTAGGAATAAACCTCAATCGAAGTTAAAGTGAGTACGCAACGTCAGTAGGTTCTTAAATACGAGCAATAATTTATGATCAGCCTATATTTCAGATAAATCATGCACCTTGAATCGCTCTCCGTGTTATTTAAGATTTATTAAGAATATGAGTATAGTTGACCGCAAGCATATATATGCTGGAGAAAATAACTTCAGATGCAGTCATAAAAAATCCATCACGAAACTTTTATAGCTTGTGCCATGCGGAATCAATGTCTGATCATAAAATCAATTTTATTAAAAATACTGGCGATAAAACTTTTTTCCGCCGTTTCCGAGGATTTCCAAAAAAAAATTTTACAAGTTGAATTGGTATAAATGTTTTATCTTAATTAAGTTTTTACTTAAATACTGATTTTGTGTTAAATATAAGGGAGAAAAAAGACTATATTTTTCACAATTCTCAATATAAGTGCTAAATAAATAAATTTAAAATAAATAAGATATCGTAGAATAGGACACGTTTTGTGTTCACTTTTAAATAAGAAAGCAAGTCTCAGAGACTAAATTTAAGAAATTTTTTTAAAGATTATTCCCGTATTTACTTTTAGAACTAAAATCCAAGATTATAGGCTATAATGATGAGATATTATCTACTCAATAATTGCCTGAGACCATTGATGAAGTATCAAAATAAATTTCATCACTAATATTCCGCCGAGTCCGACGATTTTATCGAACCCTTCTGCCCGAAATTCTATTAAATGAAATTACGATACTTATGATAAGAATGTGATATATTTAAAAGGAGTCTCAAGGTGCGTTTTTGCGTTGGCCCTGAAATGCCGGTTTCAGATGTTGAAGCCGAGGGCGATGTTTTAAAAGAGCCGACTGAGATTGATAAGCGTGGACGTGAAAGCAGTCGCTCGAAAAGGGCTCACAAAAAAGGGATCTCCTGCAATATAAATTATGTTCTAACACCAAAGCGAACATAAACAGGTAGCGACTGAAGATCTCTTGATCCTCTGGATATTTTTAGGAATATTTGATGCTCTGGGGTTATTCAAGCGCCAAAACGCAATAAAATAAGGAGTTTTCTTACAGAATTAATATCGGTGGAATGGAAGGAAATAAACGTATCGGTTGACGTAGCCACTGCCATTTAAAAACTTCCATAAAAATTCCAAAATACTGCTGTATAAAATGTAAGTTTTTCTTACTGGAGTTGAATCCGTTGAATTCAAACACAGGTCGATAAGAGGCAAACATAACTATATACATGATTTAATAGTTTTATATCAAGGAATTTCCATGAACAGTTATTTATCCATTTGTATGAAAATATTACTCATTTAAGACTGTATTTTTACCTCGTTAGCTGTCTCTTAAGAAGCTTCTGTGGATGTATACTGCATTCAATCCATAAACCTATACGTGTTGCTGTAATGTAACTTAATCAAAAAGATTATTATTTGAATAAACAAGTCCTAATATCTTTACCTCTAATATTTCTATCGATGCCGGTTATTTAAGCAATTGTATGCATGGAATTTATTATGTCTTTCATGAGTGAGTTATCTCTAAATATTTTTGCAGGATCTTCTATTCCCTAAGAAGATATATTTTTAGAGGCACTTTGGCAATGATTTAATATTTACCAAATCAACTGTTACTAAACTTACTGATTTTTCCCATACCTTTTCTGTTTAAACGAATTTCTACCGAGTTTCATATTCTTCTTTTATAGTATAGATGGAGCGATGCTAGATGAATTCCAAAGCCAATTCTAAAAGTAACATTATTCATTTATCAGACCGTTTTGTCTCAACAATACTTCGACTCATAACATAAGACTGATTTTTACCTTTCATATACGTTTTCCCACAAATTCCTGTTTTGATGAATTTTCCGTTCACCCTATGTAAAATCGAGGGAAAATTTTACTATTCTTATTGACTGACCAGTACATAATTCCAAACCTGCAATCTCAACGCTTCAACTCTTTTTAACTTTGCTATTCCACAGCATGTGAACTAAAAACCAATGCCTGAACTGTGTTTAAATTTTAATGGTTTGGAATGAATGTTTATACTTCCTATAAAAATGACGGAGAATAAGATAAAATTTCACTCAGTGTAGTGAGTTTTTCAGAATATCCCTCAAATATAGCGAAGTGTTCAATAAGAAAGAAATAGAACTGAGCTGTTTCTGGTCCGTCACTGAGGTACAATTACATAAGCATATTTGCATGAATCCCTCAAAATTCAGGAATCGGAGATATTTAAATAGAGCATAAGTTTTCAAAAGAAAGGCTGCGGTTTGCAGTTAGTATTTTCAAAGCTCAATTCAACACAATTAATTAATTAAACCATATATAAACAATAAGATAAATGATAATCTAGATTTTTCATATTATCTCTCCAACTTATTGTATTCCTTTCATCACCTAATTATTACAATGCAATTGTACAATTATCAAAAAGATTTGAGAAACCATAATAACTGCTCTACTCATCGAAAGCCTTCCATAATCGTAATTTATGAATAAAATTAGCAAGATTCATTATCTTCACCATATAAATGTGATTTTAAATTCAAGGAATAAAAACAGTTTTTTGCATGCAAAAGCAAAAGTGTCATATCTACCGCAATTCCCAAAGATTCAATCGATTGTTTTGAGAATAGGTCTCCCAGAATGACTCATTTCCTGAGTAAGAGCTAATGTAGCAAATCATATCAAGGGATTAAAAAGCATAATCTCTCAAGCAATTATTCTTGTAACTGTCGATTTCTGAAGCGAAAGATCCAATTACTTTCCGAGGTGTCAATGGTAACATTTGTATATAAATTAGGCCTTTCCGAATCTGCTAATTTTCTTTCGCTTCCAATAATCTTCCTGATTACATTGCCATATAATGATACACAGGAGACTGTAATTTCGTGGATGATGGTTTGCGCACATAAATGCGTTTTTGATGAAAACGGGTTCTGCTTATTACTACACTCATGTGAATATGTAACAGGTCGTTACTGACGGACGATGCTCTTTCAGCATCTTCCTTTTTCCATACGTGAGTTGGGTAGAATTCGGAATGATCATACGAATGAGATTGAATATTTATAAGAGTATTAAAAGAGACAATTAAGGTATTTACCCAGGTAATGGCCACCTCGATGAGTGCTGATTTAAGACAATTTGAAGGAGATTCAGATGCTGTTGACGGTGGCTGTCATCATTCACGCTTTCATCTACTTCGTCTCGGTTTCATTATTCTCTCGGTAAATACATACGAAATTAAGCAGTCCTCGCTTTATACACTTTACGAAAAAATTATAATTCCTCATCTCTTTTTACTACTTCGTCTTTAAACATTGATATAAAATTGTGTCATGTTACCTTCCAGCAAATGATCAATAACAGTAAAAAATCTGGATCGTCGATGATTTTACTAGCGGAGGAGTATAATTATCGAAGATCCAGACAAACACAGGTAAAACAGTTGCTTCCACATGGTGCGGTTATTCAATCGGATTGTCTTTTATGAATATATTCAGGTGATACTTCAGCAATATTCGATCTCAGTTGAAATTTTATTCCCTAATTTGTTGCCAACAACCTTAGAATTGTTCACTACACTCCAATATAAGACGACTCTAGATTTTTGTGCATCTTAAAATGTGCAGCCATGTATAGCATATCATTACATTTACAACGTGACCAACACTATCTGACGGACAGTGTGTAAACATTGTATTTTGTTTAAATCCAGACAGAGCATAAAGAACAAAAAACAGTTTTAGTTAAACACATATGGCAAAATGGTAATATTACCACATGCTGCTGTCATTATAGCAGATTTCATCTTTGCAAGAGCTCGACTTCTCCATTCTTAAATGAAGTATTTTCTTTTCTGTTGTTTCTATGTTGTTTATACTAATTAATTTTTCCATTCAGAATTCCATGAATTTCGTCTCTGAAAAAGTATTATTCACATTAAAGTCGACCTCTTAAATTCAACCGTAAAAATGGACTGAAAAACACTACTATTATTTGAGTATATACGGTAGTTATCAGCAATTATTACTCATAAATTCCACTTCAAAACCAATGTTAGAAATTACAGTGTCTTCGAAAGGCATTTCACCATCGTGAGATAAAATTTGTATCTATGTAAAATTGGACTCATAAAGTGACATCACACATGCCTTCGATTAATTTTTCCTACGGAAAGTAAATATGGAATTAGGATTCACGAGACATAAGTATTTTTGATATAATAAAAATTCCCTTGTACTGGAAACAGGAATAACTCAATTACATCCATTACAATAATTGTTAATAACGAATGCACGCAATAATTCTCTAGCGAGAGAAATCCCATCAGTCGGGATTCAAATCTATGAAGCTATGCAAACCACTCCAGGGCCTGTAAATGTGTCTTCACGTACATGTTATCTAAGAAAAATCCGAAAGAACCACCCTTGAAGAGCCAAGATGGAAATGAGGGGTGTAAGATGGCCTGAATTGGGTGCTTGATATGACGGATATTAAAGCATTAGAGGGAATTTTCTTCCATTTTAAGAAGCGCTCGATTCACGTGCCCGGCAAATGGCAGCGACCCCATATCATCGTTTCCTTTCTCGTTTCAAATCATATGCACGAGAAAAATGATGGACTGCTGGCTATACTTGGCCTCACAAAGGTTCACTGTCCTTCAGAGGTCACGCGGCTCTCTCTTATTCATCCCTCGAACTATTCCAATACTTTTCCCCGTTCCTTTGTTTTTTCATGCGCATCCTCTAGTTCCCAGGAAAGAACACCGGCACGCCCTCTCTTGGATGAAGGTCGCCGGAGTTCAGCATGTCCTCCGTTATGACAACAAGACGCCCAACTAAGGCTTGTTGCGGTGACTTGCTCAATTTTATGCAAAAATTTTCAGGAAGTTCGGCTCTGTCAGGCGAACTGGAGCTCTCACCGTTAGCTATGTTTGATATGTTTGCTGATAGTCCTAATCTGGGTTTGGCCCATCCAACGCGTAGATGGCGTTTTTTTAATTATTCAGAGTAATATTGGCCACCAAAGAAAACGTATAATGAATATTTAAAACGTATATCCACCAGTGGTACATACTTTTGAAGGAGGTAAAATAATATCAAATAATATTTTATAGGAAACTCAGTTCATCAGAAAGGATTTCAGTATCGCTCATTTTTATCGTTTGGAGAAATCTCTGAGAATTATTGCTTGTGAAATTTAGGACAAAGTATTCTAAAGAATGAGAGATAAAACTGAGGAGTGGCGTGAAATGATTTAACTGCATATCCATGTATGGGAAGTTACTAGATGAGAAACGTACCGCTTGAGCATACTCAAATGATACCAGAGTAACGATCTCTTTTAATATGTCCATCAAAGAAATTTAACTTTAACCAGTACAAAATTTGAGGAATCTGTTTAAACATGAATTTTAAATAGCGTTGAATAATATTTAAAATAGAATGAATCACTATTCACAGTAAATATTGACCTCATTACAATTGTTCTCAAGTTTAATGAATTAATCTTTATTTTGCTTCCACGTTAAAGAAAAGCTATGTTACATTCTATTCCTAATAATCATTTTAGTTTCAAAATACTTTCTTCGAAAAGAGGCAAAAAATGCGTCACAAAAGTACCTATATTTACGATTATGTATAATACTCTTCACAAGAATTTTTGCAACTTATTGTGCTTTTTTCAATCCAGGAAAATCCTAAGACAGACATGTATAATCGCTTTATCAACCAAATAATTTAATTTATAAATATTAATTATGAAATTAAAAGTCATTAAAGGCACATACAGCAAAGAAATAGGAAGAATGAAAATGAGTTCAGTTTATTTTTAGAATCTTCGCCATTATATATAACAAAATGAATAGCTCTATTTGAATCTCTCCATAATTCAGAAAACAAAGAGAGAAAAACAATAAGCCGGAAGTACATACATCACTTTAGTATGTTAGAGATCTTCTAATTATATCCGTTAGCATACTAAACATAAAATTACTTGCTTATTTCTCAGAAGAGCGAACCTTTTCTTGGCTGTAAGCTCCCTAATTTTAGGCTATTATCACTCAATTACTTTGTTTCCCAAACTTGTGGTCGATGCAAACAAATGTGTCAAGGAAGAATACAAGATCCATGCCGTAATACTTACGGTAAACTTTCAGAGTGAAATACCCTGAAGAATAGCAAATTGTAAGTCATTCTAGGAATCAAGTGATGAGGATGAAATATCTTTATTTTAAATAAATTGTTTGATTCGTTTCTTTACATTCTTCAAAGACATCTCGAATTATGCGTTTATTTTTTACAAGATTCGCAATCGGGATCTTTCAAGGTCACTGTGCTACAGTTTAAAAAATATTTGCTTGGGAGTCAATAAATGAACTAATTTTTGGGAGAGAACTTTGATGGAGGATTTTCATCAACGAGATAAACCTGAGAAAATATTAAATATTTTTATCGCTAAAAATGAAAAATTCTACATATGGCTCATGACCATGACTCTGAGATATCTTCTTTTAACCGTAAAAAAATTACTTGAAATAGACCAAGGATGGCTCACTTATCGACAGCCAAGATCGACTTTGATATCGATCGTTTGACCGCTATCAACTTACAGAAACAAAATGATTATAAGCCGTATCTTAGAGTCCTTTTTTATATTCAGTTAAACATATGGAATTCTATAACCAAATTCATTAAATTTAGTAATATGTATAGTTAAGTTATACAATTGGATTAATATAAATTAATCGAATTTTCACAACAGAAAATCATGATCGACCGTCGATTACATTATACTTGCGAACCAATTCGCAGGTAGTAATCTGTGTAATAAATATTATGAAGATAAATAAAAATGATTCTTAACATCATACATGTTATCAGAAGTAAATTGTCACAAATTCCCTTCGAAATAGCCTGAGTTTATTGAAATGAAGATACAGAATGCGTGGGAAACTCTCTGATTGACGAATAGACCGCATCCCCTTCTTGGCGTCAAACCCACAAAACCCAGAAAAAGACCGAACGCGAATGAACAAAATAAATAACCACCGAATCCAGAAGTGGACTCAAACCACTTTCATCCTAAATCCTCGAATCACAATCCATCTTTTCCTTCAAATCGCGATAGCTTAATTTTTTGTTTGTTCTCGCCGATGCCTTCTAATTCCTCCTCCCTTCCTATGTGTTCGCCATCATTCACCCACTCCTCCTCTTTACATCGTGTGTGGCTCCCGCGGTCACCGCCAGCGCCACTGCGGCGACCCTTTGATGTTGCTTCCGACAAACGTGCGCTGCTCTTTGTCCCTCTGGCGGACACTCCATCTCCCTTTTGCTTTTGCACCTTCTCTTCCTTTTCACACTCCTGCCAACATTCCGCCTCCCAATTTCCTCTCGATCTTTTCCTTTTATTACGCCACCGACGCTAAAATACATTTTTTTATTAAACCCTCGGAAAATCTCTTTTACGACTTATAAATTTTCTGCCGAGATCGAGCATCTGTCCTTATCCGCTTCGGTTACCAGCTCCCGTGCAAATCCGCTATTACTGGGCCTTCGGTAGCAAAAATGTGAAAGAGACACTCTTGAGATGTTAATCATAAAACGAATGCTACCGAATCTCGTAACCTTTGATACTGAAATATCCTCAACCGGTATGGAGTAAATGAAATGAAAATGGAAATAAAGAAAATATATGTGCTTTCTGAGGGTAAGGGTATCATTTTTATGTCAGGTCATGGGATATCAACGCGATGATGCATGGATGGCAGGATTTCCTTACTTTTTTCTATACGACACTCCGTTTTGACTCAAATTCCATAGCACACTAAAGCGGGCATCCGCAAGTTGATGTCTGCATCTATGAAAATGAAAGCATGTGGGTGTGGAGGACTATTATAATAGATCAATGCAAAATCCATAGATAGTCACGCATCTATAATCCACATCTACATATGTACTCTGCAAGCTTTTCGGTAGGGGGTACTCGCGTATTTTTTCGTCACTTCTACCAACTTTTCGCTTGAAGGAGCCGAATTTATAAAGTGCATGATTCTTATTTTCGGCAGATTACAAGAAGTCGTGAAATAATAACGCTAGCTGATACTCGAAAGGCAGAGTCTTACGATAACCGTATCGATTCTTGACGATGCTTTTAGACGTGTTAAGAAATCCCTTTAAAGAACAAGTAATTATACGTTCTGTATTTTTTCCATTTAATGACGTTAGGCCTATGGTTCGCAGAATCTTCCTGTATCCCACTATTTTATTGGGATACAGGAATATTCTACCCCACTTAAGTAGTGAAATTTTATTCTAATTTTCCAATATTTCTGGACCTTACCTTAACTCACAGACTTTACAAATATTACCTTAAGAAATGTATCAAGGTTTTTCGCCGTCTCTTTATATAGCCGAGTTCGCTACAAGCTAAAAATAATTTGTCGTCCTAAGCGTACGATTCTCTTGAAAATTATTATATACTTCAATAATTAAACATAATATAATATTATATTTCTTGTTAAAGTGTTTGAACACTGAATTTCGCACGTACAGGCAGACATCAGGAATCGAACGCTCTCACCTCAGTAGAACGTGTTACCCACTTGGCTACCGCAGTTATTCCGGTGAGCGGTAGCTGAAGTGGAAATAATTACTTTAGTTTTATTTTAGTTAACATGTTCTCTCTACGGATTCCATTTCTACAGAAAAGAACTTGTTACATCCTCAGAGATTTATCCTAAATCAAGGGGTCGCGTGATAATACGATTGAAATCCTCAAAAAGTTTCTCTATTATTCCATATACAAAGAAAATGAAAGAGAAACGATCGACGTTTCAGAATTTGAGTTAGAACTTTTTGTTATAACTTCCAGCTACCAGAGTGGAAAGTTGTTCGTCCAATTTTCAATTTATGTCGTCGATCCTAAAGGAAACACTTTTCAGGCAATTTTCTAGGATTTTGGTTAAGAGTTCTCTTAAGCGAATCATAGTGGATGTTGTGAGATGTTACAAGTATTATTTAGGGTTGAGTGTGGCGATGGAAGCGAATAATTTAGAACCTTTCTTCTTCCATCTCCTTTTCTGGACGAACGGAAAAAGTACGGCAACATATTATTCATCTTGATGTAACTCGTTTAGAAAATCATTAAAAGCTGAATTCCATATAGGAGCGTGTGTATCATCCCAAAATGGGTCCTATGGTCTTATATGGGCCTCAGTGGCCATGGAAAAATTAGCATCCGTAGCGGACCGACGATCAAGACCTTCGGACGAAGCAACAGGTGAGGAGTATGAATTCATCGCGAATGCCGAGAGGAAGCTCGGCTATATTTCATTGAATGCATTATACTCTTTGCTCCACAATAAGTGAAGAGAAAAACTGCTTATGCGATTCTATTAATTTCTCATAATAATTTAGTTATTTATAAATCGAACTATTATATATTGAAATAATTTACCTGCAGATGTATCAGCCCTTCCCTAAAAATCATACGGTGTTTTTGGACATCCTATGTAGATTATGTACGGACGTGTGAGTTGAGTGATGAGACGAAGTGTAAGTGAAGTAAGGGATTGGCTGGTCCCTGTACACATTAGGGACATTCCCGGGACCGCTATGGTAGCCGTGAAGGTCTACCAGGAATAATGAAAAAAGTTGAGTGATTAATTATGGATGATTAGTTAGGGAATATAGTTACTTATATGAATTCGTATTTAGTAAGTTAGCTTTACGTAAAAATGAATGAGTTATGTATTAGGACTGAAATACTCTACAGTTGTAACTATTTATCAGCTGTTATGTACCATTGTTCTGTATCATGTAATATTGTAGCAAGGAATTTGTTTCGTAATTGTTTATTATTTAAGTAACTGATATATCTTTAGTAATTGTCAATAATGTTTTGTTATCTATAATGCAGTTTTGTGCCATGTAACTTGATCTAAGGCTATTGTAGAAGTTGCTACCAGACTGATAGTCAATCTGCAATTAATGTTTTAAAAATAATAATGAAACTAGGAAGAGAGATTTGCAATAGAGAATTCGACAGGTACGTCAAGAAAGATATAAAGAGCGTGGTTCGGAATATTGCCGAATATGTGATGTCCTCCCATTATCCAACGCGCGTGCTCTTGTAACAAGGCACCCGTTCATTTTCCGCCATAATATTTCCATATGTATTTTTTCGGTTGCCTTGGGCGATTTAGCACTTCGTACAATCCGACTCGCTTGTTCCACAGGTCCTTTCACACCCACGCACGCACATTCACTTTCCCATCTCAATGCGTCATCGGAAACCTCTAAACATGCACCTGATCCTTTACTCATTTTCTTAGAATCCTCTACCATTCATTTATTGGTATTAAAGTACTTTCGTAATACTCTTACTTGAGATGTTAAAAAGACTTTTTTGACCGATATCCTCAACTTATGTTCTACTACTGTACCCCAAATGTCAATCTATTCTTTTATAACGCTAATTCTAAATTTTTTATATTATACCAGAATAAAGAGTAATTCTAAGGTTTGTAACATTAAATATTAGCAATAATTAAAAAATAAAGAGTATGTAATGAAAGATTATTGAGCGATAAAGGCCTTTAACATCATTGAAAATAAGAATAAAGATGCTTTGGTTGTCTGTTCATTCCTTAAATAATCGTCATGTTGCTTATAATAATATACAATAATATTGCTTGGAATGTTAATATGTTAAATTATTCATGCGCACGCTTATTTTCTATGCATGCAACCGCTTTCTCCTATGGAGTTGATAATCTATGTAGCACGAAATTTACTATCCTAAATATTCTCCATTTCCATCAATTTAATATTAATGTCATTATCCTTATTTAATTACTTTTTAACCTTTTGAAAATAATCGGGTGGTCTATTTCACAATTATATATCGCACTTATTTTTTAACAATAAATACCTTTTACTGCAAGCTCTTATATTTTAGGACGCCTTGGTTACTAGATGTATCTTATAAAAAAAAAGAAAATCGTGAGATAATGAAACATTTTCGAGCTCATGTTCTATAATTCTAAGATCTGAAGGGTCTAAAACGGCGTAAAAGTAGAATCTTTCAACAATATTCTTTATTTCGATAATGTATATTTACCCTCTGACTTCATTGTTCTTCCTCATTCACCTTTCTTAGAATCTGCTTTTATCTAATACATCAATTCCCATTCAGCGCATACATTTGCCACCATCCGCTTGACTTCAATTTTATTTTCGCGAGTGCCATAAATTATTTATTTTGGTGACGCGGCCGCTATACTCATCTCTATTTCTCTAAGGTTTCTTATCCTCCATTGTTAAATATGATACCACGAACTTTTTCATTCCTTGCATTTGGTTTATGTAATAAAATCTTCATAAATCATAAAGATGGGTAATTTAGTAACCTTCCTTCAGACTTCTTCAACAACACTCATTATTGTGTACTTTCCTTTGAAAAAGAACATGAAATCCCCATAGAAAAATAAAGATATTTGGCCATATTGAAAACAAAGTATTGAATATTTGTGTAAACTCAAAGATATACTTCCGAATCTAAGTTTTACAGTGTGATATTTTCTATGAAAGGGCTGTAGATTATCGACCGTTTGCAAATTGAAGGCATAAAGATAGACACTCAATGATATCGCGTTATCGCAGTAGTTAAATGAATATTTGAGTTAAAGTAAATAAACGTAATTGTGTGGAATTTTAGAACACAATCCTGTAATTCTGTATTGCCGGGTAACTAGCTGAGTTGATTTCATGGGTAAAATACGCTTGAATAGTGAATGAATAGACATTGACGGTTTTAATGTGCATTCGAATATCATTATATTAATTCTATGACCTGAGTAATGCTTTGAATTTCTAAACTCCTCAACTCACTTTATCAAATGCCTAGTGCAGTACGAGCAGAAGTTTTTACTGTAAAATGAAATTTTAAGAACCATAAAAGGAAAAATTCCTATTGTAATCTATCAATTTCCTAGTACCGGGGGAGAATATTACATCGTTCTATGATGTCAAAAATTAAGAAAACCTTTCCATCATTAAAAAAGCGCCACTTGGACATTTAATGATAGAACAGCGTTAGAGAACGTTTATGCTGTCTAGTGGTTCTTTATTTTATTCATAGAGACTCTTTCATCCAATCGTTATCAGGTGCTTTGGTTGTCTGTTCATTCCTTAATAACTATATGACTCAGAGGCGTATGAAAACATGGTAAGAATGAGGCGATTCTGAAATGAGTATAAACTTCTGAGCATAACGAAAGCATTAAATAAAGAAAAATTTCCTATATTAATGATCTAGCCAATTCTTCATGGTCTCGCTGCAACTATATGTTTTGAACAACAAAAATAACGGAGCAATAAAATGAGGTAAACGAGTTTTGGCGCGCGGCGATTCAGTTCAAGCATATCCAGCAAAAGGAGAGATCCTCCTCGCGAGAAGTAATAACTTTCTTAGCATACACCAGTCACTTCTTGAAAACTCCATTAGCGGACAGAATAAAAATAATACGAACGGCAGCTCTGGAAGCCGTGTTAGCTCCTTCCGGAAGCTAATCCGTCAATGATGCGAGATACGCCTTGCGACATCCCATTCGCGCTGTATTTCGCGGCGAGCGATTTTCAAAGGATCTTTTCAGAATCGTAAAAAATGGCGGACAAAAAAGCGGCGCTCGTATGAGAGCGCTAAAAAGGGATTCCTTTTCGGGATCGCAAGTGAAGTCACCGACGCCCTAATAGGCGATGTTTATCATGAAATATTTTTCCCTAGAGAAAGCCGATGAAAATCCTCCGAGATTGCTCACTTATCCCGATCGCGAACGTAAAAATATAAATGAAACCCCTCTTTCTAATGCCTAACAATTTCCGCCACAACGACTTTTTCTTTCCGCCCCCTTTTTATCTCGCATCTCACACCTTATAACTTCTTAACCCTGCCGCAGCGAAGGAGGATACATCATTAGTCTGCGCAACGAACTCTGTTGCTGCTTTGATGTCTTCCTAGGCCTCTTTCCCAAACCCTTCGGCCCTCCGCTTGCGCGGAGACTTTCATAAGTAGCCTTACTACATGTATGTACACATACAATTTTCACCAGGACTATCCCAGTTTTAACGCATGGTCTCAGATAATTTTGTAACGGTTAGAAGGAAAGATTCTTAGAGAAAGTGAGAGGAGATTTCAATGATAGAAATAATCACGCTCGATTTTTACTGGAATGATTATTGTTTACTCTTGCTGCTGGAATATTAATATCATAAATTTCATCAAAAAGTTCTGAACAAATAAATTTTTCTGAAAACTTCCGTCTGTGATCTTATTTGGAGTCAGTTTCACTCTAAGGATTTTAATATAGCCATTATCAGAGTTCCCTCTGCTCAATACGTTTTTAAGTGCCGCCCAAAATTTTGAGGAGGGTCCATTATTTATTGAAAATATTTTAATCCTTTAGATTTATTTTCCATGAATAAATTATTTTTTGTACTGCATGCATTTTATTATGGAATTAAGCAATTCTTTTCGCCATTTAAACGAATACAATCGAAAAAATTCAAAAACTTTCCTTGGCAATGGTGGCGCAGCTCTTGAAACTTAGCGCCCTCAGTAAATTTATTGTAGCCCAAAGATGGATGTCGTAACGCTACTTTGTAGAAATTCACTGGGTACTAATAAATATACGGAGAAGCGTACTCTCTCCGAATGTTTTAGGAGCCACACGATTGAATACGCAACGGAACTCAGCGACCTAATGGTAACTTAAGTTATGAATATACAGTGGATCTTTCAGATCACGCAGCACAATTGGAGGGTTAATCCTGCGGTGGCGCACAAGGATTCATCATTAGTCAGCGCACAATGCTCTCGCCCTCTGTTATTGTTGTTTCCATCCAACGGCTCTTTCGCTCATTCGTATGTCCTAGCGGGAGTCCTCGTGCATGCAGACAGCGTACCCGCTGAGACGGCCCAACACGTCTTATGCACGGAGGTGTCAGATTGGAAACCTGCTTACGCTTTGAAGAATAAATGCGCGCAATACACATGCACCGTGTCGCCCGAGAATTCGTACCGACATTCGCTTATCCTGTCTCGACTGCAGAGATGGAATCAGAGGACGTCGGGAGAATCGAATATCCTCTCCGGATTAGGAAATGACGAGATTATCGCGTAATGCTACAAAGTGAGGGGATGATGTGAAGTAACGCGTCTGTGCTGGTTCCTCTACCACTTGCGTCATTGGTATGTACATGTGGTGGTTTCCCCTGGCAAAATCGCTCACTTTATATAAACCGCTTGTCAGAGATGATTCGCGAGAGAAATTTGAAATACTCTACCGATTTCACGCTTGAAACTCCTGAACGCGAGTTCGGGAATCTCGAGAAGATTTCGGACAAATTTCTTCGTATTACATTCAAATACCGATGTGGCAGGGTTACAATTTTCCGATATAGATCAAAAACCTATCCTTTCATTCTTCGAGTATCTCATAATTGTGGAAAAGTAATTTGTGAAAAAGTAAAAATCTGTATTCAATCATGAAAACAGTTTCCTTGGTAACTATACATTAATATAAGTTTAGTAGCATTTACAGATAATCTTACTCCAGATCTTATAACCGATGAGCCATAATATAATTGGAATGTTTATTAGAAAGTTTACCCAAACCGAGCTATGGTACTACAAAATACATATATTATCATAACGAAGTGATATACTGTCACACTGAAAGAAGCTTTCATTCTCAAATTAAAATGAAAGCAAATGACTTCATTATAAACAAAATTATTTGTTCTTACAGAAATTTTGAATGTGAATTGAATATGAGAATACTGTGGCTGCGATTTTTTCCTGTAAAACAACGATTAAGATAATAAAAGCTTACAACTTTCAAGATTTTTTTCTCTACCTCTGCACTGAAGGATTTAATTAAATCGGTCAGTGTAAAATTAAGCGTGACATCAGTATATTTTATATATAAATTGTTGTTCAGGCCTAATTAATTTTCACGCTACCTTTACTCAGATAATAATCTACGTTTCTTCATCTTAATTAGAAAATGGACTGCTTTAGCGGCTTTCTTCAGTTAATTATGTTCTTCCGATCTCTTAGTGCACAATTGGGTAATCGTGTATTTTTCACAAACATTCATATAACGATACATTTCTTACATTCGATGTTTTATTCTACAATATAGTAGAATACAAGGTGAAGTTCAATTTGGAGGGTTCCACCCTCACAGGAATGTGCCCTTTATGAGGTAGGAATATCATTTTTTCTTAATTCGACAGTTATCTTTCCCATTTAATAACACCAAATACATAAATTAATGGTAAACACTGGGATACTTTTATTTTCCAAAAGCACTTATTCTATGGCCTATTGTAATATGAACACACACTACTCTTGCAATTAACGAAGCGGTAATGGCGGGGAAAGTCAAAAGATCACTGAAAACGGTAAGGAATCGTTCTCCAGATCCAACAATGACGCACTAGAGAAGTTCCGCAAATTGCAAATCACTCATAATTTTGCCATCGAAATAAGCCGATGAAGAAAGTGGTAGAGTAAAAAAAGACAATTTCGCATCCATTCCGCAGAAGATTCATCTGAATCATAAACAGGCGTTCCATTCGCAATAGATCATCAATCATCGAAGAGAGGAAGAATTACAGCTTCAGGTAAGGATTAAGAGAAAATTACTCAGGCATTGTTTCCTCAAATGCACTAATCAGTCTAAATGGAAATGAGTCAGCGATGGAGAGTATATATCGATACAATCGATTGCTCGAATTCGCCCCAAGGAATCCCTGTTGTAGAGGGAGACACTGCAGAAGTTGAAGGAGGGCGATGACGTCATCGGAATATTCTCAAGAAGAAACGGACATGGAAAAGGTCCGGGAATCGAACCCGGATCTCCCAATCGCCGGTTGTTTACTCCATTTATTAGAGATATCTTTCCAAAATATTCGGACAGACAGGTCAGGGCACTTTGTGAGCAACGGAGAACCGGGTTCGAGTCCTGGACTTGTAAGATATGTTTCTTGCCCGTCTCTCATTGAGATTTAGTTACTTGCACGCATTTACGTGCAGAGTCATCTTTAACCATTAATGTAACGACATCGGCATCATTAATTAAATAAACGGCAATTAACGGAACCGAGACAGAACCGAAAACCGTGAAATACCTTTATTTTAAAATTTGAATTCTAACAGTAAATCTGAAATTCTTGATCCCGAACTGAAGACCGTTATTTATTCCGCTCCGAATTTTAGTTCTCAAAAGTTCACATACTTAAGTGTAATTGAAGGAGAGTTTACTAAGCTTGTGTAACCACAACTTGCAACTAACTATTGCTAAGTTTCGTTTAAAAAAATTAGTGCAAGTGAAGAAAAGCTAGCAATGATAAAACTAAATTTCAGAGAAGAAACTGCAATGCTCGAAGCAAAAAAAAAAAAAATCGCTAGGAACCGATTCGACGGCAGGAAGAGCGAAGCCGAAGTGAAATTGTCGAGCCTTTTAGCTGAATCAATGAGAAGTCGTAACGAAAAATATTATAGATCGATGCACTACATTTTAACCTTTTCCTTGTATCTCGAAATAATTAGATGATTCAAAATCAAACGAATTCAATACGAAACAATTCAAAAGGGAGGCGGAAAGAATAGTTAGAACGAGGGAGGGAGAAACTGAAGAGAAACAAGAAAGAAAAGAATGTGTCGCGAAAGTGTGTGAGAGAGTTCGATGTGGCGTATGCGTGCTCTGAGGAAAAATAAGATCGGGAAGACGGATGGGAAGATCGGTTCAAGTGGATGGGCGAAAGGAAGAGATGAAATCAGCCAATAAACGCTTCAGAGGATGAGAGAAATGTGGTGAAGAAGAAATAAATGGGGAGGGGTGGAGGAGAAAGATGAAGAAGAAATAGTTGCCCTCTTCATTGGACGATATGAAAACCAGCCATTCGTCACCTTCAACTGACTTCAACTGACCAATTTGCTGAAGAATAATGCAGTTATTGGATACATTTTATAGGCTTAACTACAAACGAATGAATTGCTGCTGAAAATTTGATTATTCCTCAGGATTAGATACACTCACTCTCGTATTTTACCTAATCAGCAGAAGTGTAGGAAAAGTCTTAAAACCTACTCATAGTGTCATAATTCACCGTGAGCGGACGTGTCCCTCTCCCCCTTGAAGACTTCTTATTGCTAAGGATTTTTCTAATATTTCACGGGGAGATTGATCTAAAATAAGATTTTTTACAGTTTTTCCACGATTGATATACATCTACTATGCTTATCACATCGAAAAGTCATTTTAGAAGTTAATTGGAGATGATTTCATTAGAAAATTCTCTTAAATCGTTCCCTCCACCTTAGAAAAATAAAAAGGCTCTCAAATTATTAAATTAATA
Organism: Pachydiplax longipennis; assembly: GCA_036926295.1. Lineage (NCBI taxonomy): Eukaryota > Metazoa > Arthropoda > Insecta > Odonata > Libellulidae > Pachydiplax > Pachydiplax longipennis. Next base: position 74,954,550 of record JAVFKF010000012.1, read on the forward strand.
GTTTGGGATCGAAAAATTTGTTTTTATTGTAAAAAGTATTGAACGGCCGGTCAAGTGTGCAGCTTAGGTTGATGAAACCAATATGAGAATGTGGTAAACCAAAAAAGATAAAATATAAAACTGTAAATTTCCTCGTTTTACTTTTTACAATTATTTTCGCAAATAACAAGACTTTTTCAGTCGAAGATGCCAACCACTCGTCCTCGTCACACTATCACTTAAAATATCTTCATAAGTATTTTTCGATATTAGATAAGTTACTTGTAAAAAGATTAGAATAGAATTTTTAAGCAGCGGGCGAATAGAATCAAACCATAAGGAAGAAAAAATTATTATGAGGTGAACTTATCAAAGAAAGGTAAAGGAGAAAAGAGAGAATAAATTGGTAAAACAGAGAAAAAATTATGAAAGGACAGAGATATAGTTCAAGCAATGTAATGAAACAGCGAAAGAATATAAATTATGAAAAAAGTAGAGAAGATTGATCTAAATACGTAGGCAAACGGAGGGAAAGATAAAGAAGTATAGGGAGAAGGGAAAAGAAAATGTAAGCAGTTAATGTTGAGGAATGGAGTGGAGATAAAAATGGAGAAAAGGAGGTGAGAGAGAAGTTTGGCATAGGAATACACGAAAAAGCCAGAGATGGAAAGGTAGATGTGTAGGGATCAGGTATACTAATTTTGCTTACAAGAGTTACATGGATGGAGTCACTTCCTATCGATGTCATTGTGATCTTTTAGGGTCCTACATAATTGGAAATTTGAAAAGCAAGGAATTTCGTTGCTGAAAATATACATGGCATTCTTATGGATAAGATGACTCATATGAAAGATGACTTTCCTCTTGAACGGTGAATTGGTTGAGTTCTGATGTATACTAAAGAGCCAAATAAGGTAATGTGCGGCCGCATTTTAAAATCCTCGGAATAATCGATCCTCAATGGCATACGGTACTGAAAACAAAGAGACAAATACATTGAAAATATTATTTTTCCTTGAGTTTCTTTTCTTTTATGAGGATATGATATCACATACATGCATACACATACAATATTTGAAGAATAAAAGTTCCATTAGCTATAGAGGTACGACTCTAGCATGAATTAGAATATTTTTATGATTTAAAAATAGGGCTTGAATATGTGTATGGATACATATTATTTACACCCATAGTGATGTAAACGATCAACAAAAAAATATACTGAAATAGCATCAAGAATACAGTTTAAAGTTACACTATTACGTTGAGATGAATTCAAGAGTAAAGTTATTTTAATATCAATATGATGTTAACAAGGAAACAAATTAGAACACGCTAGAGCAGAAAGCCTGTTTTTGTCTAATATTCAACTAGAGGGTAAAATTTTATAAGATATACTCCCCTGTTAGGCTGGATATGTTCTGCACGTTAAACTTGTACTAGAATTGTTAGGGTCGCCGTACTCTTGAAACACTGGAGGGAAGGGAATGGATGCAGAAGGGGAAAATGAGATCAGATAGGAAGAGAAAAGAGACATAGAGTTGATATAAAAAGTAGAAAAATAGGTGGTGAAAGAAGAGGGTCGTTGAGACGTGGAGTGATTTGAAGTGACGCGGAGTTCTCTTTCGCTATACTGATGCACGGCGTCGAGACATCGGAATGGAGACAGTGTAACTGAAAGGCACCGAGTATATCAGTGTGTATCGGATCGTAATTGAATTGTAATTGACTTAACCCACTAAGTAATAAATATATTTGTATCCAATGAAGTTTCAAGTCCTTAAATGCACCACGGCGTATATTTTATGTGTCATATAAATATATAAAAATATGAGCATTTAAATTGTTTCTATGGGGGGATTCAAATGCAGAAGATACTCTAACTTATCACCTATTTGGTACTAACAAGTAAAAGTGCCATTGTAGCGGAAACGTATATGTAGCGAATCGTCGGGATCCGTTGTTTAGATAACAAAGAGACGCAGAAACTGTAGGAGTTGAAGAGCAGTCTTATTTGTTTTTCTTAGGCAGCACGTCCTAACATTCGTTCACATTTGGCGTGCCGTATCTAATAAAAAAAGAGCTCTCCAACAAACAAGGGGATCCTTAAACCGATACGTTTTAAAATCGACAGCCCAGTACGCGATAGAATCCCTCTGAATTCAAGTAAGGAGCTAAATAACGAGTACAGGAATTGGGCTTGGCCAGCGAATGCACGCGAACGATACTCCTTTTTTATGAGTAAACCGTCCTACGCATTTCCTGAAAGGAAATGTTAAAAAAAAGCGATCCGTGACCCAACCCAACGATAAAAGCGCAGAGTAAGGGCAGTGGGAGACCGGAAATGACGCCTTCACGTCACACAGTGTGTACTCCGCCGCCTTTTCATTTCATTTGCGTACTGCAGCGGCGGCTTCTTTGCTGAATGAACACCTGACCACCATCTTGAAGCCCGCCAAATTGTCACGCAGTGCATGTCACGAATGAGAGAAACATATTGCGGTCGCGTTTTCAAGTTCTAAGAAGCTGGGATTATTTTAAAACTTTTTCCACTGCACTTCCGTTAGCTTTGCGTTTCAATTCAGCATATCGTCCGAATACTTACTGGAAGTTCAAGATCACTCATAAGCTATACATAATTCGACGAAATGCGGGTGGCTACTTAATGATTGATTCTGAATCAGTGCCGAAATTTCTGCGCATTGACCTTTATATAAAGGTCAATGAGGATATGTATTTATGTATTTTATATATAGATAGAGTGGATCGTTGATTTGACATTTATTAGAACAAATTATCTTATATAGTAATCACCATTGCGTATATATTAATCTATCCGATGCCAATAACTCCCTGAATATATACATGGAAGAAGTATAGGAACATTAATTTCACGCACTTCCCGACGAGATAGAAATGTAAAATTTAAAGACTCATTAGAGGATCGTTAACCTAACAAATATAGATATTTTGCTAGCAATAGTATTTTTAGTTCGACTCAGAGTGAACCGAAAATGCTCGCATAAGAAAGGCACGCAAAGTTCACGTCAGTACCATAAATGTTTAGTGCTTGCGAAAAATTAAACGCTTAAAATAAAATGCATAAAAGTTTGTGATTAATAATATCAAGTCTCTTCCGAAAACATCTGTTCCTCGTATTAGATTCAGAGCCGGCTTCAGATACGGGATAGCCAGGCGGTCTTCCTCTAAGCTTTGCTGACGCCTATAAAAATCTTTTTTGAATTTAATTTTAAAAACCACCAAAAAATAAGGGAAGTAGGAAAAGTCTTAATAGGAGATATTTAAAGTACGAGTGGAATTGGGACGTGGATGGAACTCTGCCCAGGGTGTCCTTGGGATATATATTACTCTGCCATTTATCATACTTTCGGGAAAAGAAGAGCAAAAGCAGCCACAGATAGAATTTTCTGTTATTGATATTCTTTCAAATCAATTTTATACCATATAATAATATTGTTCAAACGAAATAACAACCTTCTATGTAATTTTATGATTTCTTTGTTCAACTAGTAACATAAATGTTCTATCTGGCTGTGAATCTAATATTCATTAATATTCCTCTTATACACCACCTTAAGAACTTCCTTTCATGTTAAGTTTTTATACTTATGTTCTGATATGATTCACAACTGTTGTTAACTTTTTAATTTTAAGTATTCACAATTTTGTATATATCTTTCTCTTACTCCTTCCTATAACTTTGGTAGTTATTCACATCCCCCTTCTTTTCATTGGCGTTTGGATGCATTTTTGTATGAATAAAAAGATGGCAGTTTTCCCCGAAACCATTCTTTCTTTCCTTTTCCTTTCCATCGCCACCTTACTTCTCAAGAATTCTGAATATATTTCAACTTAAAGTCTAGTTTTAAATCCTTGTTAAGTTTATGTATATTGCATCACATTCTGACCAGGGTTAATAGAAGATGGGACTTAAATAGATAAATAAAGAATTATCTTATTGTATATTCCAGCGCAGAGCATAAGTGCCCTGGCTGATCGTGTAAAGCAATCAGAGGGTAGTTCACCATTAAGGGCGCTTAAAGAGTGTGCGAAATGACGTGAGCGGGACACGAACGGCGGAAGAGATGGACATGGAGAGATTGCGGTGGGGTCGACCACCTCTGCGATCCTCAATAGGGACGAATTTTACAGGTTTCAGACCGAGATAACGAGCTACGGCCTCTATACAGCAAGGTCAATGCTCGTTATTTAATTACCTGTCGGCTTATATATATATGAAATGGAGCAGCGATTTGAATTTGACGTTTTTCAAGTTAGAACAGCCTTCAGCTACACTATGCTATTATCGGTTGCTTGCACCAAGTATATTTCTCTTAGCAGATATGTACACTATTAACTAGATCAAGAATAAAATCACGAACGAGAAATTGAAAGCAAAAGTATTAAATATTTGTTAAAAAATATTTATACGAAGCAATTTGTTCTTTTGGGAGAAGTAGGGCGTTATTCAAGGAAATGAAAGGATTTCGAATAATTACTGTTTAAAACATGGATAAGGAATAACTTTGCGCCTTAAAAATTATAAATCTTATCATGGAAGATTTATCTACAGATTCCTGTGAATTCATGTGTGATTTCAGTGCTATTTAGCTTTGCTAATGATATTATTATTCTGTAATTCTAGTAGTTTTAATAATAGTGAGTTGAGCAAAAGTTGAAATAAGATCTTCTTTATGAGGAATAATAGGCGTTACTTGGAGAAAAATAAAATGTATCTTTAATAAATTGTATACGAAAATGACAGTAAGAAGAGTAGCTAAATTAGCAAAATTACAAGTTTATTTTCTTAGTTGAGCATAAACCTTTATCCAGAAATAGCATAAGTCATTAAAACTATCAAACGTTAATCATTGAAAATTTACCGGAAATTTATTATGTTTTTAGCCATATTATACAAATAAGTTTTGTTTAATTTCAATTATTAAGAATTGGTTAATGATGGGAATAAGTACTGTTAATCATGTTCCTCAAATGGTACGAATATCGATCTGGCACAAGACTTAACACTTTGCTCTTGCTTTTTATGAAAAGACTTTTGAGTTAAATCAGACGAAGTGTAAGAGAAGAATAACCAACAATCTGCCCGATGTTGATGCGACAGTGCACCGAGTTTCAAAGTCTTGTGGCCTTTAGTCTCGAGTTAAAGACGAATTTACAAACATACTGATTTTTATGCATTCAGATATAAGCATCTAATTCGTTAGGGTTAGGAATATGAATATCAATATAATTTCTATGGAGAAATATTAGTAATATAATCAGCCATAAATCACGCAAAGGTCTGTGTATTCCGGTAGGATAGCATATACCAATCCCTTACGTCATTAGTTCTCAATTATAAAAGAAGTTAAGGTCAAGATCATCAAGTGTAAAAGAAAAATCAACTGCAGACACACACTCTTAAGCAACAAAACATCGATACCTGCTCATTCATCACTCTTCTCAATGGAATAAATTCTCGCTTATTTGCCACATTTATGCACTCGACCTTTGCCGATCATCTAAATCACCGCCACACAATCGCAATCCGCTGAGATTACTCACGCTTTCGCATAATTAATCTCGATTTCTCCTCGAAGAACGGGCCGAAGGATTTGGGCATAAATTACGTAATCGAGCAAAACAAATTGAAAAAGCGATCATTAAAAGTGCGGTGGTTTGGAGGAAAGTGCGCCGCTGAAGAATGATCTCAGAGAAACCATCAATTCCGTGGCGAACAACGCTCTGAGAGACAAATGAAGGTGAACGCGTATAATGCGTACCGATCTCTCCACGAAGGTCGGGGGGGCGTATCTCCCCTCACCCCCTAAATTACCCTCTTGCAAATTGAATGAGAAGCACCCTCTGGCCGCTCGGAACCTGTTCTCGCGAAGGAGCCTGCCATCGCGCCAAATGCCTTGCGAATATGTGAATTTTCCCAATGAGATTCGCACAGTTAAACGTGAGTGGTCACAAAGGAAGACCGAGAGATAGGAGAGCAAATTTGGTGGACGATATCGTTAGGCAAAATCCGAGGATAATGAAGAATGCAGAACTAGATTTATACTATTTAAATTAGTACACGTTATCGGAAATACTCGGAAGAGAATATTTAAGATAGCAAAACAATCTTGCTCATTAATATGATCATTTTTGGCATAAAATTGTGACACGAAAACAATTTATAGAGAAAGTAAACGAATTCAGTTTCCTGACATATGATTACGGTAACATATTGAGTATAAATCGAATAAATTAGGTACAGCATGTAGAAATAATAAGCTGGAATTTCGAAATAAAAACTAATGTAGCACTGATATATATGTAAGAGCAAAAATTGGGTACCAAATAAAAAAAGATGAAAGTAGAATAACAGTTCTAAAGATGAGATCTTTTTATAAGAATGATGGGTGTAGTAAAAGAAACAGAATTAGAAATTGAGGAATGAGAAGTCATTTATCATAATAATGGAAATAGAAATAACATTTTAGCAACCATATTGACAAAACTATGACCAACACGGACAATGAGACAAAAGCAAGCGTAACTCTGCTCAATGACAAAACCAATTAAAAATTTTACCATTCATCAAGTAAGGTGAACAGGAATGAATGTAATAACATTTAAACATCATAGCTTTCTATCCGGAGAGTGACTTCGTTCTTATGCAAATATAAGTACACTGTTGCATCAACTTTTTCTGTTGAATGTAAGAGTAATTTCTACTAGATTTCAATAGATCAATGGAAATGCTGGGAAGCTTACCTTCGTTGAAGGACACCCCTATCATTCTCAATCTCCTTCCTCCACGTGCACTCTCTGAAATAGAAAGAGAAGTTTGAAATCTTAAGGTTCTAAGAAGGATATGAAATATTAGTTGTATACATGTGTATCAAAGTTAGTTTTAATATTTACAAACATTGATAAGAAGAAATAATGATAGTTCATCTCATAAAATTTTTATGTAATGATTAAGGAAAAGAGATTGAAGGAAAACCTATTTGTATATTTAAATTAGCAGTACATTCTCGTCGTCTTGTTTCAATTCAGGCAGAAATATTATTGCGAAAATGAATTAATTCTTTCACGAAGGATGGTGAATTCAAGTTATGAAATGTACTTATGAAAGCCTGTCCATTTTTGTAGGTTAAAGTCCTTCCTTAGTTAATTTTCAAATTTAAAAATATTATTATTTTAAATACATATATTCAGATATATAAATGAGAATGAAAATGCATTCATAGGGTCGCAGCCAGGATTTGGCTTCGGAAGGGGTTTAGGGCAATTGAGTGAACACAAAGTTGCGTACTATGTAGATGCGAGATGGATGAAGCCCTAAATTAAATTAAAATGGAAACATATGGGTTATCCAAGCTTCATGCGATATGTAATAGTTAGTCTTATTATAACAAGTTGCTGTAGTTAGTTCATGGAAGTTATGTCTAGTGTTATTTTAAGCTTGTCTCTGACGGGAGGTCATCCTTTCTCTTCCATCATCGAACTCTTCAGTTCTTACAGGGGGATTAGAGCCCCATAATCTTGGCTACGCTCCTGTAGTCATAAATGAATTACAGCATCTCTAGAGAGATCTTTCTCAATAGGAATAGCGTTAGGACCGTTGCGGACTGGGATATTTGGTCGAATACTTTTCACAAAGATACTTCCTCGTCATTCAAAGTTAGTGATTAGTTCAGACCTTATATTTTCACAGAAATTAACATTAGCTTCACGTAATTTTCTATCGCCTGTCCCTCTTAAGGTACACGCAACATTTTACTTTACGCAGTAAATAAATTCTTTGAAGATATTCCAATCGAAACATCCCGGTTGGGAAACACCTTAATGTACATATCAGCTGGGTGCGGCACCCTTCTTATCCAATACTTAACCGCTATCTCTATGCGATTGGCTCACTTCTCTCGCGCACATAATGTCACGCCAAACGGCGCCATATTCCCTCAGATTTAACATTTCTGTCCCTCAAAGTGCGCGATTAGGTCATCCGCTGATTTAATCCACGAGCAGGCGGAGCGGAAAAGAGGCTTCACGCGCCCATTCCGATTATGATATAAATCCAAAAGAGGCATTTATGCGTGTCATTTTCATCGCTTCATCAATCAAAAGTTCTCTTTGTGTGGCCGCGTCCCAAATTTCAATCGGCGATTGGTTCGGAGAAAGAATCCCATTAAGGAAGCGTAATCTCCCACAAGAGGCGGCTTCCGTGGCGTTGAACGAAGTGCGTGCTGTCGAGAGCATCCAATCAACTCTCCCCTCGTCTCCTGCGGCTCAAGATAATGCGAGATGCCACAATGAGGGAAGGATGCTAATCTAATTAGGAGGATTCTTGTTTTTGATATTCATATCCTTTGCGGTCTGCAGTTGAAATCGAGATGGAAAAGTCATTTCTCCGGAGAGAACGTGCTGCCCTTTGGGGCTGGTTCGGGAACGCATAATTCCTCGGGGAAACTGAGGAATTTTACAACGCCTACCTGACTTGCCAATGTGCTCAAACGAAATATTTGAATTTATTACGCGGTCTCTATTCGATTTTAGGAAAAATAACGTCAATTAATACTATGAGGAATGTGGATATTAAATATGGTAGCGTATGTAAGTTGTATTCAAGAAAAAAAGAAAAATTCTTAATCCGCAGTTTAAACCTAGTCTATATAACCCATACGACATCAGTGATGTATTAAGTCATCATCTTAATTTTTGTCTTATTACCACCGGAAATCTGTTACATGAATTAGTACTGTCCATGTTATTGATAGTACATACAAGTAGTATTTCATAAATATTATTATTATGGAAGTTCTCTGATGATCATTCAGCAGTATTGATGAGGCATCAAGGAAGTAATACCATTCTCATTCATAGGCTCGATGTGCCCATTTTGTTATTACTGTTAAAATTAATTACGTAACGAGATGATAGAATTGTTGACATCATATTATCTTTTGATTATATAATGGCCAAAGTATTCATGCTAAACCAAACAAGTCATTCATAATTATAAACTGTATTGTGTAAAACACAATTTAATTTACGCTGCATTTGCTGCACCACGTATCAGCACGTGGTTCTCATCAATAGTCAAACTTAATCATTAAGATGTTGTATAACAGGATGCAAGCAATCTTTCGGTATTACTCGCAGTATTCTTATGAGTTAATCCAGAATTTGATTTAACATTAGCATAAATATGCATAAAAGTTTACTGTGAAAAAGAAGTCCGCAAATTATATAAATTTTTTCAATCCATTGCGTCGATCTTTTGCAAAAGCTGATGCATGCCTCAATCCTGATCTCTCTTCAATTTCTAATACTGTAAAACATTGATATTTCGTGTAATTGTGTATTACCCCGATCGAATATAAGGTATCCTTATGAAATCGAAGTTTAAACTACCTTGTTATTTTGGAGTGCAACTGTTATGTTGTCTTATCTTTCTTTCCATTAAAATTTGTACAAAGAACATATTTACAATGACTGATTGACTTAAATGTTACTAATTAGAAGGAATGCCGAAAACATTCAAATTTTATTGCGAACGTTTCTCGAAGACCCGTACAGGTACACAATATCCTTAGTGATTCCCAAGATATACTTATATCTTCGAATTAGACGATATATCGAATGAATCGATAACTGATAAACTAGAAATTATTGTAAAGATGAAAAAATGCTCGATCAAAGGAAATGAATTTTACTGGCAACTTCATCCGAGGACAAAATTAAGTGATATTCAGGAAATTTGTTATTTAGGGAACATTACTGTAAATGATTGTTTGCTGTTAAGGAGGAAGTTTATTTTAATTTAGTTTAATTTAATGAGAAAGGCAGATTTTTCAGGTGAGCCTTCTTGAAGCTGGTGGCGTTAATCTATTTTCAGAAAAAGATGAGAGAGGAGTAATTTGTTACGTTTCCCTTCCTTCGAAAGAGACTTTTGCGGCTAAGAAAGAGGAAAGTGTAAAAAGTCACCATCTTATTCTATCTCTTTTCCTCAAAGGTCTTCTGGAAGACAACTGGAGTCTTTCAAGGACAGCTGCAGTTGGGAATAAAAAGAACCTTAACTTGAGCCTAAGGCCATCCACTCCCTCACTTTTCCTCCTCCTCAGATAAGATTTTTTGTCGTGATCTATTGGTTTCGCTCATATGGTCGTCTATTTATTGAGACGGCAAATAATGCCTTCTCGTGAATCGCAACGCATGGAAGTGTATTGAGTATGATTCGCGGCAGTTGTTAGGCGCAAATCCATCAAGAAACGTTCGAGTTACATTTAGATAGAGAGGAGGTTTCCAACAAATCTAAAACTTGATACTTTCTTACTGTTTACTGGGTGTGAAAGATTCATATCTTTCAGCTTTTTTTAATCCTTGCTATCTGCTTTCTTCTATAATACTAAAAAATAAGAGAAACGGAAAAAATGCGTTTAAAAAATCTCTCCACTTTTAAGTTACGTAAAGATTCGTTTGCTTAGATTGATATATTTAAAAACAGCGACGACTTTTACATTGTATTATTGAGGATAATCAATCCTAAAATTGGTTTGCCGAATGCCTTTCAGCCACTCAACCCCCTGCCAATGGCTATGCTAGGATGCAGTACATAGATACATATTTAAGACTATTAAGATATTAACCCTTAAACGGAATACCTAAATTGCTTTGTAACCACTCGAGTGCAGTCAGATTTGACCCCAAATATAGGTATATAAATAAATGAAACGTGAAAGTTGTGGAGAAATATTTGATTTATAAAAAGAAGGCAATGAGAGTGTGGTGTCAAATTTGAGACCATTTGCTTATTAAATGGTTAATTAACGGGAGATGGCGCATATTATAAGACTGTCGGTTCGCACATAGAGAGAAGCCAAATCTTATGTCGCGCTGTAGCATCTTAAATAAGTCCTGAACGAAAAAATATACCTAATAAAACGCACGAAAAGATTGAACTGGTAACAAAGTGTGCAGAATTTTTTAATATCGTCTTCGTTTAGTTTTTAGTAAGCATATTGCGGCATTATCATTGTCATTATAGAACATAGGGTTAGATGCAAGAGGAGACTTTATAGTCTCAATCTCGCCCTAAATAAAGTCTTTTTATTATTATTATTATTATTATATGTAGGGAGGCTTCTCGGAAAACACGAAATTTTTGGTCGAAGAGAAGTTGAAACTGAATAAAAATTTGGGGCACGAGTGAATAGGGGCAAAATAGAAGAATATTGGAGAATATTACATAATAATTCCTTATTTAAAAATGTTTACAAATCACGGAGTTTACCAATTATGTGAAATATGGAAGCATCTCTCGAGCCGATTACCATAGAGGTCCTTGATTTATTTCGAATACTGTTACCTTACTTCACACTCGGAGAATAGATCCGAGTGTTACAACTCGTGGAGATAGAGTCAAGTTGTGGGTGAAAGAGGACACGGAGATGGGATGAAAGAGGAATTAAGGGTGTAAATCGGAGAGCGGCAACTTTTCTTTTGATCCGTCCCGAGAGTGCTTTTTTCCCTTGGGCAGACCGAAAAAGCAGGCGGCGATCGCCCCATTAACAGAATGAGGTTCTCTTTTACTCGTTTCTACACAAACAGGTCCTCAATCTCATTTCTCGGCTCACTTCACGTCTCTCACGCCATCCTTACTATGGAGATAACGGCCAACAACTATCCAGCCAGATATCTCTTTCCCAAACCTGCTTCTATTAAGCACTTTTCTATTTTTTTATATTTATGAAAAGTCTCCTTCTTAAGATGTTTTGTATTCCTAAAATAAAAAACTCATGTTTCTAATCTGGTTCTTATAAGTTAACGATCTGCATTTTAAATAAAATGCAACATCAAATAAAAATTTATTGAAACTAATAGGGTAAGCCGCAGTACGAAAAAATAGAAATAGATATAATAGACATTTTAGCAACAGTACATTTATTATTAATTCATTCAAATGCATATATGTGCGTACATTTACTAATAACGTGAAGCGAACATTGAAATAACGTAATCATTGAAGAACTTAAATAGGAACCACGCAGATAGAGGATCTGTTGAAATCAGCTTCAATCGTTTCAAATGCAAAATAACTGATATTATTTATAAGGCATACATATAAGGACTCCCTTATACTTCTACTTACCGTCAACAGGAATCCCATCAAAAAAACACAGAAATAGCAATAAACGGATTGGGTTCAGCATGAACTTGAATACATGCGGATCCTGTTTCGTTTAAAGCGTGAATATACAATTTATATCAGTCATAAAATGTTAGGTTTGTAAAGAGATGACACAGTTATATCACACATTTTACTGCATAATTATTTCTATAAAATTTATTGAGTAACTTACAAAGTAAATTTTCAAAGAACAGATTAAGACAGAAACAAAGAAAGCAATAATATAAGGAGGAGCCAATTTAATTCGGTACATACAAACTAAAGCATTATAATTTAATGAAGGCAGAATCGAAAATAATTTTGGAAGGGAGACTCGGATAGATTTTAAGAGGCAAGTAATCGTTAACGATAAGTTTGAGAGGTAGAAGAGAGAAGGAAACAATTGGCTTGTGGCACGACGGATTTGAGGCCAGCATCAGACTTATCTTGGTTTGGTAAGCAATGGCAGTGATGGCGGAACGTTGATTCAGATGTTATAATATATTTTATAATGTAATATACTTGCTACTTATTAAATCAGACAGAGTAGGTTTGATTGCAAATCAAGGTATAACGCAGGCAATACTTCTAAATAATTACAGCGACAAATCGGTGAGCATTACTCGTATAGATAATTCAACATAGACCGTTCTGATACCGTGAGGAAGATAAGGTAAATAGATGCTAGAACAAGGAGTTTCTAGAATTCATTTTCTCCTTGAATGAAATGCAAAAGTAATCGATTAGGGAAGCAGAGTCATGGTGTTTGCACCCTCTGCCTCTCGCTGAAAGGCGTCTTGCAGGGTACATATGTACTATAGATGTAGTTCTGTTATATTCCAGCAAACGGTATAGGATTGATACTGGTTCTATAGATTCATATTTTACGTTTTAAATTCTTCTCCGAATTTGCTGCTTCCAGGTACTAAACATCCGATTAGCATTACGATTTAATATCGAAATTTTTTCGAGATATGAAGTCACAATTTGATCCGAAGAGGAAAAAAATAAATGACCACTTTACTAAAAGTCTAAATGACAAGGTGATTATTTTATTCATCATACGGTCCTTGTGCTGTCTTATTACCTCATGGCTATTTTTAGCACTCATTTTAGGCTTTGATCTGCTGAGCAGTGGCTTTGGAATTCGTGGGCTAGGTCTATGTCCGGTGGCGTTTTCCGCTACGTCATCATTTTCACTATTGACCTAACTCTGATAAAAACTGAGTCCCTCTACCTATGGAACTAAAATCAGCTTTTCAATTCAACTACGAAAAGAAGATTATTTGTCTGAAGACGAGAGTTGCATGCAACAGCTTTCAAGTTGTATCAGGTGATTCCAATACCTCGAGAATATTTGAGAGATACATATTTTGTGTTCAAAAACTAAAAAAATGAATCATGAACGCCGTCAATGGTCTCTTTCTTTCTGCCGCAAAAGAGAGAAATGATTACTGTATTTCGACAGCATATTACCTATAGCTTTATAGGTATGCCATCTTCGCGGCTCACATAGTTTGTTTACCCGAATCTATATATTACCATACTATACGGTTCCTACTACTCCTTAAGAGAATGTAAAGTCAACTGAAAGTAAAAGCATCTTCGTATTCAATCATAGACAGTATCTCCAACGGATAAGCAAGATGGTTTCGATCTATAGTCCCGTAATGTGATTAGTAAAAAATTATCGTGCTGCGATTCTAATGAAATTTTCCAATTGTTTTACTTAAGTCAAAATGAATTTCACGAATAACGTATTGTACGTTTATAGAAGATAAATTTTAAAAAAAATACTATATATACATATCATCGAAAAATATTCAACCTAAAATGCGTAGCTGATTCTATTTAGCATTAACTTTAGTTCAAAGATATAATATACCCCTTTCAATTTCAATGTAGTGAATTTTAAAGAATAGCCATTTCAATAATTCTCTTGATGGAATGAACCTGAAGAAGAGGAATAAATACATTATGAATTTCTTAACTTTAACCTGCAGCTCCTACGATACCTATGATTGAGCTATTACAATAAAATAACTACCTTCTAAGGTCTTCAGCGTGGAATTTTCCATAAATATTATCTTTCCTATTACCTTGAATATTTATTTAAAAGATAAAATACCTCACGAATGTATTCTTGATAACCTTGTCTCTCTCATAGGTTAATAAGTCCGAATTCTGAGATCGAATCACATAAAAGTAAGCGCTTACAAGTCCACTACTCAATAGTTCTTTCTATCCATATGTTTCTTATAATTGCCAGTATGAATCGAATATTTTGGCAATTTTTCTCCCACCCTTTCCAATTCTCCAAGCATTCTGCAGGAAAATGCTCCTTTACTATAAAGTTGTACAACTTTGAGCCAACGGAACAAAATGTGGCCCACAGAATCATTTAAATACTAATGGCCACGCTAATGGTCACATTGTTTGGCAAATGCATTTTGATCTAGAAATATACATTTTTCCATTTACGAAGTAAATATAATTCGTTTAACAAATTCTTCGATTGCAAATGGTCATCATTCTACTTCGAGTTCAAATTTCTGTTGGGCTCCTAATCTCCTCAATATCTTTGCTCATTGCTTAAAAACGATTTACGTAGAAATTCTTCTGCGTATTTTTGCTTATGGAAGAAAACAATCTGAATGAAGATAGCTATTGGAAAACTTGTAATACTAGAATTTTAATGTGCAAGAGTTTTCAAATAGGCTAACGAATAGCCAAGTGGATAGGGTATTCGCCTTCGGTGGAAGTGGTCCAGGGTTCCATTCCCGATGGGGGCCCACGTATGCGAAATGATCAGATGATGATGAAGTACTTTACTACTTTAACTTTTTGACTACTTCTACTTCTACGAATTGTTTACTTTAGGGTGTCACCGGTCTTCCACGTGTTTAGTAAGTTTTCTCAAGTGAGATTTCCCTTTCAAGGAAGTCGAGTAACCCTGATCTTCGTTACATTCAAACTTAGGTACATACAAAGAAATCGGCTCTCAATATTCCCCCACTTACTTTATTCCTCTACCGAATACTTTCACGAATTTGGTGCTAATTTGCCAACATCAACGAGTCGTTTACACTAACGCCGAGAATTTGCCAAAACGAGGGCCAATCTTTGTAAATTGGGCAGAAGCAAGTGCTCGGATGAATCAGCCGTTAAAATCGACCCAAAGTATACGAAAGAACGCCATTTTTGGGCTCCCCGAAGGTGAATCCGGAGAAGGATTTGGGAAGAGAGAGGTAAGTGGTCGGAAAGGAATTAAAGAGAGGGCTCTTTTTATGGCGCATTTTTACGCGTTTCCATTTCATTAGGGGCATTTAAGGCATTATTTCGGAAATAAAGGGCTTTATCTCCCTACTTAACCGTCAGTCGGTTTTTTTGCCCTCCGCCACGGCGGTGATTTGGTCAAAAGAATTATTCTCTCGCCGCGAGGCTCGTCCGAGAGTGTTACCGATTCGTTCCGCACCTCAAAAGCTCGATGAGAATGGAATTAAGCCATTCCCCTTCACCTATTGCAAATATCGTAGCCTTAATGTAAGAGGCGTAATTTATTAGAGGAAACGAAACGGGTCATGCGAGGAGAAGCGTGAAGAAAATGGCGGATGGAGATCAAAGAAGAAAGACCCCTTGTTGGCCAAAAGTGGTAGCTGTGGAGAAACACTCATCGCACGTGACCCACATTAGCTGTCTCCACCGGCGGCTTTCAAGGAAAGGGATTATCTTTTTTAGTGCTCATTTGGTGAGATGCGGCGAGGAAAAGAGAAACTTGTGAATTCGAACGATGTAATTCTCATCAAGGGTGCCGCACACCCATAGTGTGTGATACGACGCGTTTTAGGAAAATGAAAAAATAGAGGAGCATAAATATGGAGCATATTATGTTATGCATAAGTACTTTCACTGGAGCAACAGCAGCTGCGAATATCCGATAGAATGTAAAAATGGGAGATCAAAAACTGTGAAAAGACAACTGCGATGGATGTTATCAAAGACCAAACGAACAAGGCTTAAGAACAATGCAGATCAAATATAAGGACTCCAAATGCATATAAGTATTAAAGAATAAACTTCTTTGCGATTTAATAAATTTATTTCAATTTAATATGTTTCCTCAATTCCATCCTAGGAATGGTTATTTGCAATTCCACCAAGAAAACTGTGCAACCCCTACACGACATTTTTTGTCTTCTTACTTCGTTCCGCCTTCATATATATGGTCTCTCATTTGTTAGATATTTCTTAATATATAATTAAATACATTATTTTTACAAATGAGAGAGAAAGTGTTAATTGACTTGGCACATTTAGGGGTGGAAAATTAAAAGTTTCACCAATTCCAAAACTTCCGACAAGAAAAGGGGATAAAATAAAGGTCTTACAGGAGAGAAACTTGAACCCAGATGCAATCATAATTAAAATTACCGGTACATTGTTCAAACTATTAAGCAATGCTTGAACACTCAGAATTGTACTATATGAATGTACGGATTCGTGTTCTGGTCCTGTCAGACTTATTTCTTGTCCGTTTCTTTTTGGGTATGCTCACAGATGTTTCTTAGATGGTATATGTCTTATCGGTCCGTAAGAAAAAATATTCATTAGGTAAATATTTTCATTTGAAAAGATGATTTCAATACAAAATTTCTGAGAAATTTCTAAATGGAATAATTTAAATTTTCACCGCAAAAAGTGTTGAATTTAATATAAAATATATACTATTTCATGTTAAAAGAATATCACTGTAACAGGGTATATAAATACATGTTTAAAAATGTTGCTAAAATTGAATGAGTAATTCTAGTTAAAATATTAATGATATCGCGTACTATGGCATACTTTGAGGAAGTGGATAACTAAAATATCTTTGCGAGTCTGGTTTTGTAAAATAGATTGATTGTTGTTAATGAAAAAGTGAAAGTACTGATGAATTAAGATATAAAACATCAATATCACAATCAGGATTTTCTTTATATAATTTATAAAATGATAAATAAATTATACAAAGAAGCCTTATTACAAAACATAAGAAATAAGGATTACCATTCGAAATCTATAGTAATACTTATGAATTTATAGAGTAATATCAATAAAAATTGTCAAATTAGTATAATATTGTATTTGCGTGTATATAGAATGCATGTATATTTAATTTATATATACATATTATGCTAGTTAGTTCAGAAAATATATTGAGATATAATTAATAGAAACGTATTTTTGCTTAATTAAATTAAATAATTGAGTAACCATCTAAGGAATTGCTTTATCAAAACAAGTAAGCTACGGAAATTTCTGAACTTCTTCTTATGAAGCTTGTTAACCAACGTGAAACCTAAGTTTTCGGATAAAAAATTCCCGAAACAGAATTCACACCACTGCGGATAAACTTTTGGATTAAATTTTGGAAATTTAGGACCTTTTGGAACAGACACTATCCACTCGACCACTTTGATGATGATGAAAGAATTAGGTTATAGTTAAAGAATAAAGTTGGTAAAGTATACTACTGCATGACAGAGAATGACAGATAAATTTAAATCAATCATTGGATTTTAATTTAATTTAATATAAATTCAATTTATTTCCGTCATATTTGACAGGGAAATTCTCAAGCATTAGACAAATTATTAAAGTCAATTATAGCTGTAGAAATATAACAAAGTTATTTATTGATATTCATTATCGCAGTGCATAAAATTCAGTTGATGGAATACAAATCAGCTGATACTTATAAATATATTAAATCGATTGAAATAATTCCATACTTTGAACATACTAGTTAGATGGGATTGCAATATAATTAGTATGTTATTACAGAATTAATGTACCTGTTTCAGGAACTGTATTAATGCACAATGTCGGTCAGAATGATTCAAATTACTCTAATATTTAACTTTCAAGCTTGTGCACGAAGTAGATTAGGGTGTTCTTGTATGACTGAAATCCTTCCAAAAACATCGCTTACATCACCTCTCTCTTGGTCATCGGAGAAAATGTACTGAGCAAAAGGAAGAAGGGCTGTTGACCACATCACTGCTAAGTATCTGACGTGTCCGGAGAAAGGAGTCATGCTTTCTCTCTTCCTGCATTTCTTCAGGCAAAAATGAGTTCATATACCCGTTTATCTTTGAATTTGAATGATTAACCCCTGTTGATTCGGTATTCGAAAGTTAATAAAATATCTAGAGCACAAAAGATAAAATACTCTATTCCATTATCCCTGTGTTTAGAAATGAGTATTCAACCACATTTATCATTTTTCCCGTAAGTCTGTCTTTTATTTTTGATCGCAGCGTGCAAAATAATTTGGTTTTACGAATCTACAGCTTAACTTCTTTCATGCTTTTTAGCGTTTTTTACTTTTTGAAATTCCTCCAAGAGACGATAGACTCTTATACCGATGAGCAAAGGGTTGCGACACGATGGATGGTAAGTCGATGAGAATTTTTAACTTTCTAAACTTTATTCGAAAAATTCCATTGTAAACACAGCTATTACCTTCTAGTTCAAACTTGGGTCAAGTATGAAAAGGAAATTATTGTTATTGGAGAGTATTTTCCCAATGAAACGCTAAAAATCTTGTTCACTCGGGCCAATCTGTAAAACGCTGCCTGACAGAAAGAAATACGGTAATTTTTCCGAAGAGACCGATCAAAAAAGGATCGATTAGATTTGGCCGTTGCGTACGTATTCCACACTTCTCAAATGAATGGTCTCTGACGAAATAGCCGTGGATGACAGAGCGGTGATCGGAAGGCCCCTCTAAGTTAAAGGGATTGCTGCGAGGGATCATCGTCTCCCTGCCACCTGCGGTTTTTTTCGAAAAAGAGGTTAAAGAGGCAACGTGCGCGCTGAAGTCATCGCCCATTCCATTGGAAATGCCAATCTAGCGTCATGAGTCAAAGCAATCTCCCGAAGAATGGAAAGCAATGGGTTTGGTGAGAAATCGTCAATGTCAAGGACGATTAAGGATATTGCGCATAGAATTTCTTAGGAAATGAGTACTAACGAAGAGGAAGCGGCAAATGAGCAGTTAATCGTCGAGATGCAAAGGTTAATAAAAACAGCTGTCGGATTATCTTCATCACACGTATTTTCTTTCCATTCTTAGGTAGTTTTGATAGGAAAAAATAAGTAATTTTACGTCAGAAATCTCTCCTCTCTTTCTGACTCCTAAAAAGTGAAGTTACCGCTTATTTCGCAAATTAATTTTCTGTCTTTCTTCACAAAAAACGGAATCTTGGAGGCATAGTACAAAAAAATTTCTTTCAAAGCCATTTATCAGAATGCGCATTTATAAAAATAATTTCTATTTCTAGACCATTGGTGGCGTAAAATCAGGTTATAGCTTGTGTAATAATTGAATATATTCTCTTGGAAATATTGTTTTAAACAGCTATATTTAAAGACATGAAATAAATTTTAAGGAAAAATAATAGCAATTGTAACTGATACTTGGGTTGAACCCAAAATGGCAAATCGTTGTTTTTCTAAGGAATCCTTTGTTTTTTTTTAAATGCATCCATCAATCTTAGAAGAGATTATAAAATAGGTATACAAGAAAAGCAATGAGTAACTTCAGTAAAATATTTTTATTCTACCAGGTCAGTTGATACATTTATGTATCCATCTTCAAGATTTACAAGAGAAACTTACATACTGATGCATCCATATAATTTTATATGTAGGAAAATAATCTACAATCTATCAATAAATATTTCATAAGTTCATCAATACGTTTATTGATGCTTAATTGGGTTTTGTTTTCATCCAAATTTATTTCCATTGGTCAAGTTTTTCAATAATAGTTCTTTGGCATGTATTTCATAATTTATTTCGAATTATAAAAGGCAAGAAAAGAAGCGAAGTGGTTCCGTGAGAATTCTCTCTCATCGCCGGTAGCACTTCAAAAGTGAGAGAATAACGATCCTTGCGAAGGGCCTCGAGTGAAACTGGATAGCGAATTACTCTTCGTTTTGCAATTGCGCCCTTAAGGATGCATTATGGGACGTATAGTTAAACATCGCTGCGATCCTCTCCTCCGCCATTACATAATTACCGCCTTGAGCAGCCGGCGGTGGTGAAGTCATGATCTCCGACGGAATTCTTGACGAGATTTGCTAAATTGACCGTCCTATTCGGAGAGAGAGAGGCTTGTAAAAATGGGCGGTCAGCACCTAAGCATTTTAAAAGGTGCCATTTACAGGCATTAGTTCATCTTTCCTTTTCGAGAGGTACCACTCACGGGAACGAATTGCGGGCACGTACAGTCCTTTGTTTTCCAAAGATGGCGAAAGAGAGATCTGATTCGCTCCAGTTCAATGCACATATCTTTAGATGGTTTCCTAATGCTCGTTTCTGATCTACAAAATCATGAGTCATTCCGAATAAATGTAAGACTCCATCTTAAAGTTCCGAAGTGATTTTAAACGAAGTTTATTTCGGCAGAATTATCGGAAAATTGGGAAAAAGTGTATTTTCGAAAAAATTCTTCGCATGTAGTTCGATAGAGAGCAATGCTTGTTTACAAAGGCCTCCGTAATATTTTAAGGTTAAATTTTTGTTTTAACTTATGTCTGTAAATATAAAATAAGGCCCACCACTATTGGTGTCAAATTTATTTCACGCAATTCCATTAATACAAGTCATTGGAGTAAGTATCCAGGACGTAGAATGGACGATTACATGACCTTACCGTAACTATCTCATTGACGTCTACTTCTTCGCATGTTATATTTGGGTACACTATAGTCTAAGCTGTTTACTCCAAACTAGACTCTCTCAAGCAAAGCAGTGGAAAAGGCAATGATCGACGATGACTCCGTTTATTCACAGACGTAGAGATTATTTTATAATTAAGTACAGCAATAATTGGATAACGAGATCTACTATAGTATCCTAGGAAAACATAATGACTTACTGAGGATTTCTCTGTTGAAGGAACATGTTTCTTCCAGTCGCACTTTTGAACAAAAAACATATATTTAAATCTCCATAAACTCCATTTCATTTCACTATGAACTGTATTACCCCTATCTTTCATGACATCCTCATTTAAAAATGTTACATTTCTTGGAGAGAAATGGATTCAAGGATTATCCATAGGTAGGATAATCGTATTTGGATGTTGAGAAACGGGGATTTCTCGAACTCTGAAGCGAATAAAACCGGAACGAAACGAAATAAAAAAACCGGGAAGTTGCCTGAACTGGCTGACTAACTTACGTTACTCTGAATTAATTTTTCATGCTTTAAAGAAACTAAGTGTTTGCAATGTTATGCTTTATCGAAATTTGAGTCTAAATGATTTCTATCATTGAAATCTCCGTTACTTGTAATTTATTTCTGTTTCTGAGTTTTTTCCAACAAACCGGAACAACAAATATTGACCGGGACCATTTGTTGAAACCGGAATATCCGCGATTAAAACGGGACATATGGAAAGCCTAAGCGTCGGTAGAATAGGAAATCGGACTTGAGACATTCCGAGATACGAGGGGAGACTTTGAAGCTGTAAGATAGAATACCACTGCATAGGTAAAGGAAACAACGTGCGCGTATGACCTTAGTAATAATTCCGGATTTCAGCTTAAACAGGCTAACATAAATAATTAATTATCACCATAAATAGACAGTATAAAATAGCTAATAAGGTTGTAGACATAGAGTTCCTCACCCACGTGAAAGGGATTTCATTATTCACGCGACACTGTTTTTTTTTTCTAGAATGTGATGGCGCAGTGAAGGAATGCCATGGCGTTACCCAACCTCACGATCATTGAATTATCACGTATTCCACGCAACGAAACGGGTTTTCAGAAAACGACATTCCTCGGAATTCACGGACAAATTGCACTCATCCGCTGTTTTCCTCTCATCACACTCGCGACTCCCATTTATCAAAACATCACACTCCGCCTCCAACATGTTCTTCGCCCAGCACATTATTTTCTCCCCAAACTGTTCATCTGTCAGCATTAAAACGGTGTTTAGTGTTGGAAATTTCATTATCATCATTTAGCCGGAGTTTAGATCGGAGGTGGGGCGGGCGTTCGATGTGCCTTTTTCCTCACCTTCTAAAACAAACGTAATTAAATGACTCCCTTTCCAAGCCTCGTTAATCACGTCAAGATGTAACAATTTGAAATTTTATTATATGAAACTCAATAAGCATAGGCTCTATTACTTGGAATATCATTTTATAATTAAGATTATTTGGCAAGTAAAAATAAAAATAGTTAAAACTTCTAAAATATAAACGACAATAAAAGTGCAGAGTTTTTTTTCCTCTTTTTATTTCTAGTCGTCAAAAATGAAAATAATCCTCTTGCATAATATTATTATTTTCCTAAGATTTATTTAACGGGACGAATCGTTTTCCTTCGCAAAATTTCCGCGTTACACTCTCTGATCGTCATAGGCAATTCGTCATTAAGATACAGTCTGATGTTCCCTATGCGACCTGATACTTTCGTATGTGGCCTGATGTTTTCATGTTTGAACTGGTCCTTTCATATCTCACCTAATAATTTCACATGCGTTCTGATGGTTTATCACGCTGCCAATTGGTACTGCTCCTTTCCAGTTAAAATTGGTTTCGCACTGTTATTTAAGATCTTTCACATCTCTTTATCATCACTAATGTAATTTTAGCTTTAACTAAATATTATATTAATTACAAAAAGAATATTGTTATGACATTCCTTAAGTTATTTGAAGCATTATAAGAAATTCAATGTTGTATTTTCCTCAACTAAGTAATGTCCCTTTACTCATTACCACTAGATAGTATGAAATATAAAGAAGAGCCTCCACATCGTCAATAATCCACCGGAAAATCACCAGAAAAGAGTTTAAACAGCAACATATCAGAGTTCCTCCTCGGAGCATCTGATCTTTCATCTTTACACCTATTTTGTAGCCTCCGCAAGTGTCTGACCACGTCAGACATTGACACCCACGGCTCCCTACTTTCTCCCGTCCGCAGCGTGCATACTGATACTCCTCGACGGCACAATAAAGGAGGGGATGTGGGGCATTAAGGATGCAGCGCGGGGGTAATGGGAGCCCTTTCTATCAATCTCGTGGACCGCCGGAGTTAATCCCCTCTTTCGACACGTGCTCGCGGATCGCAATGCGCATGCGCCCAAGGAGTCACGTCTCAGGAGGCAAATTACCCGGCATTCTCCCCAAGTCTTCCTTATTTTTTGTCTGAGGCGTGGGTGAGTGAGGATTGTCTCAAAGTCGTGCAGCGCGCGTCCGGTATCATCGAGAGCCCAAAAAGAACTGAATCTATTACTTTTACGTCCCTTTCTTCTCTAGGATGAAAGGAAGGTGCTGTTTTCTTTCAAAGACCGGTTGACACTTGCCAGGTGACGAGGAGGAATTCGGTTCTTCAGTCATTCGAAAAGATTTTACACTCGAGTATTTGACGCTTGAGTGGATTTAAAATGGCGACAAAAATATTGCTACAAACCCTGTTAGTTATGAAGTAATGAAAAAGTTAGTAAGCACTTTACCTTTCTAATAATAACGTTTGGACAAAAATTAATGGATAAAACTATTGGCAATTCAGGAATTTATCTAGGAAGATTTCTAGAATAATATTAGCACTGTGATAATAGCTAACGTCAAATTAAATTCAAATAGCGATTGAGTTCGCAATTAAAATGCATTAAATATTTCTTATGTTAAATTTCTTTTCTTAGGTTATATATCGATGACTATGTGGAAAACCGTACTTTTATTTGTCCCGCTCTTTATTTTAAATTACAGTTAAACGAACAGTTGTAAATCATAAAATGAAATATGGCTGAATTATGAAATCATCGTTATTAAAAATATTCTTTGAAAAATATTAGATAACTGTATATTTTATTCTATCATTGTAGTAAAATAATTCCTAAATGTCTATTTCTTAAGATAATTAAGGTATTTACATTTTTGAAATTTTAGGAAAATTTGGATATTATTTATTCATTCTGAAAATATATTATGCTACTCCTAATTATTACTCTTTAAGATATTCAGTACATCATCCACATTCTTACATTCCCTGAATCTTTTAGATTTTCTCCATTCTTCATAACCGGATACCGGAAATTTATAACTGATAATAGATAAGTTAATCAATGAAGTAAAATATTAAAGGTAGTAAGAGTTGTAAAATAAAAGATATTGTAAGCATCGAGCGACGATTTGAGTCAACGAAGGCTTTACTGGGTATAATCTTATCTACTATGCTTGATTCTTAAATATTTAATGTCTTCAAATTGAAATTTAAGATTTGTGGATATGAAATAAGCTTCTAAAAATTCCTATTTGTTCCTTCGTAAAAAATATGTGAATAAAAATGTGAGTAATAGCTTAAATTTTATATCCAAAGAAAACATGCAATTTCTCAAAAAGAGAGTATCCAATAACAATGTATAGAAATTGCACGTATACTTTTATGTAGACTAAATTGGATAGTATCGCGATGAGGCTCTACTTTCTCTGAACGTGCAATGGACTAAAGTCCATTCATTTCCACACGAACGCATATGATAATACTAAATTGTAGAAGAAAATAGAGAATTTTGAGAAAATGTTACTATCGAACTACGAATAACGTTATTGTGACAACTTGCAAACTTATGCAATAACGTTTAATCTAACGACAGAGCATAACATACTGGAAGCATTGAAAATGAGATTACCCGTGTTCGACAAAGGTACAGTGTTATACATCGTGAACTCCTCTCACGTTTACAGTGCGAAAGTGAAAGTGATCTACAGCTGAAGACAAGAAGTAGTGAATATCATTAAGGTCAAATCAACGGCAAATAGGAGAGGAATTACCTCAGACGGAATTTATCGTCTGAGTATCGATTTAAGGGGATTTATAGAACGTAAAACGTCAGGTAAGTCAAAGGTTAAGTCTCCCAGCTGTGAGAAATGTTTTAAAGTTTTATCACTTGTTAGAATTGTTCAATTTCAAGAATAATATGTTAACTGGATAGCAGTCAGGAGAAATAAAATCGCAGAATACCATAACGAAAAATATTGGGAACCAAATAAAGGACTTTCTTTACCTAAGTGTGATTCATACCGATCGTATCTTCGATTTATTAAATAGAACAATGGGGATATTGGATTTAAGTATGATAAATTTGGTTGTTTTGGTTATATTGTTGAGTAAAATAGCAAACACGAAAAGTTCATCTGGCTGCTACTTCAGCAGTTTCTTTTGATGTTCTTGTCCATCAATTTTTGAAACACTAAATTCATGAATGATTGAGTCATATTTTGAATCTAATTCCTAACAATCTTTTTGAATAAGCAGTGAGCGGAAATTTATATTTTCGATGCGATTCTTTCTGTCGCAAATATTTTATACCTGTATAATGAATAGAAATAACCTTGGACCAGTCTCTTTCATTTAGGTAAAAAATTAAAAAAGAAGATATATTTACTTAAAAATATATTTTAATAGCCAAACAATCGAAGCAATAAGTATTTCATATCAGTAATATTCCTGTCACTATTAAAAGAGGAAACATAACGGTGAGTTCTTCAGTAGCTAATTATTTCGTTCCAACGCTTTTCTTCGTCGGTGAGTTCATTCTAGGAAGTTATGTTAAGTATTTAGAGAAGTCTATTACAAACTGTGTTTCTCGAATCACTGGCATACCGTCAGAGGTTGAAGTTGTATTTGATAGTAGTGTTAATGCGAAACGTTTAGTGTTTGTGAAGTGTTTATAAATATTTCTGCCTCATATGCTTGCACCAATGAGGAAAAATTTGTAACAAAATTAAATCCCCGTTTCTATTTAATAATCTAGTCATCACAACTGAATCTTCAGCCATTGTGTAAATAAATAACGTAAGCGATTTTAGATAAGAAGCGAGGAGTTAAGAGATCTTAATGGTGCTTATAGAAGCGAGATTGAGATTAAACAGTATCTTCTTAATTCTAATATGTTGTCAATGATGTTATTGAAACCCTTAATAATTTATAGAAAAATTATAAATAGAGGGATAATAACTGTGGACATAAAAAACCTATGGCATTGCCTTATAAAAAAAACAGCATAAGAAATACAAAGACGGGGTGTGTGAAGAACATGTGGAAAGCTACTGATAGTACAAGCTAATAGATATTAAAGAAAAATTTTCATATCATGGAAATTTCAAATGCAGTACTATAACAAAATTGCACAAAAGGAAATCCATTACTGGACATATTTCAATTATTAACTCAGAACAAGAAAACACAGGAAATTTTTGATTAATTTCTTTTTAACTTACTAGAAACGCATTCGAATATTAAATTTTTTCAAACTAAATGAATAGTACGAATATTCAATTAAGTTTTATTTATGAAATATTCAGGAAACTAAAAATACTGAATTGGAGTTACGAATATATTTAAGTGAGCAAGTTGTGAAATGTATACAATGCATTAGATATAAAAAATTTTTGCTTCATATTTATATAAGGTAATTTATTTTCATTCGGTGAACTGAGAAAGAAATGCCTCTTTCTTAGTATGCCGTGGAGCGAAATAGGTAGGCAGACGTTGATCTAAAGATTCAAAATGCATGGAAGACATTCATTTTTGTTATTTTCACGAGAGGGCATGAAAATTTGCTGTAATAATCAATCATCAGCAGAAGATTTCCTCAAAGTCGATTCTAATCGGGATTCCTAAAGATTTCAGAATCGCATTCAGAATTCCAGAAGTATTAGCGAAAAATTCCGAGAGCATACTTTCCCGGCGAAAGTTTTTGCTGCATTCAGTAAGCAAACTGGTATAAATATTAGTCTGGGGTTTTAAAGCCAGGAAAACCTTAAAACATCTCCTTTTCCCCGTTATAACTTTCTATATAACGCGCATGTAACCACAAAACACTTTTACGAGGAATCTATAGCGAGCGCAGATATATCTTTTATGCGGTCGCACTTCACCGCTCAACCTTGGAATCAATTCGAACATTTATCGGTCGGAATCGACGTCCGCGTTTATCCTTATTTATGATCACGTGTTTAATGGACATTAAAGCGAGGCCGGCCGTCATTATGGAGACCCGCAACTCGCATATATTTACATTCGATCCAATTCTTTTATTCCATCGCCCGAAGGATCTTCTCCAATTTTTTCCTTCTCTTTACACCCGCGTCACCGTTTATCCCGCGCGCCATCGACGCCAGGCGTAAGTTTACGCGCTCCAGAAAAGTAAACCGATTCTTCCAGAAAAGGAAGACTTCCACGAGTCGTCGTCTTATTCCACCGCGCGGATATAAATGCTCCGAGAGGAAGAAAAAAGCTCGCCTTATCTCGTTTTGGTCAAGGAGAAGAGGACGATAAAAACAACACGATTCGAAAGAAATCTCGGCGTTCCCGATAAAATCACGACATAATCGATGCAAAATACAGGCCGACCTCGCTATCTCTATCTCGTTTTCCCTCTCCTTTCTCCGATTCCAAGTAATATCATTCCCTTTCCTTTTACTACGATTCCCCTTCTCTATCTTCCCTACGCTACATCTATCTCCGCTCAGCCCTGAGGCGTTGTGATCTATATCGATATCCACAACATCTGCGTCCGATAGTCCTATCGCTCCTAACGTGGAATCTATACTGGCACATTCATCTTTAATTCATTTTCAACGACTAACTGAACTGGGTATAGAGTTATCTTAAATTCTTAATTACTATGATGATGAAAATTGTTGGAGGTTTGCGAATATTCGATTTTTTTAAACGAATCTAATTAAGTTATTTAAATGTTAAAATTTTAACAAGTTTCGAACCGAATTGATATCTGCGAAGTTTCAAATCTAATCCAATTTAAGTATATATTACCGAAAATGTTTTCGGCAATAAGAATTTGAGTGGCTGAAAATTATACTTTCATTCTCTCTTTTTTTGCTTTTCTCTACACGAAAACCACACGGAACATTTTACATAAGTACTCTTCTAGCCAGAGATTATTTACTAATCAAAATGAATAAATTCACGGAATGATGGTCAAACTAAAATATCTTTATTACAGATTTACAAATATATTTTATTGGATGACGAAGGAAAGGAGGAAACGAAGAAAATCCGAGCTCAGTTTGGGAAAACTACGAGAAATAAACGAACAATGCATCGTGCATCGAAAGGATTAGAATATTTCTAATTTATATTTCTTATTATTTCTTAACCGTTTCTATTTGGATTCATTTTCAAGTGAAAAATCACGACTCTCACTTCGCTAGAAGTCTTATTTATAATTCTGTATGACAGAGTTCTCTAACATATTCGGCCGCGGGCCATATTAAATATATCATTAATGCAGGGACCAATGAGGCCCCCTTAAATTAGATTACCATCCTCTCGTCTAAGTATTTCGTATTATCGCAAAGCTATTTTCTTCAGCATGATTGCGCGAAAAACTGTGGCAAGTGAGCATATATCTAATTATGTGATTATAACTATTTACGTAAACGGAGTAATAAGCTGTTGTATACACGAAGTTTAAGTCAAGGAAGTATTGATCATAAATAACGATTGTGAGAGGTTTTGGATATGCTACACATCTTTCCTCTAATTGTAATTTTACAGGTGTAAGAATCATGCTCAGTAATAGCATACATTTTGACCATTCTCCATTAAATTTTAGGAAAATTTTTATCATTCTTAGGGCCATGATAGTGCGTACACGTGGAGCTTTTTCATTTATAGCATTCTGGATTACTGAGGAAAGCAAGGGTACTTCACTTGCCTCATAAGCTTTAGTCCCTTTACACGGCTTTCGCCATCAATGGTGAAGGGAATAATGACCCAAGTTGGTTTCGGGCTGAATACTCTATCTAATACTCTAGATAAAATCCTGACAATTACTCTTAATAGCTGCCATAGCTATTAAGAGCTATCTGTGGGTGTTATTGATAAAGTTAATTATAAACGGTAAATTACAGAAAAAAGGGTCGCATTTTCAGTGATCCATTATGTCCAAAAGAATAATTCTGAGCCTCAATTTTTAAACTGTAATTCTTGTATAACCCTAGAAAAGCTTCCTCAATAGTACTAAATTTGTATGTTATTTTTCAGATTAGAGAAACCGATTTTCATTCTTCATAAAGAAACAAAATAAAATATTTTCGAAAACGTACGCTGGAATATATTTCAAAAGCTCAAGGGTTACCAACTGTTGAAGATGCTAAGAATCGCTGCTCTAAATCCCTTTTCCAATAGGAAGCCTCTACTTTTCAACAGATTTCCTCCTTAACATTCCTGCGAAGATGAACCCAGGAGATAACGAAACGGAGCCTCTCGTGGAGGCCTCGAGGACAATTAGAATCGATTTTGAGAAGATCTTGATTTTCCGAAGAGTAGCAAAAAAGATATTTATATAAATGGCGAGGGTTCCATCTCACTCTCATCTGCAGATATCTCTTGCGTTTCGGAGCGTTTAGCTTCGGGAGAACGAAGAAAAAGCAGATCTCTGCATTGAGACGCCTTCCGCACACGCGGTACTCCAACCAACAGACTAATTTCAATGTCAAGTCATCATGAAAAATGACAAATGTTCAGTATAAAACTTCAAAAACAATATATCAACTTATGAAATTATATATTTATATAAGTATATGTATCTACATTGATGTTTGTGTGTAACTTTTAAGCTTATTTCTAATGAGCTCTAGTCTTAGATATCCAATTAGCATGGGATAGATTCAGAGAATACCAAAAACATATTTTTGTATTAAATACAAGAGTCTCTCAAGATTTTTTGGTAATTTATTTGTCACTCACATTAATTTATTATACTAGCACCGAGTTCCACTTTTTATGTTTAACTTCGATCAAAACGCGCTTCGCTCTAATTTCAGCTATTAATAATAAATTGATAACTAATCAAAAGGGAAAAGGAATCATTTGATGTGGCGACAACATAAAATATGTGGAAGTACCGCTTGCTGGATGCTCCTGTATCACATCCTAGAAATCAAGTATTCTCATGGTTTCGATTTCAAATAGCAGATGGCAGTACATTGCGTTATACAAATCATTTTCCTGAAACCTTTGGAATGCCGTTTTGAATGAGTAAAATAAAGATAATGTACTATTTAATGCAAGATTTATAACTAAGTATCCGCGTGTCCATAGATATAGATACGTAATACTTCATAACATCAATGAAATCTCTCTTTTGACAGCTACTGATTTCCATTGTGCAATCTTTGCGTGTGAGAATAAAACTTGAAAGAAAAACTTCGTGTGTCAATAATTCGTAAATAAATTCTTCTCGTTTATATTTCAGAGATTTACGGATAAGTGAAATTACCTTTGTTAAAAATATACTAAAATGTAATACTGAGTATAATTGCCGAGCTACTACTATCTAAAAGAGGGTGCGGATATAAAAAGGAATTGCTATTCAATTCATTAAAAGAGAAGGTATGCGAGCATCATCGTCAAACATTTCTACTTGACAAAAGAATACTTTATTTCACGCAGAAGAGGAATATGAAATATTCTGCAATTAACACTTAAAGTGTAAGATTATAAAAATTTAGTTTCCATCAAATTCCCTTAGATGAATTCGAATCCAAATTCCTTATCAACGATTTGGAATTGACTCTTTCCAGCACAGATTATGCCATTCAAAGACATACTAAAAATTCCTTGTAAGAAGAGAGTATTATTAAAAGGAAATGTCTAACAGTTTTTACGTTTGAAGGACAAGGTATTTAACCACCGCTCATATCATTTTTATGGAATTAATCCTTTTCAATGGAAGGATTTTTCTTTTCATGTTCTATTTATGAATGACTTCATCGCTCACTTACTTCTCCTCTGTTAGCTAATTTCATTTATTAATTCACTCTTCGATGCCCTTTCAATGCTATTCCCTCAGATTACGAAATTGGCATACCTTCTGTATTACGCGCTCTTTTCTCCGAAATCCTTTCGTTCTCCTTGCGGCGCATTCTCTCCTCTCACATTAATTCAGCTTCTTTATTTATGATCTTGTTCAACATCCGCATAAGTAATTTCCATATTTGTGGTCGCATCTAATTACCCTTGATAAACTTTCGGATTACTTATAAACCAAGATAAGCTCATCTTCTAGAGAATCGATAATCTTGTTGTTCTAAGATTTAAATTCTAAATTATTTCATCGTAAATTCATAAAGTGTAGATGCCTATTTGCTCATCAGTCACGCAGCTCCCGCTCAGGTTAAGCAAGGGAATTTCCGCGTTTATCTTTTCCGTTATTTTCTATCCTCGTGTACACTTTCGACGCATCCATTCATATTGTCACTTTTTCTTCCTTCAAACTACGCACATGCAAATTTATTTTGGAAGGCATTGGGAATACGTAATTTAACCAGCTAAGATTAGAAGAAAGGAACACATTTAGTTAACTTAAAGTACTATAATAAAATAGTTAACTGCTTCAACATTTAAGATCATTTCTCTTACATATGCTCACTTGAAAATCGAACCGGGGAAAGCTTAGACCAAAGACGAGTGCGCTATCCACTTGGCCACCAGGGAAGTAAAAGCAAAATGAAAGGAAACTTAGCAAAAGTACAAGGATTCAGTTTTGAGATAAAGGGTGATATCAAAGCATATATTAATTAGTCGTATAAGTTAGGTAGACTTATGTAAGAGTAAAGCTTTGTATACAAAGACAGCAATATAAATATTTACAATCAGAAGGAGAGACGAGATTATTTAGAACTTAAAAAGCAATCGAAATCAAAATGCAGCCATTGTGCGTAAATCATGTAGTTTTTATATTTTGTATTAATTAATAAAATGATAGATTAAAAAATAGCTTTCCTTTAAAGTAGTTTTGTCACTCCTTGGTCCCCAATAAACTATATCCAGTGTAAAGATACAACTGGACAATTGTGATTTCGACATAAGCAATTTTTTTCCGTCCAACTTTCTGCATAAATTCAAGGTGTTATTGTATTCTCTTATGCGTTGAGCTGGAAGATCCCAAGGGCTTCTAAAATCTACGCACCGTTTGTAACTCATTCATGATTTCCGTCTGCCTTCTCATCCCACGCAGCCTCACTCGGCGATCCTCGACCTCTACAATTACACTTCATTCTCACAGTGTTTCTTCGTCTTCAAAAAAAATAAAATCTTTCCTTTGCCTAGTCACTCTCCAATATATCTGACCGTCCTTTCACCTCTCCACTCCACTTTCCCATCCCTTTCACTTCCTTTTATTTATTCTCACTCGTTTAATCTTTCAAATTCGTCCAAATGTTCTTCTACTTCTCTCCATCGTCCCATTTCCTTCCCTCAGCATTTTTAGTTGATTTCTAAACGCACTACGAACTCAATTATTCTCTCTCCCGATTCGCTCTTTTTATTTCTCTTTTCCTTATTTTATTTTCATTAATTATGATCCTTTTGCCTGGGAATGTGCTTCTCTACTTCGCCTTCCATCTTATGCAAAGAATTGAAGATCTTATTTACTAAAAATGTTTACAGACAAGTCTCAGGGTGTTCTATGAAATCATCAAGTTTTTATTTATGCAAATAGTCAAGTATAATTTTAACTATAACTTTACAAGTTCCTGCTATTACTAGAGAGTTTCGCAACGAGTTGACCTATTATATTTTATGTCATCATATTGGATTATGTACTCCTCTTTCGATATGTTTTCTTCGGTGTGCTATGAGTTTTCTTCTTTTTTTGTTTCTTTAAAGCTCAGAGCGCCCGCAATGCCGACAAAGATCTTTTGTCCTTACTTTCTCCTCTGTCTTTTCTACTAAATTGTAACTTAAATTATTATGTTGATAATCCCTCTCTTTTGAGTACGTGTGCCACCCATTTGCTCTGCCATAGATGCCAACTGAAGGATAAATTCTTAAGAAAATTGTCACCTATAATTCAAAGTGACGAATGTTACTGTGAATTATAGGTGGCAATTAAAGGTTATAGGCGTAAGGACAATTTTGAGGCACCACCATGAAAGGACGTAATGTCTCTTTTTAGGTCCTCTTAAGTAAATCAATAAATAAATTTTATCTTCATTGAGGGCAAAATTGAGACTATAAGGTCTCCTTTTCCATTGAACCCATAGAAATTAGATCCAAAGTATTAATCAAATGTCAATTCATATCAATGGGGAAATGGTAAATCTATCCCTGACGATTCTATGTTATTTAATATCTATAATTATCTATTTATTTTTGAAATTATTATCTTTTAATGCTTCTCCTCGTTTATATTTAATTTCATAACATCAGTGTTTCTTCAGAGATTTGCAATCCTTAAAGAGAGGCTGAGAAGTTCTAGTAACGCCTTCTCGTAAAAAATTCCTTCTTTCACGTACTCATCTGTCTCCCTACTCGTTTGTTTCCTTAACATTTATTATTCCATCCATCACAGTTGGGTCCTCGAATAAAAGACGTCTTCCACCCTCGCCCATTGCCTCACCCACTTCCTCTCGCATCCGCACGCATAAACCAAACCAAAGTGAGTATACGCCCCTGTCCTCCTCTTTTTCACTTTCTTTTCCTTCCCTTCTGAGATTCTTCACCCTACTATTGTCCTTTACCCCTTCCATGCCTAACTTTCGATTTCTTACCTTTCTTCACCAACTGCAGAATATCCGTTTACCTTTTTTCAAATTTCTTTCAAGCCATTTCTCTTTCTGGGATTTCCACTTCCTTTGCTCCGACTTTCTACCCTGTCTTCCGAAATGTGAAATTACACTTTTCTATTCAGCTGGTTCTCACCGGTTCAAGCGAACCGGTTCATAAAATTTCCCGAGTTCTTCAAATTAGATGTAAAATCTATCTGATAAGATAACGTGAATAACAATATAAGAATTAAAATCCGCTCGTTGCAACGAGAATATGATTTCGGTGTAGAACCAATACTTTCATATTTCATCTTAAGGTTTTGTAAGCAGATTTTTACAGCTTTGCAGCAATAAGGGAAAATGAAGTACTTAATGTTGTATTCCGTGGTTGCGTACTATGTAGGGATGAGAACTAAATGTGTTCCTAATGTTTTTGAATCCCATCAACAGCCAATAAGCATAGAAAACCGACGTAAAAACAAATTTCGTTTTGTCATGATGCATATAACATAATAGTAGTAGTCGCATAATATAGTCGCATCTATAATAGTCGCAATAAGAACACGATTTTTCATTCATACGTTCTCTCCCGCACCTTTAGGAATAACTTTCGGTATAGATTTTCAGTTGCAAATACCATGCATGCAAAACTAGTGCGATTAGTTTTTAGTACGATTCAATGGAATTCTTTCTTTTAGATCACGGAAAAAGTCAAAGAATTGTAGTTCTTACACACATCATTTTATTACAAGTGTGTTCCATACCTGATTGTGATTCGATGACAACATCCTCTAAAGTTAATCGATAAATTTAGAAAGCTCTTTCCTCGGACACCAGAAGATATGCTGTTAATATTTCCTTCATAGAACAGACAAATTGAGTAAAGTAAAATGTTACGTAACGCAGATTTGAGGACACCCATTGTAAATGAACCATCTTGAAACGCAGCAGATGCTACTATATATTATTAAAAACGTTGTTGTGTTGCATTGGAAGATTCAAATCTAATGAGATATGTAATATAAGACATTCATGGTGGATGGGGAACAGGTGGTGAAACTGTGGCCCGAAGGCCTATTTCGGCTGCTTTTGCTGAAACTTTAGCCTTTCAATCACTTCCTGTACAAATACCCGTTTAAAAATACAATGCAATATTTTTAAGTAATTTTGCTATCCAATCTTACGCATCATACCAACTGGAATATAAAGTGGAAATAATTCTTATCCAGACTATTTAGCACATTAATTTGTTTTTTCTTATAAAATTTCGCCGTTTAACTATCAGAATGTAGGCAACAGACCACACAATAGTGACCCGTTGGCTTCACAAGCAACCTTTTTTATGACCTTTGAAGACCTATGAGACCTTTTAATGTTGAATGTGGCCTTCCACTGGAAAAAGGTTCTCACTCCTGCACTAGATATAGAGGGAGCTATTATTCGCTTAAAATTATTCATCCTGAAATTCACCGAAACATTCGAATAATTTACATCTTACTTTGAGCAAGATTCACGACTAACACGTTCCTCTTTTTCGTTAAATCATTTAGTCAAGGATGATCTTCGGCAGATACATCAAACGAAGCGGAAGCCTCTCGATAGTTGTGAAGAAACGCATAAATATCCTTCCGAACACGGAACTTCTTTTTCGCGGTAAATCTGCCACTCCCATTGAGTTAATCATGCAGTTTTATGGATCGTTAATATCGATCAATTTAATCCACTTTTAAAAGCGATAAATTGTGAGTAGACGGTCCCGTAGTTCATTCATCATATTTCTTCGCCGCCTCTTTTTTTGTCTCGGTGGTGTCCGTCTTTACTACTCGTTGCCCCTTTGGATGCCCTTCGACCTCAGTGTCACGCTTATCCCCGATGAATGGCCACGTGGCCGTCCAAGTGAGCTCCGCCGCCCACGTCCTCCTCAATGGAGCCCACGAAAAGGAAAGGAGCGCCCCTTGATGCTAATGTATTTCATGTAATTCCTTTCGTCAATTGATAAAGAGGAATGCAGCTTATGTTTGGGATCCCGGATGATAATCATGGAATTTCTCATCCGACTCGTTATTCCTGTTTTTTAAAATACCATAAGACACAGCGGACGTTTTCGTAGAAAGAGAGACCAATTGAGAATACAGTTATTGATCCGCATTTTGAGGTAATGTTCTTTATGTACTAATATTATTCGCTTTACTAACGGACTCATGTTCATTGGCATCAATCATGTATCTCATAATATAGATTAGTACTCGGCAATGATAAAAAGATTCACAGGTGGTTTTCCTGTAGCTGAATTATTGGCTCTAAAACGGCCACGGTCAAAGAACTGGTCGCACATTAAATAACCTCTAAGGATACACTTTTCACAAGAATTTCTTTCGTATATAATTACTCTCAACGAAGTCTCATGCCTGAAGATGCCGATTTTCTAGCTCAAGTAGGAATTGATACAGATAAAGAAACCGTTTATGATATAACAAAATCTTTTTCCATTCTACATGACAAAACCGAGAGTAAATATTTCGTGAATGATTCCCATTTAAAATGTTAACTACGAATTTTTCATACATTTTGTGGTGTTATAAGAAAGGAAGCAAAGCTAAAACTACACATTCATTTCAAGGCAGCTGAGAAATTCTGAAATGAAATTTAATTTCACCCTAGGGTAACATATTTGAATATAATGAATATGACAAGTGATTTTCTTTCAAAAATATTTGATGAGTTGGAAATTAAGAAGAGATACTTTTGATGCATTTCTTCGCAAAGGAATGGGACAAAATTATTCCTTAAAATCATTAGATATCAGAGAATAATTTCGTAAATGTTCTTCCTTAAAAGAGAATGTCTTACAGATAACGTTCAATTCCAAATATTTTCACAGCTAACGAAATCCAGATAAATGATTTATGCAATAGGAATATTCATTATATGTTAATTTGTCTCACTATATATTAATTTTAATATCAATCGATGTAATGTAGATACTTGGTTGTGATTACCATGCAATGTCTCCGAGCGGATTTAAAGGCGTATAATATGCTTAGTCGTAGTAAATAGCAGGTAGCGAAAGATCTATGACTTGTACCGTCTTTTTACTCTTCTTTGTGTAAAGAAGAGAGGATTAAAGTGGTTTTAAGTTATTCTAATCAAAAACGATTAATGTCAATGTAGATGCTTTAAGAACCCATTAAAAGAGTTGCAGTCGCAAAAAGCAATGGAAACCTTTCGGTCTTCGCAATTGGAAAAATACTCTCCATTATCACTCCGGTCTTGAAATAAAATAAGACGGAGATGCTTAGTGGCAGCGGCACAGAGACAGAGAAACCATAATTTCAATTAAGGCCATCGCGTAAATAACAATCATAAGAAATGGTCTTATATCATCGCTAAAAATCAGCGCTGCTCATTTATTTTGCATCCTTCCTGTGGAGTTGTGAGCACGCGCGAGTGGTGGGGATATGGTGATGGAGGACGAGGAAGGATTCGTGGGCGATATGTGGCATATTATACGGCCGTCTCACAGCAGCGTCAATTTTTCTTTCGTCTTATAAATCACGTCAGATTTATTTTATGAACACCCACGATAGAAGGACCTCCCGGCATCACTCCGCTGTCTATTCATGGTCCTCTCGATGGGTAAATGAGGATGGCGGTAACGAGATGTTTTCTCCCACTTTGGACATGCGTCACCAGTGCCAAAAGAAGGGGACGATTTGCCGAAAAGAGATTTCCGGGCTTTTATTTGAGGGTGTCGACGAAGGGTGCGCTCCCAGCTGCGATTCCGTCACTTCATCCACTTGAGAGGGTTCGCTTTAAATATTACTCATAAATAAGGGATGAATGACGAGCGCAATGGTCATCGCGCACACGATGACGGAATCATTCAGTTTGAATTTGTCTTGAAATGTTTCCGTTTCACTTGAAGGATGTTACCACGCCACATCTATTTAGATCCAACAAGGAAAGGATTTACGGTAACTTTTGTTCGTTCGGGGAGTGTGCTCTGAAAATACCGAAGAAGTATCGATGTGAGATATGTAAGTGTGACTGGAGCTCGAACCTGTATCATGAAAATTGATGAAATAAGCCAAGGGAAAAGGGCATAATCTACAAAATAAAACTTGTTGGAACAACTAGATTCGATACTATGGTGTCATCATCAGGTTACCGAATATCGCTAAACCAAGCTCTTTCTCTTTGCCTTGAGATGACAAGACTGTCGAAAGTGGTCGTCTTAACTGTTTTTATTTTGTGGATTGTACCGATTTTGTTTTAATTATTTTATCAATTTACAATGGGTTTCCACTCCAATATATTCAAGGATTCCGCCCGAAAAGTGGAAGAACCGGGGTCAAATC
The DNA here is from genome assembly GCA_036926295.1 of Pachydiplax longipennis. NCBI lineage: Eukaryota > Metazoa > Arthropoda > Insecta > Odonata > Libellulidae > Pachydiplax > Pachydiplax longipennis. Next base: position 74,992,671 of record JAVFKF010000012.1, read on the forward strand.
ACTGTCTATTTGACCTTTTCAATCCTTTTATTACTTGAATCAAGATGTAGCTATATTATATCATTGTAAGTTATATACTAAATAAATACAGGCATGCCTCGGAAATCGGACATTATACATTGCGTGTTCAATCGTAAATCTCAAAGAATTCAAACCATCATAGAAAATCTATTTCTATGATAGTCTGAAGAGTTTCTATTACTTGATTTATATTTAAAACTATACAGAGAGGAAGTGCTGCTGGAGTCGGGAGCACCATCAAGTAATATTTCCCTTCTTATTACTAGAGTCATTGAATACATAACTCTCAGGAATTGGCTCTTATAACTATCAAATAATTGCAACACTAAGGGAAACATATTTTAGCTCCAAAATTAACAATGCAAGCTGCCATTTATAATTATTTTGTGTTTATTAGTATAAAATGATCTACGAAATTCTTTATCTTGTGCACTGCCATTATTTATCAAAAGCATTAAATTTTCTTCTGCACTCGTGAAGTATGGGTATTGAGTGCCTTATCGACATTGCATCTACCTAGGGCTATCCATGTTGTCATACGAATCGAAAATCGTCCTTGGAGGAATGGGTAGTTGTTATACTTTAGAATAATCCTATGTTTTCATTGATAAACAACTTCATTTGAACACATGCATACACGTGTTCATTAGAATGTGTTCAAATCAGAATTTACCTGATATCTGTGATTTTTAGGTTCAAGTTACACATTTAGAGTGAAACCCGTTTGTAACTCTTACGCTCAAGACGCGCTTTTCTCTCGGTCCTCTTTAATATAAAACACATGGTAAAGATACCGCTTGAGACGCTCTGCTACCCACCCATATAGTGGATTTTCCCTTCCCCAGAAGTACTGCAACCTGCTACAACTGATTCACCGAATATTGTATTCATCATCTGAATCGCCATCCTCTTCTCTTACTTCGCCTTGTCTAAAAGGTTTCCATTTGACTTTATAGTTTTAGATGACTAATTTTTAGAGATTAAATTGAAAATTTCGCGAAGTAGAAAAATTTACCTCTCTTGAGGCCGATACTAACTCTAGGATATAGTGAGATTGTGAAATCCTTCCTCTTAATTTTCGTAACGAGAAAACAGTAACAGTTAACAGTACTACGTACCAGTTAACAGTAAACATATTAGTAATCCGAGAGTTCTATATATCTCATCTTCAGCTGTAACAAATTAGGAAAACTAAAGAAGTTTCTTTTTTCGTTTTAAGGTGTAAAGCACTCATTTAAAACTTAAAGAGTCAAATATCCTTTCTCATTTGTTCTCTATCGTAAAGAAATATAAATTTATCATGACCCTATTATAACGCTATCCCGCTTATAACGATGTTTTCAATTGGTCCATTGAAAGGCGTCAAAATCGTGTTTTAAAGTGAACGCATAATCAGATCCAAAACTGAGAAACTATAATTCTAATGTTGGAACTCGAACTTAGTACAGGATTTGGGAACAAAACATTGTATAGGATTACAGGAAAAACTGTACAGGATTTAATACAACAGCATGAATGACTGTCATTGACTAGGTAAGCTACTAATTAAATCGTCACTTTAACCTAATTTATTGCTATTTTTATGGTCATGCACTATCGAGTCAATTCCTATTACAAAAGAACATATTTCCCCCCACTTTTTCACTTGCCTAAAATTCGAAGGGATTTATGAGTTAGCAATAAACGTGCGCAACACAAATTACTGCTGAGCTCTGATTTATTGACTTTGGCAACTTAAGTATAGTCCTTATGTTATTTTGATGAGAGTAAACATTGCCTATTATCACACATATATATGAGCGATCATTCACTGAGCGTGTCACATAAACACGATTCGATAACAGAAGCGCCTCCAAATTCGACGGAACTGCAATTTCAGTCATGCTTTGGGCCTCAATTTCCGTTCGCCACTTATATCTTTACCGTTTTCCGGTGAATCATTTCGCTCAATAAAATCGCACGGCTATAAAAAAGGGCATAAAATTTTATTTTATGAATATGTAATATGTTTCTCACACATGCGAGAAACGCTCTAGCCATATTGATTTCGACCCCAGCGGTTGTAAAAATCTGACGTCCGCTGAATAAGTTAAGCACCGGCAATTTTCATGGCGATTCCAGGACATCGACTGTCACGACAAAAAACGAAGGTATCAGCTTTCATCCAAATGGGTCAGCACTTGCTCAGTCATACTCTTCCGCATTGGATTTAGAAAATATATGGATTTTCGTGAAGTACTGAAATAAAAATATTTTATAGTATTTTTATCAATTCCTGATAAAGAATAAAAGAAGAGATCAAGAAATTACCCCTTAGAGTTTCATTGCATTAAAAATTTGCTCACATGAAGTTTACTCGTGTAACTTTGCCGATGATAATTCTTCCTCTTTACCATATTAGCAAGTATATCCCAAACGTTTCTTCAGACAGGATCAGAGCTAGAAACTTATCAAGAGTTATGGGTTCAAATCGATTTCCCTATGAAGTCTTCTACAATTAGCTTTAAAATGTCATTTTGATACGTTAATACACAGCAGACCTAGGAAATAATCTTAAATATAAATAATACTAAGCGTCTCACAATGGTTTTGTAATGATTGAGAGTATAAGAAACAATTTGTTCTCAGGCCTCATGGAAACTTTTTGCGGGCCGGAATTGGCCTGCAGGACGTTAGTTTGAAGACCCCTGTTCTATAGCATATAATTTATAAAATTGACAAACGCATGTGTGAATATACATTGCGTTCAAAACCAACTACTAAAAATAGAGTAACGTTCTAAAGAATAACATGAAAAGGAATCAATTTCAGCTGGGGTATATGAGAACAAGATGTTTGAGAAATCATTCTCCGAAATTGACTCAGAGATGCAACATCATTAGTGATTAACTGATTACCGTACAACAGGAGCTCAGAAAGTTGGTCATATAGTTATTATTTTGCAATTAATCAAAAGAAATAGAAATCGGTATTTTATTTTTGTGAACCTTAAAAGAACACTTTATGGCGAGCAATTCATCACTCCCTTTGGATATAGCACAACAGCTGATGAATAAATACTCTATTCTCATTGAACAGATTCCGATCTTAATCTTCCTGTACAACTTGTAACTTCTTTAATGAGATATCCGTAAAAAATAATTGGAAAATGTATCGAAAGTGCATATCTGCGATAGACTTACAAATTTCTTGGCCAAAGTTCCACGTAAAATTAACTGTGATTGCTTTGTCAATAGTTTAATGTAAAGCAGTACATACAGGGAGTTCTTGACTAACCAGGCTAAAGGTGGGGGTACACAAATAATTAGAAAACGCTTATTATCCAAACTTTCACTTCCATTCCTATTAATATTCGTGACAAATTTAAATAAACTATTAATCACTAATTGCGAAACGATTTATTATTTTCGCGCACAGTCCGTTGTTTTCGATTGACGTAAGGGTTTTTCCCCAGACCGCATCTCTCTTTTTAGCAGAACTAATTTTGTCATATTCCATGTGTTCCATAGAAAATTTCTTCCGTAGAGCTTGCTTAAATTGGAACACGGAAAGGTTTGTGTGATTTTCTTAATGGAAAATCTTGAAAAGGACCGCGGAAATATCGCTTGAATGTAAGAAATCATGCGTGAATAATCCGCGACTCCCAAGATAATTCGTCCACGGAGAATAGTCTGGGGATCATCACCATTTAATTTACTTCTATTTACGACCATGGCTTCCTTTTTGGCTATAGGATCATCCTGGAAAATTTTATTGATCATTTACTTTGTGTGTATTGATAAAGTAAATGAAATCAAGTGTTCCTATATTATTTAAATAACGGAGGTTAGATAAAGTTACGTATATACTCGCTCAATGCATGACCGTCTACATTCCGAGAACATCCAAAAGTCTTCGATATTTATTCTGCTCGTTTATTGAAGAATTTAATTTCTTTACCGATATGTATTGCAGTACCCTTCTAATCAGACTTTTTTTTAGAAAGAAAGTAGAAAACAACTTCCTTTTGGAACTGTCAACCGCCTAATGTTTTATTAAACTTCATAAACTAGCAAATCTATCCTCCTTTAATGTTGTTAGTATGGCAACTTAGAGGTTTTTTTCTCTATAAGGATATATGGACGAGAAAAGCTTCGGCTGGCGAGAAACTCCTTCAACGGATATAATAACCCAAAATTTAGACATTTCTATGTAAAAACACCTTTCGCATACGCGGGTGATAACATTTATCCTCATCCATTTTGTCCATCGAAAAGTCCTATTTTGGCAAACAAACGCCGTCGCCCACTCTTTCGTCCGATTCTCTCAAAACAAAATAAAAATGCCCCCTCTTACGGAAGACTCTCCGTGTAAGGACTTGGAATTCATGCTTAAGTTAGTCCCGCATCGCTTTATGAGCGCTATTCCGTATATAGTAGTCGGTGGTGTCATTCCCACCGTGTACCCGTGACACGCACCTTTTGGGAATATGTTGCCACCGGCGACCGAAAAACGACACTCCAAACAGCCGTAGCATCAACAAATAAACGCGCTTCCCCACCGTCTTTTGTTTCCCCTTTTATATTTCCGTTCCGTGGCCGTCTTACGCAAGTCCTATTCTTCCTTCCCTACAAATGCTTCCCCCACGAGAAAATGGTCAAACCCTTCATCAAGTGTTTTATGCTTTTCTTATCGTCGCCCAGTTGCCCAAAGCATTTACTTAATGGTTGCCGTGAAAGGGAATGAGCGATGACTCGCCACTTTCTTAAAAACTCTCTTTTTATTGCTGCTGAGAGAGGTTCCGATTTTGGACAGATTTGGCCTAATCCGAAGATGAGGCAGCCGAAGATGGCGTGCGTCGTGCGCGATGCACCGATGGCCACCTTCGAGACGTAATAACAGACCCGAACTTCCAAACAGTTCGATCATTTTCTCGAAGATGACTTAATCATGAATTGGATTGCATGTCTTTACGGGTTATCATGGGCTGGAATTTGGTAAAGAGGTGAACGAGGAATAAAATCAGACCTGCTATTTAGTATCAGTAATTGTAGGATATGTCCATTATATTTCTCCATCCATCGGATATTCCTAGAAATAAGAAATGCTTTCCTAAATCTATAATAATAAAGAAATTTGTTCCTTAATAGCTCGAGAAGCGATTCCATTGTTTTCCTGCTAAATCAGCCACCTCTACGAAGGCCAGAGACATCCTGGTAAACTCATAAAGACAAATATTCTGTTCGGTTATTTTCCACAGCTTTTGGAGAGTAATGTGCAACATATAGTAAAAATGAATTCAAGAGTGAAAAAATTTCCATAGTGAACCTAGTTTTAATGCAAACCTGGTAATTTCTATATTTGTAGTTATCTTCCAGCTAAGGTTCAAGATTTGGTTGTAGTATTTTCTTTGTAAACATATTAAGATCCACAAAACCTTTAATTTCTTCAAAGTTTTTCTTTTGATTTTATTAATTTAAGCATTATTTTTAAGTTCAAACGATTAAAGATTATCTATGTGGCCTATTAAGAGTCACTCTAGAGGGTAACCAATTAATTGCATCATGGAATCCTACTGCTATTATCATCTGCCAAATACCGATTTGTCCTTTTTAAATAAGCTAAAATTACTGTATATAAAGAAGTGGAAATTATTGCAATTTAATTCATATGAAATAAGTTTATCTGTGAGTGAAACATGAGAATCTATGAGAGTTTCATTCAACACCAGTGTTCCATCTTCCAATGTTTTCCATGAGTAATCCACACATTATATCCACGTAAATTCCCTGGTTGCCGCCTTTCGGCGTGTGGCAGAGGGTATAAACAACGCACGGTTGAGCAGCTTTTTTAGCCTGTTATAACCACGAATAGTTCGAGAAAAGAATGAGTCTCTAAAATGACTTGTTCTAAGGTCTATTTGTCTTATTATGCTCGTTGTCGCATCGACCGAAGTAGCAGTGGGTCGTCTTCTGTAAAAGCACAGTCTCTAAATTTATCAAGTAATCTCAATCTAGCTTCTAATCTTCTTCCTTTCAAGGATTCCCAACCTGCGTGAGAGCATCTTCGTACAAATATTTCTTTGATCAGGATTTGAACTAATGGAAATACGGATGAACGAGCAACTTCGGATAATGTGACAAACTGGATCAAGCTCTCTGACCACTCGGCCACAATGCACCTTATTAAAATAAAAATAATAAAATACGATACGATGGACAAAATTTTTCTGAACATCAAAAGAAATATTACAGATTTTTTTGATAACTACAGTAAATAGAATTTATGACTTCAGAATTATTTTTCTCGAATTTCGAACCAATTTATAATATTTTGCTTATTTCAAAAGGTTTATCATAATTGAGTTTATTGAAGATAAACGGTACATTGCCAAGCTAGGCTTTATTCATATCCTAAATTAAATTGTACTGACTACTTAACAACTTAAATATAGGGTTTTTTTATAAAGATTGTAATGAAAAGTTCTATTCTATATTTATAACTGATAATATAAATTAAAATCCTTCCCTCACGAAGAACATCGGCCTGTAAACCATTGTGAACTTTCAAACATTCAAGTATTTCAGTTAGATACAGGTATCTCATACAGGCTTTGTTAGCCTAAGTGTTATTAATTGTAATGAAAAATGAAAAGAGAACACTTATGCCTGCACCACCGACAGTTTTAGTATAAGTGTTCTCTTATCATTTTTCATTATTACGGGAAACTACCACAGAGTCGAGGATTCTGTTACTAATCATATTCCAATGAAGGAATTTCCGTTTTGAGAATATCTTGGAAGAATGTATGTATAGATGTGAATGGATTCGAAAGTCTTCTCGGAAAGGAATCATAAGGAGAGAGATAATTGGGGACAATAGCGAGTATCGGTAAAACACGATTTTTTCGAAAATATCCGCCGATCTGAGGGGAAAAAAGAGCTGACTAAGCGCGGATACCTTAAAAATGGCCACACACGTCGTGGCACCTTGTTTAACAGGCCACACACGAAGGGAGAAGCGAAAAGGATCCAAGGCACGCTTAAGGAGAAAAATACCATCAATCGCCACCCCCACCTCAACGCTCTGACCCAATCATCTTCCACAGCTTCCACACTCTCCTATTTACTCTTCCTTTTTCTCTCCTTTGCATTCTTTCCCTTTGTTATTTTTTCTCTTCTCTTTCTCGCTACGTGTTTCTCTATTCAACCGCTCTTTTCCATCCCTCAATTCACATGTCTATCTGCCGTTTCAACCTGAGCTTGAAAAAGCATCTTCGCTCCCTTCATCTTGGGATCTTCCATCTGAATAAAAAAACCTTATGATTATTCCCTTCTGCTGATATTACGGCGAATTTAAATGAGTGAACGTATAACTTGATATTGGTAAATATTCATCAGAGTCCGAACTTTTTTTCTACCAGCCGTGAAAGTAATGATATAAACACAAGGCAATGTTCAGGATATGTCGTTCAAGGGCGACACAGATTTGTAAGACGATAGCTCAATTAATATTCAATAGATGCTAGATCATAGCAAATAATAAAGATATCGTACTTCTTCTACAGGAAAGTTTCCTGATGATTTTTTGAGACAATGAACGGAAAATTTTAGGGAAGCTAAAATCTTTATGGGAGAGTTAAGTAAATACGTGTCGTAATAATTGCATGAATAAATAATCACCTCCTTTCTTATTGGAGAAGCTATTAAATACTGACATTAGGGTCCTTTGGGATAGCGGAAGATAATGAGCAATAGGGGAATGGAGGAATGTACCAAAACACCAAAAGTGAAACACATTTTATGTAAACAATCATTTCTGACCTAATGTGGCCTGATGATAGCGTTCAGCGAAAAATATATTCTGTGGAAATTACCGAGTTATTTTTTTATGTCATTCAATAAAACACACTTTGTTATATTCTAATTTTAAACCGCCAAACCATAGCGTAAACCACGGTAATAAAATATTATATACGTATTAGGAACTGACGGAAAAAGGCAAACGACTATTTCATCCAATACATAAAAATAAAGGTGAAAATATAGATTAAATAAAGACGAAAATTTATGAAAGGTATGTACCTGAGATTATTCGAAGACTTCTAATGAATTTCTAATTATTCCGAAACTCTATTAGAGACCACACCCTCAAAGTTTCCCTGGCATAAAAGATTGAACATTTTTGGAGGATTTCTGTTGTTTTAATTCACAGCGATGTTGTGTCTTCGCTTATCTTCTCCGGTCTACCAGTTCCTATCCCTTCTTTAGTTTTCATTGTTAATTTTTTCTCGCTTTCTATGAATACACTGTGTTAAACTTCTTAATTCAACTGAATTCAATAAATACTTTCCACTTAAACTAATATCATAATTATATTAACAAATACCCTGATTGAATGCATAAATTAACGATAAAATTAACACGTAACGTTATAAAATTACAAAGACCTTAATGAAATTAACTTCAGCGATCCTTGCTGGGATCCTACATAAAAAGATGAAAAGTCAATAAATGAACATTATACGTGAAATTCTTCAGGAAAATACAAAACTACTCTACGGCTGATCAGTTTCAGCAATTTGACGCAATCATTAATTCTTGAAAAACTTTGCAGTATAATTTATTTATGTATTAAACATTATCCCAACTTCTTTTTTCCTTAAACTGATGTGATACATACTTTAGGATAGACTCGAATATTTTGTGTTTCATTTACAATGAAAATTAATTTAATGAGTAAGAATAGGCAAATGAAATCTCACGTTTACCTAATTCTGATGACATTTTATCTAAGATTGTAATAATTTACGCACAAAATACTAGGAAGTGAGTTTCAAAAGAAAGACAGTATAAATATTGACTGTTATTCACTGTTTAAAGTATTTAACCAGTTGAGATTTTATCCTATGTATTGGTCCCCATCAGGGATCGAACCCGTATTCGCTTGTACTTAAGTTGAACGCGATGCTCATTTGGCTGAGCGAAAGCCCAAGAATCCAAGTACTATAGAAAATATTCATTCCATTATATAAATTTTACAATGAACTATCAGTAATAAACATGTTATTATCTCAATATAAAACGTATCATAAATAATTTAGCCATTTCTATTATCGCAAAATTTCCTTGTTTACAGCATCGAAACTGAGATACGGCACTGTGTATCTACTTTTCTACTGCGCAAAAAATTATTCTTTCATTTCTGAGTAAGATGAGCTTCGTTAAATTCTTCCTTCCGCTGTGATTCGTTCTCTCCGTTTCTTTCCTGCGAATACATCTCTTTTCTCTCGACTTTCCGTCCACGTTTTCCTTCCTGTCCACCCTTCTTTCTATCGCTAAACGCCATCTTCACGCTTCGCTGGAACTTGGGCATTGCAGACTGCCCTTTGCGGTGACACACATCCTTCTCCCATCCACGACACTCACAAGACCATAAAATGAGACTTTTCTCACTTTAAGTAATACACTTTCCTTGCAATTCCTAATTCTCATTGCTAGACTTGCTCGTTCCCTTAACTTCCTTGGGAATCCCAACAGAGTGGCACTTATCCGTAAAATGCTTTGGACTAACGAGGTGATGAAGAAATAGATCTCAGTGAAAATTGGTCTCAGAAAACCAGAATGGTGAACTTTTAAAATTCGCATGAGACTTCTTCAGCGATCCTGTCCATTGTAAGAGTTCTAATTACGAGCCACGGATGATATGATTCCAACTATGTTGAGCATAACTAATATGTACTCCACATTTTCATTTATCATAATCATATCATAATATATACCGTGAATATATTTTTTACAATTAGTATGTTCTAACCACAACTACTTCTTATCGCTCCAGTTATCAAACCTTATGTAGAAAATGTTTGGAGATCGTTTGAAAAAAATCCATTTCAGCGCGGCGTACACCGTACGTGTATCGGTAGTGCTCCTCTTACTTATTAGGTCTACGTCAGCGCTTCTTTTCTCTTATACGGTACATTCACGAGTTAACTCAAAGCTCGATGCGATCTAAATTATACGTAGGTTTGCTTCAGTAAAAATTAACGTTGATTAGGAAGAAAACACTTTGTTTTCAAATATTAATATTTTACCTTTAAATCCCATTGAACCATTAAATATGGAAAATAAATAAATCAGAAAGAAATTAGAAATAAATCGAAAATAACATTAATTCACACTTAAGCTTAACATGATGTAAAAGGCGGTTCGAGAAATTAGCTGTCCAGATTTTACTGTAGTTGTCAAATTTTCCTGGGAAAAAAAGATCCTGAATTAATTAAGAAATAACATGGTAAAGAATTACATAATAGCGATAAAATAATGCATTTTTATATGGAATAGACAAAGTGAATTTACTTCTCTTAGAAAATTAGATATTAATATGCTATATGACACCCCTTGGTTATTATTCGGTACATAAGAATTGAGGTACACCATTCGTGTCACGTCGGTTGGGAAAAATTAGCACTGGTATACGTAGATCCTTATTTCTAATATAAGCAAACAAAATAATTTTTTAGTGGTAACGGAAGTAATGTAGACCACCCACGATTTATTCAATTTATCCTTTTCTACTTTTTCCATCCCACGAGACAGTATTAAGAAAAATGTTTCGAAGAATTAACGATGGGTGAGTAAGGAGTTGAAGAGAGGGATGTTTTTGCGCAATTAGTCCACTCTTCATTTGAAGCGTCGCCGCGTCGTATGTTTAAACGCAATTAGAAAATGGGAGACCTCATTTACCCGTTTTTTGCGACAGATGTCGCCGATGTGTGGAAAAAGCATTGGGAGGAAGAAAATAAGAATGAAATGAAACTGGAATGGAGTAGAAATTAGCGCAATGGTTTAATTGATGTGCTGAGATAAGGATGAGCGAGATAGAGTCAAGATGAGATTCCGAGATAGAATAGGTTTCAATTACTTGGAAGGAGAAAATGGGTAATGATGACAATATGAGGATGCTCCTTTTACTCAAAAGCATTGCGAGAAAGCACAGGAAATAACCTCATTAGACGCGTTTAGTATGGTATTTTCCTAGATCAGGAAAGGAGATGGAGTTAATTCAGATCGCGTTTTGTCCATTTTAAGGTGCTTAAGTTATATATTTAGATGTATATGTTCTGACGAAGCAACTTCTTATCCATTACATTTAAAGAAAAAGGCTTCTAACCCTACCAAATCCTCCTTCTTAACCTAAAATTATCGCTTATTTTGTAGGATAATCATTTGTTCCAAATTTTTCTTTCATATTGATGCATTATTTTCATCATTGTTTCTGTTTATTTAGAGGGTTTTCCTTTTTGTTTTTGGGAAAATGCCGGACAGATGTAATTATTATTTTGTCCCTCAGACCGCTTCCACCTGTTCCACCGGCAAATTGCAACGATTCATTTAATAAATTTAAAAAAACTTGGAATCGGATGATCCTCTCATTTTGAATCTAATTTTTAATATATCCATCCTCCGGAAAATTTCCAATCACCCAACAGTAACCACAAAATGCACCTTCCATGTTAACTTCTGAGAATTATATGATTCCGTGAGCCATACAATCCAAATAGTATTTTTCAAAAAGATGAACACATATCATTCAAATTTATACCCCAGTTTAAAATATTCTTTTAAGGACTTCTATAATGATCGTTACTAATACTTAGCTTCTTGGTTTGTATTTGTGAAATGAAGTAGCAAATCAAAAATTTCTCTAAATTTCAGAGAGTAATTTAAAATGCGTTTTATATTTTCTTAACTCGAAAGAAATAACTTTGCACATTTTATTCCTTTTCACCAACATAATATGGTCACTGCACTTAGCTTAACGTAAATAATTAGATTTCATAAAAATATTAATGGCAAAATAAGGAAATCTGCTTTTCTATTCATCGTTGCACATGACATCTTTGCTTTCAATGATTTCGTCGAAAAATACGGACCTCATGTTTATGGAACTAAAACGGAACCATTGACAGTAAAATAAAAACTATCAGTCATTTGATGAAAACAAATAAAGTCATACATCATTAATCGTTCCTATTAAAGGAGTATATGTGTGAGATTTTTATTTGAGTCCAATTTTAAAGCTCAACGAGCTACAATTATAACCTGGCTGTACTGTTGGTAGGTTTAAAGAGTTCAAGAGTTGAATGATCGTACGTTAAGTTCAATCTGAGCGCATGTGTCTGAGGCTGGACAGGTCATTCAGATACCGCGGTTCAAACGAAAGCGCCTCAATCGAAGTGGCGTATAACGATGGAGAGGATCACCGGTTAAGCGTATGTGAGCATATGGGACGATGCGTGGGTGGTCTCCGCCAGAGATGAAGGGGTGCGAACCCCCTTTAGCAGATCTATTGTTCTTCGCAGAACAATCAACGACGGAGTTGCGCCTTGAAACAGGAGTTCACAGCCTTGTGCTCCGGGCAATAAACATCAGCAAGGATAAGTCAGATGTACATCAGTGTATTCGACGTGGGGGATATATATACAAACTATAAAGTCAGTAATTATCAAAATATTCTAAATTATCCATCTCTTCATCCGACGCATAACAGACATGCTCTTCATGAAAATTAAATTATCATAATTACACAGGGTAATTTTATGCCCGTGGATGAATTGAATTTAGGGGGATAATTAATATTTGGAGAGATATGAGCTAAATGGAGTATCCTAGAATAAAATAGATGTATGACGAATATTTTCTCTAGTCTCTTTTACCCCATTTTGTTCAAATGATTCTTCCGGTAATCCGAAACAATATTTCTGGAAAAAGACATTTACAATTCTTAGTCATTTTACTCTACTTAATACGCTTTCTATGAATTACGAATCACTTTTCCAAAAACGGGCTGACAATTGAACAAGGGAGGATCTCAGAGGGGAGATTTCAGATTTGACAGCAGTTTTTCAGCTATGATAGAATTCCTCGGTTGGGATTCGCTTAGCGATAGAAGACTTGATTACTATGGGAAGCTTTCTAATAAATTTATCTCTTCGGATCTCGGGGAGGAGGTAGTTGATATTGTCATACCAGTTAGTAGCGTACGTGATCTTCGAGACAAAACGATGAAGCGTTACAGAGAAGTAGTTGCGAGGACAGATACTTATTTCTGATCATATTTTCCGCGAAGTATTAGCGAAGCCAACAGAAGTCAAGAGTAGATAAGATTTTCGGTGTTTTACACATCCTGCCATACGCTAGTGGCGGTTTGAAGGGTTAAAATGTAAATTTGAATGATCTAGAGATATGTCAAAGGGAGGGGGTGCGGTTTAAACAATTTCCTTGTGAAATAATCTCCAATTAAATTTTAAAATGCAGTCTTGATTTCGCTAAATGTAGTATGCAGTTTTGATCTTTAAAACGCTTCATAGTGTGATTTCAATTCAAGTTACTCGTCACATTCTAAGAATATTATTAATATGTACTTCGTCCTTCCACTCCCCTCTTAATTTGCTAATTCAGTAAAAATAATGGTGTGAAAGTCTTATCTCACAAAATTCATGGATTTTAAGGGAGAAATTCGAATTGAAATTGTTAAAATGTTCGCAAGAATACACAAAATTGAATTTTTATTTCCTTTACCTGATTCTTAAAACTATTACTTTTCTTATACGGGTGTTTCGGAGAGAATGTGCTTCAACTCATTCTCGAACTTAACGTTTCGGAACTAAAATTATTTTCGCTATTTATTCAAATCTCATGCAATTATTTTTCTGTTTTCCGATACAAATTTACGTCCACCATTTTTTCACAAATTAGTAAGCCCATGAAAGTATCCAGTGACAGTTGTTTGGGGAATGATATTTTTTAACTTTTATTATAATTTTTATCTTAGATGCGGTGAGTATCTACAAAAGTAGCGTACGCAAGGAGAGATTACGAGGGAGATAAATCCCCTCCCGAAAGTTTGGAAAGAACTAAAATTATAATTAACGCATTTCGAAAATATTATTTATACGTCTTTTTCGCGCATAAATAAGATAAAGTTGTAATGTATATAATCAGTAACTTTTTAAACTTTATTTACTTATAATACTTCTTGTTAATCATTATTCATGTTAAAATATACAGAATGTGTGTATAATGTGTAACCGCAGCTCTTTCTTACAACTGGGTGTCTAGCTCATTTTTATTTGCATTATAACCATTAAATACAAAAAGAATATCCCCTCGAAATATTTTTCTACTTACGCTACTGATCTACACGGACGAACGGGGTGACGAATTAATTAGGATCTAATTCGATTTTTACCGCTAATCTCTTAATTACTGCATCATCATTTGATGCAGGGAAGTTAAATATCACCTTCATACTCTCCTATTCGACATAGTACTGTCATTTATCCTCGATTTCTTGTAGTCGTGAGAGCGGTCAGAGATTTAAAAGTTCTCCGTTGAATAAAATGTAAGAACGTGAAAGGGAAAACTCCCATCTCGTTTCGATTTTAAGCTTAATTTTTACGGACTAGAGTTAATTTCCCGTATCCCCTCCGGAAAGCAAACTTATATATACTTTAATGGCAGTAGGAAACAGATGTAAAATATCGCAGGAGGAAATCCCTCACAGGTGTATCTCTTGAGGGGTAAGATGAGCTGAGATTGCCTCTCCCTCTTTCTCTAGCCTCTCTCTGTCTTCTCTCCTCCCTTTTCATCTTATTTATGGAAACAGATTAACCGACGCTCTCATTCTAAATTCACGGCCATAAAATATCTGATGAGGTCAACTTTCAGCTTCCTTCGTAATTAAGATGGAAAAAATGTTGACTAAAAATACTTCCATTTTACAATTGCGTTAAACTTCCGCTAAGTTATATTTATGATATACGAACAGTTACATTTCTCTGTTGCGGGCCTTGATCTTTGCAGACTCACGCTGGTTATTATTCCCAGGACTATCATTTCCAGGAATAATTTGTAGCAATAAATCTCAAAAATTTGAGATAAAATAATATCTCAAAAATTTGAGATTTCTTCTGCCCTGTCCATTGCTCCATTCCATTATAACTTTCAAACTTCCTAATTTCTTGAGGTTCAACTTCTTCCATCCTTCCATCCAGTACATAGTATATAATAGTGAATCGTGACAGGAAGATCCCAGAAAAAAAGCCTTAGGTAAAAGAGTTACAGAAAAGCCTCAACATTTAAGGAAACAGGAAGAAAAGAAACAAATATATAATAATTATTACGAAAGATCTCGCATATTGAAGGAATTCCCCGCCCTCCAACCGACGGCCCAACCCAAAACAGCTAATTACGAGCTCGTAAAAGGGAGAATAATCCTATACAAGGGGAATACTGGATTTTATACAGCAATAAACTTTAAGTATTGTTAAGGACATTGTGATGATAAAATTTGCTCACTTTTATGCTATCTGCTAAAATTTTTTAACCAAATTTGTGACTTTTTTCTGTGAACACATTGTTTGACTTTAACCGGCCACTGAAAATCAATTTACGTGGAATTGCCCTTTCTTTCCTCTCATTTTCTTCTCTCTTTATTTGCTTTTACTTAAGCCTCCCCCTCTCATTCATTTAGTCTTTCCTGGAGTGGAATGGGGAGAGCGGAAGTTAGTAAGGAAGAGCATAAAAGAGTGTGTTTCATCTCAAGGGGCGGAAGTCGACGAGAGCGAGGGTGTTGATGCGAAGCAGCGCTGCACACAAATGCATGGGGAGATTCGTTTCATTTGAACGTGATACTTTTCCACTTGGATTTTATAAACAAATTGGATACGCCCTTGCGATTCTCTTGACAGCAGTCGTAAAGCCCCATAAGCCACATTAAAAAGTGTTTCATCAACTTCTCGACTTAGATAGGACTTCTAATATTGGATTAAGCATATATATTGTTGCGCGTATTTATTTATATTCATATTGCTCGTTCGAATATTTATCAATGTGTCTTTTAAATGATCCGAGGAAACTTGGTCACTATTATCAGACACGCCTACAACCGGTCGTCATTACAGTAAATAAACAGCAATAATCTACCTGTCGCAGGTGGATTATTTGCCTAGCTTCCCGCTTTCTAACGATTTATTTTTATACCTTTGAACTTGTAAGTCATTTATAAAGTACTGGTATTTTATAGGTATGATTTTTTTCTTAATGTGTACGAAAAATGTACAAAAAGGTCAATGAAAATGTTTCCTGAGAGAGTACAACCTATTCCCCATAGATAAGTTAAAATATTCCCTTGTGTTTCAGATTCTTCACAAGTATACATATTCCGAGCAACCAGACTCTTAATGTATTCCTTTAGTAGGAGGGAAGTGGGTTTCTAATTCGCTATCCTTCAATTTCCCTGTCTACGCGAAAAGAATAGCAATAAATATATTGCTGAAAAAAGAATGGGAACGTATAAGCGAATCATTCAGTTTTATTTAGCCGAAGGAAGAACAATTATAATAAATCATTTTATTAGGATTGCAATGTATTACGCCTCTTTCTCGGACGGATAGAAGTTTCTTATATTGAATTTATTCGGAATACTGCGGTAGTGAAATCTGATGCAGGCCAAATTCCCGAATACCATATTTTGGAGAGCAATAATCTAGAAATTTAACTGTCGGCAATATTATGGCTTGCATAATTAAGCTCGTTGATTCCCATAACCCATGAGAGATGTATTAGTGGTAAATGAATTCTGTTTTAATTACGACAGTACTTTTTAACGTACAACTTGAGGTTAATAGGAATTGTTATATGAGGGATTAAATGGGAACACCACGGTTGAGGAATAATTTTCTTTTCGCCGGATATTAATTTCTACGATGTGAAACATTAGACATTTTTCATTTATAACATTATTTGATTCTCAAGGGGGGAAAACTCTAGAGTCGTAAAGGATTATCAACATTAACGGTCATTGGTAACATACCATCCTCCTTCAGAGTTTGTTTTTTCATTAATTTATATAAATGTTGAAAGTATATTTCCGGGAACTATATTGAGATACTCAAAAGAGGAACCTCCGTCCACAAAGGACGATTTCTTTCAATAATCAAACTCGTTCGTATAAGTTTTGATCTGATAATATTCCACTGATTAATCTTTCAAATCCTTTTAAAATTAATTTTATGTAGTATTACTCGAAAAAAAATCAAATAATTTTAACTTCAGCTATCTCTCAACAATATTTAAGAACAATACCTCTCAACATTCATCCTAATGGTAAGGTGCCTTAAAGACAGCTGTAATGATCCTAAGGTCCCTCTTGAGTAAATTATAATCGCTGAAATATTTATGTAAATTTAAACCTTTGTATTTATTATCAACTAATATGAGAATACAAATTTTATGGTATCGTTTCACTATCATTGTTGTTTTCTTTTCAGGTAAGTTCCAGAGGCATCCTTCAACAGCAGTTAGTTCGAAGTTAACGTGCCGTGAGGTTGAGTACCACCTTCCAAAATTCTGCGTTGTTCTACTTTAATTCTTCGCCAGAATCCAGGAAGAGAATACTATTAGATCTAAGGACTCATAATCAAAGAATATAATTTAAACTGTTGAACATGGAACATTAATATTAAATAATGAATCCCTAGGAATTTTTATCAAATAAATGATTTTATCCACGTTATTTAGCAACCAATCGAAGTTCGATCAATCGAATGTTCGTTCCACCATAGAAAGTAGTCCAATAGACTATTCTAAATCATTCATCAAGAAATCAATTTTGAGTTATCACCCTTCCTAAACGGAAATTTAATCAATATATCGCGCTCTCTTTATCACGTATGTGAGTCATAATATCTGTCCTAATAGATAAGATTATTTGAGAATAATATTGGTTGCGTTGGCGATCATTTCAAAACACATTTAAAATTACCAGCCAGCCTAATTTCATCGGGTTAAGCTTCTCTGAATTAACGATCTCCCGGCGTAATATCTTAACTTCTTTAAAAGTTAAAAACCTCTCTCTTACAACCCGATATTTATATATAGAGGAATGAAAGGGAATATTCCCAACCTCAAGAGCACCTTTCTTTACGACTCCTCCGGGGTTCATCTTTCGGATTTTATGAAGCCCTCAATCGTCGGGCGTCTCCCTCGCTCGCGCCATTATTTACGGCTTCCAAATAAAAAGCATTTCTGAGACGCGGATTACTTTACCGCCGACTGTAAATCCCGACGCCGTCGCACGGAAATCGACCCTGGAAATAAATAAATAGAGTGGAAGTGAGGCGTGATTCCACAAAAGACAGTTTGCTTAGCCGTAATTGGCAGCCGCGCATGGAAAGCGCGTGCCTTAATACGAAAAGCGAAGGATGCAAAGGGCAATGCCAAGAAGGTGGTTCCATCTAGCGAGAGGGAAAAAATATCGCGGCATTGAATTCTAAATGAGCGCGTGACTGATGATTCTTATAAATCCAGGATGGCGCATAAATATATGAGAGATGGAAGGATAGGGCGAATGGGATTTAAGGGGCATCGGTGGCGGGGGGTCCCGGGTTCATATCGCGCGTCGTGCATCCCATATAGGAGTCACGTGACTGATGGAGGTGTGGACCACCGCTGAGCGCCAACGTCTCACGCTTCCTCTGGGACATTGTTGGAGGGCCGGCAGGAGGTCCTCGAGATCATTTCTCCCACTTCACCTCTCTCCTCCAATCAACTTGCTTCGTTCCACCGCGATTTCTCATAACGCGGTATTTCTTCGACAGCCTTTAGTTGGGATCGTTTTACCCAAATCTATCCTTACAAAGGATACTCAACGTGATAAAGATGTGGCATCCTGGTGAAAGAAACGCCCACTCAAGCCTAATTAAGGCAAAAAAGTGTCCAGCGGTTAGTTTTCTTCCGCCAGACATTTCTTAGTTCTTTTGTAAGTTGGCCCTTCAGCCGTTCCACCTTATGCTTTTTGTAATTCCAGTTTTTTTAATCCCCCTCTATCTTTTAATGACCTTTTACTTTACCTTAAACATAAAATCATTATTATTATTATTAGTGTTTCGGCAGCTGAGGTAATTTCGTACATTCCAACAAAATTGAACCCGGGACCGTTTTCACCGAAGTCGAACGCATTGCGTACTTGGCAGTCAGGGAGCCCTGAAACCATTATTATTCAATGATATAGAATGTTCTTTTAATTGAGAGGAAAAGAAAGGAATAGTTTCTTTGCTGATGAAACATCACTCTAATGTAGCCGAAGTTTTCTAGTCCTTTCTAATTTTATCCATCACACTTTACTATTCGGCTTTAGAAGATAGATAGTTCAAACGTTTTAAAACTTTACTAGCCTAAAATAATGATTCCACTGAATTCATCATTTTTCCAAAGCCAACTTACTATACTATCCACAGTTATTCAAACCGTCCTCAAACTTTTTTCGTTCTTTTCCTAGTTACCATCGCCTTCTCAACTTTCTCCTTAAATCATTCAGAGTTCTGATGCAAATAAAATATATTAAAAATCTTTATTAGAAAATGTTTATCCTTCAGCCATCTCTGAAATTTTCTTTGAAAAAAGAGACAAGGTTTTCCCATACCAAAATGTATTCCATTCCCCCTTTTTTGTACACCACTGTGAATTCTGAAATCAAAATTTGTAACTCTCGACGAAAACACTCTAATATGCTTTTTAAACTACAATTTCAACCAAAGTCTCGTGAATAAAAATATTATGATGTAAGAGAATAACAATCGGTAAAGATAGATGAATCAGAGCAAAAAAAAATGTCCATAAAGAGATTTTATTTACTCGAAACTATGTTTCTTGGTTTTCTCCTTGAATGGGATCAAATTTTTTATTAATATTTTTAATAAAAAATAATTTTTCTTTGAATTTATTGCCTGAATTATTTGAGAAACTTTATCATAATAATATAATGCGGGTATAGTATTGCACTAGTATTGTTAAAAGGAATTCAATAGCTGAGGTTATTTCGCACATATGGGCCCCACACTGAGAATAGAACCTTTCACTTAAGGCGAACGCGCTACCCACTTGGATACCTGGAAGCTCTGAAATAGTATCATTCTTCATTCTTTCCGTTTTCATTTTTCTTGATACTGTTTCAAAATTACAATCCCCCTTTGTAACATTTCAGAATTACAATCCCCCTCTCTTTGTAACATAGTTTTCGGTAATTTATTTTATTCCTCACACGTGTATTTAATTATTCTTTGATTATCCTCATGTAATTCCTAATTTCCCCTCTGTTGTTTCATCGCTCTCCCACTCATACATAATTCCAATATTCCATTCCTTCACACTCCAGGATTCCATCTCCAGCACATCCATTCCATGTTTCGTTCCATTGTCCAGATTAAATCTGACGCTCCTCATTCCGTTCCCTTCATCAGACTCCTCCGCTTCGCTTCACTATCATATTTCCATCTCTCATTCCTGCATTTCACTCCATCGCTTCATTTCTTTACTTTCCTTTATTTCATTTACATTTGCTTTCATTCAGCTATTTTACATACACCTTCCATATACTTATATCGCGTATTTCTTCTTCGTTTATCATCTATCTCCTTCAACCTCTCTGTCCTTAGCCACTCTTTTGAATCTTTGGCTCACTCTCATATTTTTCTATAATGCAATTGTCCTGAAGATTCTATCGCATGATCGGTTTCTTGACAGGCCTGCCTGTTTAGAAGGATACATAGTATCGAAAAAGACAGTTCACAAATTTTTAAAATAAAAATTACGGTTACATATATTGTAAATGAAAGTTCCGAATTATTTTGTTGTGAAAATTTTTACTTTTGTATCCCTTTTATAATTGATGTATAGCATTCCCGAAAAAGATAAATGTGGATAGTATTTGTTTGTTTGGCAGCTAAAAAAATCGCGTTTGCTTATATTTTTGCCTTATAAATCATTAAGACGGCAAAATTGTCTATGTATTTTTAGAACGAAAGCATTTATTATTTTTTATTCTTATATTTTGAATTATTTATATATTTTGAAATTCAAACATATTGATAAATTCCGAAGTCCAAAGTTTACTAATTCTTTCCTCACCATGAAACGTCGTCTCTCCTTACACATACCAAATTTTCTCATTTCCAAACGTACGAATTTGCAAATGATAAATGGCTGTAAAAGTGTGAGTCTTACAATCCCTTCGATATCTTCTTTTGTTTGCCAGCAAACATGTCGTTTCATCAAGAGGAAATGATAACTGCCAACATCATTTTCATAGGTAGGCGAGTGACTTATTTATACTGATATTTATGGTTTTGGTGGTCGATTAAATCAAGGGCATCAGCTATTTTCGCCAAAAAACACATATCTCTGTAGACAAATTCCACAGGTGTGTGTTTTTAATTGGTGATACTTTCCTAGCTATGGAGGTGATAAATTCGAAATGATAGAGAATAAAGATGGATTAAGTGCCAATTAATGTCATATAGTGAGAGTTGTGGCGGATTTTCCTAGGTACTTCGTCATACGAATTCCTCTATAGAAATCTAATACAGAAAAACAGAATATTAATGAACAAGAAACGGCACGTTATAGAAAGTGTTTGGCGACAAATGTTAACACTACTTAAAAGACGAAGTTCATTCGCGGAAGCTATAATGAGATGAAATCAAGAAAAACAATGATCGTAGCTGTGAATGCTACCTACATTGACACTTCCTCTACCGTATATAAAGTTTACATTCCTGGTTTTTAACTGAACTGTATAAATAGCAAATATCGACATAAGTGAGAACTAAACAATTTTATTTTTAATGGAAATTATCAAGAGTTGTAGAAATGGAACATATTTCTTGATGAGAATAAAGGACTATATCGAGAATTTGTTATACCAAAGTCGCGACGTAAAGCATCCGCAAAAAAATCAGTTCATTTTCGTGTATTTAATTCGTCTTCTTACATCAAGACATTGCTAAGGCAGGATAATGTATTTCTTTCCAAACATTTCGATATATTCGTGTGCAGTTACATAAACCATTCAGAATTCATGATCATTAGGACCTCACATCAATCGAGGTGCTTCGAATATATGATAAAGTTTGATAATACTAGAAAATGAACAAACCTAAAGATTTCCCAAAGAAGGCTGTATAATAGATAATTTAAAATAACTTCTTGTTTCCCGTTTTAAATAATTCATTTTTTATAAGAAAATATAGCTTGCTTGTGCAATTTATCAAATTCCATGGAATAAGGAATCCATAAGCGAATTTCTTTGGACCTATTGCAAGTTTTGGATGAAAAGACTAGAGACTGACAGTTAAAGATAGTGGAAATACTGCATGGCTATTCCATTATAATAGAGTGGACTCTACTCCATATAATGTAATTGTTAATTTTTTATCTAAATAAAAAAGTAAATAATATTCTGTATAGAAGGAAATATTTATTGTAGTTTTAATCCATATTATTTAATTTTTTTATATTGTTCTTTTTATTCCACGAGGCCTTAAAAAATAAGTATCATAATTTATTTCCCAACATCTCTATTTGCAATTTACGAGAACATATTTACTATCACTTTACTGAGGAAGAATTCCCTTTGTTATTAAGAAAGCGAGTCGAAGGAAGATCGCTTTGAAATGGCGAGTTGTTCAAAATGGAAACTCGTTTGAAGAGAGAAATGCAGAGAATAGACGGGAAGACGATTCATTGCATCAAGAGGCGTCATCGCAGCTGACGTTTAAGATTGGCTTTGCGTTATCAGTGGCATCTGCATAAGCTGACACTCACTGCATATGTTTTCTCCTTACTCAACATCGAAGAATGAATACTTCGCTTAAATACAAGAATTATGGCAGGATTAATAGATGTAATCGCGTTAATTGTATTTTTGTAAAACATAAATGTTTATATGTAAGGTGTCAACAACTTTTCTCATAACCAGCTTGTCTGTTGACTAGTAATTATTGATTATCAATCACTCTAGTACACGATCATTCCATAGCCATTCTGATCAAACCAATCTATACACTGCTTTTTTAACTCCGATGAAAAAGATAACTAAAAAATTCATACTTTTTAGTTTTAACTAGTTGCCCCGTGCGAAAATTTCGCAGACGACATTGATACTCAATTTCCCCAACGAATTACATTATAGTAGCAAACACTAATCACTACAGACGAATACACAAATACTGAGACATACCAAAAAAATCGCACCTTCATATTCCATGTCAGTGTCAGTTTCGACATACCTCGTTAGTAGCGATAGGTATCGGTATCTATACATTCAGTAACGAAAATCTATGGGCAAATTCAAACTCTTGCGTTTTCTAATCCCTTACCACTTGAACCTTAACGAAGTCCCTAATATCTTAGAGAGTGTGAGAATGTAAATGTTATAGAATGTTTTAAAAAATTTCTTTTAGCACTATAATCACGAATAGTACGCGTCATTGATATAACGACGTATATATAATTTATCCTATACCGAATACCTCAATTCACTTAATGTAGTTTTACATCACGAATTTAGACAAAAATACAAATCACCACTACAATACATCAGTACCACATTGCCACCATCACATTTTGTTCAACTCTGTTCTTTTCTAAATACCACTTCCTCTTATGATGTGTCACTCAAGGCTTCGTGTTTAACAGATATAACCAAGATAAAGCAACAAATATACCTCTTGAATCCACGTTACTTATTTATTTTCTATCTTTTCTCTTCGTACACGAAATATAAAAATAACTACTACTCGTCTGCAGTGAAGTTGTATCTCATAAATTCACTGAATCAGATTTATTCAATTACTGAAAGATATATAGTCAGCAATAATTAGTTGAAAGCTTGTTGTCCTGCCGGCGTAGAATGAGAGAAAATGTTACTAATTTGGGAGAGGGAAGCAAGAGGGGGAAGCATCTGCGGTGTGAGTCTCACTTTCATAAGACCATACATTGTGATACATTGTAAAAGTGCTAAGTAAAGTACAGCAAATGTAGCAAACCCATTGCCCGCATTTTTTTAATGTCTCTCACACAAATATTGTAGTCAATCATGGTATTTTAACCCATTCACAAAACATAGATTTTAAAATACTACTCTTACATCTACTACTACTCACTATCAAATTGGTTGAGCATCTTTTTGTACTCCGGGCATAGCGAATGGGAATGCAAGCTTGGGCTTCGTTGCGCTTGTATTCCAAAGAGGTGAGTTTTCTTGAATCTGGTATGATATCCTATTATTTACTCTAAGATATGAATAAATGTTGTATATTATTTATTCTGTGAGTAAAATAGAAATACTAAAAATCATTTGATAGGGTATATAGAAAATTTTCAACAGACGAAAGTTTCACCAAAGTAAATTTGAATATTCGGAAAACGACCTAATTATTTTGATCGCATGACTCGTAATTAAAATCTCTAGTTATTCTATGAATACTCCAAAATCTAATTGTAATATGGTCGATCTTAAATTAAAACTACCGGGAAGTAATATGATGGAAAATTGTTCAAACATACCACACGATAAAACCGTGACGCAAACTTTCATATTCGGCAATGTTCATGTTTCTTTGGCCGTCGTTCTGCTCCCGTAAGATGCAATGTGGTTTGCTTATTAAACTGCTGTGGATGTGTACGACATCGAGGTCTTCGTTCATGGAGACTATAATATTACTTACTAACACTGCTTCAATCAATTTATGACCGAGAATGTTATCCGATTATAAAAATTGTTTACACTCGTCACTAAGTAAACAATTTTAATAAATACACTTCAACAAACACTAATCTTTACAAACAAATACACAAAAACTAAAACATACCTAAAAATACACACCTTCATATTTTTTATCAGTGTCTGTTTCGATATACCTCGATTTAGATTTTTAGATTTAGATGACTACCCCGCAAGCCGCCGGTGGCGTATTTGTAGCGATGGATATCGCCTTCTACACATCCATCAACAAAACTCAATAGCCAAATAAAATGTCTTGCGTTTTCTAACGCCATACCATATGAACCCAAACAAAATCCCTATTATATTAGAGAACGTGATAGTATAAATGTTATCGAATGTTTTTAAAATTTTCTTATAGTAGTATAATCACGATTGGTGCGCGTCACCACTATAACGATACATGTATCTTATCCTACACCGAATACCTCAATTCACTCAATGCATTTATGACTAAATGAATTATGGTTAAGATACAAAATATCACTGCCAGCTTTACCTAAATCTGTCGTTATAAAAACCACTTCCTTTTATACCGGCAATGAAGTGTCACTTAAATAACCAAGATAAAAGAACGAAACATACCTTCTGCATCCACGTTATTTATTTATTTTCTATGTTCTTCTCTTCATACATGAAAATAACTACTACTCGTCTGCAGTGATCTGATCTGGGAGAGGAGAGCTAGAGGGGAAGCAAAATGTCACACTTTCATACGAATACATTGTGTTACATTGTCAAAGCGCATAGCATTGCCCCCGCATTGAAAGTCTCTAACATCGTTAATGTGGCAAAATAATACATTTTTGTGCTTCGGAGATAGCGATTGGGAATAAAAGCTTGGGCTTTCGTTAAGCTTGTACTACATGCTGGTGAGTTTTCTGAAACCGCAGGACATCCTTTTCTTTACTCAGAAATATGATTAAATGTTGAATGTTATCTATTCAATGAGTGAAATATAAACAATAAAAAATCATTTGATATCAGGTTTAGATATATAGAAAATTTGCAACATACGAAACCGGGAAGTAATATGATGCAAAATTATTCAAACATACCACATGATAAAACCGTGAAGCCAACTTTCATATTCGGCAATGTTCATGTTTCTTTGGCTGTCGTTCTGCTCCCGCAAGATGCAATGTGGCTTGCTTATTCAACTGTTATGGTTGCGTACGACGTCGAAGTTTTCGTTCATGGAGACTGTAATGTTAATTGCGAATCATTTTATGCCCGAGAATAGATGCATTGTCCGATTTAAAAATTTGTTTACACTCGTCACTAAGTAAACAAATTGAATCTGTATATAGCAACCCGGGCCTTTTTTCGTCCAGTAAAAAATGAGATGATTAAAATATTATTTCAATTTGTTTAACAAATGGTGCATTTTTGATTTGTCTGACTATTTTTCGCAGGAACCTGACAACTTCTGCCATCAAACGGTCATTCATTTATATATATTGATGGAGTAATAAGGGAGAAAAGTCCCGATCACCAAAAAAGCATGTTTTAAAATAATATATAGATAGATACCTTCACAGCTTAATAAAGATATTTCAAGGAATTGTCAAGGTTTAACCCTAATATTATTCGGAAGTAGGCTTCCACAAACTTATACTGCTAAATATCTATCATATCACTTCCATAATTTTCTCGGTTTATACTTATATTGTTTAACAATGAAAATTTTACTATACATTGTAGAATGCCCTATAGTTCAGGACCCATATAATTACAATGTGTTCTCGTATACCTGAGGTCTCTTACGTAGCCGATAATTTCCTTCGTGTTTTGCGGAACAGCATATTTATTCCGTCCTCACAAATAAATAGCACAAAAAATATTAATTCCTGGAATACTTCGAAAAGTGTAGCTAGCAACTCATCTTTGACAAATTATAATAAAAATTCGAACAACAACGAGCTCAGTTATCTTCACCGTAAAGATATACAAAACATCCATGTTGCTAGACAACTGAAGGGAGTTTTCTTATACATTTGGATACATTTCACATCGTCTGACATTCGGTCAAAAATGGGAGGGAAATCCTCTCAAAACCTCCCGTACGCAGTACATTGATATATTAAAAAATTCTACATTAGTCATTACTTATAATTTTTGCACTGATCACATTATCCTATAACTCCACATTAGGTAAATATATACATAAATATACATCATTAGATACATAAGTAGTACATGTACTACATTATACCTACTCCAAATGTGTGCATTACATAAATTTTCCATAATTTACATTTTACTTAATTTACATAAAGGTCCAAATTAACTAAACAAATTTGATGAAATATCTTTTGCAGAACAGAAATTTGTAAAAGATTAAAAAATAAGCTGAATTACATGGCAAGTTATCCTATAGTTGCATGCATTATGGATATATTTCAGTGACCAAGAAATAAAATAAAACTCTTAAATATAATAAAATGATAACTAGGTATGTAGTAAAATGACTAAGAACTAAGAAATGAAAGGACATGCATGGAGCGTGGAATGTGAGATTAAAATCAGTAGAGGATATATTGTTCACAAAGTATAGCGTTCCATTCCCTTATATCCTATGAACGAATCAATATTTATCAGTTTTCTGCTCGCGTTTCTGGATTCTAAAATTATGATCAACACATTAAAGGTAATTAGGAGATGCGAATCTTCTCACAGTTATATTAGGGCATAAGTAGAGAAGCGTATGATTAAGTTTTTTTATTTGATAAAAGAGAAGGCTCAATTTTCTAGCTATAAACGTGTAATTCTTTCGGCGTTGAAAGGATTGAGGAGTCGCGAATGATTTTTCGGTCGTCACACTTTGAGAGGGGGCGATGAAAGAGGAGAGGAGATAAAACGGCTCTTAAACGAGAATCGTGTAAAAAAGAAAAAAAAAAGGGGCGAAGAATGGAAAAGGTTAAGATGCAGTGGCTCTCGAGAATGGCGGGAAGGCGAAGTGGAGAAGAGAGGGGGGAATAAGGGTTAAGAATGGGTGATGAATAATTCGAAAAGTTATATTACGAAATAGAGATTCCGAAGACAAAAGACGAAGATAAAATTTCAAACAAACAAGTGATTGTTGACCGTCAAAGGCAACATTAATGAAAAACAAATGAAGTCATCTGGTATGAAATAACCTACAGTCCTTTCGTCATGAAGAAAAGATGAGACTTTCAATAAATTGAATAATTGTGAAGACATTGAGCGATATTATTACGTTTGGTATAAATTGGGGATATTTAATCGAAATAAATTGAGCCGATGCAATTGAAAATTAGAGTTAAGTTTTTAAAATAATAAGAAAATTTGATAGACATTCATTTATTTGAAATAAATGTACCTGTCATAATTGACTTACATTTGAGGCAGAACGTTTAAGCTAAAATATTTTATATAAAGTCATACAATTGTGAATTACCCAAAGTTCGCAATTTTGAGAGGAGATCTCACAACCGAAGGTAAATAAAATCGATCTGTTTAGTTATTATCTGTCGGTGTTCACACCCACTGCCACACGTCATACAGCGGGGTAATAATTTAAATGTATCCGTCATTATCTAGCAGGCGCCTGCTTAACAGTAGCCTCAACTACCCTACTCAACCTACAGTACTTAACCAGCCTTTTCGTTAAACTATAACCTACTTTTGTTTCGAATTGTTTAACACCAAAATAGCCGAGTCATTAGAGTGTCCAGTTACCTAAAGTTTCCAAATGCATCAAAAGTTAATCTTCAGTGGTTCAAATCCTGTTTCAAGAAATTTTTTTCCGGAAAATTAAGTTTTCAGGTCCCGCGACCTCAATGATCAAGGTGACTGCACGTCCACTCTTACGATTAGGCAGTTTATCTCATCTAACCCAAACCATTGGTGAATCAGTTAATTTAACCATGTTTCTCTTCTTCTGTTTATTGCCTCGTATTTTTAATTAGAGATATGATAATAGTGTTTGCTTTGTTGTTATATATACGTCTTTCAGTTTGCGCTAGCACGATAACCTCACCGCCACAGCGTCCGGTAAAGTCGATCACGGTCAACAAAGCAGTCTGAACCCCCCGGCATTCCGGGGATTTCGGACAGTGAAATAAAAACATTCGTCAATCATTATGACACATTTCTTAAATTCAGGATCCAAATTGGAGTGTGTCTTACAAGTTATGCTGTTAGTTATATATGCGGTGCATTTGAGATTAATATTTAAAATGAAACAAATACTGTACTATTCCTTTTTATATTGACTATCCATGGAATTAATCCCCGCAGTTTATATGATACCCTTGCGATCATCATGTAAATATATTATAAAATTCATCTAAGGTGCATTTTAATGACGCATAGACGCGAAACCGTTATGAAAAAGCATGCTAAGGGATCATCCATGTTTCCTGCCATTGTTTCTTTGCTCTCCTTTAATTTTCATTCAGCATTAGCTTCGCATAAGCAAACACTCTTCGAAAGGTACATCGCTTACGTAGAAAAACTCGCATTCATTAGAATATTTAAATACTTTAATGAGAAAATGTAATCGCTAGGAGGAGTTGGCAAGCTCCTTTCACAATGGTCTTTCATAGAAAATAATTGCTATTAAGTGAACGAAATTGACTGGAACTTTGCAGTTTCCAGAGACGTCATTGTTGAAATAAGAAAGGTTCCACCTTCGAGGGCAAGAGTAATTCAAGACCCCCCCGCGAGAGGTGCTGGCTGCGAGCCAGGAAGTCGCACCCAAATGAAGAGGGCGCGGAGAGGAATTCCTTGCATCAAAGCATCCCATTAGCACCCTCTACAACCCCATTTCCACCCTTATATCACAGTCCAATTCCGCTACAAGACAATACCAACCCAAAAATCTACAACGGCTATGCATCCCTTTCCTAATTCTCACCTTTTTTCGATCCCCTACTTCCTCCTGACCCAACCGTAAACATTCTAACCCTTTCTTCCTTCTTCTGACCGTTTCTATCCCTCCTCTCCCTTGCTTACAATTGACCACCTTAACTCCCTTCAAAGGGGCATCTAAATCACCAAAGTTAACATAGTGTAGCATTACTACCTGATGATATTGTTATATTAATATGATTAGAATATCTAATATTTCCTGGTGTAAAGATTGAATTACGGAAACGTTTGCCACCTGAACTAGGAGCCAAAATGAAACTGACCTTTACTTGATAATGATAATATTTTGTACCTTTAATGTTTTTCTAATGCAGAAGACAATGTTCACTTTCTTTCTCTTGCAAATCCAGAGAAAGAAAATTAATGAGATGTAGATTTTAATAATGAATTATTTTAACTATCTGTAATATTTAAAAAACACGATAGACTGATGTTTTAATTAAATACCACATGCATATTTCCCAGTCATTCAGTTCCTTATAACCCCAGTATGAGCTAGTGAATAGGTTAGGATAGGCTTGGTAACATGCGTAAGACTTCGTATATAAGGACTCAATCGATAGAGGATCCTCATATTATTGCATAAAGAAGGGTCTCTAGATTCCTCACTACGCCACAGTTTACATTTAAAGAACATTAGCACTTCCACCCCGTTTTTGTTATCACAAACTGCATGCACTTTATGTATTGGTAAAATTCGTCATATTTCGATGTTAAATGTTTACAACCTGTCATGGAGTCGAGGAAGTCTCCAAGACTCAAGATAATAATTTTTACTCTTTTTCTGTACTTTCTGCCCTCTTCGCGGCCGCCTTTCTTTTAATTTTCCCCCGACTCTTGACCTTAAGCAGATTAGCTGCCGAAACTTTTCGAGAAAGGTCGTTTCTTAAAAATTAAATTATCAATATTTTGTAAATTTGTTTTACAATGGCTTTTGACCTTTTCTTAAATCCCCTCAATGACTTTGGGAAAGGCTCTAGAGCCTCTGCAGGTAAACTATTTCAACCACTTCTCAAAGAGTAGAATATATTAGTTCCCTATTTTTCAGTTCGCACAATGGTTTCATTTCCCAGTCAACATGATGCAACTAATCAAATTATCGTCCCCAATGATACATAATTTTGTTACTTTGAAAGATTTCAGAAAGGTAATTTTCATATATTTAATCCAAGCTGGAGAACGTAATTAGGTGCTATACTGTGTTTTCCTCCTACACATCGTTATTATGTTTTCATTGACGAATGCTCGGAATCACGTAAAGTACATCATTCGAAGTAGCTTCTTTTACGAAAGAAAGACATCTATTTTGATTAAGCTCATTTCTAGCTTTACTAGTAGCTTTTGGAAATATTTTCTATTTTGTATACTATTCAGATTTAAAGTTGCAATGAATGCTAATTCTGAGTCAATCGCCTCACAAATTATATTACTATTTCATACATTGTCAGAAACGAAAATTTCGCCAAAGATTTATTGCTTACCTCTGAGTGTTTGATGATGTTTTGGGGAATCTCACCAAATACTGCTAAAGAATATCATTTATTATTCAAGGAATCCTTACGTGCTGTACATTGGCAATTAGACATGAATCCAGTCTAAGAAAGATCCTAGCTCTCTGCTTAACACGGATCTGCTTGAGACTGTCAGGGTTTATACTTTGCTCCAAAATAATAGGAACGAGCACGATAATTGACACCAATTGGCATTTGTTTGTACAATATTTGCAAATGAATATCGGTGTTAGTCAAAGGTTCCATTAACGAGAAATTCTTTGTGCAGAAATAACTTTTCAAATTACCTTACAGAAGCAAGTCTACTAGCCATTTCTCAATTCTCTAGCTTCCCATTAAATATTTCCAAAAAATCCCCAAGATAATACGCAATGAAAATGAAAAAGATAGAGCCTTCTAGGATCGTACCGATGATATATATGATTTATATATACGAAACGTGTATATGTTGTAAGAAACATGGAGTGTCGACCTAATTTACATTTGCATAGGGTCAGAAAAAAAGTTTGAGTATATCTGGAAGGTTAGAATTTAGCATGTAATAGCAAAGGAATAAGTTACATATCAAAATTTTGGGAGAAAATATTTTCCTACATAGAAAACTTAATGAAATTGAACCCCCGAGGATGGTAGCATAGCAATCTAAATGCACATTGGGTGATTCCTAATCTGAGACTTCCGATTCCATCCTTTGGAAGTGGTCCATCTACTGATGTTTGGCTATCGGAGATTTTTTAAAGCCTCTTATCTAAATGGTAATCCCATGTATGGCGTGGTTGCCTAACCGACACTCATATGTAAATTATTCATAAACACTTTGTTGGTCTCGTACACATGTCTATTATTTTAAAGCAAGGAACATGTCCTGACATACTCGAGGGAATCCGTGTTACGCAAAGCGCAAGTATGGAAATTCGTCATGTAGTTAGAAAGAGGTATAGTGAATGGAAAGAATGCGCATGTTGAGGATGGGCTCAAAGACGCGTTGTCATGGCGCTCTTCACCTGTTTCCTCCAGCCCCAATTCTCTTCCATTTCACTCCTGCACATTCCTTTTTTCGAATCTTAAATTCTATCTTGGATCTTCTTTACGAATCACGGTGACATTTTTACCTATTTATTGAAATACATGATCTCTTATCGCTCTTAGCTGTTGATTCGGTTATAATAATTATTTCAATCATAGACAGTTGAGCAGCGAATAAACTCGTTAAGCATAGCTCATTCCAGGGGTTGATTTATAAATTGGAGCAATAGGCTTTATATGTGTCTAAATGATTAAATCTATATGTTTCTATTATATAATTTGTTCATTAAATAATAATGTCACTATATAATGTAAACTCTATCAATCATTCATCGTACCTTTTAGAAATAATTAATATAATTCTATATTTGATTTATCCTTTCCATAGCAAACTGAATATATTTTATGGCATGTATTTTTGTTTTCTTATGAATAATCGAATTTCAACTCTCAGAATTCCTAGTGGGGGCCTGGGTATGATCTTTTTGCTTAGCGCTTCTCATAGCTTCACCGTTTCTGTACTCATCGTCTATTATTTTTTTCAGCTTTTTTATCTTCAGTAGCATTCATCTTAAGTCTTTCGGGGCTAATAGAGAATATAAATTTATTTCCAGCCATCATTTTCCAACACTAAGATGTATTTTTCTCGCGTGTCTTTTGTTTGAAACAAACCAATTTACTTTGCGTTGAGGTGCATTTCAAGGTTAAGATTTGAACCCCATCTCTCTCTTCGTTCATATCATCACGGTCAACTTTAACTATACCTCTTCATTCTTCTTTTCTATTTCTAATTTCTTCTTTCCTTATCCTCTCTTTCCCTTCCATTCCTCTCTCCATCTCTTATGCTTAATTTTACTCTCTTTCTTTTAAGCTCTTTTTTCTCCCTTTAGACTTCTTTTCTCCTCTTTATGTCCTTTCCTCAGTACGAAGAGAGCTGACAACTGCTCTATTTCCTGCACTATTTCTGTCTCCATCACACTTCCCGTGAATTGGCTTCGCTTGTCTGAGCGTCTCAATGCGATGCAGCTGTTACGTAAAAGATACGCAATTTTTAGATCGGAAACTTTACGTAAAAGAGATCCCCTTTCATACAAATGAACAGTCTGAAAATATAATAGGAAAAAAATATATGTCGAGAATGTATGAAAAGTTTCCCTAGTGGAACTTTCGCCCTAATTCATTCATTTATTTATTCAATATCACACTGTGATTTGGCTATCAACCCTGGTGGCAGCAATAATAATTATCGATATATTAATTGCTGAACATAATGCAATGCTAGTAAAAAACAATAATCTTACTAAGAAAATTCTTCCATTGAATATATACACAATTGCATATTACTTACGATTAAGTCCTCGATCAATATTTTTATATTTCTATCTAATTTCACACTAATATATTGAACCATGATTTACGCTCCATTTTCAAATATTTATAATTGCACATGTTTAACCTTCATCATTAACTATATCGCTCATGATAATTGGTAAACTATAAGTTCTTTATGCGATCAATAGCTTCATTTCTGCTATGATTTTGTAGATATAAGGACCGATGCTAGTTTAATTACGCGTATGGCGCGACGATGTAAAGGAGACAAACAATAATTATAAAATCATAATTTACGGGAGATATTACATTGAAGCTTGATACCATTTAATCAGATCTTCCTTCCTCCTCAAATAGATTGGTAGAAATAAGTCATTCAGCAGTCGTCGATATTTTTTCCTTTTCCGGTTGTATCCACCACGTTTACTAACCATAAATTATAACTGTTGCACAGAATCCCTAGACGAAACATTCCTTAAGCAGAGAGACGATTTGTTTATTTATATAAATCCTCCGCCGTCCGCTTGCTCATTATAAACCCATTAAGGTTGCATATTAGACGCTCATTTGTTTTTTACTTACAAAAAACGTCGTTTGTCTCTCTCCGCGTGGACGAGAGAGGTAAGAGTAAAAAGGGGTGAGGGTAGAAAGGGATGAGGGTGAAAAGGGGTGAGGGTGGGAAGGGGTGGGAGGAAAGGGGTGGGGGAAAAGGGGTGGGGGATAAGGGGGTGGGAAAAAAGAGGTGAGGGTAAAAAAGGTGAGGGTAGGAAAGGGACATGCAGTGAGGACGGAGGGATGATGGGGGAAAAAAGTTTGGTCATTTGTATGCTGTTTTCTTCTTCAATCTAATCATAACTCTTACGTCACTACTTAAGGAAGGTTCCACCCAAACTTTTCTACAAGTCGATCCGTCACTCTATCCATCGACTTTACCAAAAGGACGAATTGTGGACTCCACCCTCACATCCCCTCCTCTCAACTTTTTCGTCCTCAATCTCATCCACATTGTTTTCTTACTTACTCATCAGCCCTCTGACTTCGTTAACTCTTTCACTCATACTGATATGTGCTACGTTTTTGAACATTTCAGTTTATGCATGTCGCGTGAGAGAGCGTGCAGACCGACGCAGAATTTGTGAGTTACTAAAAAAACACTCAAATGGGTTTGAATTAAAAGAGATGCTGCGATATGTGGAAAAGTGCTACTAGATTTCTCTGCACTCCGGAGTTGATTGGGAGAAGAAAAATTTAGATTAACAAATTTAAATTTAAATAAGACGGTGAAAGCCTAACTCCTAAAAAATTTAGAGATGTTTAATATCATAGCGTAAGTCCATTTATAAATTCAGATTTTTTCTCTAAATAAAAACTGATATATAATGTGTGAATTAGTACATTGAGAGATTCCAAGATCTTGAGCCGTAGAAGAGACGATTAATAAAGGATAATTTGGGTTGGATAGTGAGAGACGGATATTTGTTAGTTAGGATTAGAAACTGCGAGAGAATAAAGCAATATAATGGTACAAATGAATTAGATGATAATGACTAGAAAATCAAGCAACGGTGTATTATCACCTTCTGCCACATGCCAAAATGTAGCAATAGGTAGCATATTGTGCACATGTGTACTCATAAATATAAATCGAACATGCACGCCTTGGGAGAAGGGAAGGGAGGTATTAATTTGGTTAAAAGTGACCGCGGGCATTAAATGCAATTTTGTGAAATGTAGGATATTTCAAAATTTACAAAGAATATTCATTAAAAATAATAAATATATGGAGCCGTAACTGCGTAAAACTCCACATTTGGAAGAAGGGAAAAAAAGTTCTGCAAAATTATATCTTTCATTATTTATTTGAACAGAAAAAAGAGCGAATAATTAATGTGACGCTTTAAATTTCTTAGATTTACATTGTTTTTTAGTTTGGAATAAAATGAGGACTATATTCTTGAACTATCTCCTCATGAACTCATGTTTTCGCCCTTCGTATTGAACTAATATAATAATAAGTATTTTAATCAAAAATAATTTCCAAAACCCATTTCAGGCCGCAGTGAGAACTCTATCAGGCCATGTGTAGCCCACTGGGCTCATTTTTTACCGGTCTGATATCGATATCCAAGTATCCGATGAACGTCTCCGAAACGTAACTTAGCTTCTCTGATTTTGGAAGCCCAAGTTCTTCACATCGTGAGTGATTAAATTTCATATATAATGCTGAGTAAAATCATTTCCGAAGTCCCTGAACAGGTCTACACAGAACTGTCCTGTGTACTGTAATTCTTCACTCAGTCGTTTACAAATGGAGGCTATTGTTTCAAGAGATATTAAAATCCTTTGTCAGGCTCAAAAGTCAATAAGTAAATTTCAATGACAGGAACTTGCCATTATATGAAATTTATAACATGAGAATGTTTCACGAAGGTTACAGTTGCCTAAGCGAAAATTTTCATCCGTAGTTTACAGCCATCAATTACGGGTCATGAATCTAGTAAATACCCTGCCGATAGAAGTTATAGCAGTTCATATAGTAAGGGTGAAAAATGGGTATTGCTTTACTCAAGAGAAAAAAATATCTTCAACTGTTTACATATTCACATTTTCTTTGTTTATGACAGTGAACTTGGTGGATTAATCTTAGGAATGCAGATTTATACGTGGAGTGCAAAGTGTAAACAAAGTATTGAAGAGTTATGTCAAAATACATTCAACTCTAGCTATAAACTGCTAACTACATGTCACTCCAGTGAATCATTTTACGCTATGCGCAAAGGGAATAAAATATTATCTAGGAATATCGTAGGCAAATACGGGTTGTCTATAACTAGGAAATTAGTCAAAACAGCAACAGACATTTCTAAATAAGGCGGTTTCACAAGATATGCGAAAACTATACAGAATCACAATTTGGGACATATATGAACGCTGGAAATTCAACTTCCTTATCGAATTGTTATTATTAAATGCTGAAATAACGCAAGAACTTTCACATTTGATCAATCACCAATGATGACAAATTGCTTATTACTTAGTTATTTTGAGATTTCTCTATCAAAACTAAGGAGATGACAATGTCCAAACCTTTTCTCTCAGTGATTCTGATCGTTTTATCATATCAGACAAGCATGGTGATGACGAGTTCTATTCCATTCAAATGAAGTATTATAAAGACTTTTGAAGTTTATCTTTGCATTTACATTCCTTTCAACCACATTACCTAATTATTTGCTCAAGAGGACAAGTTATTTCTCTTACCTTAATTGTGCGAATTGAAAAATGGTTTTAAGAACAGGAGATTATAAAACTGCGGAAGCAAGAAATACAACTGTAGATAGATCTAAAAACTCTGTCGCCGAGTTGGAGCCAAGCTACTTAAACGGTAAACAATGAGTAAGCAACGTAAACACAAGCAGTTTTAATTCTCGAATATCACGATGATTTTGGATTTTCTTGAGTGATGGAATAGCTATCATTATCGGGGAAAACTTCCGAATTCGGTGTCCAATTAAGATCTTGCCTTCCTTGCAAGGAAATGGCCAAGCAGAACAACGATTTTAAAATATTATAACCATATATAAAATACGAAAGAAAGGCTAAATTATGATAAAAACATTCACCACATATGGCTATTGATGAGATGAGTCTTTTAGTAAGAATTATGAGGCAGTGATTCCTTTAAGGACTTAGTTATCACTCCGTTTTGAAATTTCAAAGCAAAATCTAACATTTTCAGAAATTAACCTTCGTATACGATTCAAGAAGATGGTAAATAATACATGTGTGCAAATATTCAAAATTTCGAATCGAATCGAACATTTTTTACGATCAATATAAATTTAGATTAGAATCGTTAAGAATTCAATCGGATAATAATTCAGGTGGCGGAGAATTATATTTCGGTAAATGTTATTTTGTTTATTTTTTAATATTCTACATGAAATTTACATGTACGCTTCTTAGCAAAAGTGATTTACCAATCAAAATTTCTGTAATTACAAAGTTTTATCTAATCTAAAAAATTATTTATGAAAAACGAACAACGTTAATTCAGTGGATGGCAATGTTTTGCGCGAAACGATGAGAATGCGAGCTCCAGTTTGGAAAACGAGAAACTAATAGAGGAGGCGTTTTGGATCGAACTCAACATTTAATCAATTAGATTCGAGATTAGAAAAATTAAATCAAGTCGATTTAAATTGAAAAAGCACGATTCGCACAGCAGTAGTAAATAACTGCGATAAGTTGCAGCAGTAAAACAGAAAATTGTAAGGCTTTGTGTAATAAGTTTACATTAAAGGGTACCGGAATAGAAATTAACTTGAAAATTTCGTAGTAATCCTCAACAAATAAGCATATTTATTAATAAATTGGCTTACTTATTCTTTCTTTGTTTCTCATTTCGGCATTATTTTCTTATCTACGTTGTCACATTAGTGAAAAAATTTGAGCTTTTCTGATATTCTGAGGGTAAAACATGTTTATTTCAATTAACGGGCAGAGATGATTTGGGTTGAGGAAAGTGAAAACTTTATGAGGGTTAGTAGGAAGACAAAATATTTATTAAATTTTATTTATTTTTCGCAAACGATACGCATAGGTAACGGATTAAGGATTGGAAAAGGAAAGATAGACTCATGGTGCATGTACTCCCTACTACACGCCAAAGGTGGCTTGAAAAGATCAGAAAAACTTTTCAACTATGCATTACATATTTTGCAATCTTAGAATATGTTTTCCCATTTTTTTATGTGATAAGAATGAAAACGGAACACTAGCTATAGATTCGCATGTACATATAGTTTTTGATAATTTGAGGGTTTGATCAACAAATTCAGCATTTTAATTAATCCGAAAATTGAAGTTAACTCGGTCATACGTGACTAAATGAAGGGCTTAGATTAAGGACAATGAGGAAAAGAATCTTCCAATAATCCAATAATATGTTACATTCACACAGAGAATGTGGGGCTTAAAAAGTGAAGAAAGAATAAAGGAAAAGTGATAAAGAATGTAATAAAGAAAGGCGATTGAATGGAGGTAAGTGCGTGGTGGGATGGGAGAGACTAAGATAGAGAAGGAGATAAAGGAAAGAAGAAAAAGCAATGTCATCGGAAGGATTGAGTGTGTTGAGATGGGATGGAGATAAGAGGAAGGTGAGGGAAAACCGCACAATTGGAAAGCAACGGCGGAGGAAAAAAGAGAGGAATATCTTAGTGTGCAAAGAGCAATCTCTCTTTGAGGGGAACAGAAAAAACAGTGCGGACGATAAACGACCAGTCGCTGTCGCCACCTCTACATGAAATAATTCACCGCAGCATATTGCGGATAAAAGTAGATTTTTTCGTGAATATTATTATTAATTCCGGACAATGCGATTTGAACCATTGTCTATCTTTTCATCGTGTTTGATTTCTCGAATTGTAAAAAT
This sequence comes from Pachydiplax longipennis, assembly GCA_036926295.1. Lineage (NCBI taxonomy): Eukaryota > Metazoa > Arthropoda > Insecta > Odonata > Libellulidae > Pachydiplax > Pachydiplax longipennis. The sequence goes on from JAVFKF010000012.1 coordinate 75,031,497, forward strand.
CAGATATGAAGTAATCCACATAACTCGAACGATTTTTATCCCAATGATATCAAAATATATTTCATCGTATTCCATGTTAAGTCAATTTTGGAACCCAATTTGCAGAGAAAATATTAATAGCAAGACATTTTTGCTTCAGAGTTAACGAAATGAATTTTTAGAGGATTGACGACAAATTTGTACATCTTTTCAGAAAATTTAGTAATCAGAAATGCAGGTTGATTTGAGAAGGAAAATAATTGAAAATCTTTTATTTTACGGTAATGAAGAATTTCCATTTACGGAAATTAAATGTTTATTCCAATGATAAATAGTCGTCACATATCAAGGGTAATTGAAGTTAATTCTATTTACAACTAATCTTGCGTTGAGGTACTTCATAGCATTGTAAGATACGAATTATCTGGTAATGAAATTGACATAGATACGTGCTGCTATATAATTAATAACAGTTTTATAAATTCTAAAAACCTGTCTCGAAAAAATTCTCGAGAATATATGTCATAAATATAGAGGAGATATTTTAGGTAGGTAGACCTATTTTGAGACACATTTGATGATAAAAACTATATCTGTGCCATTGTAAAATTAATTCGAGTCATATTTAGCAGGAATTCCGCGAAATATTAACAAGAAATGGATAGAGCAGTTTTGACGAAAACAAATAAAATTTCACACAAGGGAATAAACTGCTGAATTTATCTCCCCCTCAGTAAAATTCTATGACCAGAAAATAAGGTTTCACTGCCTCATATTTTAGGCTTGATTTTTCCCATAGCTATCGCCAAACAGGAGAACCCTTCATTGAAGATGAACAGACTGAGAAGAAAGTTAGACTTTGAATATTTCACGTGACAGCCAACTTTCGCTGGTAACTCTTTTTGGTATTAGATCCTTCTTAAAGACAGTCCGTCTACTATGCAAGTGCAAACCAGTTGGCAAATACGAAATAATAGATAATATTCAGAGATTTTTCTTGAGTCAAATATATAACTATTTCTCTTATTGTAACCGAGTCAATTACTCGTATAAGCATTACTACTTTTATTACCTCACTGAGTGTTGATTCAAAATTCTTTGTCCGATAGAACTCGACTAGCCCCATCTTTCCTCTGAGATGTTCTTGAACATCCAATCATTATGAAATTCGTCCTCTCCGCTTCGGGAGCTCAAGGCGAATTCAAACCCTTTTTTGGTAGGAAATATCAAGCATTCGCAACGGTGGCCTATCTTAGAGAGTCCATCTACCGACAATTTAGCAAGGCTCCTGCATCGCTCTCAGATTTCGGAATCAAAACATCACAAATTTCGTGAAATGATAAGCATCCTTTTAAGCGTCCGTCTCACTTTTGCGTCGGGACATTTCCAATAACACCCTTTTCACGATTTAAAGCTGCCACTTGTTAGGTTAACTTCATATTCAGTTGCTCCAGATGCTATCTGCACAGAGTCAAAACAGGAGAAGGTAAAGCGTGTCACTAATGGCTGTGCAGACGCGAACTCCCTCACCGGCCAGCGCCACTTCCTTGACAACCAACGGAGTCCCTCGTATATATCCAGGCAACGGAGAAAGAAGTTGCGCGTCAACAAGATCGAATCCGAGGATAAGGAGAGAGATCCATTTTAGGTCGGACGCTGTACAGAATAGGGCCGAGAGGGTGATACTCATGGGTGGAGTATCCACCAGGCGAGATACAGGTTCTACGGGGAATTTCTTCACGATATATACGAACAACTACTTCATTCATACCATAGATAATTGTAATCTAATTAATTATTACTGAAACTAATCATAATGCAAACATTAACATTCAATCACCTATAAATGCGATAATGCAACTACTGAATCACCTCAGCCGCAAGTGTTGTCATAATGTTTAATTGACATGGGGAAACTTCTCTGAGGGTTGCGCGATTTAAGACAAATTCTTCATAAAATCATCTCCAACTAACTTTTTAACGCCATTACGATTAAATTTACGATCTGTCTTTAACTCTAGCTCCTTGTAAATGTACTACATACAACAAATTACAAGAACTGTAAGGTCACCAAGTCACTTGTAAGACCCCTTTTCCCCTACCTATTATTATTATTTCAACGTTAAAGAATTCTTGAAAAGTACTTTATCTTACTGCAGGATGATTAACGGCTTAAGCTTGTAAGTCTGTTGCTAAGAATAAAACAATTGGTGGATGTTCTGAATTTTTTTTTTCATTTTTAGCTAATCAGTTATTCATGGACACATTTTTTATTATGAGAAGCCACAAATGCCGGAAATTTTTGCAGTAAAGCTAACTTGCTGTTACTTTCCACACAAATTTGTTTCCGAAGAATCTGCAAATTACTCAGACGAGAGAAATTTATGCTAATCTATAAAACAGTAATTTATCCTTCTAATTTCACTATTTCTCCTTTACGATTACGGAGCGATTTAAAATCTCTAATTTTACCGCTCTTATTAGAGAAATTCCAACGGATGAATAATCAAATCATCCATCTTCTTCCATTCTCAGCTAGTTAGTTTTCCACTGCTCCTTTAATAATAATATTAACAGCAGCCGTTTCATGAAAATTACCTTTATATCGTACGATAATGAGTATTTAATGCTGGGACATTTTTCATTGAAATGCTAGCTTACGCTTCTTTCGGATTTTCAGGAATTCTTCCATTTTGATTGGTGGTTGAGTTCCTTGAACGGTTTCCCAATCCGCCCCGAGCCACTGTTCATAAGGCAGGATAGCGATTGCCGTGGTGGGCCCTGGGCCGTCGTCGAGAAGGGAGAGATCTCATCTGAGAGCGGGCCGATGGCCTCAAGGAGGGCCCCATCCCCATTTGCGTCGGCCGCACGTCTTTCATTTGCCTCCTTTCTCCCTCTAACTGTACTGAGTGCCCCCGAGTCGACTACCGTTGACGCAATGCATCTGCAAAGTACACACCAATATGCTCCTCATTCGCGGGAAAATAAATCTATAACCGGCGCAATCAGGACTGAACCCTTCAGAGTAATTTTACAATATTCTTCAAATAGATACATCTAGAATGCTAAAGGTCTACTTGAATAAGCAATAGAAGTGGATTAGTCAATGGCGGCCGATCGATGCGTAAATTCAACTCCTTATCTCTACGATCCAGTCCTTTATCTGCAAGTAATAGCCTCGTACAAGTAAAATAAACGAGCAATTAATCCTGATAATGGAGAAATTGAGGCTAAGAAGTGTACTTTTTGCCTAACCAATTGATTTTAGGAATTTCCATTAGAGAAAATTAATTGAAATAGAGACAACGGTAAAATTTAATCGTCTTTGGATATAAAATATCAATACTATTAGTTGCTTATGAGAAGTATTCACGTCATTGGAATACGCAAAGGAAAATAAATGGAAGTATGAAAGATTATGGATAACCTTAGAAAACTTACCGAGCATCTGAATGGTATCAGAATGTAAAACAAAAGCCAAACATAAAAACACAATACATTATAAATACGAATATATCATCAAAAACAGCTCTGAAATTCTGTATCATACGACATACACGATTTATATATATTTCATTAATTATCTTCGATTTGATCGGGAAGAAAAATTATACTTATATCAGTTGGTAGAATGAAACACAAGTCCTGGAAAAGGGTCGAACTGATTTTCGGTAACAATTTAGAGCATAAGTTAAACTTGCAATCTCACCTTTCTCTTGACAATCTATTTAAGTAGACTTACAATTACCATTACAGATTCCGGTTTTAGCAGGGCTGAGAAAGTCACGCTAATATTTTCTGCTAAAGAACTGGTTGCAGACAGCCCTCTCAACACTATCGTAATTCTTGACTTCCTTGAATCTCCTCGAATCACTCCATAAAGTCCAGATGTAACAATTTAATCACGCTTTGAATTCCTCCAATTGAGGATATGCTAGAACTAAAAGCTTATTCATACGAACAGTATCGAATAATATATGGTAGTAGGATTATTTCGTGATTACACCCACGTGGTTATTGTTTATCATGATTCGGTGTTTTTCATGGCGAGTCCACACATTGATATTTATTCGGAAAGACTATACATCTCCATCTATTGCATAAAGGAGAGATAAGAAGAGAGATTATTAAGAAATGGAAAAGGACAATTGGAAGTAGAATATTTTGCGGCCGACGATCTCGTCAAAAGATTATTTTTTCATATCTGTTGAATGTACGCGAGAGAATGCTATAATTGGCTACAGATGTGTTGCTAAGATTCCTTGGTCAAATAATCTTGAAATTCAACTCAATTCATTGCAAAGATCTTTAAATCTCACGTAGTCCCTAACTCTACTTATGAAGATAAGAAATTCATGAGAAGATGCTTAGAATTCTCTCCCAAAGATTTGATGAAACGCGGTCCGTTTGAGAAAATAATTCTTTTCTTAGTACTGTAAGGGGAGAAATTCACCGGTTATTTAAATGATAATGGGCAATTGAACCATCTAAAGTCGGCATTGAGAGAAAATACGGCGAACTGCTGATTTGGAATACATATGGCCTAAGTTCAAGGAATTTTTCACGGGTAGTTGCGCATTTGAATATAAAGCAAATTTTAATTTTCTTATTATACGAAGAAGATGAAACCTCGTGAAAAGAGCTATTAAGAATGGAGTAACATAATTGATAGTGCTAGAAGTATTGAATACTTATGGAAAGTAGAAGGTGAGGTGGTGAGGACGCTATAGCAAGAGCATAATTACGCGAGAAAATACAAATTTGATCGTCGTGTATTCCACACAGAAAGAACTTCTGTTGAACGATTCTGCAGATAGCTTAAAATTAAAACTATTAATCATTGATAGAGATTGAATGTTATATGTTAATATGAATACAACTGCATAAGAGCCGAAAGCAGCATGAAATAATCTTATGAAGCCATACAGGCATAATCAACTCTATACTAAACGAGCCACTCACTAACTTTTTGGTATTTAAAATGAATTTCTTGAATTATTGGCTTCACACCTAGTAACAGCATACATGTTTTGGTCGTGGAACATTAAACATATTATTTTAGGTGCCAAAGTGTTTTTGTTGTCTACTTTCTATTTAATGGAGTTTGCCTATTGGGCAAGTGGATCATCTGAGATATTTTCACACAACGGTTATCTCTTGCATTCTGATTTCAATGCTTCCCATAGGACATAAACATAGACGCAAATTCTCATAGTAAATAGGCTGGTTTCCTCCCAAGGAAGTACTGTGAAATGTGAACAGGTATTATCGCGGAAAAACAATATTTGGACATTTTGTTCTTTACTTTACTTTTCACTCGTGCATCCATTAGCACGTATTCGCTATGTCGTAAGCAGCAAGTAAACATTATAAAAATTCTATTGTAACCTCGCTAACGCATATAGAACGACTGAGGTCGGAGAAATCATGAGTCACACACCGTTCCTTTATTCTTCGCTCACGGACTTTGCAAAAAATTAGTCAATAACGGAAGGGAAATCGGAAGTGGAAAGGATTCCCCTGAGTTTACAGGAAGGCCTTTCAGATTTTTCCAGTAAAAAAGTTTTCACACGTGGGAATACTCATGAGTGTGCCGTGATTCTGCTGTTCGAAAGGTAGCGCGAAATGCGGAGGGAAGAACCGGACAAAGATCACCGCCAACTGCGGTTTCGAAACTGCGATGAAACGGGTATGTTTATTTGAAAAAAGGATGGTAAATCACCTCGTGGAGATAGGTGAATGGAAAATGAACGCAAAAGGCAATGAGCCAGGAAAATATAGGGCGCGTTTAGCATAGAGCGCGACGAAAGAAATGAGTTTCTCAGAAGGGGGTTTATCGAGTAACGAGCTGCTAACCTTTCCGAGGGAATTTTGTAATTGGGTATGCCCAAGTTAAAAAATCGGCACGAGAAAACGTCGATGCGAATAAACATTTGTCAACTGCGCTGATTATTTCGTGAAAGTTTTTGCGCGAATATCCGCGTGAACAATTTGAGGCTGTATCTTAAACTACGCAATAAACATTGCAATTTCTCCCTGGCGACGAAAATTGTTTACATTAATCTCATAGGCCTTAGGATAACCAGCAAATGATTAGTTACTGACTTTTTTGCTATAAAAGTTTTACGAGAGAACGCTTCCGTTATTTACGTTTTTATAATTTATTTTCGCTGCATGCTTATTTGGCATACATAAAACGGTTTTGTGATTTGATTTATACTACTCCAATTTTATATATTTTTTACTATTTTTATTGAGAATTGAATAAAAATATATAAAACCATAAATTTAAGTTATTTGGAAACATCAATCTCATATCACCTAAGTGGGTACGTGTTGGTCCATGGTTCTATCCAAGAAAAGGGTGCGAAATGACGTCAGCTACCGGAATGACCTCAGTTTTAATGGAAATGTAAAATGGGTCACAAATTATACCCCAGAAATAAAAAATAAGCATACCTCATTTTATCATTATATTTCCGAAATATTTAAAACAGGTCATGAAGAAAGCGGCTTCTTAGAAGTATCTTAAGGTAAAAATGAAAACTTTATGAAATAATTCTTTCGTGAAAGTATGAGCGACATTAATGAAATTCATGCGACAAAAAAATACCTTAAGGGAAACTCGGGTCATCGTTTTAAGAAGGGTCAGTTAATTAAACTGATGTCACCCTTACCTAAAATATCTGCGATATAATCTAAATTTTTATGAGTAATGGAATGGATTTACGGAAACGAGAAGCCATATTTCGCGGTTCCTTTTTGAAAGGTAAGTAAACAGAGGAAGGTGGGAATATCATATTGCAGGACAAATGCACTTAGTTCCTTTGCTTTTAAAGAGTAATACGAGAAGGCACCGAGAGGTATGTTTAAATTTGGCAATGATGACATCTGCGTTGATCGATTGAAATATCGCTGGTTCCGTCGTTTAATTTTTCATCTTTAATGCCTTCTCGAAAACATAAATGACAAATAATTTTCATGGTTAAGAGATTTTCAGTCTAATCATTAAATTAGTCTATCTATAAGTTTATTTGACCTGGAAATCAATATTTAATACCCTATCTTTTACCAGTAATCAACAATAAAAGCCCTAAACATCTTGCGACTTCTACGTTAGTTTTATCCTTTGTATTTTCCAAAGCATAAAAGCTTTTTTTTCTTCGTAATCCTTCCCCTCTCAATTCGACCCAAACATTTATTATGCCTCATAATCATTTCGAAAACCCTTTCTTTTTTCACCATAGTTATTCATAACCTCTTCAACAGTAGTACATAAAAATCATACGTTGAAAAACTTGAGACTCCATGTAGAACACTGTGTCCCATTATAGCTTCAATAATCGAATGAGAGATTATCTTGTCGTTGTAACTAAATTAGCTGAGCAACCACCCAGAAAGTGGGATCTAGATTCGAGTTACGGCTGCAGCAGATTTTTTTCCTATAAATTATTTATTAGCGTTTTTATTTGGGGAAAATGTTGCTAAAAAGCATATTCTATCACATAACCCATCATCCATCATTAGTATGTACATAGCAGAATAAATTACGCATATTATGAAAAATAAATAAACTATGAATAACTATAACTATTTTAAGACCGTAAGCCAGCTGCAAAAATATCCTTTGCAACAGGATAAGTCCAAAAAAGACGCGTATGAGAAACTTTGTGATAATAAATATTTGATATTGACATTTAAGGAAAGATTACAGTGTCCGGGAAAAATAATCTACATCAACGTAATTACATTTGGATTGTAATCGGGATTAACTTTGTATTATTCCTTGACAGGAGAAATTGAATTAATTTTACTTTAAGAAGAAAAAATGATCAGTTGAAGTCAAAACACCGAAATAAAATTTCTGCACAGTTCTGACGTTACAACTTTGAATGAACAGTTTTCTGTTGAGATTGAAAGAGATTCCTTGAGAGAAGAGAGTCGTCATAGACCTTAAAATCATGAGTGTTTGTGAGAGAATTGGGAGCAAGTTCGCGATGAGCTGTAATGGGATAAGGGCTACCGTGAAGAGACGTGAGATCCGCTCCCTCAGATCGCTATCGTCAGTCAGCGGCTTGGATCAAACGGATGATTCGTGTTCTCCGCCCACTTCCCTTTGCCGATACCGCTTCACTTCAGGTGAGTTTTTCGAGAAAATCCATTTTAGACGGGGTGTAGTTTCGAACCCTGCAGTTGCGAACGGTCATAAAGGGCCGAAAATATGTTTCAATTGTGGTTAATCGAAGGGCGTTATTGGTGGAGGACCGCGAGGATTCGGTGAAACAATATTAATATATACTCTAAAAAGCCTTTCAGTTTTGCGAGTCAGTAATGATGGATAATAAGATCATGAAATTCTATGTATTTTCTCCATACTGCAAGAATTGTATCATATCTGGTTATCTCTATACGGTGTTTGATGAGCAAAATTGCGATTCCTAGCTTACATTAAAGGATTCCAAGAACACATTTCAGCTGTCAAACTGACGAGAAAAACAGAAACGCAGAATGTATATTCTACTCCAGTGATTTGGGTTATGTCCCTTATCCTGTAACCTTTAGCGGGGATTTACCTGAGATCTAAATTTATCGTAAACACTGACTATAATTCTATTCAATGATACCCCGGCATGTCCTACCCCAACTTACGCTAGCTCGGAGTTCCGCGGCTTTGTTTTTCCTATCCCTTAAGAGAATAGCCTTTCTTTTTCAAACAACGCCAGAAACCGAACCTGTCGCTCACATACTATAATAGAAGATGAAAACATTGACTGCATGGAAGACCGAATAAAGAAAAACTATTCAAAGCAAAGTCATCTCTTTTTACATCGCAGTCAAGATTATGTTTTTACCTATAAACATGCCATGATAATTTATCAATTATTATTCCCACGGTATAGGAATAGTATAAAAGTGCCATATTTTTAGAAAGTGGCAATTGGAAAAACTGCTGCCGATTGTTATCTCCGGTACGGGAAGCTTAGATGTTTCCAAAATTATATACGCAAATCTATATGAAATTAAGGTCGATAGAGTGACTGATTGAATAACTATCGAAAGAAGTCGTTTTGGAGTATAGAGCATTTAAAAAACTGATTCCCGAGTAAATTTTTCTTCTCTCCTGTTTTGGTTTCATAATTTAAATTTGTTTGATGATCAATTTATCTCCTTTCATGATATATCTCTTTTTCAGCATCATAGTGTGAAGTAAAGCTTGTTATGTGACACATAAGAAACATTTAGCCAGGTTTAATACTAGACAGGTATAACCCATTCAGTGTACATTCATCAATAAGTACTCATTAAATAGTTCTAAATATTCACTTTGATACGTCTTCAGCTTACAAATCGTCATGTTTGACGGATTTTCGAATCATAGTTCATTGCATAACCATAGTGTACTAAGCAAGGAATTCAGGCTCTCTACTAGTTTTTTTACACGAACAGAAAAATGCAAATTTTACCTAGATTTTTAATTTAAATAATAATTAACTAATTTCTCTATATTCGTTCAGAAATATAGGTTAGTAATTTTGCCGACCGTTTATTAAAAACCAATCAAACCTTTCTTGTTAATATCTCATTATATATCCATGCCTTTTGGCACCGAAGGACCAAATGCATACAATAAGAGTTTAAAAAAATAAGTCGCATAATTAATAAGATGCATAATTTTAGTGGTCATGCTGGACGATGGAATCTACTATATATTTAACCCATTCAATTTGCATTAAGAAATAAAGTAAGTCCTTATTAATGATTTCTGACGCATCATAATGCCACATATTTAGTTAGATACATCCTCTTAAGCCCTAGGTAAACGCAAATGATTATAGAATCTGGGAAGCCCTATCCAAAGTCTTGGAAAGAAAACTTTCAACCAACGCTGCCTTTATATTGTAGGAGTCCATCTTCGCAACAAGTAACGAATATATCGTTCTTCTACTTTTCCTATAAAGGTTTTATATCCTTTTTTGTTGCACATTATGAAGAAGCTAGTTTTATTAAAATAGATTTTATGAGATGAGGAGAATAACCCACCCAATTCGCAGAGAATATATACTGCCTCATACAGTGTTACTTTGAAATCCGAACTCAATACGTTCCGGAACCCCGTTAGAATATCAAATTGTTTGAGTTCCAAGACAAATTTTCCCCGTCGAATTAATAGTAACTGGATTAATTTATTCCTGACAATCTCAGATTTTTAAAATGATTTTTTCAAAGGTAAATATCCTTGGTTCTTAGATATATGCATTATTAAAGCAAATATCAATAGTTATGTTTAATGCGAATTAATTAAACTAAAAATATCTATCTTACATTAAATGATCATGGGAGACCTTGATTTTATCAAGATATCTTCTCAGAAATATAATCTCAGAAATCTATTTTTTATGAATCCAAGCAAAAAGGCGTTGTTTCATCTATGTCATACTTTTCTATCTTATAGAAATCAATCTTTCGCCATTTCATTTACTTTGATAGCGGTTTTATTTTTCAACATTTTATAAACAGTTTATTTAGGCATCCCGAACATAGCTCTCGTCCTTATCGATAATATCTTTCTTAACTTAAGTTGAAGCTCTAACATCTATCCTCTTATTTTCCTCATCATGTTTTTTAGGACCCATGGTAAACATAGTAATTTGTTATTACCCAAAATGTAGATTTCATACCAGAGGATATCGGATTCCGAGACAAACTTTACTCTTCCTCGAATTCCAAGTCGTTTCAGTTATTGGCGTTCGGATTCCGGGGCAATACTGTACATAGGAAAATTTTATTGCAATACATTCCCTCACTGGTTTCCGCACTTCTCTTTGCAGATAATCCGGAATTTAGCGTGTGTCTTACGCTTTATCGTTCCGCGAAAAGAAAGACAATCAATTTATCGGTCCGCATAAGGGATGAGAAGCTCTGTTCTGAACCATAAAGTTTACGAGAGCCACTCTTCGCACCCATCTGCAGCGCTCTCTCCTCTCCTAATACGTGGATACTGCGCATTTTGCTCTGAAGAGGGCACTCACCTCGGAAAAATCCCATCGGATTCGAATCCACTTTGGGATAAATCGGGAGACAATTATTGCGCCATCTCCTTTTCGGGATCAAAATGTATTCTCCGTACTTTGGAGCATAATAGGGAGATGACTAAGAAGAAAAACTTGTTCCGGTAGTTTTATTTAGAGATCTATTCGAAGCGAAAGTGTTTTCGCTCCTTATAAATCGGTCCATTGGCTTCACTCACTGTCACCATTCGGGTCGCCATCGATTCCCACTTCATTTCTTTGGTAACTTTCCAAGAGGTTTGACCCAAGTCTATGAGGAATTGCGTGATTTATTGTGCCATCGTAAAAATTGTTATTACACTTCCTACGAACGAAATACCTCAACGGAGTATATCGTATAGCTTCATCATGTAGAGTATTTACCCTGGGATTTTAGAAAATATTTATGATTACTATTATTAGATTATTTATTACGCAACTCGGACTTTAAATGCGACATTAATTCCGATTTTACAATAAACTTTTTTAGAGTAAAATCTCTTGTAAAGGCGCTGCATAAAGTTTTAGGCGTTTCCATTATGCATAAATTATTTTTCTGAAATAGATTCCTTTAAATTATCCAACGATAAGGCTCGATTTCGAGGTAAGATGCATCTTATAAGCAGATTACTTCCATAACATGTCATTTATTTCATTCAACGGAATGAATTCGAAAAATAATCTTCACTTATAATGCCATGATAGAACCACAAAGATTAGTATAAAAGAGGGACGAAAGCTTATCAGCAATATAACTGTGAGCATAACAAGAATAAGGCAAAATATGTAATGCACTTATTTTTAAAAAATTAAGAGCCAAAACACTCGTATTCCAATGTGCAATAAATGAAAATTTATCATAGCATATCAATCAACATATCATCACATCCCGGCTAAAATGCTATCTCACTTATAACACGATGTTCTCTCGGTCCCTCGCGCGAAAAATAGCACGTTGCCGTAGACTACTGTCATCTTACCGATGCGTTTCATAAACATTCATGTATGGAGTGAAATCACCCTTGCTAATAGAATAAACACGAATGCCTGTATCTTGAATTTCCCCCCACATCTACCCCTTAAACCGCCTGATTTCTACGCAGCTACTCTCAGATGAAGACGTTGCATCGAGCGTCGCTTATTTACAAAAGAAGTTTTTTCGTTATACAGGAATTGTTTCAGTGTCGAAAATTGTACTCACTTTTTTGTGAGTTCTGACAGCAGTGATACTTCAAACGTTTTCCTTCCCACAGAAAAAGGACGGACACAATGAATCCGGCGCTGAGACTGCACTTTCTGATCAGGTTAGATCACACCTGTGGGAGTGGTAGTCCATCTGTTAGGCATACATCTTCGCCACGGTGTCAATCCTCGCCTCTGAAAAAAACTCGTCACTTTTTAGCCCTCGCGCGAATGGATTGAGTGATACCTTTATCATCCGATGACCAAATTGGGCTGAGGAAACCACTCCCTCCGAATCTTTCCGCCCACCAAATCAATCGAAACCTTTTACCTCCGCTTGCGCGGGGAGTTCATGAAACCGTAAACAGCTGCGGTTAACTTTCATCTCCAAATAAAGGACATTTCACGCTTTGCTGCTCCATTCAGATTCAAAATTTGGTTATTAATTCGATGTCCTTGAGTTATTGTCTTTATATCTAAATGGAAGCGAAAAGGCCAATCGAGTAAAGTAGCATTTTGTGACTCAAATAGAGTGCGATTACAATGAGTAATAGTAGAGGTATTTTTACGAGTGTTACGGCAGATGAGGTCATTTCACACATGAGCTCCCACCCGGATGAACCCAGGACCTCTTTCACCGAAGTAGAACGCTTTGTTCACTTGACTCTCTGGAGACAACAATTCCAATGTGTCTCTAGGTCCATCTTAAAACTATTTACTTAAGTAATTTCAATCAGATTAAGTCCCGTTGTATTCACAATTCGTATAAAAATGTTTAGTACTGCAAAAGATATCAACTGAACAAAATCCTTAAAGAAATGTGGATTCTTCCTCGCTATGCATTTAGCGAATTTTAAAACGCCGAAAATATAAATAATACTGTAGTAAACTAAAATTGGAACACAACAGCGAGAAAGATCAGAGAAATAGATGCTAGAACCAGTCGATTCAAGAATTCATTTTTTTCGAGAACGATACGCAAAAATAATCGACTAGGTAGAGTCATTGTGGTTGCACCCCTTGCCACACGCCGAAAGTCGGGTTGCAGGGTACGTATGTAGGTGTAGATGTAGAACTGTATGTAATATTCTTTGTCTCCACAAGCAAGGATTTGAACATGACTATCTTCTAGAATTATGATATTGAAAACAGACTCTCAGTATGTTTCCCTGAATACATGAAAACTGCAACGAATGAGCTTCCTCTGTCCTTAATTCAGAACCTGCCTTTTTACAAAACTTTGCTACAACACAATTTGATAATACAATGCACTTAATTATTTGCGAGGATAAGAAGACTTATTGCTCTATAATTATTACTTCCTTCACTACTTGATTTGCCCGAGTTTCACTTGTTGACTTTCGGAGATCAGAAAACTTCAAATACTGTTAAAATTATAAGACTAGGCAAAATATTGATCTATTTTACGTAATTATGCAAATAATCATGGCGATTGAATCATTACTCGGAGTAACAGAGGCTTTAATACCCTTGTTATCCTTAATTAGCTACAAAAAGATCATATCCATCAATGCTAATATGAATTAAACCGGAAGAAAATCAACCGCATTGGTATGAATGTAAGTAATTCCCTTTATTTGTAAGATCACTTCTACTATGATACATTAATCTTCACCTTTGTTGAGCCATATATTATTTTTAACTTTGGATAATCAATCCAAACTCCGACAATAACTATTTGATTGAACTCGATTCTAATAAATGCAATTTTAGATTCCAATACTCATAAAAATGAATCAAATTAGGGTTAGAGGAAGAAAATGCTAGGAGAACTCCTTGAGCGACAGCAAAGAAGTCATCTCCGCAACACCTGGCAACAGAGAGAAGAAGAATTCCCGAATGGAAATAAATGAAAAAGGCGGCTGTGAACATGGCACTATCAAGATTACCTCCTTCGAAATGGCTTGCGGAATCTTCAGGGGTGATTGGAACAAATTTTATCCTTAAGTCCATTTATCGAGCTTTTCTTATCTTGCGAGCGCATCGCGAAGAAAGACAATCTCGGAGCACTTGTCGAAACATGGCCTTTGCTTAAAACACACTCACTTTCCACCCCACCAATCCAACCCTTTTTTGTCTCCCTTAACTTTCCCTATCCCCGTTTCTCGGCAGTACACGAGTTTTAATACGGCCGACATTACTCGACAATGGAGAGAGATGAATCTGGCGAAACAAGGGCGGAAGGAGGGAACAGCGTTTCTAGGACAGGCGTCTCTGAGATAGAAAGGCTGTGAGGGATTCCTCGGCTAAAAGGAGAACCCCTCCCGCAAAATCATACAATATGCATTTATCCTAATACGTTCGCGTAGCATTCTTCTGTAGTCTACGGATGGAGTCCATTGCTCTGTATTCCTTGGAAAGAAACAAGTCGCCGACATCCATCTACCGAAGTCGGATAAGCCACTGATTAATGGCACAAAAGAAAGGGTGAAATGTAAATGGGTTGCTACGGAATCGAAAAGGAGAAGGAAGATAAGATTTAGAGAAGAGAGAAAATTTCGCAAAATCTCAATTAGAGAGGAAGGGATACTTAAAGATATTAATTTTAAAAACCTAAAGCGAACCACAATATTTTTGCGTGTAGTGAAGTGTTTATAAAGAAATCTGTGATAAGTAATAACCACAAACTTCAGTATAAATTGTTTTGATACGACAGAAAACATTTTAGAATCATTATTCATTATAGCAAAGAGGAGAGAAGAAACTCCTATTTCGACTGATAGCAAGAATAACATCATCACGTACTCTCATCTAAATCATTCTGCATTTTCGATACAATAATTTATCCGGTAGCCAAACATCAAATTATCCCTTCTGTATCGTCTCAATTTCAAAACGGTATAAATATGGATGACTGTCACCAAACTGAGATTTTCTTGAGCTCCAGAAACACTCATATTCAACCAACTGCTTTTAATTACAGTTTAAGAGATAATACTTTATGGGTTTTAAGTAGTCATCACTCCTTTCTTTTTTCATTTTTCCCTATACCGTTTCTGCCTACATACGAGAAGTATGTAGAAAAAATATAATTATCCGTTATTTTTATGTTTAATTTATGCTATTTAAATCCAAATAAGTATTCGTGATATGAAAGAAAAATTAAACATAACAAATAAAAATATATCTGCAAGAACGAAATATGCTGAAGCTTAGGAATTATGGTTTAGGAAATACAGATCATGTGAAAAATGCGAATAATGAGAAATTTGGTAAGCTTAATATAATATCGGCTATCATTTCATTCAATTTAAATACATGAAGTATGAAGGAAGAAATGTCTATCCAGCATTGAAATTGTAATCCCAGATTTAAAAGTTCCAGGGGATATGCATACATATATTGACTGTAACTTAATATTATTTTATAAGAAATATCTAATATTATAATTAACCTCAAAAATTAATATCCCGTATAGAAAATATCCTGAAAGCCAGCGAATACATAGTAGAAACAATTTCTCTACGAATATTTGCTCCTTGTGACATGCAATTCCCAGTAAGAATCTATTTGATCCATCGGGTGACTTGAATGATATATCCTTCCTTTTGGTCTTCTTATGACAAATACTACGCTGATGATCGTAATCGGGGATATGTTGTCAGTTAACAGATAGGATCCATGTTTGAGGCTTCAGATCAGAAGAGATAGAAAGGGATGGAGAAGCATTTACCATTCTTCCTGTTGCCTTTCGGATGGACACGTGTATGTGCCGAGTGGAGGGACGTGACGGCGTGGACATATTTTGCGTGGGAGAGAATTATCCCATTTCGCTGTAGAGGGCCTTCATCTCCGACGAAAGAATGCATTTTTGGAGAGAGCGTGACATTTTTTCAATATTTTCCCGAGTAAAATGCGTGGAGTACATTAAGATGCTGGGGAAATCAACAGTTTGGCGGGCAAAAGAACACTTCCGAGAACATTCCCACTTCTGGTGGAAGTCACGTTGTGAAGACCAAGTATTTGGACATCTCAATCCAATCAGAGATCTCCCGATGCTCATCTCCATTACAAACAAGGATTTTCTGCGTCGATTTCAAACTTCTCTTCAGCGTTGTCAATCAACTGGATCAGACATAACCTGGGACGGATTTACCATTAGGAGCAGAAGGCGCTTACTGAGATGTTAAGGGGATCCAAAAGAGATCGTATTGTTGTATGTTAACACTAGGAGGAAGGTGGTGGTCATTTGATCACGAATTCTAGTTTTCTTCAAAAATCTTCAATTAAAACATACCCAATTCTTTTGAAAATGTTTGACTTTGTTTATTATCGTCCTAAATTCAATGAGACATAATAAGAAAATTTCTTTACTACTGGGGTACTTTTATATCGTCTTCTATCAAGAAGGACGGCTGATGGTCATTGACCACCAACATTTTTAATGGCTGTTTTAATGCTAATTTGCCTCTCTGGGGCCCGTTTCTATTACATTAATATTTATTTTTGACTTACACTAACACTTAATTCATACTGACATTGATGTTTTCTTCCAACAGTTCTTCTATTATGTATATGCGCTTTCTGGATATGCGGATGGAAAAATCAACCCTGGCCTAACCGTGTGAAATTACATGTAAACCAAATGTGAAAAAAGCATGAAACTGGATTTTTATGAAATGAATCCTATTTTCCAAGGATCTATTTTCCTAGACAATCAAGGGTGAAAAAATACTGGTATATATAAGGAAGAGTTTAGGAAATCCACTACTGTCTCCTTAATTATTTTAATTTAATTTTAACTCCGCAGCAATATCCGCTTTCTTTTGATACACATTTTGGTCCCGGGTTCGATTTCCGGTGTGAACTATATGTGCGAAATGACCAGAGCTGTCGAAGAAGTTTTATAATTGTGCCAATTTAAATACACAATGTTTTGTTGTGTGAACTCAACTCACTTTTCTGAAGGAATAATGAGGGAATATCATATGAAAAAGGATTGAAAGCTAAGAAATCGCATAGACAGTTAAATGTGCAATTATTATATGAGTGAAATTAGATCAAGGAAGAATATAACATTCTCAGATTCTTCTACTGTATTGCATGTCGAAGATAATCTTTGGGTAACACGCAGGTGATGTGATGACCCGAGAATATTTTCGACATGCAATCACCTGCGTGCTGACCTGAGATCATCTTAGGCAGGAAAGAAAATCTCATGCAGAATCTCTGAATCCCATTTATTGGCATATTTCAAAATGTATGCATATACTTACTTAATTCAGTTGAAAAAGAGGTACACAAGGGCTGTAACATTTTGCCGCTGTATTTTATGATAAAAGTTGTGTGCTATATGCCAATGAACATGGCATATTTGACTTTTTCTCATCATAAACAACTCTAATGATATATTGACGCCTCAATGAACCAATCACTCAGGGTTAGAGGCTCCCACCCGCCATACATGAAAAGGAAAACGTCTGAAGAATAAACATTATAACAAAAGAATATCGTATTTGGCACGCTCTTCCGCCGCTACCGAGAAATTAAATTTTATTCCGCCGCATATTCACATCTCTCTCCTTCCCGAATTTTTCGTTTAAATTTGACGTCACCTCCGAAGACATTTATCCACACCACAAAATTAGTATTTTATTTGGATAATATCCGTCAATTCATCGGGAAGACCACGTCGGACTTTTTTCACATTCCTCGAGGAATTGTCCATTATATTACCATATTCCCTTCCATTCCGTAGAAACCATTATACGTATCTGTTGCACGTGTTGGTACTCAAAAGTGTCGCGATTAGCATAAGCAATACGATGGGTCCCATCCTTTTTTTCTTCCGCGTTCGTTGCCGAACAATCCCTTCTCGTCGCGAGGGCTTTCCTCCGGAATGAATTATTGATGGTGCACACCCTCCCACTTAAGTGGGCCCTCGCCACGCCCAAACCTTCTGCCCAAAGGTCGACTTCCCGCCCCCACCGTAATGTGTGGCCCCCAGGGCACCACACATACGTTCACCTAACATCCTCGTTTCCCCTCTCGATTTTTCCAATTTAACCATCGAGGTCCTACCAGGTGGTTAACCATGCATTATGGCTTTCCTTTCAAGGAGTATTTGTTCCTGTATTCGCTCCGGTAAGTGTGCTGCCCTTCAAAGAAGATTGTGATACACATGTGTCTTTGCTTATCACCAGATCTGTATTCGTGATGTTGTAGACCAAGTTTTATGTGAGGTTTTCATGAATGCACGGGGAAAATCTCAGCAAAAAAGAGTATTTACTTTTATAATACCTTGCTCGGATATTCACCAAATTCTGCGACTGGTAAATAATAAATAAGTTAGGCTGTGATTCTATAATTCAATGCTGTAAGGTATTTAGCCCAGAAGCCGGTAAAGCTTAAACATACCGCTATTAGATACGAAAAACCCTGGGAATATTTCTTATTAGGCAAGAAGAGGAATACGCTAGTATACCCTTTCTCTCCTTAATTAATCACAATAAATAGCTTGAAAAGGGTCCTTGCAAGCGCAGAAGAATGGACACATGGAAATTTTCATAGCATTCCATAGAGAGCGACCGAAATGAATGCCATTATATTTAGCATCATTTATACATCAGCTCAACTCAGCTTTCACGTTCTTTCAAGACTGACTGTGAATGAAAGATGCTGTTCTCTATCTTAAACCAAAAAAATGAAAAATAGTCCATTTATCACGTCTAGGTAAAAGGGACATTATTTAAGTAGCATTGAGCAATTGACAAAAGAGAACTAATGAACCATCTTGAGAGAAAAGTTAGATATTTTAATTTCCTCGAATATTTGCTAGCATAAACTGAAAAAAATTGCAGCATTAAGCTGGAGAGGATCTATAAATTTGCCATCTCGTTATTCCATCTTACGTCTACCGATAACGTTACCGTGCGGAATTACATCTCAATATATTTTTGGTCAATTTTGGCGTCTTCGTTTCCAACTTTCACTTAGTTTCCTTCCTTTGCACATCCCACATATACAATCGTAAGGGAACTGTCAACGAGATTTAAAGTCAATGAAATGAATGTTCTTCTAGATGATTAAATAGTTACTTGAAAAACGAAATAACTCCTGTTTCTGCTGGAATTCGAAAGGGTTGCAAGGAAACCTCCATCAATCCGTAATAATAAGAGGAAATAATAAATATCAATTGTAATTTTGAAGTATAACATTTCTCGATATGGCCTAGATCTGAGCACCGTTAGGCTGTGTACAAGTTTCGAAGGAGCTGACGTTCTCATATAATCACGTCAGGTTCGTCATAGATACATCAAATAACCAGCCTATATCTCTCTCTGTGAGCTTAGAAGATTAGCATCTCTGCTACCTAACCCGAAATTTCCTTAGACAAACCGAGCCGCTTTACGATGTTATCTCTTCTAAATCGGATATCTCACGTGACTCTGAAGAATATTCCTGACTCACGTCATGACACAATCTGCAGGACACTTCAGAAAGATCTGAGATAGAGAGTTTCTATCCCGGAAGCATTCCTTCCTATCATGAGGGATAATTATTCTATTGTTATTCTGAAAACACTTCTTCATTCTCTTAGGAATCCATTGTTATAACATTCAAAAATAAGAACGTGCTCCTGAATACTCTACTTAGATTTGCGGTAACTTTCCATCATAGGAATGAATATAAAACCAACTATTACAGTTACTACTGTGTAGTAAAAGTTGGTTTCATATCATCTCCTAAGGTACTACCTAATACTAATTTTACCGCCACGGCTCCTGAAAAATATTCTTGTCATAAAGAAATCATGCGTCTGAAGTTATGTTCTTCAATTTTCACTACTTCCGCAAAATACCAAAACCCTTAGCCGTTCTGCCTTAACAAATCATAATAATTTGCATCTCCTCACTCAGTTTCACAATACTCTCTGCATTTGTCGGGAAAAACAAGAAAGTTTCTTTACGCAGCTGGGACGGGTAAGTGCTCGTGAATAGGTACAGATGTTAGATAAATGAGTAGGAAAACAAAGGTAAAATGGAACAGGGAGTGGCAAATGCCCCGAACAAATGCAAACATGAGAAAATTCTTGGGACGCGCTTAGTTGAAAGCGGTAATATGCGTACATGCCATCAAGGTCTGTTTAAAATGATTCATTCACTGAACTAAATGAAGTTACATTAAATTAAAATCTGTAGATTGGAAAAATATAATTACTTTATATTATATAAATTATATCACCATAATTATTTGATTTGATACGATAAAACTGAATTAATCAACATATAAAGCAGATTAAAGAATGATAATGATTACTGCCATTTGAGTTTGGCTTAATTTTACTGCTTACTGTATATTGTAATTAATCTTTTTCACATTCACTAAATTTTGAAAATCTCAGGCTAACATTTACTCTTAAGTTCTGGTAATAAAATGCAAATCTACTTTCGTATTTACATCCTTGAACGCAATCATTGAAATTATATAGAACCCTCCAATATATAGGATTCCTACACACATTAAAAAGTAATATCACTTTAACTGTGACCTCAATAAAATCACCACACGATTCCATTAGCCATATGAGTTGGAATGATGAATGAATAAATGATGAAAATCTTGAGGTTGATGATAATATCCTAGTATGTTACCATAACGAATAGCTGTATATCGACATTTGATTGTTTTAAAGCATTTCTAACAAGTATTATTCCTCTGTATCTCCTTATATTGCCACAAACTCTACATTCTGGGTTATTAAAACGTTACAGTAAAACTAAGATTGGAGTATTTAACATTATCGAATATTATCTGATTTAAGTATAGGAAAAATCACGAAAAAATGTAAAAAATAAATTCATTACTAATAATTTATGAACATATAAACTATTTAGCGATTTAAATTTGCACGGAGAAGAATTCTGCAATACATTCATCCATTAGTCCTTCGAAAGTGCTTTTTCTGAATTAGAACAAATTGACATTTTATGAAATAGACTAATAAATATATTTTAGGATAGATAAATTATTTCTGAATAGTATTATAAAACAATTACATCCCTGAATATCCCCTAATATAAAACGAAATAAAATGAGATTGGAATAGATTTTGGATAAATTTTAAATCAAAACATACCAGCGCAGCGTTGATTTTATCATTCTTTAAGTATTTGAAATATATGTTAATATCCTTAAATTTCCTGATTTAAACACATAAAATATATATTCTAAAATAGGACGAAGAGATACGTCATTAAATAATGAGTTACTTTCATTATGAAAAATTCTCTACCTCCCAAACAATGAGAAAATAACCATTATTACGGACCTTACTGGATCGCGTGTTGATCTTACGTGATACAGAGATTTTCTAGGTCGTGGAGTCAAAGCCAACACTTCACGCATTCGTTTTGCTCAATAAAATTACGGTCGCGGCGCAGAAACTCGCCAATGCTTCCGCAAACCTTTCCCTCAAAGGGAAAAGTCGAAGTTCCCGTGCGGGGAGTCATTGACGCATATTAATTACTTTGGAGCGTTTTAAGTCTTTATTTATTGGCTCGGGCGGGGATCTTAACACAGCCATCTATATCGCTGATAAGATCTGATGGTACTATCCAGATTAGCGAGCGGATTCCAAAATAAAACATCAAAAGAGGGATGGATGCTCTCTACGCACTGCAGACTACATTCACGGCCGCATTTCCTAGCATGCAATTCATCAAGATTGTATCATAAGATGGTTTTCCTCGGGGAGGCGGAGGGCGTGGTGCAGGAGCGCCATAAAGATAGCCGAGAGTTCAATATCGAACGAGGAATGAGGAAGCGACTTCGTCCACCACACCTATCTCTCGATACGAAAACCTAGACTTCCTCCGTTTAATCCTCTTTGAATGTCTCTCTACATATAGAGCAGCAACGAATGTAAAACTGAGAGGCAACTCACTAGGTTAGCTTGAGGATTCGAAATCCTCTCCGACTTAGGCTACCACGAAATACACGAGTTTCGCGGTTTTGATTTTCCAAAAACACCTAGAGTAGGGTCTGGAAGATACTTTGTCCATTCTTTTTCCATTTATCCATATTTTCCGCAAATATTTTATCCTTTCATGAGTTACCTATTCGTTTACTGAGTTTATTTCAGGAACAGTTCCGATGTTCTTCAACAATACGTTAATCATTTGCGTTTTCAGTCAGGCCTGAAATTTTATATACCATTCCTTTGTTTTGGAAGCATATATAGCTGGATATATCATGAAAATTCTATAATATCCGAATACTGAGCAATTACTCAATTTAAATTCTATTTCATAGAGCACAGGATAACAAGAGCTTACCTATTATCACGATGGTTATCTAAGGTAAGTATGTACAATGTAACAAGACCACCCATGTACATTGTACATGGGTGGTCTGAAAATTTTCCGACATTTCGCCATTTCTCGGAAACTTTTCAGACCACTCTCGTACATTGTACAGATAATACTGATAATTTTTAATTTAATCGCTCGCTCGCAGTACATTAAATGGAACATTTGCGCTTCGTTAAAATACACCAGCATTGTCTTGAGACACTCAAACAACATAACAAATGCCCATGGGCTCTCGCGGTATCGACCTTTTATTTCATCTTAGCTCTGACGCATGATTGAGTTGTTATTTTTCATTTGATCAGATTCCGATTTCGATCAGCAATGATGGATTACTCTTTTCTTCACGACACTTTCTTCCATTTAGTTGAATATCGAACAAGGTTATCACCAGTCGAGGACTTTCTGACCAAGGACGGCCCTTAAACGCTGACTTTCAGAAGTTACAGAGATGAAGTTTTGAAGATTAATGAAAGCATGGCAGATGACCCCCGGAAATAAACCTGCTATCATTATTTCGGCCTGTAGAAACCTTTTGTATCGGTTCTAGGATCGTGATATAATGCTAGAGCATTTCCATTTCCAGATCATAATATATCAAAGCTTCAATGTTGCATGACTTAAATTAGTGCTTTCGACATTCATGGCACACCTATACACCAGTTTCAAATTTGCGGCACAATAAACAAAGCTTTTAGCTCCGGTTCAAATTAAAATTGAAAAAGATGGAATCATAGACTTCATAATTAAGTATTTTTTAATATCAAAACGATCTCCAAAAAAAAAATGAAAAATATGTCTCAAAATGCAGCGCATATGCAATGCGAAGATAAAAATATATCACTCGCAAGTTAATCGGGGTTCCAAGAGTTTAGTCCTGGTACATTAATTTGAAGCAAAAAAACATTGAAGATTAGTAACGACGTTTATAGAAGAAAATCTTTAATACGGAATCAATAATGAACGGTTCTATGTAGATGAATGGAACAAAGTTTCAAACAAACAGGAGAGAATCGTTGGTCATACCACTAATATGATACGCTCGTTTAATCCAAAAGATTAATAAGGAACATTTAGTAAGTAACATCTAATGGAAAGTAGCGAGAAAATCTTATCTAATCAATAAAATGCTTAGTCTCCAAATTCTACGAACACGGAGTTTATTGGAAACGTGTCCATTACAAAGGTTTTGGTAGAAATTCTTGGGATATTCACGTCAGTAGTTCTGTGGGGAATATTTTTACATTTGCGCGGTCATGACCATACAGAAAAGTTTACAAACATTCGCACAAACTCAAAGTTTCGCATCGACACCACTATTTAAATTTTCGCGGCACACTTTTCAAATCCCGTGGCACTATGCTATGGCAAACAGGAATACACAAAATGGATCACCGGACGCTATCTATCTACAGTGCAGTAGCTATCTAGCTACACGTCTAAGACCGAAAGTTTTAAATTAAGAACATAAGTCCATGCTAGTATATGTACACGGAAGTAAGGTACTGGAATAGGAATAGGCAGTTTTATGGTAGTGTAAAATTCGTTGGGAATCAACTCGCTTTAACTATACATAAATACAAGAAGAAAGAAAGAAATTGAATTAAACTGAATTTAGTGAAAGAATTACCCCCACAAATTATGTGATTATAAAAGTCTTCACCAAAGCTACACACTGAAAGAGCACTTTTAGTAAATAAATTAGGGGATTGTGTGCAAAAGCTATTATTTATTAGCTCAAAAAATCAACGAAACAATTCCTTCCTTCTGTCCGAATCGTGAAAAAGTGCCGAATAATTTCAGCCTTGAAATGATAAAGGTTTGATTTCGTCGGTCGTTAAAGTCTCCAGCTGAGCCTTTACCTTCAGCCGAGTTTATAAATAACCTCTCTGCGGCCATTTACCGGCTATTGATGCGGAAACAGCCACTAATGTACCTATGTGC
Source organism: Pachydiplax longipennis (assembly GCA_036926295.1). Taxonomy (NCBI): domain Eukaryota; kingdom Metazoa; phylum Arthropoda; class Insecta; order Odonata; family Libellulidae; genus Pachydiplax; species Pachydiplax longipennis. Next base: position 75,055,981 of record JAVFKF010000012.1, read on the forward strand.
CCTTTATTGTCACTATTTATCACTAATAATATCTTATCTGCTGGAATGCAGGCCAAAAAAGTGGTTCCTAATCTTACTTTGCGTCGTGAAATATTAAGGAGTATTACGCCAAGTCCTCTTACGAAAGGGGTCGCTTCGGCTAATGTTCAGGGACCACCACAAGAAAATATTCCAAATGAATGACAAATAGAGAGGGGCTTGTTTCTTCTCCTCGAATGTGTCGCTTCCGCCTCCAAGAAAGATATACGGCACCTCGAGGCGCATGGCGCCCGCAGACCATCCTATTAAACCTTTTATTGCTTCACAATGAAGAACGCAGTAAAGAAAGTGTGCGGTAGAGTTTATTACAAGCAGAGACAGATGGCGGAGGAAACAGAGAAACGGGGATTCGATTCATGTGGAACCGATTGAGACGAACTGCAGCACACGAACGCAAAATTTGGAGCATGAAAATTGAAGGGTTATCCAAATGAATTGCTTGAATATCGTTAAGGATACACAGAATTGATCACGTACTCATACTTGTAACTGCAGCAACTCCCGATATTTTATATAAATCAAGCGCTCTGAACCCAATGTTTGTGATTTAGGATTTGATTTGAAAATGAGGAAATATCGGATATTGAGAAACCTAGGGAATAGCATCATAGAGCCCTTTAAAAGATTTAATATTTCGTTAAATTTGTGCTGCACACCTCGAGAATACTTGCCATTAATCGGTGTTCCACCACTCATTAGGCTCATTATTTGATAAAAGGATCTATATCACTAGAATGTTACGAGTGCTAATTAAGATCAATTAAAGAGGAAACTTATGTATATTGTTTGCCTTGTATTGATTAGTAATTTAGTGATGGGCTCGGAAAAACAGAGGTATCCTTGTAGTTAGAAAAGATTACTACATCGTTGAGAAGAATGTAATTATGGATGATATATTTTACGGTTTATTTTTGCGTGAACAAGAGCAAACCAAAAGCTCTTATTAATGTTGTACTACTCATATACTGCTTGTGAGAGAGAGAGAGAGTAAATATTAAAAAATAGTGAAATAGTCTGGTGAAAGCATTGGAATTGCTGGCTAGAGCGAGGATGGTTAGAATTCGATAACCAATGAACAGGTAAAAAGTAAGAATAGGGGCAGAGTGACATGTGAGGTCGACTATGGGATGGATGCACGAATAGGAATTGCTAACATCGATACCTCGGTGTTCACTTCCTATCATGATGGTATTCGAATAAAGTCTTTCGTTATCCTTTTATGATATTTTAGACAATGATTATGCTTAAAAGCTATAAAATTTTTAATATTCCTCTTGGCATATTAAGGTAAGAACGGGAAGGAACCAACGCGGAGTGAGAATTCATTTGCACTCATAATAATCCTTTATGAGTGTGAGTATTCGCCATACTTCAAAGACTCATCGCAGGTGATTTAAAATTAGTTTAGTGCTTAAACTAATGATAAAAATATTTCTAGAAAAATTTGATGACTGTGAACACTCAGATGATAAATTGGAAAATAGGATCATTTTAACGTCCCAAAATGAAGATAATCGCCTCATCGGAATCCATCAGTAAAGAATTTTGATTCTCTCTAAGCTGAGCTTCGTGTGATCATTCTTTCTTTTCTTTGCATTTTTTTAAGTCTTAATAAACATCGGTGACGTTCCCCAGTATCTTACTCTTGTTATTTTTATTGTTTATTTATGTTATGATTTTGTACGTCTGCAATAAATTAGGAAAGGAAACACGAAAGATTAAAGATAAGGTTTGTGTATATCACCAATATTTCAAGTCGTCTGTCTTTTAGAATAGAAAGACAGTAGGAAGGGATGAAACGACCCCACAAAATGTAACAGAGAAAGCTGAAAACCAATAACGTTTATTTTGAGGTCCGAGGATTTTTTATTACGGGAAGATGGTCATTATTTCTATCTATACCATAATCCTGCCAAACTACTTTCTCGGTTACCTTTTTTAAGTCCGACGAGTCATAAAACCATAAGAAAAACATAAAATTTCAATTCCTGAATGAACCGTCCAATAAAGATGATTTACTTCGGCTGTATTTTAACCACGGAATGAAGTCAAGGGAATCACATCTCTATCACAGATTTGTCCTATCTCCCAAACCTACGTGCGTCGCAGTAAAAGCGTGGAATTCCTTATAACACGCTATGGGGATATGCTCTCAGCAGGTGTCCGGAGTTTTATGGCTATCGTCCCTCCAGGCCCGAATCCGCGTTCCATTAAAGGAGTCTATGGCTCTCCCTCACCATTTTTCCATCACTGTTTTTTATACTTATATCTTCCTTCCTTCTCTCTTTCCTTCGACTAACTTTCTTCCATCTTTGGATCTCCGTATCTCTTATTATGTATTCATCTTCACTAACCTCAACACGTCCCTCGCAGCGCAAGTAATTTCTCGACTAGTCGCCTCAACGGTGTCGATTTTTCCACCGACGCCGTCTCCATTTTAATACGATATCGCGATCGCATCAATCTTTTCTTTCTATTGTCAGCCTTAACCCATTTTTTGTTTCGTTTTTTTTTCGCTAAACATAAGCGATTCGCCGCACGCCTATCAACTAGCTGTGTGATTTTTATCTCATTCGGAGATCATTCCGCGCGATTTCCTTCCATTACGTTTGGCAAACGTGATAACAGCTGAAGCGTTTGCCAGAGATAGCGCTTTTAAGCTTCATTTGTCTGAATATTGATTCCCGAAGCATTTCTTTCTAAGGACTGATAAAAACTGAAGGGATATTGACTATCTTAGTAAGTTTTAGAGAAACAACACCAAACATATCGCTGCCATACACCTAGTTTTTTTCTAAATTATGACCTATCCTTCATTGCCTATGGTTTCTGATTACGAAGAAAAATGAAAATATTAAAATAAATTGGGGAAAGTAACATGAAAAAGGTCCCCCTTCAAGGTCTCCCACTAGTTGAGAAAGAAATATGATGAATATTCAAAACATTTCTACTAATCGTGGTGGTGTATCGAAGAAAGCTACTAGTTTCCCCATGTCGTCGGCTACATAATAATATATTTCAAGTGTAATAAATTATTTTCAAAATGGTTTTAATACTGTCTATCCTTCGAAATATAGAGTAGTAAAATCAGGAGTCGAATGTATGGCATTAAATTATTACTTATGATATCGTGAAGTCTGTGTGTTTGCTTCTCGATTCACGGCATATGTTTAGAAAAATTCCTTCATAACTATTACCATATACAAACATTAATTTTGTAAACTAATTTACGTTTATAAAAATTATCGAGTTGTTTTTCATATCTTGTGTAATAATTTCGACTTAAAAAGGACAATTAATCTTCACACGATAGTTTTTTCCATGTATCCCTTATTTAAATACATTAATGGCGTATCCACATCTAGTTTGCAATAATATTTTTCTTTAATATATATCGTAGCCTCTATATCTTAGATTTTATCAAATGTATACTTTATTATATCTGTTGTATGTTTTTTGTATTGATTAATGTTTTCTACATGTAATTTAATTACAGACTATCGTTTTGCGTTAATTCTGTAGAATATCTTAGAAGGTTAAATGGAAGGGGCCAAATTTTGGTCTAACCTCTCCACATAGTAAATTGATGATAGTAAACATTCGTATTGGTTTATTGAAGGGAAGAATGTAAAAAAATGTTTAAATTGAGTCGTATGGTTCAAATTTTATAAATAAACAAATCCCCGTTTCATAATGTTTGACCCAGTGTTCAACATCCCAAATATAAGGTACTCTGTAGCATTGATATCATACTTGAGTAAAGACAATTTAGCGATGTAGTGCTCACAGTTACTATCTCTATCCTATTTCATCAACGTGTTTGTTGACCGTGGGGTATCAATGGACTCTGGACGAAGAATGGATTTTTAAATCTACTTCAGAACTATAGCTCCAAAAACACGAAATAGAGGCTAATACTTGAAACTCATTCTGTTGGTGCGTTCATTTCATTCTTGCGTTTACTTCTATTTGTTTCACTTTCTCCCGTATTTAAATTTATTCCGCGCTGCATTATCACTTACACGTCTTCTTCTCCGAGACTCATCCATTTCGCCTTCCACTCATTTGTTATTCTCGCCTCCCTTTTCCTATCCCTGCCTATTGCCTCTCCAGAACAAGTGCCCGTCCACGCTTTTTGATTGATCGACCGATCTCCGATTCTTTCTCCCCATCCATCTCCCTTCTCTCTTTGGGATGTTCTATTCCGAGCGCACCTGTTACCTCGCGTGCATTTACATCAAGATACCGCTTTTTACAGTATACCAAGTTTTACTAGATCTAGATACGGACACACTGCTTAGCTTCTGACCGAGCTACTTCACTATTCCGTAGAATATGATGACCCAAAGACCCTTTTATTCCCTGCGTTGCGCAACTATTACTATTGCGCCTCTCTTGATCTTGCGCTTGCCCTTAATTTCTTACTTCTTTGAGCTTTATTTTATCCCACAGTTATGAAATTCTACACAATACACAAAGTTGTTTATCGGTAACTTATCTTAATCTTCATTAATTACGCAGGAACTGCCATATTATTTGAAACTATGCTGATGTTCAAGCGGATACCACTACCCAAGGCGATCGTGAATAAAAAGAAAATGTAAAAAGACTTGCGTCTTTTCTCTTTCTCTGTGCAATTATAATCATGCAAGAAGTGTAGTCCAGTATGACAACTTCTTCAATGCACGATCACATAAGTTTTGATGAATAAATATTACGTCACAAATTCACGTTCATGAATATTTTCTATTTTTATAATATATTTGATAAAAAGATATAATTGACGTAAATTGACTAGAAAATTTTAAAATAGCAATATAATATGATGGAATAATTAGATCGTGGTTACTTATTTTATAACGAGAGGAAGATCAATCGGATGCCATTTTCGTCGCATGGCTTTTTATGATCTAGGGTAGGAGTTCTCAACTATTTCCAAGGTACTTTTCAACTACCGACGAAAAATGGGGAAAATACTATGCCAAAACTTAATAATATAAGCAATTATTCTGATTCAAATGGTTTCATATTGTTAATTTACATTTTCGATTAAAACTTTTTTCATGTTCTTATCATGCAATTAAAATCATTGACATACAATTACTAATCTAGCAAAAATATTTTTAAGACTCTATAGATTAAACCGTTTATTAGCTGTGTCGTATTATTTCTTCAAGATAAGAAATGCGATATGTCCTCTTGGGCGGATCCAGTGGAAACAAGGAGGAAGACCACCATTCTTTGAGGTAGGCGAGGGAATACCCCAGGAAAAATTACTCAAACCCAAAAACAACGCTAATAACATGCATTACACTAAATACTAATTTTAATGTTTTTTGTTCATAAAGTTAAGGAATTAAAATGTGAATGTTAACACTTACCTTACTAGTGTTAGCGGGTTGCTGATGCATGCTCCCCTAGGTTCTAAGTTCACTCCTAAAACAATTGAGATGAGAGCATCAAAAACTGCATAAAATGCAATATAAATATTTTTGTGCCAAATATATATAAATAACGTCAGCGCTGACGTGAATTTTTAAATTTAGACAAATGTACCTCAGTTTACCAAATGTCAATAATGAATGAGAGGACTCAAAGCTCTTCGGAAATTTGTGCCGAAATGTTTAACAGTTTATTATTATCTAGCACCTAAATTACGGATTCAATTCAAATATTTTCTTTATAGGCTTCAGCAAAGGCGCAGAACAAAAGCGATTGCTGTAACGTTGGGTTCCACCCTCATATTGTTCTCTACTTCTCTCAATCATCATTCTCAGCCATTCCCATCCTATTTTTCGTTCATTTAGTCTACATCTGCATTCTCATTTCCCTCCAATTTTCTCATTTCATAAGTTAGGATTGAAGAGATTGGACATGTAGTGACTTGTTGCAAGGCCACCGGAAGTGAGACGGCCTTGTAACTCGCCTCCGCCAATCACCGCTACGGTCATCCGGGCCTCACCCACTCGAATGGCTGACCATCTCCTGCCCTCTCCGTCGACCTCTTTTCTATGGAAATACGGAAATTCAATACACCTGGCAGATTTCTCGTCCATAACCAAATGGCCGTTTATCTCAATCGAAAGATGTTCGGTGCGATACGGACGCGGAACTGGAAGGGAAGATCACGGTCCATAATTCGCCCATCTTTCGATTTTTAACATGTTTCTCGCTTTTATTTCTTTTTTCCGACCGTTCGAATTTTCTCTCTCGTTTTTGTTTTTCGCGTTCCCCAGCTATTGAATTAATTTGAAGGCCGTCGGTATAATATATGATGGTATTATTTCTGTTTTGCCCACGGAGTATGGCCGAGCGTTTTGTTTTCTTTGTTCGCTGTCAGGTTCTTTTACTTTCCAAATCTGGATGGAGTCTCCTCTAGGGAATCTGCTGCCGTGGCGTATTTTTTATTTCTCTGATCCAATTTCCCTTTGTGTTCTCCCGACTTTCCATGTACGCTTTTCTCCACCTCTGTTGGGGCAAAGATTAGCAGGCTGTCGTTCCTCTGCCGAGTTTTGCGGTTTCTAACACCCCCGGGGGGCGCACATGTATTTTTCGATTCATCTTTCACTACTATCGGCACGTGATGAATGATCTAAGCTTTCGATCATTTTCGAAGCCCCGTAACAAGTATCACAACAAATACGCTCAGAAAATAATTTAGAAAGTTATAGAAGGGCTTAGCGTAACACGCATTAGCTCTTTCCCCTGTATCTCGTAGCTGAGAATAAAATTTAAAACTCGCTTTTTATTTCTTTGGAGTGGAATAAGTGTTTCAATAAATATCTTCATCTAAAATTGCTTCTTTACTTCTAAGTAACAAATTGAAATCCTTTCCAATGATTGAACTGTGGTTGATTATTTGAGCATTTGAATCGACTCTCAACTTGTCATGCAATTATTAAAAGATGAACTCCATTCTCTATGAAAACAACCGATCACTGACTGACTTCTGCATCTTCAAGGATGAGGCACTGAACCTTGCACACAGAAGTATGCGTGTGGAAACCCATGGAAATAGAGATGCAAAAATCATCGATATTATAGCGATCCCACTTTCCGGACAGTTATTCTAACCACGTTACTCAGCATGATAGTTTAGTTAGTATAATACCTGTCGGAAAGTAAGAGACCTGAGTTCTAATTTTAATTTTCCGCTTCCGTTTCATCTTGGTTTTGCATCTTTCTCATCAAACAACAACAAACATCAAAAACTTTCTTTTACTCATTTCTTTTGTGTACTGCTATTAAGGATTTTTCAATGGAGGAATCAGTTTTTTAAATTATTTTTCTTCGCGTCTGTTATTCTAACTTTGAGCTCATTGTCTTATTAACGAAAGAAACAAACAAGTCACATAAAACGCTTACATCTTCTTTAAGCACAAATTCTGTATACGCATAGTTTCAGAATTACAGACAGATCCTGATATTTTTTCTTTCTTGAAACGAGTCGGTTTAATTTCTATTCTATTACAAACACATATTTAAAAATATATTGATTTATTATATTCTCATGTCTTTCAACACCTTGACGTATGATTCCGTAACCAGATTCGCCAAACCTTTTTCTGAGGTAGAATCCGATAATTGCATTTGTGATTATGATGGATTGAAAATTTGAATATTTTTCTCGTAAATTAAAAGAAATGAAGCACGGTTGTTAATGAATTGGAGGTCTAAAAACCCCTCGATAGTCGTCAGTCGGTATAAGGACCAGGGTCGGCCAGAGCCTGGGAGCACCGGAAAGATGGAGATTTCTAATGAAGTCGATAATCCTGAACTTCCCTGAGCTTCCAGGTCGCCGAATTTTCGTTTCGTTCATGCACGAGTAGACGACTTTTGAAGCGTTTTCAAACCCTAAATATTTCTTTCATAGTAAACTTTTATCAGAAGACTATGCTTATACATTTCTCGACGTGTAGTATGTACCTTGTTGCCTATCTCCTTACATAAGTGACAATCAGGGCCGGCCTGATATTACAGAACCAAACATTGCTATGGGTGGCAAGATTTTGGAAATTTCTGTGCCATTGAAAGTTGACAAAAATTATCGATTGTTTCACATAAGGAAAGCGCATTAGAAACTTATGGATGTATGCCTTACGGATGACTCTCTAAAACTAGGCGAATGTGAACTAGCAATCCTTAGAAACGTTTCGGATTGATGAATCGTCAAAATGAAGTAAGAACATACAAAGGATTTTCTGTTTCCTTAATTCTGTAAAATTTAGTATAAAAAACTCTTCCATTAGCAGTGTCACAAGAAAATTTTAATTTTATGTGGTTGGTTTTTTTGTATTTTTTTGGAAGTCAGTGTGAATAAATAGCGACGATGGAGCATGAGTTACTCCTTGCTTGGCGTGCCTAAATATCTTGGGTCGTTACTAACAACAATTTTTGTAAGAATTGATGCTACTTTTCTCCAGCTAGTTCTTTTCTTTCCTCCAATTGGTTTCATTTCTGATCACCTGCAGATAATATTTAAATTGTAACAAAGTTAGTAACTAAGTGATGATATTTACATTTTACGTTGAAGGTTAAAACATTTTCAATGGATATTTCTGTAAAACTAAACTTCTCAAATGATATATGGTAATATTCTATTGTAAAAATAATTTATTGCAATAGTTGTATATAACTATAGAGAAATTTTACGATATCTTGTGCCCTTTGTCTACTTGTAATCTATCATATTTTACAAGCTTTCTACAAATGTTTATTGCATAATGTTGGCAATAAATAATTTTGGATATTTCTTTATTTCCTCGCATTCTAGTTACTTAGCCTTCAGAATAGAATGTTTCCGAGCCAAATGCCATCATTAATATAATCAATCTTTTGAAGTGATGTCTGGTGAAAATCCATCTTCGCCATAGAAATGAAAATGAGATATTCGTATTTTTCTCACAAATGTAATTCACTATGTTGTGCACTACCGGCTTCAGTCTGTTCACACCATCTTCCGGCGATCAGAAATAATATACAAGATCGTATATCTTCATTTCCATATTTATCTGCTTCCTAATTTTAATCATCGAGATCATTTAGATTACTGCATCTCACGAAGATGCATTTGCTCTCCCTCACCACCATTCGTAGACGCCGTGTTTATCATCATACCACATTTCGCAGCCAGATCAAGGATGATGGCGACGTCGTCATCAGATTAACGACGGCGAAAAAACTCGCCGTACTCCTCCCCATAGTTAATATGCCGGCGATTATCGTAAGGAGCCGATTTCCCAGCTAATCACATGCATATTCCATCCGTCCTCTCTTCCATTCTCTTTCAGAGGAAGACATTAAACACTCCGACGGTCATCCCCTTCTTATCAATTCCAGCCTCTTATCTTTCCCTCCGGATGACCATTATTTATGATCGGAAAATTTTTCACCTTGGAGCGTCCAATTTAAGAGCCGACGGCGGACAATAAACCACTCCTTCTCAACACCTCCCGAACACCCTTTATCCCAACCAAAGGAAGATTGCGGATGGAGAAAAAAAATTGGTACCCTACGAACCCTTCCCCACTTCCTCCACGTTCCCAAGACACCTCTCGTGTAAAGGAAGGACATGGAATAAGTGTTAAGTGGCTTCCCACGCCAAGCGTTGCAGACGATCAGATCCCGGCGATCACGAAGGCGCATGCGCAAACACCTCTTCCGATATATATAAGACGGATGATGGGGAAAGTGCGGGACGGGATTATTTGATCGGGAAGAGAGTGCGTGAAGATGGAATGATAGGACTTCGAAGGAGAGGAGTTTAATTAGGTTAAGATGGGAAGTGATAGAGGGGAATGGAGAACGCAAAGAGCAGTAAATAAGGAGGTGGAGAGAATTCCGAGGGATAGAAAAGGTAACTGATAAGAAGGAAGGCAAGGGTGAGGTCAGTATCTCACGTCCGAAGATCAATGAATGAAACTTTTGTGGCTCTACAAGTTACTCAAGTGAGAAAATCCTGCACGTTTTACTACATCTCCAGATAGATCATTAACATTTGGAATACTGTTCCAAGAAATTCGGAATCGAATATAATTGATGGATATTCTTTCTAGTGTATTTATCCTTGCGAACTCATTTTTTATGTTGTTAGAAATTAAAAATATAGCGTAGTCATAGGGTTACATGTTATGAAGTAGTGATATTGTGAGCATCGCTAGTTATGGAGAAGCTAGTATTTTATAATTTCACACTACAAGTATCTTAAATTATTGGAGAAATAAAATTAAATGAAAGAAGCAAAATAGGAAAATGAAATTTCAGTGCGTCGATGACATAAAAAACGGTGATGCATCACATTGGTAAAGGCAAGGCATTTCCCATCATTCAAATGTGTATTACAAGAGGATACTTGTCGCTTTATGTGTAAGTTAAGGAACTGCAATATCAATTTCACAAGATTCATCGAAGAAATCTAGAGTACATCAGTTTTGCTCCATTTACTCTTGTTTTGGGAACAATAACTAGTTATGTCTAGACTAACTTATAACTAGACCATATAACAATTTAATTATAACTAGACTTATTTTACAATTTTAACAATTTTAACAATTAATCATTTTTAAATTGGCAATTTTGAACAGTTGTGAGACTTGTACGAAAAATTAAACATTACCATTTCGCCATTCTTTTAAAGTTTACTGAACGATATTTAGTAAAAAATATGCTGACTCAATGTTACTGTATACGGAAAAAATACTCATAGATTTCTTGAAATTTAAGCTGAATATGTACCTTCCAAAAGTGAAGTGTTAATGTTAAAATATAGAGAAAGTATAATTAAAGGGAAAAATACACGACTGAGTAGGCCGTTGGAGGAAACTGGAAGATCAGATGAATGGAACATGAGAGGGAGTAAAACACAAGGGTAAGAGAATGAATGGTTGCAAGATGAATAGAGGTGGAGGAGACATTGTGATTCGCCTATCCTTGTGCAGACATTGTTCGCAACAACCCTCCCCAGGAGCCCACGTGCCCTCACTTCTTATTCACCCCTGTATCTCACTTGAGAGAAGCCACCCCTCATTTTTCCTCACCCACAAAATCGAAAGCGGTGATTCGCTCCAAAGTGACCGTCTTCGCGGACGCCATCCATCCTCGATATGTTCCTCTTCCCGTTTAGTTACACGCGGATGGATTTTTTTCTTCGAACGGCGCGTGACTGCGCTGAACCCACTCGAAGCCGTGTTCGCCCACACATTTTGTCCAATTGTAGTAATAGGCGCACCTGGTCGGAGATTGAACGGGGGCAGGCAGCGCTGATGCAACAATGCTATCTCGCAATCTATCAATTAATCGGGGAATAAATCACGGAGGAGTCACTTGGCCCTGCTTCCGGACGTGAATCTGTTTTTCGGTGTCACTTTGAGGGTGTGAACGGTAGGAGGACAATTCTGCCATTCGTCATCCCAAATGACACCTTTATAAAGGAATACGATGGTGATTTAGATAGATAGGGAGACATATAAAATGTATTATTGCTAACACGTGGATGTCTAACAGTAGATTAAGATAATTATATTAGGATGTGTCTTATTATAGTTTTTTAGCCAGAAAATATAGCTCTGATTCAAGTGTGTAGATTCTGATAAGTCAAATATAAACTCAGATATTCTAACTCTTCCAATGTTCTAGAATGCCCGGAAAACTCTCTTACTTCGACTCATCGCTGTCGAGCAGTAAGAAGAATTGGTGGGAGCAACGTGCAAACCCTTTCCGTCTCTACCTTACTCATCCTATTTTTCTTCCTTAGACTATTATTTATACGCGAATGTGAAAACTTTCCTGGATAAATAAATATTTGTCATTTGGAGTGTGAATGCATATTCCGGAGGCTTACAGAATTTTTCTTGGGGGAATAAAAATTTGGAGAAACGATAAAAGGATTGCATCGAACTTCAGTATATCATGTCGGAGCAGAGAAATTTATTTCACGAAAATTTCAGTATTAATTACAAAATAAAACATTAAAAAAGTCCCCAGTTATGTTTTACATGGTTAATTCCTAACGTTTAATGCGTACTTGAAACAATGTTCCTCAACTACAAATGTAACAAGAAAAAAAGCAGCAACTAGTAACATTTTTACAGCAACTTACATTCTAGAAACTTTCACAACACCGATTTCAGAGAAATTATTGTCGGACATAGAATCATCATTCGAAATGTGTTCATCGTCCGGAAATTGGTTTATAGCAGCTTTTCATGCCATCCACTTGCTTCGTTCATTCGGAATTTCTAAGTTTCACGAATCAATACCAACCTCTCATAATCCTGAATAATTCCTCTCCTTCAGCACTGCTATCTACCGTAATGCTAAGAAATAATAAAGTGCTGTAGCAGATACGACAATCACTCCAATGATATATCCTAGAAAGTGTTATGAGGAAAGGAAAACTGTAACATGTGTTAAAATCTGGAAGCTGATTACTTTTTCAGAAAATGAAATCCGACCTATACTATAACCTATACCTCTTCCAACGAAATTGAAACATAATCGACGTACGTCTATATACGTCTATATGCTTATTTTTATAAAATTGAATGTTATCACTTGATTAATTATTCTACCATGTATCTACGAAGTTTGGAAAGGAAATTAAATCATAGACATAGTTTTTGCTAATTTGGTCTGTTTATCTTTGACATTCCTTGAAGTGTTCCTTAAGAGCACATGAAAATGAAGAACATTACGTAATTTCAGGAGCCCATGATTTGTCTTCTTCTAGCGTTCACCTGTTTTTCCTTTGTATTTCATGGAAATGAGTGAATAATGTTCTTATGACTCGAGTTTCCTGATCATCTCCATCGCAGAAAGTGTTTCTTTCCTTTTCGAGACTTTCTGTCTTAAGACTTTAGTGCGCGGCTACAATTATCTCATTACTCATTCAGAAGTTCATGAATATTATCCACTTATAAGAAATAAACGGTTAGTCATGTTCATCAAATGTGCAAAAAACTGACGCTGAAATTTCCATGGCATCAAGTAAGAAAAGCAAAACAACGAATGAGTACCCCTATTACAATATGGAAAATTAAATCCATTTATCTATTTCTTCATGAAACCCATTTTGTAATAGCATTTGCTCGAAAACCATGTTGTTGGTATACAACCGAGGATTATACATGAAAGTAAGTACTTATAATCCTCTGTATCTGTAACTTTACTACTATTATGACCCGTGTACTATTATTACCTTGGGTTGTAAACTCAACCCAACCACAATGATCACAATCCCAGTTTCACATAATTAAGTGATTCTAAGATTCAATTGTTTCAAGTAGTGAACGTGCTCGAAAAATGACATATTTGAAAATGCTAAACTCTATATTATTAAGAAAGTCATAAATGCAAATTTTCGTTTCCATATCGACTAATGGTAAATTTGGGTAAAAAGTTATTTTAATGTCCTTAACGGTAAGCATCACGTATAGATATGAGACTATCACAGAAGTTATGAAATGTTTGTGAGAGAAAATTATGCTCTACTTGAAAAAGTTATCAAATCAATATGAAGGAGAAGGATCAGATTTTACTGCTTTCGTATCCCCTAAAATCAGCGAACAAAGTCCAGGTGATTGGAAAGCTATATCTCGCTACTATAGAATATATACATATATGTATATATGCTCGCTATATACGCTTGAAATATGGTGCAGAGATAAAATTTCTCCATTTCAGTTGTAATAGCAATTATCTAGAGAGAAAATAAGGGTATGAGTTATGAATCTGAAGTCAGTTTCTTAGAGCTTAGCTTTCGGTAAGTTTTAGTTCCATGTCGTGTATGAGCTATGTGACTAACAATTTCTTGAGAATATTTTTCGGAAATTACAGACATATCTACAACCAACTCTTGCTTCACATGTTTTGGGTAGCTAAAGGAACAGGTGCTCTAAAAATATAAATCTTAGAATGCATTTTACACAGATTTAATTCAATTCAGTTCACCACATTCGATTGCGAATACAACATAACATATACTTTCTCAATTCGCATTCGTACAATAAAACTTCCTCAAGATTTTTAGAGGTGGAGCAATACTCCTTCCGATAACACAAAAAAACCAAGCATGTTGCTTGCGCAAGATAATAACAACTGCCATAAATTAATGAGGAAATCGTCTTATTGAAAAGCGATCCGGCCGTGATTATAAATGGTCTCTGTCCTAATCTTCTTCATTAATCTACGGGGATCGTTTTTATCTATCGATCTGTACGCCGTATCGTTTTCGTTTTTAGCCTTCATCTTGTGGATTTCCTTCCCCTTCTTTCTCTCCATCCCCACCTTCACTGCAGAGATCCTTCTCCGCATGCCCTAAAAAGGCCCCACTAAGATGGCGTGAACGAATAGCCACATGCAAAGACACTGCCGCTGCCGTGATTGGTTGGCAAGAAAACGCCCCTGTGACGTAGACACCCTGGCTTTACAATTTCATTGTGCACGTTTTATTTTTGAACTCTTGTTGCGAAGCGACATTGCCTCCCAACGCAATCTCTCCCTCCGTTGGACCATTCTCGAGCTGCAAAACCCTTTGCGAACCTCTCTGATATCACGACATTGTCTTATTATACCACGAATATTATAAATTATGAATTGTGATCAATAATGCCATCATATGTGATTTAAAATCCAATTCTAAAGTCATTACGTTTCGCAGCAAAAGGGCATTCTTCTCAAAGGATGATACTGAATGCAAATGCGACATTTGCGAATCTGGCTGAAAATGAATATCGCATTCAAACTTGAGATTTTTATCATATTATACGTTGAATAAAGATTAACACAATCTGTAAATGTCTCCGTGATTTTAGAATCTTAGAGCTTAAAAATAATGATTTGCAATGTCACCTCATATCTAGTACCATTTCTTCCATCGAATTCTTCGTAATTGACGATTTGGTCTTTATATAATCGTTCTGAATGCACGCGCGACATCTGCGAATTTGTTGAAGAAAAATTCCCTTAGACATTCTATATCTTAATAAGCGACTCCTATCATTATTTGAGAAACGAATCAATAAATTTAATTCCCTTGTCTTCAATAGAATTACGTGTGGCATTATAAAGATCTGAGTCAGAGATGCACAACATTTGTCATTCAAAGGTCCGCATATGAAATACTTTTCAAGGCAGCGGGAAGGATTAATAAAAATGTTTCGAAATGTATAAATAGTTCTGTGCGTGATAATTACACAACAAAGATGCATTAGAGTCACTCTCGAATTTAAAGCTCCAAAAATTAAGTTCATGTAAAAATTGAAAATCGATCGAAAAATATATCTTCAAATAGGTCGATAAAGTAATACTTTATAAATTTAATCCCATCTTTTTCCAGTTTCATATATCTATATTACCATCGTAGAATATAAGCGGGTATTAAAATTAAAGAGATTACGAATAACTATAAAATATCTGCATCGTTAAAATTGTAGATGACTCATATATAACTGATAATTTATGGGCGCACGAGGCCCACGGGCCGTGGGTTGGGTTGGGTTAGACTACATCCTTGGTCTAAATGAAAATAGAAATAATATGATAGGATAATGAATGAAATTATAATTGAATAGGATGAAAAACAAATGATAAATGCTGTAATTGATGGAAAAATTGAAAGTATGAAATAAAACTTCCACATAACTCCCACGAGTTATTTTTTAGCTGTATGGCTGAATTAAAAAATGGAAATTTGGAAATACTGACTTGGAAAAAATAAAATAAAATGGCTATATTTTAAAGCGAGCAATTCTAAAGAAAAATGATTAACGATGATTAAGGATTAGCTTTATGTTCGGATCCGAGATTAGAAATTATTGACTTAAATTGGAAAATTGTAAAACATCAGATAGAAAGAATAAAGGATTTTATAGCAATAGGAAATATTTTACAGTGATATTTTATTTACATCATATCCTTTGGCAAGTTGTGGAGTTTTCGAAGGCAAGCAAAAACTAAAATTCCTAATGTTGCATTTATCCACTCAAGGATATATTGTTACATCTAAATTTGTTTTTGGGGGAGTATTTTGAAAAATCGAGGCTTCAACTGCCGAAAGTAGTCCGCTCCAAACGTCGTTTTCACCCTCAGTGACGAACGGGCACCCCGAATAATTCAGCCAATTAGGAGGATCGAGGCAGAAGATTACTGAGGAGGGCGTTAAACTTCGCTTGGCGACAAAAATTATAATGAAGCGAGATTGTTACTGTGGGCGGATCACTTTTGTTTGGAGCCGTCTGAGGCGCTGCGAGCGTTATTTAAGCCGAAGATCACGTCGCGTGACTCCGCGATGGAATTGCCGCTGCCGTATATTAAAACGATTATTTACGATGCGGTGTCTTTTATCCAATCGATAGCTTCGATTTTTTTATTCGACTCCACCCGACGAAGCGAACTATAAATTTCCCGCCGTCGAAAAGGCTTCGAACCTATTCAGTTGAATCTAACTAGTTTCACTGACTCTCAATAATTGCCCCGGATGTCATAAATTATGAAATTTGGGATATTGAATTGGATGTCTTGTTCTCTGATTAGCTTCTGTTTGAATATTCATGAAAATAATTTAATTCGTGTTTCAGGAATGTTTCTCGAATTATTACTGAGTGCGAGTGATTTTACTAAATATTCATTATCCATATGCTATAAAGAATGATAGAGCGACATATCAACTATCTTTCTTACATCTTCTGAGCTATTGCAACCATATTCTATCAAAATCTACGTAGGGCTTTCTGGAGAAGGAGTAATTCCAAAGAATAACCCCACAACATGGTCTTTTGATCAACGGCATCGTAAGAAAATAAGCATATTTTTCAAGGAGCACCTTTAGGACAGGGAATTTTCTCTTCTACTGGCATAATCTATAATTCTTACTAATGTTACTCCCAAAATATTTTAAAATTTATCTTCAATATCCGCTATTTATCGTAGGTATAACTATGAGTAAGAAATTTGGCTTACTTCAAGGACTGAAAGGAAATAAGGGATAAAACTTACCGATGCTACTCCACATAGAGGAACGCAAATATGCATAGTGTATTTCGAGGTATGTCATCATTACATAACAGAATCAAGAATTGTACCACTTTAAATACTGTAGTATTCTTATCAAAATCTTATAATAAACATGCCTAAAAATATTATTGAGTTTCCAGTATTGTAAAGAAGTCCATCGAAAACACATCGTGACTGCCATTATAGTGGACTTTTTCAATTCACGATTGAGTTTTGTGATACGGATTAATCATTCCACTAAATTGGAGAGTAAGTAATTATTAGATATAAGTTAGATCAAATGATAATTTCAATTAGATTAAAAAACATTAGCATCCTGTAAGTTTCCACAAAAAGATAACCCTATCTAATAATAAGCCTACCTAAGGTAGACTAGACTAGACTTCAGCCGATGATTATTTCACATTTTAAAAATTATTTTATGTTAATAGATTTATTTATTCGTTTTCTACAACATCTCATAAATTATTCATTAACTGAAATCTTTGATTGTGGATTCTGCAATACCATCTGACTACTTCATTAAGATATTTTTACTGAATTATATACATGATCAAATCCGAAAAATACTTTCTTTAAATTATTCAACCTTTTTAAGAACTTGACGGTTGACGATTGGCCTCCATAATATTCATGATAGAATCGGCGAAAATACAGAAAGATATCCGGGATAACTTTGTGACCATTTATTTCGTTACCATTTAATGAAAAGAATGGAATAATTTACTTTGTGACAATCGAATATGCCCGTTTTCAGGCCAATGAGATTAGCATAAATTTACACACTCTATATGGGATGACATAAGGTGGCTGTCTATAATTTCGTTCCTTCAACGTTTTTCCCAACTTCAACGTCACCCAATGATAACTTCACGATTTTTATTTTCTACGCGCTTGAAATCCGAAACAAAACAGCAGAAAAGGTAACTCAAGAAGTCTTGCGATAGACTCACTTTATCTTACAGTTCATATTCAGATCGTTTCAAATTAACCTCAAGGGTTATATTCTTATTCAATTATAACGCCATCTCATCTCACATGATCACACATTTACGGAACTAGAAAAAAAACATCGAACGGCGACGGAGTTTTTCTTTGGCCGACAACTTTCTACATCGCTGAGAGCATTGTAAACTAAAAAAGACACTTCCGCCCATTTTCTATTCTCCATCTAAAACACTCCACCCTTAGACGCCACTCCTCCTGCGCCCCGAGGAAAAGGCAGATAAGGGGTCCACGGAAGAGGCGGATCATCGCCCGAGATGAAGGGGGATTGTAGCTTAGTATAGGGATTATCCCGAATGCTGCTAATAGAATTGTCGCTAAAAGGGGAAATGGAAGAAATTGGCAGTTAGTAGCTAGGAAATTGAAGGGAAAATAGGAAAACGCGGACTTAGAATGGGAGCCTCGCTGAAAGTGGAATCAAATTGAAAATGTTCCGTGGAATCGGATTCAATGCAATCCGTAAAATGGGAAGATTTCCAAAAAAGGCGAAGAAATAAAATTGAGGAAAGTGGGACACGAAAAGGAATGTTATAACGGAAGTTAGAAACTTTGCAGTTCACAAGATACTGTCTTCATTTTAGAACGACCCTTAAACTGAAAACGGAGGGGACAATCCCTATTATGACAAGAAACAAAATGATCGTGTGACACTGTGAAAGGCGCCGATCCTCATTCTTCCTTATATCATTGTTTGAATAATCGCGAGAATATTCATATTTAACGCCCAAAACGAAAATATTGATTGAATTCTAATTGTGTAATGCAAAGGATGATGTGAGGTCGAGGAATTCTCCATACTCCGACTACGTCAATAAAGCGTGGGGCCTCTTCCTCGAATAGAGAATGAACTGGCGGATTACTGGTCTTTTAAGAATCACCCAATAAGCATTTTGATGGCTATGCCTTCACTCTCAGAGGGAAGATTATTCATTTGGCATACATGCCGAGGATGGCGGTAATGTTGGTAATGATGCTGAAATTTAGGATGTGTTTCCATATTCAAACGTTATCTCACCATGTTTTAATTTCCAGGATGGTTTATATAATAGAAATAGACTAGGCATGAAAATATGTATTCTAATGAAAAGATATTTGCAGAGTGTTGATGAGGAGAAAGAAAGAAGGACAATGATAGAAAATGAGGAGCAGTCATCGGATTATGAGAAATGTTGAGGGAAATACAAATGAGGTAGCGAACCATTTGTGGGAAAGAAGATTGAAGACGAACGGAAACGGAACAGCGAAGGTCGCGAAGGATATTAAAATAATGAGCGGTTATTTTTAATAATGATCATCGTCGCGGATTGAAATGAATCATCGACAAGTTAAGCTCGAGAAGAGGAGCTTTATCGTAATTATTAATTATTCATGGTTTCTTGTGAAAATAATCCATCTGAAGTTTATACCTTCGTTCTTACTTTAAAAAAATACTTGATACCTCACTACAGGATGTATTTGCTTAGTTCGATACATATTACATATCTTTGTCATTTTATACTTTCTGCAGGTAGTTTGTATCCATATGGTACCTGAGGACCTAACAGATATCAACTCTCTATTATAATTTTCATAGTAGTATTGTTAATGTTGCTTCGACAGCTGAGATCATTTCGCAAGTAGGACTCGATCAGGAATCGAACCCGGGACAGTTTTCACAGAAGTCGAACGCTCTGCAGTTTTTTCCACTTCAAATTCTTGCTGGTGTCATCCTGCATAATGGGGTATGTCAGGTCCATTTTTAAGTTGAGAAGATTTTTCCTCAATTACCCAATCTTTTTGAGTTGCTGGTGTATTTTTTCTCTTCTAATTCTAAATTTTAAATTTAATTGGTGCATAAACAATTAAGAACAGTTGGAAGAGAGGCCAACTTATGCCTATCCTCGCCTTTTTACAGATAAATCGTCCAATAAATTATTTTCAGGACTTAAACGCTATTTCAAATTTCGTATTTGAATGATATAGAGATCCAGTAAATTATGGCAATGAGGCTGAACTTTCTATAAATATATAAGTATGAATATAACTTGAAACTAAATGTTAGGAAAAAAACGATTTCCAAGGCCGTACTTCCTTCAGAATGAAAGTTCTAATAGTCTCCTAGAAAAACAGCCTTAATTATTTCAAGAATATCCTACAGCATGGATTTGCTTCAGAACAAGTCATGTTAAGTCGTCAAGTCAACCTAAAGCTCTCAACAACTTTTTCTACTCTAATATCTTCCTTCCTTATAAAGCATGGACTTGGGTAGCTACACGTTCGTTGGATCGCAGAATCCCAAGGTTTCTTTCATTAATTTCGCAGTGAAGCTTTTAGAGTTCAATCAAACGATGACTTGAGCTCAATCAATCATGCGATATAGGATTTCAGCCTTGTTCCAAGTATCAGGTGCAAAGTGAATATAACATTTCATGCGTGACTTCTTTCCTTTCACCGAGATTTCACGAAACGATGAGAAGGCTTACGAAAGTCAACATGTCAATGCTTTTGTATTGGAATCAATTGGTTTTCAACACCACTACCTATAATTAATCACATGGGAAATAAAATCGGAGAAATTTTTTACTCAAACAAGCAATTTTCAAGAGGTTCATTTTCATATGTTATGTATGTATTCAGAATAATCTTTTTTAACGAAATGACTTTCTAGAAAAAGTGAAATTTTTTGTTTCCGTCGCTATCATATACGAAGACATTAGACATTTTATCAGCTAAATCGGACACCTTTCTTTCATTCCGTTCCACCTCCTAAGATAATGATTGATTCTAAATATTTCATAATTATTTGAACCTGTCTGAATATTTTTATTAAAGATCAACGTATTGAAAATAATGAAAATAGATCTACAGACATAATAAACCAAAGTAATAGTAGCTTTGATGCGAGGAAAATAGTTGCACAGTATTAAACCCAAAACCAATTTGATGAATATATTTTTATTTTACCTCAAAACGAAATAATATTGTATATTTTGTCTAAGATAATCAATTAAGTAATTATCTAAGATAATCAATGAAGTATCAATCGTAATGAATTAAGCAAGGACAAATTTTAAAATTCTGCGAGATAGAAATCACATGGGATGGTAATTCAATGCGTCTTCTAATAAAGGATACTCGTAATTACCAAAAGAGACTGCATCTGAACGAAAAGAAAGTAAGACTTGGAGTTGCTTCAATAATAGCTTACAGCCTCAAAGAAAGATTAAAATCATTAAATGTAAAATTAAATCCTCGTAATTTATAGTTTAAAGATGGTACCCTATAAGCTAATATATAGTTGTCATTCTTGGTGTATTCAACTTGGGGGTACCCATTCAGTTGCAAATGGATCCTTTTTCTAAGTAAAAGTCACTAACATGTAATCTTAACAAATTATAAAATTAAAAGATGGGAATGATGAAAATCGGAAATTTAATTATTCAGTCCGTTTACTTCGGCGAAGAAGAGAATCGAAAGTCACGGATGTAAATTCGCCGAAGAAAGAGCGACGGGAAAATCGAATCGTATGGCGAAAGAAGAGAACCGTAATTCTCTCATTCATTTGATCATTCGGAAAGGGAAGATCTTTTTTGGTCGTAATGAATAATCATGGGCACGCGCAGCAGATGTCTGCAGTGACTTATGAGAAAGGAAAGGAAGAGACAGTAAAGAATCGTCGGGGCGTAATTAAGGAATTCGTAACAAAGAGTCTTTTGAAGGATAGGTGCGATTGCGCGTGGGTCGCGTAAAAATGAAAATCAGTTTGCATAATGCACTGTCATCGCCTTTATTTAAAACATTCCGATTTAATGATGAGTCTTAACGCCAGAGCGTTAAGTTTTCAAATCCAATTTCTACCTTCGCTGGAACAACTATTAGTCCCTATATCAAGTAATAATCCATCTGATGGATTGATAAAATGTTGGGATTTGTTAACGTCATGCAAATCGGACTTTTGGTGCGAATTATTAACTAATAACGCACGCCTAATAAACCCCCGCAACAACAGTTATGCTATTATTATTCCTAATGGCGAAACAATTTTCCAAAAATAAACCCTTTGCTAAATCTTTACTCTCGTAATTGCAAGCTAAATACCATAATATCATCTTCCAAATCCTATTCTTTGCCCCGTAGAAAATATTTATCGTTATTACTAAATGGAAATCATGAAGCCTGTATATGTATTGAGGAATGGATCACAACAAGGTAATCAAAGTTAAACTAATCATGTAATCTTGCAACATAGGACCAAGCGCATATTATTTTAGAACTAGTACCAAAATAACCAACCAACCTTACCTACACAGAAGTACATCTTGTTTTTCTTCATTCCTTAGATAACCTCAGTAAGAAGACGTATGTTTGAATATATCTGTTTCTTTTAATATGTGATTTTTATATGTGAGCATTTATCTCGAGAGAATTTAAATCTACAATGTATATTATTTATGACATCATTCTTAAATGCATTAATTATCTTAAAAAATTCTTAATTAGAGTCGAATAAGCTGTAGCAATGTAAGATTCCATTTCACCATTGGGTATATAAAAATTGAGGTAGCCATGAATAATTATTGTTGCTTTTGCTTCTTTAATCTCTTCTTCAAACATGTTAAGAGAATACGCGAAAGAAATAAATCGTCATTCAATATAACTCCTAATTTTGATAAATATTTTCTGTTAAGGCCTCGAGCGTTCCAGAGCTTGACTTTATCCATTTTCCCACTATACTTAAGTTATTAAAACCTATAGTTAAGTTATGAGGAGAAACTTGCTTAAGTCAATGATTCAAAGCAGATGACGCATTGGTGTATCCCGTTACTTTTTCTATTCAAAAGCTTAGGGAAAGTAGCCGCCTAAAGCTAAGGCTTAACATTTTTCTCTGTCCTGTCAGGTAAGCTTTCTGTTTTTCATGGCAAATGATCCACTTTACAGGTCACTATTCTTTACTATTAGTGAAATTTTAATTCCTTAATTATAATATTCCGTTCTTAGCTGTCTGTAAAATACAAATGCAGGAAGATCTTCTCGTGTTAACAAAGTTTTGTTTCGACGTTCCATAAACCTTCCAAGAATTGGGCCTTAGGCGTTCAACCTGTTCGATACTTGATTTAATATCCTCAGAATTGATAAACCTTACATAACGTTTTCCCTAAAAAGACAATCTTTTATTCTCTACCAGGCCTAGTTGCTGTGGTTGCAAAACGAGCGAAAACGATTCTGGTTCATAAATATTAAGGGAAACTTGCATTAAACTAACATTCTCAGGCTGAGACAGATTATGCTGAATGAAACTGCAAAAGATATTATACCGCAAATTAAACTGCTACTGTACTCTTACATCGTCAATTTGAAGCAAAACTTAGGAAACGCAAAGAACAAATCTTTAATTTACATAATGGCGCGTGTGAAATACTATAAAGTGCTTTCAGGTGCGAGAAGTAATAGGAGAGGGAGAATGGAATGGAAGAAAAACAAGCAACAGGTTGTGTTTCGGCGGAAAAAAGATGGGAGAGGGCAAAAACGGGAGGAATAGGGTTGGGTGGGGGTGGAAAGGTTAGTAGGTACAGGAGTGGAATAGGGAGAAAGTCGGGGTCACGTGGGGAGAGAATAATGAGCGGTTGATGGAGGGGGGAGGGGCGGGGCGTAGCAGAGATCGTATCTGACGCGGAGCGCGTGCTGGAGTCTGGATGGACGGACTAACGGACACCACTTCAACAAGAAACTTGGACGCTGAATTTCAGTTTCTAACTTGGACTCCTTTACATATGGTTTTGCCTCGTTGAACTTGTCTCCGTAAAATAGAATATTGAGAGATTGGAAGGCTGTTCTTCATCAAGGAAGCTCTCGACGTTGGTGCATGAACTACCTACCAATAATTTTTGAAAATTTTCTGTATTCTTTACTGAATTTTTACTTATCTGTATAATTTATTTTATTAATCTGTATTCTTTATATGTATAATTTTATTGTCTGTATCTTTCAGCAGTATTTCTGATACCTTCCTTTTCCATATTTCCCCCTCTCTAAAACTGACTATGCTGCAAACACCATATAACACAAATAGAAATCGTTTTCGTTATAATTTTATTAAAACTTGATTTGCTTATACATATTAGTATAACCTAAGTAATTTCTTTTAAACATAGATTTGTTAGGGAAGGGGTTGAAAGTTTCCGTGGATAGACCATAGCAGGCAACTGCCCTTCCATGTATAAATGAGAATTTCTCTATCTCTCTTCTGTGAACCTTCGTGCTGACTTTGGAATTGTGATCATTTTTCTCATTACAACTGGGAGACATTAACCTCCATTGTAGAATTGAAAAGATGATTCTAGTAGACAATATAATTCAGGACCGAAGAGTTGTTTTTACAGTATGACTGACATCGAAAGGGGGAGGAAAAGAGTGGAAGGAAGAAGAGGAATGGGAAGAGGAGAGCAGTCCGTTTGGGTGAGAGACTGGAAAGGAATGAGAAGGTGTAACATGAGAAGAGGCAGACGGAAACAATGAAATTGCAGCATTAAAAGAAAAAGAACGGCGGGCGATAAGAAAGATAAATAGGAAGAAAGGGAACTGAATTGCAACAGCAGATTGCACGCAAGGAAGCTCAAATAAATATCAAGGCTATATTTCAGAATCGAGATAGTTCTAACCAACCAAAGATTAATAAAATTAGTCGATAGAGTTTAATATTATTTCACGATTCATAGATATCACCAGAAAGGACTATATTTCAAGACTTAATAATATTGCATGGCAGCTTGATAAAAGTATCCGATGTTTACAGAATTAAATTAGCCCAAGATTTTACAATAAATTTTGGATATAATATCGGTATCTTCTATTATAGATGTGTCATTTGTGAACATGATTACCTCATTTAATTTTCTCTCAGAAAAGAACAAAATAATTACCAATCGCTTCCATCAATGGAGGAGAGTCAGATTCAGTTTTAGTAACGAGTAACTTTCCGTACTCACATCCATTTGCAGTTTTCTATGACTGTTTAATTTAAGTGGATATTTAGATTCTATAAGCAATAACGAACTATCCTTAATATGAGTCTTTCCGGAGATTAAGATATTAACAAGCAGTTAAGAAACCTTAAATAATACATATTTGGGTAAATACTCAAGCTTTCATATACGTTACTCATTATCACAGAAATAGCTACTTTTCCTTGGAAGGTCTTTTAGCCTAAATGAGGGATCAATTTGTGAAATTTATCATCCTTTAATTTCTTTAACTATCCATCCAAAAAGGACTCGTTTAGGGGATACCAAACAAAGTGAACGCAATTATAAAACGAGATTCGTAGCCTACTTTGATAAAGGGGCAATTAATTTCAATTAACATCCCATTTTTAATCGAACCAGTTTGATAATTTCTCTGCCTTGTCCGTGTCATTGGATAAGTTATAGGGAATCATAAGTGGAATAAACAAGCGCCCCTTTTCGATAATTAGAAGGTGCGTCGGCCCGCAAAAAACAAGTGACTGCAGTAGCCCGTTTTCAGTTGGCGCGCGCGCGCTCGCCTACGCATTTTGAAAGGGGAGAAAAAATGGAATTCTAATGAATTCGCCACCATTGAAAGATGCGGAGATCTGACACATGCCGATTTGGATTTAAACCGCTGGAATTTGCATAACAGCTTCACCAATCACCCAAATGTTGCCTCCACAGATGTCTTGGAGAGATCTTGATTCGAAAAATATGGGGATCATTTTTCATAACTGATCTGTTTACGGATCGGGAATAGGAGAGAAGTCGTTAGAAGGAGTATTTTAAGATCGCAGCACTCCATGTCGTTCGGGAACCAATCCGTAAATATCGCAGGATTGGCCGGCCTAAACGGTTAATGCTAATCAAAACATGTTTTAGAAATCCATACGTCATGAGAGACGAGTTACATTTTCAGAGGCGTGTTAAAGGATATTCGCCGTGACCATGTGGGCTTGATATGTTTATCTCCTTCACTTGGTTATCATCACAGTTTGAAATTTTTCAAAATAATCGATTGCCCTGGCCTTGTCATATACAACCGGACAATGTTCCAGCGAGAGAGAATTCTTGATCGAGTTTGGGTATCCAGGTGACATAAAATCGTCTCTCGCCAAATTATTATTCATATTTTATTCTAACAGTCCTAAAATCCTCCCCCTCTTGCAACTGTTAATAGAGGTATGCTTAGAATCGGAATGACAAATATTGTGAAAAATAAATTAGCTCAACTAGAATATGAAGCTCATCAAGGCAGTATAGGCGAATAGTAATACGTACAACGAAAGGCAATACGCCCTATAAAGAATCGTAATAAATCGGTGAGCGTAACTCAGATGCTTCAAGAAGCAGAACGGATATCTTTAAAGGAAAGAAGGTTCAATCAAAGACTTAACTTACTTAATAAATTCAAAGAGAGAACGTTCGTATAGGATGCAGCCGATATTATGCCCTCTTTGTTACATAAGTCGTTCTGATATTGTGAGAAAAATCATGGAAACAGATGCTACATCTATTCGATGCCAAAATTAACAGTATTATCCGCAAATCCTACGCGAAAGTAATCGATGAGTAAAGAGAGTGATGGTGCATGCACCGCCTGACCCACGGCGGCTTGCACTTTACGTATGTAGATGCAGAGGGAAATCATCTTGTATTTCTGTAATCCTTCGACAAGCTATCAAAAATTTTATCCTGAAGCAATAAACCCTGAAAATTTTATAGCAAGGTAGAAGCAGTAGAAGCCCTAAGTGTCTTGGGACATGACTGCCAACGATCTAGCAACGATAAGGACTGAAAGACTTATGATAAGAGGTAGAGAAGTATGTGAAGATGTTTTTGTGGTTCTTAAAAGATGAGATCTGTTTTAGAGCGATAAAATCAAAGAGTACTCATGATCAACTTCCTAAATGATAGATTGAAAATCATGCATATTTATTTAAATAAAAACCATCCTTCAGAAATATCTCCAATTTAACATAATAATATGAAAAACAGGTGAATTAGCAGCTGTAAAACACGCCGCCTATCCCAAACAGAAGGCTATATGTATAATAAGATGTCAATTATTACCAAATAAAATTAAACCGGATTAAGATGCTTTTTAGGGAGCCAAGTGAAAGCCGTGTTATAAGTGGAATGGCTTTATTACCAGGATATTTCACATTTTAATTAATTTTTATCAGAAGAAAAACAGGGGATAAATTGGTTCTTTGATTCTAAATAAGTCCCTTCCACCTTAAATATGCAAAGGAATCTTCCTTAGTTAGCTTTATGTACTTGCAGTATCTAGAGAGTCCACGAACTAATGCTAAGTAATAATGGTTGCCTTCTCGTCATATTTTTTTAAAGAATGGTCTTCTTTTCGTCCATAAAAAGAGAGCGTCTTCCTTCGTTACTTAATTTTGGTTACTTTCACTCCACAATTAAGAAATTTTTACCAGATAGACAATTAGGGATAATATAAACAATATCGCTCTATTGTCTGAGGTGAAGCATCGGTTATAGCGGGTCGCAGTGCATCTGCGGGACAAGAAAAACCCGCCTTATAAGCGGTTAGGAGAGCGTCTTGAGCTGTCTTTTTACCATGTGTTTAGTGCAAAAGGATCGGAACCGAGAGAAAGCATCTTGTAAAGTGGAATAGCGTCTTAAACGGGAATTTTTAAATGGGCTTTACCGTATTGACCAATTGACGACTTAAAACATCAAAACATAGGCATGAAACGTAATCAAATAAAGACTGTTGCGTCGGCAGGAATCTTCAAGGAATGTATGTGTACATGCCCAATAAACGCATCGTTACAAATACATATATTGATGGCTTAGGACCCCAAACAAATGAAGGTCAAGCGAAAGAGAGGAAGCAATCCATAACGCTTCGAGGGAAGAGAACACGCTGGCGCTAAAAAATAAATAAACGAAATAAGAAACTACCAGACCATTAGTCTGCTCTTCATCTTCCCACATTGACTCCGTAAAAAACTCCCGAAACCGTAGGGGTCTAAAATATGCAGATGCAGATCGTGAGAGGAGCGGTTAGGGCGTTTTTTCCAGAGAAAGGACTGTGAGGTGAAGAATAGGGGAAGAAAAGGGATGGAAAGAGGAAAGGAGACAAAGGAAAATGGAGATAAAAGGGAAATAAAAGCCAAACAAAAGGATTCCGATAAAACAGAGGCTCCCACTAGCAGAGTCCCGCCTAAAATTCTTTCTGGAAACATGAGAAAGTATCGCAATCTCGACAGCGCTTCGAAACTTAGATGGATTTAAACGCCTGCAAAATGACGCGCAGTGCTTTCTTTCACTTTTTCAGGTGAGATTCTTACATTTTGCTCTCATATCCCCAATCTTTGCAGTAACATTTTTAGCTAAATATGCAAATAATTTATACCAAAGTTTTTGTTTCCCTCGAGTTTCCTCTGAAAACTTCAAACTGATCTCAAAATTTAACCATAAATCAAGGCAAACAACTGACTTTGAAACGGATGTGTGGAAAAATTTCTTTGTCGTCTCTGTTTTAAATATAGAGGTTAAGAAGATAAAATTTCAACGCTGTATCATAAGCAATTGTCTGTAGCTATCTCCAGCATCGATTTTATTACATGCACACACCTGCATTAAACCTTCTTTATTATTGGCCAAAATTTGGACCAGATAGTCCTATCTTCCATTAAACCCCTGTTTCAAAGTACATACATATGAAAATTCAGGCTTTAAGCAATATTACAAACTATAGTATACGTCGGAAAAGGAAAGAAAGATTTATTTTGAGAAGGGGAAAAAAACTGTGAAACTTTTTTTTTATCATAGAGAATATATATCCATTGCAGGAAAACCCCCCAGGAAAGGAAGGGGAGATTTCACTAAATAACACTTGCAATCACCACATCAGAACATAAGCAATCATTTCTATATTGAAAGTATGAAATTCCACGATATCTCGCCAGAGAAAATTGATTTCATAAGCATACTTCGTCATAAAAACAGAGCATAATAGAAAATTTTAAGCTGATATATTATTAAAGTTAAATTTATAAACACTACGGAGAATTTTATTAAATTAATCTGGAGAAATAAGTAAAGGAGAGAAAGACTGCCGTGGCCGAGACTCGAACCCAAATTTCCCTCTTGTCGGGCGGTTGTTCTAATTATTGCATTAAATCCAACTGCGAATACCAAACGCATACAAATCGTTATGTGTGTATTACCCTCACGCCAACTTCACAAAGTCCGCGAATCTGAAGCTCATCGGGGTGAAAAATTGAAGTCGGGCGCGAGTAACGTGTACAACATAAAATATATATTTTTCCGAGCAGTCGAAATACATTTCTCGCACTACTGACCCACTGCGTCCCGCTGCTTCTTCCCACACCATTACACACCTCTCATCTTCTCCACTTTCCTTTTTCTCCATTTTATTTCAACCGGATACTCAATCCACGGCTACCGACGCTGTGTTTTCGGGAGGACCGATGGAAGTGGCGATGCAGAAATTTTGGGAAGAGAGAAATAAAAGCCCAGTTATCTCCTTCTTTCGAGGAATTTTGCGTCTCCTTTAAAATATGCGTGGGGGAGAATTTTCGTACCATCGCCAAATCTCCCAAAATGTCGAGAAATCAAGAGTATATATCTGTTTGAGCAGATGTTGAAAAACTTGACATTTTTCGCCTAGAGAAGGAGTTACTAGTTAGCGGAAAAGTGTTTATTGGATGATATTTTATAAGTGATAGCTATGGAGAGAAAACGCTTGGAATGAAACTAAATTATGCCTGTTAATTCAATTCCAATGCACATATGAAAGATTGTTTGGATGTAATACATATTAAGTGTCTGTGATATATCTTCTCCTCCTTCTTCCCGAGGGAGAAGAAGATATACCACATCTCGAAATATTTCTTTTCTATTTCCATAAGCAGGAAACATATTTCTCTTTCAATTTTCTTGGAATTCTTAAGTATGACTGCCACAAATTGTATGATTAAAATGGTGATATTCAATGATAAAAACTATCATTCATTCCTGTACAAATTGTATACATTTAAAAGCAGATGATTCAAGAAACAGAAATGATGTGCCCAATCACAGATATTAATAACAATCCTTATTCAGAATAAGTAATCAATAGTAAAATTTTATGGGATAGGGTAGTCTTCAAAGAGTTAGTGTTTTAGTGTTAGTAGTGCTTCAGAAATCTGATGTATGTATAGTAGCATACAAAGGAATGTAAAAAATACGAAGACGATATATGTTTTATATTTCGCTTACCTACACCAGTGATCATCTTATCCATTTACGTAACAGATAAACACCTAGCTAAAAATAATATAAATGAACTTCTAAAAAAAACCTAAAAGTATACGCTTTGAAAGTGATTAAAACCTTTTAAAAAAATCTTTGTAAAATAACTATTGAAGTTAAATCTGAATGTATTTGAAGAATAAATAAAATTCTGCTCCACATATAAAAACTTAGGTGTAATCAATATATGGGACTTATTTTATGATACCAAATACCTTAACGTACCATTCCCCTCCTTGGCACCTGACGATTATTTTCATTTATTTTAAGGCTTTTAAACAAAAACTGAAAAAGTTTCCAGAGTACACCATCCCGTCTTAGCGAAAATTAGCAGGGTGAAGCTATTATGATATTTATCAGTAAAAAAGAACTTCTGGAGACAGCTATGGACAAACTACTTACACTTGTTTAGGGCTCACTATCTGTATGAAGTCTCCTTGCAACAACTGTACCTGTAAAGTCTCCTTGCAAACTACGACCAAAAAGGGGCTACATTTCGTTATAATCGTATTTTTGTGTAATTCATGAAGATGAACGTTTACTTTTCTATGACGATTTCGCACTGTAATTATATGAACACCGATGAAAGTTTCACTGACGTTTACCTGCTTCGTAAATTCTGTTTCCGTAATAAACCTAATCTATCTAGGATGTAAGCCTCAGAAACCGTTAGATACTTTACATGTAGTGAAACTCCAGGGACAGTTTCCTTTCACATGGACTCTTAGATAAATTTTTAGAAGAGTTTAATAAAAGAAGACACATAAAAATCTGTAGAATATATGTTTCTAATCAATATCCTCTTTCAAATCATTCCTTATTCAATGCGACAATTTCTAACGTTTTCTAGCCTAGTAAAAGTACCAACGTAGAATCCAGGTGATTTGAATGAGCGGGGATTCCATTTGTAGAGAGGAGGAGGGGAGGGATTCGAAGGGCGGGCCCACTGGGCGGAAATGCCATGTCTGCGTTATTGAGTATCAGATATGGGGGTCTGGTGGAGTGGGGAGAAGGAAGAGAAGAGATGAAGAAGGAGAGAGAAGCAACCTGTTTCTCGGCCCAACCCACGGTTCTGCCTTAATAGGCGGCCCAACAGATAGTGTTGCTTTCGAGATAAAAGAAGGGAGGCCTTCCACCTCAGGAGGGAAGATGCGACCCGAGAAATGAGGCCCTCGTCGACGCTAAGAATTGCAGATACCATACCACTCTCGCCTTTTAACAATAATTTTACGCGTTATTTATGATCGATGAAATATTCATTTATTCGCGGAGAAAATGAGATCGCTCGAATGACAAAAGCCATTCTCGAAGTGTGTCCATCACTTATAATCAGGTGTCCACGGATTCAGCGGCTCCAGATTGGACGGCTGAAGACGAGACATTCCAAACAAAAGGAATGCTCAAACAGCGTTCATTATGTATACCATTTTGTGTTGGGGGTGTCTTTCTTGTTCCTTAGTGACTGGACCTTCCAACCATATTTCCATTTATGAACGATCAACCAATGGTCAACAGATGGTAGAATCAGAATCAGTATTGCTACAATTCATATTCTTGTGAGTTTCAGAGGTTTGAAAATTGTTCGTATCTAGCCTACATGAAAAGCTTGTGAAGATGTTCAGGTCGGAATAGCTAGGAATCATTAGAGAACTTCCATGTATATTTTGTGCTTAGCATTTCGCACATAATGAAATTGACTTCTGTTCAGAGTTCTCCTAATTACCTTAATGAAAACCCTACGAATTTCTACAAAGAAATCATTCTAGATCAGTATGAGTACACCCGCGATCTTAAAATCAATTTCTTGCAATCCATAAGTAAATTACCTTCGGAAAATTTCCAATTCTTTTTTAATCTATACCTCAATAAGAAAAGCGGGTAACCATGGTTGGTAACTTACATTGGATAATAAACAAGAGAAAAAATAAAACAAAGCATAAGAGAAACAAATTTTTAAAGATAAAAATACTATGGAGGAGAATTTAAACCGAGTAATGGATGTTATTTATGATAGAAATTATTGTAGAATCAAACGAATACGGCCAATGGAGGTTGTCTATGAGAAAACTAAGGAAAACTTTAATCAACCGCTGACTCAAAAAATGAAAAATTCGCTAAGCTTCAATATCATTCAAATTAAACGATTGAATAAAGAATTTTGATGAATTATCATTATTACAATACATCGTATTCCACCGTTGAGAAGTCTCTTTTGCTGCTGCCCAATTAGGGTAAATTCTTGGGCAACCTCTAAAAAGAATGAGAATCGAACAGAACACGTACTTGATCTTCTAGACCAAGTTCAAAAGTCAATAGTAACAGTTAAGCAAAAAATTCCTGCGGAATAAATGGAGCCATTATGTTTCATATAGAATAAATACAATTTAAACATCCAATTATCGAAAAAACTTAAGTAATAAAGGGAATGATAATGGTCAAGCATCTTCCGATGTGCCAAAAATACTTATCATGAGAATTTGAGTTGATTATTTAAAGAAAACCGAATGAATGAAAACTTGATTCCCACACAACCTTCTGAACGTAATTTGAATACGAGACCTACGCGAGAGGCATCCCACTGAGGCGATGATCACACGCACATATTTTATGAATCTGTATGATTATCATCATAAGAAATCCCCACAAAACCAATAGTTTAATTGCCCATCGAATCTCAAGCAAACAATTAGCAATTTCAGACAAAAAATATAGCAGATATTATGAAAATGATTCTCTTATATTTGATTACAATAGAATCGCTGCATACATTGCATCAAAAAGAGATAATTAAATAATAAATTAAAGAAAAACATCTTTTAATGACACTTAGCACAGATTTCTTCATAATCATGTTTCTGATATCAGAATTGTTGACATTGTCCAAATTTCAAGAGGAAATGAATAGTAGTCCTAAGGTAATTCTACCTATCTCTTACACCATCTTCTGAGACCTTTAACGACATTTAATACAGAAATTTAGCATTTGTTGGAGAAATCGAACTGAAGTAAATAAGCTTTTCTCGTGTCAGTTTTATAAAATACTTAAATCCAGAGTCCATAAATCCTTTAACTTCAAGTTACTGCAGCTTCACCTATAACTTCATTATAACTCGGATGGTTAATTTAAGATTTAAGACGATTAAAGTTGAATAATAAGTGATGAAGCTTAACAAGATTTTTGACCACCATACTCCATGATTGGAGTCTGTATTCTAAGCCTAATCAGTTTTCTAATTGGTAGAAATAGGATAAAAAAGAGCAGAGAAAAGGAATATATACGATATAGTAATCTCAAGTGCAGCAAATAAATTTCGATTTTTATCCAGCTATTCAAATTGCTACACGCTTAGAAGAAAAGTAAAACATAATTGAATAAAGTTTATCCCGTTTAAACGCTAGCATGAATAAGAAAGAAATCACAAGAAAATGGTAAAATACAGATAACTTGAAAATACGGAATTTCAGACCCTCTCAGATACTCTACAACCATTCTGTTAAACATACTACGTCTATGTAAAAATGTTTTGAATCGTACAATACATATGAATAGGGATTTTTCGATGGATTCGGAGTGTCTTAGATAACTCCGAAAGATTACCCCTGCGACTTAAAAGAAACAATTTAAATAACGGCGAAAGCTTACGATACCAGAAAGGTATGGAGTGACAGAAACATAGGAAATAGAATAACAATAGACAGGCCGAATTAGAAATATAATCGGGAGGAAGAATGGCAGCTACGAAAGAAAGATTGAATACGAAAGAAAAGAGAGCAAAGGGAGAGGCGGGAAATCGGCGGGAAAGAAGCGAGAAAGAGAGGGAAAGATAAGAGAGAAGGAAATAACCGCGCGGATTAATTGAAAAATTTGAGAATGGGAAGAATGAAAGGATTTGAGATTGGAGAAGAGAGAGAAGGAGATAAGGGAAGTGAGAGAAGGGAGAGATAAGAAGGAAAGAGGATTTGACAAAGGGATTATAATTTAGAGAAGGAATAGGCGTGGAGAGAAAGGATGGGTGAAGAGGAGTGGTGCTATGGGATGGGTCCATATAGCTTTAGGTGAGAGTAAGAAGAATGTTCATTGGAAGCGCGGACCCCTTTCAATCGGCAAGGAATTGAATTTCATCGAGACTTTTTGCTCGCTACCAATTTCTGGCTCCTACACTCGGTGCAGATAGCATCGGAGGCGGGATTATTCCCTCGCGTGGCGGATTGGAGTCGGGGAGGGGCAGTGAAATGGGGGGGCAGAGCGGATGAGGTGGGGGAGGCGGACGGATTTCGGAAATAAAATCGAGAAAAGCCTTTTGACGGATAATGGAAACGTGAGTACGAGGCAATACGTTAGGTGCGTTTTCATTTGTCGTAGTCCCACGTCACGCTGTCCATAAATAGCCGTATCCTGTTTATTCCGCAGTATTTCATTAACTCGGGTATACTCTTCTGACCATCTGGTTATCGGTGACTCAAGGGTAACATTTCTTAAGGCGTTGGTCCTCCAAGATGGTATTCTATCTAGCCATAGAACTACATTAAGCGACACTTTGGAGCAATATTGCTGCGCAGTATGAGAGTCTATTCGTAAAGTTCCGTCGAATTTTTTTTCATTGATTTGAGTTAATAAGAAATCAGTTTATTCCGTTTTAAATACAACGAAAACCGCTTAAAATGCTCCAAGTCAATACTCTATCCAGCTTAATTTGCAGTTCTCTCTCGGTTCCGATCTCTTTCACGCTAAACACAGTAAAAACTTCACGCTATTAAGTCAGATTTTTTCCCTTCCCAAATGCACAGCAATCTGCTGTTGCTAATCCTCCGGTTCTGTCGATACACCAAAAATTGTACAGATTATTCTTCCCTGTCTATCTGGTAAAATTTCTTCATTGATCAGTGAAAAATTGCCAAAATTAGGTAACAAAATGAAGACCCTCTCTTTTAATGGACGAAAAAATACTTTCAATTCAGACAATTCTTAAAAATATGACGAGAAGTCAATCAGAAATTACAACAATAGATAGATTATTTTAAATATCTACAGCTGTGGAAAGGAAAGCAAAAAAGGAAGATTCCTTTCGTTTTCATGGTTTAAAGTTCTTATTCAAAACCTAAGCAAGAAACCATTTTACTTTCTAATGTAAAAGAAACTAAATGTTTTAATATCCCGGTATTAATGCTATACTACTGATGTTTCCAGTTGTTCTCCTGTAAATCGACCGATTAAGTCGATTTTCGGAGAACAACTCGAAACATCAGTTAATCGGGTTTTACTGTGGTTTATTTCACTTATGGGGTGTTTAGAAATCAGAATACGAAGTTAACAATATACTTCGTCTTATTACTTGTACTACTTTTGCTAATCCGATTCGTCCTTCACAGAATTGCCCATCGTGGACCGCATTTCTTAGTAGTAATCATTTAGCGGCGGTATAATAAAAAGAGAGTGCACTGTGCTTATGTACCGCGTAATAGTTTTTGCTTCTCGACTCAGTAATGGTGGCACGTGAGGCTGTTACCTAACGCCTTTGCAGAGAACTCAATGAAATCGGTTGGATGAAATGTGAAAGTTAATTAAATTTATTTTAGGTAAACAATCAAATTTTATTCAAAGGCAAATATGAACTGAGAAAACAGAGAAAACCGAGAGGAAATCTATTAAGAGTCCTCAAATAACTTATATATCTTGCATGTGTGATTATGTAGTTTAATATGAGGGTTTAATAATTCCCATTTTTATCGAGAGACATATATATAGAGAAAGATTTTTATTAAATGGTTAAAAATTTGTGAGCATTGCAGAGCCATCAGTTATGGACTTTCGAAGTTTCGCCGACTGTTCTGTACACTTCATCAAATGCCAACTAAAGCCACTTTCTTTTCTCCTTTATAATTATTCCGGAAACCATTTCCACAGATTATACTAATGACCTATACTGACGATGTTGAGCTGCCCGCAAACTCAGCGCTATGAAATTCATACTAGTATTTACGCAGTTTCAGTCTTATTACGCTTTACATCATACTCATGAAATCTTTTAATGGGTATAATTAGATTTTAATTTTATATTTTATAAAGTATATTTTTATAACTTATTCTCTTTCTCCGGGATACTGAGGAAAACATCTTTAAATTACTTAGTTTAGGGGTGTGAGAAATGAAACTAAACGTACTAAACACAAGAGAGGCCGCTTAAGACTTGAGGACCTCACGTTTTACTAGACCAGAAGTACTACAGCCTTCCGGGCGCATGGACTTTTTAATCGTTCATTACAGCCTTTTTGTTACTTGGTGAAAAGTAACAAGAGTACTCGAATTAAATAATTTTGTTTTCTAAATATTGCTAATGACGCTAAGTGAAAAAGAAAGTAGAAAATGTTCTCTTTCGGTTTACTCAGCGAATACATTCGTCTTCTATAAAATTTCGATGTGTAAATATTTGAATGTCGCGCAACACGACTGGCCTAATGGTCATACGCGACCGCTCTTATGACGGATCTCCTAATCACGGCGGAAAGAGGTTCCCCTACCTGCCCTAGGCGATATGACGTCGAGACGAACCGACTACTTCGAAACACCGATGAGTGAAATAGTACTACGCCAAGTAAACACCGCTAGTGCATCCAAAATAAACCCAAATCCCTCGGCAGAATCTCGCCTCCATCTCGAAAATACGCAAGATGCATAAATAATTCAATCGGCATGCGTACGGAGCCTCATTAAGCGGATCACGAGGCGAAAAATCTCCACATCCTGCCTCCGATGTAATGGACGGTGTGATGGCCGCCATGAATGAAAAGACGAATGGGATTGAATGGGTAGTGGGCGAGTGGTGCGTGGGAAGGAGGAGTGAATCGGTGTTACAACGAGAAAGGGAGAAGGCGCAGAGATGAATGAGACGGAGAGCATAGGTGAGGAGGGCCCTTTTTTACGAGTGGGAGGGGAGGGCACGTTACAAAGAATCCACGTTGTAGTTTGCACACGCGTGTGTTTCTCCAGTTACATCACGCGTTGAAAAATTCCGCGGCGTGGGAGGCGGAGAGTTTAACGCTCGGCAGTGAACGATCGAGTGTTAATTCGTTCGATAGAAGTCCGTCGGACGAATAAGGAGTGCCACAGATGAAGAATGGGGTCCCCGTGGGCGTCGAAATGAGTAAGAGAGATATCGGGATTCGGAATTTCCATTTGTGGAGCCAATTAATATTTCGCGGATTCACGGTTCTGATTAGGTGGAGATGCATCGGGGTGATGACACAGAGAGGGGCGTGCCTCCTTCGAGATTGCAACAGCGGCTGATGCTGCGGGGAACACAGATCAATAGAATATATTGTTTCCGTAACTCGAGACGTTTCGAAATTTTACTTTCTAAAATTTTATCGCATCCGTGAGATCATTCAAAGTCGAAACTTAGTTAAGCAAGGGAGCGATAGAAATCAAATGTTGCCGTAGAAAGAGAACTGGCATAAACATCGGTAACGAAATACTTCAACGGCAGGAAACGACAAAGAAAAAATTAGTAGGGTCATGGTTGAAGAAAAATTACGAAAAATTTTTCCACAGGAATAATTTTGTCATCTTACTTATGTAAATGTCTCCCAACAACGTAACATTTGTGATAAGAAAAAATTAACCTTATATGTCAAGTTTATCAAAGATTCTGTAAATTTTTATCATTAAATTGGCAACGTCTTTAGGAGTTTAGAAATAGAGAAATGAATGAAAATCCATATGCATCATAATGAACCTATATACATTTTCAATTATATTTAGTACAGTGTATTCGAATGGTTAGGAAAATCAGCAGAAAAATAATTATAAGAAAATATACTCAAAAGAATAAATTTATTTATTAATAATCGTATTCTTCTTGTAACAAACGATATTTTATGGCCCAATTACCTCTTATCAGATAAATTTACAAAACGTAAACTATAAAATAAAGCCGATAGTTCATGATTTTGTTGATACTGATTATTAATAATAATTTCTCCACGACATGCAATGAACTAACTTAAAAATTAAAAATTATCTAAAATATCGAAAAATCTTAAATAATTACCCTTAAGTTGAGGACATTGAAATTTAGTTATCTTCGGAATTCAAGGTAGTTCTTCACCTTTGGTAAATTTATTTGAAAGGATAGCCAAAAATGGATTCTTAATGACTCAAATTGTATAAGGCAAAAGGTGATTGGTAAATCGGTATATATGAGAATGCACATTGAAAAACTTACGTTCACGCTTTTATATAAGTCACCTTTAACCCTTTATTATACTTGGGAATGTACGAATTTCGATTAAAATACAAATATTCTAAACATTTAAGGTTAAAATATTCTCAATTTTTTCTAGCGCTATGGTATTAGTTATAGTCTCATCTTCCATTTAACACTTGCCAAAATGTATTACAAAATACCAAAACTCAATTTGGATTTTAAACAAAAGCATAAAATATAATATATACAGAAAAAAGGAGGAAATATTGGTTTCGTGGAAAATTGAAATAAGTTAATATTTTTGATCACAGAAAATAATTTTATACTTAATGAAAATACCCATGCAGAGAAGGGGGTGAGAAAAAGCAGCAAAATTTTTAGCAAAGAGTGAAAGAAACAGAGAGAGATTGTAACATAGTGGAGAGTAAAAATTATAAAAGTCTTAAACATACATATACGGCATGTTTCAGAATATCTTTACTTGTCATTAAAAACTGAATGGAAAAGAAATTTACTAAGTATATGGATAGTATGAATTACGATTTCATATAAATCACATATAGAATTATATATAATAATCATATACAATAATATAACACGGATTAATTGTCATAAAAGTAAAATTAATCATTTATGATGTTAAGGAAATGGTTAAAAACTGTTGTTCGCATTTACTAAATACTATAATTGGGAAACTAATTTCAGTGACTTAATGAATCGTTACCGTTATATATCTCTTGGAGAATGACTACAGAAAAAAATTTCATCGGTAAGAATATTTCTATAGCCTGATTTATGGAACAACGAAGGTCATTTCATAATTCATACAGTATTTCATCCGCGTCGAGATTCACGCTACTGAGGTTTTTTCTTACTTTTTGTAAATTAATTATTCAGTTGTCCTAGCTGTGCTTTTATCAATTTAAT
Organism: Pachydiplax longipennis; assembly: GCA_036926295.1. Taxonomy (NCBI): domain Eukaryota; kingdom Metazoa; phylum Arthropoda; class Insecta; order Odonata; family Libellulidae; genus Pachydiplax; species Pachydiplax longipennis. Next base: position 75,095,444 of record JAVFKF010000012.1, read on the forward strand.
AAATACATGCAGGCAAATATTTAGCAAAGGAGCATCGATAACCCTTGTTCTCCGCAAACTCCATTCATTGTATGCATATAATGGCAAACGAGTACGTACCGACATACACGTGTACATGTTCTACCACATCTGCGAATCATTATATCAGCCACGAAGATCCTTATCTCGGAGCTTTCCTTTTAAAGGCATGGAGGAAAAGCGCCATAAATAGTTAGAGATGGGTATAAAACGGACAGCGGAGAGGAGGGAAGTGGCGCCTGACCGCTCTCTTACAAAAAAATCCCGATTTGGAGACGAAATATAATGGAGAGCTATTAGAGAGAGGTGAGCAAGCGTCGCGTTAGTCAGAAGAAGGCCTTTTTGGCATTCCGCTATTTAGTCGCCTAAAAGAGACATGATAAAATGAACAACGAAAATGGAAATTCTCCAACACGCGTATGGATGGCGTGAAAAGGAATGAAGAGAGGAAACACGTGCTCATAGAAATCCTTCTTCGGTCCTTTTATTCCTTTTTATCCGAATTATATTTAGTTCCGCTTTTTCCCCTTTGCGATCGCTCGGCGCTTGAGGAGAATTCGAGGGGTGACGAGGGGAAGAGAATCGAATAAATGAGGTGAACAGGGAAAGGCGATGGGAAGGAAAGGAGTGGATGGAAGGGAGAGAAATCAAATATGAGATGGAAAGGAAAAGGAAGATGAAAGTTGCGAGAGGGAAGGAAACACTAGGGAATCAAAACAGGAAGTAAGTGATAGCAGAGAAAATGTACGATGAATGTAAGGGAAGAGAGCGAAGGGAAACATTCATTAATATTCAAGAAGAAATGGAAGCATTGCGAGGATAGAAATGGTATACCAGGATTTCCAAAATAATTCTAAGAAATTTACCACCGATTAAAATGAAAAAAATATTTCTACAGCGATATTTTAAAGTATTGCCAATTTTATCTCATTTCAATAGTCTACTGTTGTCGTGGATTTTTACCTTTCACTTGAATTTTCAATTTAACTTTTCGTAAATTTTTATTATGAATGTTATCAAATTATTGTTCAAATGCTTCTAAAACACCGTCCAAAATACTATTTTACCTCACGAAATAGTTCCTATGGGGCGTCTGTTTTACGGTACACCAAATGTAAATAAACATCTTTTCCATGAAAATGTAGTAAAATTTCATACATACACATATGTTTCGAAACTTGTCTCTGGAATTAGATCTACTCTAGAAAATCCGCGTTATCTATCTGCAATATTTCGCCTTTTTAGTATTTCCGCGAATAAACTGGCTGAAGGACCTAATTTCCAAATGTAGAATGAAAATCTGAAGGGCAACAGGGATTTAAATGCAGTTATAGCTAATAGAGGATATTGACTTCAGGTTAGAGTTCACCAACAGAATTACTCATAAAAGCGTAAAACTATTGAAGAAATGGATACATAAAGACGGGGAAATGATTGAGGGAATGAGATTGAGATGATAAAAGCAAAACTATTTTGGGTAAATTTATTATATGCTTAAAATATACAACTAGTATATATATATATATATATATATATATATATATATATATATATATATATATATATGTGTGTGTGTGTGTGTGTGTGTGTGTGTGTGTGTGTGTGTGTGTTGAGAAACGAACATCCTGATAATTTTGGGTAACATTAACAATCGCATAATGGTAATGATAAAAGCTTATTTGGGTCGATGTGTACAAGGGATTCATAGTAACGGAAAACATTTAAAAATGGGCCGAGTATACAGTCTAAAAGAAGTAGGAGAAGTTGAGATGACTACAGGCGAGAGGGAGGGAAAAGCGAGAAAAAGTAGGTGGAAAATTCAGGGGCGAAAACGTAACTAAGTAGACAGATAAATGAAGTGGGGAAGTAGAGTAGGAGGGGAGAAAAATGAGATGCGATAATGCGGTGTGAGGGAGGCCGACAGAGGCCACTGGGGAAAGATGGAAGCCGGATTGTGAGGTGAAAGATAGATTGGAAGGCAGAGGGGAAACGTGACCCGTTAATTAAAAAGGGGAATTTAGTAGTTCCAAGTGATGAGGCGCTTCACGGATCAGAGTTTGGTTGGAGAAGAATCCAAGCCCTTACGTTTTTTTAGGCGGAATTTTTGAATAAATTTTTCTTCTCCCATTTGTTTCGATAACAAGTTGCGTTACTCTTTCTTTTTCCTCCCCTGTAGAACGATTTTTCGTCCTCAGTCAGTCCTTTCACATTCTCTCACTTCCAAAGACGTTCCCGATGCATATTAACAAAGTCTTTACACTCGGGAGCCTTTTCGAAGTCCAATTAACTTCCTCAGACCTTTCGTGATTACGGCCTAAAAGGCACTATTTCCTTTACAATGGAGCCGATTTGAAGAGCCACGAAAATTATCACAAAATATCAACGATTACTCAAAATTGGATCATTAAACTCTTATTTCCTCAAAATTACAAGCCGAATTCTCTTATATTTACTGCTCCGCCATTAAATCCTCTTGAAAATGTTTCAAACTCGGGAAGATAGTTATTCTCCCTTATTTTTCACTCTGTTAATTGAAGTTAAACTTGAATTACTTTTTGTTTTTGCATTAAATTTTGAAATACACTTTGTTTATTCATGTACGACTGTGAAGTGGCCAAAGGAACCCTTTTCCGACATATAACACCCCTTTCACTGAATTAAAAAGCTGAAACGTCAAATGGGGTACAAAATATTCTTCTCTCTAACATTTGGGACATAATATACAGCGGTTACTAAATCAATAAGATGAAAATAAAACCTTTATAGGAATATCATTAAAAGTATACGTTAGTGTGCACGGACGAAAGTGCTGCATCAAACTTTCGTCGTTAAGTATAAGATTACTATATGTTATAACGAATATCGAAAATGATACCGAATCATTTAAAGAGTAGGCTGTGTTTTACTCAGAAATAAGAATAGTTATGTAAGATATTTTTAAATATTTTTTACAATTCCTGAATGGTCTAATTGTATATCGTAGATAAAATTTATAATAATGAGTTATCTTAGTACTAATAATCCACAAACAGTCAAATAATTCAAGGTTATTATAAATACAGATGATTTAAATCAATGTGAAATGAAAATATCAACGATCAAATTCTCGGATCGATGCTTGCGATAAAGCTCACAAATATTATAGAATGAAGTAGTTAATTCATAGAGACTACCAGATGACAGGTTTGTAACAAACTTTTAAGTCCTCTGGAAAGTTGAAGGTAGGGAGAACTTAAATTCCATCCCAAAAATTATAACAAAGAAGTAAATTGTACAAAAAGATGTCTTGTATCTCAGAAATATATATATTGCCATCTCTGGATGGTTCAAGGATTCTGTTGTAACGGTACAACTTCGCAGAGACATTTAAGTATGACTTTTCGATGATTAAATGAGATCTCACACAAATTCTATCATCTGAAAAATTTGGCCTCTTCAACCACATCCGTACTAGTTATATTCGTCATAGAGAAGATTTATACATTTCCCTCCTTAAGAGTTCTCAATTGCATTTCTCCTTTCACTGCTTCTCCTTAAACTGTCTGCATCCCACGCATCAATTATAAGCCTCTCGTTCAATTCCTTTAAGAGGAAATATTTTCCTTCTCACTCCCACCATTTCATTTCTGATTTCCGTATACAATCTCCTTATTCCGTATATAATCTTACTTATCCATGCACATTCACCACTTTTAATTCTATCCTTAACTCTATGTTTCGAAACTTAAGTAACATCTCACATATTTATTCCATTAATATTACGCCTTTTTCGTCTACATACGTGTATGATAAAACTTTAAACATTTTCGTTTCCTGTGTATTTTTATTTCCTTCAACCTTCGAATTCTTAGTTATTTTTCTTTCTTGACCTTTTCTTCCTCCCACAGTTACCTCTGCTACCCGAATCCATGGATTTATGCATAAATTCTTCTTTCACGCTAAAATGTCACCATTACCATAATGATCTTACATTATCAGTCATACGTTATTTCTCCATTATCTATCCACTTTGGAAGATCAATTTCCATAAAATTTAATTTGATTAATGAATGAATTTCTCTCTTTTTTATTTCTCTCTTCGCTCATTTTATTCCCATTTATGCTTTCTTATTACTTTCTCCTTTTATATGTCCTTGTCATTCGAAAATTGGCGACATGAAGGTCCCAGGTTCAAGTCCCGCAATTCAGATTCGTACAAAATCAATTATGTCTGTAATGAACAAATGTCAACTTTTCAAAATATTCTTATTATGATAGCATATTTATTTACTGCAAGATTTCAGTATCAACTCATTAGTTAAATATTTTATTTTCAATATTTATTAATTTAGTAGAACAGAGTGAAAACTGGATACTACAGACCGCGGTGAGCGTCCCAAGCCGGCTTCGAATCCAGGCTCACCGGATTTTAATGTTTTATATGTATGTCCAATTTTCCTGGTAAGGGTTGGCGGCAGGAAGGGCATCCGGCCGTAAAATTCAGCGGTAAAATAATACTCATTATCATCGTCAGCAATGATCATAAATCACCAGATGATTCCATAAGTGATGGGAATAAATAAAAAACTGAAGGTAAAGGAGGTAGTCGTTACTAAATAGCTACTTTTAATTAAACCAAAAGTGTGGATTTAGGAGGCGTCCTTATAGATTCATTAAATAAATCTAGAGCGAGACGAGAGTAGAGCATACGAAAAAATATACTAAAAATAGGATAATCAATATGGCAGAGAAAATAAGATAACAAAAATTCAGGCAATTTAATCATTCTCACAGGTTGGATCGTGCTGGTGTTTCTTGCAGTAGGACATCGTATACCTCTAAAATATTGTACACGGGCATTATAACGACTAAAGCATATTAATCAAATTAACCATAAGACAAATTATCTTTAGATTCACAGATTATAATCTAGTAACTGAGTGACGACAACATTCACGCCAATAATGCGTGACCATTTGATCCTCCATTTAATCAAAAGAATAATTTCCGTAGACCGCACAGAGCTGCATAAACCGTTTATATTGGAGTGCATAATCACCAGTCTGATAGATAATATACCATAAATACACATATGAATATAAAACACACCCCCGTATAAAACTCAACAATATTATTGGGGCTGCCAATTTAATCTATCTTAATAATTACTTATTAATTATGAAAATCTATACTCTCCTATAGAATGCACTATACTTTTAAACCAAATATTCTAGTGAAAGAATGCGTCTTACTTAAACGCGGGTATATACGGTAATTCAGGAAATGGTAAATGAAACCTCGAAGTAAGGAATATTTTGAAGGCGAAAATGAGATCACAAAGAAAAAGAATTGTACATAAGGATAGAATCATTTTGATTGAAACAGATGATAGAATAACATGGTGAAATGCCGCAAAGCCAGAGAATGAATGAAATTGTATCGGATGCGAGAAACATTTTAGTTAGATAAGGTTCCCTAAAAATGCTAGCTTCAGTACAAGAATATAAAAGAAAATCTATTACTTATAAGTAAAAGGGGTATTAACAGATTCGAGATTTGAAAGGAAATTAAGATCGTTTTCTAAAGTACCTGTAGAGAGGCTACGTTATCTGAAAAGGGTCTTTCGGTTCACTCAATTCCGAGAAAGTGAGGTAGCGTGAAACTATGCATATATTCATGAATATTTAACAGACGCCTGGAAATTAAATAGGTGTCGAAACTCAGCTCCAGCCTCCTTATAAACTCGCCTTAGCCACGATTTTTACAAATGACCCACCCGAGCGAGATACGTGTCTTGTTTTATTGATAAATTTTCCCTTTTCCTCCCTTTTTTCCATTTTCCCGTCATCCTTTTTTCAGGACCGCATTCCAGACCTTTTACGCTGCTTGCACCTCCTCCCATCTATCGCTCTCATTTTAAAGATTTGGAATCCATCTCCGATAATGGCTTAATGAGACCTGTGAATACTATTCCAACTGTGGAAGGAAATAAATTAATATTAAAATGCCACGAATGAGTAAATGGGACGTTTGATATCAAACTGATGTCCACCTTGACTAACTGTATCTATCAATTTTTTAAATAAATAAACCAATCAAAACACTTCCGACATCAAGAGAAATTCCCTTCTTGCTCTAATTCTTAAACGTTTATCTAAGGAGTAGGAACAAGGATTTAAGAAAAACAATCCGTCAATTATAATTGATGATCCCATAGAACAGACATGCATATCACACGGCCCGATATCGGTTTAGGATATTATTAAAATAAATAGGTAATCATTCTAATGTTTAGAATGAAATGCAGTAATCGGAATCCGGTTCATGAAGAGAAGATTAAAGAACATCGACCTCTCATTCAATAACAAATCATAATAGCTTGCAACTGAGAAAAATGCAGCGTATTCAATTATTTTTTACTCTCAATTTCCATTAGTTGAATGTATTCTGTAAATTATAGTAACCTAGCAAAATAAACAGAATATTAATTTCTCAAAAATTCGTCATGTGCGGCTCACTATGATTTTTGTCACACGAATGCGGTCCATTCCTTCTTAGAAGTTATGTAGGTCTGCCATGGAGTTTATAAGAAAATTCAATTTTAGATTATGTCCAAGAATTTACATGAAGTTCAGAAGCTAGTGAATATAATTATCAATAATTATAATCCAACAAACTTCATATGAGAGACGATGAAGATGACGAACTTGGGAAGAATATACAAAATAAGTAATTCGTGAGAGAGATAAGGATCTAGCTCTTTTGTCGCAAGACTGGCTTATTTCTTAACTACGTATATCAATCCATAAGGTGAGATGCTCTTATTATGTCAGCAATCCTTGTTTAGTAGATCTCATCATAGTCAGAATAACTACAAATAGCAAGCTTAATTGCAATATGAGACAAGCATACACAATATTTTTTCATTTATTAATTTTTTCAAATACTGCAAATGACTGCAAAATGATAAAGCTACAATTTTTCTTCCAATTTCCAAAATTTTTGGTCGTTTTTTTCAAACGCGGCGCACGGTTTTTAAATGTATTTTTTCTGCCATCAAGAAACTAAATTGAAGTACTTAGCACGCTATTAGAATTTAAATAATCACATATATTTTAGCATAAATATAAAATTTACTGGTTTTCGCATTTTTTCCAAACTTTAGACCATTGCGCGAACTGAAAAACCGGCGCGTGATACTTTTCTATACATTTCCATTGATTGGCATGCAAATACGCAAATGTGAGCCATTTCAGTATTCGATACTCGAAAAATCACTGTTCGACCCTTCCAAGTGAATAATCATGAATTTTAATTACTAACGAAAAGTATTCATAATAATTTACTCTGGGGCTTCAATTTTGAGTGAAGTGTATATAACGAGGATAATACCGTCAGAATTCCTAGTACCAAGAACAAGGATAATTAGCGAGATTACTAAGGAGTACCAAAAAAATCTCTCGAGTGTCACTTTAAGCGTGTGTGCCGCCACCTGTGTTTTAGTTCACTCAGGCATACACGATCTTTCCATGTTTCGTTCAAATGAGAAAATTAATTTTATGAAATATTCAATTTACAACACCATCAGAAACAATATTACCACTAGAAAAGTATAATTAGTCCATGAATCCTCTCTCAATTTTATATCTCGTAATTTTTCTAGTAAAAACTATATCCGATTAGAAGTTCAATAAAATATTCTTTCTATAGTAAAATTGGTCGTCTATTAGAGCGAAACGTTTTTTTAGTTTCCTGGAATCTTTAATGAACTGGATTTCTGCTAATAGAGGAAGTGCTGGAGAAATAAGGAATCTGATTTACGTTGTAGCACATATGATGGTTTGAGCATCGGGTCTTTTACTCCAACGATATATGAGAGAGCATCTCTCTTCAATACCAAAATTTCCCTTTTTCCTCCCCTTATTACATACAGCTGCATGATGTCCATTTAATGTATCACATTGGAAATGGAATCGCTTTTAGAAAATTTTCTTCATCCCAAGAGAAAAACACAAGCGTTTGTTTGTAATGTGAAAAGATGTGATACAAAACGACACAGGATTTTTATCGTATATCAAAAAGAAGAATATACATGTTAACATTTGAAAGATAGCAGTGAATAATATAGAAAACTGTACGAGCTGAAACGTCGCTATGGGAAATTTATTGGTCTTTAACAGCGGTAAAATGTCTCATGAGGACAAATGGTCAAATAAAATATGAGATTATCGGACATTTAGGAAAGTAGGAAAAACGGCAACGGAAATTTATCTAAAATGGGACGTCTGAGATCAACCAAATAAGTATAATTAAATAATAAGCTTGGATAGTAAACGCTAAAATCGGGTCAGAACACAAGCAAAGAGATCATTTGATGCTCTTATTACAGAAATCAAAAGGCTGTAAGCATTTCACGAAAGAAGAAAGCAATACAACTGGAATTTAAATGAAAAGATAGAATAAGTAACCGCTAAAAGAGAACGGGTTAGGGTTTCTCGTAGACTTTTTAATACCGCCGCTATCTTGATCTCATAACTATAACCCCCAAAAGTCAAAAATATCAGTCTGAAGCATCAAACCCAGAGTATCAAGATCTTTACTTCCTAGAAGTGAATCTGGATATCATATCCATTTTCCCCGGTCTTTTACAAACTTCGGTTACTTGTCATAGAATGCGACACTTGTGGTATTGGGACAATACTGGCAACTGCAGTAATCAATCATCTGATATCAGGAGCTGACTTAGAAACTTTCCGAGGGATAGGGGGCGAAGTACGACATTTTCCTTATGAAATTATCTCCAATTAATTTTTAAAATGCCATGATGTCGTAATGAATGCGGCAGATGTACAGTAACCACGATTGAGCTTCGCAACTTGATTTAAATTGAAGTTCCTGGTCAGATCATAGGAAAATAGCTACAATTAAAAAGACTAGAAGAGGCGATCGTCCTATCTCAGCTGTCTTTTAGGATCTGAATGGACCGATGAAATTGAATCAAAGAATCACGTTACCTAACTATAGATTCAATTTAGGATTGCAAATTTGAAAATTATTCTAAGCCAGAAAATTGAGAAATGAAGAATGATATAATGTCATCGGTAACAAGACCGCTGAGCTCAAAAATCCTCTCAATCTGTGATTAAAGGATAATTTGCATTGAGAGCTTAACTTTACCTTAAGGTCGAAGGTTAAACTGTGGTGGATAATTTGATAGTTAATTTCATTTATGTCCTATGAATATTGGAGTGGAAACTTAAAAGAAACCGTAAGGAATACAATAAATCCTTTAATTTCTTACATATGTATACTTCAACGATAATGGATGAAAATTGAGAATTAAGATTTTAAAATGTAAAAATTAAGCCAATTTCTGGAAGTAATTAAGGAATAAATGAAGGTTCACCATGCGGAATTAATGGAATTAAGTGGAATTTTCAAGTTAACTTTGACTTATCAATTAAGATTTATATGCTTTGAAGTAATTGATGTGGCGTTAACTTCCTTAGGGAATGCAATGAAATGATTAGGGAACTTTTTCATTAAAATAAAACTCCCTTATTTTATTATTTCAAAACTGCTGGTAGTGGCGTTTTTGAAAGATCATTCTGGAACTTGTAAAATTTTAGTGGTTAACCTCATGAACTTAAGCAAAATCATTCCAAATTTAAATCTTGTAAGGATTTAATCGCTATCAGATAAAATGAGCAATGACATATATTGTTAGGAGGAACAAATTATGGTGAGGAAAACACTGAGTCAGAATGTGTCCTCCTTTCTTCGGATGGGGCGTCCTTTTTTGAATAGCTCTTCAAGGGTAATAACTCATCCATTTGGCACTTGTTCTTGGTTTCGCAAGCGATTAATTTTGAGGCAATCTTCTCTTGGGAATAAAAAAGTCATAGGGAAAGGTCCGCTTCGAGAAGACATTTAAGGAGCGTGAGGTCAGAAGTTGCGCTGCCCCCTGGTGGCAGAAAAGGGAAGGAGTAGGCGGAGAAAGATGTAAGGAAGGAAAACAGATTCAATTAATGGCGGAGGGAAATTCGGCCCGAGGAAAATTCATCGCTTAGTGCACATAACCTTATGTATATGGACATACATGGAGGTAAACTTGTACCGGTGTTTACGTAAGAGTATGTCGGGGTACTGAAACAAGAAGCATTACATGCAATATATAATATTCTTCAAGATTTAAATTTTCCGGTAAGGGGTATGAGAAACTAGCATAAATGCTTTTCTACAAAACCCATGGAAATTACTGGAAAATTATTTTTCTCAGCAATCAGAAGCTATAGAATAATACAATAACAGAAACCTTTTCTAATTTCTTACAGCTTCATGGTACGCAAATGTCTTGTTACCATTTTAATTAAACTCGTTTCTTCCCATCAACATATATTAGGATCTCAATTGAACACGAATTTTGTTATAGGAATAAAATGACGGTCTTTCGAACCTTTATATTCTTAAATTTGAAATAAAGTTATAGAGAGTTTTCTATAGTTTTCAATTTTGGGAACCTGCCGACAAACCTATGGTTCGGCAGGACCCTTATGATGTAACTTCTAATTTTCTTTTCTTCTTTTGTTTGAGAATAAATAATAAACTTGTATTTCTTCCTCTGTATGATTATTTGTAAATCTCAGTTAATGTATTTGTATATTTTCCCTTTCTTTTATGTTATTATTTGTGAGCAGTTCCTCTGTGATATGCAATCCATGCAATATTCCTTTTTTCTCTAATTCTTTGTATGTATATACATACATTTATGTCTTTATCTCTTCCTATTATATGGTTATCTTTAATTATTTAGTATTAATAAAGTTGAATAAAAAAGATAACTACGCACAAGTAAAGCAATTTCTGCAAAAGAGATTTTCATGATATTGCCAAAAAAAGCTATTTATTGAGAGAATCAAATTTAATATACGTATAAAAACTTCACACGCATAATGTAAAAGCCTCGATCTACGTTTACGAAACACATGAGTTCCGATCACTACTGTTGTAGAACACAATTCTGAAATGTAAACGGAAAGCCAAGGTTATTTCAAACCTTGGTAGTCACTAGAACTAGTATTCAACTAAATGAGAGAATTTAGTTATAGCGCAACTCTTGGGAAAATCAAGTAGACAGAACATATTTCAATATGGAAAAGCATTCTAAGTATTCAGAATTAGTATGTATATTGAGAACATTTGCGGAAAAATTACTGATATTCCGCGGAGAATAATTTGAGAAACGCTGGCCTAGATTGCTACGTGTTATTTTGTACGGTACTATAAATAGATTAACACCGAGTTTAATCGAAAAAGAAGCAGTTAGCTTATTCAATAAATACGTTCCTGCACTTCAAATCAATTCAGCGAGAATATATCTCGTTGCATTTTAGATCGAAATCCCACACTCATCGGAGAAAACACTCTCATCGTTATTATGGAAACGGGAGTTTGATGAGCATGCTGCCGCGCTTTTAAGAGGGAGGCTGTTTCCAGATAAAAATAATAAGAGGCAGTCCGTGCAAATAGCAGGGGATGATTGGAAGGGGTGTAACCCGGACGTCCTCCGCCTCTGATAAAGCAAATTTGCTCTTCCAAACAGCGAGTAATACTCATGCGTTTACCAGTTAGTGGTCATGACGTAATTAATTTATTTGGAAGTTCCCTCGCTGACTGCTCGCTCTATAAACAAGCGACGGAAAGAAGGAAGACTCCCCTTTCCTTAACCTTTTGATGAAATCATTAAGTGCGGTAGCACGTTGCTCTTCTCCACAAACAAAACCTGAAACGGTCTAGATTTTTGTGCATATTTTCACAACTCAGCAAGAAATTAGTGCGTCTATGCACTTGATACCTGTATTATTATTATTTTCAATATATTCATGTATTATCTTTAAGTTAGCTCCTCTAAAATTGAATTAAATAGTCTAAAATTCTTAGCAAGGAATATAATTTATCTATATCTCATTTATTTTTTTATTTACAAGCGACCGGTATTTAACTATTCATGGCTATCTTCCAATTTTTATATCATTAAGATGATAACTGCGAATATTTTAAGATAAATTGAATTAATTTACGGGTTGGAATTTTGGTGATATGCGTCCAGTAACACTAAAGCCTGCGGTATTACTTCAGAAAGGAAAATCAAGTTTATTTCTTCTGAAAATGGACCTTTACGCTTGTTCTCACCATTTGTATATCTGGGATAACTTCCTAAATCCTTCGAATTCGTTCAAATTATTCTGTGTTATTAGTGATAATATGAAGATGTAAGAACTTCTTACGAAACCGGTTGCCGATATTAAAAACCCGTGGAAGAAAAAAAAAGAAAAATACAAAGTTGTATAATTTATTATGGCTTTCCACAAAGTAACGCCAGAATATATTGATTTCATCAGTGATAATATGCCTGCAATCGGTGATGGAGTAATTAAGATAATTTTAGGAAAGGTAATGTGCATTTGAATAAGCCAAATTTAATGTCTTCTCTTTATTTGAAACCTGTGAAATGCCGCAATAACCTTTTTCGGGTCACAAAGTCTGGCTAATGGGATTAATTAATGTTCATTTTGAGTTTACTTGGTTAATAAAAATATTTAATGTTATTCTTTAATTTAGTTCACTCCGTTCTTGTTTTGTTTACGTCGCTAAAGTTTTTAGTTTGCTAATTTTAAAAATTTATTTTGGCATATTTACATTTCATTCAACACATAATATGTATGTTTCTATAGGATAGTTCCCTCAACACAGGTTAACTTAATGAAGCAACCTAAACATTTCGTTGTTTTATCCTGTAAAATATTTCGGCACAACTTTTATTAAAGAAAGGAAATACCTCTCTATGACAACATCTAACTAACAACTATACATAGAAATAGTAAGTTATGTCCTCAGCGCGACAACCCTTTGTGGGACTTGGCCTAGCTGGGCGGCATTCACGGTGGTTGTCCTATCACACGTGGTCAGCGCGTCGACTCCCACGCCGCCGTATTTGGTTTCCGTGACCGGACCCGCTATCTCTTTATTCAGATAGCTACCTAAATCAATAGTACTAAAATGTACCCTCGGAACATAAACATAGTCATTTCAGCCTTCAGCTTTATAACGCTCTGCTTACAAGGAGAGGTTTACAGGTTGAATCGCGCTTTTTAGATTGAGGCGAGATCTGTTTCATCTACATCTACATCTACATATGTACCCTGCCAGTCACCTTTCGGCGTGTGGCAGGGGGCGCAAGCACCATGACTCTATTCTGTATCTGTTTAGCGTAATAGAGAATTGAATAAAAAATGATAACCATGTTTTACCAGGATGTTTCTCTCCACTAGTTCGCAGAATATAGCTGCTTAAATATACCTTCAAAAGTAGCAGATTAGATATAAGCTGTTAAGGCTCTTAACAGCTAATCAGTGGGAGTGATGACATTGCAGGAACTCGCTGTTCATTTTGGCTGCTCGAGTTACGCTGCGATCGCGGCCTATCAACGGATTATTTTTCTCTTAGTTTAAGATATTTGTAGTGAATATATTTGCCTTTATAAATGCACCGCATACCAATCGGAGTCTGATCAGCTTAGGCTGGAATGCAATCACAGATCAATCAATGCTCACAATCGAAGATGGTTAAATAAATTCGGTGCAGTAAGAAATTATCCGTCGGTGTTTACACCCCTTGCCATGCGCCACACGGCGGATCGTGGGCTATCTGTCATTATTTGGTGGGTGCATACAATAGCCTACTTAATCAGCCCCTTGCTTGAATTGCAGCCTACTTCACTAAATAAACTTGTCGTCAAGATGGCCGAGAAGTTAGCGTGCCTGGTCCAATTACCGAAATTACCCAAAAATTAATCCTCAGTGGCTCAAATCCTGTGCAGAGGTAATTTTCTCCGGAAAATTAAGTTTTCAGGCCCTGTGACGTGGATGATCAAGATGACAATCACCCACCTCCGCTTTTATGGTTAGTCAGTTCTCTAACCCCCACCCCATTAGTGAATCAGTTATTCTGACCACGTTTCTCTTGTTATTGTTGTCTTTAGGATTAGAGGTAAGATATTCAGGTATATGACAATTTAGAGATACGACAAGAGTGATTGTTTTGCTATTACGAACACAGCTTACTACTTGCGCTAGAACGATAACCACAGCGTCCGGCGAATTCGGTGACTGTCAACAAAACAGTCTAAGCCCCCGGCATCCCGAGAATTTCATAGATTTACTGCAATTTATATAAATTTTAGCAAATTTTGTTTCAGTCAAGGAAAATTAAATGATTGCCTTTTTAACCAGAGCCCCACCAGCAAGGAAAAAAATAAAGATCAAATATTTGAAGAAAATTAATAGGTATGATGCTATTTCCTAATCCCGACTTAGCCGTCGCCATCCGCTTTAATTTAAAGTAAATGTTACGAAACTTCACGGCAATTAATAATCCAGAAACACGGAAGCAAACGGGTTTTGCTTTCCAATTAATAATTTCCGCTAAAAATCAAAGGGGACTAAAATCATTAAACAGGCCGCTTATTTACATGTCCAGTACGTCGTTCGTCACTTTTGCCGCCTACCGGCAGATCGACCTTCTTCGGAAAGAAGACATTCGAAAATCTCTTCCCCCACGCCACGCCTCTTAACAAATGTCCTTCCATGTGTCAAACCGTAATCATTAACAAAATCTGCTCTTTTATTTCAACGTCCAAGTTATTATTAGCGTAATTTATTTGGGCTTTCGTGCAGCGGAGAAATGCCCGCCCGTGGCAAATCCCGCCAGCGACCCCTCGCAGCCAAGCAACAGGTAAACACGTATTAATTTCCGCAAAGATTCGACGTCTTCCTTCCTCCGAAGAGCGATTGGTTTTATAAGCGCCGTCGAACGAGTCCGCGTAAATTTTCGCGTGTCTCGAATCCATTAAAGCGTGCTCTCCTCGCGCCGTACCATTATCAATCTTCCACGCAAATTGAGTACTTAAGTCCTCCCGCGATCGGTAGACACTTCTAATAATAAAGAAACGATAATTACAGCCCCGCGGTAATGAGCGTCCCCGGTGATTATTTCGATTCTTCCGCCTTCTTTTATTTTCCCGGAGCAAAACAAAAGAACAACCGTAACCGCGTGGGGTAATTTGTTTCTGCGCGGTCCCTCGAGGGGATTGGGCGGGAAAGCGGGGAAAAGGACCACAGTATCGCCCTCTACCGGTGATTAAGAAACGACCTCGTCCGTATCGAATTACGAGAGAAAAATCCTCCTAAAAAGGGACATCCACCAGCGATTCTCCCGGAAGAGGGCGTATGAAAATGTTGCATTATGCGGCGGCCATTTACGAAGACTGAATCATCGGTTCTCGACTAATGTGTGGCCACCCACAAATCCATTCTTATGTTTTCTAACCTTAAACAGTTAAATCATCTTCACCACCCGCACCGGCGACCTTTGCCACAGACCAAAGGAGCCAGACGGAAATAATACAAGAGAAACACTCGGAAATTTTCCCACTGTCATACTTAGGGTGCCAAAATCTCTTACTTAACATTTTATCAAAATTCAAATATTTTAACTCTGATTAAATTCAATATGCAAAGACATTGCTTAGTGAAAGCCCATCTACAACTATAGGAATGGCTGAAGGTGCTTTCGTTCCCACGATTTCACCTTATGTATCCTGAGAAAGAGCACTTGCTGTTTCAGTATTTATTCGAAATTTTGGGTCGTATTCGAATCTTTATTTATTGGTAAGGAATCTGCGACATATTTGAAGTGTTCGATGCCTTTTGTTGACTTTCCTTAAACAATGCCTATATTTAAATAATGTTTGTTCTAATCTTATGCATGGCACTAATATTAATTGGAAAAATATAAGATTTTCATTATGCAAATAAATTGGTTTTTCTTGCAAAATTTCTGTTATACTATTTGAATGCAGGAAACTCGCAACTCAATAGCGGCCGCACGCTTTCATATGCGGCCTCTCTTGTGTATCCACCGTAAGAGTAAATTAGACTTTCCGATGAAAAAGATTCCCCACCCCTATTATACGTAGGTAAATACGGTCATGAGGCCATTTCCTTTGCAATAAGGTTAAATATCAGGTAGCGGCACGTGAGATACTACGAACGGAAGAAGTTAAGCAGGAGAAGAAGTAAAGCAAGCAAATATACAATAACTTGTATTGTCATAGTCAAAATAAAAATGTAAAATAAAAATATTGAAAATTATGTTTGAAAATAAAACGAATGCAGTTATTAACCAAAACCATAGTAGAAAAGACAATTTCCATAGGAGAATAGGGGTAACACTTCTTATACGTAATACGTACGTTTCACAAAATTTATTGTACGATATTTCGAGGAATATAAAAATTTAGTAATCGCTAACAATTATAATGTATACACTACAACAAACAACAGAATACATACTACCTAGGTTTCAATGCACAGCGTCATCATACAATGCGTTGTATTGAAGCCCGTGTATGTTTGTGGTTGGGAATAAGTTAAATTTTTAGTGAACATTAACTTTCCTTATTTTGCTATTGAATACCTCCAAGTGAAGACCGAAATCACGACGTTATTTAGAGAATTCCTCTGCTTCGCGCTTAATTAACGGTCAATCGTGGACCAATTTAGGCACGTCATTCGCGGGCATCGATGTGCTTCTGGAATTACAGCCTTTTATGATCGATTATGTCCTCACAATTATGAGAATCTCGAATGCTCGCAATACGAAAGATATCTCGAGGAATGGAGCGAAATCTGTTTAGGAAACCGAGAATCATAAGACAGTATTAATAAGCTGATGAGGCAGAAAAGCGACGGGAGGAGAGAATGGCAATTAGAGGAAAGCTTGTATGGGAAAGCGGCAGAAAGAAAAACCAACCCCCGCCCCTTTTAATGCCTTCCGACTCGTTTCTTGGCTTATTCCTTTTATATTGAGAGCCCATTTTATCCCACTCTCCTCCCCTTAAGGTTCGTTCTCCCCTTCCATTCTTCGCCCACCCCTTTTAACAACTCCTACGTCGGGATGTGACGTCGACTTCGGAAACCCACGCCTCACTCTGATTACGGCCACTCCTGCTTTTTCTCTTCCCTTCTTCGTACTTCCATCCTCCTGATTAACACGCTTCATTTCGGAACTTACTTTTTATCCTCTTTTGCCATTTCCCCTCTGTCAAATCTGCACATGTTCCAAATCGGTGCCTAGATTACGACTAATTTGAATGCAGGAATGCTCATCATGTCCCTCAGGGACCAGAGTATCTTGGATGCGCGATACAATTTCTCAGATATCATCATCTGCTACGAAAAAGGTCTTTATGGACTGGGACAATTCTTCCTTCTCACAAGCATTGCGATCATTGGAGAAATTCTCCAAAAAATTTCAAATACAGTTCATATGATAATATAAATTTTAAAATATTTATGCAAGTTGACACTCAGTCGGTAAGTTAAGCACTGCCTTATTAGTAGTATCTATTTGAGCCTTACTACCTATTGGTAGAACCCAAAGCTACCTACTACGAAAATTCACTATCTATACTCTATGTATCCACTGTCATTGCAGCAAGCGAATCGAATACCGAACCACTAATTAAGATATCAAAAAATAACCTGATGATAACTCAATGCATCGGAGCACGGGTCGTTTCTCTGTTATATTAATATGTGGTTTAATACAAGTATATAAGAGGTTCTAAAAAATCTCCAATCGGCGATTGGAGAGTTTTTCGAGCTTCTCATTCATTAACAGCCGTGCTCACCATTAACGTGCTTCATTTTCTATTCTTTCACAAACATGTTGATTCCACTCGCTCTTTATCATGGAATACTTAACATGGAATATAATTAAAAGCCTAGATATTAGATTATGATGGATTGCATAAATTATGCGAAATAACGCATCAATTTCATATGAAATATTTAGCAAAGGAATTGAAAGATGTCTTGACAATGAATTCCTATTCTTAAACATGGTATTGCCAATAATAATTTCAAATTTGAACCACTCGATTCATTTTTCCACCAAAGATATTAGCTGATAAAAGAAGGGGAAAGAAATTATAATGACTCGAATGCCTAAATGCGGTACGAAAAATATATCTGCAGGTGTTTTTGTTGATGAACAAAGATGAAATGAAATGAGAATAGATATACGAAAGAAACAATACTCAAGTCTTCTATTTCGATAGAACGAAGACGTAATGTTTCCAGCTGTTCATAGATGAGTATACCTGATACCATATCTTGATGAAGGCAATGTATCTCATCTGTCATTTGATACAGGAGTAGAGGAAACCGTATCTTACATCTATTAATTTGCCCACAGACAGGCTTAGAGGAGTATAATCCCACTATAAGAGCTGCTCCAATTTGCCAGAAATCAAAACGATCGGAGAAAAATGCTGGTATTAGCGTTGGCTTAGCTGGCTTTGCGTTGGTAAACTTCTAAATGGTCTTTTTATCATATCTATTTCGAAAGAGCACAAACTGGATATTTCTGAATTATGCTTCTAACAGGAGTTTTTGATAAATAGAATACTTTCTATAGAGAGCTCGAACTATGTGACCTGTAAAACTAATTTGAGAAAATATCTTGCTTTAATTAGGTTTAAATGTTGCACTTTTCTTATGCATAATTATGTGTAACGTTATGAAAATTCATTTTTTTCATTGGTGGAAAGTATTTTTATGGAATGCTGTGATACATGCGTGAAATTTTTAATATATATGTAGTTATATGTGAAATAATATGTAAGATTCCTTATTACAGTTCGGCTAAATAACACTGTAAGTAATAGCATTGTGAGAACTAAAAATAAAGCTTTAGCGTACGAAATCAATTTCGGAAGGCTTTGATTTGTGAATATCTATGACAAGAAGCTGAAGGAAAAAATACACGTTACGTATTTTCCACAGAATGTTTTAAGTTACCGTTTTCATCAGGTTAGGTCATCATATCAGACGTGATGTTGGTCAATCTATGACAAAAAACGATCGTTTTAATTATTTCCTATGGAACGCAACATGTAATTATATCCTCTATCTCCTTTTACGTACTTATCTCGTCACGGTATGGATTAGTAAAATTTCCGCGAGAAGTTGATATTTTCCAATATAGAAATGTTCCTTAAAAAAGTCATAAAAAATAGCTCATATTTCTTGTGAAGAATAATGCATCGGGGTTAGGTGAATGTCCATTGACAATCTATTCGGCCACTTTCACCAAAAACCAATTTCCATCTTTCGCGAGCGTTTTCCTAAAACCCAGAAACCAAAAGCGGCAACTTACAAACTTACGCCGCTAATTAAACAGTGTTTTTGTGGTTCCATCAGTTTATTTTATCACATCAATGAAATAAAAAATTGAACCAAATATGTATACAAAATACAATGTGCACATGTTCTTAAAAAAAATGTTGATTTTTGACCAACTTACTTGACACATGTAGTACAAGTCAACTCACTGCCAGTCACTAAGAACGTAACCCGCATTTTCTATTGATGAGCACGCGAAAAAATAATAACATATACACATATTTCAACTCATTCCTTTACAGCAAAAGCCGTCAAGCTTTCCTTTTCAAATTAAATATGAATCCGAGGAGCATATGTTCGTCAACACGATTATTGAGGTTAATAGGCGTACGGGTAAGAGTACATTTTAATTTATTCCTTATTCTGCGACTCATTCGAGAGATATTTGTATAAGCATCTTACGCCTAGGTAGTATCAACGACCTGTGGTATGAATATTTATAAATGCATAGCATGAATAATGGAAAATAATTCTAGGTACATGAAAATGTTCTCTCACTATAATCGTGCCTATTTAATCCCATATAGGCGGTGAAATTAGAGTTGCTTCAAAGATTAGGAATTGCGACTGCGAATTTGTTCTTTGCATGAAGATAAAGATGAAGTCTATTAAAAATAGTTGATTTTATTTCACAGGGGAAATTAGCATTAGTACCATACATAGAGATTATCATTCTGCAGAAATTGGGGATATTAAGTTACTAACATTAATGACATGATCTCGACTTGGCTTCTATTCTACCACTAGCATAGGAACTCAGAATTATGGATTTTTTAAAAAGTGTTTCCATTTCAAAAAACTGTTATTTTCTACTATTGATAAATAAATTCAGCTCCGTCAACCATTAAAGTTCTCAATGTGCAAATAAGTACTCCGCCATGTGATGCAGTTTCGCTATTTCTTGAACAAAATATTATTTAGCAATCAAAACTCGATTTAAATTCACGGTCCAGTTTTGATGTCCAGCGCTTCGATGTGCTGAATGCAATTTAACCCTTTCAGAAGATTAATATCTTGCTTGTTATTCCACAAATTTATTCATTGGTCTCGTGACTGATCTTAAGCGTTCAAAGCTGCCCCATAAATTCCTTTGCCAAATATATCCGTAGCGAGTTGATTGATCGGTATTTTCAGAAGGTTCGTCAAAGAGGATTCCGCCATGACATGAAAAGAAGCGCCGCCTTACGTCTCGAATCGAATGTATAGATCATCCTTTGGTTATCGAATGAAATTAAGGACGCATTCAATCCGAACTCAAACATTGTATACGGATGTATTCATATTAAAGTGATTGCCTGCGGAATGTGATATTTTTCTTTGGAATCCTTAAGCAGTTCATCCAGAATCAGTCTCTCTACGAAGCATCTCGAAACAAATGAAACGCAGGGAGTGCAAGTCATTCGATTTCGCTCCAACAGCGTCGTATCATCACTTCCATTAAAGAAACACTTATTTGAAATTAAAGTGAGGTATAAATGAGAAAACTTCTTATCTCGAACCTTATACTTAGCATCTTTACATAATCGCTTGTTATATACGCTGATATGCTCTGATAGTTGTTTCGCTATTTCAGTTTTCTATTAGCCTACGTTTAAGTCTAATTTAAGCGTAAATTAACACCGATTACATGAAAGCTCATTTCAAAGGATCAGTTATCGTCACATAAACGGGAAAAATTCAAAAACCGAGTAACGGCAATGTAACTGGCTAATCTTTTTTCCCAGTTATTATTTTAAAAATACCGAAAAATTCCAATAGCAACTAATCGCATATAGATGGAAATAGTGGTGCAAATAAATTTAAGATTAATTCATGTATGAAATTTCATTCAGTATATGAAATGTGTAATATGATATACCTATAGCTTATAGCGTTAAAGGTGCTTCGACAGTTTAGGTCATTTCGTACGTGAGGCCCCATCGGGAATCCAACCCAGGACCGCTCAAACCCGACCAGGAATCGAATCCACTTGGCTATCCGAAATCCTTCGAATTTCTTCTTCTATAATCTCCATTCCCTTTAAACAAAACTTTCAAGAATCTTTCTGAATAATGTATATGCGATGAAATTTTAAGGATAATCTGTTCATAAGCTAGTTTGTGAATACCTTATTTCCTTAAGAAGTATTTCATGATTTTTTGTGAACTTTTCATGTAAACTCATATTTTCACGATAGGGAACAAAGTCCGAAAGATCTTCCTTTCTCTCGCTCATTATCTATAGCACGAATAATATAAGTTTTAACACCTTATAAGAAAGGCAATCATGATTATAGAAATTGTTTAACGCAGAATCTAATCCGTTTTACGCCCTACATTAAAGGATAGGAAAAATTCATGGAGTCGAGTTTTCATTTACTCATATTATATATATATATATATATATATATATATATATATATATATATATATATATAATTCGATTAAAGTATTTGAAATGACATAAAAATGTTTGAAAAGACAGAGGAATCGAGCTTAGTTAGGGAACAGTAGCCCATGTTGCTGAAACGGAGCAGAATACAGGTATCGGAATGTTCAGTTTATTCGATTCGATTTTATTTATTCGATCTACTTAGGATATTACTTCAATTTTCTTTACTCATCATCAAAATAAATCAAGACGACACAGCAGTATTACTGTTGGAAGTTAAAAGTGCTTCGACTGCTAAGGTCATTTCGCACGTGGGCTCCCACCGGGAATTCAACCCTGGACCACTTCCACCGAAGTCAAACGCGCTGCCCACATGCCTACTTGAGAACCCAAAAACGATACAGATTATTTTAAAGATCCAAGTGCGATGCAACTATTAAAACATGCGTGAAATAAATGAAATGGCTATAACATAACTGAAATATCATGTGATACGTTTTCCATTAAGTTTTTCTCGTTCTTCTACCACTGGAACGAAACCCTTTGCAGATGTTAATTAAAGAAAAATACGAATTTCATATTATTCACTTTGGAATGGTTTTCAAGCAAGTCACGCCTCATTGCATGAAATGTTCAATCTCACGAGGAAGAGAGACAATCAACTGACTATTTCTGCTTGCAATGGTGTGGTCTCATTACTGACGGAGCTTCTCCGAATTGATATTTTACGACTTCATCACCACGTAATAATGATGTTCCCTCAAAAGAAAGTTAAATGCACCCATCAAAATTGCTCCATTGTGTCATTAGAATAGATCTTCATACATTCCGCTTCTAATGTTTTCCTTTGATCCTCAATTAATGAAACATGGATCGGATGGCAATCCTGCAGTTCTTCCTCAAAGATTAACATCTCTCGACAGATGGACGGCATTTTCAGATATCAAAGACTCTAATTTATAATTAGAGAGACAAAATGACTTTAATCTCGCGATATCACCACTTAATCATAGGGAGAAAACATTGTGTAATGGAGGCCGCCGATTCCATCATTGCCACGGACCATTAGAGTCTCAGATTGAGATACCTCACTTAATTAATTCTGCCGAAAGGGAGATTCCACGATAAAAAGAACCCCAAACAATCGGAGGGCGGATAACCGAATGACAATCCAGTCAAACAAAAGAATTTCGATCTTTCGAAGTCCGAGAAAAAACCGTATGATTGATGTAGACTTGTTGTTCCGAAAGAGGAGAGTTTCCCATTAGGATTACTCCGAGATGGCAATTGACAGGTCTAAGGGGATGAGAGGGAATCCTATAAAAAGAGATCAGCGCTCTGTTACAATTAATGGCTCCACTTGGCCTCGCAGGGCCATCCTAATTATTAATAACTATTTGATGGAGACGTGTCTGAAGCATACAAATCTCTCTTGAGGAGAAGAACCCTTTTACCCCTCATATGTTCCCTTTGTGGCCACCCGGGAGTGGTCATTAGGAGGAGGGGTTTGAAAAATTGCCGTCCGAAAGTGGGAGAGAGACCCCCCGCCGTCTCCTCACGCCATCGCCCGCGACTCCCTAATGCGAACGGCGGAAGGCTCTTTTCTTTTAATCATTTTATTTCTTCGAATCTCTCACGATCGTCCTCGTTATGTTTTTTGGGGAGTATTCCGTTCTGGACCGCTGAGGAATGCCATAGGTCAGAGGTCAACGATCAAGAGCGATGGGCAAAAAATAAGAGGAATTGGGGATGAGCTTTTGATGCAGGTTGTTCGGATGGTCACGATCCTTTGATTTCGGTTTCCTTGGAGATCAAATAAGAACGCTTCTTCCATAAATAAATCCTACCTTTCTTCATGAATACACTTGTTTTTGCTTAAATAAAACTGCAGACGAACAAAGTACATTTTTTACAATTGGAAAATAACTGGAAGATACCTTCCTTTCATACTGAAGTATGTGCAACCAATAGAAAACAAGGTCATACGAATATAACGAGATTCATATGCTACAATTTTATTTTCGTGTCCATTTCAGTTGCGGAAAAACACGTAAAATAACGTATAACTTTAACGTATAACATTTAATTATAAATGTAGAATGATGTTCTTCTTGAGCACATGTTGATTAATTCAATGGGGTTTTATTTCTCTATTCTATAAAATCATACTAAGCAACATATATTGATGTAATAATAAATTATATTCGTCAATAATAAATGTTAACAGTCAAACCTTACCCTCAAAACATTTATTATCGGTTATTTTGACTATATCCTGAGAATAATAATGTCTAAAAATACATGAAATGCAAAGAGGAGCAAAAGTTTAATTCTCCATCAAGTTCCAAAAATAGTTAGTGCCAATACATTCGTTGAAGATCACGCAATGGGAGACTTGAGAAAGTAATCGTCTGCCGAGGCAGAGAACGAATCTTTTTTTCTTTAAACGCTTAATTGGGTGTATAGCGAAGGTGTCCGTTTGTGCTTCCGTGAGAATGGGAGTTCGTAAATCAAAGAAGCGAGTCGATTAAAAGGCTGCGAGAGGTGGCTAAGAGCGTGTGATGACCCATTCCTTCCACTGAGATTCACGCTTAAATGGTGAAGGGATGAGATTAATGACTTTAAAGTGACTAATCTCATTACAAATGTGTAAGACGAATAGAGTGATACAAATGGGAGTCAAGGACTGCGGGTAAAAATAAGGGAAATAGTTTCCGATTTGGTTCTTATGCGTATGGGAATGTATTTTATTCTTATAATTATGGAATAACCAAAACTATCGCTTAGATATGCGCACTTAAATTCTGCTATAGTCTTACATTAGAATATTTTCTTACCTTGGAATAGATTTTAGAAAATAAATATCTCAGCGTAAGTAATACTCACAAATCATAAAGATTTCCATCTCTCCTTTAGGGCAATGACCTCGAATACATAACTTTGATAACGAACATGTTTATTTTGAGGCAAAAATTATACTTTAGAAAACTTTTATAAAAAATATTTTTATAAAAAATTATACTTTAGTATAATTCTCTATTGACGCATATTTGTTAACGCAGAGATGAAATTATTTGATACGAGAAGATTTTTATATAAGTGATATCTATTTTTGCTATCATACATTAAGTAAAGAGTGGTTTGATTTTTAGACATGATTGACGGTATCACCAGCTAGTTATTCGATTTTGGTTTTAAAAAAGAATATACTATGAGAATCATAAACTATTCGACTAAATGTTGTGTTTGAACATGTGATTTTTCCTTAATTGCAGAGCGCAGCTAACTGAAGGAGAGCGAAAAGTGCATTCGGCGGCATTCAAAGGGAAAAGTGTCAAGAAGAGATCCATTTGAGAGAGGAGTCGGGGGATGAAGTCTCTAGGAGAGGGGTGAGTGTCTCATATCGCTTCAGAATTGCCTCGAGCATTCTTACAATCGTTTCAACCAAAGTCAAGAACGGCTAGTGTACGGCGATTACTTATATACTTTCAACTCACGTAATTTCACCAATCTAGAGAAACGTAAATATTAAAGGAATGGATACTTGAATGGTAACGAGCTGTAATCATCACTGAATATATGTATTCCTTACCATGAAATAACCGATAAATAATGAAATCCTCATTCGAGTGTAACGATCCAAATTTTAGTTTAAATAACAATTATTAGAAAATTCTCCATGATTACAAAAATTATAAGTAAAGGGAGGATTTTTGGAGTCAAAAGAATTCTGTAGACCAAGACTATAATACACTGAAACCAGAGATATCCAAGGTATCACAAAAGATCACGAAACTTGAACAGCGGTCAAATTCTGCTCATAAAGAGTCCATTTTTATAATATTAATAATGTTAATAGAAGGAATTTACGTTCAAGTCTGTTTTTCCCAGAACCAACTCCCAAATTTGCTCTCCCAACCCTACTGCTCATTGAAGTACTATGCATACACAACTGATGAATGGTGAAAATCATTCTTTGAAGTTGAAATCTATACCGCGTAAAATTATTCCATAGCTAAACCAATTAAGCAATAGGAGATATGGGTTCCCTCTAAGTTGGGCATTTGGGCGATTGCACAATGCAAATTGCCACCCAATTAGTTTGTCAAGTCGAGTGATTCATTGAAAAAAGTGAAAGTTTTAGCTTAAGTTTTCACAAGTGCATTAACTATTCGCATATAATGAATTGTGTGATGGAATTACCTTCTATTGAAATTATATCCTATTAATATGAAAATACTATAAAAATATCTGTAAAATAAGCTTAAATTTACAGACTAGTCTTCCTAATCACTTTTTAGAATGCTTTTCCGGATTTGAAGCGAAATAATAGGAATATAGTTGTCATCTGCACGCCCGTCCCAACGTGGAATTTTAAGGACCATACTCGATCCTGACGTTTCAGTAGTTTTAGAAAACAATGAGAAATCACTCTCTATAACCATAAATGACCCCAGGAATCAGATTAAATCCTTCGCTGTGGTGTTTCAATCGGACTCTTGGCGAAGGAATCAAAATGGCCGTTCTCTTGTCTCATGTGAAACGGATCCAAGGGGTAACAATCTTTGGAAAGAGGAGTTATTTTTCTCCAACGGACGGCCATATTTCCTTCATCCTCTTTGGATATTTCCCTATTCTACACAGCAAGGAACCTGATCAGCGTTGTATAGACCTCCCATTTCTAAAGGAAGACGGAGAAAGATTTGCTGCACGGTGAATCACGAGGTGATTGGAGTGAGGAGAGGTAGAAAAGGGTGAGGAAAAAGAGAATCATATGGAAATTGGACGAAAGGTAGGAAATGTACGATACTCGTGAAACAGTCGAAGGATAATGAAACAGTTGAACTGAAAGAATTTGGTATGAGATTGAAATAAGGGGAAGAATATTGAATCGAATGAATCCAACGAATACTGAGAAGAATGAGTATTAGAGTTGTTTAAAGGTGACTTTTGCCCTTAACAATTTCTCTCTGTTCTCTGGGAGACATTGGCACGTTAATGACCGAGTTGCTGAATTTGTGGACGTGGCTATGTTCTATTACAAAAATAAGATACACCTGCCATGCGTAAAAATGAATAACTTAATATCCTCACTTTGAAAATTTTCTGGACGATGTTTGCTTAGGATGTCGGGGGTAAAATACAAATATATGTTTATGCGTATAAAATACGATTTCTCACAAGTACTTTATAAGGGAAATATAAGGCTAAAATCAGGTTATTTTGGAAACTGTTAAGTAAACCGCAGCTAAATTTGTTTTAATTTTATGATAGTTATATTGGAAAAGAAAGAAACATTTCTGCCATAACAAATAAACAAATTTACAGAGTACATGAAAAGATGTTGTAAATGACCTGATGTTGAGGTTGCGAGCGGAGCAAGTTTAATATTCATTCAGTAGTTAAACTGGTACTAATATTTTCTGTAGATAAACGAAAATATTTAGTTTATTATTCTTCATACAAACGAAAATTTTGGGGCTTTAAAAATTATAATTCTTGAGAGTAAAAATCAGCGATCCTCAATAATAGAGATCTTTATTGCTTACGAAACCAAGATAGTCATTATAATTATTTGACTAATTCTCGCATTTACCATCCTTCCTAATTCACAACAATAAATAACTCCAATAAAAAATAAATAATCTCCAAATAAAAACACTAAATATTTGAAACGACTCGTGGTTTAAATGGATTTTACTTTGTCTACCCTAATAACTTACTTTTCTAAATTTATGCCTGAATATCTAAATTAATACCTCGAGAAAATTGCTACGTAAGGACTTGAAACATATTTCATATCTTAAATTCAAAAAATAAATTCCATAAAATATTTTGGGGGTAAAAGTTTATTCCATGTTGGAGAAGAAATCTTAGTTCAATTCCACGACTGATTTATTTTCGACTAGTTTTTTCAACGGATCGACATCAACAGGTAATAAATCTGTTGTGGAACTGTACTAAAGATTTAATATCCTCTCCAACATATAGTAAGCGTTGAATTCCACAAATTCACACTTGAACACATCAATTTTATTTTAGTAAAATATTATAATATCAAAGAAATTTAACGTAGGAAATCGCAACTTTTTAATTATACAGTTAAGATATTTATTCAATCAGATAAGTCAAAATTTACATTTTTATAATTTTGTCAAGAGACCTGTGAATAAGGCGGGCCAGTATAAAATCTCAATTTTGTTTCACGAGTATAACCCACATCCTGCCTCCTTACCTCTTGGAGAGTAGGTGAAAGGAATATTAATTACGATTTAACATTCAACACGGGTGCCTTTTTAATTGACAGGGCGTTGGTATGCGGAAAGGTGAGAAACAGTCGCTAAAACTGTTTATTATGCAACGATTTTCCGATTAATTGACTTTGCTGCGCTATGCACGATAGGTGATTTGTTGGAATTCCGGGTTTATTTATTAGTTCCTTCGAAAGACTGTTTTTCTAGCGTTTTTCTCTTTCCGCAGTAGAGATATCAATTGCTTTATTTGGAATATTCCTGAATTCCAGAAAACACAAACGCGAGATTCATTTGCGGGGAATTTATACATTGAGCACACTTACAAGTCATGCCTTATTTATGAAAGGCTATTTACACTTCTATATTCCGGATTTGTATCTCGCACTTTGAATGGGATGGGTCACCATTTAAACAAACCAGATAAATAACTTAATATTGTAAAAATAGATGAAATGTAGCTATTAGCAATTAAAGATTTAGCAAGAGCTGTTACTTTTTTAAAAATAAACCGCAGTTATAAAACGACAAAGTGATGTTCAGAATTAATGGTAATTAATTAATCAATCTCCTTTCGTTTTATTTTCTGATGATTTAGATAATATTTTCCCTCACTTTATTTAGGAACTTATGCGTAAACTTTTTCCTTAACGAATACATTATGAAGCTATAGGGGCTGGAATACTCTTCCATGTGTAAAAATGGAATCTATGCTTGCTAATGTTTATTACTTATCGTCGGAGATGATATTCCCTTCCGTATTACTATAAATAATGTAATCCCTGAAGAAAAATTAACTTTTAATAATCCTCAAATTATAAGGTTTGGTCGGCGACTAGTAGAAACCATCGTAATTCGAACTACATATTATAAATTCGGCAGGTCGTCCACAGGACTTGAAAATTAGTCAAATTTATGAAATTTCTTTTTGTATTAAAACAGGTATTTTATTCATCCTCTTCATCGTCATGTTGAAATTCCACAGAGTGATGATCTCCTCCTTGAATTTTAATTCCCCATTTCTTGGAATAATTAAATGATGTTGATTAATATACTACCATCTAGTTTCGAGTACTTCACTGGTATGGAGTGGGGTAATATATAATCCTCAGAAAGTTTGGCCTAGTGATTTTTTGGCAACTTTTAACAGTTTTGAATAAAAATATTTGAATACAGTGGAAACTCAGTTGACGAACACCTCTCCTCACGAACAAATTGGTTTACGGACAAATTTTACGAAGAAAAAACGTCTCGGGTGACGAACTATGTATCGAGTCGCGCAAATCGAAGACAAAGGTTGTCGGCAAGGTTTGAATGTCGGTGGGGAAGAGCGAATTCCCAATCTAAGTGGTTGACATAAAAATATATTCTAAGATATTTATTTTATAATATGTTCAAGCTATGTTTCGGTGTCATCAGTCGCAGAATAAAGAAGTAGTAAGACTTTGTATACCATTTGCAGAGGGGGTGAGGCATTGGCCTGAAAGAGGGGTATCAATATGATGGAAGAATAGATGTAATGGTGGAATGTAAAATGAAACCTGAGTTTAAATCAGATTTGTAAAAGTTGAAATAACACAAGAATTAATAAGGATGTCGTACATCTGCATAAAACTTTTTATTACGCAAATAGTTTCAATTATCGATCGCCATCATCAAATATGATTCCGTCATTACCTGATGATGGCAATCAGTCGCCGAAACTGGCCGTGTTCGAATGATAATTTCCTGTATATGACTTTTGACATTCTTAATATTTGCTGTGTCAATAAGACTCTACATCATCATCGGTTATGTTTAAATAAACAATGATTTGGCGCTCAGGAACGGATCGATACGTTTATATTGATTCCCATGGCAAAAACATTTCCGATTTTCGAACGATTCGGATAAACAGCCTTCAGTCTTCAATTAAATTCGTTAACCGAAGTCCTAGTGTACATTCTACAAAAAACAACTGGATGAAAAACTAAAGATGAAGCTTCATTGAAAGTGAAGATGCTGCAAGGTATCATAAAAGGGGGTAGAATAAGAAAAGAGTGGAATATAGAAAAGAGTGGAATCTATAATGAGGAAATGGACTAGAAAGAGAAAATTGGGATAAGAAGTAAAAGGAATTGAGATATCTTCTGCACAATTGTGTCAAACTGTGAAAGGGTAGCTATATTTTACTCAAAAAAGATAAATGGTATGGTTTTAAAGAACAAGGAATGAAAGCTTGAAATTTTGGCCAGTGATAACTTGGCTTTGCGGAATGTTTTTTTATACGGGTCATAAGAAAATATCTTTTTATGTTAATAATTTGTCTATGATTTAATATACTTAGAGAGTAAATATTATCAATTAAAACATTTTTCTCATCTTCGGGTTTAAAATGGAATCTGATAAACAAACACATAAATGCAACGTAGTGTAAGGGATCCTAATGACAAGGTTTGTCAAATTAAAAACTGAATATGGCTCGATAATATGATAATTCAATTAAATTTCCCGGGAATTACTCGTCTGGTATTTGTACCTGTTATCACCATCTTGCTATGGCAAACATACGCATTTATTTTCAAATACGGAAAGATGTAAAAATTTTGAAACAAAAACGTGAGTAAGTTCAACTATAACACACACCAAAACCTTGCCTGACATCAATTCTTAGAACTCCTAAAACAGAAACGTGTTCCTATTTAGCGTTCCTTCTCATTTCAGAAAGTGTTAAAATCCTGTTTATATAACTCCAACTTCAACCTCATCCTTGCGAAAAGATTCACAATTCTCTTTTCTTGGATTCCGCGAAAATTCCCTCTCAACTTAGAAAAAAACTATTCATGCGCTATGAATATGCTATTGCAATTTCACACGTGTGGTAGACACCCTGAAATAGGGAGTCGTGGACGATTTGGGAAGAGGCAATAAAAAGAAGGCAGAGGAAAAAAAAGGAAAAGAGAAGTTCGCTAATAAGGAGACCCGGAAAAAGGGCAAAATGGACGGGGTTAGGCTGGCCGTTTTTTCAAATGGGTGTAACCGCTACATCGGAATACGAAAAAGGTTTCCAATCGATCCATATATGGATATTCGTTCCGACGCCCTCTGCCCTATCACCAACTCACACTTAAAACGTCACACCTCAACCTTCTTGTCATTTCTGGCCGCTCGCTTAACGGGTTAAAGTTTTCTCTGTCATTTTGTTCTGCCGTCAGTTTTTTCGAGCCGCGTAAAAAACACCTGTAACCCTTTTATTTCTTCCGAAGAAATCGGTTTCCCTCGAGGATTATTTATTGAACGGAAATCAGAGCTTGAAAGCGTGAAAGCCTTTTGAACGGGTTTACGAAGACTTTGGGTTTTCCTTCTCATAAGGATCCTATATTGCGCCATTTTGACCAAAATATGTCCATTGTATTTGGTCTTCACTTTTAAATGGAGGTAAAGTAAGTTTTGATCAATGGGTTAGAGATATTTTTTAAATTAAGTCTCCCCGTGAAGTTGGAAATCGGGCTGCAGAAAAGTAAGACCAAGATATGACCAACTTTGAAAGATGGTTTCTGCTAATCTTTGGTGTTGATTTAACCCTATAAATTTCCTTCGATGACTTTATCCAGTGATAATTGGGGAGAAAACACCACCAAAATGTCTCATTTCCTCGGTAATGTATTTTTCTGTTATTGTTGCAAATGAAATTCGAGGAATGTTTGGAGTTAATTGAGACCGTAGCAGTATCTTTTCTTTTACATGGCAAACTTTATTCCAAAGTCTTCCAGGTGGTTTTTGAGTAATGTGGTCCGTACATTTTTCTACATACACACGTAATGCAACCGAGTATGACCTCTTACATTTAAATTGAAATATGAATCGCTAAAATGTGGCTCTTGATGTGCAGACTATGGCAGACTGAGTAATCGAGTCTCCTATCTTAGTACTTCCAACGAATTTGAATAATTTTGAAAGTATAAAAGCGTTTGTTTGTTATTATTTATGGAGGCGTTGATTAAAAGTATATCTTGGGCAACGGCACGCGTCTCAATCCATCCCATTTGGGTTTGGAGCATCAATCACGGCCATGGAAAGGGCAGACGCCTCCGTTCTTGTACTCCGCAATCTCTTGCGTTTGATTAACAGGCGATTGCCGACTGATTGATGATTGAGACCCATCCAAAGACGAATGGTCGCCGAATGGAATCGACAAAACATATCAAAACGTTATTTTTCTTCGCTCGGCGTAGCGGACGGACGGATGAGTAATTTGTGCCCTCTCCAATACTTCGGACCCGATCTGGAACTTTGAATCCAGATTTCGTATGCCATATGGTGACAATATGAACACAAATACGACGGAATACAGAAATAAATAATAATTTAAGTTGATTGAATTCATTCAAATATTTAAACAGAGTGAATAAGATGGAGCTTATTAAGGACTAATTAGGAATTGTACTAAATAGAAATTAATAACAATCGTCTTAGTGCTGGTTACCAGATTAGTGTTTCCCAACCAGGACTTAGAGCCGTAATTATCTTCCGATTCTGGTTATCGCTTCGGTTCAATTAAAATGTCCAATTTTGGTTCGGTTCCGCTTTTGTTCCGGCAGCAACCGTCGAACCGGTTGGAACCGATTCTTTTTCTCTCGGATAAAATCCCTGTGTAGGGTCTATGTCATTATATAAAATTTCTTTTAATTAGATTTCAAAATGAAATACTGATTTAAAGGAAATAATTAGATCAGTAATTAAAAAGTAAATATTAATAAGTGAGTCACTAATAAAATAACTAGCGTTAAATTTTCTGAGAATAAGAATCGATAAACCGATGAACAACGGTTTCAGATTTCAGCTAATGTATGTAGTATAATTTTTAGGTTCGATTTCTGTTTTCACTCGGGCAAAAATAACGTCTTCTTGCTTCGGTTAGGTATCTTGTTTGTAAACTTTTTTCTTTTCACGTCACACTTCCATGATGAATCGAGCTTTGCAAATACTTTTACTAAACAATACTTTTATTGATTCCATTCGAAATTTTAAATTTGGAAAGAAGAAACAACTAAAGTTGAAAAGGATTATTTCAAAAATAAATATCCAAGTCCAATGGTGGAATATTAGAAATTTTACATTAATTCGAATAATTACGTTTTACAATAAATAACACGGACAGTTGAGTTAGGAAAATCCTAAAAATACGAAATACGCATGCGAAATGTGACATTAAATAAATAGCAACATATCGAAATACTAAACATGCTATGGTTGCCAAAAAATGAAAATATACAACAAAAATTTTTACCCTATTAGGAAAGAATAATTACAGCTTTCCGATCGAATGTACATAAATATAATAATAATATAATAATATAGGAATCAATAAAGAAGAGATAACTCGCGATAGAGCTCTAAGTTACAACTCTTTTTAGCTAATTCCAAATTGAAGGTCTAAATTTTAAAAATTGATATTATTACATAAAAATTTTATATTATTTCCCCAAAACGCAGACATCAGTTTTAGTAGCCCTAACTATATGCTTGCTATATAATATTACTCTATAACCAACATTCATTGCATGAATTCTAAGTTTGGAAGTAGGTTTATATTTGACAATAGAAGTACACTTGTTGCGCATTATGTAACTCGGAATTTCCATTTCTTGAATATCTGAATATTTATTTGATATTCATATAAAACACTAGATTTCCGAACGACGTATTCCAAACAGATACAGTATGCGGTTATGCTAAAAATTTTAAATAATGTAGCCTGTAATTGAGTAGAATGTGTCATAAAGCATTTTTAATGCAAGGGAAGGAAAAGTGGCATATAATTTCAGTCTATTTTCCGATAAAAATATTTCGGTTACCTGTGAGATAAAAGATGGAGTCGAAGGCGCCGAATCCTATTGTCGGAACTCCTTGACTACCAAAAATGGAAATGGAAAAATTCTTTCCGTCTGATGGCAAGTAATAAATTATAACCTCCTTTGCAGCTGATAAATTTCTAACTTTGGGTCAGAGATAAAAACGCTAAAACAAGTACAATTCCACCATAATTTATTAAAATGACAGACCCTGAACCATTCGCACTAGATTGATTGAAACTCATTGCAGCCAAACAACAGGTTTCTAAATAGAGACATCTATAAATATATTGATACCGAAATTAATGCTTAAGGCCGCTGCTCTTTAATAAATGGGAGAAGAGCTTGATTTCATATATGATTATTGGAATATTAAATGGAAGATGTTTAGTCAATTTCATCATTCATTCCTTATACTTTGCAGCAGTCGTTTCTAATGAAGGTCGTTCGGGAGTTGAGGTCGGTGGGCGCTTACTTAAAGGTTTCTGTTCGGAAGAGAAATAATGATATTTCAGGTTCCAGACATAGATTCCTTATTGTTTGGGATCTAAGATTTGGCTGACCAGATTTCCCGATCTAGGATGGACCGTCCCGCTTTAGAGCTGTCCCCATTACCATTACTAACATTGGTCTGGAAATATTTCGCTTTCTGTGGACTCAGAAAGAAAATTATGAATATTATAGCAATATCTATCAATGATGGTTTCGTTTAGTCGGGATCACAGCGCAATTTCCTCTTGTCTCCTTTTTATATTTAATGTAGAGATTAATATTGTAAATCCACACAGCGGCCCAATCGCCTTTCAGCAATGCATAGTATGGTCTCACTTTAGGGATATGCATGACCAGCGATTTTTCATCTACGACGAGTAAATCCATCTCTAATAATGCTGAAATATGGATTGAGTAGAAGAGAAGTGCATTTACAATTGGTATGCTATTAAAAACTCTCACAAATTTGTCGGATAGTGAGTTTTTCCCCTTCCATTTTTCTTTCTCCTCATTTCTGCGCGTTTGGGCGCATCCTTAGGGCGCGATACTGTAGATATTTGGCATAAAGAACGACATCTTTAAAAATCAAGCATTAAAATTTGCTATGCTGTAAATTTTTTTATATATAAAATATATCAACCAAATTCATCATCGTTAAAGAAAGTAATTAAATTGGAACTCGACTGTTAATGAATAAGAGGTGTGAAAAAACTTCCGATCGCCAAATATGCCGTTGAAACTCAGGTCTAAAAGATGCTGCGGATTACCGACCCTCTGAGAACGATGATACATCATTGTGCGTTCACCCCCTGAGGATAATAGCATAGCCAACGTAATGCTCATTTCTGGAATATCGGTAATATGCGACTTCCTTCTGAGGAATCGGTCCGACGTTCACCGGCATATTCGGCGATCGGAGAGTTTTTCGAACTTCTTATAGCATGTTTATTAATTTCAGTGTTTACAATATATACGCAAAATTTTTGATGTGCCATTCCTAATTTAATGATGCCTAGTTATGTAGCTACACTTTTAGAAATGCCAGGCAGACATACAAGAAGAATATTAAGGTTAACTCCTCACTTCTCTTAACGTGTTTCAGTTTCCGCTATTCGAAATTGATGAAATTACAAGGATTAAAATAGACTGAGCTGAACTGAAACTGAAACTGATAAAATATGTGAGCGAAGAACATTCAGCCGAGGATTTTCAACATCGTTGATGAAAACCATGAAGAGATTTTCCTTTCTTTCAAATTTTTCCTTCATTTATCTTTCATGAATAACTAAAATTTTCATTATTCGATCCATTAATGTGAATGACTATCTTTTTTTCCATTTGAATTTGAAGGTCTTTAAAGGAACGTAAGAAGCTATGTTTGATTTTTTGGTCTTAGAAATAGAAATTTAACTCTCATGAATCAGTCAACCAAACTTAGGTTTGCTGCTACGATAACGATGGGGTGGATTACATTCAAAACAGACACGAATGATCTTTTATCTAAGCACCATGTGTTAATAGATGAGGATGAATCTTATCTCCTTCACATCCGTAATAACGATATGACTTTTTTAGGGTTAGATTTCTAAAACAGTTCAAGAATAGCTGCCTTTGCGACCTTCAATTAAGCTTTTGCTACTTCTATATGGTAACACAGTGTTACTTCCAAATAAGGCTTTTATAGCTAAAGTAGCGAGTAGTTGTAAATATAATGCACCGCAATAAATTAATGACGGTCGCTAGACGTGAATTCGAAATTAAACGTCCTTGCAGAACCTTTAGAGCTTCATAACTAATTGTAAGAGAGGGAGTCCTCAGAAGGAAAGTTGGCACAGCTTTATCATCAGTTATCGAAACAGAGTAAACGGTAAAAAAGAGTGAAACAGTTGTGTGAGTCATTTCAACACCATCTGCCGTCTGCAGTGCCATTTCTAAGAAGTGGCTAGTAACTCGGAAATAAATATAAAATAAGGTGCACTGAAAAATATAAATGCTCCGAGATAAACCATGCCATCAGTGAGTTGAATAAAAAGATAGAGAATAAATGCCCACGGAAAAGACTTCAGTCTAAAACGCTCTCGAGAAGAATATCCAAATAGATAAATGAAAGATCTCTTCATGGCTCCAGAGGGTCGCATAACCAACTGAAAAGATTTTGGGGACCGCAGATAATTTATTACAGTTTCCAATGTTGAACATTCATTATAACTTGTTGAGGATTTATCTATGATATATAATTTCGATCAAATTTTGCTTCTGCATTACAGCTATAAGTTACAATTGAAAAGACACGTATAAAAAGCAAAGGAAAGATTCGATTTATGTTGGAAAGAGGCAGATGGCCTAAAGTATTTTAGCGCCCCGCTCAAGTAATCAGGTGACATTCACAATCCACATTTTTAAAGGAATCTTATGTCAATGATTCTCCTATTTGGAAATGGATTTTTAAATGCAACAAGAAGAATCTAAAAATGATATTTGGTGTTGTAATTTCATTAATCTCAAAATTATAGCACAAAAATTATGAGTATAAATTAACAAAATAGATTGATTAACAGAGAGTGGACTTCACCGTAATCGACATATTTCGCTATGGATGATATATGTATAGCGATCGTATGATTCCTTGAAATCGTAGTTGGTGTTGGTTTGAAAGTTTTACCAACGATAAGTAAAGATGCATAATTTCTTATGAATGCAAATTACTTCCGTTAACTAACTGTAAACTCATGAGAATGTTTCAATCTGGATTCGATCAGAAGGCGAATATTCCCTACGAAGAGTAGGAGAAACTGATGTGCTTACATCGAAGATGCAAAAATGGACAAATAAAAAGACAGTGGTAATAAATAGGCAGTGAAAAATCCACTATGCGCTCCTTTCCAAAATTTCTCCGCCTAGCACACCATCGACGAACTTCAAACATTTCGCGCCCCCCAAACCTCAGCGCCCTGGGCCACTCCCTGATTCGCCCGTATTTAGGGATACCTCTGGCTAGATGCACTGATGTCGATGAAAGAGTATCATCTGGCTCACGGACCGCAGTTTCGAAGCCTCGTATCAAAAGGATATACATTTTGTATGTATTTTTTCTTTCCTAAAGTATTCTCCCCCACCACATCAACCAGATTGCTACTACAGCAAAATATACATCATTCATACATTGTGAGAAATTGGAACACGGTTAATAATGAATCAGAGGTTTGAAAACACTCCAATAGCCGTCTTTCGGGCTTCTGGATACAGTGACACCAAGAAAGGCCAGGGTTGCGAATTTCTAGGAATCATATAATGCACATTTCGATAGCCATAATATAATTGTCAGGGGCTCAACGCAAAAACGCAATAATTGATTCTGTGTTTATGATGGTACAGAAGATGGTAACGTGATGATGATAAAATGGCTATGCAAATGGAGTGATTCCTAGAAGTTGGTAGTTCAGGCATTTCTCGGTGCTTCTGTACCTCGAAGACGTCAGTTCGTTAGATGACTAATGAAGTTTTTCAAACCTCTACATTACATAGTGCACAATCACTTCGTTCCTCAGGTACTTGCCCTATATATTTTAGATTTATTTATCCATCCTTGTATTCAATGACAGTGCGGTTTCGTTCCTTTTTCGTGTGTGGCGGTCACCGGTAATGGGGTGCGAAGACGCACGTAGTCTCCATGCTGAGGAGGAAGCCGGTCTTTAACAAACGAAGCGGTCCTGAGATACATTGGTGCAGCATGATGACGGTGGAGAGATTGAAGAAGGGGAGGGCAGCTGGCCGGATGCCTTGCCACGCGTCCTCAATGAGGAAACAGGAAATAGTAGCGGCGAAAAAGGGATGAGATATATCTGTTTGATGACCATTAGCGAGGTGACCGTCTTGGATCCTTCGACACCCCCATTCCATCCCCGTCTGCATTTCTCACAACTCTCGGTTCCTCTATTTCCATTAGCCGCCTATGAAAGGTCTCTTTAGACCAACGCTTTTCTAATTCTTTAAAATATACGTTGGCCTCAATCCTTCAACTCAGTTCTTATTTATAGAAACGCTTCCATCGCAATAGAAATATTTTGGTAGGAAATATTCCACATCTTTTCGTTTCGGAGAAGAATTCTGAAACTCTCAGTATTTACAAAAAGTTGTCTATAAAGGAAGACTAAAAAATTAAAGGTGATGCGGGATTGCTTTACTTCGTGAAACGCAATTATAAACAGGTAAAAAGATCTAACTTTTGTAATTTGTACCAGAAGATGGCCATGACCGAAACCGGTCAACAATATAAGTATCTAATGAAAAAATCTTAGTTCTCTTTGCCAGTTAACACTAAGAAAGTACGTAGCATCATTTTGATTTTATTAAAAGATGGATTTCTCCTCTAGCAAATATCACCTTCGCAGATTAATTTTATTATGGAGATGAGTATAAAGTAGGAATGCTTCAATGAAAGACTGCCTCCGACGTCGATGTAATTATTCGAGAGAAGAAAACTCCGATAATCCGTCGATAAACAAAGAAATATCTATCGTCAACGTTTTTTCTGACATGAAAAAAGAAAATAGAACACGACTGTTTCTTGGAGTTTTCTTCTCTCGAATAACCGGCAGTGATTACGATAAAAAGTTTGCTAGAATTTCCCATGCCGTTCTCTCTTTATTTCTTAGTAGATTTCCCTATGCGAATGTCTTCCAGATTATGCTTAATTATATGATTTATAAAGATTTTTAGCTTCCATTCAACTGCGTCATCAGGTCAAACATGATATTTCAAATGTAGTAAATGTGTACGCAACAAAATTTCTTTGGCGGTGATGGAAAATGGAGGAAATAATGAAATAACGTTCTATATTTATTACTAAAGAAGGAATTTAGAATTATAATGAATCCATGAATTACATAAATCTCTGCTGATTTGGAAGAATTGTAGATGTCAGGAAATTATCAGGATTCATTAATGTATGAAAGCCTGAAAGAAAAGAAAACTGGCAACCACGTGGGTGATAACCTTTTTCCTGGGAATTTCCCCCGACGGTTGGGCGATTTTGGCGCTTGGAGAATTATTGCGTCTCTTATGAAAGCCTGTCTGAATGCAGATTAATATCGTTGTCAGAGAAATGTAGTAAATAAAATTTTGCAATTTACGTATATGCTCAATCTATTTATAATCCTAACCGATAATTCATTACACCTATCACGTCGGAATTTAGGTATTGAATCGTACTTCATATTGTGAAGAAAAATAACGAAAAAGTGCTTATGCTTTTACCAAAAAAATTCAACGAAATAATAACATAAAATATTGTAGTAGAGGTGTAAGTACTTTTTAGTTATTTTTCCTAATCATGGAGAGCTTCCTCGAAGTCGAGGCCAAATTGATAGATTACAGATTCAAATAATCCTTTATTTTATCGATACGATTAGTTAAGTATGGTTATTGTATTCAATTTTTACACCTTAAAACATGATTTATTAATCGATGAATGCATTAAACTGCTAAGTATCTAGGATGATTTTCTACTATTCTGAGGATTATCCGTGAACTCGGTCATCCGTGGCATCTCATATCCCATCCCGCCCGGATGGGATATGGGGTTCTTGCATCCAGTTCATGAAACTCCCAAAATTCCCTTAATACACCAGAATTCCGCACCCACTTTGCTTCTGACTTTCCCTCCATTTATCCTATAGCTAACCATCCCATCATTTTTTTATTGTAACCGTCAAAAGGCAGGAGAGTGGCTTGATGACGGTGTCATCTGCCTCTGGAAGTGGAGTGAGAGTCTGTGGAAGCGATATCTCGCCGTCTTCATCTCCCCTCTCGCCAGCGGAGAATTCGCCACTTAAAAGAGGAAGTGCATGCCTCGCTGAGAATTTCAATGCGTTTCGGTAAATTCAAGGGAGTCTCTGTCGTTTTGAGCAAAGGATATAGTTTCAGCGGATGGCAGAAATTAAATGATTGCGGCCACGGGCGCCAGTTTCATTGTAAGACGGCGGCAAATCCAATGACTTCATTCGATATTTTTCGGAGGAATCGCTTATGTTGTCGCTGCTCAAGGACGAATTCGCTCTTAATACTTCCATGAGGTCAGCAGGTCAGTCGTTATATAATTTAAACCAAGTCGTTTCCTTATCTTGACAACTTGGGCAGCTTTGTGATTTTATGTATTTTCTATGGACTCCCGCTAAAAATACTTTTCTGTAAACATGTCTATCTAATTCTGAATTGTGTATCACTTGTCCGGAACACACTTCCATGCACACTTCAGAGATGGCACAAATCGCATTTAGGCTATATGAAACCTTTCCGTGCCTTCAGAAATAAATATAACTGCGATCTTTAAAAGAGAAAATTCTTCGGCATGCGCATTTGCTGGATTCAAAAATATCTTCGTCGTATATTCCTACCGAATTCATTACTTTAGTAGGGAAGCCTGAAAATTCCGAGACGTGGTAAATTTTCAAATATAGCTTTGCAGTTATCGTTTGATCGGTTTTAGTTAAAACCTTCGGTCAGGGCTTGGCCGATAGTTTCTTATATCTAAATTTCTAAAATATATTTTCAACTATAACGTCTTTTTCACCTCCATCCTTGATTTTACTTTAAGCTATAACTGAGATATGACTGTCGAATAAAACATGATGTGAAACGCTATCACAGAGTAGTCTTCACGAAGTAGCAATACCACGTCAATATAGGTGAAAGAGTAACCGCACAAACGAACTGATTATCTCGATCTATCACGAGTAGCCTAAATAATTCGGTAGTAAGGAAGATTTAAATCGCCACATTTTTCAAAGACATCCAGAAGACTAATAGATACATTCAAATAACAAAAAGATTGCAGATTCAACATAAAACACAGCAATAAAAAGCAGGAAATTTTTGAGAAAATCTAGTATGCGTTGAAAAGTTCCTCTTCAGAAGTAAATAATCCAGTGGCTTCAAAAGCCCTTAAACGCGACAGAATGATGAAAGAATTCCAAAAATCCGATTATATCCAATTATAAATGATTCCTTCTTCCATTGGACCTAACGAAGCTCTCTCTGGATTTAAATGGGAATATAATGTAACAAACAGAGCGTAATGAGTGAAATAAGCATCTCCGAGCGCAATATTTTATCCAATAATAATAAAGACGACCCCTCAGCGGAAATGACCCCTGGAGCCCCACTGAAAGGACCCAATCCTTATTTATTTATCTCATTCTCACCCCCTCATTACAGTGAGGTCACGCGACCCAAAGGACACCACCCTGACTGCCAACCCAAAACTCAACCACTTAACGCCGCTTTACTGCCCGGCAATTCGAGGAGGCGGCGGTAAAAAAGAGGAGGAACTCAAAGGTTACGACTGCTAACACCACGCGCCGCTGCTCACGCGGAATTCCAGTGTGTTGAAAAAAATTAAAAGAGGCGGCCTCCAACCGCCCCTTTCCTTTCCAATCTTTTTCCATTGGCAGTTTGAGGGTTTTACGCAGGTGAAAGTCTCGGATGATCCTGTTTTTACAGGTGGTAACTTTCCATCCCACGAAAAAATTTTTAACGAGAAACTTACCTCATTTTCTGTTGAGTAATCATCGGGAGATTCCCGTTGGGCTCCACGACAAGGAATTCCCAGCCGCAGGGAGATGAGAAATCACTGCGTCAAAAAAGAATATGCTAAGTCAGTGAGTGAGTTAATTTCGACCGATCGATTTAAATACAGAATAATACAACAAGAGAGAGATATCGTTTTCAGGTTGAAATGAAGTTACTAAGAGATTTTCTAAATCACGATAGGGAACAAAGGGGTGGAAGAATTGTTACCTCGGAAAATTGACTTCAAACTCCGAGTTAGCGTAATTGGACATCTACTTTTCATTTTTGCGATTACTTGTACAAAATTGCATTTAAAGCAATGGGGTAAATACTTAAATAACAGGTCCTCGTAGTGTCGTTCTCGCTGTTGCTGCCAATACAACAACGATCATGTTAAGTTAGAAAAAGGTTCGCGGAGAAAAATTATTTTAGTAACAAAAAACAAGGACTAAAGTGAATAACAATTTCGACGTAGTTGCCAAATGTGCCATTACCAAAGTCATTATACTTTCGTGTTAAACAGACTATAATCTTTCCAACTGTTATCATCTAAATATATCACTAAACTGAGCTAAAACTATAACTATCAATATTGATAAAAATATGAAAAAGTGTTTAAAACTTCTAGCAGTAGTATTCAGAACGAGTACCACTACATCAGAGTACTACCACAGTACTACTAATCTTAAATCTTTGAATGCCTTACATGCGTAAAATATGAATTTTTATATATTTCTATGTGGTCTTAGGAAACAGAAAATTCAATGTTTCTTAAGAGTTCTTGAATGTAGCATGGGCAAAGCAATCCAACCTTAATTATTACTAGTTTTCTATCCAAAGTCTTGATTGGAATTGCCATTAAAATGTTTCTAAAGTTAAATGGGTTTTGTGAGATATCCTTCAAAGTAGGATTATTTTTGGAATAGGTAAATACATACTTACATGATCATAAATGTGCTTCGCTAGCTTGAGATCATTTGCACGTGGACCCCCACCGAGAGTCGAAAGCAGCATTGCTTTCATCAAAGGCGAATGAGTAATTAACACTTAATCATTACATATTATTTTCTATTGCGACATCAGTTCTTATGAAAGAAAGAAGTTGAAGATCAATGGAGACTGGAGACATGTTTTTTATCATTTGCTTAATCGATTATACTCTCGATTTATATCCCGCACCAATCATATACGTTTCAGTATGACTCAGCGCCAATTAAAAACAGTTACTTTCTAAAACAGGGTTTACTTTTGCATTGCATTTATTCCAGAGCCTTATTAACCATTGGACACACCTGGGCTCTACCAAGGGATCCTACAATATTTCATTTGGGAAACTACCTGATTTATAGAATAACCCAGTATATGTAGTAAGTAGATTTATCATGTAAAATACCTCTTTTTCATTAAAATTCAATCAACTGAAAAAAATTTGATGTTCTTGACACTGGTACAACTTTTGATTAACTCCGTTTCAAAGGAATTTGAAATTTTCGACATCTGCAGGCTAATTCTAATTTTGATCGACTACCTTGAATAAACCATTCTATTCGTGATATTTAGACAGCAGTTAATTAATGTTACCTTATAAGTATTATTCTCTACAGAGTAATTGAATGCGATTTATTTAAATTCTCATCCTCCCTCTGTATATTTTTAAGATTTCCGCAATTTATGTAGAATAAAAACACCAATGAGTGAATGAAACTTCAATTATACGAAATGTCTAAATCGTGATCATGAAGCTATTATTTGTGACAGTGATTATGAAAATCTCTAGCTATCCAAATTCTCGCACACCTTTTCCATTCACGAATAAAATTGAAAATTGACTTACCCACTCAATAAATATATTTTTTTCTAGTATGACTCTTTCAAGTAACTTTTAATTTAAAACTTTAATTTCTTAAATTTAATTTCTTTAGTTCCTATTTTCAAAGCAGATATGGTACCAGATTCACAATTTCTACATTTATCTATTTCATTCTACAATTATAAACTTTCCAGTTTCAATTTTTCGGTTGCTCTTTGTGAGTGGAATTGCATTTTTGAAAGTTGATACTAGTTTGTAATATGTTTATCAATTATAATATACTGAACCTCAACAGAAAGGCACATAAATATTCATTAACTTGGAGTTACTGCAACTGTGTAATAGACTATAAATATATATCAAGCACCTCGTATCTTCAGAAGAAACATGTAGCATCCTCAGAGGTTTGAGTACGTCTGGTTAAAACCACC
Source organism: Pachydiplax longipennis (assembly GCA_036926295.1). Classification (NCBI taxonomy): domain Eukaryota; kingdom Metazoa; phylum Arthropoda; class Insecta; order Odonata; family Libellulidae; genus Pachydiplax; species Pachydiplax longipennis. The sequence goes on from JAVFKF010000012.1 coordinate 75,139,505, forward strand.
GATATATAAAAATTTCCACATCAAATACTGCCTTCATGGGATGGTAATAAATATATCATTATAGCGTAAATTACGGCTACTTTCTGTCGAAAGACTCCCGAGTTCTGCAGGTATTCGAATGTATGAAGGGATTTAGGAACGTACTTTCTCGCACAGTAATGGAATATCGTACCGTTACTCCTCGCAATAACAGAATATATGAGCCTTTTAATTTAGGGGACGTGTTCTACTCAAATCGGAAAAATATAATTCCGCGTCACTCCACGTCTGGCGCGGCTGAATATTTATCCACAATACGAGTTGCGGCGATAAATAAAGTATTTTGATGCCAACCGAGTACTCCATAAAAATCCGTCCCCAGGTTAATTTAATCCCGCGCCAGAGGACGTAATTCTTGCTCTTTTCGAGTCATTTCGGTGCCATATGCTCTCTCTTCTGAGGAGAAACATCAAATTCCAGTCACAGACTCCTCGAAATGACCGTACCACCTTCCTCAACTCCCCTCATAAAAATCCTCCCACGTTGGACTCATCTTTCCTTTCCTCTTTCTCACTCCCAAATCTCCATTTTGGACCCGCTCACAATTTACTGGGCGGTCCCTGTAATGCGGAGGGGTCGCCCTTGTGGTCATCGACGGCCTAAGGGAGAGAGGCGTTCGAAAAAGGAAGTTTGGACTGGCACACGCCATGATAGCGACTCAAGAACAGGTCGGGGCTGAAGACAACAGTACCCGAATAGTTCAGTTATAATTACGGTGAGCCTTTTATTTCAGTGTTTCCAACCGGTGGGCCGCGCGTGGAAGAAGGCTCTTGGTGTGCAGTTTAATATTAAATAGTGTATCCATAGTGTTTGTTACAATCAGGGCCGGTCATCTAGCAACCAGGGTACAAAATTTCCATATGGTCCTTTCTCCTCTGCTTCTGCCCATATAATGAGTAATTGTTCATTTATAAAGCATTATATGTAATGTCAGATAGGTTTCTATGGATAATTTCAAAAGTAAGGAATTTGCCTTCATAGGGCCTGGTTGCTAGGCAACTACGGAATCCACTCTGATTGGAAGTCTGTATTATGGTCATCCCGAAGAGCTGTTAACTCTGTAACTCTCAACTGTTAACTTTTCTGATTTACAATTTCGATTCAGGAATTCTTTGTCGGTAATGACGTCGGAACGCTAAATTTGTCACAGTAATAATGTTGTTACCCGATAATGATTTTCGCTAAACTCTCATGCATCAATATTCAATATGAATCAATTCTGTATTCAGTACTTCGGGCGTTCAAAAAGATTTCAAAATACTCTCATTAACGTTCACGAAAATTTTCTGTTGCATCTGCCTTTTGCATAACATATTAATGTTTTCATTGGTAAAGCTTTAATCATTGCAGCAGGACAATATGATTCGGTAATGTTTAAGCATAGAGTAAATGTTAAATATAGACTAAAGAAAAGCATAAAAAGCAATGTGATTTAATTTTGATAAAAGGAAAAACATGCATGAAAAATTAAGAATACCCGTGTTCGAGTTTTTGAATTTTCATGTCATATTTTCTGTGGCATTTTCTAGGTTCGCACCTTTATGTGAAATCAGCTACCACCCTTTTTCTCACGTTATCTTAAAAGGATGTTCCTCTTCCATCACTTTGTCATTCCGGTGCCTCATTGAGGACGTTGACCGTGGCCGATGTCGCACAGTCAGACCAACCACTCGTCCTTTCCTATAAAGTCTCCCAAAACTGCTTGTCCGAATGTCCTGGCGAGATACCTCGATGGCTAGAGCAGTCGCCCGCCAAGTGGTAGATCCTGTAAGACTTTTTTCATGTTTTTCATTGGGATTGTTCCTATTTGCACATTTTTAGGTAAGAAGTTAGATATGACCCTTTCCTTTTGTTTGAAATTATTTCTGAAGCTAAGGATTGATTACGGAACATGTTGAACGCCCCATGTAACTAAATAAACTAATGGCTCGATAAATAAAACTTACTTTAGCTTACTGTAATTTAAAAAAAGAAGCGATGATGAGTTTTCAAATGTCATTTCAGAAGGCGTTCATAAGTTTTCCCAAAAATAAGTCATCTAGACCTGGTTACTTAGCAACGCGGTTACTACGTCTTTTTCCATAAGGCTTGCATGATGTTTGATATTTTTAGAATTATTAATGACTTTAATTTCACATTATATAGGCATTTACAGAGATATTTCACAGTTTATCGGAATTTAGTTGAAAATATATATATATATAACCTAATTTGCCTTATTTCTTAACAAAAAGAAATTCTATTTCACAAAAAACTCCTTTGACACTTTCAAAATTCCGTGTAAAAAATAGGGAACGTGACATGTGTGATACATTTACAGTAAATCCTAGAGGAGTCAATTATGAGAACACGAACAGGTATTTACCGTATTTTATGGCGACGAACTAAATTTTATTTCCAATACTTCATTTCCCTTCAAAATGGTTTCTGTGATTGATATTAACCTAGAAACTCGCGAGCAACTGTTTCAATGCCTATCTTTACCAAATGTTACACCAAAAATGTTTATTAAACAATGACATAGTTTTCATTGTAAATTATACGAACAGATGCCGACTGTCTCTCTGGAATTCAAGGTTAGGCCGCATAATAGCCTCACATTTGGTGCCGCTAAATGTCCACGAGAACGAAAAGAAAAAATCAACTTCTCGGAGGACACAATTTCGAAAGTCGAGGCATTGTAAGAGTAGTCTCTATATATTAAATAGAGAACTGAAAGCATCAGAAGAGCATAGAAATTAGCATAAGTAAAAAAGGGAGACATGGAAGGAGGACTCGGAATCCGAGGATAACCACGGATAGAAGATACGAGGGAAGGCGTTAACGAAAGAAAAAATAGGGAAAGGACGAGTTCTGGAAGACAGAAGTGGGGGAAGGATGGAAATAGAGAAGAAAAAGAGGGAGATATAAAAAGCGAACTATGAGGAAAGGCGAGGAGAGGGAGTCCGGAACGAATTTCTCGTGTACATATGCGAGAGAGTAAAAAAGGAGATGAAAATATGGAGACAACTTGACATCCGGGATGAGGCGAGAAGTGCCTCAAAGGAACTTCCGGGTGTTCGGAATCACGGAGACTGGAAATATAAATGGCCGTAACCTAAGGATGTATGTCACAAAAGGCTTCTCCAGAGGGATTATCGGTAAGGATGTTTGAGCTAACTCATGACGAAAAATAAATACGGAGTTTCGCGAATTTTCTGTGCGGACTTCCTTAATCACTGAAAATTCCTTTTCCAAATTGAATTAAGAGAAGCGGTTGAAAACTATTAGAAATTGAATTTATTTTGGAGAAGAGATAAAGGGAATAAAAAGAACTTGATTGAGCGATATATGGTGATAAGTCATCGTTTAATTAATAATTAAATGTACAATCCATGGTATATAATAAAAAACAGAAACTGGCCGTAATTTTATATTACTTAATTGTAGAATGCTACGATTTTGTTTTACTTTTTAATTAATTAGAGCATAAAATTTAGCATCGAAGCTTTTATAAACATCGACGACTCGATGATATTTCCGAATATGTTAATATCGTCCCTACAAGATTTAGACGATGGCCGAAAATGCAAGTTGCCATAGTCTTCGGAAGCCTTATTTGGATCAATTTAGATATGTTACACACTTCATTAAATTGCCATATTTCTGTGCTATTTTTATTACAGCCGACTGAGTTGCACTACAACCTCTACGAAGCATTAATTTGCAATATTTTTGCAAAGAATGAGCAGAAAATTTCATCTTCCAGAAGTGATGTCGAAAGAATTTTCAATAGCTTTTTCAATAAAGGCTATCGCCGTTCGTGAAGGGTAACTGAAAATTTTCGGCCGTTTCTCATTTATAAGTATGGATGAAGCGGTCATATAAGCGCCCCCCATGATTAAGCGCCCTGGGCGGTTGCCCTTAGCTCCAGCCGGTATCCGATTTGAAACAGTAAATTATCTGAAAGGGGGAAACCTAAACAAGTCTAATGTATAGGTAACAACACTTTTCTGCCGGAAAGTCTCCCTAGAAGGTGTAACCGACAAAAAACGAGTTGATATCTGTGCGTACGTTCTTTTAACCTTTTTACAAAGAATCTTGCGAAGGAACTGCAGATATCGAAGCATAAAGTTAATGCTAAGAAAAGTGTACATACTTCGTTAGGCAAAAGGGGTAATTTACCAAAGGAGCGTTTTCCCTGAGTTATATAATTTATGATGAAGTTAATCCCCTACGTTTCTCTTTGATCTACAAATTTAAAAAAAAATCACTGACCTATTGAAAAAGAAAGGTCAATTTGTCATTCCTTAATCTCTTATACTCTTTAACTTGATTATGAATGTGTTTTGTACAACTACGTCTTAACTTTCCTGGAACATTCCACAAAGGTGTCGTTACGAATGAAAACAATTTAGGTTGACATCCAACGCGTTTGAAGATGTTGTTTTGCCCCTTTTATTTTTACATTCTTTAGGAATAACTCTAGCGGTAAAATTATGTAGCGATTTATAAAAGAATTAATCTTACTGAACATGAAAGAAATTACTTGTCATCACTGGGGAGAAAAACTTTTCCGGAGGGAAAGCTATAAAAACATTATATTTCATTTTAGCAAAATTAATCACCGTCAAGTTTCTATGTTTCATTCTATAAATCAGAAATAAGTCCTTCTGAATCTAAAAAGCACACGTCAGGAACGATTTGTACTGCTTCATTCTTTCCTTACTGAAAGAATTGTAAAGTAATTTCTGTAAACAATACATCCACTATATATTTCCATGGGAGATTCTTCGGCAATCTTTTACCACTTCTAATGAAAATGATATATGTATTAATAATTAATCAGAGGACAGAGTTTTCAATTTATCGAAATAGTAGTCGGTTATTAGTAATTAACTATTGATTTGTTAGGAGAAGCTTTCATCAATCTTTATCAAAGAAAATGCAGCATTATGAAAAATAATCGAATTTTATCAAAGCTTCCTCCGCCGAATCGCTGATATAAACACGAAAACATTTTGTCGTTAATGAAACGCAGATGAAACAAATTCATTCAAACATAAATTACTCAGTCATAATTATTTGAAAATTTAATTTAATCTCCGGAAATAATTAATGATTCATTGCTACATTAATTATTTGGTTATTTGGAAATGTTCAACCGAAGAATGATGTTTTGATTTTAACAAGAAATTCAAAGAATGCATTTTCTTGTAAGCAGAGGGCAACTATTTTCCAATTCACTTTTAATCATCTCGTCCAATGCATTTTGTAATGCATAAAAAAGTTTTCCAAAAGAAAGGTTGCATGCAGAACTATTTTGTAAATAATAACATATTGGTATTGTATTAACTCTCCAAAGGAAAATCTCCTCTAGAGTAGGTTTTAATCCTATACACTTTGCAAACGAATCATAGTCTGCAAACGATAAACATCACATTTATTGTTGATGTAAGTTAACTGAAGCTAACCCTGATACTTTAGCGTTCAATGAGGAAGCCTGTTATTTGAATTTGAGGTATTAATTATTGCTCGAAGACAGGACTCTTAAAAATGCTGTTTTTTGGGAAAGTATAGCGCAGTATGGAATTGTCGTCTTAAAATCTTACACGAAAACGATTAAGTACAATGCTATTTTAGACGATCGATCCTTTATGAAACAGGATTAAGAAATTAAGCGATAATCAGCGGTTGATGAGACAGTAATAGAGCAATGTGATAAATATAAATAATCGGTCGACATTATCCTAAATTCTGCCGACCAACACTTTAAAATCCATTACTCGAATATCTTCCAAGTGACATCAAAATGATTTAGGCCTTAAAAACTTCCTGTTTGTCACCCAAGGAAAAATTATACGTTACGCAACTGTGTGATGAGGGATTCATTCATGTATCAATTAAAGTCTTTTTAAATGTCTCCATTCCACTTCATCACCACTTGCAGAAAAAGATGCTCACAATACGGAGGCTATTTTCCAGTATGATGAAAAGATTACACTACAGCGGAGTCTGCAATTAAGTCACTGAAGAAGGCCGTAGCAACGACTTGTGATGATTAACCAGAATTACGTCAGGGACACGAATTACAAGCGGCCGAAAGTACACCCTGCTAATTAGGACAGAGGCCATGCATTGCTGCTGCCATCTCTTCGCTTTATTCATGAACTAAGCTTAAATCTCGTTGTGAAATTTTTCGGGTTATTACTATGGACATGTCAATCTTTCATTCTCATGGTGTGAAGTGTAAAGGAATTTATCAAAATGTAACTGTCTGCAGTTTTCTTTTAAGCAAATAAGCAATTTGAAGGAAATTTAACGCTTCCTTGTAGGATGATTCCTTTGGATGGGGTGAATCCATATTAATTCCAGGGCTGTGATGTATCGATGCGGAACTAACACTTATAATTGGGACTTTATATCAATAATCGAGAACCTCTCTCTTGAGAAAGACGGAAATTAATTTCACATTATCTATGTCTAAAATAAAATTGAATACCTTTTAAGCCAAAACGCGTTAATTGTAAGTCAATAATAAAAATCTTAATGTATCCTCTTAATTTTGACCAAAATAAAGCAGCATACAAGTATCCTTTGGAGAATCGAACTTATTAGGAAACACCTCTACTACCAATAAGTCTTCCCTATGATTTTTATGCCGTTATTACAAATGTTGGAATCTCAGAAAATTGCTTATTCATCATATAGTCGATCATTAATGCTTACCACTAATTACATATTGATCTAATTTTCTCGTGTATTTTTGTGGAAAATCAATAACTGCCATGGTTCTTTAGTAGATGGGTTGCTCTTATCCACGGAATTCCACACTTTTTTATTTTAACAAATTTAATGATTCGTAAAGTTTATTTTAACAAATATCTCGCGATTTATAATCGATAAAAGCATTCAAAGACCTTTATGATAACCTTCATTCGATTCTCCTCATTTTGGCAGTTTTCTCCTCGTTGTACCGATATTTCTAATTTCATCATCCAAAAGAAATAAAGACTACGAACGATTTTAAATAGCTTCATTTGCAATTCTTATGGGAATATATGAAGGTCAAACCCGAGACCCTTTTGTAAAAGTAACGACAAATTTTATAGTAAAGTAGGCCATAATCCTGCAATTTCATACCTCTATCTTATCTGGAAGTGCAGTAAATTAATTTTTATTTGGTTCCTCGACGCATTTTTATGGAAGTACAGTAATCAGATGGATAAATGCCTAAACTACGATGATTATTACAGTTAGATTAGGACTTTTCATTGCTAGGATAAGCAGTGATCTTGTTGTATAAGAATAAGAGTACATCAGGCTTATATGCATGCCATTTGTTGAGAGGAATATAGAAAGTTGTCAAAACGGAAAATTATTTCCAAATGTACTTATCTAGAAGTAACAATAACGATAGGAAATGTAATACATACCATTTACATTGGATGAAGAGTAAACTCGGAAATGAAAAACGACCACAACGCGTCAATAAAAAGCCGGCATGCTTCGAATGATTTCCACGTAATTATCGAATTAAATCTGTTTACCTTTCACGGAATGTTATAATTATACGTTTTCGATTTAGGTTATAACGTTTTTTCATTAAATTCCCTACGGGTTTTCTCGTTTTTGCCTTGTTAACACCTCTTCCACTCCATTAAGAGTAGAGTTGAAAAAATCAGAACATCACCCTTTTCTTTTGGATGGAGTTAACTCAATCGTCAAAAAACACACAAAGAGACAAGCAGTCGTTTAAACTCTCTTCTTCCGGCGTAAAAATCTTTAACTGCGAAATGATTGATAATTGTCTCTCCATTCGCATGACTACCCAGTCATCTCGGGAAGCTAACAAGAAATTAATCTACGCTCTCGATGGGGCTTACTTTTGCCCCATTCATTTAGTAACACCTTCGTATAAGGATAGAAACAACCTCGAGGGTATAATCTCCAGTCATTAGGTCCCCATCGGGAAAAGCTCCAAGGCGAGAGGATTTTTTGCGCAACTCTTTTTTCCCGTTCACTTAACGAAGCTTTGTGAACCTTCTCCATATTTAGGGAGACGGTTTGTTATTGCTGAAAAAAATAAAGAGACCTTTACGGGTTCTTTGAGATTGCTTTCCTGAAGAAAAGAAACAGGATTATGGACACAAGCTATTGCATATGCCTGTCTTAATGCTCACTATAAAGGCAATACGTTGTAGTTTTTTTTTAATTTTAAGGCGACTTGCTAAGGGAAGATACAGTTACCAAGAGGTTCCTGAAGACCAAAGTATATTTAATTGATACTGATAATTATATGTTATTTGGCTCGGTTTATTATTGTTGTTAAAATTTCATCTGCAAGAAATTGAGTTTATTTCTATCGGAAATGCTTATCGTACCAGAATATTTATTACCGTAGCTGTAAAAAACAGGCATATGTTCAGTTAAGGTTTTATGCAATTCAAAATTCTCAACTTATTACATTCATAAGTATTTAGATTGCATACATTTGGTGAATTCGCGAGTATTTTATATTTAAACTCAGCTAAAAAATTGACCATCTGGAATATGTAAATGCAACAATAAAGAATGGAGTATATTTTGCGGACATTTCAATTAGATTTTAAAGGATATTTGCGAAGATGACATTGTTAACGACTATTTAAGAACGAAGATGCAGCTTTAAAAGCTTTACAAATTCTGTATTTACAAGATGTAGATCATCGGTGACGAAGAATGATGTTACTAAAAAAAAATAAAGCTGTAGTTAAGGTACAGAAATATTGCTTATGTAGTATTTTTCTCATTCTATGAATATTGTCTTAAAAGAAGTGAGGGTAAACATTAATTATGGATAAGAGGTTTGTAAAACCTCTTATCTGTAATTGATTAACCCGATAGCCGTTTATCGGCATACGGGTTAGCGTCCAGGGTAAGAATGCCGGTAACCCTGAACTTCCCGTTCCATGCCCTAGATGCTAGTCCGTCCACCGACAAACGGCTATCGAAGAGTTTTTAAAGCCTCTAATTCATTATTAGCCTCGTTCCATTTTCTTTTCTTTCATCAATCATAACCTTCAAAATCGGAACATTAGAAAAAGCGTAAGCTCATCCTTTATGGCATCTCGGATCTCTTTTCCTGAATTCTCTTATTTATCTTACCATATTCTGGCACCTTTCCTGTATATAACTTTTTAGTCCTGTATTTTATAATTACTGTATATAATTTGTTGCCATGGTGAAAGATCATAGTGTCTGCGTCTATACAGAGTCTGTAGTCATTCTACCATGATTTATTATTACAGTTGCTTTTAATCTTACAACAGGCAAAATAAAGGCTATATTTATCTAAATTTTAGGTATATCAAATTCTATTAAAATGAACAATAGAAGTTACATCACATTATATCCTTAGTTGAATTAGTTAAAGTAATAAGTTGAGATGAACCAAAATTCCCAAGAATAATCATTGAACATAGAGAAATCAACGATAAATTTCCAATGATAAAACCCATGGATGAAGCGAATATGTCTAATCTAGGCTCAGTTGAGCATCAACCAAAACTAGCGATTCAGATACATTCTCTAAAATGAAAGACCCTCTATGATAATTTTTCAGCGTTTAGAATCCCCCGAACGAACGTGGATTTGAACAGTTTCCTAAACGGCGAATGGTGAGTCACAATCGCTTTGAGACAGGCGATGATTTAAAAGAGTGAGAGAAAGACGGCGCTTTTTTAGGCCGATCACGTCCGAGATTAGCAGGTGACAAGGAGGTCGGCGGGGCGTTCCTCATTACGAAAATGGATCCAAAAAGGAGATTCCACTAGTATTTGCATATTCACGACAGGTTGGATAGCTTTTCGAGCCGTCAAACCATTGTTGGAAGTTGTTAGAAGGAGCCAGTTGATCAGAGAGTAATCGCAGAGGGAACTCCAATTAAAACTGCCCGAATGGACTTTGAATAGGATGCCGACGTTTCTCTACGAGCAAATTTATGGAGTTCGCATAAAGGTAAATTGAAGTGTATAATTAATAGGTGTGAGCTTCCTTCGGGGAAGAGGGATGTATTTTTACGATAGACAATTTTCTCGCCGATTTCTCAAAAGGAATACGACCTCATTGAACGTGCGGAATCTATGGGTTCTTTTGTCAAGTTCGAAATATTGCTCTTTGAAAGTTCATTTGAGGTTATTTAAATATATCAATTCAAACTGTTATTAATTAAATATATAAATTTAAGCCTTAACGAGTGAAACGACAAGTGCTGTTGAGTTTTAACCGGATACGAATCATCAGCTGACGTCAGGGCCGGCCCGAGGTGTACAGTTGCCCGGGGCTTAAAGTCATACGTAGACACTTCTATATTAGTTCTTTTAAAATGCCCACTCTTTGAGAGCTCTTAGTTTTTCAAGAAATATTTTTTTCTTTCATGACAATAAATTTCAAAATCAAAATCTATTAAAAAAAAAGCAACCATTACTCAGCTTAATATCACTTCAATTATCATTATAAAAAATACTAATAACGCAGTTTGTCACTGGCACGGTTGACACCAGTATAGACTAAAACAACAGAAAAAATATTATAGATTTCTAAATATAAAATTGCAGAGCATATTTTAAAACCCCGTCCAATAGCTACAATATTTCACCAGATACACTTTACAATTTAAACTGTTATAATGTACAAAAATGAATAATAAAACAAACTTACATAACCGACTAACACCATATAGCAACAAATTAAAACAGATCCCCAAAAACCTTGCATATATGTACAAACATAGAATATGAGCATATATAGCACATAAAAAGAGCTTTTCTATGATTATAAACTATAAGTATATTTAAAATTTACTTCATTTAGGATTAACACCACTTGTCAGTATAATTAACTCCATCTGTCCGTATAAATAATGTTATAACAAAGAAAATATATTGATTAATAGAAAGCGAATTCACACTAGTTGTAAGCGATTATTATTTGTTGCGATAGATTGATTCATAAAAAATCTTATTCGAAATTAATTCCACAAGAATTTTACCAAAAAATCTTTTGATATACATTCTTAAACGACTGCTAGGATGTTGCGCTAAAAATCAAATTTCTATTGCTAAGGAAACTCTTAGCCATTTACCATTCATCTGTATGGTGAACAACTCCCCACAAATTGTTTTATAAATGGTTTGTCAATGATAAGATCGCTCCTTATAAAAACCTTAGACTTGAGTCTCGTTCCCCAAACTGCGGCGCCCCGGGCGACCATCCGGATCTCCCGTATCAAGTGATATTTTCAAGTCCAACTGCGCATATCTTTAAATTACAAATGGAAGAAAATGTGTAATTAAAGGTACCATTTCTGTTCTAAAAGCAAGAAAATCGAATTTATTCGGTTTGCGTGATCATTAATCGACATTTTGTCGATTCTTAGAGTCGAATCTTGATTTCGCTTAAGGTATGGAATGTAGCTTTCAGTTAGACAAATGAAAGCATACAGGAAATATAAAAATCATATTACTTTTTGAAAATACCATGAACGGGACTTACAAAGAGTTAATATAAGTAAATTAAACTTAATTTAAACATTCATTAGTTCAAAAATTTTAGTGAAGATGTTAATTGTTATTGAGGATGATAATATGGTTATGGAAATCATCGTTGGGTGATTTCTAAATGTCTGTAAATCTTTGCCTTTCTCGATGCTTCTAATACCCGGACGACTAGCTAGTCCGGCAGACGTTCAACAGAGTGTTTCCGAACCTCTAAATAGTACGTACTTCCTAAACTGATCTTGCTCGGTTTCCTTTACTGTTTGCGGCATCATTTATTCCCAACCACTACCAAGTTAAGAACAAGTCGACTACTCGTGATATATGGAGTACATCGATTTGAAGTGCAATGATTCAATTTTAGTGATTGAAAATAAATGTTGTGCATAGTTTAAGGACAAATAATGATGTGGAATGATCTTCAAAATAAATGACCATTTCTACTGTATTAAACTGATTTAGTATTTATTAAACCCTTTCCGAAATCATCAGTAATCAGATCGACTTCAAATGGGGAATATCGGTTGCTTCATAAGGAAGAGGTACCCAAATAAGGAGCAATACGGGGTGAGAAATTACGGAGAGAAAACTGTACTTTGTGGCAACTTCGAGTCACCTTACTGAGCTTTTGTCGCGTGCTTTTGCAAGAAAACCGATGTCACAAAGCCTCCCGTGCACTTGCCCCACTTCACCGTTATTCGCAAAAAATGCCTTCGCGAGAAATAGGTGAAAGTTGTTTTCTTAGTATCGGTGAACCGCTTTGATTCTGGAAACGAAGCGACGCGATTGAGAATGCGAACACCTGTAATGGGCGCTGCTCTTTTTCCTGACACTCGCACGCTTGAGATTGAGTAACGCACAGATAAGAGAGGCTCAATATATCCAAAACAAATATTACAGGATTTAGCAATAATAAGATCGAGTAAATATTTTGCTTCTTAACCTCGTGAAACCTGTTTGAAAGATGATACGGTAGGGAGGGTTACATCCTTGGAATCCACTTTGATTTTTTGAGCTTACAAATTAAACAGTTCATAAAAAATAATATGGTCATAAAATTATCTTAGATATAGTAAGAAGGATTGGAACCTCAAATTGAGAAGTTACAAACAAACAAAAACAAAGAATACACTTTTATTTCACGCAATTATTTCTTAAAATTCATAAAACGATAGTCATTTCGGTAAGTTGAGCTTATAGGTTCAATATTCTGTTGCAGAATTTCAAAGAAGTAATACGTAAATAATAAGATTCAGTAGCTTTGTTGTATTCCGTACTTTATTTCTCCAAGGAAATTAATCGTGCAATCGCAATGTAAATTTAATGTAAATGCAACTTAAGTAACTGAATTTAGGCGGTTTATGATATTTTGTAACAACAGATTCCTCAATAAAGCAACGCTGCAGCCGATTTCGTTTATAAATGAAACCTTTTATTCTAATGAAACTTACCAACTACCTCTCTATAGCGAATATTATGTATGTAAAGTCTTTCGTCATGAGGAATTTAATCTTACAAAATATTAATTTTACTACAAAATAATGTGAAAAGCGTTAAATTGTGAAAAATCATCCAAATCCTTGATTTCTTTCGTTGGAGATTTCATTCCCTCTGAAGAGTAAACGATCATGGGAGATCCATATCAAATGTGGTCAACACAATCGAGTATACTCCGAATTTTGCGCATAAATTATCTTGAAATATATCCACTGCCACCTCTGCGTCTTTAAACAACACTTCGATCTCGTAATATTTCCAAAGTAGAGTGTCTATATGTAATACTCGGCAAATGTCAATTATGACTGGGAATGTGTATCCAATAACCGGATCTTGAGAGGTGTTGCTTATAGAGTGAAGAGTGTAACACGCCTACTAAGAGATCATCTACAAGGAAATGTATGTCACGGTAACGAGGAGGTGAATAATATCCTTAACCGCTGACGAGGAAAACCCTAGAGAAGGAAAGTTCTCTTGCTTACGCCAGCTTTCAATCAAACACATTCGATTACTAATTGGCCTCTCGCAATGCTTTTCCAGAACGACATTTAGCGAGATACTAGCATAAAAATAAGTTATGAAAATAATTACTTCCCTTTTTATTTTATTTTGTTCCATTTCACTAATGAAACCGATAAATATGCTTTTTCTGAGTGATTAACAATTGAAGATAAATCATTGGATATAAATTCATCCTTAACCGGATTACAATGGTAATAAAACGCCAAAAGACTCTCTCTCGTAAGCAGGTCAGCGAATGAAACTAACCTCACGTTATAAGGAAAAATTCAATTTAAGCTAATGAACGTGGAAGTCTAATACTCGCGCACTTATGGATCAGATAATCTATATTTTTTTAAATCTCGCATGCTTTTCTCCATCAGGAAACACAAGTAATTATTTCTTGTCAAGTAACTACCACTCAGATGACAACAAGTAATTACCACAGAGTCAGCCTTAATGTTTTGCCTTAAGAGGCTAAAAGATTTCTCCTCACGTTGGGGTCGTCAGCGGTTTTAGAGCTTTACCTAAGTTTCGTTTCGCAAGTTGCACTGAGAAAACATGCGAGTGAGTCTATTAAATCTGTGAATTCTTTTTAGGAAATAAAGTTTTAATTTTACAATCTTTAAGTGCTTGTATGTAAACAGTAGACAGCAGTGTCTCAAAGAAGATAGGCAGGAAAGAAAAAGCTTCATTATGCTTATTTACTCTTTTGACAATTATGAAGGACGAGAATGCAGGAAGAATTCGAAAACCGCCCATTAATCGAAATTTTCTTTCCACTAATGTAGGTATAACTCCGAGAACAGCACGATAATTGATAATAATACTAAATGGGAATAATCTATTCAGGTAAATATTTCCTAAGGACTATATTACTAAGTTTTCATTATGACAATTATTGCATTCATTTTATTACAACAATATATTTTTGTGGATTCATTTATGAGGTTAAGTTTAAAAACAAAGATTTCACTCGTAATTATTTACTATGGACTGCCAACATTTTGGATAGCAAACGCTATTATCATAATAATTTTATAACTATAATAGTCATTATCATAGAATAAATACCAAAGTTCATTGTTTTATCACTCTCAGATGAGAATAGTGTTTTCTAATTACAACGCTTGAATCATTAATTAATTAATCAATAAAATAATATTGGTGTATATATAAAAAGATATAGGTATATAAGGCATATTATCATTATATTATTATAGGCATATAGGTATATAAGTATCCAATGAAGAACAAAAATGATACTTCCCCAGTAATTAAATAGTTTTGAATTAAACTATTGAGTGATTGGAGACATTTAAATGGATATCATTTATTATTTTGTAGGAAAATTTATATTTAACAAAGCTTAGCTTATTATCTTACTGAAGCCGCTTAGACATATTCAACATTAACAGAACGGTGTCTTGAGCGGGATCACTTAATTTTGAATTCCAAAATGTACTTCTTCATGTACTTGAGACCCAATTTCGTTAGCCTAGTTAAATAAGCTGTGTTTTTCGCTTAATCTAGATACTTCAAACAATCCTCCTTGGGACCCTCCTCAATGGGACTCTAAAAATTTGTCTTTCGCGTGGCCAATCGAATAAATTTTCCAGAGACAACTCGAACCCGAAATAAAAACCAAGCCCAACAAAACGGAATAAAGCGAGAGAAGTGTATAGTCTATTGTCTTGAGGTGAATCGCAGTGGACCCTTTTCATTACCATTCGAAGAGCGACTTTCATCCAGTCCACTTGATTAATTACTCCTCCACCTTCTCTCTTTAATGGAGTCCCTTGGGGAAAGAAACGACTCCATCTCCCTATAAGGAATCACAAACAAATCCAATCCAGTAATTCCCCATCCATATCACTTCCATTTCAATGCTCCCTCCAGCCATTACTTTAATTTATATCCCTCCTTTTTTCAATCCTGATTTCTCTTTCTCCTCCCCTCTTTTAGCACACTTTTTTCCTTCTCTTTCTCAATCATATTCATTTTGCTTCATTTTCGGCCTATCATAATTGGGAGGTGTTAATGGCTTTCTTCGTTGACGCGTCATTAGAGCTCAATTAATCAATCATTACTCCTCCTATCGCCACTTTATCCTTCCTTTTCACTATTTAATCTTCTGATAGCCTTTTCTTTTTATCGCCGTTTTTTTATAGCCGTGGCGCCTATTATTTCATTCCTCTGCGAATATTTTGGCATTCCGCCTCAAAGCACCGAATGGCGTCTCAGCATCGCTTATTTGGCAACTGTTTGCACATGCGGCCATTAAGTGCAGCTCAAATGTTCCATAAATGTCTCTGACCACACATACAGACATCTTAAATCATGGGGTTTTGGAAGTACCCTTTTCTCTTTACCTTTGCTTTTTCTTTTTAATTAGTCGCTCATTACTCGTGTGACTATAAATAAAACCATGAGCAATGTGGTAAATTGTCTACGCAAAAAATGGTCGCAAATGGTTCATTTCCATCTGTATTAAAAAACTCTTAATTTCACCCAATTTCATTATCACGCAACAATGTCGCACTCAAGTAATGCTGTCATTGGTCTCTCCATTCTTAAACTCTTAATGGCTTCATTTATGTACACTTCCTATCACACACAAGTAGTTGGACGGTTGGTTGGAGTAAAGGACGGTCAAATTCGAATCATAGCAAAGTATTAAATTCACGTAAACCTCTATTTATATGAAACTTGATTGGTGTGTTCAACGCAATGTCATGTTTTGTCAAATGATAAATTTTCGACTTATCCATTCAATTCAGTAAATGTATGAAAAAACATTAAAGATACACAAGTTTTTATAGTTCAATTGTTTGGCGAATCACTTTTCCATTAATATACCACATAAACAGAAAAGAATCAAATAATCCCCCAAGTTGAAGAGAACATTCGAAAGTGATGACAATATTTAGGCTAAAGAATTCGAAAGTACCGAATATTTGCAAGGGATGAAGTACACAAGTCTATCTTTATGCAATTGTTTTTATACATCAAATTTGAATGTTAATATAAATCATTTTAATATCTTACAGATTTTTGAGAACTCATATTCTTATTTCACATACAAGAGCTATTTTGGATTTGTACGGCTAATCTGTGAAATCTGTTCTCCATACAAATCGAGTATTAAGTGTACATGAAAATTATTATGAATCATCATGCTTAATGTTCAAATCTTAAATTCACTATGAGGATTACCCTGAGAGTTTGGGAGTTCGGTAAATTCTGAATGTATATTCATTTAAATGTTAGAAAACCATGGAAACAGTTTAAAACAGAGTTGCACAACGGTGGTCTGCGGTCCGCAAACGGCCCTCAACAGCATTTTATGCAGCCCGCAGCTCCTCCAGTGCTTATAGGGGAACTCGCTAACAGATAGTAACCTAACTCATTGCACTAAATGAAATTTGATGTTCAAATTACTTGAGAGGTAAATACATATCGTATTAATAAAAAAAAGAAAAACTAAAATATACAAAGGTTAGTTTACTACCGGTATTCTCAATCTTTTATGAAGTAATCGATAAAACTATTTTTGGTAGATTTAATGAAAATTCATTCTAGTCGTTTAATGTCATAAACAACTTAGAAATACGGAGTAATTATTTTAATTATATGACTATCAATCAACTCAATCAAATCAACTCAATACCACCTGCAAACCTGAAAAATTTGATTGACATAGGTTGTGCACCGTTGATTTACTGTAAGGAATGATAATAATAAAACGTCTTTATTTGGGCGAGATTTAAACTAAAAGGTCTTTTTAAATCTAACATTTCGTCATGTAAAATTTGATAGAAAGAGATAGCTTACAAAAAAGGCACAGAAGACTTTGTGGGTTTTTAAAACCTAAGTCAGTGCTTAGGAAAATATAGCCCACAGCAGGAATACACCCGCAAGAAGAAAGGTATGAAAAACATGCGAAAACTAAAGATAATTAACTAAATTTTAAAGAAAGGTAGGTTAAGGCATCTGAGATCAAGAAAAAAATACACGTACACTTCATATAGCTTATACAAAAAGAAATAAGTTTCTATGAAAATAATTAGGAAATGAAAATTGGGAAGCACAAAAAAATTTAAGTTACAAGATATATCAGAATGAAGAATAACTATAAAAAGACAAAAATGAATTAAGGAACCTCGAGATGTAAGGCTTTGCTTTCTCTAGTGTAAGCCATAATCCACGGCATTCGCTTTAGAATCACACAAAAGAAACGACGGTAATTGCCCTCTCCAGAAACTCTCGGTCCAGGAGACAGTTCGCATCGGAGAAGGGCGAAGATGTAAGAGAGATGCAAGAAGTCGCTTGCATTGGAAAAGATAAAAAGAGGGCATTCTTTATGCGGCGGTGGAAGGCGAGATTGCAGTGCCGCTATCGTACAAAGTCAGCAGTTGAAATTCCTCGGCTGAGAGGCTAAGATAGGCAAGAGAGGCTTCTCGGAAGGGGGATAGAGTTGATAGAAGCAACGATAGGGCACACAGGGGCTGAGGAATTCTCTCTCAATGAATATGTGAATGAAAGATGCATACGACAACTGCGAAGAGGAAAATGTTTAACCGGAGGAATTTACTGTTACCGCTTTAATCATCATCGAATACATCCTAATTTCAGAATCGCTTTGTTTCTTATTTTTTTGAGTGATTGTGATTTGAGCTCTGTGATTCGAGAGAAATTTCCGATATCCATCGATAAAAGTATGCAAGTTGAGGTGGTCGATGTTGCTATCAAGAAAAAACAAATTTATTCAATAATTTTAAACACCTATAACTCTGAATTATAAATAAACAATAACATTAAGTGCGTTTCAGTAAATAAAGTCTAATATTGTCGTAATATCGTATGCATAACATGCATTGATAGCATTTAAGTTCGAAAGTTGCTGTGACATGCAGTGCTATAGCGAGATGCAATAGTAAAACTTTTCATAATATTAATTAAAAGATATGAATTCAATAACTGCTGATTCCTCACGTGTTTTCCCCCGTTATTTTATAATTACGAAGAGAAATTTCACATATATGACTTCAATCAAAATACTATTTTGTCTTTGAAAGTGACAATTTTTTCAGTTGTACATACACACCATCAAAATGAGCGCAGTGTAGTTTCCTCTCGTACATATTACATATTATATTACTATATACATATTATTTTCAATTGAAATCTGAAATTCCTTTTTAACTTAAATTTACAAAAGAAATAATTCCCGGTAGAAACGAACTCGGAATGAGAGGCTGGACTTGAGATGCTTTTGGAAAGAAAAAGTTAATTGCTATCGTCAATGTACTGACATTTTATAATGACGATTGTAGATTGATTTAAATTATTTACTTAATTTAGTCCTCAAATTTCAGGCAAAAATAAATTCACACAAATATTGAGTCGTATAAATTAATATCTGGCTCCTAATCATCATCAAACGGAGCCTGAAAATAAGTGACGAGAGGAGAACGAGATCATCTCACTCTAATTATTTGCGCGTGAAACGAGTTCGGTATTTAGATTCGAAATCCTCCAACTTCTCAGTCAGAAGATTAAAATCTTTTGGTTATAAGATTCAAAACTCAGACCAAATCGAGAAACTACTTTCCTACAAAACAAAGAGGAAAACAGATAAGTAATAATCAGAATGGGAAAATTGGTGGCAAGGAATATAATTACAGTGACATAATGAATCAAATTCTGTATTTTCTGATTGGGATGAAGGCTTGGTAGCAAAAGAGTAAATTTATTTCACTGACAGATACAGCAGGGTTAGGTTACCTAGGGCAGGGTAGGATTGTTATCAAACAATAAGAAAGGTAGGTAACTGGGCTGAAATTAAAGAGTTGTTAATATCAGAGTTACGAATAAATTCTAATTTTTTTCATCTTTAGAGATGAAGTAAATGAAGAGGTGAAAATCGCTATCTTTGGGAGGACAATTCCTTCGCTGACTCATCGGCGAGTGCGAATTTTCGCAAATTCAAAGGTCGATAAAATAAAAGAATTCGGTTGGAAAGACGCGAAAGGCGTGGAGGAAAGCGCGAAGAAGAATTCAGTGAAGAAATCCCATTCGAACGAACTTGGAAATGCTCTTTGCGACCATTTTTCCACCCACACCTTTTGTTTTGTATTCGCACACATGTCCAAAGGTGGAATTCGAAACCGCCAGTGACATTTTTATCCCCCTCTCTTTTCCTTCGGAATTTCTTTTGCCTTGTTACTTCCTCCCTCTCTCTCTCCTTTTCTTCTATCTTCGCTATCGTTCTATCGTACAAATTTAGAAAATAGTAAAGTATAGCAAAGTGACAATTAGGTATATAAAACAGTTTACATGAGAGATTACAATAATAAAACCGGAGTTGGTCCAAACATTTATTGTAGCAACCAATGAAGAGACTTTAACCGAGGGTTTCAATTTTTCTTGAAAAACTGTTGTATCTATGAGACTTCCTTTTATTTCAAATTCCTTCACTTTCTCTTTGCGTGTTACGTATTCCTCAGCATCCCGCTCTCCCCCTTGTTTGAAGACTATGGCTGCTAGATTGCACCCGTGAGATTGGGAGTGCACTCGAGAAAAAAGGCGAAAAATAAATCTCTTCCTTACGACACTCCTTTGATACGGTGGACACCTGCGCGTCGGCTCCTCAAACGGCTAATCCACTCTTTCGGATGTGTCCAAATCTCTTAACAAACTCACCGCAGCCCAAGATAGCATCCAAAGTGAATGTCAGAGTGCATATGAAGAGAGTCACTTCTGTGGGACACTCCTCTCAACCATTTCACGATCTCTTCGTTCGCTCTTTCGTTGGAATTTAAATTAGAACTCCGTTGTATCACTTTCTCCCTCACTTCCTCTGGTGCTTGTATCACGCGCAATGAAAGGCATCACTTTGAATCAATGCATTATAATATGTGATAAAAGAGCTGTTTGAGATTCAAAAATAATAATAATATAATTTTATTGATGTTGGTGATCACGCTTAATTTTATTTCCATCATTATAATTATACATTACTAAGCACAATCATATATGCACTAGAATTAAAATGATATAACAATTACGGTAAACAATAATTATACGTTACATTTTTACATTATATTTCGCATTAAAATTTCCATTACGATCAAGATACATATTTCGTTGACAAACTGATCCATACAATAATAGATTCCTGTTAGATATTTTTTAAACTTTTCACGGAATTTTTCATTATAACTAGTTTTAAGGCCAGATAGTTTGTCATAAATTTTTAGCGTTATTTTCGTGTTATTTATGCACGTCAAGGGTTCCCCCAGTTAAACTAAGTTTATCGGATAGGATCCGCAAGTTTCCTCTTCCAATCCTTAAATGCCCATATTGATACTCCTGTTATATGTATCTTTATATACAACAGCCCATGTGTAAATACCTCCTGAAAGCATACTTGCTGTACCCCATTTTCAAAACAATGTTTTGTAATAGTCTTTCTCATTAGCTAAGAATATTCACATCGCAAATAGATCTGAAAGCGAAGTTATTCGCGTCCAATTGTTGGATAAGGTTTCTTTGGAGTAGTTTGACGCTCATTAGCGACTTATCGCTAGAAAAATGAAACAGTTATGACTTAGCAAATTTCGCCTTACAAGCCACCGCTTGTACTTCTTTTGGGTGAGGAGAAAACGGTATTCTAAGTATTCCAATCTTACGAATCAGTGGCGCAACATATTGCTTTGATATTTATGCAACCACAAGGAAATGAGATAAGCTTGTGCGTATGAAGATTTAATTTTTCTCAATAACTAATTAAAGTTACACACTAATGGAGAGTACTTCTTAAGTACTACTTAAAGAGTTACAAAAAATATTGCAAAAGATTTTCGCTAAAAATATTCCGCTTTCTTATTCGATATTAGAAACACTAAAATTATTTCCTCGTGGAAAAAGAAGAGATAAACGTTCTGACTGGAGAGAAACGTTACTGATGGAGTATAAACTCCAAATTTAAGTTTCTAAGAAATTTCTGCTTACACATATACAAGCTACCACAGGCCACCGTGTATACTCATGACATATATTATTGATTAATAATGATTAATAATGATTTAGAAATAAGTTGCTTGTCTAAATTGACGAATGATTATGTATGAAAGGATAGCTACCACTCTCAATATCACTCCTAATAAGAAAGACTCCTAATTAAAAACTTTTTTGCAAACAAAATAACGATTGTTTTCAAAGCTTAGATTATTTAGAACAAATCCTTCTATAGTCTAGAATCATCCTCTATAAGAATGAGAAAAGAAATATTAAATAAACTAAGCAAAGATTCCACGTAACGGGAAACCAGTCCACACCTGACAAAGCCTTGTTAGGGTTCAAAGAATGCGCAACATAAGATCGGTAACGAGGAGCGTGGATGGAAAACATTTCAGTTCGCTGAAAACGTAGTAAATCTAGCCATCGCTAGACAATATCGCACGAATAGAGGAGTACGGATAAGAAAATACAAGTTAGAAAACGGAAAAGAATTTCGAAAGTAAAAACTACAAAGAATCGCAGACCTTAAGCGAAAGTTAACTCTTCTCATACGATCAGCCGGTTTATCGTTTTAAGGAGTTCTTTTACTCTCAAAAGTACTAAATGAGACCGATACTTTCAAATATCAATCGTGTTCCATTTCTTCCAACAAGCATAAATTCCAGCTGTTCTTGCCTGACTTTGAGTAAAATAACTCAACAAGAAGGCTTCGTTTTTGTCACGTTTGGAGTTAACTGAAATTGAAATTTTTTTAACCACATACTTAAAGGACGGTATGACCTGCCATGATCCCTACCCTAATACTAAGCATACATTCATAACTTCTCTCATTTCCGTTAGCACCCTTACGTGATAGCCTAAGGCCCTTAATGTAATTAGGCCTTTAAACCTTCTCTCTCCATCCTTCCATATTTAATGGCATTATCCTTGCTACCTCTGTATCCGAGTACACTGCTCTCCATTTTCTTCTTTAATTCCGTTTTATCCTCTTCCCATCTTCCATCTTCAAACTGACTAGTCATAATATACTCCTTTGCGCCCTCTAATCTCATCCCAAGATTCACCCTTCCTTCCTTTCATTCTTCTCCATTTAAGTTCCTAAACCTTTTTAGGAAGGTTTTCCTGCGGAGGGTTCGCCTAGTCACTTCCACCTAATTATCTAAATATCTGTGCACTGTGATTTATGACTTTTACTGCTAGATGTAGAGGTGTCATCCTTTCTTTTCTTTGATTCGTAAATTCACTGCAGCATTTAATTCAAAAATATTTAGTATATTAGTACTATTGCTTATGTAGACCCATCTACGACGGTGGTCTGAAAAGTTTCCGACCCCAGATCTTTTAGAAATCTTCAGAAAACTTTCAGAAATTTTCAGAAAACATGTCCAGAAATGGCGAACGGTCGGAAACTTTTCATACCACCCATGTATGTTGTGATTAAAATGTTTATAAAAAGTTAGTGCTATTCCATTGAAAAAGTTGTTAAAATTAAACCTTACGGGCTGGAATTCGTGCCAAAAGTTAAGTGTACAGCATCGTCAGCTCCTGATTATTGCAGTTTCATCTATTTTCGAACATCTATCGAACATTTTTATTTGCAGCAAAGGTTTTTTATAATTATTAATTGATTTTTTAATTTTACCATAAAAAGGGTTCATATCACAAAGATAAATAAATTTTTCTTTGAACTTGATCAACGCTACAGGATTTACGAAGCAAACATTTTCTTCTACCGTTAAAGTCTCTCTCTCACTTGTCTCTCGCACTCCTTATTTAGAACATCTTTCCGCTTCAATAGTTACCGTCCTTTCTAATTCTTCGTATCCGGCTCTTTTTTACAAATAATAATCTTTAAATAATAATAAACCTTTAATTCAATAACCTCCAAATCTCTATCAGATCTTCACGGCCTGTTATTTCCCAATAGATTTAATTTTCTCTTCACAGCTGAAATAATTTTAATCCGTGCAATACCGTTTTACCTACCATTTGTAAATATCACATTTCATGTAGTTTATTTCAAGTTAGGAATCGTCAAATGCTAATCTTTTGTAATTCTTACTATGGGTTCAAATAATTTGTATTTGAGACTTTCGGGTTGAATATGTCGTAATACTGCGTTCAATTATCCCTTTTTATATCTCTTTTCTCTTCATCAAATAAAAGGCTCATGGGATATCATTACTCATTCCATTATTCATCGTATTATACATCAATTAAAAATGTGAATATATTTTTATACACATTTAATTCCTCTAAGCCAGAATGTGTGTAATTGTTACCTTATAAACAATTGGCATAATAGTTATTTTATATTATATATAATATTAATAAGAAGAACTTGCTACAGGGTTTGATTGGTAATTAATATATTACCAATAAAGTTACTAACATATAACTTATATGAAGGTATTTCTTTTTATAATAATTGGAATTATGAAATTAAACTTTTAAAAACTCTTTTACTTTTTAGTATCTTGGCAACAAATTTTGTTGATAAATAAAATGAAAATATCATTATTCCACTTTTCATTCTATTCTGATTTTCCATCATAGAAATCCCCGCGGGGAAATTTTTATGAATTATCCTCATTATTTTCATTTTTATTCTCAATTGTTTATTTTTACCAACTCCAAACAATTGCAATCCTCTGAAAGTTGCAAAGTTAACCGTGATGAATTAATTGATATTTTCGTTTTTTTCCTGATAACGTTTATTTTTTTCAGTTTTAATGCAAGGCCATGGTTTGGAAACTTTAGAATTACTGTTCTGAACGTTGCTATGATAATTTCTCTTAACCTTGAGCGCGTGGACCGTCAAATTCCCACTCAATCCCACCCTCTACTCTAACGCCTTTTCTTCTAATCTCGTACACTCCTTCCATCTCCTACACACCTGATGACTATGTATTTTTCCCTTAGTGACGTCACACGCCCTTCTTGATTACTGTGGCACTGAGCTATGTGAACACGCGGCGGGAGGCTGTGACAATTGTGTTTGTCTCAGTCATTCATTCACTCGAAAGGCTAATCTGCGTCCGAAACTTCCTGTTTACGGAGGCGGTTTTCGGACGACAGGCGAAATGCCGGAAAGGTAATCTTCGTTGCGGTGCTAACGTAGTCTTTTCTTAATCTCTGACGGGTGCCCGTTTCGAAGCAGACCGTATCGCCACTCCGAGCTATTCTTTTTTATTTCTTTCGTCAAGTTATGCCTCTTCGTAGGGTTACCCTATGTTATCCAAAGAAACAGTCCCTTATGCGTAACCAGCGAAGCACTAATGAGATACGTTACCGTGGCAGTACCTTCTCAAGAAAACTGGCATGCCATGCAAATTAATTTCCCTACCATTGGGTAAAAATTTCCGACTTATTCTCGAGAAAACATCACAAGCAGAGCTGTCCAAACGTTTTTTAATTACATAGTTCAAACATAAATCAAAGCTCAAAATAAATTACCAGCCACTCGGACCAAATTTAACATTAGGCGTTCCTACTTTTGCGTTAAAATTCATCTATGAAGTCTGCTTTTTCGCAAACTAATTTATAAATAAAAGTTACGCAAGCGCATTTGTGTAATCGAATGCATAAATATATCGATCAAACTACACCAACAAACAGATCGACGAGTTGTTGCATTAAGCGATGCATAATTTTCGCTGCACCTTCATAAGTAAAGGATATAATTTACTGAAATCAAACTTAACTTTCCTTTTATTAGAGAAAATAGGAGGGCTTGTTTGAAATGTTTCACTAAATCATCTTTCGTTTGTAATGCTGCAAATCATTATTGAATACATAAGGTAATTATCCTCATAAATCACTAAGAAATTAATTGCTTGGAAGTATCATTTAGCTATAGTTATTACCATTATCTCTCTTAAAACGCTCCGTTAACATTAAAATTGATTGTATTTCATGCATTCGATCTTATATCAAATCTTTCGGTCCACTGTACTCGAGCACGATCACAGACTGTTTGCTAAGATGATTTCGAACAATGTATCATAAGTTCATGCTTAATAAAAGATAAATAGTATACCCAGATGATCCTGAAATGCTTTTATCAAAGTGAACGCTCCCTAGGGCTACAGTAGCAATTCCTGTCTTAGAATGTAAATACTGAGAAGCAACCAGACACAGCAAACAAAAAATCGCTAAATATTTCTTTTATCGCCGACATTTGAATAATTCGATTACGTTCCTTATATACACAATCCGATTCCTCAAACAGTCGCGCTTTTCCTCCAAACAAACAACCTCGAGGAAAGGAAAAAGTCGGACTATAAGGAAACCTTCCTGAATGAGAAAAACCGTGAAGACTCGTCTGTTTGCGGCGGTCGCGATCTCCTTTGAATATTGTCAATTAAGACACGAGTAGCCGAAGTGACTTTTCTTCCCAAAGTTCAAGCAAGGAGCCAATCCGTTAGAATATGATGGAAGGATCGAAAGGGTGGGATTCAAATGGAAGAGCAATGAATGATGGGGCGAAAAGCGCAGCATCACGCAACCCGTTCGTCTTTTTTTTTCGTCGAGATACGCCTCTCCGCTTTCGGAATGCTACATCCATTTACGAGCACCAAACCGCCCACCAAATAAAGCACACCTCGACCGCACCCTCGTCTTCCCAGAGCGCAACACCCGCACTAACCAATTATTACCGAGTGGGTTTTGTGATTCTTTGTCTGTCGGAGGTGCTGAGAGAGTCGCCATCGGGATGAAGTGGCAATATGGCTGATATATGTGATTTATGCGTTACTTCCCGCTTTGGCTGAAGCAGAAGGTTCGTCTGATAGAATAACCTCTTCTCCCGCAGGCGAAAGATGAGTCCGAAACCCTTAACGGCTTTGTATTATTCACAAATACGAATAATGGGGTACGGATCAAGTAGTCCGTTATTTGGCGAAAGAGGCTGCTTCTGGCGCAATTCAGGGAGGGTAAAATAAATTATGCAAAATAATTAATGCAATAGTTAATACGATGCTTAATATTATGATTAATAACAGTGTATAAAAGAGGTTAAAAGGAGAATTTTCCAAAACAAACAAATACTTTAAAGGACGCGTAACCTTTTTTGTTAGCAATCACCTCGTAATCGATTCAAAGAAAAGATTAATGAAGACTTTCGTGTGGCGCGTGCTCATTTTTGGCCGTAAAACAAGGATTTTGGAAATACAGGAAAAAGATATGTGGTTCTGGAGAATAATTACAAGAACAAATTGGTCCAATAGGAAAACAAATGAGCTTATTTTCAAGGAAGAAATGCGGGAAAAAAGTACGCTTCTTCAAACGATTTATCCCAGAAAAATAAACTTATAGGCACTATTATAGACCCTATGAGTGCCTTAAAATATTTATTGGAAGGAGAAATACTGGGGGAAATAGATGAGGACGACCAAGATTGTAATGTGATGGAAAAAACGACTTCCAAGAGAGATGAGTGGATACGACAGAAACAAAGCTCAACCTTTATAACAACAGTAACAAAAAGAAGATGAGACCTGTAAAGTGAGCTTACATACAGGTTTACTTTAATCCGAAAAATATGTCTATATATCAAATCTCCTGTAATGTAATTGAAAATAAATAGCTTTCTAAGATACTATCGCAATTAGGCACGATCTAGTATTGTAAACACATAGCATATGCCCAAAAAAGCCAAGAGAAGGTTGTACTATCATTTCTGTTGAAAAGGCTACATTATAATTCATTCGAGGTTAGGTGTAGAAAATCTCACCTGTCTTCTTTAGAGATTCAGGTCAGAGGATATCACTACTTATGAATAATTGTATGGCATGCTTTAATAACCTCAATAAGAATAAAAAAATCTGTAAAATGGTAGAGGTGAAGGTTAAGAGGTGAAGGTTAGAGGTGAAGTCGACAGTTCTCTCCCGTACTATACGGAAAACTATAAAAAATGCAAAGCACAGACACTCCAAAGGTAAGTTTTGCAGAATTAGGTTTATTCTAGTGGATATTTTTAATAAAGGCAATATTACTGAAGGATGTTATTATTGTAGTGTTATTCCCATTACTCCATATACTAGAGAAAAGAATTCATGTTTTTAAGGGAAAAATACTTATATTTTTGCGTTAGAATTTTTGCAAGAAGACTGCGGCAAATATTAACGAAGGGTAAAAGGTTCTTTAAAAGAAAAGAAGAAGTGGAATAGTGATTTGGAGTTTCATTCTAATGATTACAGCTATTAGAAACTAATTTAAACGAAGGTAAACGATCAAAATACGCAGCAAATAACACAAACTAATTTTCAGATAAACAACAAGGTATTATCGTTATAAAGTATGGTCACACCTTAGTAGAATATCAAGCAATAGGGTTTCCTCATTACAGTCTTTATGATCCTTAAATACCCACAAAGACATTCTTTTGCCGCTCCATTCCTTCCACTCTCCAAATTTTGCCTCTGTAATCTGGTAAACTCATCTATGCGATAAAATTAGGAAGACAATAAAATAAAAACAAAAGTCGCTAAAGCTTAGTAATTAGTATTTAATTATTTTATCGGATATTTCTTTATTATTTGTTATTGTTTAATATTATATTCGTGGCCATGGAAACTCATGCTATCTAACTTCTTATTGCACTCCCTAAGTTAGCCAATCGTCTCCTTGCTTGAGAATCACCGGAATTTGAAGAAAAATATGTTCCGATTGATTCAACATGTGATCTCTCCATGTGATGTAAACTAATATAAGGTATCATAGATCGAAATAAGCGATTTTTTCTCGGCTTCATTATTGAATCTAACCGGTGCAGGACCGAACATATGGAATTCTTGAAGCCGAATTTATTTATATTTTTTTAATTATAGGTTTCAAAAATACCATTTTACTTATATATAAAAAAGGAAGGTTTACTGAATACAATAAAAACTCGGTCAAGACGATTTTTAGAGGAAAAACAGACAATCTCATTTTAAGCCAGCGTTGTAGCCGGTACAGTGTCGTAACTAAAATATTCTAAATATTAAGTTCCTTACAATATAAAACAAAAAGGAAGGCTGTTTTGGATCTTTTATTTTTAAAATTAAAGCATCACACTTTCAAACGAAAAAGAATCTTTTGTAGTTTGATATCCTTGCTATCATTATAGATAAGAAGGTAGCCCGAGCGTTTTTGTGTGATAATGGTTGCTTTCTTGTTCTTTATATTCATTATAAGTCTGCTTTTTGTACAAAGAAAGCGTCTTCCCTTGTTTTAATTCTTCGCTGTTCATTGAAGCAATTTTTACCAAATAGACAAATAAGGAAGAAAAATGTAAACTATTTTCGGCCAAACAAGTTATTAGCTAAAGCGGATTATAGTTCATCTGGAAGTTTAAAAAATCCACGTTGTAAGCGGGTATCGGAGCGTCTTAAGCAGTATTTTTACAGTATTTTTACCATGCGCTTACTGTTAGAGGAAGTCTCTCATATGATGAGTCCCTAAGCCTATTGCGCCTAATTTGAAATCCGTCCCCGCAAATATTGAAGTATTCCAATTCGGCTGCACTCACCTCAGCGAGGAATCCCGTCCTTCGGCCGCTCCTTTGTGCTGCTGCTGCACGGGTGCTACGCACGATTCGCACATCCGGTTGCGAAGATGTTGGCGTGGTCAGGAAGAGACTACCCGTTCATAAATCACGAAAGAATAGATGATTCCCTTTCCACTTTCGCTTTGGAAAATCCTTTACAGATAAATATGAGATATCACTATTATTCGTGATAATACTTTTTTTTAATTGGTAATTATATACTAGATCAAGGTTTGTCCCTCGACCTAGTGGATTATTCTTTACGGAAGGTTTCATACAATTTTCAAAACTAATCCATAATGACCGGAAAAAAGATGATTGCGGTTGTAATGTAACCTAAAATGCGAACTACTACTCTTACCTTTTGAAAGAGTATAATAGTAAAGAAACCACTCATTCCTAATACCTAGTGGAAAAATAGTATCTCTGACACTGTTTTAGCTAATTTCCCCCAGAGAGATATCGCATACAACGGGAATCGATGATCTAAATGGACTACATTTTTCTGTTTCAATTCTTATCCTCAGAGTGTGGAACGTATATTTATTATATTATGTTTATTATGTATATAGTATGTATTATATATGTATATTTAGTTTCGCCAATTAACTTACAAAAAAATTGGATAAAATCAACCGCTAAAAAATCTGCTAAAAATGATCAAAGACCTATACGTAGAAGGAAATGAACTAAGAGAAATATTTCGTAAACGTTTCATTCAGAAAGCAAAGTAAAACGAGATTAACGAAGACTTAACTGTAAATGTATTATATTGAAGGTATTCTTAAATGTATTCACCCTACTATCTAAATTCCATTTATGCTTAAAAAATCAACATTTATGGTCACGGCCAAGTATAACGCTCTCATCCACCACAACCCGAGTAAAGACGCTAATGTATTTATGTGAATTGATTTTTAATTCAAAAACTGTGCGTTAATAATGCAATATATGAAATGTAAAAAATTACATGAAAATTCTAGTATGAAAAAGACAATAATTGAATCGAAATTGTTGTAAAAATCGCATTTTACATATTTTCCACAAAATACGTTTAAAATTAGCGATTTCGGCACCGATCGGCCATCTTGGGGTAAGAAAGATACACGCAAAAACTTGTAGAAAACGGGATGGTAAAGGGGTGATACAACAACAAAAATGCAGAGAGAAGTGTTGAGAGATTGGAAGTGAAGGATGATCCGGAGGGTTAAAGGATAATACTTGAGGAGTAGGAGTTTTCCCTGGGCTAAAGTAACGATTTTAAGTGCTATCGCAATTAGGCAAATCGACAAAACATTAGGCTATCACCAGTACTAAATTTCTCTCCTTTCTCTTCTCTCTATGTTGTTTTCCGATGTAAACGCAATTTTTCGACGGAACAGATACTCTTATACTCAAACACTAAATTATCTTTCTTCCCCAAGAGAAAGTAATATAATAACATTTAGACTTGTAAACTATAAAAACGATTCATACTGTCAATGATTACTTTCTTCAAAGACATATATTCTTACTCCCAACCCGCTTTTTGCCAAAAATGTACAATCAGCCGAACGGGTTTCGATAAAGTAAAAATAAAAGTTAAAGATAAAGAGTTCATAGTTCAAAGATAAAGCTTTCAAATTCATCATTAAATCGCAAAGCACAATTTTAGTTAACTTTCACAATTCCAACTTTTCGTGGATAATGCAAAGATGATATGATAATCAATAAAACAATTGAATCGAATTCTCACAAAATAAGTAAACTCCCGCATGTATTAACAAGGAGAACTACAAAGGAAAAGTAATTTCAGTTACTAATATAACGTGAACGTAATCATCAACTAGGAAGAAGCCGATAAGTGCCGAATACAATAGTTACGTTTTCTATTGCAAATTTATCAACTTCTATAAATTCAATACATATTTTAATTTAGAGTTTCTTTTGCTTATTCGGTATTAATTTACGAAAATGTGGATGTAGAGAATGAATTTTATTCGCGATTTGCTAATTTTCCTGAAGAAACACCATCAGGCCTTTAGTTTACAGCATCGGGAAGAGGGTCAATCTATTTCGGTGTCCGTTCTTCGAGAACGTTCCCCATGAGCTAACTGCAAAAAGCAAGCAACGGCCTTCTAAATGGAATAAGCCGCCCTTCTTCTCGGAAGATAACAAAGAAGCATCGTTTTCTTTTCCGCGCCGTTGCGCACTTACGCTCATTTTTCAACCATCCATATTCCCGCTTCTCGAACGGAATGAAAATAGCGTTTAATTCCACAGCTCTCGTCGTTTTCGGGAACACTGCCAGACTCCTCTATTCCTGATCCAACTGGTAAACACCACTATGCAAATCGACCATGTACTTCGCGGTAGGGAGATAAAGAAGGATTTCCTGGTTGCATTATGAGCATCACTTAACACGGCATTTTTTCCACGAAATGCATCTGAGCCTTTGCAAAAATTTATAAGACACCAAATGCACTGAGGTACAGCTATACAGCCAATGTTTAAGTTCATTAATAGTGATGCGATATCCGGAACGGATTTCCAGAAGAATATTTCCATGCAGTAATTCTAAACATCGCCGTCCCAGTAAGACAATCATTACCCCGAGAGAATAAGGGGAAAAGGAATTACAATTATTTCATAGATTTGTAATCAGCAGCTTTTGTCAATAGCTTTAAATCTTCCTTTTTCACCACTGATGGGGACTCTTGGGCATTTCAAATTTATATGAGGCGACATATCAATTATATAATGTAATAACTCGGACTAATTTTTTAGTATTCTACCCTAAATAACAAATAAGCTGCCGACTTTAGATAGCAGGCTAAATGAAGCTGGTGCAGTCTGAATTGATTATCAAAGAAAATTTGATAATATGCTAAATATAAGCTCAGTAGGCATATATAAACCAAGTTAGGATGAATAATAGGATATTTGATATATTTCGAATTAAAAACCGGGTAATTAAGTAATACAAATATAGTAAAAAGAGGTAAAACATGAACGCCTAGTCGTCATCCCCTCGAGGGAACGTTCAGTCCTTCGTCTTCCCCCTTTTGCATCCGCTGAAATACGTTAAATTTATTCATATTTTAACTTTTGTAAGAATGAATTGCCAAATTTAAGTTCCTGATGGATACAAATTAAATAAATCTTTTACTATTACCGAAATTCATGGAGGAATTTCGCAAATGAGCTATTCCTAACGCTTTCTTTCGATTCAATCGAATCGACGTTTCATGAAAGTATTCTGCTCTCTAAGCCTATCGTTAATGGATTGCCAGATGTACAGTTTATCAGTAACAACTAGCATTTAAGCTTCTTAGACAAACGCGTGAGAGAGTAACTGTACCTTTTTTGTCACCTTTCATTCATAAACCGACGGAGAGTGAAAGTATATAAAGGCGACTTTTAATAATACTTTATGAATATACTTCGACGGTTGAGGTCATTTGCACTTAGATTTCCTAAGGAAATTGAATCCGAATTGAATTTCCTCTCCGGGGACGTAATTATTTCTTTAACTCCTGAATTATAAACTTAATTCTTTTCAACTAAACATAACATTTAATAGTTATGTTCTGTATTCTCATTCTACGGTGACCTAGATAGTCCCAGAAAACCAAAATCCGAATAAACGACCAACTGCTTTATGGCGTAGAAATGTCCCTCTTCTTCTCGATAAGAGCAATCACTATTTTTGCTTCCGAATAACATTTATAAGGTTAGTTTACAAACAGAGGCGTAGATAAACAGGAGAAAAAACACACACACGAAACCGCATTACTGCCCTTTAGTGTTTATAGAAAAGTAAACATTCGTTCCCCTTTTTCCCGCCCGAAAAAAAGAAACCTCAAAGCAAATAATATAACCACATCAACTCTCTCAGCCCTTCCTCTAATGTATCCGCACTCTTTTAAGACTCCAAAACCTTTCAGCGCATTATTCAGTATCCTTCTCCGTGTCAATGATTAATATCCCTGCTATTCACTCCTCTCCTTCCTTAATCTCCTTCCCTTTCCTCTCTCTAAACCTCACTTTTGACGAACCTCTTTTATACGACTCATTAATTCAACTTCCCTTTCTATTATCCCACACCGCACTCCCCACACCTTCTCAATAGTTCCTTTGCTTCGTCGTAATTCATTCTTTTGGAGGTGCTTCTTTATTGCTATATTCAAATAAACGGCTTTGGTTGGTTAACCGTTCATTTCAGATACATTAATAGACGCTTAAAATTTGCCTCATCAGTAATTGAGCGATTCTCAAGTGGGAGCATCATCCGCCTTCGACATTATTTATTAATTCTTAATTTGAAGATACACATACTGAGCACGGCGTTTTTCCGAGGCGCTTGGGTTTCCGAGGGCCACATAACAGACTGGCAAAGAACTGTATTCGGCGAAACTGAGAGTGGGAAATCTCATAAACCAATTAACGAATTAGTTACAATGTAGCAATAAGACAAAGTATAAAAATACAAAAATTAATTATAGAATGAAAGAGAAGGGTCATCAGCGCAAAACGTTATCATTTATGCAATACCATACAATTGGAAAGTCGTAATTTACATATTCAATTCTAGTTGTAAAATAGCATTTCAGTCACAAGTTAACTCATTGTCAAGAAGTTACTTCCTCGTCAAAGAAGTGGATACATAGTTTATGACGTAAAACATAAATATTTATTATAAGGGTTGTAACAGACATTGTGGAAATAATGTATGGTCATTAATTAATATGAATTATAAATTGAGAGTATATTTATAAAAATACGTAACAGAAATCGTGGACGCAATAACCATGACTAAAAGAATTTTTTAGTGAAAAGAAATGTAACGACAAATACCATCGTATGATAAAGATAAAAAAGTGAAATGAAGTTGGCTAAGTCAAAAAACGGTGTATAATCGTTGCCGTTTGTCAATGCAGATCAACACATTAAAATATCTGTAGAACCTTAAAGTTATAAAGATAAAAATTAAAGCAATAACGATGATATTTCCTTAATAGATATTATTTGATTAATTGCAATCAAGACCAAAAGTTCTCTCTCAAAGATAATAAGCATTTCTTTAAATAATTTGACAAGTATTTAATTATTCATAATAGTTTATTATTAATAATCAAAGGGGAGCATACATGACACCGTATCACCAGTACACCTTGGACAGGACCTATATACGTATACATGTGCGTCGGTATGTGTGTACAAATATTTTATTCTACATTCCGTCTGAGTAATCCTTGAAATAATGAGTATATAATTCTGAGTATTCTAAAGCAATTATTCGTCTTTCGATCGAATCTCCGTTTCAGCTCACATTGAAATTCTACCCACTTTCTTTCAATGTGCTTTCCATTTTAAAGCGATAGAAAACAGAATCACGTTCCTTATCATGATTAATTCGATGGTGACATCTCGGCCTTTTTCCCTTGAACTATGTGTAATTCAAGCAAAGAAGATGTACTTTAAGCGAAGAGAAACACTTATTTTTAGTCAAAGAGGTGGTATGTGACGGAATGAAGGGAAAAACTGCACCGTTAGCTTTCTAAGTTTTCCTGATTCATTTTAATATCGTTAATATACCTATCAAACACGGTTGACAATTCTTAAGTAATTATCAGTGCGAGTCCTTCATATGAACGTCTTATTTTTGTAACTTGATATTCGTAATCTCTATTTCCACGTCTTATTTTTATCTTACGCATCCAAAAACATATTTTTGGTTTTACGAACGAATGAAAATTTAAGAATACGCTTACAGCAAGTAACTAAATTTCTATGGATTGCTTTTTCGGGATTATGCGAATTGAACATGTTATGGCATTAATTTCACATTTTAGGGTATCACCAACTGATCCCTTCTTGATTTCCCAAATGCAAAATCATTGATTGCGTCATCACAAGGTATGCTGTACTACTATACATGTCGCGCTCTGTGCTCATGATGCTATGCATATTGTTTTATGATTGTATATGCACATACGCAGTTACATATGCATGTGAATTATTTCCTCTGATTTCGCCCTCATATAAAAGATACATATAGTATAGCTTCCTTCGAGATAATTCTGACAGATGAACTTCCCTTATGAATCATCAAATCTTATTGAACCTTTTTAGCTCTCTTAATATCCTTTTGCCCTTTCCTCATTTTTACTAAGAATGCTCTCTTACCCGACCTTCCTCTATTCGGCCTGACCTTTTGACCTTCTCCTCATACCTTTCTCTTCTTACAAACCTCTCTCAACACATCCATCCATCCCACTCTTTTTCCAATACCTTTCTCTTCTCTATATGGTCTCCACTTATTTTCCCCCCTTTCTCTCGGAATTTCTTTTAATCTATCCACTCCGTTTTTCAACTATTCTCTCCATTTCTCTATTTCCGTCATTTAGGGTCAAATGTTTTCTCGCGCTTCACTGGGCAATATTATGTTCTTATCCATAAATATTTTCAAGTCAAAATGTTCAAGTCAAGCCAATAAGTCTAAAAATTTTCAGACGTATTTATTCTTTTACCTTTAAATTTATCATCTTTACAATGCTTTTATTCTTTTTATTTACCCTCTTCGGTATCTTTAATTTCCTCATCGTTTTATAATTACTTTCCTACTGAATTTTCCCTCTTTTAATTTTTTAAATTATTATACATTTTCGGATGTTTCTGTAGTACATTTAAAATGCTAATTGCCTTGTGATTTCCATTGTTTCCTTCGTTCCTAGATGAATTATTGTAATTTGTATATTCTTATATTATATAATGGTTTATTTGATTTTTGTTTTTGCTATCCATATTTCGAAGAGCATTCCTTTACTTAAATTTGCGTTATCTGTATACTTGCACAGGTTTTTTTCTTTGCGAGTGATCTCCTGCCGTGAATAGTTTTTCTTATGATAATATATTATGTTTTTACGCTCAAAACACACGAGTTTTCTCTCTATTTCTATTCACCTTTACATTACATTTGTGTACGTATTCTCCAATATCATCTTTGGCATGCAACATGCATGCCAAAGATGTCTTCTGTCTTCTTCCCGGAAACAATCGCCCAAAAATGCACAAAACAGGAACACAGCCCTATCGTGCAAAACGCGCGTACTTACTTAAAGCTTACAATCATTCATTACCCAAGAAATCTAGAAGATTATAATTATAATATCACCGCTTCAAATTGTTTTCTTTTGTGTAAAATATTTCCGTCTCTCCATCTGTGATCAAACTTGGTCTTACCAAATTTCGAACATACATCAACTTTATCATTTAAATTTTTGTCATAAGTGGCATATTTATATTTATGGTCCTCATATCAATTTTTTAAAGTCTGGAACGCTCATGTTCCTAGGTTTTATTTAAGTTGAACTCATTCGTGATTTGTCCTACTATTAAACTGGATATATGTGAAGTTATTTTACACTCTTAACTTCGCGCATCGTATTTTATACCTAGAGCTTAAATACTCGAACTACTAATGGTTAACGTAAGCAGAGGTTAAATACTCCCGATACATGTAAAGCCAGTTTACTTTATACTTGAGTAACCTAATTCGAATAGTGATGGATCCTGGATATTTATTTTTATTCATGCATTAATAAAAGAATGTACACAATCAGAAGCATTTGAAAATATTTCACGTACAAAATTCAATATTTCGCAAAAGACTTATGGATGATTACCATTATGTCTTACATGTGTTCTGAATTAAACAACTTTAAGATGCCTGTTTCCCTGAATAAAATCAACCGCAATGGGATGAAAAGATTCATTCATTTTACGAATAAATTATTTGATGTCGGAGGTAGGCCTTCTCAAGCGCTTTCCAATTCTCTCCATTCTGAATATATATTTTATTTATTTATTGGAAAGTAAATACAATAAAGTAACCGTTTTATTTCGGTTCATTATTAAACCGAATTATTTTAAGAGCAATGTAGATATTTCAAATAAATCCACTTTTCACTTTACGAACAATCCACGCCGGGTTGTGCACACTTATGGGTTAATACATTAACGAAGTCGAGGAAAATTAGGAAGTATACCCGTTTCAAGTGGTTGGACATAAAGAAGGTGATAAAAAGAGAGGCATCTGCAGTGAGGCGCGGAGACAAAAAAAGAACGAGTTTTGAGAAAAGAAAGGAAGAAATGGAGAAAAGCCAAAAGGAGAAAGGAAAGATGGCGATGCCAACTGTATCTGCTTGCATCCCTCCTTTCTATTCAATGCGCTGTATTTTATGGCGCCTACTCTCCCACTCTATTCTCCTTTTCAAACGAAAATGCGTAATTTGTTTATTAGTTTTCCTCTTCTTTCTTTTACTTCTCCCGTAGCGCGTCTTCCTCTTCGCCATGCACTTCTATATAAGGCCTCTTTAATGGTTTAGTTCAATGAAGCTAAGTTATGAATAGTAAATAATGAATAAATGAAGCAGAAAAATCACCTGATGTGAAGATGCATCCGACCTCAGCTGAAAGAGATAAAACTTTGCGGAATAGAATTTCCATCTCAGGAATTTTGTTTAGTTTAAATGACGGGTTTCAGACTTCAAAGTATGAACTTTAGCGATGTAAAATTCCACCTTCCTACCCATTCCTTTGATTGTAGCTTCCTCGAATTTTAAATTAAAGAAATTTCAAGCTGGGGCCGAGATATGTATACAAGTAGGTAGAAGATTAAGCATTTTGACATGATGTATATTATTATGCTAAAATATATTCTTAACGTTCAAGATATTCAAGTTATTCAACGCAAGGATTTTCAATGGGACACATTCCTAAATTTTCTTAATTCTCTCTCCTTGCACATTTCTTTAACAATGGGTATCTAATCATCTATTCTTTAAATTAAGTAGGTCTCTCCAGGGTATTATTCACCTTATTCATACAAAATTTACGCGTGGATTAATTCTTCCTAAAGAGACTGAGAGCAGAGTAAATGAAAGATACATTTTCTCCTGTATTATTTTCTCCCATCCTAAACCAAAGCATGAAAAAACATTGATCAAGATATGGTAGCCTGAACCAAGTTAGAACGCATTCCTTTGAATATTTTTGAAAAGGTTAGAAGTGAAAGAGCGAACAAAGATTAAAACCCGCCTCCAGTTTCAGCCGGACGTGTGATAGTCCTATCTAATGGGAAGTCTTCTATTCCTCGTAACATTCCAAAGAAGGTAAACGATTGAAAGCAAGTGAGTGTCCGCTATCTGCTGCTGGTGCGCACCATTCCTATGGCGAAAAAGGAGTAAAGTGCGGCGATTCCTCGAAAGTGCATTTGTTCGAAGATAGAGCTCGAAATGGTGTTTGTGCATGTCGACGGGGACCACCCAGAACGACTATCCTTTCCACGAAGAAAATGCAAAAAAGGACTCAACTTTAAGGAGATCTCGAACAATCTCTCCGATTCCAAAGATGGTGTATCGAAAGTTACTGGTCTTTGTCCAGGTTTTATCATTGTCCTTCGCCATCTGTATTTAACTCGTTCTCATAAATAATGGTGGGGTTGAATTTCATCAAAAGGATAGATAATTATCAAGCCATAAATATTGACTGTCAGCCTTAAAGTGTGCATTCGCCAAGT
Source organism: Pachydiplax longipennis (assembly GCA_036926295.1). Taxonomy (NCBI): domain Eukaryota; kingdom Metazoa; phylum Arthropoda; class Insecta; order Odonata; family Libellulidae; genus Pachydiplax; species Pachydiplax longipennis. The sequence continues at coordinate 75,178,176 of JAVFKF010000012.1, forward strand.
ATCTTTATTACCCAGTTAATTGATGTATTATTTCCTCGCTTTGTTTACAGAAGCAGGTTCAGTTTACAGAAAGTGTATGGATGCATTCACGAAAAGCAGAATTAGCTTACTAAGAATCAGCAAGCATATTACCACAGATCCTTAAGAAATGATAAATCATTTAGTAATTTTATTATTATTCTAACATATCAATCAATATCAATCAAAATAATGATACCAATACTATCGAAATTTCCCGCTTAAGTTTTAAGGTTAAGATTGCATATACCCATTTAATCACACAATATGTTATCTCATTAACAAACAGGGTAGGTATACACAGTAAAGGCACATAGAGCTTTTTAAGTAACGATAAAAAATTCTTTCTAATATGCTTAAAAACTAACATGTCAATAAGCAATTAAGTAAATAACTCTCATCAGAAGCATTCTGAAATTATTGCTGCCATTGTATTGTATTTGAAATGCTACTGGGAGAATTAGGCCCCAGAGGCCGTATGAATATTTAGGTATGTTTACTTTCTTTCTGAGCATAAATAGTTAGAGTCAGCATTTGCGATATGTTATAAAGAATAGGAGAAGAAAGAAGGCTTATTTTTTCATCAATGGAAGGGAAAGAAACTTGATTGGGTATACATTAATGATGAGTTGTTTTTCATAAAGCATCATAGAATTGAATGAAGAGAAGAATGATAAAACTGGCAGAAGATTTAAGAAAAAGGATACCTTCTATAACTGACAAGAATCATAAAAGAAGATTAATGATGATGACGATAATTTTTCCTAATTCTATTGGACGAAGAGTTTGGTTTTCAGCAAGTATAAGTAATTTTCCTCTTAAAATTGATGACCTTATATCGCTGGAGATCATAAAATTGCCAATAATATTACTGTTAATTGAACTTAGATCTGATGGAATTAGACTGAATGACTTAAATGTATATTTTTGTATATTCTGAGAGGCTATATATATCATCACCAATCATTTTGAACGAAGAATTTTGGTAATTGCAAAGGATTAATAGTTAAAATTACGTAAGTTTGCTTCAACAGATGTTTGGAGTGACGCGAAAGAAACTTTTCCTCTTCTTTTGACATTGTGATTGGGCTGTGTACGTATTTTGAAGAATTTTCATTCAGTGTTTTTAGCGCTGAATTAAGTTTAGCCTATAAAAGTATTCTCTTGAATTATTATACCTTTCAATGTGCTCCATAAGCTAAATTACCGATTCCTAAGCTCTTCTTAGGCTGAGAAATATTGGATGGAACGGAATTGAATTTGAGAGTCGAAATCTTCAACGGACGAAGATTCTTCGTTTTACTTATTTGATAGAAGAAGTCGTTCACAATTCGGACCAAATATTGTATATTTGTATAATTTTATTCTCTCTATAGGATATATAAATCTAACTTAAAACACAATTGTATGCCTTGGATACTAAGGGAAATGGAATGAAAGTTTATAAAATTTAAATTATTACTCAGTCACAGTCGTATGTATCATATTATATTAAAGTTTGGTGGGCGTAAATAAATTCATAATAATAAGCATATTATTAATACGTGATAGGATGGTTAAACATCGTGAAATTCATTAAGGAATTAATAAAGTACAGTGTAGTCTATATAAACTATAAGCGTGCGAGAAACTTAAAAGATAAAGATATATAGATGATCAAAATGAGATATATGTTTAGCCAATAAATGATTTTTAACCATGACTCTTATTCACAGCCAATAAGTTATTCCTTCGTTACTTTTCCCCATTTATCAACAGCCGGTTAATATGAAGTACCTTGTTTTAGGTATCTATACGCACTATTTCCATCATTTTTCTATTTAACTTTCTGTTACCTCTTATAAATCGAAATCCCAAAATATATACATTCATTAAAATTCATTATAATGCATTTTTATTGTGTTCTTTCATTTACTTCAAAGTACTGGATGCTTGTTGTATACCAAACACTACGTTACATTCAAAGTAATTAGTATTTCTGTATTACGTCATAAAAATCCAACTCAAGCAGTCTTTTTTATGTAATGCTTTCCTAACTATATCACTCCTTTCGCAAAACAAGATACCCTAATACTTTGGCAGTCCTCAAGGCTTTCATTCCTTCTCCTTCTATTTTCGTCTTTAAGGAGAATAGTTAATGATGGAAGATTGGCTTGATACCCTTGGTGAAAGGAATTCATCCGTATATTCCTGACGAGGAAAATTTCGTGTAGGATATCTTCCGTCTCCTTCATGAATAGGAGCATGACCGAAATTGCTCGAGGAAGAGCAACGTTAAAGGCTCCTATTTTCCCTTAAATCTCTCCATTCGATCTTCGAGATAACAATTTCTATGGAATTTGCTTCCTTTCGTCAATTAGTCGACCAACTACTGACATTCAAATTGCTGTTGATTTCTCGGAAATCCCCACCTTCAGAATTGTTGAAGGTAGAGCTTATTATCATACACAAGAGATATTTGAATCATCGTTTCACGCACCTTCATTTGGGATATCAGTTGTTTGGTTTAACTTGAGCTCCGTCCGTTCACTTTCATACATTTCCATTAGCATTGCTAGCAACCTGCGAAGGAGATTATCAGAATGATGACCATCAATATATACTAAGGAGAAAACAAAAATTTTGTCCTTCCGAATTCTTTAACGGCTTTACATATCAATGCACCTCTAACTAATTCAAACTGATTACAGTGAAATAAAAACAGGTATATAATGGCTTCGCTTGTTTATAATAGGACATGGTTTATTAGTTATAAGAGAAGTGATTAGTTATAAGAGAAGTGAAAAATGTGACTTGGCTGGGACTCGAACCCAGGTCTCCCACTTTCCAGGCAGGTGTTTTAACCACTGAACTACCGAGCCAAGTTCAATGGTTAGAAAACCTGCCCGCAAAGTAGGAGACCTGGGTTCGAGTCCCAGCCAAGTCAAAATGTTTCACTTCTCGTATAACTTTCGTCAGTCGCACAACTTCATGTGCAAAGTTTCTTTCAATTCCATCAATTGCAGGATGTAAAAAACTTGAATTGAAATGCATGCTGCTCTATTATTATCGTTCAGTTATCGTTATTTTCCATTTGAATTGACGATATTTCAGATTTATAGCTTTGATGCCAGTCAGGTTGGCTGCGGATGAGATCTTTAATTCAGTAAAGCATTCTTTTTTTTCAAACCATAGTGAACTCTCGATTATCTGAGAGTGGATTATCTCTAAATCTTCGTCGATGTTTATCGCGATATTTAAAAAATCCAATACAAAAATCAACAATAAGTATTTTCACGTTCTAATATAAGCTGCACTTAAATAGAGTCAATAATAATAGTTTGTTTGCGTTAATTACGAATATCAAAATAAATAAAAGTGCAAGTATGAATTTCTTTGTTTCCTGATTTTTCGTGCATTTTCTCCATACCATTAGTTGTTCACCCCTTTTTCCTCAATTTTATCTTTTACAACATTCAGTTACAAAGATCTTTCCAACACAGTATTCTTTTTTTATGCTTGTCATTCATTTAAATAAGGATTATTATTATATTTCTGCATACAAAATTTTTTATAAGAACATACGAGGTTAGGTATAACAGAGGCAAACTCTGGCCTAACCTTGCCAATTTAAGGCCTAAATAAAGGATCTATAAACATATTAGTCTTTGAGATAATCGAGAGTTCGCCATAGTTTAGCTAATATGACTCAATCCTTTGTTGACTGCTCCTCTACGTAATAATAGGATTTTATACGACGTAACATTATTATTTATTTGAGAAACATATTTCAACCATTTCAATTATACGGAATCCTCCGTTGATCGGCTTAGCGCTAACATTAAAACTATATTTTAGATTAAATCCTCTAGATGGAATCTCATTTTATATTAAGAAATGATAATGTTTTCGGAGATTATAAAGCGAACGCTCGTCTACGACGCCATGGTGGCGAGCATAACTCAGGCTTAAGTCCGTCTGCAGAAGATGGCGCTTCTCTTGGGCTAGTCTTCAACAATGCACTCGTTAGCGCGATGGTAAATTCGAGGGAAAAATCCGAGAAGGGCGTGGACAGAGACATAAACAAAAATTTCATTCGAAAAAAAGGGTGGAGTCGAGAGAAAGAATCTGTGGGAGTATTAAAAAGGCAATCGGTGCGGAGATGGCGGTGTACAGAGACGAATGGAATGAGGAGAAGAGATGACCAAAGAGATAACCGAGATAATATAAATTTCGATAAAGGGGAGATGGAGGAGAAAATATATTAAACGAGAGATATTGAGGGCGAGGAATAAGAATAATTGGTACTTATTCAATCAGATGAATGAATTGTGATGGCGCTTTCTGTGAAATACGAGGCGCGCCTGTATATCGTTACATATCCGAATCAAATTACGCGTGTACGATGGGAATTATGAAGTCGGTTATCTGGTCTAAGAGACACAACTGCGGCGGATAAATAAAAAATATGGGGGATTCGTTTCTTCCATTGTCATAAAACAGAGAGAATTAAATTAGAGACGGTTATTTATTGAGGGTGTCGGATTTGTCGATGAATAAAATAAGGAACGATAAGAGAATAATTACACCGATAAAGTCTGAAGCTGTTTCAGATATGTCTTAAATATATTCTAATGGAAAGTATTAATATAAAAGCATAGTGATATAAAAGAAACTATTATTAGCAAGCAATAACTTTTATTTTAAATTATACTATATTTAATGAACTATGTGATACCAAATTTAACGATTTATACTAATATGAAAGGTTATTGCTGCATCCAGATACAGAGAATCAAAAATCCGTTTTAGGATAATATACTTAAAAAGAGTTAGAAAAAGATAAGCCGCCACTGAAATATCTTCATTTTCGTCAGTATGGATAAAAGAGTGATTAAACGCGATCTTAATTTTACGCGATCTCCATAAGAAGTGCTTGTAACTGGGCTGTGATTAATCATTGTATGCCTTTACGTTAGCAACATTGAAAGGTCACTCCTATTTTTGAGTTTTCAATGATATAATTTCAACTAATTTCGACTAGCTTAGATTGGTTTCTTAAGTATGTGATGTAATATCGGTAAACATCTTATACGAAATTAATTGCTTCAACAATGTTTAAACTGATATCTTTAATGCAAATTTGGCTTCTTAGAAAATAATCCACAAAATCATTTTTTTAATACTTATTGTTATTATTTTCTACAAATGTTATAAATTTTATAAAATTTTTATGAAATACAAAGTATTGTTTTTAGTTTGTTTTACATGGCATTCTACAAAGATAGCAAATAAAACCTGTTCTAAAAATAATCCACTTTCATAGGAATTTATCTATTACAGATTTTGTTATTTCCGGTTTACAAATAGATGACTCGAAGACACTCATCTTTTGTCTTTCTACGAAAGAAATATTATTTACAGTCACATGCTGAGAAAATTCATCTTCAGCCTCAGCGATAAATTATAAGCTAAAGTACATCCGCAACGGTTACTCTTGCGATGTAACAGCTTCCATATTTTATATGGGACTGATTCGCTAGAGTTTATCCTATGTTAATGAGAAAGACGTTTTCCCGGCATATTTGCCATTCTGAGTTACAATTTATCATTTCTAGGAAACATTAGCCGTTCCATTAGCATTATAATTATCTCCCAAGTTTATGGTAGCCAAATATGGAATTCTTTGATTTTATAAATTGTATTTAAACAAGATTTTCAAAACGCAACTCCTTAGATGTACGCCTAATGGCGATGAGCATAATCTTCCGTAACACCTTCATAAGATTTTCTTTCAGAAAAATTATCGATGTACGACAAATTAATGCGCTTACATATAGTTATATTCAAACATATTTTCTTTTATCTTTTCTAAATCATTTCTTTTTAACTCCTGCCTCAACGCTGTGTTTGATTAAGTCATGGGGTAATCTGTGGCCTTTGGTCACGTGCGGCTCTTTCATACGTTCAAATCAATCTTTTCTCACTGAAACAAATGCACGCACTTAAATACGTTTCACAGTTCTCTTAATAACGTTAAGTGAACATTCGATGTTTCTTGTGCAACAAAGTTATATCGTAGATGCTCCCCATACCTATATCAAATTAAGAATGAGAGAAAACAGTTATAAAATATTTTAAGTTCTTGTAGATTATTAATTTTTAAAGCAGCTCTCTATTTCATTCAATTTGATTTTCACATTCATTTAAATATGAAAATGTCGGCGTAGGAGATGGAATGACTGAATACAGATCCTTTGATCTAAAAAAAAACCTAATCAACAAAAAAAAATATAGAAACCCAAAAATTTTAAAAAAATACTATAAATTCAAAATAAGAAAATTATAATGCTAGAAAAATACGTATTTTTTAAATAAACAACAAATTATAAAATAGATGAAAACAACTAAATATATTTATAAACAAAATATTAGAAGAGGAAACAAAAATAGAATATCCAACATTAAAATATTTCTGAGGAAAAAATAACAAATAAATGTTCTAAATCAGCGCAAATTTTCTGACTGGAAATGCGATAAATCCCTGGAAATTATGTATAAAACGACCACCTAATGGGACCAGTAAGATGGTCAAGCGAACGGCGAACATCCGGGATTCGAAGTAAACATAGCAGGTAATTGATATTTGATGGATGGTGACGGAATGGTTAGATTGCAGCCCTCCGATACCAAGATCCTGCGACCCTGCTATCCGGAATTTTCGTCTGGATTGTCCATTATTTCGTTTAATTGTCCAGTTACAGGATGTTTGCGAAGTCTTTAAGGAATAAATAATTCATTCGATTGTTATGTCTTTGTGAAGGAATAAAATTAAACACTAATTTTCCAATAGTTTATAATTAGATCGTGACATTTCAATGACGTCATCTCTTGAGCTAACATAGTTGATATGACCTGCCCTTGGGAGTGTAAAAAGTTATTCTTGCTAGTGAGAAAGAGGAATGATATAGGAGCAAGGTATGAAATGGATAAAGAGCTAGATGGATGGGGTTGCAATGGGATAATCCCGAGTGGGCGTCGTGGCATTGGCCGAATTTGGTCAGCTGGAGAGCGGCCAGGTGCGGCCGATGGACCCCAGAGGGAAATGCACTGTGTGGGTTTCCAGAAACACATCCTTCCCGCTCATTGCGACGGCAAAAAGCAATGAAAACGCGTCCGTTAACCTCTCCTTCTCTTTATTTATTCCAACTTAGGTAAGTGAGAGCTGTTTGCCAGATGCACGTGATTTCTTTTACGGCGCCGTGACTGTCCATTCCTTCCATGACTGAGGTGTCGGAAAAGTGAGTCTCTTTCATGTACTTTTATATTCTGTTGCGATGCATTTGAATCGTGGATCTGTACCGTTAAAGGTGATGAGGTAATCCATTTGCAAGACAGATATTCCGAGATATTTCTGTAGATCACATGATTCTTTTCTTAATTAGTTCTACGATATTTGGAAAATTCAGATGCCACACATTTATTTCCTTTGCTATCAATCTTCGGACTTTGGGAAGACATTCATCGCTTGCCTTCTTTTTATCACTTCCTTGTATTATAACACTCCAACTACTAAATCTATTTCTATCATCTAGCTTAGATTCTCTACCAGTCTCTGCATATTTAGCCTACACCCTTCTTCCATAGAAGTGATAATGAACTTACCATCTCCGACTCAAATTCATCGTTATGCATGTAATATTACATTGCAAGTTCTATTCAGTTCCCTCCGATTTCCTAACTTTTTTTACTCTCTTTGGGACATTTTGCATACTTAATCCAATTGATATATCATTTAGGTTTTCCAACCACTAAATCCACTTAACAAAAGCCTCTATTATCCTTTCTTTTCTTTTAGTAATCCATGTCCTTGATCTAAATAATGTTGACATTCCATATGAAGAAATTTTTTTTACTCTTCAAGTTTTTCTCCAGATGCTATCACATGTTTTTCACTTAAGGTAATTCTCACTTCGTCTAGAATACTCTTTATACGAAATGTACCCTGTGTACGAATTCTTCTCTGGATCTCCACCGGGTTGTATAACTTCTGCATTCGAACTGTCGGAAGAAAATTCGAAGGCAGAGGTTGCTGTTAAATGTTTTGTTCTTCCCTCTCCGGATATTTAAATTCATGGTCTTTTTATTATATATTCATCATATATTATTTACATTTATCATTTATTCTCTAAGTTCACAATTCAGATTGTGATATTATTTGTAGCAGAAATAAAACCAAATACCGGAGATAGTAGAGAATTCTTCGACGCCAGGAAGTTCTAAATTAGTTTTCAAAATGTATTGCTAAGGTCTCCTACGATTATATGCACATCTACAATCTTAAATTGTGATTGACGATATGTTGAGTTATTATGCGATTAGAAAATTTGCAAGTTATTTTAATAATACGATACCTGTAGAATATTTGGTTTTTACTTCTAACCATACTATACAGGTGCTACTTGATTTATACCTCTTATGAAAATTTGTACTAGGGCCAAAATGAATTTTGTATTTTTGCGGAAATATCAGGAACCTAAAGGCTTACAAACTTCAAAATTCCTTATAACAATAATTAATAGATATTTTTATGTACATACACACATACATACTTTTTGTTTATAAAAGATGAGAAGTACAAGAAACGTAAGCTAAAATAAAGAGAAGGAAATGAAAAAAGTCCCCCGTAGCCTGGAATAGAACATGCATCTTGCGGAGCGATTACTTTATCCAATTATCACAAAAGAACTATCTCTACACCAATTTCTTAAGCTTTCAGAATTGAAGGAGAGATTGTTTGATTGAGAGATTTCAAAAGCTTTAGAAATTTAAAGAGAGATTTTTTTATCAAGATACCTTAAGTGGATAAAGCAGCCGCCTGGAAAGTGGGAGATCCGGGTTCTATGCCCGGTAACGTCGGTCTTTATCTCCCTCATTTATTTTTAACCGACTTCCTTGATTTACTTTACTGATTCCAAATCGATCTACAAGTGAATGAAATTGTAACAGTCTGAAGTCGAAAACCACCTGTATTGCTACATAGAATATTTGGTTTTTCAGCAAGAAAATATAAGCATTTTATCGAATTGAACCGAATCTTTTCAAGTTAGAAAGAAATTGGACACCATCATTCACCAATTCCAAACGCTACAAAATCCACAGGTCAGTGGACAGCGAAAGGAAGGAACCGCAAGAAATACTATTGTTTTTGGTGAAAAAAGTTTAAACAAAGGGATCTAATTGATGGTAAATTGATGGCATATTGTCCCACACCTCCATAGTTCACGCACTTCTATTTATAACATACTGAGATTGATTTGTTTCCCTACTCAAATCGTAGCTGTGCTTTTAAAATATCGCTTCCTTTCTTTATTAACATTGTGATTATCTGATTTTAATAAAGTCGTTTCTTCAGCAAAAATATGTTTTAAATATCTAACTAAAACAATATCGCTACGGTGAAAACGGCGGTAGCAGAATGTCTCAGTCGCCAATGCGGCACATTATAAAAATGGATCATTCACTACGAAATAAGGAGCCATCAACGAAGGTAAAGGATTTTATTAGTGTATTTTCACACGGTTGTTTGGATAAACTCTCTACACAGGCAGAAAGAGGTTGCCCTATTAAATTTCAAAGGTCGCTACCATTTATACATAAATCTAGTTTTGACGGAATTGGTTTGTAAAGTACATAGAGTACATACATGGCGTGACATTTGGATCAATCTGATGTAGAGCTTGCTATTCTCAATATGAGTCAATCCGTTAGTGTTAACTTTTCTCGTAGAAGCAGGGCCAACGTCGAATCCAATTGGAAATGTGAAATACGACATAGAAGATTTTTTATTATTTTGAAGCATTATTCCAATGATAAAAATCTTAATAAGAATAATCTCAAAGTATTCATTTCTTTCGATAGGAAAATCAATAGGAGTTATCTCGCATTAACTCACTACTTGATTAAATATCTAAAACGAAAATTGAATCATGTACGTAGAAAAGTAGATAAGACGGTATTAAGGTAGAAGAATAGGAATTTTATAGTAAATATTGTAAGAAACCTAATGAAATTTACTTCACTGATACATCATAATAATGATATGCAAGTATTCTTAATCATAAATGAACCTCTTCGGCCTTAATTGCATAGTTTATCAATGCGGTGAGCCACAATCCATAACCAAAATATCTACTGTAAATTTATTTAAAGAAAATCTGCTTTGGTTTTACCTTCCATTCCTCTCTCCCTACATTTATATCGCAAATTTTGAGCAGTAGTAGGAATACTCCATATTCCTTGATTTAAATATGAAGCTAATTAGCATAAATGAAGCAAATATTCCGTTCTTTGAGCGACTTTCTACAATTCTACAACCTTCATGCTCAGGATAGAGTAAACTAGTTGAATTAATTATCAAGTTAGTATATACACTACCAGATATGTAGTAGTGTATAAATTAAATTGTTCCTTAGTTCAACTATTATACATTATTCTGTTATGACATACCACCAAGTGAAGTCGCAATGTAATGAAGATGTATAATTCCTCGATACACGAAAATAAAAAGAAGTTATTAAATTGTATGTTTCTTTAAGATATCATAAATATCAGGATAGTTATGAAATTTCTTTTTAAATATTAATTGATATTGGATAATATCTGGTAGAATATTTGTCTTCCTTACAAAGTGGTAGACTTATAGCATATATTTTACGTAAATAAATTGAAACCTGAATGGAGTTGAATGAGGCCTGATAGAATAAATTAACCCTCTACGTTTCATAGTAATTGTTTCAAGAGAAAAACCGATTAGTTTTACATAAAGGAAATCACATTACAGTCTTCTCATTGAGATCCTTTCATTTATCACCGCGTTTAAATTAACCGCAACAAAGATTTAAAGAAACCATAATCTACGTAAACACCCAAGGAACTTAAGGAAATCCAACCTTGTCTGTGAGTGGACCCATGGAAGCACGGAAGTATGTGATGAATGGTTTGCAGCGGTCCAGAGATAAATTGGAGGGAAGATAAAACGTCGGCCGCGTGCCTTATTTGAGAGTCCAGCTAATATAATTCCTCCGTTTCGCCATGGCCGAAAACAGACAAGATATTAATTTGTTAGAGAGCTGCGTGAATTGGCTTGCTTAATGGACACTCTTCGGCTATAATTTTCGGAGAACAATTTGATCGCTGGTAAATTAGGGGAATGGTTTTATATGGCATCCGAGATAGGGAATGGAACGCAGGTCTGGAGACTTCAACATGCGAAGATATCCAAGAAGGGAGTTTATTGACTGTTCCCCAAAATAGGAAAGATAAATTCAATCTCGAAGACGAACGCCACTTAGTCAAAGATTTTTCCGTTGAATGGCAATTATTTTTTTTTTAATTTGATTCAGACGATGGAGATTTCTTGGGCTTAAATCAAGTCTGACGTTTCCAGTTAACGAGATTTACACTTACAATGCAGTTTGTGGCTTCTGCTCAGTTAACGACTAGGAAAGGATGATGTGATGTATCAGTGAACGATGGACGATAATATCCAGGCCGCTTTTTAAGTTAGATTTACATTTATACGGAATACGCCATTACTTCCTAGCCGTGGTCAATACAAACTAGCTATATTAAGTTAACGATAATTTAGAATAGACGTAATTAATTCACAAAATCAATTTACTATCACATTTGATATTGTATGGAAAATGAGTAAATATTCTTTTGATCTCGCTTATAAAAAGTGATAACTGCTTCCAGATTTGTTTTACGATTACAGATAATGGCAATATGATAAGTATTTTAACAATTCATTTGAATAGATATTTACTCTTTAGAATTCTGTTCACTCTTTTCTCTTGCAGTGTCCTATGATTCAGAACTTAGTAGTTGTGGAATATCATAACTGAATTTCAACCGTAGAAAAAACAAATATTCGGTGATATTTGTATTCATTTTAATTTGAAATTCCGAATTCATTTCACAGTATCGTGTTATTTCATTATACTGAAGGTAATCTTAGATTTAGCTTCTCGGTCTTCAAATTAATTCACAGAAATGGAAAAAAGTATTCTTTAGGTCATCGATTTTTAATTTATTTTGAGTTTACTCCTTAAATTGACAATCATTCAGACTTATTTAACTGCATTTTACACCTCAATCGCCTCAAAGGCGATTTATATGGCAAAGGATGGCAAGTAACTTACGACCATTATAGACTTGTATCTGAAACTTACCACTTCGGTGAACAATACCTTAATTAATTAATGCTAATTTAATTCTTTAATCTTTCTCCTATAAATCGATTTTATCCTTCTGTAAAACATCAATATGTATTATTTATATATATAGTAGCGACTGTAACCCCAACTTTCTTCCTTTATCTCAGAAATATCTCACTAACAGACCACCAAATACTTATACAAAGGAATCCTATTAATACGTATCTACATCTGGAAACTTTTCAACTTTTTGCTCCCAACTTCTCTCATCTTCTACATTTCTATTTTACATTGTTGAAATATTTTGAAAAGCATTGTGTAAATGGAAAACTTTGGATTTGTTTATTCTCGAGAATGTAAAGTAAACGTGTAAAATTTTCAATAGTGATACATGTTAGTTATATATTACTGCTATATGATCAATACTTCTCTCTGTGACCTGACGGCCAAATGTTAGTATATCATTTCAGTGAAGAAGGAAAGCAATTGTGTGAATGTATGTACATGCAAGTCCTTAGTTCAGGCGAATTTGAGAATTAATAGCCTCGTCTTGCATTTAACTTGTCACTAAGGTATTCAATAACACAATACACTATGAAAGTCAACAAAGAAAGATAGATAAAATATGAAAATAAAGCCCAAAAATACAATAAATATAAAATACCATAAAAATTTTTGTAAGATTTGGTATTTTGTCGACGGATGATATGTAGAAATCTTCTCTGGTTCTCAACCGGGTAATTGGGGCGATTTCCACCAACGTTTCGGCTCCGCAGCTATTTTCAGGGTGAACAGTCTGCAGATATCCGTGAAGAAGGGGGCGTGAGATGGATCGGAAAATAAAAGCGCTAAAATTCCTTAAATATGCAATTGTAGGAGTTCCTCTGCTATAAAGCTTTGTTACCTCTACCAGTGTTTTAACGTCGATCATTTTTCCACTTGTAGGTTTATTAATAGTTGTAATTACTATAACATAAACAGCAATAGTTTATTAAGAAGTTTGAAATACTAAAGGAAATAATACTTGGCAGAATATGCTATGAAAAAATATCATCTATGAATAAAAAAATCATTACCATATGTTTGCGGAGTTAGTAAGATTACCTGAATTTTCACGATCAACTGTAATGCGAGCTGTTTAAAAGGTAATATATTTATTTGATAAACATCGAAAGCATTTTTATGCCAAGCCCACGACTGAACGACGCAGGCTATAAAACATCTCCTATAAAAATTGGAAATTTAGAAGTATCGGTCACTTTTTATGTCGCAAACCATCGACAGTAAATCCCATTTCAAATACCTTAAATCGGAATGAGGAATACCTCCAGAACCGCTATGAGGTCAACTAAAGTCATTGAAAAAATAAGGAAAACTTGGTGAGCAGAAAACGTCAATCGTTGAATCGGAAGTATTGCCTTTCAAGGGCAAGGGCGCTGAGGGATTCGGTCATCCGCCTAAAGTAGTTGCCAAGAAAAAAAAAAGAAGGCTTCCGAAGCGGTACCTGAGCAGCGGCAATATGTGGGAGTGAGAAAGTGGGCGGAGAAGGAAGCAGCCGATAAAAGAAACGTAAGAAAATGGCTACTAAAACAAATTTGGAGTCTTATAAGAGCCCCTCCAATCGAAACACCCACGTACGACAGATCATCTCCTTCTTCCGCTTTTAATGGGGCCTTTTTATTTTTTCCATCTTTTAGCCGAGCGCTTTTTTCACCAAAATCGTTTTGTTTTTGTTTTCTTCCCTCCTCCTACTCCCATCGCCTACTCGCAACGAGCCAATTCTGGACTGAGTTCCGGTTAACCTTCTAGCGTCACTCCGCGGATTCCTTTTTTCATACTATCCTAGTTCGACAGCCGAGTAGCTCTAGTGGCGTGGAGAATGGTCGGAGGGCTGATCGGACCAATTTTCCCTGCGTATATATCATAATTACGTTGCCTTAAGAGCGCGTGCGAGGTGAAAAAAGAGGATTAAGCGAGGCGCTTCCTACGCTGACTCCCACACGCAGCCCCAAGAGGTCCCGCCCCTTTGGCAATGGTGTGGGGTGCCCCACCTCTGGGGCCCGATGCACTCCAACAGGTATCCCAACGCGTGACGTAGCGAGAATAAATAATAACACGCGCGGGACTCCGAACATCTCCTAATCTGAAAGGCACGCGTGGGGGCCCAGTCACTGACCTGCCCATTTGCCCTTTTTTCCACTCCCCTCCACAGCCTTTCTAAGCTTTCTTAATCACTGAACTTGGGATATTATGCTAATTTCAGCTCAGACTAGTTTGAATAGCTAAACTCCATTTTCTAGTGGACGAATTTCTGGGCCAGGTAACAATTCGGTGATGATCGTTATTTGGATGATGATATACATCTTCTCTTTTGTTAAGAATCACTGAGGACCGCGATTAAAGTTACTGGGATTCATGGCCGTGACTTTTGAGACTGGTTTTTTATAAAAAAATCTGTTTCGGGAGTTATTTTGCGTCAGTTTATAAATTTTATTATTTATTTTATATAAATTAGCGCAATGTCGACCAAATAAAGCATAATAAACAAACAATTGAGCGTCAAAACCGGGTGTCGTAAACAACGTTAACTCACGAATTTATTCAAACTTTGAGACAATTTGTGGGATGAATACTGACCACTACTATGGAAGGCGGAAATCTTGCCGTTCCAAAATGGTTTCTAACAAACATGTTTGCCACCAAACTGCGCAGTTTCGTGGATTTCATAAACTTGTTTCTCTTTCTTTTTTATTTCATGTTATTTTCTCCGCGCATTTTAAGATCCTTGGTTCACTTTTTCAGTCGTCACATCTCCGCATTCATTCCGTTTTTTTTTTCTCCAAACCTCTGAAGTATAGAAAGTTTTTACACATATTCTCAGTATTCGTACGCCGTTTGGTACGCGGGACTGTAGCTCGCTTAGTTTAGTTTACATTTATTTAGTTCGTTCACCATCTTGTTGTTAATAATTCATTTATATTTTTCTATATATAATATTATTAATTTCATTATTATTTAATTATTTAATTATTAATTTCATTATTAATTTTCATTACCACGTAAATCAAAAGTAATTGGGTTCTTCATTTCCAACACCACCTGGTTTTTATGATCAAAATAGTAATTAAACCTGAAATTACAGTTCATTTCAGTCTGCATATTTCTCATGATTGGTTGAATGAACAACCCCAGATGATAACTTATAAAGTATAACATTAATTTTATTGAACGGTCTCGCACTAGTTTACATAAGGAGTCTCCTAGACACAGCCAAGGGCCATACGCGGCCTGCGGAAGTTTTTCTGCGGCCCGCGAGTAAGTTAGACATTATTTATCAGGATATGCCAATAGTGAGGAGTTTAATAGATTTTCTTGCTTAGTTATATGCGAGCATCATTATTGTATTCAAGTCACATTGCATTACACATAAGGTTTACTTCAGTTTTACGTTTTAAACATGATAGATTGTATGTTTGAAGATATAAATGAAGATCCTATAGAGATAGAGAACTCACTCGGTCCTCAGAGCGTTTGATAGACTTACACCCTGGCTTAAATGATAGCTTTCTCTGTTTAGATTAGAATTTTCCTGGTGCTAAATTTCACATTCCATTCATTTGGAGATAACTCATATGTTCCCCTTTCGTTGATGTCTCTAAGTATACGCATCTCAACATATTAGTTTGCAATTTTTATGGGAATTTTTATTAAGATTTAGCGTCCGTAATCTATCCAAATGAATGAAAAGTACTCTGTAAGTGATGTGTATATAATATAACGCTCGAAAGAAACTTTCAACACTATGTCGTCCATTAACTATGAAAGGCTTAATTTCGCATTTGAATAATAACGAAAATATTTCCCGAAGCTTTCCGCGCAGTAATTTCCGTTCACAAAGAGTATCATTTATATTCCTCTCTCTTTATTCAAATTAGTATAAGCTCTTTGTAACAAGAAAATCTCTTTTAATGCACTGGGTCTTTCTCAAAGCATTACGTAAATCAACATTATACGTTTTTGATGTTATTTCTCTTGACTCGCTGTACGGTGATAATCTTTCCGAGATTCAATGCGTTCAAAAAGAAGGATTACTTCAGAATGAAATTATCCTTTGAAATTTCTTTCGTATAACACAGTGGTGCGCAAAATCCGGCTCACCGTATTATTTCAGTCGGCTCACGGAGATATCTGTACTATAGAGCAGAACTGATTACTAAAAGATTAGGAAATTTATAGTTCGTGCTAAGGAAAAGTCCAAAAGTGTTTTATTATAAATTTTAGAAAGCATCTTGGATATTTTCTCTTCTATTCATAAAAGATTATATAATTCAGCACGACATTGACCTATATTTATACATATTTAAAAGATTAAAAGTTGTCAAACGATACAATTTCCTTGGAAAAGATTATTGGTAAATTTTCGAAAAAACATGCGACACCATGTAAAAGCCGTTGAAATTACTATCTTTTTAAAATGGCGATGCATTTCCTATTATGATATTTATTTTAGATTCATCAAATTTATCTTTGCATAACCATTGCATACGTACATTAAATATGCATATATTACTTTTCATTTGTGGACATACATACATACATTTACTGAATATCGGAATAATATTGAGTATAAAGAATAAATATCGATATATTTTATATATGATTATGTTATTAATCATAATAACATTAGGGTCCCATTCACAGCGTATCGACGCCTTTGTGGTTAGCAGTTGCTTATACATTAATAGTGTTACAGCGTACACTGTAAATATTGAATAGACACATCACAAAAGATGAATTTAATAAATGAATGATATTAGCACCTAAATTCCTATCAAAATTCGTCATTTGTTTCTTTTATTTCCTATTTCATTTTTCTGCGATCCTTAATTTTTCATGTTATTGTACTTAATTTTTTTCTATTTCTGATCCTTGCAATATTAAAATATTATCATTTTTTTACAATATAATTCGTGCAATGATCTTTAAGAATGCAGATTTCCATATGCGCACCCGAATAGTTTCACAATAGATTGTAAGCCATCCCACCCGCAGGAACAAATTATCTGAGCAAACCAGTAACTTTTTTATAGCTCTCTAAACAGTACTGAAACATATTTCTTCTACACCCACTTCAGACTCATCTAAAATGAATCCACACTGAATAGACGTAATAAATGATCGTATTAGAGCTGCTTATTAAGCAACTATGTATTTCTAAGTCAACATCTGCTTCACCATTAATAAGATCCAGTTAATTCAGAGTGATGAAGTCTGCATCGGCATAGAAGACCCTAATTGGCTGCCGCCTTCATTTCGCCCGAACACGGCATCTAAATCCTCACTACCGGACGCAATGAGAGCTGTCCGACTTGATCTATTCACACTTACCAGCATTCTTACGAGATTAGGTCTCTCGCGCCAAAATCTCCTTTCTCTCTCTCTGCAGCCGAAACAAAAGCAATCGGCGATGCGCGTGCACAAATCCCACTATAAATACTCTTCACTTAAAAGAGAAGGAGTTTACTAAAAACAGGGTCTTAACATGGAATCCCATTGGTTACGGTGGATTAACAGAGAGCCCTATATCTGGAAGGTCCGTGAATTATTCATGCGTGAAATAGAAAAAGAGGGTTTGAAGTGACTTGAAGCGTAAGATATCAAAAGACTGAGTGGCGTGTTAATCAGAAAATACTTCCAAGTCGAACAAAGGATTACCGTTGCGAATACAAGGAAGCTATGATTTCGTAGATTAAGGAATCGGCCTTGACGACGACGGAGTTGTAGCTTCTCTTTTTCATAAACTAAGGTTAGGATTAACTCATCAAAAATAACCTTAAGGGCTGAAGTAAATAAAACATTGTAACTATTCCATCAGTCAAATTAATACCAACTGTATATTCGCTCCTCAATGGCACCGATGCAAATTTATGTCACATTCGGTTGGAAAACATTCGTGAAAATCGTTTCTTAAATCCTTTATCAGGGTTATTCATCAAGTTTTCCTGTGATGACCATAGTGTGTTCCAGTTTCTCTCTTCAGTACTGGTGTATCATAATAGAATGAAATCCTATGTATTTTTATCTATTATTTCCCCTCGTATTCTTAGAATAACCCCATTTTAGGTTATTTCCATGTGGTGTTACTTGATCTGACGATTAAAAATCCAACTCACAACTAACATGAGAAGATTTAATTACAGTTTCACCTATCGTATCTAACTGATTAGAAAACTGGAATGCAGTATAGAAACCTAAGATCCATCTACACGCACTTTACCATTCAAGTACTTTTTATGAGACATCTATAACTTTGTTTGTCTACTTCTTTCTCATTTGCATTCATTCCCATATAATGAAATGAATGGAAATGTCAACAATGTTGACGTTAGTGCCACTATTATTTTATTAAACTATAAAATATATACGAAATCATTAATATATTTTATGAGTCAAAGATTCCAGAAAGTCTGAAATAGATTTAAGGGAAGATAAATCTGAAACCACGAATTAACTTAATTTAAATTCACAGTCTTTGGCGATGTCTTGTGGAAATTCGTCATGAGGAAGAGCATGATGATTGTTATACTTTGTCACATACTGTGGAATACATACTGTGGAATACATACTGTGGAAAAATTACAACCATTCTCTTCGTCATCATAACTTAAACTGGAGAAAAACCGCCATTATTACCTTCAATTGCCACTTTGATATACTCGAAATTTCTAAGTTTTTATAAGTCAAAACAACATTTATTACTCAAAATTAATACATTATTCTTGAAGACTCCTGAATTACTATAATAATAATGACTTCTGAATATAATACATTAAAAAGAAACGATCGGCAAAACAAATGAGATAAATTGTCTGCTAATCTCACAGCAAAGCGCTCAAAGTATAGTCTAAAATGAATTAGATTTTAGTTATTAAACAAACAATAGTATATTATGTGTAATTTTATCTATTATCTATTATATATAGCTAACTCTCCGGATATACCTATATAGATATATATAGGGGATACGAATTCTGACCATGTTCCACAAGCGCCATCGACGTCAGATTTTTTCGACGTACTGGCCCTACACTCTAGATGCCAGAATAATGCAGACTTCGACGCTAGCTATCATGGGTTCGATGCCAGAAATTCCCAAAAATCGCAATTTTCCCATAATAATGCATTGCGCGGATTTTTGAAAATTATTTTGAGGCACTTATCGTTAAGATAGAGTAACCAAAATCTCGGAGGTTGTAGTTGAGGTAGTCTTCCATAGTACCAAAGGTAGAAAGGTTACCAAATGACCGTGAGTTCGATGCCAGGTGCGTGTGAAATTGTTCCATAAGAAATGCATTGCTGCAATTTTTGAAATTTTTTTTCAATGTCTTACCGATAAGCTGGAAAGATGAAACCCGGAACGGAGACAGAGGCGTTTGAAAAAAATCTTTCATGAATTTCTCCGTTTGTCTAATGGTCCTTGGTTCGATGCAAGAGGGTCATTCCGATTCCACCATGCATTTCAAACGGGGAAAACGGAATCTTATTTTGGGACCTTTCCGATAAGATATTGAAACGAAACTTTGGAAGAAGTCAGAATGGCACTTATCTAATATTAATTTGCTATTTTCCTTCACGAAAGGGTCCTGAGTTCGACGCTAGGCGGTCTTTTGGGCGATATTTTACTATCCGTATTGAGGCCGTTCTCGATGCGATAGAACAATCAAAATCACGGTGTTTGCAGATGAGATGGTCTTCCATAGTATTTAAGGAATAAATGTTACCAAATGACCGTGTGTTCGAGGCCAGGTGGGTTCGAAATGCTTCCGTAAGAAATGCATTGCTGCAATTTTTGAAAATTTTTTTCCATGCCTTCCCGATAAGCTGGAAAGATAAAACCCGGTGTGGCGACGGAGGCGTTTGAAAACATTCTTTCATGAATTTCACCGTTCGTCTAGTGGTCCTTGGTTCGATGCAAGAGGGTCATTCCGATTCCACCATGCATTTCAAACGGGGAAAATGGAATCTTATTTTAGGACCTTCTCGATAAGATATTGAATCGAAACTTTGGAATAAGTCATAATGGCACTTACCTAATATTAATTCGCTATTTTCTCTAACAGAAGGGTCCTGAGTTCGACGCTAGGCGGTCATTAGCGCGATTATTTGCAATCTGTTTTGAGACCGTTCTCGATGCGATAGAGCAATCAAAATTACGGCGTTTGCAGATGAGATGGTCTTCCATAGTATCAAAGGAAGAAATGTTAGCAAATGACCGTGTGTTCGACGCCAGGTGGGTTCGAAATGCTTTCGTAAGAAATGCATTGGTGAAATCTTGGGTGATTTTTTTAAAATCCTTCCCGATAAGCTGGAAAGATAAAACCCAGAATAATGACAGAGGCGTTTGAGAACATTCTTTCATGTTATTCGCCGTTTCTGCAGTGGTCCTTGGTTCGATGCAAGAGTGTCATTCCGATTCTACCATGCATTTCAAACGGGAATAACGGAATCTTATTTTATGACCTTCCCGATAAGATACTGAATTGAAACTTTGAAACACGTCAGAGTGGCGCTTATCTATTATTCGTATGCCATTGTCTCTCACAAATGGGTCCTGTGTTCGACGCCAGGCGGTCATTTACGCAAATTTTAAAAAATTGTTTTGAGGCCTTTCTCAATGCAGGAGACTATTCAAAATCACAGCGTTTGCGTTTCAAGTACTTTTCTATAGAACCAGTGGAAGAAAGGTTGCATATGACCGTGAGTTCGATGCCACATGGATGAAAATTTCTCACGTAAGAAATGTATTGCGGCAATTTTTAAGAATTTTGCTGGATAAGCTTCGAAGATGACACCCGTAAGGGGAACTTATTGTTAAATTTGTACCAATTTGTACCAAAATTATTTTATTAATTTATAATACAATCAATTTGCCTAATATCTGACGAAGAAATTGAACGAAAATCAGATCGTGAAGTTTTTCTACGATCACCATACATCATGTATCAAACGTTAATTTAGCTAGAAAAGATCGCACGGACATACACAAAAGAAATCTTCTTCGCCCTTTTCCCATGAAACTGTATAGATAATGTAAGAATGAATATTGGATGGATGTATGGATGAATAATGTATTGTATATGAATGGCGCAAAGTACGCGTCAAATTACTGTGAGAGATTTTCTAACTCAGATTCCATCTTCGCTAGATCCTTTACATGCAGCTGCTTAAGGTACTTAATGTCAAAGAATCTTAGACTTAAAAGATGACGAACGTGCAAAAAACGCTCGGCTTTTCTCAAAATCCCGTTTTCGTGAAACGGTTTCCGCCTCAAAGATAGCGTTCTGTACAGACTCATCTTAAAAACAAGAGGATCCATTCATTCTTGTAAATGGTTTCTTAGAAGAGAAAGTAATAAACAGCTATGTTTTTTTGTCCGACTGAAACTCGAGTAGTGGTACGTGATTAAACAGCAGAGGAAAGTGCTGATGAGGGCGCGAAAAAGAAAACAGGAGGTCACAAAGTGGCAGACCTGCGTGAAGGCACTGAGTCAATCTAAAAAAAAGAAAAAACTTTGTCATTACTGAGGGGAAGTCGAAGTTTGTTAGGATTCCGCTCCATATATTCGCTATAGTAGCTGAGCTTTGAAGAGGATCATTAGATGGTAACTCAACCCAATAACTGTGATAAGTATAGGGAGTATTTGAGAAGCAATAAGGAAGGTAAATAGAATTTAATGGCTAAAATAAAAGAATCCTGAGGAGACGCCCACCCAAGAAGTTACTTACTTTTCCCTTATTCAAGCAACATTCGAAACTGGCTGCACGATTTAAGATCCACAGGAAGCAGGATTGCTCTCAGATTTAGAGATGTTTCAACGTAAATCTTCTTGAAATTATACATTCACCAGATGAGAAGGTTAGATTACCGACAAACGCTCTACAAAAAAGTCACAGGTTCAGAACTTTGACGAAGTAGAAGACATTTTAATTCTAGTAAACAGCAAGCGTGATCTCCGAGTGGGATCGACGATATACTACTAGAAATTAATCATTAAAACAGATGGTTACTTCTAGTCGTTCTTTCTTCGGAGCATTAGAGAAGATCATGGAGTAGACTAGACAAGGAATTTGGTGCTAATATACCACCTGCTATACGCAACTGGCAGCTCACTTGAATACAAATCTAAATCTAAAAATATAAATATTAAATCTAAATTTACTTCATCGATTAAATCGCCAAGTTTTAAGAGAGAGAGAGAATATGAGAGAAGTATAGAAACATCCCAGTGACAACCTAATGGATCATTTGGAATGTAAACTGGCCTTTATTAGAATACCTTCTTTATCTTGTACAAAGCAGAGGTTATAGAGAAAGGAAAGTTTATTTTCAGTAGTTTTACTGGAGTAGTAAATGAAGGAAATGGAGTATTCCGTACTGTTTCTTAAGAATATAATTTAGGAATGAGAACATTCCATTGTAGCTCAAATTTTACCATAATTTATGTCACACATGCGGGAGATGTGTACCATCTTCGTCCAAAATTATTTCAATTGCCTTTTTTCACAGTTAAGTCACCATTTTTTCTAAAGCTTTTGTTGACTTAAAAGTGAAAAACTATAAACATCCAACTTGGAAGAGAAGATGATTTTTTGAATTTAAAGAAAACAGGAAATTACTGAGAAATGAATTGCACACATACGTCGAGGAATTGCTTATATTAGAAATTTGAGTGACTGTAAAACAAGCAAAAGCAGGATTTGGCAGGTGAAACGTAACGGTCAATTATGAATCGTGAAAGCATCGTTATCTGTGTATATTCGAGTTAAAAGACGGCATTTAGAATAAAAATGTTCACTAAAAGGTTTTTCAATTTTGAGCTAAAACTCCGTTAAATCGAATTCATGAATGTATATGGAGAGGATGTTGGTGATTTACCCCACTTTTAAGAAACTTATACGCCTTAAAAAATGTTCATCGAATATTCGTCATCCATAATTAAGACAGGTGTAAGGTTTTTCGAAGAGCCCTTTATTGGTTATCGAGAATTCTTAACCAAAACGTGGAAAGTAAAGTAAGAAAGAGAGTAAAGCCAAAATCTTTCATTTATCAAAATATTGAAGCATATGCAGAATGATATTATCACGCGAAACTGTTTATTGTTCCCACTGGAACAGTTTAATTTTAACAGTTTAAAGAGTTTTTTGTTTCAAGATATATAAATAATAGTAAAGTATACCGGGGATGTTCTGGTTAGTTGTTGCAATTATGCGTTGTTATAGTTTTGTGGTGTTCCAATACCATTTGTAAATGGAGTGATTTTATTTTGGAATGTTTACTTGTATAAAACTTCTGGTGAGGGTGATTGTGGATGTGTTTTATATGTTCTTGGACAATGGTATCATATAAAGAAATTCAGTCTACATCATATATATAATGAATAATAAATAAGTTTCATTTAAAGTATGGTAAATCCATACGTGGAATATATAGGAATGAAAACTTGATAAATACAAAATCAGAAGAGAGAAACGAGTGATGGATCGGATTGACGTGGAACGCCATTTAATAAATGAGAAAACTTGTATTTTCTGCAAGATTCTTTTAATGATAAACCGATCACTTGATGATCACTTGAGCAAAAACAGCGCATATATTTATTAACCGCTTTTCTATAAAAATCTATATGCGACTAAGCTCTGCTAAAATATTTTTAACGATTTTTAACAAAACAGTTTTCTCCAACTTTCATCAAAAATTACTCGTACACTAAGAGTAAAACATGAATAATTCCATCTTGAATTTCATTTCCATTTAATTGTTCCGAGTCAAATTAGGATTTTCAAAGGACTATAGCATGCATTCTTGTATATATCTTAAGAATGGAAAACCCCGATTCTTGTTTCATACTGCAGGTACCTCCTAAGCAGTAGTTTCGCATTTTTATATCAAAGGAATCATATATACTCGTCCTTTAATTTTAGCTTATCTTAAACCAAAACTTCCAAAATACGCTATCTTCCTACTATAACAACCTCAACAAATGTTACAAGAATCTTGGAATTATTTCATACATCCATATATTCAGCAAATGTTGCCGATATCTTTTGGAAAGAAGTATCCCTTACGTCAATACATACTTTCAATTTGCAGTTATACTATAAACGTAAGAAAACGCATCTGAGATTTAAGACGGACATACACGAATATGAGTCTCATATCTATAAATAGTTTTACTTTCTGTTGTCAAGATGATGTTACAACTTTCCACGAAAAAAGAGGAAGAATATCTCCTGAATTGTGAAAATATATAGTATTAAACTTCATCCCTGTTTTTCCTCCATCAATAAACATGTCTCTGAGAACGTTTACCCATTTGAAAATTATGGATGTGGCATATCTTTCTTAAATAGTTGAAATAATTGGTAAGAGTGCTGTGAGTGAGTGCAAGAATTTCTTTCGCTTAATTTTTCTCTCCGTTGCTGTAAGAAACGGCAACTTTGTAATTGCTGAACCAAGGATAAACGCAATGTTTGAACCAAACAAATGACATTCCTAAAATTTTCGTTGTAAAATCGTGAACGTGTCGTAAAACGCAGAAGTATTCTGAATTATTTAATGGCGATACTTCTGCACAAATACAGCAAACAGTAACTCCTTCTATACTCTACATATTTCTTAGATTCTACTAAAGTGAAAATAACATAAGATTAGCACTACAATCGGCAATAAAATAGACGCTGTGGAATTTGGATTCATTTTGTATACCGCATGCGTCACTCTCGTTCTTGCTGATCTATCTATGCAATATCTTTGTTAAAAATTGACATCGTGATTTGTGTTACAAATTCGAGGATAATTTCACGAAATCTACGTCAACTTATTACGCACTTTACGAAGTTATAAACAAACAACATTTAAATTAGAGTATAAGTGGGATTAAGAAGTCTCTTCTTAAACCAAAGCAGTTATTTATACTATTACACCTCGGAAAACAAATTGAGATCAAGAAAAACTAATGAAAGTTATGGAATACTCTTGTGAAGCTACGATGAAGTTATTTACAATTCTAAGAAAGAAAATGTGTAAACATCGACCTAACCATCTGATGGCAAAAGCTTAAAGATGTCTGAAGAGAAATTATAGCTATCAAACTTTATGTTATGCAACTACAAATTACAGGCATAAAATATAATTAGAATTAATGAAATGTTATTAATGAGACTTAGCAACACGACGAAAGAAATATATACATAATTAATATAAATTTTGATGGCTTACTTGCAAAAGAATTAGTTATCGAAATGAATTCAAGGTACTTCGTGTATCACATTTTAATCGCAGAGCATAATTGCTTATCAACTTATTTTAGTTACCGATCATTTTCGGATTGAATCAAATTCAAGCAAAAATATTTTATCATATAATATTCATCGATCAACACGTCCATTGCGTGTGAATTTTTGAAGATATATTCCAATTCTAAATTCTAAATGGAAAGCTGACCGTGACGACAGGTTCTTACCTTCTTTTGCTCATAAAAATTCAATTTTCCCAGCTTCTAATTTTTCCTTCCTTACTTTCTCTTTTCTAATTCTTCGTTCAATCATCACACCGCTTCCCCTTTTTCCTCAATCAGTCACTTGCATTCCCACTTTGGCTTCCTCCTCATGTCCCCCACTTCTACGCGTCGATGGATAAACGACCGTATTTTTAGAAGTTCGTCGAAAGAAAATCGATTGAGTGAATTCCTTTGAGCTGCAAAGTCCACATATGAACTAGAAGGAGCATTTTCATAAAACGAACCAAGAGAAAGAAGGAGATATATTTCTACCGTATTACTATTTTCTCTCCCCTCACTTTTTTCACGTTTGTGATACTCAAAATGCCTCAAATTGAAAACATAATTTAGCCATAGGGTTGAATAGATCTCTATCATGCAACGTAGAATGTGAGATAGCGTAAAATTACGAAAACTGTCACCTCATTACTGTCTAAAGTAACTGTACTAAGAGGACCATAAAGTGACTTAAAAGCTAAATTAGCCATATCTAAACGTTTCTAAAACGACAGAATTTTTCAAATTTCTAAAATTATTAATATTTTACAGAAACATTCTAACAATTTTACATAATATTTAGTTATCGCTTTAATAAGTAATATAGGATTACTGGGAAGAGTAAGTAAACTTGGGCACATAAAAACAGGACGGGCTATATTTATCAGTAAAAAATATTACTTCGCTGACATAAGTGAATGATGCAATAGCAATCGCGGAAAGAAAACTACGTGGAAAGAAGAAATTGAAAAGATATTGTTATAAGTATAGCAGACAAATCTTTCTTTAGATTCTATACTTTTGACGTCATACGAAGGTGCTCAAATTATTATAATATTGCGTGAAATTTCGATAATAACCCCTCATTAAAACCCGACCAAGAATTCCATGATAACAACAAGCTAACAACTTAAAAGATTGAGTTGAAACTTTTCAGTTACATATTTATCTTCAGCATCGATGAGGAAACATGTTTGGTCGAACCACTATATAGTCTGTTAGGTGTTGGTCGAGAGGGTAAGGTTTGAAAACAGTCTGTTGTACAATACTGTACTTGTAACAATATCTTCTTCAATTTCTTGTAATCCACAATTGCTATCATTCACTGCACCTAGGGTCTTCTGACATACACCATTATTTCGATTTTAAAGCACGAAAATTTTGACCATTCTCATGAATGAACTGCAATTAATGTTCATAAATTGAAAGTGTTAAAATGTTTGTCAGAAGTGGGATTCGAACCCACGCCCGGAGAACCGGACTGCGACCTGAACGCAGCGCCTTAGACCGCTCGGCCATCCTGACGTTAGGTTCCTCTGGACTTTTATCACTTCAAATGGATGATAAAAAACAGTGAAATGTCAAAAATCCATAGTTTCTGTCCCGAAAGTTTCGATTGCTGATATAGAAGTAGAGAAACTTACTCATTCCACTGTAGTATAATCATTCGAGCGATTTGGCATGATTGCAGTGTTTTAATTCTGAAATCAATATGTATTTCCGCAGTGCATATAGTGCATAAATACCGTAAAAGAATATTCTTCATGTTGAAAGATACGTTTCATTTGAAGTTGAAATATATTTTTAACGATTTGAAAAGTAAAAGGTTTGTCAGAAGTGGGATTCGAACCCACGCCCGGAGAACCGGACTGCGACCTGAACGCAGCGCCTTGGACCGCTCGGCCATCCTGACGTTGAGTTAAAATGGTTCTTGCAAGTCTTACGAATTAGGCACCTAAGCATTTATTGTCAACTGGTTTAGAATAAAATTATTTCCACTTCGATAAAATATTTGTAAATATTAAAGTAGTATAACAAATATAGTTATAGGCGTACAGAACGTACCGATTGATATTAAAGAGAGAACGAGAGGCATTCGGAGATTAATATCACCAATAAATAATAACAGTCTCTTAAAAAAGTAGCGTAATGTAATATAATGAAATGAATCTAGTAATTTTGGGTATTTACACAAATGCAAACTTTCGAGTCCGATTTGCTTGAAGAAGAGGTCGTTCCCTCTGTCGGGAGATGCAAGGTCGACGCCGTTGTGGAGAGAATTTAACGAGCTGCGGCAGAGAGACCATGGAGAGGAAAAGTTAACAAGAAAGTCTTTCGACCGCAGAGACGAGAGATATGCCAAATGGTGTCGAACACTGCAGTGTCCTTCACAGAGTGAGAATCAAGCTTCTTGTCGAGGGAGGGGAAATGTTTAGCCAATCTGCACCTACATCAAAATAAATAAAATTTCCTCAGTTACGATATTGAAAGGTCGCACGAAAGGCTGCAATTTAAGGGGATTTGCCCCCTTTGCTACCATTATTCATCATAAAGAAAATTCCAATTTTAAAATTTTATATACCTATCTATATAATTAATTAGATGATCAGTGGTAAAAATATTTTGAATATCGATTGACTACTATATTTTTAATTCATTGGTACTTTGCGGCCTTTTCAAAAATGCTGAATAAGTTTTTTGTTTTTCAATCCATTATGAAAAATTGTGTGTGGTTACTCTTTAATTGAAGTAATGAAACGTTTGTTGCATGGAAATACCGCTACACTGTATACACACTGTACAAGTGACCAGTAGTTGCTAGAAGCAAGAGAAGGGGAAACTATTTTCTCTGGAAAAATATTGCTATCATCAGACAGGGAAAGAATTTTCCGAGCTGGGGAATTTCCCCCCTTCCCTCCGATGATTCGCACACTAGTCCTTCACAAAAAGTTTACTCCTCTAAGATTTTGCATACATTCTGATGGTCAGTTCACTGCTTCATGGAGTATATAATAATCTATTGATCAAATTGGGTCTCAGTTCGATTTGTTATAAAAAAACTTTAATTAAAATCGGTCTCTAAGACCAATGATAAAACAATGAAAAGTTTCTCTCTTTGTTTTTATTTTAATTTCTTTCGAGTCATCTCAAGTAGAGATGACTTTTAACAATTGACACCAATTATTTGTCACCAGTTTGCTTTTCGCCCTTCCTGAATGTTATCCATCAATTCTCTTTGTGAATGGCATATATCACCTATTGTCAACAAATTTTAATTTATACAATGAATTTGACTCATTTTAAGCTGACTCTAAACTTTTAGACTTGCGATATATTAAATCATTTTTACTTTTAACGGACTGAAGCTAGTGGGACCCAACGGACTAGCATTTTCCCCATTCCCTTAACCTTTTTCACAGTATTATGAAAAACTCCATGAAAACGTTTGCTACTCTAAATTGAGCATACGCATCCAATAAAATATTGCAATCAACGCTTCGTAATGAGTCTTTGGGACGAATACATGACCAATAAGTGACCCGTACACTAGAGCGTATCAGGCGAAGACGAAAAGTTTCTCCACAAGTTTAACCAGGATTAAATTATATACTATGCTGTTCCGAACTCTAGTTTTGCATATATCCTCCGGTTTTAGTTTCTGAGTTAATTTTCTTTCGCATTGACAGATCAGTGGACTAAATAAGTTGTATTTGGAGGTAAATGCCTTTGGCATCACTCGAAGTTGCGATCGACGTACTGAATATGCACTGGGAGTATCAATATGACGGTGGGAAAAATTCGAAATCGGCGTGTGAGGTCCTTCGCCAAGGGGGAAATCCCTTTCTTTCTCACCAACCCGTTTTCCTAAGTAATTTATATCGGCGGGGAAAGGTTGGATGTTTTCACGGGTAAATCGGCTCACCTTCATAATTCGGAGAAAGATGCGCGACTAATGTCATCGGTCGAATTAAGGCGTCCCAAATCTCGCACCTGAGGCACGTTATTAACGTGTGGCGTGTGCATGGATTTCACGCTGTTCAAATATTATGCGTTGCTTTGGGCACAATTCTGAGGCGCCAGTCTATTGCCTGACCGATTGCTGCCCAGTCTTGCGATCCAAATTCATATCCCTTTACGATTCTACAGAGTTCGAGGTCTAAAAAACCACAATGGAATTGAGCTCAATTTGCTATGAAACTCCACAAACTGTTCTAGAAAATGGTGGAGCGATCTTCTAGGAGTGAAGGATTCTACGGTAGCAAAATACATTGTATTCGTATATTGTACAGAAATGATTGCTTCTGATTAAATATGGTATGGTAATTTTTTTCTGAGGAACATAAAAAGAGGAGCCTAGCTCAATATTTGACTAAACTTTGTTTTCCTACCATCATTTGGGTATTTCGTCAGCACGATAGGATAGACCCGGCCTGTCATCGAAGAGTGTACTGCATCTTTTATCAAATTGACACGTTCAATTTTTTTTCATTCATATTCTGATATTTCCGAAAAGGAATAAATTAATATTTTTAATAAATATGATACCTATAGTTATAATTATAAATAAAATGCCGTCTTGAAAAGAAAAACAATTCGTAACTCCCTACAGAGTTTCGGAATTTTTTTTCTCATCAAGATGGTTGTAAAATTACAAGAGGTTACGATTGATCATATTTATTTTATATACGTAAATTATTTTTTGCTGCCTTCTTGTGATGAAGTCTTCATCCAGGTTATAACTGCTTCTTTTTGGAAATGATTATATTCAATTGAATGAGAATTATAGCATTGTATTCTTGATCTGCATAAGAATATCAGGGAACAAATAATTCAAGATGGAACACAAGCCAATCTATAGATTAAATTCTTAAAATAAGTGTCAAAGTTGTATAAACAAGTAAAGGAAAGTATCTATTATTCTGCTGAAAGTCTGTTATCATTTAGTGGAGAAAGTAATCTCCGATTGCCTCTCTTTATTCTCAATCGGTACGTTCTGTACGCCTATAACTATATTTGTTATACTACTTTATTATTTACAAATATCGAAGTGGAAATAATTTTATTCTAATGCTATGAACTTTCGTGTTTAAGTTGGAAATAAATTTTAGATGCCTAATTCATAACACTTGCAAGAACCCCATTAACTCAACGTCAGGATGGCCGAGCGGTCCAAGGCGCTGCGTTCAAGTCGCAGTCCGGTTCTCCGGGCGTGGGTTCGAATCCCACTTCTGACAAATATTTTAACCCCCCTCTTAGGATCACTTAATGCACTTCAATCGTGAATGGTCAAACTTTTTCGCTATATGATTCAAATAATTGTGTATGTCAGAAGACCCTTTTCTCTCTTTTTCTTTTTTCGAATTATGTAATTTATGCGCAAGTAAAGGAAATTATAAACAAGCGATAAGCAAATCATGCCTTTTAGCTTTGAATTGAATTGAATAAATTATTCAAACTTCGAATCAAATTCACTGTTCATCAAGTTCGATTCAGTACGATACAAAATGCTCTATCCTCTCTTTTTCAACAAACTCCAAACTGGAGCTAACATTTTCTTTGTATTCTTCTTACTGTTGTTGTCCGCTAAAATAAGATTGAAAAATTATAAAAAGGAATTTTTTTCAGTTTAGATATAATTTGCTAGTCATTGTGATTAGTAAATCAGGTCTGCTTAGAAGAGGAGTTGCATAAATATTCCATGCAAATTTTTTTTAAGACCTAAGATGAGATCATCGGCTTATTATCGTACATTTTAGGATTTAAAATTGCTGTAAAATTAAGAGAGACTTATTAATTCTTCACAAACAGTTATTTTAATTTTAATTAAAATACATTTCAACGATTTTTTTCGGTTTCAACGATTGATCGCTATCATCAGGTAATATAGTAACTATAAGCTAGTGATGTGCATGTATTTAAATTATGTCACCTAATGATTACAACAATCGCACCTGGTTGTGTCCTTCAATTAAAATAGAAAGATGTTTTGTCGAAGAATACCTGTCTCTTCATAATACGATGGACTTCCAGATAATAACGCTTTCTACCGAGACCTTCATTCTATAAATCTGCTGTAACAAGGAATAATCTATGATAATCTGAAAGCTCTAATTACAAAAATAAACAATACAAAGGCTCTAATATATCTTATGGCAGCACGTTGAAAATTTAAAAATGAAACTTAAGAAATAACGAAAGAATAATTTTTCTTCCTTTTATCTATAAATTCGATTAGAAAAAGGATTGAAAAGGCAATGTATTCGGGACAGTGGACTTTTTCTCCCTTATTTCTTTCTCTGTGAGGTTTCGAAGCGTCGGCGATTCGAAGCGCGAAGAGGATTACGCTCTTTGATATAAAAGTCAAAAACTCAAGTTCTATTCAAGATATCGCATCGAAACAAACTGCAAATGAAAATTACAACATTTATCTCCATTTCCCTTGAGACAAGTTCTTCCTCAGGTGAGAAACCAAAAAGTTTTAGGCGACGTATAAATTAGACTGCACGACGATTTTTTTCTTGAGTTACGTTCCAACTAAATAATTTTGTACTAAGATTTGGTTTCTCTAACATTACTTTCGTGTAACTTTTATGCATTCAGATGATACAATGAGCAATGGAAGAAAAATTTAGCTTTTTATGTTGGATTGTAAGTGAGTAATGGCAGTTTCAAAAATGTTCACGGGTGAAAACTCGGCAATTCATTCAATTTTCGCTTTTAACTTTGTTGTTTCTGCCATAAATGCATAAAATTTTCAATGTTGTGTTGATAGAGGTATTTTCATTCAAATTTCATCAGAACTTAACTTTGAAACTACGAATCTTAATAATACCCGTCCGAATCCGTAGCTCCGCGTAAAGGCGACCCGGCGCTTCTTCTTCTTCTTCGCTTACGGCAAATTACATTGAGTTTTTCCCCCGTAAGCCCTCCATACTGACTGGAATCTTGAAACGGAGAATGGTTAGAGAATAGTTCGATTAGATTTTAATTTCGAGTGTAGTAAACTACAGACTAAATTGGTGTCAAGATAAAAGTCTTAGATAAATTTAGAAAGCGTGTCTCTGGCTTTGATGCATGTTCCACCGTAGAATCAACAGGTGGCGATTGCTTGTTGAGGAATCCACCATCACGTGATTAAACCGATCACAGGGGTCACGTTGAGCGGAGAGTATTTAACAAGCGCGGAATCGTTGCTCATATAATCTGGGACGAGCAGGAATATACTGGCAATGCAATTGCAGCGGGAGAGGGCAGGTCGTTAGTGGGAGATTCTAAGACGCAGAAGATGAGAGGGAGGAGATGGAAAAGTAAAAATTCTTGAGTGACTTCATCCAGTGCTCACTTAGAGAGTATTTCCTCCAAAGGAAGAAAGAGACGATATTGTTTACGCGTCCGAAATCTCAGGCGTTTCTGAGGATTATTAAGAAGAGAGGAAGACTGTCCATCATGAGGAGAAAGAAGTCTTAAAAGGTCAAAGTTGTAAGCGGGATAAGAGATGGGCAGAAACAC
Organism: Pachydiplax longipennis; assembly: GCA_036926295.1. Lineage (NCBI taxonomy): Eukaryota > Metazoa > Arthropoda > Insecta > Odonata > Libellulidae > Pachydiplax > Pachydiplax longipennis. The sequence goes on from JAVFKF010000012.1 coordinate 75,211,239, forward strand.
GAATGTAAAAAGGTAACTCTCAAACGCACTCAAGGTGTATATTGTTCCTAAACAACCTCAGCTTTGTCTTCGCGAAACAAGAATGAAAGAGGTAAAGAGGTGAAAAGTAAAGGACTTTTCCTGTGAAATGGGATGTGCTTTTGAATCACGGTGCAGAATTCCTTTACGTGGAATATCTCTACAGGTGAACTCACATTCTCAAAACCTCCTAAATAGATCCAAAAGAGGAATGCAGAAACACCCCGAAATATGCAAACTCTACTATTGATATTCCCAAAATACCATGGCTGGTGTTTGGAAGAAACCCAGTTCATTCTTTTTCAAATACATGCTGAAATTACAAAGACCATGTGACTCACGTGATAGAAGTTATTAATCTTGCAAGACAAACAGAGTTGGAGGTCGAGGGTGGTGATGTCAACGAGGTGTTGGAATCATATATCCAGTAGCTGACAATCGATGAGAACATAGAGAACAAAACTGAAGAATCCGAAAATTCAGAACTGCTCAGGAAGGCGCATGGAAATTGTAAGTTTGAGAGTGGTTCAATAGAAAAAGGCTTGAAAAATTGTTTGAAAACGAAGACTCAAATCGAATAAAGAATAGCTACAGCAAGAAGTAAATTTTCTTAGCCAAATAGAAAGAAATTCTATGTGGAGAAAAGAGGATAACCTCGTCGAATGTTTTTTTTTAGATTTTATAAATCTAACGACATCGAAATAACTTCCTTATTAACTCATTCTATTATGATATTTTATATTATAATATTTTATATCAAATTGTTGAAGGAACTGTAATTTGCACTAAGTATTTTCTTATAGTGTTTTTGTCAGCCCTTAGTCTAAATTAAACACAATTAATGTATTTATATACAAAGTTTTACTCCGAATACTCAAATTCAACATAAGCGATATTCATCGGTTCCACCTATCGCGTAGGTACAAGGATTTATTATAATGATTTTTCAAAATCATGGAGGATAAGTGGAAATCCACAACGAAAATAATGAAAAATTTTCGGTGATTATTTGATAACGACTGGAAATACTACCGGAATAGTTTAATCGGGTTCAAATGAAGGTGCTATTATGATTCGTCCGTAAAATTTTACCCTCACCATTAATTGCTAAATATTTTGATATGGAAAGCTTAGTAGGAAAGATGAGATTTGAGGTAGTTGGCACATGCTTTCCTCTCTGATCCAGAATGCTATAAGTAGACTGAGTCCACGAAGGAGAGCAGCTCGATGATTTTGGGAATAACACTTTCGACACTTCTTATTGCACTCAATAATAATATCTAATAGATAATCCAGGCTAGTCAAGTTGGTAGCGCGTTCAACTTAGATGAAAGCACTCAGTATTCCCAGTATGGGCCTATTTATGCTAAATGGCCTTAGCTATTGAAATTTTTTTTAAATAAAATTTACAAATAAAAAAACTTCATTTTGACGAGATTGAGCCAGATGTCTCTTCTTACATTTAACCCTTCTTCATATAAAATTTAAAGAAAGTGACTGCTTGAAAAAATTCATAGAAGAGTACTTTTTTGCAGTCTTAAAACCTAAATTTGTGCTTAGGGAAAAATATATAAATAGAAATAAGTAAAAATAAATAAGGGATGAACAATATAGAAGCCTTTTTACAGCATCATTAATTCCTCAGTAACTTAAATTTTCAATGCCATGAGCAAAATTGAAGAAAGTAATAAAAAACGCATTTTTCTCTGCTTATTTTCAAATGACAAGTAAAAGAAAATTCCATCTATATGACCGCAGAAACACTTTCCTTAACATGTAAGAAAGTAGAAAAGAAATAAGGGATATTGAAGAATAAATAACATATCTATTGTATAATGCAACCATGCGTTTGAAAATCTCGCTTTCCGTTAGAGTGGAGAACTATCGAAAATTGTTTCGCTGATTTGAGATTAAATTATAAATAAGATTCGTGCTCTCGATTGCTGTCGCGTTTATCATCGCCGTCATCTCCACTTTTTCTTCAGCGTTTCGTACGTTAGTAAAAATTTTATGAGCGCATGAATCTATATCTGGATGGTGATCTGGTCGTGATTAATGGAAGTGAATGGACTTATAAGTCATAAAAATTTGGCGTTACAAAGGCGGATGGAGCCGAGGGCCACTTTCGAGTTCTCTGAATAGGAGTGGAGATTTGTCGCATCACTTAAGCCTTTCACTGTGAAAGGTATTACTTTACTGACATATCTAAACCGTTTACTATTTAAAGATATGAGTTACATCCAAAACTTTCTTTTGTGGCACTCTATCATAATAATGCTCACGCTCATTTTAATTTGTATCTTAAGCAGAAGATGCTATTTATCTATAATTAGTATTAAGTAAATGTTCTAAAACTTAACGAAATGGCACAATATAAATAATATAGGTACACGTATTAATGAGTTTCCATACTTCTCCTCGAATTTCAAGTATTGTCAGATTATTTCAAAAGGTTGTGAGAATATCTTAGACATATAGTACCCGTTAATTATTACTATATGTTTCGTATCATCAACGATGATTGTAAGAAATTCGTGGAGGATGAAAAATAGTATAAGAAAGGTGAGGAAAGAATGCCAATGCCAATCCCAATGTTCAAAGAATCGTTCATGTCATTCTCAGTTTATAGTTCAAATTGCGGAGGCACAAATTTAGTCAGTAACAATACTGTAAATAACAATAAAGTATTGAACGTGGAGCCCATTTCAATATCAATTGCTAAATCTAAAAAAATAAATATATTTTCAACGTGTTTAATTAAGTGTTCAACAAATAAAAAGAAGCAATCATCGGCACTGTGTTCTAATTTGTGTTCGATAAATACTTTGAATGAAATTCACAGAACTTTACCTGAAAAAATATTTCAAGCCATCTAAGTTCATTCAAAATTAAATTCTTATCGTAGATTTCCCTTTAACTAGTTTTCATTTATAGATGCTGTATATAATTTTTATTTTTCCATATTTTCTTTAATATCTACCTTTGCTCTCAGCTACTATAATTTTGCTCAATGAAATTTGAGAAATATGCCAAATTAATAAATTCTTCCTTGATATTTGTCCTATCACAACAAAACAGAAATTGAATTGCTTCCAAATAAACATTAAATCCAGAGTGAAATTGAAATTATCATTAGGAAGTCAGCGAGAAGGATTAGAATACGTAAGTTTTAAAGCGATTTTACAAAAGGAAGAGGTCAAACGGTAAGTCATATAATCATCCCGTATAGGTAACTTGGAAGAAGAAGGCAATAAAAAAGGTAAAATTTAAAGAAAAAGATAAAGATTAAAACGTACAGAGTAGATTATGGAAGATTTAGTGAGCAATAAGTAGGACCTAAATGGTTATCACTGGATAAACGAAAATAAAGAATGTTACTAAATCACTCAAATGATTAATGACAGCAAATATATGAGGAAAACCTATATTTGTAATTATGAGGGCCTTAATAAATAACGTAACGTGGTTGCCATATACTCAAATTTCAAATTCAAATACCAACTTAAGATTCAGTTCGAGATTTGATCCGATAAAAGTTTAAATTTGCGGACCTCTTGCTAATACCTTCACTAATACTCGATACTTCTTTTCAAACGTATAGAAGCATGATTTAAAATTTTACCCATAGTCAAACATAGCGAAAAACATTCTTCCGCTATAAAACTTTTTCTTCGTGTATCACGCATGTTTTCAAACGTCCAGAAAAAAAACAAATGTTCTTCACCTTTCCATATGTTTATGCAGCGCTTGAGAATTTCCGAGTAACATCCGTTAAAATGTCCCATTCTTCACGACATCACTCATTCTCCGATGGCCACGGTTTTCCGGAAAGCGTGAAAATAAAACACGCTTTTAAAGAGAGTTTGCCCCGGGCACCTGCTCGCCAGCGTCTATTCCCGGTAATGAGCTTGGTATTTAGGATGTGAGAGGGGGTGAGGCATCTTTGGAGGATTTCGTCACGCACCCCGAGGCTGTGCGCATGCGCTCCGCGATAATGTGACGCGAATGAGCCAATAAAGTGACGACAGACATGTAGCTATTCGTGGTTACGTATTACACTCGAAGGAAATCGAAGACATTTGACGTTTGGAATACAAATCGACTCAGGAGAAGGGGAAATGAACAGCCGACTTCATAAACGGCTATAAATAGGAATTATTTTGATGGGGAAAAGGCATTCCAGATATTCGAGAGATTTGTCATCGGCAATTTTGCAAAATACATCACTTCTTTTTTCCACCGCTGATGGAGACTTATGCATTTCATATTTATATCGAGCGACGCATCAATTACATAATGGATGAACACGGCCTTGACTTCTTGGTATTTCACACTAAGCAACAAAAATACTGAAGACCTTTAATGCATATACAGAGTGGTTCAAAAGTCTGGAAACGGCGAATTTATTTCGCGCACGGGTAGAAAATCGGGACTCTGATACTGGGGTCTTAAGTAATTTTGCCCGGGGAATCGAATGGGCCCATCAGATTTTGGGCCCGATGGGGCCTCATAAGAGATATGAGGCCCAACTTTGAAATTTCAAATGTAAACCTTTATATTGCGGATTCGGGTTCAGCGGAAAATTTTACATCCAAATTTGCTAGAACACAACATTTTTTGGTTCATTTTTGGGCCCTATGGTGCGTTTTTGTTTAAAAGTCACCTTACAATTTTTTAGTAGCAAATTTCTTCATTGCGCCTCCAGATTCAGCGGGAAATTCGTATCGAATACCTTAGGGCCCGAGATTGTTTTGGACCCAGTGAGGGCGTTTTCGCTGTTACAGGGTCAAATTGAAGGGAGATGGAATATGTTTTATTCGGGACTCGGGCAAACCATTTGAGTCTCATAGGGCGATATAACAGATACAGGGCCCAGCCCTGGAACTTAAAAAGATACTACATTTTATTCGGGATTTTACTTTGTTTATAATTTGTTACGGTACTGGACATGATTATTTCATTAGGTGTTCGAATTGGTGTCCATTCACCGCAGTGCAGTGCGCTAGTCGTTGGTAAATTTCCTCATTCACTCGTGCCAACATCTCCGGGGTTATCGTGGCTGACACCTGCACTATCCTTCTCTAGAGTTCTTCGATATTCGCAGGCTTGGTTTCGTTCCATCTTTTTCCACTGAATCCGAATACGCAATAAAAAATATCGGTTTCCATCTGAAATTTCAAAGTTGGGCCTCATATCTCTTATAAGGCCCCATCAGACTCAAAACCTGGTGGGCCCATTTGATTGCTCGGGCAAAATTACTAAAGATCTCAGTATCAGAGTATTGATTTTTACCACCTGATCTGAATGAATTAGACGCCTCCAGATTTTGGAACAAAAAACGCACCATAGGGCCCAAAAATGGATAAAAAAATGTTGTGCTCTAGCCAAATCGGATGTAAAATTTTCCGCCGAACCCGAATCCGCAATAAAAATCTAGGTTTACGTTTGAAATTTCAAAGTTGGGCCTCATAAGATATATGAGGCCCCATCGGGCCCAAAATTTGATGGGGCCCTTCGATTCTCCGGGCAAAATTACTAAAGACCCCGGTATCAGAATCCCGATTTTCTACTCGTGCGCGAAATAAATTCGCCGTTTCCAGACTTTTGAACCTCCCTGTATAGAAGTAGCTAGTAAAGAAGAGAGTACTCTTTTAGTCAACTTCTACTTTTGTATGCATAAAAAATATCGTCTGAAATCGTTTTCCCTTAAAGATTCCTTCCCAGCCTTTTCCGCTTCTCGATCAAAACTTCGGAATAATCGTAAGATTCGGCCGGAATTTAGGATGCCAAAGAAGGAGAGGCTAAATTTTAAACGAAATTTCGTTTCCATGACGAGATTAAATTCAAAGGTGAATATTTTTAAAGCAAATAAATTTAAAGCAGGTAAATTGTAAAATCAGAGCTCTTGAATGTCTTGCAGTCCTCTAAGAAGAACTCACTTTCGTCACATCAATAGGTTGGCATAGGTATTAGACATTAATATTAGTATCTCCAGAAGTAGTTTCCTTGGAATATTTAACTGATAAAATAAAAGGGAGTTTTTTTCACTAATAAGAAATTAATCAAATTGTCTCAGGCAACAAGAATTTGGTCGAAAAAGAAAATCAGCTATTATGTAATAAAGGTGTCATTAGCTGATTGGTCTTAAACTTACTGTTTTGTTCCTAAGGTCAGCTTATCTGATAATATTTTAAGTCGGCTCCCTAGTTAAAGCCACTGTAAGGAAATGATACAAGATGTCAACACTGAATAATTTCATTCCTATTTTTCATTCTCATAATCTGTAGGCAAACTAGTTTGGGAGAGTAGGAATGAATGATGTACGAATTCTGAATATGACAAGATTTGCTTATTCTCTTGAATAACAACAGACAAAGGTATTATGGGCAAATGAAGCATATAACGGTGCCAACCATATCAAGGAGTAATTAAAAACATAAAATTAAGACCGAGAAACTTATCTAAATATTGTCATTTACTATAGGATTCTTTGCATTCAATATATAATATAATCCTTAGTAGTCAAGAATAGCAATGAGAAGTTAATGAAACTGCACGTTTACTTACTGTCATAGGCGTATCAATAGATATCACTTAGTTTTTTTCAGTGGAAAAATTTATGAGAATTAATAATCTCAGCGGAATGCCTGGTAGTAGCTATAATAAGTAAATATTCGCAGAATACAAATTTTCGTGGCCAACAAAAACACCGGCGTAAGAGATCTTGCAAATAAACTGACTACAATGTTCAACTATTTTCCGAAATAATTTTAATATTTCCTTGCCTCAATGTGCAAATCGACCGGAAATCGAAGCCCGAGATATTTCGCGTATTTCTCTTTTACATAAATATAAGAGCTAATTCAAAGGAACACGGTTGAAGGCGGAGAATAAATAAAAGCCTGTTGACTCAAGCCTTGTGGAATCTTAAGAGCAATATGCGAGAGAGAACTTGCCTCATAACTTCCTATGCTAATCAGATAAAAAATGGGCAAACAGGACAATAAAATCAACCCGCCTCAAACATCATCAAAAATCTCCTCTTTCAACTTTTATTCCGTTTCTCCGCCGGAAACGAGCGAAATTTCAGAAAACCGCAATAAAAAGGCGGAAAGACCATAAACGGAGAAGGGAGAGCGCGAGGCACAAAATGATCGTGAAAACGCGGAAATTTCGAAGAGTGTAAGGTTTCCCGAGGAATTCCATCTCCCGCGAACTGATGAGGCACTTGAGCGGTCACTTTTGTCCCAAAGTGGATTCAGCTCTATGGGAATGATGAAGTTGTCCCATCTTGAAATTTACAAGGCGGCTTCCCACAGAGATGGCTCAGACGTGCACATTTTTTCAATGTCAGGGGCACGGCGTATAAAAAAGCAGGGGCACACCTCTCCATTGTCCTTGAATGAGCCGATATCAATGGATTCCTACCGTTGCCGGACGCCGGAAATTAAGCGGCCTTGCCTTCGCTTCCCGGAAAAGTGAAAGGACCCTTGCATTACGAAGACAATACGCGATTTGGGTCCTTTAGAAGCCAAGGCTGCATCTTGGAGACGCTCTCGACACACCTTGGTGATGGGATATTTTAAGGGAAACCACCAATCTCTTATCTCTTCTCTAATTTAATAACTCAAATTTCCATACTCGCTAAACCAAACCTTTGTCATTCAGACCCAAAAGATCAAAAATACAATTCATAATAAATAAAGTGAACAATATGGAATATGTTCACGTTTAGAATAAAATATACCTTTATGACTAACTTCCAGTAAACAGCATAAATTTTACGGAATGAAGTAGATATATTACGTGAGAGAGCATTCCCAATGCTGGTGTTTAAATATACAGTGAAACCTCTCTGCAAGGAACAGTTTCGGGACCTTGGTGACTGATCGTTCATGAGAGATGTCACTCTTATATCATGCAATACTTCTTATCAGGACACTGTTCTTTAGGATGGGTGTCCGTTGTAATGGGGTGTCCGCTAGGAAGGATTTTACTGTATTAGGAACAGAATCTTATCCCAATGGAGTATTCAACCTCACACTGCATTATTAAGCGAATTCTTCCCTATTATATTAATTTGTTTTCTTTACGAAACTTTAAGATGAAATAAGAATAAAGTATTTTATAATCCAACATTGAAGCTATATTCTCGTTGAAATAGTAGTGACTGTAGTATCTTCACAAATATAGTTCTAATATTTTCATATCAGATAAATTTAGAAACCGGTTCGCACGAACCAGCTGAATGCTATCACTGAATATGTCCTCAGGAAATTACGTCGCACCAGGAGCCTTCTCAGGGAACACCCCTTATCGACTTCATTTCCTGATGACTTAAGGAAGTTTGCTAAAAAATATTAAAATTAATTCCTTATGCGGTATCTCTAATCATTCCGACAATGTTTAACGCTATTAAACCCTATAAGAATTTAGAAGTCATACTAATAGAAAGGGACAATCGATCCATTTCTTATACGCAGCTAAGTAAATATGAGCAGAACCACTTTTTGAGAGTCCATTTCCCTTAATAAAAGCCTTATCCTCTATTACTAATTTAACAGATATTCATAGAACCGCAACTCTTTACAATAATTAGAAATATACTAATATTTAGTTATCAGAATAAGGAAGTCATGCTCTAAATAAATGTTTAATTTTTTGCTTTTTAAAGGAAATCCTGAGATTAATTTAGGCTAACGATTCACATAAAAATACCTCGATAACTACATTTGATTACTTTTTCGGAATCACTACATCTATTTCCTTCCCTAAAAATTTCATACCACTGCACTGAATCAAAATTTAAGAATGACGTACTTTTCAAGTGTTGAAGACCAAGACCTTCAAGGATGCTCTCTGATAACATCGTTGCCAGTTGGCTCCTTCTCCGGGAACAAGAATTCTTTTGGACCTTAATTTTCTAATCAGTTCAAAGGGGCAGGTGCCTACCGGTGATACTTCCATCTTATCGTACCATCTCTTGAAAATAAAACGCGGGAGAAATCATTCCATAAGATCGTTAGAATCGGTAGAAGATCACGCAGGCGAGTCATTTCTCGTTTAATGGCACCCACTTCTAATACACTGTCCGCCGCATAGCTCAGGTCTCGGCATTCCATGCACTCTTCTTTTTAGCATAGGATACATAGCAGCCACTCCAAAAGATGCGCTTTCATCGACGCATCCTCTCAGAGGGATTCTTCTCATACATAACTTCCTTTCACACCCCTCTCATGCACCAGCCAAGGCCGCCACCATACCGAATGGCCCCCCAAACAACCCGCAATCTGCCCTTCTTATCCCCGCCCATCCCCAAATACCTACCACAGTCCACCCCTTTCTCTCACCATTCAACCGAGCATCACAGGTGCTTCTTCAGATCTTTCTTTTGCCTTGGCGTTTTGTCTCGCCCCATTCCTTCCTCTCCCCTTCCCAGCATTCTTCTCCTCCTAAGTAGATGCCTTCATGCGCGACCCGACAATCATTTTAGCAGCACGCTTCCACTTGTCTGCTTTTCTCTTTAAGTTGGGATGTCGTGTTCGTATCGAAATAACTATTATGCGTCCGTCCCTCTGCGCTTTGGATTATGGGGTGAAAATGAAAACATCTTCATTCTGATACGTCTGCATACCTTGCGATGGGAGAATATAACTTAAACGATGCCATTATTTCCTCGAGGTTTCCTTTTTTGCTTCGTGGTTTTCGATTTGGTGGGAAGATGTCAAAACATCCTCCCGTCGCCGATGCTGCTTATGAAAATCTGCCACGTAAGATCATCATAAAATACTTCCGCTCCGTTTTATTCAAACTTCGAAACGTAGGATTGTTCCTTATAAATAGATATTAATGATTTCGAAGACATTTTTAAAGAATTGCATTGCACTCAATCTTAAAAATACGAATTTCAATTTATTCTAATTGATATAATTTAAATATATACAACTGGTTTTCAAATAAATGGCTGTTTCCTATACATTGAAAAGGTATACAAAACAATTTTTCCTAACGCTTTCTTATCGCCTTAGATTTTCTCCGTTAGTCTATGCATTGAATATGTGTCATTAATTGTGGTTTTCATTAAATTTTACATGAAATTGTCTAGTATCAGAGCAATAGCATATCTTCAATCAATCCTGCGACACAGCTCTCCCTTACTTCTTTTCCTCAACCCGTTGTGTGTCTTGATATTCATTCGAATGTTGTAATTAATAAAATTCATAATGTTGTTTGTGTACATTTCCAATCGATTATCACTCACCCACTTAAACCCCCTCATTAAATATTTATGAACTGCTTACAGCTTGACCCTCGCAAACAAACAAACGATGAAAACGATGCGGAAATGTTACGTATCCATTCTTGAGGCCTTTGATTGATTAACAAGTCTAGCTAGAGAATTTCTTCGGCGAAGGAGTCCCGATCACAGGAAGTCTACAGACTCCGCATCCCTGGCAACGAATATAAATAAACACAGTGACCGTCTTCCACTTCCGCCACAGCATCTCTCCTCGGACCATCCATCGTCGAAACAAATTTTTCCATTGTTATCGAACGAGTCTTTTCATTGCTGCAACAATAAACTGAGAAGAGATAGCCATGAATTCCACCTTCCCGTCCGTCCGCTCCGAAAAAAATGACATCATTATTTACCTTGATGACTTGTTTGATTCCCATATCTGGCAGTGCACCTCATGGATCGACAATAAAACGAGCTCTTGTAAAAATGTAACTTATCTCCCGTTCTCCGAACAAAACCCTGCGCCATATACGCCTATCAGATCCTGGCGCACCTTCCACCACCCTTTTTCCCGGTGGACATCCAATCCTCCGCGAAACACCCCTCGGCTTTATATGGAATAGCATGGACTCTCTCCGACTAAGGTGAAGAGAGAGGGTCCAAAGGGTCAAAGTTCAGCGAAGAAGGGCGCCCACGCCGTGCTAGGGCCACCTGCGAATTGCGCTTCTTTTGTTTCTAAGACCAGATTACGGTGATCCTTGTGGGAGAGAAAGGAGCACCGCGTCCAGGTGGCTTCGCTTCCTTAGCGGGCTGCTGGAAGATCATTCCTCCAAGTATGACGCAACGGAGAGTTGTAAAGGAAACCTGTGCGTGCCGGACACGTTCGACATCTCCGCAGAGTGCTCCTTTCAACTCTAAATCGCCAAGTTGTGTGCCAATAGCAGCCCACGAACAGCCTTAACCTTTGAATTGCATTGTGTGTTGGTTGACAACCGTTCGTATATTACCTCTTGAATTCCGATACTGTAAACTACCGGTTATCCCTAGAGAGGGGAGGTTATTGGTTTCAAGCGAAAATTGTCTTTGATTAAACTTCATAATACATCTGTATTTATTGTTGTCTGACAATTAAATATAATTCTAAGATATTTTTGAATGTCTCCTTCGTCCTGATTACCTGATGAATTTAATTTTTCAACCTTCTTGAGTAACCAGTGGTGCGTTATGGCAATTTGTCAGTCATCCCCGTATAACAGGGCTGACCAACTTATTGTCTGCTGTAATCTTATCATTAAAGCTATAGAAAATGAAATGCTACATACTATAAAACATTGGTAAAAATTTAATTTGTTATAGTCACCTTATTTTCATGTAAATATAGTATTTTAAAAGAACACGCATAGAAATTGATATTATATAACTGGATCACAGTCCATCGCGAAAGCAAACATTTCTGGGAGAACTAAATGTGGGGAATTGACACTATAAATTGCATACGATAAGAACAATGTCTTTGCCGAAATATCCATGCTCAGACATGCATACCCATGGCTTGCTCCACCCATATTTTCAAATGGAAATTTGTACAGAAAAATTAAACACTCATTTCTGGGTTATGTTTTAGCTCGTTGTTTACTATTAAGAAAAGAAATTATCCAAAGAAAAAAATCCAAGAAAAAGAAATTATCCATGCTCAGACATGCATACCCATGGCTTGCTCCACCCATTTTTTTAAATGGAAATTTGTAAAGAAAAATTAAACACTCATTTCTGGGTTGTGTTTTTGCTCGTTGTTTACTATTAAGAAAAGAAACATCGTTAAGTCGAGTCTTGTATATTGGATACTAGGGCTTTTAATCATAATTCGAGTAGAAGAAATATGCTGCATATAACGCAAAAGTTATCTTAATTTTTTTAAAGATAAGTTTCAGATTATACATCATTTCTCACAACGACCTTTCAAGTTCCTTCAACGACCTAGTGGACTATCGCTACCCATGTAAACATAAAAATCCATAGAAATTACCCCAGAAATCAGATAGGAGAACCTTTCTAAGGACGTAAATTGAAGTTCAGTAATCCATTCGAAGGTAGAGACCAACAAAATCTTTATCATTATGGACTCTGCATAATAAAGTGATGCACGATTTAAACCGACTTTATCAGGATACCCTAAGCAGGATATTTTAATTAATATCAAGATGATCTTCTCTACATATATGGCATTTGATGAACTTCTGAAACACAATACCACTTTCGGGCTCATTCACAAGCAGAAATCAAATTACGGAAAGGGCATCTCCACCGCCGACCTAGATGGCATCGGAGTTCGTATACTAGCCTGGCAACATTGAGTTCAAATCCCAGTTGGCATAGGCATTAATTTGCACGTAGTGAAATGAAGAGTTAGTTTTAGTGTGCCCTTGAAAGACTGAAATTTATCCTAATAAAATCGCTACTAGTATTATTATATATCATTTGAATGAGAACACTCAGTAATAAATTAAACGTTCCCGAAATTGATTTGTTCTCATTACTGCAGGTATTATCATATCATGCTGCAATTAAATTTTTCTTTTAAGCATAAAATATACTGTAGCTCCATAATGAAATATCGAATCAAAAATGTATAGCTTTGTGATAAAGTATGGAATTGTTTAATAAAAGGTGTGAAGAAGATGATGGGAAAACAGTTAAGACAAATACAGATAGTTAAAGCGATTTACTAGATCTTATCAAAGACTACAGTTATTATGATTTAGTCAAAGCCAAATAGAATAAATAATTAATCGGTTAGAGTGTTTCTCTTGCTACACCACAATACAAAGAACCTGAATCTAAATTTAAGTAAGGTACATAAAAGATTTTTGCAGCCTTCATACAATGTTGAGTTCAATTGAATTCCAATAGCTGCATTTGATATGGAGAGCTTAAAAGAAGACAGATACAACTGTATCAATTGGATGTTACTAAGATTTAAACATTATAAGCCAAAGCAAATCAATCTGGAATTCATGTAAACACAATCAGACTAATGCATCTTCCACATTTTTAGGTAGACGATGAAAACGTGGACAACAGTAAACAAGATGATTCGTATTATTCGTATGAAAAAAGCCAACTCGAGTCGACCTTGTTCGTGAATCTGACCTCTAAATAGCTAAATGTTCTATGTAGGAGGGATAACGGTAAATAGATATAAATCAAGAGTTGTTCAACTCACAAGGAAATGCCACCTACGATAAAACGAGTATCGAAGAAGAGGAAGTGAGGGAAAGAAGCGTCGATTCGTGAGGTGTCTAATTCTTCGGCCAACGCACTACACCAGTATAAACGCTCTGGCGATTGTGCTTTGTAAATCATTGCCTCCCGCTGCGTTATTTATCTGCTAGATATTTAGGGACTCAGCCGAGAGCGTTATTCGCGTAATTATGATTTACGTCGAAAAGCCGCCGTTAAATAAAAAAATAGAAATTTACCTTGTTGCGGATGGAGAGGAAAATAAAATTAATGAGGATGAGAAAACATTGCTCGATATTTTTGGTCTCCCAGAGTCTTGTGAAGTCACAGAAAACGAACTCGAATTCGTGTTAAGCGGGAGTAAACGGATAAATAAATGGAGCAATAAGTTTCATATTGAAAGGCAGCGACTAAATTTATTATAGTCAGCAGAGAAAGTTTATTCGATCTAAGGCTGAGTAAAATCATATTTTACTTATGCATATCTACGTTTATTTAAAGTAATGGGCCAAAGGGTTTAAGTAGGTATGAAATTATTTATTAGGTTGATATTTTCAGAATCTTTTTCCATTTCGTCAACACAAGAAGCTTACAAAGGTTATATTATATCGCCATACTGCTTTACATTCCTATATTATACAATTTAGTGTATTACAGAAGGCAATGCTCTCAAAAAAGTTATGATCTGTTCCGAGTCTTTCAAACAGTCGTTCCTGTCAGGAAGTGGAAACATCGATCAAACTGCTATCAAGTGAATAAACAGAAAGCCCATTAAAAATAGGGAAGAAACTAAAGCAAATTGAAGAGTGGAAATTAAAAACCAAAATCCTCTAACAACCAATGCGTTTGGTTAGAGAAGTTCCTTTCATCTGAATTTTTCTAATAAATTTTATTCCCGCTGAAAATAATTCATTTTTGTTTAATTTGCTAAAATAGGTTAAATAAGTGCAATTCTGTCCCCTATAAAATTATCATGAACGAGAAAATTTTCAATCAAATTAATAAAATACGTGTTCAATTTAATGTTTATTGAAATAAAATTGGATTTTCTGTAAATACAATCTTTTGAGTTTAATGTATGTGCAAATGGGTTCATTCCATTCGAAGATATATTTTTCGGAAAAACATACTGACATCCTGAAAGATAGCGATATTAGCCTATTAGACAAGTCACTTTATACGTCAACCTTGCAAAAGTTAATGCATAGTTCTAAATTTAATATATTGTTAGGAGCTACGCCAATAGTAATAAACAGAGTCCGTGGCTTCAAAAGAAGCAATGCCTAAAAAGGCGAAATATTTTATTTTGTTCAATTTTCACCCAATATCTCCTTAAGTATGTATCCTGTTCTTTTTTAGAGTAAATATAATTTGCAGCAATTTATGCTCAAAAAGCTTCAAATTTTAGCGTACCGTGTCCAGACCTTACAAGAAACAGCTCATCATGTATCTCACCAAATATCGGGAAAATATCTAATTCCTCAAGAAAATTCGTAGCTGATGAATTTCTTATGAATTTATTTAGCTTCAATGATATGGTACGGTATATTATATGTAGTACAGTATATGAGATGTAGTACGGTATATTCTAGAAAATCTTCTTAAATGCAGGACAAAAAGTACATCCAATGATATAAATGTTATGGATACTGTAAGGAAACACAGAATTTATTGGAAGACTTCTCTAAAGTTGTCACCCAAGTCAATACCGTTGTACGTATTATTTGCCTCAGATCGGTTTCGATGACATAGGTCATCATTACTCTCAAGATTTGACCAGTAAGTCTTCTATGAATTTTGTATTGCTGTAAGTATTGTCTGCTATTTTTATATCTATTATTATTTTCTATATTTTTTATTTAATGTTAACATTAGCATATAGTTAATTGCATTTCTTTATAACTATTTCATTCCAAATTTATTTTCAAATATTTGACTAAATATAGATTCAAGTATATATTTATATACTTGTTGATGTACTACATACATGTACATACTTATCTACCGTGCATTTATATTTTCATATTATGTTCTTTCGCAGTTCTTAGCTATTAACGTTTTTAGTTTTGAGCAGAATTTTCATAAACCCCATCTCAGCGCGTTTTTTTTTAATCCAAAGTCTTCTTTTTCCTTAAGAAAATCTTTGGTTTTTTATCAAAACTTTTTCTCATTTTTATCTAACTTTTTAAAATTATCTGTATAAAATTGGACCATGGAGGAGGAGACTCTTAGTTTCTCTCTCCCAAATAAAGATGTTTTATTACTCTTATTAACACTATCGAAGAGAGTGTTTATCCACATCGAATAGAATTGCTCTCCCTTTCTTCCTAGATGTTTCTTTCTCTCCTTACAAGAAGTATTGCATCGTTTATAAAAGGACTCCTAGAAAGAAATAGTTTGCCTCATCTCCTGCATAGTTTTCCATAATATTTAAAAACATGTTATTTAAAAGAGGTTCCATAGTTATTGATCCAGGTATTAATCACCCTGGATTGACCTAAGGTATTTCTCGTGGTGAATTCGAAACGTGTTATAAATCCTTATGGCCTTCTATAGCATACGAAGGGCACCCAACATAATCTTCTTCCATTTTCCTACCCTCATATCTCTCTCGAGCGGCGATAAATGAGTTAAACCCAGTGGCCACATAATTAACAGCCTCGGCTCCCGTCAGATGGGGAAAAAACAAGATTGAAAGAAGAAAAAAGAAAACACGCCGTTCTCGAGATATCCGGTTCGAAGCATCTTCGAGAGCGGAGGGGAAGAGAGGAAGTGGAGATGAGGGAGTGATCATATAGAGAGAGGGAGTGATCATATAAAGAGAGGGAGAATGAGGAAAAGTGTGTTCAGCAGACCGTAAAAGTGGTCCTATATTCAGCTCAGCTAAATGAGTCAATTATTACATCGGAAAAGGTAACGAAATATTAGAAATATAGAAAGCCAAGGAAATAAATAATGCTGTTGTTGGAGAATAGTCTGCGTTCGTGGGCAGGAAAAGATTCGCTTTTATATGGAAAACTTAGGCATGAAATGGCAAGGAATACGATGTGATCAGAAATATCTAATAAGAAGATTATAAAATAAAAGAATAAATAACATATGATATGAAGATCATGATGAGATGCATATTATGAAAGTATTACGAATTATTCGTGTATAAAAAATCGCTGATGGTTAATAAAGGCGGAAATATTGCGACTAAATATGGAATCATTGAAGTCGAATGACAGATACTCGAAATTTTTCATGGAGTCAAAATTTTGTTTTTGTTCATCAAAACTACGAACTGAATCGACATCTGCATAGCTCTAATGAAATCGTATCAAAACTCGAATATAAATTTATTCAGCAGTACTTTTGTGTTCTTTCGTCTTTTTTGTATCATTTTTAAAATTTCCACACGAAACATGTTCGATATATTTTATTTAAACACGCTTCTAACCAACACTACTGTAATAATCAAAATTATTGAAAAATTGGAATAATATCCAATTTAAAATCTTTCGTATTTATAAATTTGCAATTATAACTATTTTAAGGAAAGACGACGATAAGCAGGAGTAAATGTGATTCATGATTCGGGATATTTACGGAAAACAAACAGAAAAATCATCGTGTCTCAAATTGCATTGGATATTTAGTCAATTTGATTCGAATTGAATGAAATTGAAAAAGTGTAATCCGCTCATCATTAAAGTCAGATTACCTAAATAAATACAAAATTGGCCTTGCGTCACTTTATTATAAGTTAAATTTTCCGTATCATTTTTGCATCATCAGATTTGTATTTAACAAATTTATCAGAAATTTAAGATAACCTCACTAAATATATACTTTGATATTTTGCAACACCAAATTACTGCAAATACAATATGCTTTGCGTCCCTGAAACTCAAACCGCTAGTTGAGGATTTTTTTACCAATGTCAGTTGGTATCTTGTCGTATATCATTTGTTTCTGAAGATGTACAGGCGATAATCCCTTTCGAGATATTTAATGATGCTGACGCCATTAATACTTACAAGACAAAGAGCGCTGCCACTCACTCAAACTAACATTACAAAGTTAAAACATAAAAATTGACTGTTGCTAATAGAATCATCGATAAAAGGAGTATCGTATTTGATGCTGTATTAATTATTATATTTCAACCATATATATAACATTAAAAGCGGGAAGTATGCTGAAGAATAGCAGATATTTTAGGATAACTGAAGAATAAATATTGAAAAAGTAGGCGTTCAGAGATACTAAAAAGTGAGAAACCAATCCGCAAGCAATGTTCCCTCTGTGGTGGAGAGAAAAATAGGAGGAACTATAGAGGGAGGTTCAGTAAGAATTGCAGCGATGCATCTCTGATAATCAACGAAGGAAACACCCATCCGACGCCTTAACCTCATCTGACCCGATGGAATTATATTACCTGTTGACGTGAAAATGAAAAATGATCGAAGAAATATAAACATTGGCAGAGGATGAACTCTTCAAGATAATTGAATAACTGCGTGATTATGAGTCACATCCTCTCTGATAAATGAAGCTTTGTTCGATGTGTTACACGAACGTACTTCTTTTCATCGCCTTTTTCTTAAAGTGATTAACTTGATGATTCTGCCATTTTCCCTCGCATAATAATTTAATCCGAAGCGAGTCATACTTGTATAAAGAACGTTAATAAAAACTGTAACTTTTTCATGCATTTATTCGGGATAACCAAAATATTACAAAGCTCCCTGTTTTAACGACCAGAATGACTGTGCAACGTACGGGGTCTAAACATATCGTAAGATAAGTATAGTATAAATAAGTATAGAAAATAGTTATGGATAGAAGCGTAGAAATTAATTAGAATAAGCATAGAAATTAACACATAGTTGAGACTATTCTTCCAATAGAAATGAACATTTTAGCCATAACAATTGTATAGTATTATGTTGTTTTACAAATGATGTATTCAATGAAATAAAAACGAATATGTGATATTTATGCAGAGACCACTAACATTTCATTTTGTTAACAGCTGATCTTGAAACGAGTAGCTCATTTTATGAAATTTGCCTCTGGAACATCGCTAAGTATAAAGCTTATTTAGAAATGAATGTTAAGAAAAGAGAATCATTTTTGAACAGAAATTGTATTACTGCAGAGTGAAACTGTTTAATTTTTAATGTTCAGAATGCAATTTCTCTACCTATTATCCAAAAAGTTTATCTAAAATGAAATTATTAGCAATTAATGTCTTACCTATAGGCGGATGAAGGTAATCTTAATGGTAAAAAAATTACTTATTACCTTCAAAGCTATATTTTCACATATATATCATAGTTTTCACTTAAAGCTCAATCAAATTTAAGAATAAAATTACGGATTAATTTTCTGCAATTGCTGAGGTTTATAAGAAAGGGTAATAACTCCAATGAACATATAGATAAGCATGGATTGTAAATATTTTCTGAAAATTTTATTAAGCCGATTATAACGTTCTCTTCATAATGGATAATCATCATCAACTTTTAATATTCTATTAAAATTATTATTAACTGGTTGATTATTCAAGTTCTAAGGCAGCCAAAATTCAAACTAAAGAGCAAGTCAAACAGTTTATTTGGTACTTACATAGTGTGTCTTCACTAATTAATTAATCAATATTGATAACCTCACAGTTTTATTGAATTTTTCATCGATTGACTAATTTTTATATTTTAAGAGAGGTTATCGCAATCTAAATTTTTCAAACACTAAAGTTACAGGATGAATTAGAAGTATTTTCATTATTTTAGATTTTAAGTCTTTCATTCTTGAATTTTCATATAGGTTGGATATTTTTAAATTTCTGATAGGGATTTGTAGTTCTGCTGATTATATTAGCCAAAATTACTGGGAAATCTTAATTTAAGTGAAAGTGGATTCAATATTTTTCAAACGGCGCGATCTGATAATTTAGGCTTTAAGCAATTAGTAAACTATGGGTCAATATGAAAACTACTAATGCTTATAAGAAATTATAGATTTAGATGTTTGGATTGTATGAAATATAGCCACAGCTTAAATTGTATCGAGCATTTAATGCTTCTACGTTCTTGTTGTACGAAGAAAATTTATGCGTACTATAAGGATTTGTTTAACTATCATAAACTACTCTATAGCTTGCTGTTTTATACAACACTTTGTTCTCCATTCCTATCGATCATAAATAAATGAGTAACCAATCATAAGATGATCACGATATGAGCGGCGACGTCTCCGACTAAACGTCAACAAATCCTTCTGACGCAACCGCAATGCAAACCAAGGCCAAACCGCAAGGCAATTATCTCACCAATTATTATTTTATCGTAAATAAAGCATTTGACACAACTGGAATTCCTTCCATCATTCCGATATCATTCCTCCGATAATTTAAAATCCCTCAATATACGATACGCTTTCACGAAGATCTAATTATCAAATACATTACGTAATGATTTCCTTTTGGAAATAAGCTCTTAAGAATCGGAGATAAATAAATGCTAATGAAAGTAAAAGTAAATAGCTCTTTAGAAGGAACAAACACCTCGCAGCTGTTGAAGAATTTTCCGAAAAAAGTCATCTCGATAGTGAGTATTACTATCGGTTTCTGGCGATCGGTCAACTCTTGTTCTGAAATGAGGGCCTTCGGGGAGAATGCAATTAAAAGGATAGTGCTATAAGATAAGCGATCTGTCACCTGGGGAGACCTTGTCGCTTGACTATTTGCGAACGAGACCTTGGCTTCCTGAGGTGTAGGTAAAGGAAATTAAGAGCGTTGGACAGCTATGAGATCTACTGATAAAATCGTTCAAGTAAGGTTAATCTGTCTTTAGGAATAATTATTTCCTCGTTTTGTTTCAATGCTTTCTTTCAAAATTTGAATTCGAATTATTCGTACAATACTAGTTATAGTGGTAAATCTGAATACACTGATGAATCCTGTTAATTATTATCATTAAGAATGGAGGTTTGACGTCATTTTTGATTAGTGTAAAAAGTTTAATTTGAATCACTCCACGACTTATGGACAGCTTACGTTCTGAGCACCTGTTCGCATCTCGAATTAGTCATAATTGTTCTGATATGTTGTCCATACATGTGCACCCACAGATTAAATCTGATTTTGGAAATTAATCCGAAGAACTGGAGGCGTCGCTAATTATTAAAGAATTCGTTCTTTTTTCATCCGTAAGACCTTATTTGTGTATTCTTAGTGATTTCAAATACATGGGTGGTCGTTGACATTTTTATAGTAAACTATTTTTAACCTGTATGTATTCGTGTCACCAAAAACAAAATCATAAAAAATTCGCTCCATTTAAAACTTCATCTGGGTTTGTCATTTTATGTTGTCATATTTTCCTCCTTTGAGGATACGTATGTTTTTTATACCCTTTGGAAGGACTAATTCGAATCTGGCAAATTAAATTACAAATCAAAGTCATCATCTCGAATCGTTTGACGCCAAAGAACGTATTCCAATTCGATTGATCGGAAGGCCGCTTTCGCCCGTCCGACGGATTCATAACATGCGTCCATTCACACAAATTATAGAGGCGTTTTTAGGGGCGGATGTCCACTTCATCGACAGTCGCAGATGTTGCCGAACAAAAAACCCCTCTCCGATGCGTTCTCGGAAGACAGTGAGAGACAGAACAGAGCAATGCATCATCATCCTATCCTAGACGAGCAAAAAGAAACACAGGCTGTCCGATTAACTGAAAACAAATGCTGAACTTCTTATCTATTACGGAAATCGATAGTAAACGCATGTACTTTCTCGAGTATAGAAATATTATTCGATTTAGAAGGACGTGTCGTAAAATACAGAAGCTATCTCCATCTAGTTAATACTCTTTTATTTCTATATCGATGAGTCCATATTCATGTTCCTGCTTTTTTTACGATCCTATTGCTTAACTGTAGTACAAAAACCCACATGGAAGGAAGAGTATGGACCTTAAGTGAAAGATTTAACCGTTTTCATAATAGACAATTAAGTTCAATTTACAATATTTTAAACTGTTGATGAGCAAAGCTCTAAGAAATTTAAAACACCAAAATAAGTGAAAAAATTCTATTGTTCCCTTAATCGTATCTTATCGCTAATTAATCAATTGAAGTGGATCACCTAAGCATTGAAATGAGTACTGCCTTAGCTGTAATTGAACTCAAAGTTTCGAAAGATTCCAAGCGATCACAAAGGTACAGACAAATACGTATATTTATGTACAATAGAGAATATATATGACCAGAAACTAAATTTATTAATACTACAAGAAAACAAGTGTAAATGTGATACTTAAGAAGTTAATAGCTTCAACGAATTCAAGGTAATTCCTTTTAGAAATATCTATTGTCATAGAATTTTCACATTTAAATCAAAGTAATGCGTATCCAAGAATTAAATCTTGTGAACTATTTGGACATTTTCATTTTGAGATTATTTCTAATGACTACCGTTGACATAAGTTGTTCTCTTCTGTCCAAATTTGAGATGCTACTTAAATATTTCAAGATTTCAAGTGAACTCAGGATGGACACCTGCTAATCTTTCATCAGAAGGCACGCCTCTATTTGGTATAGAGAGAGAGTATCCAAGTCCTTTGATTCCATGTAACCTAAACCCGTTTTGATAGAAGATAAGAGAAATTCGGAGAAATTGGAAACGTTCTGGCTTTATTTCCGCGGTTTGTTATGTCTCAAAATGTCCTAAACATGTCTCTATTGCAATTATATTAAATTAATTTCCTTTCTAAAGTATTTTTAGCAGTATATTTTATTTACCAGTATTGAAATCTTAGGATAAATTAATTAGACGCCGAAGATAAAACTTCAAATCAATTTGATACATGAAATTTCACTGATTCATTTCCATATAGCTATATTTCAATATCTTCTACTTATAACTCATAACTAAATAAAACATTATATTGGTTAATTACTTATTATTAAAGTGTATATAGAATATCCTAATCTCGGTTCTAGATCAAAACGATGAAAATTAGTCTTATTGGAATTAGTTGAACATCAAAAGAAGACAAGAAACAGTAAGACCAAAGTGAGGGAAGTGACGGTTAACAAGTCATTAGGAAATTACAGAAAAGATAATGATCTAAAATAGCCACAAAACAATATTAGAGTCAATTAAAAGAAGAAAATAAAATGGCCTTAACCATCATATGTATTTAAATAAGAGAATTCGTAGTATTCGGTAGAATTTTGAAATGCATGGATAACAAATAATGAATTATTTCTCAGAGATTTTAAAATTGAACAAAAAGCAGAGCGCTGATTCACTTAACAAATATCGATATGAAATAAAATCGCTGAGTCGGATCAAAATTTTTTGTTTCCTTTGTTAAAATGAACCCTCAATTTTCGTAACCAAATTTATGCAGCTCAATTCTGATTGTCACAAAGAAAAGGTAATTGAGTAGCCCAATCTTGTAAATCACCTTTTTTCAATATATCTTTCAATCTCAAGCAAGCTCATTATCTTTAGATCAGGCAAGGTTTACTCTACATAAGATGTAAAAAAAGTATCCCTTCGCTCTAACTACTATACGCTATACTATACTATACTACTAATGGAATTAGGTGTGAAATTTCGATATTTAGGAGTATTCAGTTTAGAATAAATCATTAAGTCAATGTAAAAATGAATTCAATGAAACATTTATCCACCTGATGGCCGAACGTGCCTAAACCGTTCCTTCTTTTATTTTAATTCGTGGTAGCGTATCAATTTTGTATGTTTGAATTATTTTACTTAGTGAGAAAAATAATCTTCAATTAAAAAATATCAAAGAATTACAGATAAATTTTTCATAATAAAATCAAAGCAGAAAGTAAATTCGATGGAAAAAATACTATTCTAGATCTTCAATAAAGCAAAATGATGACTTATTGGTAATCTTCCTAACTTATACAACTCAAACAGTAATCCAACCACAAAGAATGGCAACCTACTGTTAAAGTTCCTCAGCCCTATTGAATTTATTATATTTCAGATGTAAACATTATCACACTCTACACTATTCCGTGTTTACTCCTCATAATTACATCATTTTCGCTATCGGTGCAGCGATCTTTACGTAAAGCTTCCCAATCAAATGTAGAATATCTGCGAATGTTTCTTTCTCGAAACGGTATTAACTCGAAAGATTAATTGCACCAATCGGTTTGCAGTTCCTCTCGATGCGGGAATGTTTTCAGCCCCACTTCGGAGAATATCTCTTTTTACTCTTTTCTCTTCTCTACCAGTTTCACGCAAACAAGCTTCCATCCCATGGGATAGCGGCAGTCTTTTCCCAAGAACGCATTGAGTCGTTATCCAGACAAGGACGGCCAATGGTTCCGAGCCTTGATTTATCATTCTTCCAGTTAGGTAAAGCATAGCAGTAGTCAAGGAAAACACACGCGAGTTGGATTGAAGAAATAAGCATAGCTTGACTACATTCGGAATCTGAGTAAATAGAAAGGAACTCGAGCGAATGACAGCCAGCAATGATTCCGAAGTAGATAATGATGTATTCTTGTGACTGCCTAACTATTTTACCAGACGGAACACAGGGGGTTGGGAAATTGTTTCCCGGCACACCAGCGAAATCTAATTTTAGCATAAAGCAATTTGAACGCTCAGTATTGGATTTTGGAATCATAATTACAATGTTTACTCTCAAATGTTTTCAAATTCACGAGGTAATCGGGGAAGTGTCCTTTACAAAGACTAAGGTTATGGAGTGTTCGCTTAGAAAAGGAAAAACCAGCAGGTATCTGAAAATTTTCCACTCGGTAGTTCATTATAGTTTGGTTTTCTCGTAATGTTATCCATAGAATTTCTCGTTTACTTAGGTAACTTGGCAATATCGTGCATTATGATTTAAATTTATGCAAGTATCAGTTTCATATATTTTCATTTACTACTTCGTGGTTTTAAAAATAATTAAGCCTATCTAATCATCGAACCATCCCTCGATAGAGCTAAGGCATTATTATTAATAGCACTGGGGTAAATGAAGATCTTGAAAAAGTAATAATAGAAGAAATATTCCAAGAACTATGAAAATGAAGCAATGAACTTGAAGTCTTTCTCATCTTTTTCTTATGATTCAGCCCACTATTTGACCTCTACTTCCATTTTAAATCCCAATCGACACCCATTCCTTCCTCCTCCACTCCCACGCACCCGCTTTCTGATTCGCTCCTTCATCCCATTTTATTACAGCCATTTTTCCTTAATATCCTTTGATATACATATATATTTGATCAAATTTTAAAATTTTGTGGCTAATTCTTCGTTTCCAGCCTCACATTTCGTCAAAAAAATCTTCGAATAAACGATCTAATTATATCGGCTAAGTCATTGGATAGTTAATCCATTAAAGAAAAAGATCTATACAAGAGTAAATTTTGAGGATTGCAAATTTTAGTAGCTTCCTTTATTTAATTAGCCTAATTCAGAATTTCTACTGTCAGACTCAAAAAATAAATGAATACATGTATTTTAATGCAGTCGAAGCATTAATGTTTGCTTAGCTCTCAGTACGTGAGTTTGTATAACATCTTTGAGCATGTAAAACTATTCATGATATCTATTTATCCGCCGAAAGAAAAAGATAGAACAATTAAATATTTATTTCTGCATATATCTGCAGCTACAAATGCCATAAAAGCAGTATTTCGGTATCTAGCAGTGGACGCGTAAGATTTTCATTAATGAACCATAAATTAATTTCTTAGGCCTCGGAAAGCAATGGGGCAACGCGTTTGACTTTGATGAAAGTGGTCTCGGATTCAATTCCCCGTTGGGGCTCACGAGTGAAATGATCTCGGCTGTATTTAAGAAATTACCACGAAATCAATTTCTTCAATCTGTTACTGCTGAGTATCGTCTGCTGAAAAATGAACTTTCGGAGAGGCTGGTTCTAGCGTCTAATTGCGGTATCTTGGCCAACATAACAAGTATACGCATAATATTCTCTGCCGCTTTCGAAAACTGTTATTATCTCTGAATTCATTGAACAAGCTTAATCTAAAATTTAACCTCCTGGATACAATGATTACCATCTTAGGACAATAATCATTTTGATTACGCTATAATACTGCACTTAAACGATACAATTAAAATAATTACACAATTGCTGCTAGATTAGATGATAAATCATCTGACGCTCAATCATAGTAAAGCTCAACACGTTTTTAAAGTATCTAAAGTATCTATCTTTTGTTAAGTTTACATTTTAACAAATTTTTTAAAGAATGTAATTTTACCAATAGCCAAAAGAAAAGAGCAGTCATATGTGAACATTTTTTGAGCAATCAGCCTGACTTCCCATACATCAAAATTTCCTAATGCCTACTCTATCGGAAAATAAGGGAAATACGGAGGAGTGCTCTATATGTGAGTGAGATTTCTAATAAACCTTTCTTAGCATCTTTTCAGTTATACTTCTAATTCTTCTGTTTTAAATTTGATGCGTCATACAACTTCCATATTTTTCAATATTGTGACCCATCGCTTCGTACACCTTATTGTGATTGCGTCGTTCCTACGATGCCAAAGATTGTCTGTTAACCATCACAGATGTATCACTTTAGTTATATCTACAGTAACATTTCTCATGAATAATATCCAACAGAAAGTATATTAAAGAATTAGTAACAAAATGATGGGAGAAATTCCGACATAGGTATATCTAGCATTCTTCTAAAGAGAGCGGTCATGTATAGGTGTGGTGATGTATCGTCCCTGAGAATTTTCCTGCTAAACAAGATAGAAGAATGGATCTCCTTAAGAGATAGAAGAGCTAAAAAAGTAGGAGAAGAATAGCAAGGGTGATATAAAAGGAGAGACGGTGTATATAAAAACCAAGTTCGAGGTCATTCACTTTGGAGGAGATCATGTTCTCTCCTGTGAACAATGTGTGATCATTCGGAGTATTTATATTGCAGAGAAGGGATTTACGTTGGCACACCCTTTCGCATTCCCTCCTTTCTCACTCCTTCTTCTAACTCTCGGTTCCCTTCTTTTTCCGAATCTAAGGATGGATTGAATCGAAGTATTTTGCTTTTCTTCTGTTATGATATTGCAATGCTAAAAATGTGGGTTTATTTACAGTTATGGGAAATTGGTCTTTTGGGTACTTATTATCAAGCAACTAGAAAGAAGCAAATGTTCTTACGAATTAAATACATTTATTTACACCGACCATGAAATATTTCACTTTACGAGATTATTATATTTTATCATGTTTAGATATTGCTATTTGTCGGAGAGAAGCATCCTCTAGTTTAGATGTATTATTATATTAAAGCAGAATATTCAGGAAAACGAAAAATTGGAATAATTATAATTTATTATTGTATCTACGAAGTTAATACTTTTTATTAATAAGTATCGGTATCATTTTAATTAATATTAATATTTAATTAATTGGTAATGGAATGAATTTATGTGTAAGTAAGTAACGTTACTTAAAAAATCGAACGTGGAAGGCTTTACCGTCTGGAAATCCATGATAAAGTGAGTATTAAGCAAGTAGTGTTACTTAATACCCACCTTGTCATGGATTTCCACAGAGTAATGCCTTCCACATTCGATCTCTTTTTAATTACTATATGCGGAGTAATCAATTGATTATGGTAGATAGAAGTAAATATTCTTCGAATTGAAGAATCTTTCCTACTCAGTGTTTAATATGAATAATTAACTACTCATAAACCAACACTTTAAGGCCTACATCTAGACCAGTGAAAGGTTTATACGTTTATTTTATCTCTTTGATCAATTATTTTCATTATTTATAAAATTCTTCTATGAGTCAAGGGCGGTAAGTCGATGTATAAAACTGAAAACAAACTATATATACATTTTGACTGGACTCATTTTTCAACGTTTGGCTTTCAACTTTACTCAAACTCTCATTGTTGCATATCTTCTCCATTTCATAATCTAACTCCGGAAAACGTATATTTATAATTGATAATCTCAAGCATAACTTCAAACAATGAATAAGCGTACGTCTTAGAAGAATAATAACACAACACGACCTGAAGACCCGTCGAAAAGATAACGGTTAATTAAAAATCCCATTGACGAGCTACGAATGTTTTTCTTTTGATTATGATAATTCTATTTCACTCTCAATTCAAATATAAAAGGAATAGCATACCGCAAATACTCATTTCAAGTGTAAAAAAGTACCAATGAGTCTTATCCTTGCATGACAATTTTTTTCGATACCGTCAGCTTCCTTTATCGAGAGTTTAATGATGGAAAGAAAATAATTTCGTGTTTTACTGTACGAGATAAGATATCTCACTATCTTGAAAGCACATACCAGAAACACGCCTTCACCGATGATATTGCGGAGGAAGTAATGTAATATGTGACGATTTGTGTAATTCTACGAAAGATATCTTAGAAGGTAAATAATGGACGAAAAGCGCTGAAGTGCTCTTTCTATTATATATGATTCCAATTTTCTGAAAATGTTTATAATTTTAAGTTAGCCATGTTAGTCGCTCCTTATTTTCAATGCTTTGAAAATAAATATTCATAGGGTCATTGTGCTGCAATAACTTTTTTTTAGTCCGCTTATGGCATTCTAGGAAAGTAAAGAAATTAAGTACTTCTTTCACCTTATTCCCTCTCCGAAGCGTAAATGAAGTGCATTGACTTGGGACTGAAGAATATACCTTTTTAAGCAAATAGAGCAGTTTAAAGCAGGCCAAATTAAATACTGTTGAAGAAATGATTCTTTCAGAATCGGATTTTGCGAATTTTATTAGGCAGTAATGTGAGTAACATGATTATCATCGATGCTTACACTCATTCCATCGGCATTTTACCTACATTATGCTATACAAAAGTTCAAAATACTTTTCAAGGAATATATGCAAAAGTATGTGCACGCATACACAAAAGTCACTCAATTATTAAATTCGGACAAATCAATTTCTTGTATTAAGTTTCGTAGGGATTCGTCTACAAAATTCATTTAGACACTTTTACCAAAAATCATATATTTAACGGGATTCCTGTAGCTCTCTCTTATTTTGATTCTTCCCGTTTACTTCCTACCCATTATCAGACGGATTATTATAATTACATGGTCATAATACTATAATTGGGTTCAGATACGAAAGACGAATGACTTTAAATGCCAGGAATTCCGAGGGAATGAGGAGAGCCGCTTAAGAAGTAGAATAGGTTAGAAAGCTGCAACCAAACACATAGTTGGATTATAATTCACAACGATGATTGATGATGCTTACATTCCAGCATTTACTGATTCTCCTTATTTATCTTACTACTGTTAATTAATTTTATACCACCCCATTATTTTGCATATGACTTGACACTTTAGTAATAATATATCAAAATTTTAATTCTAAAAGTGTTAGACACTTTCTTTCGATCAACATTTACATTGAGCCAAGCTCTCCTCATATTTGAATTCAATTCATAGCGTTGAATCCGCATCAAAGAATCAATTTATAGAAGATATTCAGCTGATTATGATGAATTTAGCGTGAGCTTATCACAATCCGTGAATAACTCCTTTTATGGTTCTTCGTGATGCTCTATATCAGGGGTGGCCAACAAGTCGATCGCGATCGACCGGTCGATCGCGAGGCCAACTTTGGTCGATCGTCCATCTCTCGCAAAATCTGGGGTGGAAAGACTCATTATTATTAACTTAGTCAGGATATACACCTGATTATGATTCCTTGGTTAGAGACATGCAAACTCAGTCTTCCCATTAATGTTAAGGGAACAAAGTAAATTCTAAATCTGTATTTATCTGTGGCTACTTTGAATTAATAAATATTGCTAATAATTATCCATGGTCTTTTAATTCTCCTGGACGTGAGTTTTTTGGCCCTTTAAATAATTATTGTTGATTTTTTTACGTAGGTATATAAGCCGTATATCTATATTTCAGTACGAGGGGTACTTAGCGAGCTATTGATAAATTAGCAAAAAGTAAGTCATATTATTCTCTCATGATACATTTTCTTGGCCAAAAAAAAAACGAGAAAGTGAAATATTGTAATCAAATTATTAGCCATACTGTGCATTTTTATAACAACTTTTTTATATTTACGAACAATTAGTACAACAAGTTATACATTGCAGTTGATAAAAAAATTAAATTGCATTTTGAGTTAGTAAAAATCTATCTCGAAAAAGTGTCGGAAAATCGAATTTTTTAGGTATCGCATGTACGGAATGCTGCTATCAAAAGTTGGGTCTGGAAATTTATTTTCTTCAGGAGCCTATATCTCGAAAACTTAATAAGTGATTTAAAAATAAAAAATAGTTTTGAACATATATTTTACTTATCTACCCAGACCTCGCTGGAATGCACCTTATGCTGAAACACAGTGAATAAACATAGTATGCATTTCACACCCCTTCTTCCCCCTTAGACTACGCCTATGACAATAAATCGATCGCGACACAATTTTAAGATAAAAACTAGATCTCATATACAGAAAAGTTGGGCACCCCTGCTCTATATCACGTCACATCTCTGCTGAGTCGACGTCATACTTAATCCTTATCTTACTTCCACTGAATGAACCAAAAGAATGGGAAGAGCTATAAATGATTCTTTGAGACAAATCTAATCATAAAACACCAACGATCTTATCAAATATTAACTCTTCTTTCCGTCAAGAAGTTAATATTAGACTCTGTATCGGATATCAACGAAATCATTATCGTACACAGATGACTTCCATGAATCAGATCTTTGAACGTAATCTTATCTCGAGGCTTACGTTATAATTCGCGTTAAAATATTGCGGAAAATTGCTAAGTCTCCTATTTGATTACTTTTTAAGTGTCACGCTCATTCTAATTTGTCATGAAATTCGATTTGTTGTTTTATAAGCAAGTTTCATTAATATCTGGTCGGATCTTTCCTTGAATACTTATTTGCATAAACTAAAATTAAAAAAATCAAACCCTGAAAATAAGTTAGCGTTTGCTTGTGTGAGGCATTGATTGTCAATGAAGCAGATAAAATATGAAATGCTCTTTTACGTATGTAAAAGAAAGGATGCTTAAACACCCAACAGTCACATTTAGGAAAGCTATTTAGATCATCTATGATCATTTGTTCAAATATAGTATATGTACAAATATTCTGAAAGCATTAACTTATTTCAATTCATATCTGCGAAAAATCTGAAAGATCTTGATCTTTTGATAATTAAGAGTCTTTAGAATTAGTGTTTGATCTGACGTTAATAAATTAAACTTTAATTCGCTAACACGTTGAACCTCGATAAATTCAACAGAAGCGGGAGTAATTTTATGATATTCCATGACAGGAGAAATAAAGCAGGAATCAATTATTTGAAGATCCTGTTTTAATGACCGAGGGAAAACACCACATCACAAAATCTAAGCAAAAACACAACAACTCAACAAAATTGTCTTCACAAGAAGCGTTTCACGTTTAAGCGTTGAAAGTAGCCGTGAGGTTTCATCTTTTAGTGCGGGGTTTTTGCACAGTTATGTAAATAAAAACTAGTTTCCTCAAAGAAACACTGATTCTTGCTTTATTTTTCCCAGAATTTCCAATTACAATGATATATAATTTTATTATATAATAACTACCAGCATAAGTAATTGTAAGTCCTTGAAATTTCCCAATATTCTTTCTATGAATGAATGAATCGCAATGAGGAAAAAGTAATTTTCAGGATACTAGATATAAGATAAAAATATAATAAGGTCAAAATTGAGATGCGTACATCTCATGAACCATTATGTAAGGACCTAGGTAAATAAGGAAACTTTTCGTTATGAAATCAATTTTTATGTCTGTAACGACTATTACTCCTGATCTTTATTCATATCCTCGCTAGACACGGACAAAAACTATCAAAGAATGGTTTAATGGATGATATATTAAGACTAGCAACGTTCCTCTCCTCTCTTGAGTTGTGCGTTTTAATCTCCCTTCCATTCTTCTCTTGTCATCATTTCTCTTGAAGCGCTCATCAAGGAGAAAGTTTCCTTTGTATCCAAACGATACGAAGAATTTTCGCGACCCTCAAGAGCGGCAATTAGACGACATGATGCGAATGCTTGGATTGGCGAAAGTGCCACGTTTGATTTTTATACACTTGGAAGCCTGCGCTAGAAAGTGGGTTATTAAAACGGTGCAGAAATATTGGTCGATAAAAAAATACGCGGAAGTATAAAATGAAAATTTAGAATGTTACAGATAAAATGTTTAACGACGCGAAATTTGACCTGGATTCGAACGAAGTACAGGTTCAATGCTACCCGGAACGGTGACGAAATCGGTTCATTTTTTCCACCAGCTCGCCGAAGATGATGTAAATGAATGTAGTGTCATAGAGTAATTAGGGATGCAAAATATTGCCTTCAACGTTGTCCTCGATATCTTACGCTCGACTGTTAATTGCTAGGTTGTAAGAAGTTACTTGATAGTTGCCTGAAGATTACTTTCCCGATTTCAAAAGGGTTTAATGTTAAATCCGGCTTTAACATGTGTCCAAAACGAACTGGTGGTACGAGTTACTCCGAGCTATTTACTCTCAGGTGTTCTGACTGAATGTTCCGGAAATGACAAAAAATATGACTATAACTGAACTTAGGGCATGCCTAACTCGGACTAAAATCTCCTTCACTGAAATCGATCCTTGGTTTGTGATAAAAATCTACGAGTGAAAGATTGAAAAATATTACCAATTAAGCAGGTGACCACCAAAATTATTTGAAACGACAAAAAATTATTTACGGTGGTTGTAGGAAAATTACAGCGACACTTTTTACCTTTATTTATTCTTTAAAGAGAAATATTTACATTTGAAATACAACGGCTAATAATTTGCGCAATTAAAGGTATCTAACATCGGAATCAATTTCTACTAGCATACAGTCAAATACGGTCAAATTACTATTACATCGCATATGAGATGAAAGAGAACAAAGGAAGATGCATATAGAAATTGATACAAAAACAGTTAATAAAGGTTTATAGCTGTATATGGAGCAGTGTATCTGGCAGTATACCAGGATTGGGGGTCTCACTATAGTCAATGATAGTATAGTCCAATACAAATCCCCAGAAAGAGAACAAAAGAAAAAGCTTCAAATGAGTAACAGCTATATAAGAATAATTTCTTATTTTAAGGTCGAGGGAAAAGGAAATATTTTCAGACAACCATGCTGTAGTAACAGAAGATAAAGTTGATCTCAACTAATTCATAAAACAACTAGATCCGAAAAAGTGTAGTTTTGGCGCACAAAATATACTCATAAAAATAAATACACGTTAAAAGTCTACGAAAATACAATATGAAGTTGATGATATAGAAGAAATCAAAAAACTTAAGAATATGGGAATGAAGTTAGCATTAAGTAGAAGGACCAATAAAGAAATTAAACCGATAATGAAGAAAGCAAATAGAGCAAGAGAACATTGAATGATATGTTGTGGAAATTAAAGATAATACACGATAAGATAAAAATGTACAAAATATTGTTGAGGGCAGGAGTGGTGACACCCTTGCCCAAAGTGGCACACGAGAGAATTGTTTGGGTATCCCTGACGATACTTTCATCCTTATGTATTCTTCACTTAAAAATGAATCCTCATGGTAAATAAACATGGATTCTCTTTTATAATAATTCATGTTTATTTACGTCAATTACTATATTTTTGTCCCATATTCGACGTAATAGAATAGATTATATCGTAATCTCCCTTTATTGCTTGGTTTGGCACGGAGGACAAGTCATTAATCAAATGTGGCACTCTTGCCAAAGAAAGGTTTGCTCCCTCTCCTAACCCTTGACTATGGCACAAAATCCATGGAAGTGTCAATCAAGCACCCCCTAAAGAAAGAGGTCGACCCGTGAATATGAAAAGAAAGCCAGACGGAGCGAGCGAATAAATAGAAATTTATTACGCGTGATTAGCGGAGAATCTTATAACGGATCCAACCTCCGGAGAAAGTGTAATCTTATTCATATGCATGAGAACCCATACCGCGATGCGCTTGCGATATATCTCTAAATTTCATCGCTCACCTCCCCTTCCTTACTCTAATCACTCTTTTCCCTCATCCTTTCCGTGCTTTATGCTTCTTCCAAGAACCCTCTCATCATGCGTGCGATATATTCAACAGTCCCTTCCAAATTTTCAGCCTCAAACACTCACCTTCTCACCCGGATGCTCTCATCGCTCAGGTATTTGCGGATTGTAAAAGCGCCCGGTAAATTATTTATGAGAGCCTCTCCACACACCCCCACTTCCATAAATTCCACTGCAACTTCCACCTTCCTTCCTCTCCAAACCCATCATATTTTAACAAACTTAATTGAATTGTCAAAAATATTGTGACAATATCAATCTACAATAAGCAAAAATGTAAGTATGGGATACTATGTATTAAATGCCCCGAAACGCTTTGCGTTATATTCTGGAGTGTACTCAGCAATAACAATTTTAGTTTCGAGAATGCAATTAATTTATGGAAAGCTCATGAAACCGTTCAAATGTAAATTGAATGGCTTAAATCATGGAGGGCCTTTCGTCGTTGAAACTACTTCTTTGAAGTTAACTCGATTGAAAAGAACATAATATGTAATGGTCAGTACTTGAGCAGACTTCATTGAAATATTCATTAACAAACCAATTTGCGGAATCTCTACACATACTATGGACCATCTAATCTATGATTGAAAGCACGAAAAGTAAACGTATCAAGTAATAAGCAAAAGTGCGGAGTGAACAAGAATTTTTTAGATGTAAAATGAGTTACGAAGGAAAGAAAATGTTAATTAGAGTTTTGCCTAATATTGTAAATTGCTGTCAGCATTCATTCAAAATCGAAGACAGCATCATATTCCTCTTTCATAAATTCCTAGAATCATTCTTGATTATTTTAAGAAAACATTTTTTAACTTTGCAAATGTTTAACTTTATTCTAAAAAGCAAAGGTAAATCAACGTAAATGCGAATAAATTTTAAGCAAATTTTGAAAAAATTTCGAATTTCTGAAACTGTTCCTATTACAACGTATTACACCATCTAGTTGAAGTTATTTTCTATTTTGAAATGTAAGATTTAATTTTAATAATAGTATTGTTAAAAGTACTTCCACAGGTGAGATAATTTAACCCCGGGCCGCGTTTGCCAAAGTCAAACGCGTTGTCCACATGGCTATCCGGAAGCCCATCTTGTTTCTAAATAACCATCGAATCATAATAAAGCAGCAATTTTGTACGAATGAATTTATTGCGTAGATGCTCATTGTTTGCAACAAGTGGTGCAAACGATGCATGACGAGTATTTTGCATATCACGAGTAAAAAATAGTACAGGTTTCTAATTTCACTACTGAGGTCAGCAGGAGAGTTTATCCCTGTTTTTCATTCCATGCCATTTCTCCCCATTAATAAATTATCTCACCATCCTGAAAATCATTCCATCCATCCCTTCCTTCCTTTCTACTATACTCACTCTTATGCCCTGTCCCACTTTCCTCTTTAGGATCTCTTTTCATGTGCTATCCTAAACCCTTCTTCATTAGCGAACTATTTCATATGAATTCAGTCCCATTACATTTCCCAAGGAGGCACCCACCATTTCACTTGGAAATTATACCGAAGTGACGCACTTGGAGATGATTCACGACGCGCTATGAATGAGAAAACGAAAAAATAACGGATGTTTCCTTTTATCTGGAATGCTTTTGGCCTGAATTAGAATAGGAACAACACAAACATTGGCTGTGGCCCTCTCAGTCCTGTTACATTAAACCCACCGTCCATAAGCAGTAGTATTTTTAAAAATACTTCGATAGCTAAGGTCATATAGGCTGATGCCGGAATTTGAGACCGGTAACGCTCAATTCCAAGTCGAATGCATTGCCTATTTGGCCACTCGGGAGCCATGTCAACAAGCTCTTCGACACCTGAAGTCGTTCCGCAGATATGGGCCCTTCACCAGATATCGAACCCAAGACCGGTTTTGTCAAAAGTGAACGTGTTACGTACATGGGGACAAATTTATTTTCCGTGTGAAATAATAAAAATCAAAGTATGAACTGCTATGGTGAAAATCTTCTATATACGTTTAAAATTTTGGTATAGGATGGAAAAATATATCCTTTATTTACATTCGAATACTTATTACTCACGGTTATATGAAAATTATAGATGCATTAAGGATTCTGAATAACGGTAATCAGTCTAGACTTCTGGTTGACAGCAATGAAAAGTAGCTATTGGTCTGAGGCCACACCGGAGGTGTGTTTCTTAGCAACTAGAGACTCGCCTAGTGGCAAGTGCATAGATTCTTAGTTGCCCCACAGATCGAATCCAATCACTTTAGTTATGTTTATCGTTATCAAACTTAATTTACCAAAATTGATGACGTTGAAAAGCCTTGTTTACGAAAACACATACCATGAGAATGGTTACAGTACTCATACCTCCAAGTGTGATGGACGGGTTAGCTTTCCTTGTAATTGTTTACCAACCCTTTCGTATGAACTCAAACCTACTAAAAGAGCTCATGCCAAACAACCAGCTTGAAGGGAGTCTTTGTGCTGCATTAATAAATCGAATTGCACTAATGCAGGTGATCTACTAGGTAATTTAATTCAAGCTAATCTTTGACGATATTGACATGATTTAGTCGTAACTTAGGGGGGGATCAAAAAAGCCATGAGGGAGGGGACGGTACTTGCAAAGAGTTGGGATTTGAGATAATTCATCTCGAATTAACTTTCCAAATTTCATTTTTCGTGCCAAGTACAGTAAGTGAATATTATGCGTAGAAAATTTTTAGAAACTAAATTTAATTCAAGCTCTATGCCAAATCAAATGCAAATTTCAAGTGCTTCAAAGTGAACAATAGGAAAAGCGGATCACCGCCATCGCCCACCCTATGACTCCGCCAATGTCCTAACATCTTCAAAAGTTATACTTTACTAAATGAGACTACTTTTCAATTTCTTCTGAGTTTTATAGAAGCAGAAAGTCTCAGTTGAGAGCTAGTTAAGCATATAAACCATTAGATATTTCTGCTTAAATAATGAAATTATCTTATTTATTTAAATCATTAGCATAATCATGCAAGTGTAAATGAAGAGTGCAAACATGCATCGTTTGCCGACTTGATTGCGTCTACTTGTTAATGGGACATATCCTCTAGATTCGATAGAAATAGAAAAGTCCCCAATGCGATGCATACGCCAGTTTTTTCTGTGGACAGTTATGAATCTCGAAGAGAGCTGATTCGACTTTTTTGAGTCTTTGCGATTTTGAGTGACGCATCTGCATAAAAAGCAGTATACAGCGACTATTTGCTCATTCGTCTCGTCCTAGCTGGAACTAATCCTGCCATCTGAAACCAAGCCACAGCATCTCCTCTTCCCTCGAAAACAATCCCTGGACAAAAATTATACTGCATGAACAAGTCACATCATCTCCTTAAATGGGTCTCAAATACTCGGAGATTTTCTAGAAATGCCATTTTCTCTCCATTTGTGTTTTTCAGAATTTACATCTCTCGGCGAAATAATCTCGCAGTTCCGCCGTTGACTCATAATTTCGTTTGAATGGCAGCTTGTTTTCGACTCCTTTAGCGACCTCTCCGCGACTCCATTATCCTCACATTGAAATAAATTACTTCGAAGGAATTTGAAAACGAGTCTCTCAAAATGTTTGTCGTTTAAAATCGCCTGTATTTGAGTACGCCTTGCAACCTGAATGGCACTTAAAAAGCCGCATCTCTCGACTGAACAAACAAACGCGGGTTACCTGGTTTTCGGAGAAATATGATGGAATACGCCATTTAAATTATGAATCCTCGAATAACGAGTACATCAGCTCGCTCACAAATATTTTTGGAAATTTTGCTTGAGAGAGTGTAGATTAAAGGAATTCAGCGTAAGCTCTCGTAGCATTCTTTGTAAGGCCTCAAGTTTTTACGAATGTTTTAACCATGCGATTCCCACTCCTCCTTAACTTTGAGTCATGCGAAGGAATTCTTTAAATCTTAGAAACGGTCAGGAAAAGATTTTAGTTCTGTTAAATTTGTATCAATATGTGAAGCATTTAGAATAAAACTGAAAGAGGTGAAACCTATTCCATGCATCCATACAATTCGTAAAAAATACTGGTGATACAAATTTTTATGAAAAATTTAAATATAAGTCTACAATACCACGAGTTTCATAAATTGTTCCCAATGAAACATCATGCTTGTCTATAGTCCTGGGTTCGAATACTGGTTATGACAAAGTTGTCTTTGCGCACACGGTTAACTGTCGTTACGTTAATGTAGAGGACTTTTTGAAAGATTAAACACGGGATTATTGTCATTACTGATGCACAAACGTTTAACGTCCGCACATAATTTATCCTGACGAACGTAGGTCGAGTATGGCCAGCTTTTTGATAATTTATTTCCAAAAAACTAAATTATTATCATTAAATTACCCGTGTCGTTAAGTTTACTCAGAAGCAAGCAATCTACGTAAAGATAGTAGGTCCTTATATAATATATGAAAATTTTGACTATATAATTTCACCGCTTTCCAGTCTACGAGCAACTCTTATGATTATCGTGTGATCAACCTCGCAAGAAAAAGATAATAGGTAATTCACTACTTAAACCGTTGCGTCCCATTTGTGTATCGTTTGCCTTCCGCAACTCACGATGTGACTCAAACTTTCCTACCTAATGAGCCGCACTTCTTTTATTTCAGGTTAAATTTAAATAGAAAATAAAGAGCACCATTGTATACTCTGGCTCTGCAATTTTAGATAATGAGTAGCCTCAGATTTAAACCGAAATAATATATCGAAAAGTAAAGCGGATGTGTTCTGCAGAATTAGAAAATAAAATTACCCTCGAATGTAAAATAGAGAGAAGCGTTGTATGTATGTAATTTTCCCAGGCGAAAGAAAGCAAGATATAGTTTCTCAACTTGTATGCATTCTTCGAATCTACAAGGTTAACGAAATTCCTCTGGTAAACTAAAAACTCAAATGCTAAATGTCGTCGAATATTACGGCAGATCTTTATGAGGGAATCATTTGTATAATGTTACCAAGAGAAATCAGGTTGGCAGGGATCTTAAACTTGGTTTGTAATGATGTAGGAAGTAATTATCGATTTATTTTTCAAAGTTCTTGGAAATAGTTGGCAGGATATTAATTGGTCTGTATTTGATGGAAGAGAAAGACGTGCTTTTAGTTTAAGGATAGACTAGAGTTAAGGATGGAAAAACCTTCTCGTAATATGCGGACTTTACGGGTGTTCAAGGCAGTCTTTGACTCACTTCCTCAAACATATGCTCATTTAGAAATAATAAATTCTCCTAGGTTTGTTCATTACTTCAACTGAGGAGAATCTTAAGATATTCTCCTTATATCTATTCTGCTGGTAAAATTGTTCTTCGTATAAATCTCGCCCAATTTAAGACCTTTACTATTATTAATTTCTATGATTAACTATTTATATCCTGCATTTGATACATTAAAATTCTTGTGTATAACATAACTAAGTATAGTTATGCATAGAAGGAGAAAAAAGGAACTCGGCGGTCAATGAACTAAGAGATAAAGGTTCTCCAAGCGCCGAAATAGCGGCGACCGTCTAAGGGCGATTACCGGGAAACGGCTGGGACCGCTAATACGATTATCCGTTTCCCGGTAATCGCCCTTAGACGGTCGCCGCTATTTCGGCGCTTGGAGAACCTTTATCTCTTAGTTCATAGTTATGCATGTTTATAATCGCTAGTATGAGCTAATTCTTAGCATTATCTAATAATACTTTTTAGAATTTCATGAGAACCATCATCTTTAAATTAAATGCTTTTTTGGATTTAATCTTCCAAGGACGAGAAATAGATCCAATTCCAAAATTCCTCGCCTTTTGAAAAATCGCAAGATACACTTCACTGAACACACACCCTGACACACAAAACCAATCCTGTACAACACTTTTTCATGACTCTCAAACATAGGATAAGCCTACTAGAAAACTGAGCGGCATCCCGTTCCTATATGGGCACGTCAGTCCACGAATTTAGTTCAGACCATATATTAAAATAGAAAAAGTAGTATGTAAATACGACACGGTCTCAGATATCACCTCGTGGAAGTTACAAAGCATTAATTATGACCAATATTTTCACTTAACTGCAAGGAATACGCAAAGATGGCAAAAGACTCTTCTTCAGGTTACCTGATGATATAGAAGCGAAAACATGGTGTTGTCTGTGTATTTCTTACTTTTAAGTAAATTCCTTGTCACGCAGCAGGATATTCTATCGGTATGTAATCAGCCCGTATAACTGAAGTGTTAGGCGCCCTCAGTAATGTTTGAAAGAACTCCTGTGACGAAAAAGTATGGACTGATATATTTTGCGCTCTTTAGCGCATCTAGATAAAGAACAGAACATGAAATTTGCAGTTGAAAACGGTGAAATTAAACATGAGGTATTCAAAGCAGTCCGTTTTAGCGGCCGAAAGTGAACCTGTATTTGGTACACGCGCAAAGCGAATCTGTTTACGTACGTCAAGGAGCATTTCAATTCTTTCGCACTGACTGCGCGACGCACTGGAAAAACAAGGTTTAAGTAATGAGTCGACAAAACGGATTGTTTATTGCGTGAGAGTTGAGTCACTGATGATGGGCTGGTTGCTATCCGTGTGTTAACCACGAGCATATGAGCGTAAATGCCTCCGTAATTCGTAATAATGAAATTCGCATTACTGTTTATGAGAACTAATGTTTCTCATTTAAGCTTCAAGCAAACTCTGATTTGCAAAAATATTATGGATTCTAAAGATTAACGACAGAGGGGAGCTAAATTTGTTGTGAAACGAATACGTATATACTTGCTGGTTTTGAGCACTAGGCCCGAGAAATCATTTTATTCCAAATTTCATCAAAGACGTTCTTTTGCTGAAACTATTGGTAGATTTCTTGTAAGAGGTAAACGTCAGGAAAAAACCTTTGCCTAAGAAAAGATAATGTATAGTTCTTACTAATTGTACGCCTCAACTTAAAAAATA
This sequence comes from Pachydiplax longipennis, assembly GCA_036926295.1. NCBI lineage: Eukaryota > Metazoa > Arthropoda > Insecta > Odonata > Libellulidae > Pachydiplax > Pachydiplax longipennis. The sequence goes on from JAVFKF010000012.1 coordinate 75,251,839, forward strand.
TCTTTATCTTTGAAAATTACTCAATGGAATATATTTCTTTATTTTACGAACTAATTTAAAGAATGTTGAGTAAATGACTAAATTATGTCAATTGGACCTTATTTATCATCACTAGTCCTCGATTTCCATTAACATTCCTTTAAAATTATCTTTATTTTAATATTTTCAAAATCTTTCTGTATTTACTTCATTTACAACTATGCTTTTCAAACTTCGAAGTGAAAGATAAGAATCCTTAGTAAACTTAATTAATGCACATTAATTGCATACCTACAATGAGCAGAATTGTTGTCCAGGATAGTGTATCTATGATTTTAAGAAAATTCTAGGTCAATTCATACCGTTGATGTGCATCTGAAGCTATTCCTAGGGGAAATAATTAGTATTTTAAAGTGTAGTGACCCAAAAATTTGTATTTCAAACGAGGTTTGTTTTTTTGTTGTTTTAACTATTTGGTAAATTTTGAATTAGGCCACATAAAAACGCGTTTGATATTTATGACATTATTTCTACTGCATTCTTCTGTTTGAATGCGCATCCTGAAATTTCGACAATGTTATTTTGGCTGTTTATTCTCAGTAGACTGTTTCCATGGCTGTCTCATTTTGAACATTTCTATCTTCATCTCCTTTCTGAGTTCAAACAGTTGTCCGGGTTCGTGACCTCCTTACGTCAATGGTTCTAAAACTGTTAGACTATTCCGGCAAAGACCACACCATCAGAGCCTTTAATTATATATTTTTAACCTACTTCTGAGAATGGAAATAGTATTATGGTGTCTTTTCTCTGCTGCCGTCTACCTTTTCTTGATGCCAACTCTGGAAGACGGTTTCACTGTATGCTTTCGAAGAAGCTGTATTCTTTTAGAAACGGAATGAAAGTTTTCAGAAGCTTTTTAGGAAAAGAAAGGATTAAACGAAGCGTAAAGCACAGATATTTGCTGGTAATAAAGTAGAACCAACGTGAAGACCAATTTGTCCATATTCATCTTCGAGTTCCAGTGAAGAAAACTCGAGAACAATGATGAAATTATTGAAAACTGTGGAATGAACGGATGAAATACATCTTTCCTTTTCCCATTGAAAGTTTACACATAAATATATTTAAGGTAAAGTATCTCTTTAATGTACACTTGAACATGTATAATTCACGAGATACATATTCAATGACAAAAATAAACATTTTTGCTCGGTACCAAGTTTTTGGTAGATACATTGTTAATGTGTGAATTTTGGTATTCCAAGAAAAAGAAGTTATTAATTTCTTTTTTCGAAATTCAGTTCAAGCGGATTCAAAATTAATCTATAATCGAAAATAATATATAGTTGTACGTAGAAGTCAGGAAATTTACTTACTATCTAATTTAATAAAGATGTGTGTTTGTGGGTATGTATGTGTGTATGTTCGTCTAAAATAGAGAACTATAAATTGCAAGACTTTCAAGATTGTTAAATACACACCCTGCAAAAATAATAGGCTATCTTTTATTTACATAGAGATCCCACGTTCGAACCCAGACAAGAAAAATCGTTCTCATAAAGAACACACGTTAACTTCCCTTATATCTGTTGCAGGTTACATTCCTTTTGCATGATTAAATTAGTAATAATGGTCGCACAAAATCTAGACTGGCACCAAAATAAAGATAAATAAAGAAGGTTTTTTATTCTTATCGTTTAAATATCGTTATCGAGCTGAAATGGCGAGAAGTCGGTTGAAATTGACCACAATTGTGTGAAGTTTTAAGGCTATAAACAACCAGTCCCCTTGACGATCAATGCCATAATAATAATAGCTTACCGCTGGTGGTTACAGTAGATTAAGAGTCATAGTTCCAAACTCTGTTTGATGGTTTGGAACTGTGACTCTTAACCGATCAATGCCATGGTTGAAACCTAGCTAATGCATTTTCCATAAGAATACATGGACATTAGATTCATATGAAAGTAAGGTTAGAATGAATAAGAGGATACATGAATGTGAGCCAATTTTTTTAAATTTTAATTTTTGGATTTAGAAACAATTTAGAGTGAAGATTTTCGGGAGAAAATGCACAAGTATTTATGGAAAGTATCTTAATATCGACTTTGCAAACTCTATTTGAATATAATTAAGTTGCGAGTTACGATATAATAGTTGCGAGTCGAGATAATTGAAATATATACATAGTAGGGGGTGCAGAAATAATTTCATAGATACCGCATATCATAGAAGCCTTTCAAGTAAATAATAACATTATTAAACGTCTCATAATCTACGCCGGCTAGTCGGAAGTCGAAAAAGTATAATATTGTTCAAATTTTGCTCTATTAATGGGAATTCAGCTATTCCATATTTCAAACGATTGTGTATGTTCGCCTTAAACGCAAGAACCAGCAGTTGTAAAAATTACATCTTATTATGAGTTGACGCCCCGCTTCCTTTAATGAAAATATTTTATCTCTGGTACGACCCAAACGAGTCTAAGCATAATTTGAGGTAATAAAAGCATTTAAATTTTGCAAGCGTTCCCAAAATATAATGTACACTTAATTTTACTCCTTAAAGTTTAAAAATGAGTTGCATCAACAAGCAAAATGCAATTGTTTGGTAGATAGAAACTTTACTTTTCAGTTGATAATCAAGGGGCACTTTCGCTATTCTGTCATATTCACTCCATATTAAAAATAATTTGTTTAATACTTTATTTTTCAAACTGTATCATTGCGAAGCGAAAAGTTTAAATGAAAACGTTTGAATACTAAATTAAGAAAATAGCTGTCAATGGAATCTAAGTTAGATTTCTTAGTAGTTGGATTTCAAAATACAAATTTATTTCGTTATCTTCTGTTATTTTGATTCGCCCATTGACAGTTTTAATAATCTCATTTTAAATTGTGTCGCTTTTCTAGTACATTCCTTTTGATTAAATACTTTGAAAATTATGAAAATAGCTATCAATAGAATGTTGACTTCGTCAGTATTTGGGTGTCTGAACGCAAATTTATCACATTAGCTAATATAATAGTATGTATTATTAACAATTATAATGGATGATTGCATGTGAATAACGGTGACTTACGTTTGACTTATGTAGTACATTTTGTCTGCAATACTTCCATACCCTATGTATCAGATAAGACTGCAACTTTTGATTCAAACACATCTACCCTAAAATAAATCAAAATATGAAAAGCTACTTACCCGACGAAGGTAGATGATTGAAATAACACCAACTGGCATCCATCCGTTCACCGAACACAATTTGTAAAACTGCACTTAGCATGTCTATAACACACACTATAAGATTGGTCGCCACTTTAAAAGAGCACTTCACTGCACTGAGAATACGAAAAGACTGACCTATGAAACGCTAAACCTTGGGAAAGATCAAGTTGGATCGGCGGCATTTTCCTGATCACTAATATTTTGCCGATTGAAGGCACTTTCCTCGTTCCACACATCAATAGAATGGGATCCACCGCAAGTCATTCCAGCTCCTATCAGTCAGTCATTGAGGACGCTCCCTCGCCATTAGCCGTTGTCAGTTAAGCCTGTAGGAATGCCTCATTCCTGAACAGCAGTCAGTGGGGACACTCGACTGTCCTCGTACATCAATAGAATGTCCATTCCAACAGTCAGTCTTCGGCGCTTCCCTCGTCAATGCTATAACAGCAAACGAACCAATTACAGAAAATTCAGAATTGAGTATTAGAGCTATGACTAAAGCATGTTTTTGTGAAATATTTATTCATAGATTCTTAACAATAAAGTTAAAGTAGGACCAAATAAGGATTTACACGACGTAATAATTGGAAAGATGTTATCATCGTGAACGTTGGAAGTAAGCAACTCCTTGTCTCACGCAAGTTGGCTATTTGTGATATGTAATTTGCCTACAATAACCTGAGGAGTTACAACCCTCACATTAATTTCACGGAGAATAAAATGGAACATTTCAGAAGAATAATTCGGTTCTTTTTTCATTCGTAATACATAAAACCATTGTGTTAGAGAAGAGCGATTAATTTAATTGTTTATTATTCAGATGAATCAGATGTATGATATAATAGTAGGACATTTTTCTATAAATAACTTTATTCCCTTAATTTATGACGGGAAAATTCACTAGTCTATATCTATATTATATAATGAATCTGTAAAAGGGAGTCATGTCTGTCTGTCTGTCTGTTACAGCATCACGCAAGAACTACCCAACGGATTTTGATAAAATTTGACAGGAATATGGTCTATGAGGGGGGTGCCCAAAGTGGCACGCGGAGCAATTATTTCGGCAAGCGGAGGGCGCTAAGGACAATTACACCCTGAGTTTAGATTACAGGGTTCAAATGAAAAATGAAATAGAGACGAGACGCGGACGAGACAGTTAGTCGAGAAATCAAATAAGGAGTATTTACACATGATATCAACATAGGCAAGTTTAAATATTTTCCGAATCTCCAAAAATACTTAACTAATCTTGGAGATCAAATACCAATTGTTCTTATATTCCAGACACGATTCTTATCAGTTATTGATTCGACACTAAAACAGTTCTCTTTAAGTTTTACACGGTTCAGGTCATTCGAAGAAACAGCTAAATTTAAAAAATATGCCGACAAGTTAAAACTTAACGAACTGAAGAGTGTTCGGATAGATTAATTTGTATGATTTTGAAATGCAGTTTATTGACTTACAGATAAGCTGTATTTGGAGAGTATAAGAATTTATCGATATGAATTAGAAAGTATTGAAAGAAATAGGTTAGCTGGTTCAACGCTGAACAATGCAGAAAAATAAAGTTGTGAAAACATGGAATTCCTTACCTGAAAATTTTCATTGTCCGAAAAATTTTGAATTGGCAATGCTCTCGATATTTTCATCTTTTTACTCATGTGAATCATTATTTTCAATTATGAACATAATTACATACATTTTAAATTACATAATTAACATACATGGTACCCAATGCATTTGACGATTAATGTTTATTGTTATAGTTTAATTCTGTAACACGATTTTTCCATTTTTTATATATAAATCATAATTTTATTGTAATATATGTTATTCTACACCGAATAAAAATATAATAAATGACTGATAGAGATTTTATATGGTATTTATTTGACATAATTACCTTTTTTATGCACGCTAATGAAATATTTAAACTTAAGAACAAATAATATTGAATACAATTTTTAAAATTACTGTATTTTATTATTGAAACATCCCATGCCTCTGCTAGACATAAAAATAATCGATGCCTCCATCTCAATCGATGCGTTGGCACGTGAGTCGAGCTAATGTATAGTACTCTTATTACATATACTTTGGTACTGAATTGCTAAAAGTTTCGACACTGCTGGTATATGACCTCGAGTGTCATAACAGTTAATTTTTATCTTTAGACCAGTTCGATCACAGACGAGAAAAAAGCTTCTCATTAGAAATACATGTAAAGTTCACTTAACCGGTTGCAGGCTTTATTTCTTTTGTATGATTAAATTAGAGATAAAGATTGTATGAAATCAAAACAAGCAACAAAAGAAAGTATATTGAATAACAATTCTTATTTTGGTCGCCAAATATCGCTAACGGGTCGAAATTTCGAGAATTTTGATGAAATGAACGGAATTTTGCGAAATTTTGTGGTTATAAACAACCAGTCCCCTCGACGACAAATGCGATCGTTGAAGCCGAGCTCAAGCAATTTCTCGTAAGAATACACCGGGAATTTAGGCTCAAATGAATTTATTGGTATGATTGAATGATAGGATGTATGAATAGAAGGCAATATTCAGAAATTTTAGCATTGGTAGCATTGAAGAATTTGCGGTGTCGAATCGCAGGGAACAACGTAAGACTATTTAAGGAAAGTTTCTTAATCAGTTCGAATTAAATGATATTAAATTATTATTCAATATGATGAAGCTTTGCTAAGTGAGCTATTCAATGAAAATGTTTAAATTTACATAATGTATCCAACGTGTCGCCTTCCAGCGTGTGGTAGGGGATGCATGAATTACAACTCTACTTCCCTAATTGACTAATACCGCGTGTCATAGTAGCATTTCGAGTAAATGAGAACGAAATCAACGTCTTACTTTTTCCATAGGGTATACGTCGTTTTCGAGAGAACGTGTCGCAAATAGAGATTAGAAGTCAACGGGCAGTTCAGATATTCAATTTAAAAAAATTTAGTGTGGCTGTCTATTTCCCTTAAAACTTGAGGATTAGTTAAAAAATTGCAGGTTATTGAAATCCGACGACTCGCCTGCTTTAATATATATATATTTAATCTCAGATCCGACCACATATGATGCAAAGCGTTCCCTAAAATATGAATATACAGAGTATTTTTATTCTTTCTAAGTTCTATTTTAGATTTATTCTATCGCAAAATTGAAAGATAAACACTAACTGGACAAACCTGAACCAAGTTCTAAGTGGAGGGAAATTCTGTACAGTTTCATATTCTTATCGTCGATCTCTGACTTCCATTCAAAATTTTTGAGAGAAAAAATTTCCATTTGGATATCCTGTCACATTGAATCAAGGGAACGTGAGAGATGTTTCATTCTCTTATTTAAAATATTGTTAAACTATTACTGCCTGATTCAGGGAACCAAGCGACTACCGTGTTATGAGTAATAATCAGGTTGTAGAAAGCTGATTGCCTTATGTAATAGTTTTGAACAATGGTCTGCTTTTCGAAAAAAGAGAGAGTCTAAGTTACTTAATTTTGGTAACTGTCACTTTACAATCAAGAACTGTCTATCATATTGACAATTAGGTAAGAATGGCAATCTTTTAACAGCAGTGGTGAGTGTTCATTTCGATATCTACGCTCAACATAACACGAAACAGTTTTCTGGTTTTTTATATATTTACTTCTTAAGATTGTGATGAAAGGACGATACTGACGATGAAAAAAGACTGGTCTATCGAAATAGGCGAACGAGTTTCAAACTTTCAAGATTGTTAAATGTACTCCCTGCACAGATAATAGGCTGCATTTTATTTACCTAAAGATCCCCCGCTCGAACCCAGACAAGAAAAATCGTTCTCATAAAGAACACACGTTAACTTCCCTTATATCTGTTTCAGGTTACATTCCTTTTGCATAATTAAATTAGAAATAATGGTCGCACAAAATCTAGAATGGCACCAAAATAAAGATAAATAAAGAAGGCTTTTTATTCTTATCGTTTAAATATCGTTATCGAGCTGAAATGGCGAGAAGTCGGTTGAAATTGACCACAATTGTGTGAAATTTTAAGGATAAAAAAACCATTCCCTTTGACGACCAATGCAATTATTTAAGTCAAGCTAATGCTTTTTCACGTGAGAATTACACGGGGAGATCTATAGATAGATCTATAAGAAAGGTAGATCTATTAGAATAGAATACGATGGATATATAAGAAAGTAATCACTGATAGAGTACAAGGGCCAATTTTCGTGCTTACATTAGATTTTGAACCGATTTGCAGTGTCGATTTTTATGAAAAAACGCACGACCATTTGCGTAATGCTTCTTAATCTTCTTTTTAATGCTTCTTAATGAGACTTTGACAACGCTATTTAATTATAATGAAGCTACTGAGTGTGCTTTACGTAAATAAAATTAAATTTACATATGAATCGTTTCGCCTTCCGGAGTGTGGCAGGGGTCTCTTCTAGACTCTACTTCCATGGGCTATCACCGTGTATCATGTAGGCATTTTGTGTGAACAATAAGGTAATTCAAAATCTCAACCTTTACAGTGGCAATGTTTTTTTAAGAGACTCGAGTAAGTCTAAATTAGTTTGGCATTCATCATTTTTTGCATCCCGATGAGAATCAACGGACTATTCAGCTATTTCATTTATAACAATTAGTATTGAGGTCTATATTCACCTGAAATTCGGGTACCAGTAGTGGCAATACTTAATTATTTGTATGTTACTGCAATAGTCTATATAAAGATTCTACACCCCGCTAAAATTCATGTTCTGAATAAAGAGAAATTTTAAAGAATTCAAAAAATTAGTATAAATAACCTTTCCCGTTGAATGAACCCCTGGTTATACCAGAAATGTTAGATTCTCTCATTTTAAAATATTATTAACTACTTTATTACCTTCTACTTCTTTTATCTTCGTTGAGAATCGATTGAGCACTTCGGTTAATTTCAATGTACATCCATGACGAGCCTAAGGAATTTACAACCGATTGACAATCAGTAAAAATGTTTTCGTCCCACAGATAATAGGCTTCTTTACATTTATTTACTGGTCTTCGATTGGAGACCAAGATTTTCCAGGCCAAGACTCCAGAGAGTGTGTGTGAGTGTTAGAAGCACTCTAATAAGAAAAGCATTTTAAGTTGATTCTCATCGTTCATAGGCTCTAAATATATTGCAAAATGAAATGTAGAAGTCATCGTACGCACTTGAATGAAGTTTTGTATGAAAGAAAATTATAAAGATTCATATTATTATGGTTGATTATGGACTTTGGATTAAATTAGGAGAACTTCAAAAGATATAACCAATTTCGCTGGCAAAACATTTGATTACAATAACATGTATCTTTGAACTATGCTAAGGTAAGAGGTGCTAGATTCTTTTCTAAACACATAATACTTTTATATTCTATCTTACTTTTATTTCCCCGTTTAGAATCAACAGTCACTTCATCTAGTTATTATATAAGTTTAGAGCTCATCATAGCTTACCCCTTGCATGCAAAAGTATAATTTTCTTCTTTAATTTCTCTTTCACGCAATTAATGAGACGGAGCGGAGGCCAGTGAATTCCAGCAGTCAACTCAGTTATGTTACTCTGCACTTAAGAATTTACGACGGAAGCGCAGAAGCGATAATGCTCCCCTTATCTCCTTCCTTCTTTCACCAATCACTTCATTTGTGACCGATAAAAATTCTTATGCTCGTCAATTACCGAGATAAGCTGACAATTTAGTCGAAGATGATTTGCCGCGCTCATCTAGAGGTATCCAGGAGAATGAATTACGCATGAGAGCAGAAAATGAAACAAGCTATAAATATGAATATGGCAGAATAAATGAAAAGTCTCTGCGGAAGGCTGTGAAGATTCTTTTGAAGGCATACACGGAAGGGCAAATGTATATAGGTTTTCTGGCGTTCTTGTTTAAGGTGGTTTTTCGAATTTATGTTAAATGATGAATGAGTATTTATTGAACCAATAGGTATTCTTATGCATAACACTGATTTCCGGAGTCCTTTCAACTATTTTGGAAGAAAATATCCGATTTTAAAAACCACTCCGTAACTCATTTGGCACACGATTTTGTGCCCCTTTCCTGTGATTTTTCGTGACTTTTAATCTCACTTCAAAATATATATGTAGTAGCTGGTTTGACCCTTTCGATCGATAAGTGAAATGATAGGCGAAAATAACAGAACAAACCGAATCATTAATAACAGAAGACGCATCAAAGTAATTGAAAACGTAACAACTGCTTGTGCTCAGAAATATAATTAAATTAGTAATAGCACTGGAATATATTTGTATTGATCGATGTTTATCGCTTAACGCTGAATGAAAGGGGAAAAAGCTTTCTCTCACGCGGAGAAAATAGCTCGATTTCTACGTAAATAAATATCTCAATGATATCTAGACAGCACTCGCCATTTACGTTCGTTATACACCATCCTCCTCGTGGAAAAAGTAGCGGCTATTGACATCCAAATGAAATGTGAAGCGATGTGAAGAAATGTGAAGTTTTTCGTGAAATGAAATGTGAAGCGTGAATGATGAAACGATCAGGCGATGTTTAAGATTTGGGAAACTATTACAATGAATAAACTGAACTGTTAAGTACTTTCCCAGATTCCGAGGAAGTCACCTCTGACATCCTTGGGTAACTCCACCGTCCGTCGACTCCATAACACGCCATCCAGCTCCAGTTTGAAGAATTGTACAAAACAGAGAGCGGTTATCACAGTGAATACTGCCACAAACTTTTCCTGCCATTCACAGACGAAGTAAGCTTATACCAGGACACTGTAAAGGAAATAAGGCATTGTAAACTCCAATAGTAATATAAATTTATCGATTTGGAAGTTAATTGCTATTGTCAAGAGTCTAATGTAAGTTTAAGAAAGAGAAGTGTTGTAAAACTAAACTAGTAAACTAGAAAACTTTAAAACTCTTCCAAGGTTCTTCTTTCGCCCAAGTATCCAACGTTGAGAGTCAAACACAGGTCCGCACCGTTCAGAAGCTTCGACTGCAATGAGTCAATTCTAGAAAAGTAACCAATTCGCGCCAAAATTGGCTTCCTGGCCCAAAATTCCATAGCTGCGACTTTGGAACACGGATAAAGGCGGGAATTGATTGCGGGAATTTTCTTGAAATTCAAACGAAGCATTTACGGTGTCTCAATTAAGTGCGTCGATAAATACGACAGAAAAATACATGATTCACGTATTCACGGGAATTTCACGGAAGTATGTTGTATTCATACATGAGTTGGTTTATTTGAAAAAGTTAGAAAAATCTATTTGCTAGAATTAATCCATTAATTCTTTAATTGACGATTATACTATTCTAATTGAAATATCAATAAAGATTGATGACTTAATTTTTCAGTAAACTCCCTAGTCATACATAACTTAGGATATTAAAGGATGATTGGACGAAGTTCTTTGAAAGAATGATCGTAATTAATTTCAAATTCCCTACAAGTGGAATTACAAAATAAACGGCTGAGACGTTTTTCGGGGGACAGCGAAAACCGCGTATTAAACGGGATATCGTCATAACCGGGTTGTGAAACCGGCTGGTTGCATTATATCATGTTAATGAAAATTGTCTACTTCTTGCGTCTCTTAGGGCGTCTTAGTTACTTGATTTCAGTCATTTTGATTCTACAATGAAGCAGTTTTCACCAGATAGACAATTAGGGGAGAATAACGCACAGCATTGTTGAGGGTAAATCACGATATATCCGAGACTACGCTCACTAGCCCACGAAACACACCACTGTTTTTCGATATGTTTAATCACTGCACTGATCTGAAGATAGTGACCAAAAAGTGACTTCATGTTCAACGGTGAGTGATAGAGTAGATCTCACGATCAGAGTTCATTCGACGGTGGTTGACTCTGCTTCATCTCTCAAAATTAGTTATTCAAATGAAAAAAATCGCAAGAAACCATTATAGAGATATGACAAAGCGTGAAAGGACGACAATGATGTTGTAAAAAATTTTTCTATCGAATGAGTCCAACTACTGGTTATGGCGGGTTGCAGTACATCTGGAGATAGGAAAAATCTGCGTCTTAAGCGGGAAGCAGGACGCTTTAAGCGATATTTTTACAATGTGTTTCGTTTGAAAGGGAGTGGGACCATGAGAAAACCGCGTCTTATGCAGGAGGGCCCAAAACGGGTTTTACTGAAATTATTTTTACGTAAATTATTTTAGGAAGGTGTTGCTTTGCTCCGTTTTTAACCGTTTTTATGAAACTTCTGCATTATAAACAAGACAGATTTCGGTTAGAAATGGTGGAACTCCTTCATGATCACACTGGAAGAAAAACTCACTATGTAGAGTCCACAAAAACATATTATTACTCGACTTAGGTTTCGTTACGGAGTAACATCATCAGGTGATGTTAACCCGTAATTGTGGACTCCACCTAGTGAGTTATGCTTGTGTGTGATTCTGCATTATAATCTAGCTTTCATATTTTTAAACATGCGGTTGTATTGCATTGATTTATCATTGCGTCTGAATTACACAGAGCTAGGCATTTATCAGCTAACGAATTAACTTTATGTTTTGCATCATTAAAAGCAAAGTTTTGGGTTTAGTCGCACAACTTAATCTTCTAAGTTAAATTTCATTTCCATCATTTTGCAATATTAATATCCATACCTAAATTGTCTAAATACAACCATTGAGAAAATATCAGTAGCGAAACATGATTCATCTTAATTAGAACTAAGATATTCTTAAGCTCTCAGTTAATTTCTCCAATTAGACGATGAATTTGGAAGTGCTAATTGATGTTTATCATATTAAATTTTAATGCAATTCCTTTCACACCATTAACTTCATACAAATTAATTGTAAGGTAATTTTGATAAATGATGATTGACAACTGCACTAATCTGCATGTTGACTATGAAATATGAAGTTCGAAGAGACATGCAAATATTCAAATGCAGACTTTAAACGTGCTAGCGGCCTCAATATTGGTTTGCCTTCCCCGTGTGAGGAATTTGTGTGCATTCCGTTTGCAGTTTTCCTAGTTTGCTGGCTATCCTCCGACCTTTGATTACTGCTATAGCGTCAACATTTCCTACTTCCAACATTTTTTTCACTACCACTGATAAACTCCATCAAGCAGCCTTCTTCGCATCCGCCCCATTATCCATTGATTTACTTATTAACGAATTTTTCGAGAAATTTTTAAATTCCAGCCAAGATGACCGCTGCATGACTGGAGAGATGACCTTCTTACATATCCGAAAGACCGGGCCTATTAAGAGTACATTTAGGTTAAGTAGCAAGCCGGCGCTTTTCGGTTAAAAACATTCGTTTGAAATTATTTGGAAAATACATTCAAGGCCTACTTTTGCAGAGAAAATGCAACGGGAGGCTTGGTTATAGTGTCACCGTTCTTTCTTGAGAAATCTCAATCGCAGATCAAGTTCTTTGATTAGCCAAACTTTCTGTGAGTTACAAAGAATTGATTGTGGAACTGTACAGTTAAGAAGACCCTTAATTATGAAGTATTATAAAGAAACTGAGGGACCAAGGTATTTACTGCATGAATGCTGTGTAACAAATATTCGATAAGCTCATTAAAAAAGAGAGTGTGAAGTACGTCCTTACAATAAACGCATAATAGTATGAAGAAACTCACAAAAATAAATAAATATTGAAGCATCTTTTTTAATTGAGTAAAATTTCTAAATTATGTGAGGAGGTTTAATGAATTGACTCAATTATATTTTGATGTTACCAAAGACTAAAGCTTTACTAATAATTATATTGTATGTACGTACGTACAATGCCGAATGCAAAAGAACGAAATCTCAATTCAGCAACTTCTTCCTGGAAGTTGCTGGAATCGGCTGCTTTCTTTTTGAATCCTAATCATCTTCGATGCTCACCCCACCAAATTTCCAATAATTTGTTCAAATTTCCATATAATTTCTTTCTTAATTTATCCTTATTCTTTCTGGATTTATAATATATATCCTCTTTTAATTTGAATCTGTGCTACTGTGTATACATACTGTATATGAATGCTCTTTTATTAGGTTCAGATGCCTTAACAATCCCTATTCAATGTCTTTTCGTCTTTTAGTAAGTTATCCCACCCTTTATATAATCTAACATATTCTTCCCCTCTATCTGTTTCCCTTTGCATCCTACCTTTTTTAGCATTTCCTCTCCTCTTAATATTTGGCTCCATTACCACTTTGAATCTTGCGAGAATTTCTGAAGCATTATTCCGTAATCTTCTAGACAAAGTTATATGCCTGCGCAATTGTCTATGGTAGCAGATATTCAGGAGTAATATTTATTTTCTTCTATTATATGTCATGAATTATGATCTATGCACGTTATCGCGATTATATATATTTCCACATCGAGTAGTTGTATTATAAAAACAATTACATAAGTGCCAATGCAGAGAATGCTCTATACACTTCCACCAGAAAATATCGGATACGTTTCTTCGGGATTCATTGTGTTCATCCGGCAGAAGCCTCACAATTTTCCTCAGCCACTCTGAGTTTATTCTCCATATTTTACAATCAGAACGCCCTTATGATTCAAAGCTCTTCGATCTTAGAGGGAATCATTTTTATAAAAAATATTGGCTCAAGAAAATCCGGATCCTCTTGAGGAACATTCAGCGGGAAAACTTGGCTAGCGACCGCTCTATGTGACGCAAACCGAAGAAATTTCGAAGAAAGGCTGGTTTTATTGGGGGTTTTCTCCATCCGGACGCATTTATGAGGAATTGCGCCACCGCGGCGGTCTCCCTGCGGAATCCCCGCAAAAGCGCCTTCGAACGCCGAGAGCGCAAAAGCCGTGGACGGGGAAGGAGAAGCACGATCTCCGCAATGAGTCAATTACCAGGAATCGCCGAAGGAACGTCGACGCAGCAGAAAGCGGATATCACAGAGCGTCGAAACGACTTCGGGCGAATGAAGAAGTGAGAGAAATAAAAAGAAACAACGCCACCCTCCGCCGCCCTTATCAAACTTCCCGCTAATCTACATGCCATTTCCGGTCGTATCCCCGCAACACTTCCACCCGCTGCCACTTCTTCCTCACCAGACTGCCTTCATTGTTGTCAGACCTCAGAGGGAAGAAATCTTTCAATTTTGCCGATTCCTAATCGAGTACCAAGGATGAACCAAGTTCGCTTCACGACCCGCAGAGGGAGTTCAGAGATGCCAATTTATTTTTGATTTTGTCACTAGACGCACCCTAAAAAAGAAATTGAATCGCTGTTTAACTCATGAAACGTTTCCCTCAAAAAGTAGTGAAAATAATATTGGTTTAAATTCGTTTTTACGAATATTATTTAAATTCAGATGTTAAATATACTAAAGAGACAATATGTAAGAAAATGGGACTCGGGTGTTAATGAATAATAGAGTTGAAAAATTTAGCCTCGGCTATCGGAGAGTTTATGAAACCGCTTACAGATGAAATTTAAGCCTTTTATCAAGTAAACAGTTATATTTGAGTTATATATTTGCTAAACATTATATGCTACGAAAACTCAAGGGCGTGTATATGTAACTGAACATTCTGGATGGAGTACAATATATCGCTGAAATAGAAAAAAATTATAAAAGAACGAAAAAGTCGGAAAAACTAGCGAAAATATCGCTGAATCATCATCTATTAGGGAATTGTTTATCTTTTGGCGGTCAGCATGCAGAATTATAAAAATTAAAATAAAACTAATTCTCCTCTTTATGGTTGCAATTCCATCACAGTCTTTTACAACAAGGCAGAAAAGGTGTTCTTTCCTTCTAATAATTCTAATGAGCTACACATTCGTTAACTCAACATTGCTTTGCCGCGGCGCAGTGAATATATTGGAATAGAATGTATTGGGAGGTCATAGAGTCGCATAATACACGAGGGAGTCATAGCAAAAAGAAAATATTTATAATTTTACATGTAACAAATGCGGTGCTTCCTTTCTTCATATTTTATAATTTAATTGGCTTTCGGATTGTAAATTAGTGCGTTCCTGATTCGGAGCAAAGTTTTGGTTACTAAGATGAGAAATTTGTGCTTGAGCGTAAGTCCGTCATGAATGGAATTAGGAATAATTGAGCGGAGCGGAATTGAGCATTGAAGGTAACCATCAGAGATTTTCCTGATGCGTTCAAACCATCACCAAAGCATACTGTCCATCATAAAGATACAAAAAAAGCAAACTCCGTGCCCTCAGAATTTATTAGATGAAACATTAAAACAAAAACGCAAGAGAAATATTATTTAACCGCGCTGCTATTAACGATTGGTTATGGGTCTCATTCTGGAAGACCCCTCAGGCCGCACAAAGGAGCCGCATGCGGCCCAGGGGTTGTACTTTGCCTGCCCCTCATCTAGATGCTGTAGGCCGCCACTGAAAAAGACGAGAGATGTTGTCATCGCTGAGTATTCCTCTCTTTATTTCCTCTGGGAAGAGCGCCTTCGGGAATCTCCGGCCCTTTCCGAGAAACGTTCGGGCGAAGGCCGCGCGACGTCCGGCCGCGCTCGGCTTACAAGAGTGACGTCATCGCCGCATTCGAAAGCGGCTTTCCAGTAGTGCGAATGGGTTGACGACTTAATACATCCATTATGCAGCCTCCGAAAAGATATTTCTTAATGCTACCGAATTCTCGTTTCCTCTCTATTCCACGGGTTAATTATCCATGCTGCAGAATCTAAACTATGATGATGGGTTACAGTCTCTTCTAGAAAGGTAGAGTTCTAGCGGCCTAAGAATGCGCCTGACCATATTGTGTTCCTAAACATTAGGGCGCATCCTTAAGGCGCGAGCACTCTCGACTGAATTGCAGTGTCAAACATCCTTCGATATACCTATATTCCTTATATACCATAAAAACAATCTTATTCTTCTGAGTCGATCCTCTTCTTCCCGTTGGATGTCGATCTTTGGCGGAAGGAAGGGGTGGGGGCGAGTAGCGCGTGTTAATATCACAAATACTGAATATAATTTCATAAATATGAACTGTGAAACCAACTATACTTGAGGTACTCTGTACTTGTAATTTATAACATAATATACCAATTTTAACCTCCGTTTCAAGATTTACGTGGCTCTTGGTTTATCTTAATTTCCAATTGATGTGCTCATACTGTAATTGGGTTTCATTATAAATTTACTTAAAACCCACGTCCCGCCATGAAGATTCAAATTCGTGTTAAGTACGCAGATGTAATTGACATTAACCAAGGAGCTAATTGCTCCAAACAGCGTCTAAGATTCCATTGAACCAGATGACGAATTGTGCTATATTCAGGGAATATCTTAAGGAGACCATTTATTTTCCTATCCAGTTTTTGCCAAGAATTTTCTGTACACTATATATTTCACAATTTTCTACTTTATATTTTTTCTTTGTTTCTAAAAAATAAAAACTATTTAATGCCTTCATCTTAAGACATAAAATAGAGAAATTTTAATTTCAGATCCGTGCAACATTTAAGTTTAAATATATACAAATGTAGTCCGCCATTAAAAATGCTTGGGACCTGCAGTCTCCACCAATAAGCAGTAAGTGAAAGAAATATTTTGCGTAAATCAACTCATTTTCTTATGTTTGCTTATAGCAACTTTCTTTAGGAGGAATCCGAGAAAGTAAGGAATGTCCTAAAAAGAGCGTCATATTCCTAGCTACATGGTAACTAAATATTCATTGCTGCCATTTTATTCTCTGTAAAATTCGTTACCTTAACCGAAATATTTATTTTATTGCCGGGATTGTCATTCCGGATAGGGAAACAGATAAAAACAGGCTGAAGTAAGGCTTTCCTCCCGGAAAAAGCTATTCTAAACTCAACTAATGAAATTTCCCCGGAAATCCATCAGAAAATGTTTGTGGCTTGAATGGGTTTTAACGAATTACGTTACTCCAATGAACTATTTTTTCCGTGAGGAAAGAAAAATATTTTCCTTATTTGCATTACTAAAAAAGCACTGATGCGATTGGTACCTTCGAATAAATACGACATTCGAGTTCCGTTAATAAGGCGAGGACCCGTATCACACGAAAGATTTATTAGCTTCACTAACAGATGAAATATATCTTGTCCATTTCCCGCCATGCTGTCTGAGTTTCAAAGCTGAAATCTAAAATAGCGGACCAAAGGTTCTGGAGTAAGAAAAACTTGACTTTGAGCACCCTATTTTTGTCCATCTTGGAATGGATGGCTTAATTTTCTACTCTGTGACACGATGACGGTTGGGATTTCGGTGTTTTCTTTCGCGAACTAAGGGGAAAGATTTTCGTCTTCAATCGTAAAAATTGGTACAATCGTCGTCAGGATAACTCCAGCCAAAGCGTATGGCACTTGAATGCGCAGAAAAGAGGGGAAAGAGATTTTGGAAGGTGAGGCAGAGTGGTGACCAAGTCAAACAATGAAGTGTCAAATAATGATAAAGTCTTTTCATGAAGTAGTTCTGGATCAGAAGATGCGCAAGTGCCATAATATTTCTCGAGATCGCCACAATTTCTTACGCATCGATGGCACGTGATTGGAATTGACGAAAGCGGAATAACCGTTTCACAATTGAACGGAAGTTTCCGAACATAAGCATATTGAACACCTCTGCACGGCGGCCTTTACAATGTCAATCACGAGCGATCTCCGATAGACGTGTTAAATCTGGAAAATAGCCGGATGAACCAAGCGAGTTTCAAGGCCGGAGAATCAGTCTTAACCACTTAAAGGAGTAATTAAGAGCTTTTGGAAAATAAAAACGCTAAATAAAGAGCAAATAAAAGCGAGGGCCGCAGCAGAAGAGAGAGGAAAAAAAGGAAGCGGAGAAAGGAAACAAAACGACGAACATATCCGAGATAAAGACTTGTAAGAGTCCGCCAAGAATATCTTGGTGCTTAGTTAGCGGGGGAAAAAGAAGAGAGAAGAGGTTTAGGAAAAGGGGAAAATGAGAAGAAAAAGATGCGTAACTATGGGAGAGAATTGGGGGAAGATTAGATAAATATTTGGCAACAGAATGGGAGATTGTAAATTTGGAGCAGCCAAAATCACTGTCACGACTGGCTTATTGACAGGGGCGAATTTTACAATTGGGCGATTTAGCTGAGGATCTCGTCCCAATGAGACTCTTCGAAAAAGGGCCTTATTTCTTTACAAATTACAAACGTCTATAAGACGACTGGTGCGTACAAGAGTGCATAGAGATATTTATGTGATAAATTTTAAGATTCCCGAAAGAAACTACGTGAATTTTTAAATATAACCGACAATGAGATGAAGAAATTCAAGTAAATATATTCGATAACCACTGTGTCGATTTTCAAAACAATATGCTGATGCTTTTCCTGGAGAGATACAGAAACCAAACCCAAAGTATCGTTAGAGGACGTTACTGAGAACTGTGTATCGAAATGTTTCAACCACACAATTTCATTGAAATCTGCACTGCCCTCATTTGATATTCTTCTGAGGAATGCCCAGACAAATATTAACGAGAAATAATAAATTAGAAAATTAGAAAGAAACCGAGAAAGAAAGCAAGGGTTTTTTGTTGGAAAATAGCTAGATAAGACGACGAAAAACAGAGAAAGTACTATTGATTATAGTAAGTAAAGAGAATTTAATGAAATTGTCAGAGGGTGAAATTATTCCTATAGAACTTACCTAAAGATGAAAGTGAAGAATGGTAAAACGCATATAATGGAGTAGCATATAATTGAAATGATGTTTTAGCTCAAAATGGGTAGAAAATTATAATGGAATCAATTTAATTAGCGTTGATGTAATCCTGCAAATAATGAGCATCACTGAAGGACGTAATCTGTAAGTGGAGGTCAAAGGGAGGAATAGTTTGTCGGAGATTGAGTTTGAAGTTAATAAGAATTAAGAATGCGGGGAATTTGTCCAGTCTTCTGGGATAAATATCTGCGAGGCATTCTACGTAAATGCTTTTCATAGTTATTAAATACAGCAGTACATACTGATGCGAGTATCAAAACATATTGGATAGCTATTTAGAAGGTAATTGACCGAAGAAAGTTACGACAGATGAGAGTGAATGACAGATGAGCGCATTAACGCTTGGGGGGAATTTTTCCTCTGATTTAATTAGTATGTTTATAGAAATGCAGAGAAAAAGATTGAAAATACAATCTTTTGAATTACAATAACAACAAAGTTTGAGAAACTGGATGAAGATTCACTGTGAGTACGTGAATGTGCTGGTTGGAAGTTGAGTTGAAAAGTCTGCTGATCATCTAAGAGTACTTCGGTAAGGTTCCATCTGTCAGGTTTGGTAATATTAGCAGATTTAGGCAATTATGATTAAAACTAAACAATTCTTATTCAAATACAATCTCAAAACACTGTAATTACTTACTCAAACACACAATGAACTTACTCGACTATTAAAATAATATTATTGTTAAAAGTGCTTTGACAGCTTAAGTGATTTCGCACTGGCTTCCTCAGGGAATCGATCCCGGGATCGCTAACCTTCAAAGGCGAAAGTGTTACCAACTTGGATATGCGGGTGCTGGTATTCAAATGTATACTCTTCATTCTCCACCGTAATGATTTAAAAATGCAAAGATAAAAAATAACATAAAGAGGAGCAACAGTGGACCAACTCGCGTCTCTACTTGAGGACTTTCTCTTGCCAGATTACACTTTACAGCTATCGGATTTAACAGCAAATTCTACCCAGTCTCTTACTAAAACACAAGCCTTTCCAAATTTTATGTTAGCTTCTGGAGGCCCATCAAAGGGGGAACTCCAGGAGTTGGGCAGGTGAGACGACCGCCTCAGGGCGAAAAAAATAATGGGACGTCAACTCTGAAATATTGTAGAGTAGTAAGACCTTATCGAGCTAAAATAACTGAAAATACTCCACTTTGGTTAGTTCTATAAAATAGTTATATAATACATCATGCGGTATTCAGGCTCTTATTTGAAACATCCATCGAAATTGTTTCCTTTAAAGTGAATTAAATTGGGAATGACAAATGCCCCTGGGAGGGCGTCTGCCCCAGGCGGTTGACGGGATTTAACCAACCTCCTCCCCCCCAAAGATTCTACAAGTACATCATCTATTTTGATCTCCTACAAGCTTATGGTAAGACGTTTTAGAGTCTACAGTAAGACGCAGGAAAATCATACCTTTTCTTCATTTATATCGTGAGAATTATTAAGCCGGTTTATCAACTGAAATTGTAAACTTTAATTGAACCTCCCAAGCGAATATTCTGTGTGCGCGCCTGGACAAATGGCTTGCCACGAATACAATTTTAGTAGTATTATAAAAGTGCCTCAAAAGCTGATGTCATTTCGCACACCAGGAGGACCTATCACCAGGAATCGAACCCAGGACCGCTTTCACATAAATCGAACGCGCTGACCACAAGGCTATCTGGAAGCCCGTATGTAATTTTGTAAATATAATAATTGTAATAGTAGTCGATGCAGTTTTGAATTGCCTTGTATTGTTGACATAATGGTCATTAAACTCTAAAGACAGCGTGTTAAGGTTGCCTCAGAGCG
Organism: Pachydiplax longipennis; assembly: GCA_036926295.1. NCBI lineage: Eukaryota > Metazoa > Arthropoda > Insecta > Odonata > Libellulidae > Pachydiplax > Pachydiplax longipennis. The sequence continues at coordinate 75,272,594 of JAVFKF010000012.1, forward strand.
GCATGCGAAGTCCCAGCGGAGGAGTCCCTTGGGAATGAGTCGAAGACGGAAAATTAGAATGAAGGGAAGGAATGGGAGGGAATGGAAGGAAGCGGAGGAGAGAAGACGATAAAAGCGAGCGAGAAAACCACAAATAGATTTCGGAAGCACAATGAGGGGTTGAGGAGACCTAGACTATTCTGAGTGGTGTTAAAGAGGGGGGGTCTTCGATCAGAGGGAGGGGGGCGATGGAGGGGGCAAAGGAGGGCAAGAGCAGAGAGTATTAGGGCCAGAAGAGAGCATGCAGTTTCAGTCAGTCACGAGGAGAGCGTGGGTGGTCGCTGATCTCGCGCCCCCCCCTCGGACGCATTCTCCCCCCGAGAAACACGCCCCGCCACCCCACGCGACCCTTCCGAATAAGCACAAAAATTTATTCCATCCTCGGTCACGCCTCTTTCCCCCTACCATTCCTCCCATTTCATTCTCAACCAAACCGTTTATAGGTGCGAAGAGACTGGAAAAAAAGCCGAGTTTATGTAGGCGCGACGCAGGTGGGCGGAACCGGCTCGGAGAGAGAACACGCGTGCTCCTACGTGTGTCTTTTCCGCGTGTGTTTTACGCGTGCGTCCGTGTGTTCGAGACCCCCGTCGCGTGTGTTCTCCAGGAGTTTTTTTTCCGGAGGGCGACCCGTGATGAGCGCCTCAAATGGAGTTGTGGCGATTTAAGTGATTGGGAGAGCGTCTCTTGTTTGCACTCTCCGGTGACGTCATCCGCGCGTTTTTTTATCCGCTATCGGAGAGGAGAGGTTCTGACTTTTTAAGAAATCCGACGTTGGAGAAGATAAAAGAAGAGTACCGCTGACGTAACGCGCGAATCGTCCTCGTTGACGACCGTATCGAGTTATTTTCGCGCCAATTTCGGGGGTGACATTTTGATTCCTTCCTTGGATTCGATAAGATTCCTCATAATCCTCTCGCCCACGGCTCCCCGCCCACGCAATCGAACCCGCGCCTTTCGAGAGGAGCGTCGTCGTCGTCGCGGGGGAAGGCGTCGCTGGCGGCCGTGGAAACGACGCGAGAGTGACGTCACTGGTCGGGGTGCGTGGGTGGGACGAGTGGAGCACTGAAGGAGATCGCTCCTGAGATCCGTACTATGAGGACTGCAGTCGCGTGCCGCTCCCACGGAGTGCTTTCAGTTATTTCCCTCGGTTGCGCGTAGTCTCCCGCAGGCACTTGATGAACCGGAAGGGTGCTCCGGTGTGTTTGGCGTCGGTCGGCTAATGTGGTTGAAGGACGAAGCCCATCTTAGAGGTGTGTTAGCGCTGTGATGATACTCGTGAGCCCGAAACCAGACGGAGTTTCAAATCTTCCCGGTGGCATTCGCGAAAGTATGCTAATACCATCCATGGGGTCCACTCGGCGCGTATTAGCATCTGCGGATCTCCAGATAAGGCGATGAGGGGCCGGACTTCCTCGGGCGCGTGCAGACCGTAGGGAGATGATGTAGGGACCCTACGTGTGCCGGAGCACCTTTTCGCGCCGGGGGAGGAGGGGTGGAGGGCGGTCTCCAGCAGGCGTGCCCCGGAACCGCACAGCACCTCGGAGCGATTACGTAGAGCAGACCCTCCCTCTCTCCCCTCCCTCATGTCTCAGCCCACGGCGCGGATGGGCTGCATTCACGGCAACGCTGGCCGCGAGTGAACACGTCGCTCCTGCGCGATCCGAGGGCGCTTTCTGGCGCACGCGGTGCCCGTGTGTGTGTGTCCATGAGTGCGCGTGTCGTGACGCCGCACGGCGCCGGCGTAACCACGAAGATTCCGCCTCTCGACGAAAACGACCCGACCGACCAAAGTGCCCGACGCATTTGAGATGTAAGAGGAAGACCGCCGAATAGTTTCCGATCCGACACTCGCGTGCGCCGCGCGGTGTCGCGTGCGGCACGTGTAAACTCGACATCCAACTACGACTCTTGTTTCGAAAAGCGAAGTGATATATCGGTGCCCGAAAGAAGGAATAAGAGGGAGTGTGGCCGCGTTGTGGGATGGCCAGAGGTGTCGCCCGACTCGGGTCCCCCACGACGACGGTGGTGCAATCTTTGGTGATCAAAGGAGGCGGGGATAGGGGTGTGCTCGGGGTGAGGGTCGACGGAGGTGTGGAGTCGGCCGGAGAGGCCGCGGACGGGGCGCCCGGGCCCTCCGCACCCGCCCCCGTGGAGGCGAGCGAAGAAAACCACCGCCCCCAACTCATCCAGGGCCGGCGTCGGCCGAGGATCGTGCTGGGGGCGGCGCTAGGGGGCGGTGAGGCAGGGGGAGGGAACCCGCCGTTTCCGTCGCCGAATCTCGCGGCCTCCGGGCAGAGGAGCGGAGGCAGCAGCAGCGGAGGGTCGGGGGCGAGCTTCGACGATTGGTTCGCTAGGGAGTTCGGGGGTGTCCCACCTCTGGCGCCGGCTCATTTCGCCGCCACGGCCGCTGCGTGCATCGGAGAGGATGCTGGGGTCACAGGTGCGTGTCTTTTTGTCCCAAACGCTGACACATACGCGTGGTGAGGGGTCAACGGCCTTGAGAAACCGTACCACAGATTGCCCCTGGGAGGTTATGCGACCGAGTGAGTTGGAAAAATGTGTATCGAAGAGAGCGCTGCTTATGGCCTCGTATTATGCAACGCGTGTTTTTTAGTGTTTCGCTTTCGCACGTCTTCCGCTTTGTTGTTCACGACCGAGTGCTTCGTTTATTCAGACCAATGGGACGATATAGAGACCGTGACATTTGAATTCGCACTGGTAAGATGGACTTCCTCGTTTGTTTACCTGTTCGTAGTTCATTGGTTTATGGAATAAACGGCTGTTGGCGTTTGTAAATCGAAAATAGACGAATAATATCTAATTGAAAAATAGCGGGAAAGATTAACTGTTTGAATTTTGTGCGATTCTTATTCTTTTAATTTATGGCAACTTTATCTTCAGGTATAACTATTTCCTTTGAATACTGTTTATTGAAATACTTTCACCTTTTAATCCTAACATTATATAGTAACCATATATTGTTTAATATGCATTCTTGCTCGTTGTTTATTTCTTACGTGGAAACAATCATCCACTCTGGGTTTGTTAATAGTCATCCCTAAGCTAATTAATGTGATATACCATTTAATTCCTCTAAAAACTTAGCCGTCAATATTTCAGAAATAGCTTTAAGAAAATTGGCAATAATTCGTGTATTCTTTTCATGCTTCGAGTCACTTGTCGTGACGGTATGGACCCAATTAGTAGTACAGGGAATGCAAAGCAGAACAGGTCGTTGACCTTTTAATTTTTGACTTGCGATTCAACAATGGGAGCTTCAAATATCTTCTACCTCATGTTGTTAAAAAAATTGCATGTTTCTTAATTATTCATTCGACGTAAATGCTGTTGATGATTACTTTAGCTGGTACCCCTTCATTCAGCACACACCGTTATTGAGCAATTATAAGGAACTGAATTGGGTATATTCCTCTACATATTCAGCACAACAAACAGATATGAGTTTCATACCATTGTCTGAGGCATTGGTAGCTCTTAATGGTTTTCAATCAATCGTCCCATTCATAAGTGCGTCCTGCCTCACTTGTTTATATCCCTCAGCCGGCCCTGACCAATGCGTCATCCAGATGCGTTCATATTCCTTTCCCATTAGCTAGAAAACTCGCGCTCAATGAGTAGGAAACTCGGACACGTGCTTGCAACGAAAGCTATCGCACGTACTCATTTTGAGATTTCCTCGAATGCATTCCCCTCCTCCCCCTGCTCATCCAGCAACAATCTCCGTTGTGAAAGCTTTGTCGCCTGAATGCGAGCTTGATTGCCCACAAGCGATCGGTGTGAGAGGGTAAAACTGAAAAGCATTACACGCAAATAAGCCTCCGGTTCGATCAGCCGATGCACTTGGAACTGTGCCAGCACAGCTGTTCTTCACAGAGATTCTGAATTCTAGGAGGTATTCTAGGCATCTCAGTCTCGTTTAATTCCTCATAAGATGCAATACCTCAATGGGCTCAATTAAGCGATTGGTTTTTTTGCCGTATTCATTCTCGCTGTCTGAAAATTAGGCGATATTCTTTGGTCGTTGACGACTCCTATACTTTCTTATCGAATGGGTTCGATCCCCGGCGGCGGTTTTCCTTCTCGTCTCCGCAGACGTCGAAGGCGATTGCTCAAGTGTCTCCTAATCGGAATTTAAAAGGCTAGTTATGTTAATGAAACTTCAGAGTTACGCAAATTGGCGTGCACTTACGTGGAATTGCTGGCGTTGTGAAGTTGTCTTATGATTAGTTGAATGTTATCCTCATTCGGCATTAATTTATAATTATCCATCCTTATAACTTTCAGGGAAGGCCTTACCTTAAATATATATTTTGGTTTTAGTGCCATTAACATCATACAAGGGTAACATTTACATTCCAAAGAAATTCACCTCGTATTTACAAACACAGAAATGTTTTACCAAAGAAATGCAAACAAAAGTCAAGTTTTTCATTCCATTCTTTAGAGCTGAATTTAGGAGATCGACCTTTATGAGGATAAAACTTTTTCATGGGCAAAATTAATGTAAAATCTGGGTCAAAATTTTAGTTATCAGAAGAGTAATTTATACATAAATCATTCAAAACATAAATACAAATGGTGATTTAAAAAAAATCTCTCACTGACAACTTACCGTTTTCATGGATATTTGCTATTGTAAATATTTAGCCTTGTTCTTTCACTCTCTTAGCATATATGAAGCAATGTTTAAGTAGTTACCGATATTTACTGTCCTTCTCCTTAGCTGCCACAGTGTATGTTATTGTATATTAAGAAACGCACACAAATGTCTAGCATTTACTTTTATTGGAGGAACGTCAAAAATTCTAGAAATCTATTTTCAGACAAAAAAATTCTGACGTCAACTTTTAAATGAAATCCAACATTCCTTGGGAATTGGTGATTGTTACTTTGCTGTGAACTTCTGATCTGTTGATGCACCTTTGTTATCAAACCGTGTTTGCACTTTCTTGCATGGTGCAGTAAAAATGTAGCTAAGGATTTAAAATTTAATTTAAAAAATTAAATTTAAGAAAATTCATCCAAATCCCATCTTTGAATATGGCAATAATAATTATATTCAATGTGGTCCTAAAAGATTTAGTCTTACGTCCATACGTCTACAACTAAACAGGAAAATTATTAAGATAAATAAGAAATCCTTCAAGACCAACATTTCACTTACTTTTTAATCTATCTGATAGCTTATATCTAACTTCGGTCATGTACACCCTTGAATCATGTTGAGTTTTGATTTGAGATTAGTCTTGCTCATTCTGGTTACCAGCTTGCCTTTACGAATTGAATATCCGAATTTTGACCACGAAATCGTTCTGATTACAGAACTTGTTTTATGCATAAATATATGTTGCATATTGTAGTAGTATTGTTGAAAGCATTTCGTCACTTCGCACCCCATCGGGAATCGAACCTGAATTGTTTTCACCAAAGGTGAACGCGCTACCCACTTGGCTACCCGGGTGCCATGTTTTATGATTAATGTCTACCAAATATGACGAATGAATCCTCTCTATTTATAATTCCTTCCTCTATTAATTTTGATTTATTTGCCATTCTTCGGATAGTTTAAGTTATTATTTGAATGTTTCTAATAAACTCATAAGACGAAGGCGAGAAAGTTCTCGTTTCTTATTCGCGAGTGGAAGTGTTATCTGAAAGGGCCATCCGTTTCCTCACCAGCAGATGGATGGACCGAAGACGGCTTTCGCGAGAATATTCGCGACGGCTGAAAGAAGACACTTCTTCCCTTAAGGTTTCCGCGATCCACGAATTCCAAGAGCCATCTAGAAATTTACCACTCTCTTTCGCCGAGGCATTAAAAACCTTTTTAATTAGCACCGACGCGAATTACATCACTTGCCTCCGTCCCTTGTTTTCGCATTCTAATATAATGTCCCGTCCGACACTTGAAACGCATCTTCTCCCTCGTGAAAAAGAGAGAAATTTCAATCGGTAAGAAATAAAAAGTCTTGTTTAGAAGTGCTTCGTCCTTGGATCCCCTCTCTCTATCTCTCCATATCAGGAGCGCTTACAAGACGCAGACGCCAAGCTGGCTATTTAGCCATTCCGCTTTTTTTCCCTCTTCACGTTCATTTCTTCTCATCTTCTCGTACATTGCGAGGGAATCTTTGGCGTATGGAAACTGCTTGGTTTACGCCGCTGCTAAACAGTTGAGTGGAAGAGTTTTTTCGGTATTTGATGCTCTTTGGACACGGACCGTTCTCAAGCAATTCTGCAATGATTTCGAAACCAAGTGTCCTCAGCAAACATTCTTTTACAGCAGTTTGAAATATAGGATATCCCAGCTGATCTTGGCGAGGTGAATTATATGGAGTGATGAGAAAGTGAGGTGTGAAAGGTGGATTATAGGGATATAAATAAAATCGGAAAATTTTTCTGGGTAAGAATAGGTATGGAAATCCTTATGAAATAAAGCACTAAATGTTGGGGAAAAGTTTGAGCAATTGATAAAATGGAAAATCTATCAACAACACAGACTCATACATGCAAGTGAGATTTAATATTCGATGCATTTTCCTGTAATTAATAGATTAAATTAACTATCAACTCGCCAACAGCAACGATTTAAGAAAATGATTAAGATCCTTCTATCGACGTTTAGAAGTACCATTTAAGAATTCTTCTTCATTCTACTCCATGGTTCAAAACTCTTCGCTTACAAATTGACATTTTGGCTTGGTGAAATAGGCTTACTGAAAATTAACCTCTAAGGATAAAAAATGTGTTTGTTCTAAAAAAATATGTGTTTGTTCTAGCTACAGGGTTTATTTGGCCCCTGGCATCAAATTCACTTAAGTTTATTCAATATTCTGTAAATATTTTTTTATTCCCCAAGCTATAGCATAACTGATTCGTTTATGAATAACCTACTAGAAACTTCCCGAAAATTCTATTTTCATTATATCACAACAACTAACTTAGTATCTTCTTAAACTGATAAACTAAAAATAATATCATCCAACGAATACTTTTTTACTGTGCTCAACATGACCTTTATTAGATAGAGCTAGGTTATACCTTCATTAGATTGTTCGTTCCGACATCAGGTATATTCTATGCAGTACACGATTTTATAAGTTTTCTAGCCAATTTTGTCAGCTTAATTTACCTTAAACGTGTTACGCAAATTGAAAAAGGAAAGCCAATGGATTTCAGAGTATCTCAAGAATAAACTGTACAGCAATGGTAAAATTCGTGGCGCTGAAGTAGAAAAGATAATATAATTCATTCTTTAATAATTTGCCTCATTACTTTTACATACTTATCAAATTATGTGCACCCAATTGAATGAATTTCTGTTTATGTTTGATCTCAGAACATTTCAAAAAATTTTAAAGATATTCCGTATGTTTCTAAGGAATAGTCATTTCGTTTATTTTTATGTAGAATAAATAAGCTGAATTCGATAATTCTAAGGAGACTACTTCGGTGTACCTAAAAATGCAACTTGTAATGGTTAACACCCATCACTTTAAGTTAATAGACCAAATCCTCTTCTTTTACTCGTAAATGAACCGAAAATCATTAATGCAAATCTTTATTTCCAACAAGAGTGAATTGAGTGTCTCTGATAGTTTTAATGTAGCCTTTAAACACAAATGTTGTGGTATGAAGATCTGCGCATTTATTTTCTGCCCATCCATAAGAATCGCTTCATATAGATGAACTTCTTTCGTACAGAATAGTCAAACTAACCACCTCATTGAAGCGATCTAAGAAAGTGGGAATAGTGCGAATCTCACACGCCTTTGCTTGCGAACCGCATTTCCGTATTTCTCTTTCGAAGGATGAGTTCGAGAAATAGGTGGTCATAAAGACATAAACAAGGATGATTCGGATTTAATGCTCGGTGTAAACTGACTTGACTCACGGCTCGAAAAAAATCAAAGATGATTCGACGTAAAACCGGGTCTACGACCTTATTTCGTTTATTTACAACAAGGACTCAGCGTTGCTGTCAGCGAAAACCACACGGGAAAAGGTTTCTAATATTAATCGTTATTATTTTTGATGCTATTAATGGATTCTTACAATACACATTCATTTATATTACGGAGGTAAATAAAGAATTTTCTCTCAAAATGTATAACAGGAGCAATCCGAACTTATTATTCCAGTTGCCAAAATTAAGTTAAACATCTCTATCAATGTAAATTTGAAATATCATATAATAATTAAGAGCTTAGCATTGATACCTCAATCTAAAGAGTGATATTTAAACTGAGAGTAAAAGAGTAAGTTCTTTTATTGTATGTATAATTGAAAAGTACCTCTGTTATTAGTTGAATCAAGAACAAGTTTCTTGTAAATTTCCGTTAAGGACGTGTAAATTATTCGCTTGTAAAAACTCAAATTCAGGTAATGTATTTAAAAGCGGGGATAAATATGTCAAAACATCATCCTCATTCCCTCAAACATATTAGTTTTTCATGAAAGCCAAAGTGTGCGTTACTTAAATGGCGCATCATTGAACTTGAACCTCGAATAATACGCTTTTCTTAAGTCCATTAAACACTGAATTAATCAATTTTCACTGCAGCGCGTCCTATTCATAGTTGCAAATTAGGTTATCTGTATTTGCGATTTCCTAAAGGACCTTAAGAAATTATATTTCTTACCTAAAATACTTCTGGTCTAATCCAAATTCAATCTGTCAAATTTTGAGTCAGAATGATTCATTTAATTTTCTTTACTCAACCGCTATTTTTTAATTTTTATAAGCTGAAAGACATTAAATTTATTAGCTAAGAAGCAAAGTGAACACGGAATTTTAGTTCATTTCTTAGATATCCCTCTAAGTTTCTTTTTCGGTGGAACACCAAAAAGATTTATTCTCAAGCGATTCATTATAAATTGGTAATTACTAATCGGCAAATTCCCGATATTCATTCAGGAAACTTAACCGTTATCTCCGCTTCCGGTGGCATTGGTTACTCTTGGAAACGAGTAAATAACCAGGATGCTTCCAAGAGAAGGAACCATCCCTGACCTAAAGTAATGAATTCACGAAAGTATTGGACTAATGCTTCCGCATTTAGCACTAAATTCAGTCTCGTTCGTAAGGCGCGCAGCTCTCTTTTAGCTCCTCGTTAGGAGCTGAGTTAGCGCGATTTGATATTATAAAAAAGTAACAGGGCAACGAGAGGTAAAAAGCAAGCAAGTCTTTCCTTGACCTCCTCAAAGAATGGAAACCGAAGGGTTGGATGAATGGGAAGTTACGCCAAGTGTGGGCGGCGGGGGTGGAACAAGTGACTGACGCTAAATGGCGGGAGCAGCAGCAACAAGTGTCCGTCCCACGCATGAGAAGGAGCCCCTGGAGCCATTGACATGAGCCGATAAAAATGCTTGAAAAAGGACGGCATTCCATGGACCACGTGGTGGAGCGTATTTCTCAATAGGATTTTACATCGACTTCTGAATCCACCGCCGGAGGAATTCTTAAGAATAAAAGTGTTAATGGCGCTTAGCCGAGAGAGCCGTACGTTCCGCTCCATTGTCATTTTAACTACCTGAAAAATACTCCGCAGAAGTTATTTATCTCTTTGAAACGGACGTCTCGGAATTCGCCATATTTAAGTCGACTGTGTACGGGATAGCTGTAACTCTTCAGTTAGTCGTATCAATATTATAAATAGCAATATCTAGAATATTTTGCTTCTAGATATTGCTTAATCCACCAATATTCATTTTTTCTAATTTATATTTCCACAATTATTATCTTTCATTGAAACGTACACTCGTCGGATATAGCTTTACATTTTCCTCTCTCGTTTTCAACAGTAGCTTTCAGTTAGTTTTCAGTTTATAGTGTATGCAGTACCTTTTACTATCATTAATGTTTTTTGAAATACGTATCATGATTCATAGATAGAGACGACAACTAAAATTCATGGTAGGATTTGTATTACAAAAGATAGATTTCGATAAATTCAGACCTAAAGGTTATATACATTTTTCGAAACTAGAAATTCATAAATTTTCCAGTTCATCCTTTAAAAATATTAAGAAACAGCAGTTACCACTCATTACTTATGAGGCGACACGAAGTAAAACCCATATCATCTGATCGCTTCTAAGCCTTATAATATAATATAATAAGCGGTCTTTCAAAATTAAAATTAGCCTAATTTTATCGTGATTATTGTTATTATATCTTATGCGACGTAGTAAAGTACCGAAGAATTCAGAACACTCCGAAAATTATAATTAAAATATTTTTATCTCGCTAATTTGCTCTGTAATTCTTCAGCAATCACTCTTTCGATAACTTTCACTCCTTGACATTTTCTCGCCTCTCTCTAATGAATATATGCTGATTTCTCCGTGGTTATCCTGCTTCATTTTATTTCACTCTCATAGAAAAAATGCATCCTTAAATCTAAATAGTCTTTTTCTAACCATTACCGTATTAACCACATATCTTCCTAATCTTTTTATGATATTTAAGTACATAATACTTTTGTGCTGTTTTTTCGCATTATCCCCGTATATATGGAAGATGAAATATTATCTGTAAAAATAACTCATCTTCTATTGTATGATTCATCTATTTTATCCTTAGCAATAGGAAAATAACAATTTTGAATTCCCAAAATTTGAAGACACTGAAAATTCAGATCGAAGATTGTTTGAATTGAAAAGTATAAGGCTGTCGTTTCGCTAGTAGCAGAGGTATTTCCAATCTGATTTACTCTCTAGACATGAACTCCAAAGCAGTCACAAACCGCAGGAAAGTTTTACGTTCCAACAGAATTCCGTAATAAGGAAATGCAGGACGAACGGCTAGGCAAACAAAATCAATCCAATTCCACCCTTTTGCTCAAGATGCATTAATCTCAATGCACAGGACGCTGAAGGAATGATGAAAGGGAAAAGATAATGGAAAAGAAACCGAGTAAGAAGCCAGGAGAAAAGAAAATATTTCGTAAGCTTATTGAAAAGAGAAAAATTTCTTAAGGATATTCCTATATTTTTGTCTCCAAAAATAACCCAAGGTTTAAAAGAAATATAACCAAATTTGTTCGTAATCATTCGAAACGGTGCTCCATACATTGATGACTCAGCATCACTAAGATTTTTATACTGTATACTATCATAGACTCATTGTCAATTTGAATAAAATACTGCAATCACTAATGATGTGACACTTCAACAGTACTTGATAGTTTAAAGTATCTGATGGTAAAATTGACTGCATAGTTCTGTTCTGGTGGGAAAAGTCGGGAGATAAAATTTTGAAAAGAGCTAATCCAGGACAAAACCGGGTCATATGGTATGCGCAACTATAATTATTTAGGCTTAAAACAATGTTTAGTCAACTTTATTAGTTTGTTAACTATCTCCAGAGAGATTGAGCGTGTGTGAGGCAGTTCCCGAGTCACTCAGGTATTCTGATTTGTTTTCTTTTACTTCACAGAATTTCCAGTCTTTTCGAAATCGTTTGCCATTCAAAAATTCCTCCAAATCGGCACGGTCCCAGTCAAAAAGGGAAGTTCGATGTCTTTGCACAACTTATGTATTGCTAAAAATTATAGTTTGCTATTTGCAAAATAAACATGTATAGGATAGTGATAAAGTGCGGTATTTTTATATGTATGATATCATAGAAATCATAATCAGCGTATGCCGCCCGTGTGCAAAGTTAAATTTTCCACACCACTGAATTGATAATATATTGTTTTAGTAGAAATATCTCTTGAGATAAATCAGCCAATTTCTTTCTACTATTTGGTCTGATCTAAAATTCTATAAGAATGAATATTTCAAAAACCCCTCCTAATTTTATCCCAGGGAAAATGTGAACAGAAAACCCTATTCGGTTCCCAGAATACGAAAACTGCAATGGGGATCAACCCCATTTTTCCCATGATAGGTACGACCCTGGGTGTGATTGCATTTCATGGTATTCTTAGTAATTTTCGTATAAATTTTAAATTTGTATTTAGAGTGATAAGCCCTAGTTGTAGCTAGCTTTGACAAAAATCAGTTCCCCAATAAATGGATAATCTTATCAGAAAGCTATATACATAAATGAATTTCCGTAATTCAGTTCCGTTAATACTGTCAGATTAGAAGTAATCATAGTTTTCGCTCCTCAATCCAGTCCTAGAAAATGCATGGGTGGTTGTGATCTCGAGATTCTCTTTCACTTCTCAGCGTCGAAGGCTAACGCGAAAAGTGAAATATAGTCGATCATTTGATATATTACCCGCGCACATATTTTTTTAATCTCGCCGTGGGATCGAGAACCGTAAAAGCCGAACAAAACACGAGAGAAGATGACCTCAAGGCGGGCGAGTACTCGAGAGGCATACACCTCTCCCCTTAGCGTGAGTCATACAGCAACCTCCTCGAGAATTATAAAAAGGGATGCGGGGGTGGGGATGGAGAGTGAAGGAAGAGAGGATAGCAGAATTCAAGCGCTCATCTGGGTTTATAATTTGGGAGGAAGATATTTGGTATCTTCGTATAAGGTCGTAGATTCATAGAATTAATTAAGTACTAACATAATCACTTCTCGCTTGAAATAAAATTATAAATTATTTTGTTATTACATTTAATATCATGATATGATATTATTAATAGTCGTTAATTCAAATGATTTTCGGTTAAGCCAACAAAACTCTTACTAAATTACGCTAAATAATACCTACCTGGGAAGTTAAAGAGCTTAGTTCAAGTCCCAGTCGTATCTACATTTTCACTTCTTATATTTGAGTGATAATTTTATTTTCGTTTTGTTGATAATTAATTTTTTTCGTTATTTGTTCACGGTTACAGTAAAATCGTACGGATGCACTTCAAAAGGAAAATTTTGAAGGTGGAATTACATAACAAAAACAAACACAAATTTCATCATACTTGAGAGGGGGTAACTATACCTGATAGTAAACATTTATTTGAATTCCAGTTACGCTCTGGTAACTTTTATAAAACTCGGTTATCATAACATAAGTTGTACGTGAGCAAGTACTTGCCATAACACAACTTAATTAAGTAAATAAAGTGAGTTGAAAGTTGAAACTGGGGCTTCCGGATGGCCTGCATTTTCCGTAAAATTTTATTTTCTTTCTTTCTATTCACACTAGCTCAGGTTTTGAAACCCTCAAATTATTTTTCCGCTGTTTGTGAAATATCTTTCTTTCAAGAGTTAATTGACGAAAGGAAAGTTGTGAGAAGAGAATTTTAAGTCTCTATATTGCCCAAATAAAGACGTTGTATTATTATTATACTATAGCGATCAGAGACCCAGAAAAGCAGGAGAAACCGTATATACGTATTTCACATCAGTATAAAACGTAATTGTGCCCAAATGAGAGGTCTGAGAAGAAGAGAGACGAAAGCCAGGCAGCGTCAATAGGGAGAAGAAAGAAAGAGGGGAATGGAAGCGGATAAAAACAAAGGGAAGAAAGATAGTGTTGTGTGGAAGGGGAATAAAAAATAGTAACCCATGGCCTATGCGGCTGAAGAGGATGTTTGCTAAGAGCCGTCCACTCCTGCTGTGTGGTGAACACATAAGCGATGTAAGTCTGCTAAAGAAATGGCTCTCCCGATGATGTCATCCTTCCTCTATCCCTTTTATTCCGACGATTGAGAATGGAGGGAAGAAGATGGATTTTTTCGACGATCATTCCGACACTTCTTTCCCGAGGGGAATGCTTAAACAGCGCACAGTGGGCTAGAATCGAAAAAAGCTGGCCAAGAGGCCAAAAATGGTTTTTTTGAGTGCGGGTTTTGAAACTTCGCATATATATTAAGAAAAGATTGAATTTTATGTTCCCGTTCGTTGTTTTTCGATATCTTTACGCGTTAAAAAGATACAATGCGTCAAACTTGAACCATTTTCACAGAAATAGGCAGTCGCGAATTTTTCGGATAAACGTTCAAGTTTGCGTTTTTATGGAGAGTTTAAATAGATACTTTTGGAAGAAACAACGATGCAATGATCTACAACAATTCTTTATCTTTTGACTGGTTGCTATCACTGCTTACAAAAATGAGTTTTTGCTCATTTAAAGCAACAAAATGGCGGACACCTTTTTCAGACAATTTTCGAGATAAAGTAAGGAATATAAATAGGAAAACGGCCCTAATGCATCGAGTCTCTTATACCACGTCATAGTCAGAAGTGTCTAGATGTGGAATCCGAAGAAACTGTTTCAATTCAGGCGCTACTTTGGGAGTTAAGTCGATTTTTCGTAAGCGCGGCGCGTTCCGACTCACCACCGTGGAATCCCCGAATGCAGTTTCGCTGTCCTTTTGGTGATACGAAGTCTAACGATTGGTTTCTTTCATGTTAAATTCTGGCTAATTATCCTTAAAACATACGTGAAGACAGTTTAAGAGAGGAATTAGATACCTCTCCTTTACACAACGGATATGGAATTAAGGAAAGTTTAACATTCAGATGAGATGCGTCTGCATTTTAATTTTAACCATAAATATACTAATAGAGAAGTTTTTGCCCCCGATGTTGGTAGAAAAAATGGTTATCAGAATTTACTTTGAGAAATCTTCACATCTGGAAATTTTTACCGAGCCTTGAGTCACGGGTTTTGAGTTAAGTACGGTTTATGGCACTCCCGCGCTACGCAAACGCTCTTGCGTATCCGCTCATTGGCTAGGATTATTCCGCACGTGTCTTTTGGATTCTTAGGAAAAGAGAAAATATTTTTGTAGTTCAGTTTTAGTTCATCTTTGAAGACCGATAGTTTTTTCTTTTTTTCTGTGCTCTCGTACTGTGCGCTTCCTCGTGTGCTATAGCTGCAGCAGAATTTTTCGTCGTTCAACGAGATTCTGTCGGCTAATCCGCCTTCAATGGAAGAAGAAAACGAAAACAGTTGCGAAGGAAGAGCAAAATTATTTGAAGATTAAAATTGACGAAGGTTACGATTGGATATTTTGAAATGAACTTTCCTATGTTGTTTACAATGGTAGATGGAAAGATGAGAGTAATCTACTTTTTGGACTTACTAATTTGACTTAAATGTAACATAAATACTTTAGTTGTGCAATGCACTAACAGATAACTCGACATTGAGATGTTACATCTGTGCGGCAAGAATATCTGAAATGAATGACATAGGGGAAATGAGGAAACGGAAAGTGGACCCGGAATTCTCTTTCGGAATATCGACTTTTCATTGCTATATCAGGTATTTTGTAATGTCTTTTGCATTGGTCATACAGACTTGATTTTAGGCAGTGGCAGGTGAGTGAATAAAGTTATTGATAGTTACATTCGGAAAGCAATGAAGAAACCTCATGCAATAATTCAACACTACCGGCCCGTGGTAGCCAAAGAGTTCACTTGCAACAGAGAAAATTATACCTACGAAATGAATTTCGGCAAAAAGTGGGCTTGATAGTCGATACGCCAAAGGTATGAACAGGAACCACAAATGATGGTAATACTGCTCAGAGGTTCTTTGAGAGTCCAACTTTAGCAGCAAAAATAACAGGTATAAAACCGATATTAGCATCTAAATTACATAAAACTCGGAAAAATGTTAGAGTAAATTTAATCGAACACCGTAAAATAAATCGCGGTAATGATTTCTATTGGTTTAACCGGTTTCAGAGTTTGTTTGGATAATCAAAATAACTCAATACCATTTATTTCCTAGGAATTGACGACAAACTAATAAAAAAAAATTCGGAAATATACTGAAGGCACTTTCGAGTTGTTTACCCCTTAATGCTCGGAAAGAACTGCTGGGATGCTGCCTCTCTATATTTAAGTTTGCATCCATGGTACTACATGCCTCCGACAGTACATAAGGTAGTTGTTCATGGAACACAAATTGCAAACAATTCGTTCTTCCGATAAGAGAACTCTCGGAAAAGGTTATGGAGGCAAGAAACAAAGATATTAGGAGGTTACGTGAAAGATTTACGAGAAAATACTCGAGAGTTGCCACAAACGAGGATCTCTTTAAAAGACTTCTGCTTACATCAGATCCAAAAATTTCCATGTCTGCTGTATTCAAATACAAGCAACAACAGATAATTGCGAAAGAATTGAGAAATCTCCTCATCATCGACGACCGAGATGGTGAAATTATTGATGATGAGGATTCGGACGATTCATCTTCTGACGAATAAGACTAAAGCTACAATAAAGTAACGATATATATTAATTAGCATAAATATTTATGTTTTAAATAGATATTTTTGTCATAGAGGTAATATACGTGGAATTTAAATTCGCATTAACATTTAGTTTAATTATTTTACTTAAAATGAGACGCTTTTTATCTGAATGTTAAACTTTCCTTAATTCCACATCCGTTGTGTAAAGTAGAGGTATCTAATTCCTCTCTTAAACTGTCTTCACGTATGTTTTAAGGATAATTAGCCAGAATTTAACATGAAAGAAACCAATCGTTAGACTTCGTATCACCAAAAGGACAGCGAAACTGCATTCGGGGATTCCACGGTGTTGAGTCGGAACGCGCCGCGCTTACGAAAAATCGACTTAACTCCCAAAGTAGCACCTGAATTGAAACAGTTTCTTCGGATTCCACATCTAGACACTTCTGACTATGACGTGGTATAAGAGACTCGATGCATTAGGGCCGTTTTCCTATTTATATTCCTTACTTTATCTCGAAAATTGTCTGAAAAAGGTGTCCGCCATTTTGTTGCTTTAAATGAGCAAAAACTCATTTTTGTAAGCAGTGATAGCAACCAGTCAAAAGATAAAGAATTGTCGTAGATCATTGCATCGTTGTTTCTTCCAAAAGTATCTATTTAAACTCTCCATAAAAACGCAAACTTGAACGTTTATCCGAAAAATTCGCGACTGCCTATTTCTGTGAAAATGGTTCAAGTTTGACGCATTGTATCTTTTTAACGCGTAAAGATATCGAAAAACAACGAACGGGAACATAAAATTCAATCTTTTCTTAATATATATGCGAAGTTTCAAAACCCGCACTCAAAAAAACCATTTTTGGCCTCTTGGCCAGCTTTTTTCGATTCTAGCCCACTGTGCAGCGGTTGGCGATGGAGATGTGAAAAAAGAGTTCCGAGTTTTATTAATTGCGCCGGATCCAGAACATCTCCTTATCTTCTCTTATCTCGCCGAGTCCGTATATATATTTTATACCGTGAAAAGTATTCTGTCGGCTAAATACCCGGAAAATCTTTTCCCAGAACCGTCTTTAGAAACAGCATTACATTTCCTAATCTGATAGCGTTATATTGTGTGTTATATCATGGCTTCATCGAGATTCCGATTTTGGGAGTCGATGACCTTCTTATTTTGGCTTCATTTAAAGGATATGTACCCTATCTATAATATATTCGCATCCATTGGGTCGTATAATCTACTATCCAGTATTTGACTAAACTGCCTTTATTTACGACAAGGTTGAAAATCGAGAAAGCTTAGGTAAAAATGGAGCAATTACAGATGCAGGATTGGTAGAATGCTATTAAATCTCCAGGTAAGAAAGATAAACGATAACTTAGTCATAATGTTATACAAGAATTAACTTCTAATATGATGGTAGTGTATATCGATATCGGTAAAATATATTCCTCTTGGAAAGTCATACATTTAAGATATATATTAAACCACTTTCTATGTTGTCTTTCCAATAAGATATTTAGGGTATTATGTGCTGACCAAGATAATTACGAACTGCCTAAGTATGAATGCGCTAGATGAGGCCAGCTCGTCACTAGCTTTGAAGTTTAATTATTGGACGAATACCTCTTTGTTAACCACATATTTTATGTAAACGTTGTGGTCTTTCTTTAACTTGCTCATCATTTCCTAAGAATTTTACCTTAAATTTCAAAGGACCGCTGAAAGGGTTATTTTCTCTAAATACAACTTGAAGTTATCCTTTTTGTCCCGGCGACTTATATTTTGTTATTGGTCATAGGAAAAGCAAGGAAAGCATACTTTCAGGCATTAAGCTGTTCATAAACTCTATTGGATACTTTGCTGCCTCCTCGGTATTTGCATTATCTTGACCAATAGAACGTACAATTGCATTTCAATTAAATATTTTGCTACAAATCAAGTACTTACTTATAATACTCTTTGTTATTCATATTGGGAATGTATGCGCAAATTCAAAACTATATAAAGATTTCAGTTGTTCTGAACCACCCAAAAGATTGAAAATTATGATGACCCCCTCACTACGTATGGAAATAATGAATAAATAAGTGCCCTTCGTGTGCACGTAAGTGAATTTATTAATATATGTTTTAAAATCGACCTAAACAAAAAAGCGAGAGTGAAACATCATCGGTACGTCTGAATTATGAATAGTCGGTTAGCTCTCTCACAATACCTTTGGAAATGGGTAAAATCTGGCGATTGTGCAATTAATTTTTCATAAAGCTCTCTCTCATCATCAGTTCTTTTCAATTCATGAGCTTATTTAATTGCTTGTTATTCCAGAAGTCAAGCGAAGCAAATTCTAAATGACAAGATCGACTCACACAGAGCCACTCCTTCATTTTCTCCCTCGAAGTTAATTTTCTTTTGTCAAGTAGAGTGTTGTGCCATTTGTTAATGTAAATGGTAAACTCATCCCATTCGGACAATCCAAGCGTGTAATTGCCCCTTTCACTTAGAAACTGAGATATTCAAGTAATTTTCAGGACATAGATTTAATCCATCCGTTAATTAAACTAGCAGAAAAACTCTCTCTGCATAATCTATCGATATAGAACTCCTATCTTTCAAGAGTTTACTGTAGCCTTCACAATTACTCTTATGTGAATAACTACTTCTTCGTACTAATGATATAGATATGACATAAAAGTGAAATCCTATGTAATGTAATAAATGTAATGACTCAAGTTTAGCGGAACAAAACGTATTACCGGAACAGAATGACTGCTTTTTGTGGATTGTAAAAAGTTTTCTTCCTGTGATTATGCTAAGTGAGTTTCTTAGTAAAGTGCTCATTTTCTCTTTTTCCTATGGTCAATCCCGACTTAAGTTTTTTCTTATATTTTCAGTGTTGAGACTGTTACTCAACAGTCCTTCTCTGTATTTCTTAATTAGAGATGGAGGCTCATTCAATATTATCTGTAGCGCAAAGAAACAACAGCTGCTCATGGTTTCGTAGTGTTGAAATGCGAAGAGTTATTTCCTTTCCGTTTCTATTGAGAATAATATTTTCCTAAATATATCCTTTTATTATTGTTATAGCCTGTGAACGATTGAGTGAAAAGTAATTGAAAATCGTAAAAGTACTAATAGAAACGATTTATCGAATTATCTATCCCTAATGGCAAGCAGAAAAACTTTATTTTTCTTTCGCTTAGGGGTATAAAATTAACATTCCAGAGCTCTTTGTGTAGAGTGTAGTATTTTCCAACGAGTCGACTTCAGTAAAATTAAAGCAATTTAAATCATATCCCTGGAAAATGCGACTCTCCCCGCAAAAGCTCCCTTTCTCTCCGTTGGAATATATGGATTTTATTCTTCATTATCCTTCAAATCCCCTTTCTTTCGTTGGGCGTAAATTGGTTAAAATAAACATAATCAATCATTTCTGACCGTACTCACGAAAAGATTTATTCGTAGTTAAAACAAAATAATCTGAATCTTGATCTATAATAATGACGCCAATTCAGCACATCTTTTTCGAATGAAATATCAAAAAGAACGTGTGCTACGCGGACATTGTGGTCCAGAAAGTGGAACTTTTTCACTCAAGGTTAAGTGTCTATCATTGCATCAACACTGATGCGAAGGATGTCCTCATATGCTCCTTGACGGCCTTTCTTTCTTCTAATAGAAGTATTTCATAGGTGTTTGGTTTTCCCTTTTAAGGAATAACTTGGAACGAGGAAACGACAGTCACGTCTCACCTTTTTTTTCGTATCTCTCATGCTCCTTAAGCAGTTGCCTGGCGCCAGTCGCATACAACACGTTTCCTGGTAAGCAAAGGTTTTCAAATTCATTCCCAATGTTGGACGAGTGATTTCATCGGATCAGATTCCGATAAAATAGGGATAATGAGTCAAACTGGGACACGTTGACGATTTCGCAGGTAATTCGTGTCCAGATTCATGATGAGACATTTAAAGGCAAATTCCCGATTTCTCTTGCTATAAAAAGAAAAGGATTCAATATTTGCTCCACAACTATCAAACCTTTTATAAATCGATTTATTTCGTACAAAATATGCATTTTAGATACTTATAAGAAAAAGGCAGCAGCTCTCAAGAAAAAACAATAGCCACCTAAATTTTCCTTTGATATTTCCGGGCTCTTATTATTGAAGAAGATTAAGTTAAGGTATGTAAAAATTTCACCTTTCACCATTCCACCAAGATAAAATCCTTATAAATTAGTTATGATTCCTCATTTATGATGCATTACATTTCCCAGTCTTACAAATAAATTACCCTTGTATAAAATCATTTTTTAGGGAAAATACATTTTGTTAAACGAATATTACAGGTTCCTGTATTAAATGATCACCAAGTGATATTCCGTGGTTTTAATTCTTCGAAAAACGACCAAATACTCCATTCCATATTTTATTCCATAATCCCCTACAAACAATAGCTCAATCTCACAAAATATACGCATCTGTTTTACCACTACCATCTCTAAGGTGTAAAATTTTTCATACATTAAATTTGCAAGAATTCGAGGAATATTTAAGCTTAGATGATGACCTATTGTGGATTTATTCTTTCTGGATTTCTCCCGAGATTTGACTAATATCTTCGTTACATTTTTAAAATTATGCACCAAGTGATTATCAAATGGTGAGTTTTCTCATAGAAATTAATGATTACCATGTATCCCAATTCTCATCAGCTTTTTATCGCTCCTCTCTGCCGTTGTTACTTGCTACTCATAGTATTATGATATTATTTATATCACACACTTTTCTACATTTTCATCCATTCTAAGATGTAAACTATATAAATTTAGAGAAGATTTCAAGCTTTCCTGGTGGTTAGACTGTTAAGGAGTGGTGCTCGGAATAACAGCAAGGTTCAAGAAGTGAGGCCTACGTTTCGGCTTTTGTCTTTGCAGCCATCTTCAGGATACGTCATATATAATTTACACATTTTCATTATAAATTTATTTAAGTTTATATATATAAATTATATCACAATACATATAGCAGTATCGTAATTTCTATATTACCTGATGATCAGGAGAATTTGCTGAAACCGATAGTAAATGTTACGTTACAGGAAAGTATTTCTTATCCCTTTTAAATTTTCATTTGCGCTTATGAAATTCGATTTGATATTTCTTTCGGCAAATAAAAATGGAAGGATTTGAAAATCTGAATTAATTTGCGCCAATGTGCCCTCCACCAATTGGCACTTTAGAAATATGCAAGGTCGTACTTGAAAAGGCATCCTCACCTACGCAATTATCGAGACGATTTGTACACAAGGAAGTCCGCGCCTCGAATTTCGAACCACATATCTTTTCTTCGCCAAAGATTTTTCGTGCGGGCGCTAACCAAAGGTAACGGTCGCGGGTCTCCACCTTTCATGACCCAATGCCAATGCAATCCCCTCTTTTAATGATCGGCGAGCACAAAATGAAACATGGTTTGCATCGGGTGTCATAGCGGCTCCGGATCTTTCTGTCTCACCGTTATTCCTCGACCCAGATCTCCGTGCGTCTTAGGAAACACAGAGAATCCCCTCTCTCCGATACGCCCACTTATTCGCTTAAAAAGGGCAAAACACATGCGCGCAACCAAATTCCGTTTCCATAGCGTCCGACCCACGCGGCCACCGCCCCTCCATTTATTATCAACAGCTCTCGAAAAACAACAAATTCTCCCGGGAACGTCGCTAAGGCGAGAACATGTAGACGAAGAAGTCCGAGTCTTCTATGCAAACAAAGAGCGAAAAATGTGAAAGGTCGTTTGTTTTTTCCATCGTATCGGAGTACACTCTCAGCAGTCAATGGAAAGTTTTGAATGAGAGGTATGAATGGCTGACGTCCTTGGCCCGGTCGAGTCTCTTTATAACACGAGCTCGTATCGATCGGCTGAGATCTCTTCCGCTTTCGGATTGATGGATTTCTCTCTCTTAGTCTTTTAAGGCCGAAAAGACACTGATTCAGTTAGCGATTTAGCGCTCTTTTCCCTCAAACCGTTGCACAAATACGCAGGCGCTTATTTTACTGCAGCGCTATGAATGACGGAAAGCATCTGTTTTATAGAGGAATTGACAGCGGTGCTGTCGTTTGATAATTCGAAGGCGCTCTAAGAGCCGATGGGCGCGAAACATGGAGATTCGCTACAAATATCACTAAAAATACGCTGAATATAGGAATTGATCATTTTCTAAAATTTATTACGTATCAAACATAAAGGCCTCTCATTTCAACATCAGATTATTTTCATATAAATGTCGAAAAAATAAATAAGTATCGAAAAATATTTTATTCCTTTAAAGCATTATATTATTAATTCATATTTTTAGAAATACTTTAAGTTGTTCCCAGCATTTTTATTTAAGCTATCGCTTTTTTCCATTAATTTAAGAAATTGTTCCAGATAAAGAGAAAAAATCTTGAAGGAGGCTCTACGTCTACTGGTTTCACCGTGATCTTTAGGAGTGCATTTGCATATAATAAAATAATGAATGTCTGAATGAACTGAATTTTTGTTTTGGAAGGAAAAATGTTAAGGTTACATAAGAGGACTCATCACTTCCTTATAGTGATACACATATGTGGTTAATTATTTTAATTAAGGAAGTATTGATAATCTCCATCTTCGTATGGATTTTCATGAATATTATATTCTATATTATAGTGTTCGTGAATTTGTTGTCTTCAGGAAAGCATCTGCATAAATAACTTTAATTAATTGCTGAGGAATATTGATTGCTAGTGCGAGTATAGTATTGTGCGTAGTTTAGTTTGTCATGATGGGACTTGTGGATCTCTGTATATGTGTTGGATGTGAGCTGATGTTGTTTGTTACAACGTCACATATATGTGACGATCCCACCGTGTGACGCGATTACTAAAATAATAATACTTAATAATATATTCAACGTAATCTTTGTGGTTTATCAGCAGAGCCTTATTACAATCTGGTCACATGAACTAGAAATAACCAGAGTAAGATTTCGAGGAGAAAGAGA
Organism: Pachydiplax longipennis; assembly: GCA_036926295.1. Lineage (NCBI taxonomy): Eukaryota > Metazoa > Arthropoda > Insecta > Odonata > Libellulidae > Pachydiplax > Pachydiplax longipennis. The sequence goes on from JAVFKF010000012.1 coordinate 75,295,790, forward strand.
TACTTAGAGAGCGATAAACTCGGAGGATTCCGCGCTAAATATTATAAAAAAGCTAAAAAAAGCTATTTTCAAAGAAACGAAGTCGTCGGGCAAATCAGAGAAGCGCTGCTTGCCCCCACAATGAATAATAGTAGCCACTGAAAGATATCTTTCATAGCTTAAAAATTAAGGATGACTTAAGATACTTGAGGAAATAGCTCTTTTTTTTTTCTTCAGGCCAAAAATAAATCTGTAATACTTAAAACGAAGAATCTTACATAAAAATATTAATCCATGTACGCTTTTAGTAACACTTGGTGCATTTTTGTATTTGCTAAGCGTGTTGACAACGCCATTAATGGTTACAACTTCAAGGCCTTGTGTGACCGCAGACTCAGTTGACTCATTCATAATTTCGCGGAAAACTTTTAACCGCAGAAAAATGTTGTTATTACTTTGAAAATTTCCCAGTGGAATCACTCACTTGAAAATTTTAAACTCTCATTTTCGCCATCAGAAGCTATTTATATAAGTGCCGATAAAAATTTACACGTTGGATAAATATTTATTCCTTTAAGGGATAATATTGTTTATTCATAATGTCCATGTTATGTAATGGTCAACACTATTTTTGTGCCTTGCTTTTACTTATTGCTCATTAGTAAAAGAAATCGTTCCAGGTGAAGAGAGTGAATTTCGTAACTTCAATATAAAATATTTTAATCGCTGGATCTTTCGCTATGCGGCAGACAAAGTATTAGTGTCACTCGATGCAACGAGAAGCGACATCGACAGACAGCCAAGCAGATGTCAAAACGGTGATCAACAGCCGGCCTAGTATTTGACAGCACGTCTCTACGAACATAAGTACATACATATGGAGTAAGGGATTATTTAGCTAATTTCAATGAGTGTTTACCTCGTGGAAAATCCGGTCATTGATTAACATCGATTTCAAACCTCTTATTAAAACTATCCACGAGATTTAACGTTTTCAACATTTAATGACACCAACAAACTTTAAAATCTATTTTTTCGAGTGAGTAGTTTTAGCTCAAGTAGGAAATACAGTTTTCTCGATCAATAAGAAAATCATCTTACTCCCTCAATTTCTAAAACCGATTTTTTTTGCCATATAGGACTTCTTTTCCAAAACTGTATCTTATTTAACGACTCCGTGTTTTTTATTTTATATTGGCTGATTCTTGGTTATCGATTTCCTTGCGATACTGAAGGAGAATCGATCAAGGTATCGAAGAAACTGCTCGATTGTTCTAAGAATACGTAAAGTGAGAACTGGAATTTGGAATTGATTGAACTAAATTGATTGAAGATTCTTCCGGTTTTGTATTTCGTTTGCTTTGGGATATCACTAAGTTAAGGCCAGCACTATCAATAGTGCTTAAAAATCAAACAGAGCTCAAGCTTAAGTTTCAAAAGTAGTGCTAAAACCTTTTCCTTGCGTTTACCCTAATTAAATGGTGTTGAATCTTAGTTTAATTAATTAAATTAATTATTTAAGGCAAAATATATACGGCATAGTAATCAAAAGCTACTATACTTTGTCAATTTCCATTTCACAGTCAAAGTAATTTAATTTTTACAGTTGGTAATAGCGGCGACCTGCATAAAATAAGTAGAATATTAGAATAGAAAAGTATTCTTACCTTGGATATGCGATAAGTATTATATATTATATATAGGTTCTTGTAGATGAAATTTTGACCCTTGACTTTACGAAAATTCGCCTCAAGGTTGTTTAATTAAAAATTCTACGATGAAACATTAAGAGTAGCTAAAATGTTCGCTGACGCTTGTCGGAAATCCTTGGAAGCAAGGAAATAAGAAGCCAACTAGCAATTATTCAACTAATTCGCGGAAAGTACGTAAGTGGAAGAGGAATTAGTGTAAGGCACTATGCGACCCTCCGATACTCCGACTTTTCCGATAATGAGCTGAAATAAGATAAATATAAGCTTCAAAAATTTGTTTGAAATCCCACTATTTCTGCGAACGGTCTAGGAACTCATTAATGAAAGAATTAGTTTGAACCCTCGCAGCCGTGTTCATTGTTAGTTTACTTAAGTAACCACAAGGCTTTAATAACTAGTAGCTGACTAAGCAATTGACTAATTTTGCAGTGGTGTATACTTAGTAGGTTTTAATAGCGTCTTGTTAATCTCTATGCCTACGATATTCGAATCTATTTGCTTCTGAGTTGCTACTAAGAATTACTAAATGAACTATGAATAGAGCTGACACCCCCTGCCTTTACATGGATTACAAGGAATGAATGAAGATAGAGATGTTAAAAATGCTCATCTTATTATCAAAGGTAGATGCATGGAAGGAAATGACGACACGAGCAAGCATTGTTACATCGAGGATTTTGTAAGAGCTAAGACTTGTTGTTGGAAGAGCAAATATTTAAATATGAATGTTCTAATTTCCTTCTCAAACATAATGGAACTTCCTTAATTGCATTTTTTCCGTGACCGCCTAGACGAAACGATGCCTTCGGAGGAAAGGAAACACAGTTCTCCAAATACGCTCGTCACGATACCTCTCGGGGCTTATCCTTCTCTAATTTATATGCATGAATAATTCCAAATATGTAACGTTAAAATGCAAAGATAAACTTCCTGTTTTGCAGATAGTATATTGACAAACCTTAGAATATTTCTGGGTCATGTAACCGTTTTCTCACTCATTATCTGCGAATGTGAGAATAGTGTAATTCTGTGTGCAGTAGTAACTCATATTACCAGGGTGGTGTTTCGTCACCTCAGTGAATGAGATTTGTATATATTTTAAATTTCTATATTATAATTACATATTATTTTACCTTACATTAAAAACTTAAAAATGCGCAACATTTGAAGTTAGTATTACCACACAGGATATATTAGTCGTTATTTTACTTTGGCGTGTTGAAGTTCATACGTTATAAAACATACCCGATAATATGTATAAAACATATTTGTAGAGTGACGTAAACAAATATTTAAATATCTACCTCTAAAATACCTTAGAAATACTGAAGATAAAAGGAATATCGGTAGCAGCAGTGAGTCAAGTACTTGGAAATATCTTTTGGGATTGAACAACATATTCAGCAGCTTCAAAAGCCAAGCATCAGCAGTATATAATTTTCTTGCCTCCCATGGATGGAAAATAATTGAGGAAACTATTTCAATTATCCGTTTTATAGAATCTTCTTTTAACCTCTTCCTCTTAATATTGAATTTTTCAAGAATTTGAAGTGCGTCAATTCGTAAAATAATAATAATACAACCTCAAGTGGCTTGTTTCGAAGAGATTTTGATTTTGCATTTCGTTTTCAGCAACAAATTCTTAGCCGACCTTTAAACTTAATTCGAACATATAAAACTCTCTCCTGCAAAAAATTTTTTATCGCACATGAATATGGAATGTCACCTAGTTTTGACTTAGCCTTAAAAATAACGGTCATGTATAATTACTTCGCATAGAAATTAATCTCAGTTCAGTAGCTTTATTTGAATGTACCAAAATATTCTGCAGAAGTTTCGAATATTTAAAATAATGATAATTATTATTGGGAGCGATGTAATTTTATGATTTACTTCATTTCCTCCGTTTACATTGTTCCAAGGTGGAATAACGTTTGATCTAACCGATAATTCACCACAATTTATATTGGTACTTAACATTCAACGTTGTGGACTTAAATTTTCTTGCAACTGCAATAATATCACCTGCAGATAATGTCCCGACACGTCTAAATCAGAGACGGTATTTCATTTTCATCTCAGGAGTAAAATTCGTATTTTTATTTTTACGACCGCAAAAACATGCTAAATTAAATTTAAAAGAAGCAAGAGTGAAGAATGCATTCCTTTCCTCACAGAGTGCAGTCCAAACAGAGTTAAACGTTCCCAATCACTGATGTCACCATTGGAGAAGGAAGAAGTCCATAAATACGACACTCACGAAATCATCTCAAGGAATGATTTTCAGGACACGAGCTCACGGTAACCAAAACAGTAAACTATATTAGATAAAAAGTACTAATTTCAAGAATTAGATCATTACATCCCGTAAAAGACGAAGAACTGACTAAGGAAAACCACCACTTTAATTCCTCGCGGAAATGATGACGCATTACCAATCGCAGCTTATTATTCCATCGGGCATAACTCCATTCGCTCCAATTTCTGCGAAGAATCCATGTTTTCCCATCGCCAACCAATTCCTCCAACGTCATTATTCCATCGGAAGGTACGTACGCGCGTTACTAAAATTGCGGCCAAAGTCATCGATTCTTGATTTATCTACGCGGAAAATTCCGGTGATTAATAACCAAAAATACAGGGAAACCTCGTCCCGTTTTAATTTTAACCCGTGATCTTCTCGGCGAGCGAAAATCTGCGAAGGGAGATGCGCAGAATCTTTGAGGTGTTTTATCTTGGGAATGGACACGACTCGCTCCCCTACCGAATAGCGTAGGATGAGCGTGGGAAGCAAAGGAGGTTGGGGAGCCGCTACGTCACGAAACGTCACTGCACCCGTAGACGTGACGTTTCGGTCCATGTTTGTTGCCGGCACGTCTATATATGTGGATGGGCAGAGGAAGGGACGTGGGCGAACCGATCCCTCCCTTTTTGGCGCGTCGCTTGTTTTCCAAGTAGCGCGAGTTCGGGGAGCGCGTGTATATAAATTTATGTCTACACTCATATAGTGTGGTGTATATTTGAGATGCTTTACGACCGATATCGGTTGAGAGAATTTAGTCTAGAGCGGTTTTGCCGTTTGTTGCGAATTTTTTAAGAGGGGTTGTTGCCCCCTCCGAAGCACTGGGCCAAAATGCTCTTCATCCCCGCTCAAGCGCCATTTCGAATCCGACCTCACCTGTGCTGGGGAGCGAATTTGCTAGGGGTAAATGGGACACTATCAGATCGGTTTAAACTTACACCTGTTGAATTCTGCGAATTTGTAAATGAGCCCGAATAGAACTGATACTGGTGCTCGTTGATACGGTTTGGAACAGCGCCGAATGAAAGCAAATTCTTGGAAATATTTGGAAAATTTTAAAAGTATATCTGCTCGATGCTTATCGTGTGGTTACCGTGCTCACGCTCCATGATCCTGGGTTCGACCCCAGGCCGTACAGATTTTTCTGTTCAGGGAATTATCATGTGCATGCGTGTGTGTTGCTACTTTTTACGTCTACTATGGTAACTTTCCAGTCCACTTAAAATAATTAGAAGGTGATTTTAATTACATAATTTTTGACGAGCAATTACTTATTGCAAAAATTATTTAAAAATTATCTGATTAAAAAAAGCCGGCTCATATCAAAAACAGGGTACATGTAAAAATGTGAACACAATATTATAAGGAATATAGAACAACGAACTTGGATTTAACATATAAGAACATCTTCCAGTACGATACAATTTTAGTTTTGCGTAGGGTTTAATTCAGACTTTTTAAAGTTTTTACCCGAGGTTATCGGAAACACCGAAATCAGATGGCAAATCTGCGATTCAAAGCAGGCACCCGAATAGCCAAGTTGAGAACGCCTTTGGTGAAAGTGGTCTCGAGATTGATTCCCAGTGCAAAATGACTCTAGAAACACTTATTACAATACTTATACTATTAAATTTAAGGCAAATATATAACTATAATCCGTGCCTATCATTAATGTAGATTCTATATAATTAAGCGTTAAACAATTGAAATACCCTTAAAAATTTTATCTTTTGGATATGTTTTACTTTCGGTTAGCAACCATGCCACTCATTTATCGCCCGCTAATGAAATTCTTCCACTGTGAGAGACTTTTATTTCATGTAGGGCCTTGTACTCATTATATTCATGTCTACTTAGTTTTTATTTCGTTGATTTCCTGTATTCCCAACATGAGCATCTTATGAGCACTTTCTACCAGATCAAGGTTTATTCTAAATTTCGAGGCACTTACTCGCAATTCTCGCACCTTTTTTTGTCAACGCCTTAGAATGCTGCTCTCGTAAAATGAAAGCGAGATACTTATCTAAATCCGTATGTAATAACGATCCGAAATACCGTCTCGCGCGCACATTTTATTGCCCATTTCTCCGATGATAAAAATCGGCGAATCCAACGTTGGAAACGAGATAGGGAATTATAGCCATCCCACATCTTTCTAATTCGAAAGGGCTCTCTAGGATGTGAAAATGAGATTCCTCTCGAGAGGTAAGAATTTAGAAATTTTATAGAAGTAGGCGTTGGTGAACCTCCTTAAAAATCGGGGATGAGTTCGGAGGTAAAAAATAGGTAATAAGTGACCGTGTAAAGGGCGATAATTTGTATACATGAATATATATTTCGGATCCCACTTCCTCCTCGGGCCAATGTTATTCAAAATAACCACGGGGTGACGCTGTTTCCCCGCTCGAACGCGAAAATGTTAGAGAAGATGAGAAAAAAAGGGATGCGCGTCCATTAAAGTGGCATATAAGGCGGCGTCTGGCGGAATCTGGTCTGTCGGCGCCGCACAATCTCATTTTTCCTCCGAAGCAAACACACGTTCCTAAAAAAGGGAGTACCACGGAAAGTAAATAACCTAAAGGGAGGCATTTATGAAATATGTAAAAGAGTGGAATGGCCGATCTCCTTTTTTCCGTTGTGTGCTTATGCAAATCGGAAATTGAGGCGAGTGAGGCTAATGTTCGTGTCTTCCCCGAGTCGGCTTCCGCTTTTATTCAATTCTTAGAGATCTGCAGATAAGCTCTCTGACGTGTAATATTAATCCGCCGATACGGAAGGCGCTGTGAATTAGGTTAACCGCTAAAGCAAAGAGAGATCCTTTTGTAGTCCTTTTAAATAAGGTTTCGGTGAAACGCCCCGCGATGTGTTCATGCAAATGGAGGAAAATACCTGTTCTCCCTATGGAAAGTGAAAATTGTCGTAAATATGTATTATAAATAAGTGTTGCCGAGTGAGAAATTGCTGTTTGCTGAATTTATCAGATGCATATATATAAAGATAAGGCGGAGTGATTTTTATGCGAGACCTTGCTTGTTTGCACATTGTCTCCTAATGGAAGCAAATATTTCTTGCGTTTGAGTGCGAAAAACTAAAGCATATATTAATCAATTAGTTTTGATTTCTGCTTGTTTTGCGTAAAAACTAGTGCAAATGTGTCGTTGTTTTGCTTAAAGCTGAAACGAATTTCAAAATTTATGACACAGAAAATGGAAGAAATTAAATCCTCCATTCCTTGTCTACGTGCGAAAATGTAGTATGATTGCTTTTCGGAGATTTGGTATCGTCATTTGTATTCTACATAAGAAAAGAGGATTTCAAAGTTTAATTTATGTGTTACTTATGATGATACGAGCTTTAAAATTACTCTACAATGAATTTTCAATCTAATATACAACTCTCAATTATGAGAATTGTTCCGCATTTCTGCTCATAATATTTCATTTGCGTATTCTTCATGATATTTGATCATGGCAACAAAAGAATTAATTTAACATAACGTTTACTGAGTCTCCGTAACCGATCTTCAATAAAAGATAATTTATTGTGTATATTTATAAACACGAACCATGATAATTAATTTTGGCTTTTACACAATATTTTTAAGTTAATTAACCTTTAAATTGAGTTTTCTGAAATTACATGCAAAACTGGGTGGCGAAGGGCCATCCTATCCGTCAAAAATGCATTGGGGTATATTCTGATTTAGCTACAAATAGGGAAAATTTTGTAGTATGTACTAGTAAATTTTCGATGAAATTTCCCATCTCATGATCCAGCTATAGCTTCAAACATTAGATGACCAAATTTACATGAAATACTTGCGGCAGATTTTAGCATTTTTCGTTGCAGCAAATTTTAATGGAGGAGCAGACTTCTGCTATACCGCATGGATTACATGGAATGCATGAAATCATATGCAATTTTTCCGCATTGCAAGAATTATCTCATTCCAGGTTGTCTCTATGCGGTTTTACTCAATGTTAAAATCACTGTACTTTACTATAGAAGGTTTTAGCTACAGTTTAGGTTATCAAACCGACTAGAAAATTGGAGTGCAGTGAAGTTATTTCATTCTCCGATCCTAATTACATATATCCCATTCCAAATACCTCTATCACGCTTTCAAACGTAATACCGTAACTTGTTTTAATTCGTAACTACAAGCCGTAAAAACGCCTCAATCGCAGCAGTCGCTTGTTACTAATCGCATTACCACGCATCTTCTCCGGCATTTGGAACAACGCCAAACCGTGTTTTTTCCACAATAACAATCATAATTTTTATAAGGGTATGAGATTCGAATGGCGGGTGATTAGTGGGAGTTATAGCGTGCAGGAAGCAATAAAGACGCATGACAGGAAGACAAGGGGTCGTGACAAGTTGGAAAGCTCGCAGATTCTTTATCGAGAAGGAAGATTCCGATTCTTATTTCCAAGAGGGGCGTGGCATTTTGAGACGCTAGATTGGGACGAGTGAGTTGCTAATCGCAGCGTTGACCCAGCATCTGAAGAGGGCAAAGGAAGGAGAGAGAGAGGTCGAGCATTGAGGGATAAGCGAGGCATTAAACACCGAAACACTCTTAGTGCGGACAAGGTTATGTATACACACACGCCGGCAACTGGGAAGCGCATACTCCGGTCGCTAATATGTCGGGAACATGAAAACACTTCAAATGAGCAGCGAAAGGTCTCTTTCTTTCGCTGCACTCCCTTGAATCTCATTTTCCCCGTTGCATCCTAATGGAGGGAGACCTATCTTCGTTATTTCTCAAATAGACTTGTTCCAATTAGCATAATCCACCATTTAAACGCTGACAGGTAATCCATCGAGCGCTAACGAGGGACGTATTTTCATCCTAAAACATTTCGTTTAAAGCACTCTTAGCCGAAAGATGCATTTGAGATGAGCGTTTTCTCTCGGTGAGAGTAAAGGACGAATGGATTCTCAGGAGGAAAGGATAATAAATGATGAACACTAGTGCCTCAAAAATCGCGAGCTCAACACTCACGACTTCGGGGATTAGTGACGAGGCTTCAGATTTGTACATTTATTAAATTAAGGAAGTGTTTATGTATAATATCTTATCTCTAAAGATGTGAATCACATCGATGCAGATTCCATTTAAAAATATTTCACTCACTCCCTTCTTTAATTGCTTTGATTTATTATAAACAAAGTCTGAACTAGTTACATTTTGTTATAAGAAAACAAAATTGGAACGCCACTGTTGATGAATTAAAGGTAGAAAAACATACCGTTTATCGTCCTTTAGGTACCGAAAGAAGGCCGCCTAGAAGTCGGCAATCCCGGTACCTAGAAGACCCGGATTGTTTTCAAATTAAAGGTTGACAATTTGATACATTGTTATCAGACGCGAAATTATCCTAATGGTTCTATTTTTCACGTACAATAGAATCATAAAATAAACCAATATAAAGCAAACTGTTTGATTGCTGTATCTATAATAAAAGTAACACAAGTAACCGTACGTAAACATTACACTCTTTAAGATCTATTTGAGAGAAGCTTTTGAAATTATGTACGGAACTGCTCACGGAATTTTCAGTCGTGGACTTCACCTATGTGTCCTTATTTACGATTACCTCGAGGACCTTCCTAACTATTACCTCAAGCGTGTAACAGTTGTCACATCGAGACATGGGCGATATCTTCATTGCGTAGGGTGAGGATAACACGAGAAATGCACTTAACAAAGTTAAGAAAGATAAGAGAGGAGAATGATAGAGTAGTTCTACTCAATCGGTGTGCCACGGAACGTACCCAAAGTTATTCAATGATACGCAGCCACCAATCCACGAGCACAGAATGCTATTTCATTCGTTTGCTTCTTTACAGTAAACTATCATTTAATCGGTTTTTCTTGCGCTAATGTTGAAATTTCGGGCACTTCATTATTGACACTACACCACTCGTATAATTTCTTATTGCTTTTTCTTAAATTTTCTTAATTTTTCTTAATTAATTTTTCAATTGAATAATTTCTCTTTAAATACTTTGAAATATATTAATCTTTAGATGTTTTATTGAATGTTTAAATTCTCCATTTCCTGTCATTTCTATTGCTTTCCCTTTCTATGTGAATTATTGCAATGTGTCCATTTATTTATGAATGTATACTACTGCTATTGTGATTTTCATATTATGACCAGTTTCCGTTAAACTTTGTAGCTTGCACTGTCAGTTGGTTTGAACAGGTTTTCCACGCACCCCTTCCTTGAGGGTGCTTTTCTGCTGTAGTCTATCCCTTAGATAATACCTTAGTTCATTTACACCCACAAATACTTTTCTTATAAATATCATTGATGAAAGGTTAGCTGGAAGAGGAAATTTTTCCGTCTTAATCTCCCTTTCAAAAGGCCTGCAAACTCCATAACTCTGTCAATTTTGAATGGCCCGTACCTCTGAGTTATTAAATCTTTTCTTTGATTTTCATAGTGGTTTCTCCATTAGCGATTGCGAATACAAGGGGGGGCTGAAGGTGCCACTGATGAGAGGAATTGAAACTTTTAATGAAAATTATATGTTTAATCCCAATTTTAAAACGGTCAAATTTATTGTGTTTGCTACATGGCAGGTAGTAAGTAGTTCCAAAAGTTAATAATATAGTAATTATCATTTAACACAGGGCTAATATACTTTTGATTGTGGTAACCATAATTTTGCTGAGAACAAAATAAAAACTAATTTTTTTTGTTTGTATTTTTTCGACAAATTTGTCTTCTTCCTTGCAACATTGTATTTCCTCGACAGGTCGCCGGATTCTGTTAGCCCGGAAAAATACAGGATTATGAAAATTATTAGAAATTAGAAATGAAAAGTAATCAAGGATGAGGGAAAGGTAGGATGAAAGTAGAAAAGAAATGAATTTTGCACGGGGAGGTATGCACCTAAAGACCCAAAGGTAAAAAGAAGTGAAAAATGAACATCACTTGGACTCGAACCCAAGTCCCTCACTCCGGGAAGTTATTCTAACCACTAAACTACCATGCCGTCTGGTAAAAGAACTTTCCATTTCTGTTAAAATGTTAAAAGAAGTTTTCTACTCTTCTGTTTACCTTTGGATTTAAAAGTATTATTAATAGCTTAAAACTTTCGTATTTACGAGAGTGGAAAAAGTTCGGGAAGCACTGCACTGTGGTGTGGAAAATGACGTAGAGAAGGAAAGAAAAAGGGAGGAAGATATATCGATTGGCGAGAAAGAGAGAGGATGACCACAATGATTAACACTTCTCCGCGATTTTTGAATGGAGCAGCTCGGATAGTAGTGTCGCCCACGAGAGAGGGAGTCGATGTTGAGCGGCTAAAAGTTCTAAATTGAGAGGAATATCGGGGGAGAAAGCGAGGGGAGACGGTCACGTACGCTAAGGTGAGGCCATCATTTGCCTCATCTATCCGTTGCTTTGGACTCTTAGGCTCGTGACGTGAAATTCTGGCAAAAGAGAGTCTCTCTTACTCACCGCTACCGAAAGGAACGTCCAGCCACTGTGGCTGAAGAGAGGGGAAATATAAATTCAAAATAAAGTCTCTCGCCCAAGCGAAATCTCAGAGAGTCTCGGTTTATAGCCCCACGAATCTCCTAGTCTCTTGGAATATTTTCAAAGATCCTCTCTTCTATTACCATACTTCATGTTAAGAGTTTTTTATTGGACATCAAAGAAGAAAACCTTAATTCCCGAAGAGTAGCTTGGTGATTCTCTTTTGTTAAAAATTTATACACAGCCTATGAAGTGGTAAGTGATTGTAAGGAGCGATTGATGATTAGAAATTAGTTGTTTATGAGACTCTTTTGGACAAACAACGACCACATGACACCGATTTTCTTCTGTTATCGAAGTTTCGTGAAATAATGTATTGCATTCGAAGACGTGAGCTTGGACTTGGAGACTCGTTAAGTTTCTAATAGTTTAATCATAAAATGATCATTTAAAAAGATAAAGAAAAATTGAGAAATCATCTAATCCGCCCACTTTTCTGTAAATTCTATCCCTGGGTAGCGTATTGATACCTTATTTTGCTCGAAGTGCCTCTCAACTTTGAAATCGGTGAATTAAAAGTGTCACCGACTTCTTTGTCTTGTAGATGACTTGACTTATGGAAGGACTTCAAATTTCAATAAGAATAATTCAATGCACCTATAGGGATTCTCATACGATTCAGGGTTGGCCAAATTGTCGCTATCGACTTTGATACCATTCTTCAGACTGAGAAATCGACTAAGAGAAACAAAATTTCACATTTACAGAAATCAACATGATTAAAGTTATATATGTTTGTTCTTAAACCTAGAGAACTTGTAGGCAGATTAATTTTACGATTCATAACTAAGTGAAATAATTAGAGTAATAAAAATTATTCGGAAGTAAAGAGTCTTTGTTATAATAAGTCGTGATCGATCGGTCGATCGCCACCAGCCTCTTTGCTTCCCCTGTTATAATCTATATTCTTTCTTATTATAACTTATACTTCAAACATAAAGACTTATGTTTGAAGTTAAATATTATGGATACAAAGATACAATATATTTTTATGGTCAAAGCTATAGGAGATAAATAATATTTACGGTAAATGTATTGAGTTTAATGTGCTATTAATATCTTCTCGTTTCCTTTATGTTTGAGTTATGAAAATTGAATATTCGACTCTAAGAAATAATAAGGAACATATAAAAGGAAACTTAATTTTATAGTCATGAGAAAGTTAGAAATTTCCGAAATAAAAGTTAAAAATAGTCTTTAACAGGCTATGAATTATTTAGGTAAGAAAATCTTCCAAAGGAACGCAAGACAGAAATTTTGATCGAGCTCTCCGTCTGTCTGTTACTCTCGATTCATAAATAATTTTATAGATCTAAGTTTTTACTCGTGGTATGTAGCGTCACTTAATTCTATTATTATTCATTGTATGAATTTTGAGTTCAATGAAAATATTTGTTTCAACCAATATGCTAAAGAGAGGGTCCTTTCACTATTAGTTACGAGGTTAGGCAAAAATGTTCCCTCTGCACCTATCTGAAGTCATAATAATAAACTAGATCTTCAAAGATTACTGGAAAATATAAATCAGGCGAGAGCTCAGCAAAGAATATATTTCCAGATTAAGTTATGATGATAGTCATTTTAAATAATTAATTCCAACTTCATCGAAAGATTTTCTCAATTTTTCAAAGAATTACTGGAGCAACCATCGGAGTAATTCAGATTTTCACCTTTGATGAGGACGAATTTTACTGGGAAGAAATATAATATGATCGTGCAATTAATTTTTGTGAATTATTTGAGGTTCAGCAAAGTACCATAAGTCTGTGAGAATGACCAAACCGCATCTTGACAGAAGTTGGGCATCTTTAAAGATAGGAAGATTATACTTGAAATCTGCACGTCCTCCGGAGACTTAGCTGACATTAGTCTTCCTCCCTGATTTTTAGGCTGATCATACACCGCGAGAAAAATCAAGGAAAGAAATCACCGGAAATTTCGCGGAGAAAATCTTCTCAACCCGCACAGTAAGCGGTTGTAATCGACTAAGGAAGTAGATTGAACAGTGTAGCTCTCGTAGCGTAACTCCTTACTGAAAAGTGGCAATTAGTTAACATCTATGGATGGAGATATACCATAAAATCAATAATCTTTGTTTGTTGCTCTATTAGGAATCAAATGGTATGTACAATGTTGTTGTTCAGGATCTCAAAATATGGATAAAAATAATATATTCAAAGGAATCGCGATCAGACCTTCAACCGAGCCTCTCCTGTGTTCTGAAGATCTCTTAATTTTGCCCGAACCGAATTCCGGACGCAGAATTCGCACACTCAAGATTTCGCGGCAATTGTTACTTCGGCTGAGTTTGCGCAGTCCATTTCGCAAGAAGGGCAGCGAAAATCGCAACTAGAGTTTCGCACGTCCACCGTTAGATGCCATTGGCGTGCGCCCTTGACACCCGTCGACCCCTGGAGGGGAGAGAGAGCTGCTGGGAAGCCCATTCACCGGGGAAACCCCTTCCAGGGTGCGGACCCTGGCAGTGGGGTGGGGTCGTGATACAGGTGGATCGGGACATTTTTGGTAGGGGTTTTGATCGTATGGCCCTCTAGTGGAGTGGCGATGGTGGCGCCGCGAAAGGGCACGGTGGGTGGGGTGAGAACAATAGGGAGGGGTGAATATCGGTGCTGAATGAACGACTGACGTCACGCTCTCCGTGGCGACAGTTGGGGTGGGCAGCAGGAGATGAATGAAGCCGAGAGATGTGCGGGAAAGGAGATAAAATTAGACTATCCGGGGAGCGGCGGGAGCAGAACAATAGTGGAGCCAATGGAGCATTGCGAAGGATTAAATGGTAAAAAGCTTCCATCTGCGGGACGGATTAATAACTCGACAGAAAGCGGTTCACAATTGCTTCTTCATCGGAGTAGTCTATTTTGGGCTTTTATCGGATTTTTCAAAAATTATTCCTCCATGAGCATGTCGAATTTCTCCTCTTCATTGAATTTGGATATTCCACGGAGAAATCTACCTGTTAGGAGATTATTATTATCATTCGAAATGCAATGCATCTAAAGGAATTTAAATTGTGTAACACTCCCTGTTTTCAAATAATATACGATATTTATAAATGATCTCACAAATAAATGCAAATGTAATTCGGTATTTCTCTATCATATCGAAATTAAATTTTATAATGGAAACTTTCCATGAGAGCGTCAGATGCGACTTGGGAATATATACATCGTCATTCTTAAAATTACAACAGCTTAAGATGGAACGAGGAAGAATTGTGGAAATTCAGTATGGAAAAGAAAATATTACCTTCTCAAAAATATTATTTTTCGCGGACCTATTTCGAAGGTTGTTCGTGAGTAAAAAAAAATATGTGCAAGAAGCACCATTACATTTTCAAATTTCATTTTAAAAAAGCTCTAAATCTTGCCATGAATTACGTTACAGAACCTGATGAAGAAATAGTTTCTACGAGAGCAATTCCTTCCCATTATTCTGTACTTTTCCTGATTGAATGTCGAGAGTGAAATCTTTTGCTGATCAAAGTGATCCTCGTGATCGTTCTCGAAAAAGAGAAAAATATTATGGAAGCCTACCACAAAGTCAAGGCCAACATAGTAAATTCCAATATTAATAGTTATTAAATTTCGATGTTAATAATATTTATAAGCTCAATTCGCCTTAAGTACAAGAGCCTTAATTTGGAGATTTTGAAGATCCCGATTTTGTGATACAAAAATAATTATCCTCAAATCATAACACCAGAGAAATTCCGTTATAAAATTTCTTTTTTCGAGAATTGTATCGAATCTGGCATAACGATTTTTTAAGACCATATTTTTAGCCCATAATTCGTAGGGAATCAAATAAAAGTCATCTCTCCGCTGACAGCTATATATCTGGGAGATTCCTGCAAAGGGAAATCAAATTCCAAATCATTTCCCCATTATTTCAGGACCATTTGGCACCGAAAATACACCAGGAAATTCACTCGGAATCACCGTCGAAATGTAAGCAATGGAACGGTCTCCACCCGCGTCAAAAAATATCGAAAGGCTGAAAGGCACCCTTATTTAAATACACATTTCATCAGCGAGTGTATACACCACGGGAGTTTCCATTCTCTCTCATCCTAATGAATAATCGTGACCGATGGGAAGCCTGGTTTCAGGAGTGCACACTCACCTTCCGACCACCCCTCGTACGGAGCTCGAATGGCTCCACCGATATTTGTGAATGAACCGTTGCTATGGAGAAGGAGAGGATGGGTCCAAAGGTAAGAGAGGTGGGCGGAGAGAGGGGTTAGAGGTTATGGACGGAAAGCAAAATGGAGGAAGCCGCGAGTTGCGCAGTCCCGATCGCAATTTGCAAGAAAATCTGCGCAGTGCCTTAGTGTTGCCGCACTACGGGTGGGGGTCGCGAATTCGCGGGGGGGATCGGGGGGGGGGAGGATTCGAAATTCCGAGAAGAGTCTCTTCCTAGAAAACAGTGGCGCAGGTCGCTATGGCCTCCGCTATAAAAAATGGATTTTCTTCGCTCTTCCCACGCGCCACGATGTTGAATTAATCGCCGAAGACTCAAAAGACCGGCAGCCGACTTTCGGTGGGAAAAAGCGAGCGCTATCGAGACGGTTCTTTTACCTCTCCATTCTGTCGCTTTGTGGAGTTGAAGGAACAGTAAACAATAAACAGCGGAAGAAAAACATGGCGCCCACGCGCAGTCCTTCCGGACAATGGGACGAAATTTAATTGAATGAGTTTTCCGTAATCCCGACGAGAAACATAGTAAATCCGCGAGGCTGAATTTGGATTATGATAGTAATAGAGCGTGAAATGGTGAATATTCTCATGCATGGAACTATGTTTTCTGTTTCTTTTCTAATCTCTTGGGTATAATTTAAGGACGTTTTAGAGCTACTCCTTAAGATAAATTCTAAAATAAATTCATAAAGAAAATAATGTATTTCTTGCCATATTATCAGGAAATCTATAAGACCAACTGAAATCTTGTTTACCCAAATTTATATTACACGGATAGGGTAATGATATTTATCTACCAACTGTTAGTTCTCAGCAAACAGTCCAAATCAACATAAGTTGCGTTGACATTGACTCGCAGAATATGAAGTCAAAATACATTGCTAAACGAAGTCAAGATACAACTATAATATGAATATTAAGTCTTCCATCTAGGGAAGATATTTATGATATTTAAGTTTTAAAATAAGTCAAAAATAGCATGTTTCGAGTACCTAAATAGGATTTAAATAACACAATTTTTCATATAATACGAGATGTCACTAAAATAGCAAAAAAAGAAAACTTCGCAGGAAATAGTCAAGAAATTACTAAATTGGCATTTCTGGTCGGAAGAACGAGTTATACTTCCCTCATAACACGCCATATTTCGCTTTCTACGATTTATTTCTTATTCCTACATCTTGACTTTTATACGCTTTCATATTATTTCCAGCTACTTTTAAGCTATTACTACAATTTATTTTTCTGATGATGATGAAATGAGAGAAAATTATTCCCTTTTAATTTGGTGATACTTTGAGGGTTGTTGTTACTAATCTCCGTTCACGATATCTTTCCGGGTTCTATGACGTCTTTCACATTATCCCATCCGCAAAGATATCATGAACGCCCTTTAGCATCCGGTATGGTTCTCTTCCATTTCTTCTTTTCCTTCGCTTCGCTATTCCCTCGAGTACGCATAAATCTCACTACCAGGAATTTCGCCGCTTCCCCAGGCGTTGTATCCCATTCATTGTGATAACGCCTTCCCTTTCCATCCCCGTGTGTCACTCCGTGCAATCCGTCCATATATCTTCTTCCCACGCAAAACGGATGCTATGTTTTTAGAATCGATTTATTTGACACCTCTTTGTGAATCGAATCCCTTTTTTAGTGTTCAACTTTGACACGCAAATCCTTTCGATTGAAAAGTTCATTAGCAAATTGATGTGCCGTCGTCATTAAGAGTTATTTTCGTTGAAGGAAATTCGGTTCTCATTCATACGTGAGCTGAGTGAACTCGCAACAACTATCCACGTTTTCAAACCGTTCACTTTCATGTTTTACTTTTTACCTTTCCTTAATTTTCAACTCATTGTTTTCCGTGTCATTTATTTTTAAATCGTGTATTCTTCTGTTTGGATATAATTTTAATGTTTTAGATTTGGATTAATAGTTTTTTCTTTTGCTCGTTCTGTTTGAAAAACTTGAAAAATATAAGGATTTTTGCTTAATTTGAATGTTCTTATAATTACAGGGTCTGATTTAGTCGGTTTAAAGCGCATAGCATAGCATAGCCCCATAACAGAAAAAGACCCCCATAATTAATCATAATATCAAAAATGTCCATTTTGCTATAAATATAAAGAAATACAATGAAATGAACGAATATTAATTTATAGAAGGAATGGCTATCACTTGCTGCTACTGAAATAGGTAAAATTTACATTATTATTTAAAATCAGAAATGTAAAATATTTCATATATCCTATAAAAATATTACAGACGATTATACAGCATACATAAATCTCATTCTTAGAGTGAAAGCAAGAGCGCGTGCCTATAAAAAATTGATAATGTAGTCGTCGCTGTGTGACACGGGGGAGCGGAAATGAAGCGGGAAATCGTGGCTTCAATTTTAGTTACGGAATTTAATGGCTTCTACAAATTCACGCACACGGAATTCAAATACCACGGCATAACTTGATTGATTGCAGGAGGGAAATGGAGTTGCCTACTCGTAGAATTCGAAAGTCATGCGAATTGGTGAATGCGATTCGTAGGAACCCTTAAGTAAAACCAAGCGATAGGGTGCAGAGACTCGTGGAGATCTATAGTAAAGTCAGGCGAGGACTAATGATGAAGTATTCTATTAAGAGTTCCTCCCTTAAAATATAATTGAGACCGCATATGGATGATGTCCTCAGCGCTTACCCTGCCTTATTATAAATCAATCCCAAGTATTTTTTTTATTTTCCCCAATGATAATCATACTTTTATTATGTGCTTGTGTAACAAGTAATGTAATTCTTCCTGTTGTTTATTATGGACTAAAATATATTGGAAAGAGTAATCCATGATCATTATCATAATGAAAAAATATTTCGTACGTTGTTTCCCTATCTTGAATGCCCTCTTCGATTTGTCAGGCATGATATTCCTGATATGACTGTCATTTCCGCCTCAAATCAAACAAAACATAAAATTCGTGTATAATAAATGCCCTTTCATAATTTTCGTTACATGGGGGCTCGTTGAACCCTCGCCACGTCGATAACTCGCTCAATCTCCCCTACTAAACGTTTACGTCGACCATCCAACGACCACCTGTTGTAAAAGCAGGCAGAGATATACTTCTCCTCCGAAAGGGGATTCTAGATTGGATGCCGAAATACCACGGGAAACGATAAGGAATCTCGACGCGGACTATGAGAGGAGAAAAATTGCGGAGATATTTCGGTGAGGACAATCGCTCTAAGTTTATCCTCGTTCCGCTCATCCCCTCCAATCGCATATTTCTGCACCATCCCATCGACGTAGGCGCTGAACCAATTTCTATCCTTGGACGCGGGCATTTCCAGTGGGAGCATTTTCGCGGAGTGCGGCGTTCTAAATTAAGACGTCCGAAACGACGCCGTAACGCGCCCCTTTTTCCAGATGACGGATCTCAAAACAGCCAAACCCCTTCCTTCCCCTCCCCAAAATCCTCCCTCCAGAATACCCCTCCTAGGATCTTTCCCCAGAAACCCCTTAAAATCTTCCCCTAGTATCTTCCCCAGATACCCCCTTCATCCCGCGTCCCGCCGGCCCTGAGAAATCGTCGAAGCAATGTTCGGATAAACAGGCCGCGACTTACATAACGAATCCTACGTCACGTGGTTTGGGTCCAGAGCGATCTTTTTGACGGCGGCAGGAATGCGAGCACTTTCTCCCCATCCCCGTCTATATCCAACAACCTCTGAGCCGAAAAAAAGCCTCGTTGTTTGTGTTTCGCGTCGGTATCTTATTCGGGCGACCACTGACTCAGACGGTCCTTCTTGGCTCGGCCCGGAGGATTTCGTACGTGCCGTGGTCCAGGAGAGAGGGGGGGAGCTTTTAAAAATAAACAAACGAGACAAAGAGGAAGAAATCACGGGTTTGTGGAGCCTTTTTATTTCTCCCTTTTCGAAAAAAATAGAAACGTGGTATTTCCCCCTTGGGATGAGAGCGAAGAATACTTTTTGGCAAGGGCGTTCATCGTTGGGATGGGGTTGCTTTTCTGGTGCTCCTTCCTCTCTTTGCTTCTCTTGGCTCCCAATCTCTCTCTCTCGCATTCCGCCGTTTAGAAGTGACGTCGACGGACTTCTAAAAGACGTTTATCGCTCGGCAAACCTCGGCTAATGTCGATCCCCATATTTGGCGAAGAGGCGGGGAGCGACGGTGGCGGCCTCGGCGGCGCGGCGCGGGTTGCGCCCGAACTAAAGGGGGAGCGTCCATCAGGGGGCAAGGGTTGAGATCCAGGGAATCAGAATTCGATCGAAGGAAAGAGATTTTAGATTTGGCGCGTCATCCGACTTAAAGATGGCGGATCCGTTCCTTCTCGGGAGAATCATGGGTAAAAGGCGGGAATGAGGATACGAAATCCGCGCCACCTTCGCGACGTTCTCTTGTTCCTCAACTTCGTCTTCCACCCGAAGTGGCACGAGCTAGAGCTATATTGTCGATATTTTTTCATCTCTCCTCCATCGTCGCGCGCAGCATCCCCTCCCCTCTTCTCCATTCCTCTGCTCCGCCTCCCCCTTCCCTTCTCCTTCGCGAGTTATATGCAGTCGGTTACGTCACCTTGACGTCATAATTACGCTTCGCCCGAGAGAGCGGCAGCGCGCGCTCCCATTGGTGGACTGGTTCCGGACTGCGACTTCCAAAATGGGACAGATGCTCCATTCATAAAACCGATGCGGTCGGGTCGTATCGAGCTAGTCGGCGAGAACACGGCGAAGGAGTAGGACGCATCTCGAACTCCTCTCGCCTCGTTTTATTTTTTCGAATGCGCACAAACAAATCTCGAACTCGAATCGAAAGTTTTTATTCCTCCCAATAACAGGGAGGAGGCAAAACGCCGAAATCGCGTGACCGTCGAAAACGATACCGAAAGTGGATTACGTATAGAAATACACGCAATTTTTTTCGTAATCTGGGAGATAGGATACGTCAACACCCACGCGAGGAGATAATCGTACCTTGACCTCCGGCCCAATTGAGCCACTCTGTTTTTGTTTTGTCCCGACCCACGCGGACCTTTGGTGGATCCCACATGACTTCAACCCACGCCGACTTGGTGGACATTCCGCCCGGTGCAGTGAACTGAAAACTCTTTGTTTTGTGTGTGTGCGTCTTGAGCGTCTATCGCTCGGGACTCAGCCGCGAGAGAGGCCTTCCAGCCTCCCGCTCTTTCGCCTCCGCCTCTTCGGACCCTCCGGGAGGTCCGAGGAGGCTTCCATAGCTCATAAAGCGTTCTTCTCGAAATCTGCAGGCGTGCCAGGAGCCGCCACACAACCGGCAGCTACCATGATCATGGACGCGTTGGACACCCTGCCCACGAGCAACGCGGCCGGCGTACCGACGTCTGCTCTCACTGAGCCGACGGGCCATCACCACAGGCACCATCGGCACCACCACCTTCACCACTTCGTCAACGTCCTCAGCTTCGCCTCTTACAAGGAGGCGTCATCGGAGAGCAACAGTCCGCTATCCGTGGGTCTGCCATCGAGTTGCGGCGCCACCACAGCCACCGTGTCCGTATCGGTGGCCGCAGCGGCCGGCGATCCATCCTCTTCACCTTCTTCATCCTCCGTGTCTGCCTCCGTCGGCGACCCATCCGTGGTCGTGCAGGACCCATCGGCGGGTTCGCCGTCGTCCGTGCACCTCGGGGCCACCGACGTATCGCTCGCCGAGGCCGACGCGGTCGGGGACAGCGGCGGTGCCCAACCGGGAGATCTCAACACGCCGGTCACCACTTCGGGAGACATCCCCTCTTTCTTCGGACCCTCGACAGTCGTAGAGCCTCCGCCCATCACAGGTGAGGATTGCTCCCTTTTTGGCCCTCGGGCCGTGCCAAGTTTATTTAAAGTGTCCCTTATGAAACACCGCCTCTATCTTCGGTCCCCCGCTTTATTTCTCGGTGAATACGTTTGTGAAGAGGAGTCATTCTCTCTTTTTGCCGGCAGAGATATTTTCGCCGGTCCCTCATCACAGGTTTATTTTCGTCCGTGATTTTTTTACTTGCTGCGGAAAGAGTTTTTCACTAACGAGCTCCATAATCTTTGTAGTTCGGTGCACCCAATAATATTTTGGTTTATGCAGCATCCTTTAAACCTAATACGGTTGCAAGAAAGTTTAATGAGAGAATTAAGTAAACATCTGTTGCTCTAGGTCCATCATAACAGACGCTCTTGCGAAAAATGTGTTTCTCAGTCGTGTTTCAGGTGGATTTTCCCAGTTGTTAAGACAAGGAAGTTGTTTTTCAAGGATGGGAGAAGGACGTATGGATAAGCGTATGGATGCGAAGTTGACTTTAACTTCACGCGATCGATCCAAGTAAAAGCGAAATCACATCGTTTATTCAGCTGAAAGTACTTTCTCTCTAGTCTCGACTTGAATCCTCAGCTAAAAGAGTATTTTCCTTCGCCATCCGTCAATGGAGTGAATTTAACTTTCTGTCTCCTTCAATCTGCGTGCTTTCGAGTGCGTGCGTGAGTTGGTCCGTGCGTCTCTGCACGCGCCTTCCTAAATGAAGAGGAATGGAATTTCCGTCAGAGGATTCCTCAGTAAACAAGGCGCAAGTGTTTTTTTAAAGGCGATGTATCGGAATCTGAGGCGATGCGAGTGCCTTCTACCGAGGGGATCGCTAACTCTTCCCGCGTGTGGCGCCAATGAATAGGGATTCCCGCTTAGAACCATTGACTCATTCGGTCCACTTTGCGAATCATAACACTCGAGATTCGGCGAAAGATTTAAAATATCCGATCCTGCTCATACTCGCCTTCTCCGACTCATTCTCTTTCTAGCTCTTCTAGGAATTCTAACACAAAAGATTTTTCTTTCCGCGCAAAAATTTTGGTGGATTAGGGGGCGGAAGAAGATGCCTCATGTGGTGATGACCCCTGAATGTAAAAGGTCACCGTCGTGCCCCACCCTTTTCCTGGAAGAGCCTTCGCTAACCCTTTCCTTCTCTCCCTTCCCCAAATTCCCTGCGTCCCTCAATGCGATTCAAAACGAAAAGAAAGCGAATTCTGACTCTTTTTCTTAGATTCGTCGTACAAATGCGATAGGTTTACAAAACATAGATGGAAGAAAATTTTATCTCGTTCACAAACATTTCGGACAATTGTCCAAAATAATTTTTTCTAAGTAAGGGAGTTATTAAACAAACATTTGCTAAAAACATTTTCATTATAAACTTATTGAGATTTTCACTGTATTTTGGATTGTCCTGGGATTTTTAAAAGCTTAATATGTTGGAAAAGATTGGAGTATAATAGGCGACGACATCTCCTAAAAAAAGAAACTAATACCTATCGTTATACTGCGGTTTAAAACGCTGTATATTTGACATAATATTTCATTCCGATTCTACTAATTAATAATAAAAGAATTAAGTAAGGAGATCATTCTATACGCAGCCTATTTTTCATAATTTGAATTCCGAATTTTCCATAAATTTTTCTTCCTTTTTTTAAGCATTCCCTCTTCTTTCTAAATTTCTAATTTTTAGTTTCCGTGGATTTACATTGCACATTTTAATTTACACGTATTTGGTAAATCGTTTTATAAAAGTTATGAGTTAGACTAAGATTCTTCACCCGCTGCACGGCGACAGAAAGTTATAATTCAAAACGAATCAAAAGTGAATAGATCAATAAACGATGAAAAACAGTTCTAAGTAGCTCTGCCCTATCCGGAAACGTCTCGATTTAAATTTTCGGCCACTTAAGAGACATAATTCTCCCTGTTGGACAGGGCGTGGCTTTTAAATACATGAACATACATTCCGCCAATCTCAATGTATATCTTTTTAGAGATCTATTTCAAGCCGCCGTTCTCCCCCGAAATAAAAAGAATTTTTTATCCTCTGTGTGGGTCAGCGCATGTATCGTGTGAAAGGGATAGCGTTTGACCCTCCATCCATTCATTCACAAGCAGCTGACATTTCTCCTCTCTCTCCCGCCACACCCCTTCCCATCGCCTATATTATTGACACCCTCACTTGATTCACATGTTTCGAATTTCATCCTTTCACGATTATGGGTGGATTTAATTATTTTTAAAAAGAATTATTGATATGAAACCCTGATGATGATTTCTGTAGGAATTCAATTATTGTTGAAAGAATGTCTTCTAATTTTGTTTTGCCTTTATAAAGGCAATAATCCCAGTAAACTCAACAGGTTAAAGGTTATAAGTGGAAGGTTTCATTTTCTGCAACTTAGGCTTGAGAGTAGGTCGTGACATCCCGAGAGTATGGGTTAATTACATGATTTTGATGTAAACAGGCTCATAATTGTCTATGATTAGGTAGGTTCATTGGATAGGTACATAAAATTTTCAACAAACTCATTTCTTCGTATAAATTCCATCCAATTATACAAAAATATCTATAACTGGTTTTCTGGGAATATTATTTCTTACAATGAAATTCGCTGTCTATGGTGCAATTCTTTTTGCTCTAACTATATCTGTTCCATCTCATATTCTAAATCTAAATCTTCTTAGGATTCATCAGCAGTTACTCTACGATTAGATTATCAAATCAATGCCATTTGGGAAAAATTTTCCTTATCTTATTATTTAATTCACTATTCAGTATATTCATTTCCAAAATCAACAAATATTCCTACGTGAGTATGTAGACGCTGCAGAAATACATTAATTAGAGGGAAGGTATTTCAGCCTTGGCTGAAATATTTATTATTAATATCTTATATGAAATGACTCTTATATGTAAGAACTCGAACGTGAATTATTACGTCCAAATTCAGTCTGATATAAGAAAATAAAGTGTTGGTACAACTCCCTCCTTTCTCGCTTCAATCCATTTCAGATTTAATTCAGGAATTTACGAGTCACCATCCTTAAATTATGGTAAATAGAGGCAGATATCTCTCTTGCCTGCTTTTAACATTTCCATATGTTTCTGACACGATCCCGCGCTCAGAATTTTTTATTGCGGAAAGACGTGAGTTTTATCGAAAGCGTGTCCTTGGAAACCTCAGTATTTTGTGGAAGAATTACGATATTTTTTTCACTCTTAAATGTTGGAAGTGATAGCGATGAATTGTAGTGTTATGGGTTTCCATGTCGTGCACCTCTCAATTGCCCGTCTAAATGGAAGAGAATCCACGGGGAGCCTTGCACGGGAAAAATGAAGTCAGAACACTAGTTGCTCTTCTCTCTCTCTCTCTTCGTCTGTCTCCCCCGAGAGAGCTCCACAGAGTTCTATTTCAGTTGTGTGTTGCGGTTAGCAAATGACGCTCTCCCTCTCCCGTGGACCAAAGAGGAGTGCCAGACACCTGAGAGAGGCGAAGGGTTTAAATTTTTCATTTCTTGAGGAGCGGAGTGAAATCGGAGACATTAATTGTTTCGTCTGTTATCCGGAAAGCCATCCAAGCGCGGATGGTATCCTTCTTTTTTTAATCCTGTCTTAATTCCCATTAATTGATCTGTCATCGTTAGGTTCGCCTTTAATTGGTTCCCCCAACTAAAGCCGCACGTATACTAATGGCTTTCTGTTTCTATTTTGGAGGATGTTTTTCGGTGGTTTCGCTGATTATTCGGTCTAGCGAAAGAAGACGTCAGCGGAGTGACGGGGCCTTGGAAACTTTGACGAACTGATTTAGTGGTAACGAAATGCAACTTTTATTTTCTACGCTCACTTTTAGTGTGACCAAAGGTAAATGCCCCCGAAGACTAGAGATCACAGGTGAAGTTCCAAATGTAGAAAATGTAGCTGTGCTGTGTATTATTTACGTAATTTCGAAGTCGCAAATATATTCAAATAACTTTGCAAAGTATGGATGTTTTATTTGGAAGTTATTCGGATTCTCGAAATCTTCTCGGGAACTTCGATCGCACAGAAACATTTGCATCGCCATGGCAATCAGTCTATGACCACTTTTCAAATATTCCTCTCTTGTATGTCTAGTAACAGTTTTGAATTTAATGCGCTGACGCCATAGCCGAAGGTTATTAATTACCCTAATAGCTTTCCGCGTAGTATCCATATATTCCTCAGAAGCCAATATGGCACGTTTGAGGGATCCATCGGGTCTCTTGAATTAGCTCCATATTCTCCGCGAGAGAAATTCGCCCGACCAATGCCGCATCAACACTTTTAAACTGAGAGAGGAAAAAAGAGCAGACAAAAATGAAACAGGAAAGCGTGAGGCACACCCTTCATCCCATTCTTCCAGATGGGTCACCTTCTCTATCTCCCACTCCACCAACTCATTCTTTATGACTTCTTTTCTTCACTTCATCCAACCGCGACGTACCCAATCCAACTTTTTCGGAATTTCTCCACAGCCGTTGATGGCTAGCTGAAATGGGAAATTAGAAACAACTGAGGGCAATCTATTCTCTATGCTATGATTCGAAAAGGCTCCAATGCCGCACTAGAATGCTGACTACTATATGAGTGCTCATCGACGGTAGAATCGGAGGTTATTCTTGGTGTTGGTGCGCCGTATGATATTAGAGAGTGCCATATACTCAGATGTTGATTTCATGCTTTATTTTCCGAGATATTTTATCGTATAATCGCATTTCGGTGCGAACATATTAAGGTTTTTCCTTTGTACACAATACTTTTCTTTCATCAATTCGTAGTGTTAGTTCCATTTCACCTAAGTAGTTTACTTCTAGTTGTAAGAAGGAGTAAATAGATTTAGGCAATATTTTTGTTGCCAATGGGTCCTTCGGCCAACTTTGAGATTCCAGCATGAATTATTCTCCGATACCCATGTATATTACTGTGAGAGGTACTCATCTTCACCTATCCTCAAGCGAGGCTTCTTCCAGCAGCAACGCTTCCTTCCCATCCTCCAGCCCCACTTCTCAACCGCCTCTTCCCAAACATTATCGGCCTCTTCCGTCCTCTCGGCCCCAGACTCTCCCACCCGAGTCCTTGAAGGGGAAGGCTCTATACTGGTAGATGAAGAAAGGGTGTATGCAGAGTGGGCATTGGAGTGGGGCTCTGCGAAACAGCTGTTACTTCGCGTTCGATTTTGGGAGTTGGCGGTGGGCGGAGGGCAGTGGCGGGTGGCGGGCAGAAGCGAACGCACGCGGGAAAATCGATTGGCGAAGGGTTCGAGAAAAGGGACGCCACGAGTTAAGGGTCAGGGGTATCAGGGATTACAGCAGGTGTGTGGGGGGAGGGGAAGGATGCGTTTATTCGGCTGGCCCTCCTGTGGGCGCGCGTGCCTTCGACTAAACAAAAGACAAACGCGTTCCGAACGTACAGGTGGCACGGCGTGTACTCAATAAGACGCTATCCGATTCATGAAAATTTCACTTTCAATGGGAATCTGACGGACATCTACTATGCAATGACCATACTCTCTCACTTCATGCACGTCGCAATGTAAGGGATGCAGAATTTCCCTTAACTTTAAATTTACCCCGAAAGATGGATAAAGTCACAATACGGATCCACGAAAAAAGACTTCGAAATTTAAAGTACTCATTTCTTCAAAATAATGATAACTTGGAATATATGAACAAATCAAACATCCTTTACTACGTGCAATCTAGGGTCTTCATGATCACGGTCGACCATATCGATATTAAGTTATTATGAACATTTATTGATTAACATTAATTATTTAACAATATAATGCTTTCAAGACTGTATCAGTTTAAAGGAAATGGCACTTCTTACTTCAAAGATCGCAATCGGACTCCGGAACGGAAAATAAGTAAGCACTCGATTTTCTTGGGAAATAAGAAAAACACACTAAGAATTCCGATTTATTTATGCCACCATAATTTTTCTCGTCCCGCGGAAAATTCGTAACGGCAATTCTTAGGATAAGTAAATAAACTCCTGTAAATTTCATTCGAATCTCAGTTACCAAATTAGATGTTTTGTTTACTGTCGTCTACAGCTAAATCGCGAAAGAGATAACGTGTAAACCCTTCCCATTGATCGAAGTAAAGCAAACGGTTTGTACCGGAGTAGGGAAGAGAAATAAGGCAATCTGAGAGGCCCTGTGAACCGTATAACCCTTGGATCTGTTCGGGTTTAGTGAAGGAATTCGATGAGGAAGGCAACGAACCAGAAACCAGTTTCTTAGGCGAGGAAGGGTGGTTAAAATAATGGAATATGAATAGGGAACAAGTAATTCATTTCGAGATTTTCTTTAGACTTATTATACATTCTTCAAAGATGAATTTAGGGGGAGAAGACTTTTCATGCGGTGAGAATCAGTTTCTAAAGATGGCTCGGGGCACTAGTAGAAAACTCTTCAAACGAAATCCGTTATGTGACACACGTAAGCTCGTTGCTATGATAGAATGTGAGAAAGTGAGTAGTCCGAAGGCATTCCGCTCTATCACGAACAGATCTTGAATGTGAAGAGCAGCTGCCATCAAGAGATGCACGGTATTAAATCTTGTGCCAGATATGACTCACTTCTTTCAGGAGTATAGCTTAATAATAAAATGTTCTAAAACTCGCAACTCTGAACGCATCACTTAGTAAGAAAAAATGGATGTCTCCGTATTCCTCGATGTGAACGTAACTAAAATTATTTCCATAAACTTAGAGACAATGCTTTAAAGCGACGCATATTATTGAATATCGACGCAGTCTTTTAAATAGGCTAAAATATTACTTTCAAATTGCTGCAGATTAAACATGCTCTCAGTGGAATGCATCTAATGTTCGCTTTTTAACGCTTGCGGATATTATTTTTCATGTGATAATAAATGGAAAATGACGATTAGATAACAGTATTCCGGTTAAATCTAGTTCATAAAGAATACATATATTCTAATCTTTTAAAACAGTACTAATTCTAGAATGAACTTATTCAGGTGGAGATTGAGACTAAGCTGTTACTTCCTTCGAATATAACCTTCCCAAAAACCTTTAAGAATTAGATTACTTAGTGAAAATACAAGGAGGGAAAAGAATTATGTGGAACTTTTTCGGAAAAAGTAGGATTAATCAATTGTTGCAGTGAGAAGACATTACTCATCGAATCTTACACACTTTCTACGCATCTCCACGGTCACGATAGCATTTGGAAAAGTCCTTAAAGATCGCGTCTTCTTCAAAAAGGGAACACCCTCGGTCTTATCCAATTAAAAGAGTACTCCTCCTATGAGAGAGGCGTGGCCGGATGAATTTTTTACACGGATTTATCGTCGCATTGTTAGTGATGCCTCCCCTCCGTGGGCGAATGGGATGAATGAAAGCGGTGCGCGGGAAACGAGATGGACATCGAGATCGATATGGGCAACCGACTGTCTTTCCCCAATTTCTTTTTATCATCCTTTTAATTCGGGAGAGTCTTAATCACCCCCTCGAGAGCCTCTTCTCCCAACATCAAATCTTAATCTTACTCATTCGCTCTCTCTTTCTCCCAACTCTTGCTTTCACCCCTTCGTCTTTCTCTTCGATTCTTCATCTTTTACGCTTTCTTATCTCCCCTTCTCATCCTTTCTCTCGCTCCTATTTCTTCCCCGTTTAGTTTCTCCTATGCTCCATTTTCTCATTTTTCTCCTCCTCACTACTCCTTACTATATTTTTATTGCCGCTTCTCTTGCTTGTTTTTATTATTGTTACTATTATTATTACAGAAATCTTATCGTGGTTACTATCGTATAATGTATTACATGAATATTAATATAATACCATATAATATTTATTTAGTGTTTTCCTCCACCTTTCTTAGAATACTACCATAAATTCAGCGACGTCCAAAATAGTCTATTCTTTCATTTTCGCCCTTCCTTTCGCTTATCTTATCCTTCCTTTTACTTCGTTTAGTCCTTCTTGCTTTCTTATTAAACACTTCTCATATTCTACTCTTCCTTTCCCAACCTTTATCTTCCGCGTCCACTTTAAAGCCGTCATTCAAATCCGCATAAGGAGATCCAGTGAAAGTCCCCCACTCAAATAAACACACTTTCCTTTTCTCGTAGCAGATAATGCGCGTACTCCATTATTCCCCATCCCACCCCGACTCTAGTTAATCCTAGAGAAAGAGGAATAAAGAGAGCGCTGAAGAGGCTTTGGATGAGAGTGAAAATGTATGAGCTGCCATTTGGGATGGATTGGCCATTCATTTCTCGAGAGAGATGGAATTTATCAATGAATGAAAGTATTTTGTTCCGAAGATATGTTTCTTTGAAGGAACGTATTTATAATTCCCGCATTCCATTCGGACCGACTGTGGTATGAAAAAGAGGGACGTTCGATGTTTCCAGAGGATGGATGAGCTCCGTCTTCATAGATGACTTTTATTTTTCAGAAGAATGGAAATTTGATGGTACAAATGACGGAAGGGAATTTGATAGTCGAGAGAGGGATGCGGGCGTTGACAAAATATGCTGAATTGATGAGTGGAAGACGCGTCAGGGACGCCAATGGCGATTATCTAATTCTTTACTCTTCGGAAAGTTTGTTTTCGTCTCGGGGGCCTCTTCAGTGCGAAAAAATCATTCTTCCACAAGAGTTACAAATTTAGCCGTTTAATACAAGGACCATCTTTATTTCTTTCGCTATTTGGCTTCCGTGTGAGCCTTGAGTAATAGCTTTCATTCAGGGTCCTAGGTCTAAAACTATGGAATTAGCTACGAGTGTACCTCCTAGCAAAAATCCCAGTGTTACTGGAGCAATAACTACCTCTTATTTAAGAATATGTTTTGTGCTTTTCTTAATTGCTACGGACTCAGAAAAGGGTTTGACTGATTATAAATTGCTTGAGATATGGGTAAGCATATAGGTGTTTAACGTAACAGAATTCACCACTCTGTGCTTTGCTAAGGTTTCTTTTATAGAATCTTCATCAGATAATGTATACACTAGATTTTGGGTTTTGTAGCTTATGAAACAGCTCAGCGGATGATTGAGTCCACGAATAATTCGAATAAGGAAAGGGATATCAATTTATAGCACATTTATGTATGAAATACTAGCATGGGTAAGCACAATCTTTGGAATACAAGGTAGAATTAAACACGACTATTGGATAACCGTGTTTAATTTTCTTATTCAGAAATTAGTTTAAATTTTATTTGAAGATATAGCAAAAATGTTCAGTTTTATACTTAACTAGGTATGTACTCATTCATGTACACCCATGAGGTCATCGGATCGCTGAATAAATGGGAGTCCACATCGATACACGCATTGATAAATCAATAGGAATGTGTGTATTCTATAGATCAAAAATCTAAATGCACTCTATGATCCCGCGAATACTCAGATATATTGAATATGTATCTCCAATATTCGCAAATAGCCGTGAGAGTCTTAAGGTAGAGCGCCTCTTAGCGAAGGCCTTCTCAAAAGCAGCTCTCGAGCAACTGTGGGGCAGCCTGTTGAAACGGAGGGAGTAAAAAGGCTGAGATTTAGGGAAGTTTGATCTCGGGTAGCGCGTGCCCTCCCACGCACACCGCCATGGCTGTCCAACAAGTGGTTTCCAGCGCCTCTCTGTGGCCACCACTGAAAATCAGCTGTGTGCAACTTCATTCTAAACGCATCTTTCGCGGGCTGTGTTCTACTTTTTGCTTTGGTAAGCCATCCTAATTATTCACAGGTTTATGTACGAATTAGTGAAATAGGACATATGAAAACTGTCGTCCATGGGAGAAAAATAAAGTGATAAAAGATAAAGCAATAAATTCAGTATATATGTACGAGTATAACTATCTGGGAAATTACGAAAATTTCTAGAATATAAAGATTGATTTTTCCGCAATGTATGCATGTTTCAAGCATGTAAATATTTGGTAACATTTTATTATAATTTCATATTATTTTTAAAATTTTTACATGGCAATTACTTTCAAAATATTGATACCAAGTCTAGACGGAACTGGAAGAATGAACTTTATTGTCCCTTTTAACTATTTACATTGGTAAAAACCCAAGAAAAAGATAAGTTGAACAAGAAGACTTCGTTTTTTCCAATAAAATGATTCAGTTCATAGCCTTCCCGTTGGAAATTGCGAACACGGTCATTTGTCCCTCATTTTAGGTTAGCTGTCCAATACCCTGAGTATAATAACCATTTCTTCAATCCAGTTCGCACACTAGGAGCACCAGCGAATAAAACCTGTTTTTTCCGAAATAAAAAACGCCTCTTATTTATGCTCCGCGGAAATTGGCCCATAATTCCCTCTTCGTCACCTGAAAAAGAAAACCACTTTCACTTCGGCTCCGATTGACATTTCTCGGCTGCATTCAATTTTGCCACCCATTCTGTGCTTTCTCCATTTTCCTACTTCTCCTTACGAACCCCCTTTCGAATCTTCAACTGTTTCACTTCTTTGTGTATCCTTCCTTTAGATGACGTGGACTCGCCCTCCAGATCAATACCGAAACGCGGCGCCACCGACGCTTACGACGCCGCCTCGCGGCAATCCCAAAACCTTTCGCTCTTTAGGACGACACCACATTTCCTTTCCTCGATCTTCGAAGGTGGCGTGACTCTGCTCCGTGACAGCGAATATGTTTATGAAGAAAACGGTGGATACATACATTCCGACACATTCGTGAGAATCTTCTACGCGCATTGTCCCATTCTGACATTCTTGGGCTTTTTGGAATGAGTAAGAATTCATTTGTGATCAAGATCTCACCAATTACTACGTAAGAAATTATCAACAAAAACACAAATATTCACGGTCGAACCAGGACTCATACCAAAAACATTTTCTCACATTTTAGTTCTTCTGGAGGGTTTGCAAAGTTCCCTACGACATGCAGGAAGTCTTTTATCATCCTTCTACTAATTCCAAGCTAAATTTACCGATATAACTTTTCCCATTCCTGTTATATTCCAGCATTATTTGTATGAAAGTCTTCTACCTCGTTTATCTTATATTACCCTACAAACATAAAATTAATTTTACTAAGACATATAAACTTAACATACGATACTCACTTGCTTCACTTCATGACTTCAATGAATGAATTTCATCACAGTCCTGGTCAACTTTACTATAAAAATATTTGGACAGTAAAATACTGATAAGAATACAATATAATCCTTCTTAACCGGCCACCTCTGAACTGTTGGTCGATTGCAGTTTTGGTCAGGTAATCCATCTGACGGTTAATGCGGAGACGGTAAAAAGGAATCACCCTTAAAGATTTCATGTGGATCCCCTCGTGCTTATATATCTCGTTCGAATCGAAAACTCAGCATCCTCCAGCATAATGGAGACAGGAAAATACAATCAGATCAAATCCGATATAACCTAAATCGGGAGATTATTTATTCACGAGGTTATTATGGTGAAAACGCGTCTTCTAATCGGAGATCGGAGCGAAACTCCAAATTCGTCCTAAATACACGCTCGTAACGCGATGAGTTTCGTGAAACGAGTTTCGGATACATATTTCCCGAAAAGCCGCCCTGCGGAGCGAAACTGCTACAATCCGATAAATAAGTCATGAACGGGAGCGATTTATCTCATTTAAGTCGGACAGGAAGTCAATTAAGCAAAGACACGACAAAGGGGGCGTCTGAAAGAAGTCGCGCGGCCCAAAAGCAGCTCGAAACGTGTTGGAAGGGAAAAAGAAAAACGAGTGGGCAATAATCAAAAATAAAGGATCGGCGGTAATAACAATTTATTCTCAAACATTAATCAATGGAATGATAAAGCTCGGCATCGGAGGGAAAAGAAAGCAAGAGACAGGCGTAGAGAAGAAGAAGTCGTCACGCCCAGCAATTTCACTTCCCGCCTCGGGTGAGTCCCGAATAAATAAATAGAGGTCGGAATAAAGTGGGAGAAGAGGAAAAATAGCTCGCAAGACGTATAGGGAATGCTTCAAAACATCGAAGTGTGATCAATCGGGACGGATCGCACTCCACTCCTTCACGCTTTTTTGCATCATTCTCAGCGTATTTACCAATCTAGTCTCCTTCCCAAATGGTTGAGGGTGATAAGACGAGATGAAAAAGTACATGAACCGTGTTAAAAATACACTAATCTACCTCAAGGTGGATTTGGACTGTTTATCCTTCAAAAGTAAATTACTCACTAAAATGGTTTATTGATGGATTACGAAAACTTTCTTAAGTCCCCTTTGAGTTGGTTCCATTAGCTTGGATTCAATACTAACCAATCGTGAAAATGATTATCAGCTAATAAATGCTTAATATAAAAATATCGACAGTTCTATTAAATACAAACCATACGAAGTCCTTTGAAAGCGATTAACGCGTCTTTCTGTGGCGTTTGGTTGCTATTTAGATTTACTGCCGTTACGATAAATCAACATGTCTTGCCGATTACAATCAAAATTTGATCAATTAACCGACCGAAAGAAACCAAACAGTCAATCAAACCAACCCTGGCCCAATGGAAAAACTCTAAGGAGAAACATAGGTGTACAATTATCGACACGACTAGGACTCGAACTCATGTTCCCCACTTTAGGAATATGCATACTCTTGTCAGTTAGTGGCCAAAACACCTGCTTGGAGAGTGCGGGACCTGGGTTCGAGTCCCAGTCACGTCGATGATCTCTATCTCTCCTTGAATGCCCAGCCGTGCGGCCATTCATGATAGGTTAAATATCTTTCCTATTGATATCTTTTCCATATCTTGCACTTATTATTCTTTCAATCAGGTTGATATCAACCTTACTTGTTGATATTTTCCGCCTCTTCTTGAAAGTTTCTTCTGCCATCCCTATTTTCCCTTTTTAGAAGTTAATGATGGCTTCTGCATAAAATAGAGTAAAGAAAAATCACTGGGTGACAGTCTCACCTCACAGTCGCAAAGGAGAGAGGAAAAAGATGATGACGGGAAAGAATGGAGGAAGGGAAACGTGAAGGATGAGGACCTTAATCATTTGTTTTGACCATCCAATCTGCGACCTCTCGGGTTTTTAATGCCCCATCTATTCATGTCCCTTTTTTATAAGGAACGCCTATTAATTTCTCGTATGTTACTCGTCTCGAAAGGCGATCGCGCTTGATGAATTTAAATCAGGTGAAGCCTGTCAAGGCCCCTCATCACCGCTTCCCCTCTAAACACGTGTCATCCTCACTCTTTTACCATTACGAGGGTGTCGAAAACGCTATGCTGAAAGTGGTTTCGGCGGTAAATTCACTTCGATCGTTTCATTATTAAGTCTCTTCCCGAATCGTGAGCTTTGTTTTGGGAAGCCGTGCCTCTGGCTTCTGTCGAAGTACTTGTTGCGCCTTCACTCATGCATTCTCGGCAAGGTAGGTGAATAGAAATATAGGAGTGGGTGTCCGATCCCGTAGAGATTATTCAATCCCACGATTAAAGGAATGTGTTTACCTCGATCTAGGGATTCTGGGATTGACAAGAATCGATCTGGTATATGAAAATAAAAAGAAAAATTTACATGAAGAATTATTTTACATCAAGCATCGTATGCATTTATGTATAATTATTATATATAAAAGATAACTACGCAACAATAGTAAAAATTACTATTTAGTAAGGGAAGATGAATATTACCATTAATAGTAAAACCGTGAAATTATCATGGTTTTAATATTAATGTTAATATTTATCATCTACTAACAGGAAAATAAGTCGCTTAGTTCACAGTTGTAGGCTGTAATGAAAGTCATTAAGTTTAGGAAGCTATTTTAAGGGGATATTTCATCAGTATTTCTCGTATTTAAGGAAATTTCGAGTCCAGATAATGTAAGCATTAATTAGAGAAATCAGAAGAACAAGCTCTTGATTAATTAAACTGAGATTTAGTGAACACAAGGTATTAGTGAAACACCTGGGTGATTCAGTTTCTGTCACTTTTCAGATTTAAACATCTCGGAGAAGTTTTCATGGGAAACGCTGCCCCAGGCGATCATTGTGCCAGGCCCAGTAAATGGAAAAGTTGCGGCACGACGATGTAAATCTCACCATTTACTCAACCAATCATGTAAATGCACACGCTAATACTCTGTATTTATATAAATAATGGCACTTCCGTCTGACTCAGTTCGTGGTACAAAAAAGCTCCACTTACGTAACGAACCGCACCTCGAAAATAAGCATCTTCACCTACTTATCTCCGTGAAATTCGCACTAAACAACCTTCGAGAGCTTTCGCAAAAATTGCTAACGGTGATTCCGTGACTCAATAAGGACTAAAGAGGAAATCATCTCTCCTACAGTCATTAAAATTCCCGGAAAATTAAGCGCCCTTTGGACTCGTGATCCACACCAGGAGGTGAAGAAAAAAGACGAGCGGAGGGCGTCGGCCGAGCACAGTCAGCGTTGAAAATCCGGACCAGGTCGACACTCCGAAGCAAAAACCAATGAAAATGTCTCCCCTAAGGAGATGGCGTCTCGCATTTTACGAGAGAACGAGGAAGAATCCGCACGTGGCCTATTTCCATCTGCCGGGGTTTTTCCCACGGAGATATGGAATCGTGCTCGAAGAAAGCAGTTATTACTCTCATTCCGATGGCGAGTAAGAGAGGAAAAGTGATATCGAGAGATGGAAAAAGTGGTGTCGAGAGAATGCGAGAGTGATCTCGAGAGAGAGGAAAAGCGAAAATTGTCTACTTTGAGTATGAAAACTATATGAGACCCTGCTGAAAAGTATTCTATTCTCGAGTCAATAATAATAATAATTTATTCACTACAAACAGGAAAGGCCTCAAAAACATATAATAAAATATTTAGTAAATATATATTAAATAAATTTATATTATAGAAAAGGTGCAACGAAAGGCAGTGCAATTTGTAGAGAAATACCATGAAAAATCGGTGTTACTCGGATGTTTCAGGAGGCAAGGTTTGAATCTTAAGAAGAAAATAAGTTCAATCAAAGAAATAATATTCTCGATAAATTGAGAGAACGTTGGTAGACGACGTAGCCGATATTGTTCCACAGGCCGTTCTAATACTTGAAATAGGTGACAAAAACAGTCGATTCAAGAATTTAGCTTTTCGAGAACTATACGAAATAGTCATCGATTAGGAAAGTAGAGTCATCCTCTTCTACACTACGAATGAGGCTTACTGGGTACATATATAGGTGTAGATGAAAATTCATCTTTAAAAGAGTTACTCGTTGATGTGAAGCAAATGCTATTCTTACCCCAGAGACCCCTTCGTTGTAATAATGCTAAGGCAAAGAAACGCTTTGCGAGATTCTATTTTTAACGCCTTCTACATATATGTATATGCATATGAAGGCGATCGTTAATTATGGAGAGCGAGTGCGTTCATTGAAGGCGCCTCGCGGATTCTCTTCACTCTAATGGTCGCGAGATCGGATCCCGCCCAAGGCAGCACCGTAATTACGTCCTTGTCGCGATATTGTATTCACTCCGAAGGTGGAGTTAATAGAATGCGATAAATCAAATGAGCGGGAAGGGCAACTCTGCGGTTTTTTTATTGCCACACGACAATCGGCTTTGAAATTGCAAACTACGGAACGAGGAAAAATGCGACTCAAAAATTCCCTTTATCTTCTCTCGCTCATCTCGAGAGATTTGCTACGGAATGTTGTGCTACAAATATCGCCGATGGGAATCTAATAAAGGCAACTAATTGTTTCGCTGATTTCGTATATCAATCCGCGCATGCAATAGCTTCGCTCGGAAAATAAATTCAAAGGGTATTCTAGGAGAGCATCCGTCAAGTAGATGGTAATCTCGATCACGTGGAATCAACAGATGGATCGTGGAAATTGGAGATTCAAATGTGAGGAGGAAATGAATATGATGATCATTATTTATCGATGCTTTATTATTTCAGATTTCGTTTCATGCTAATCTTCGATCCCCCTTGTTATGAAGTTTTAAAAATGAGAAAATGGAAAGGAGTTTTCTGTTAAATGTCAAGGTAGATCAACACACGATCATTATCATAATTTAATGATGAACTAATCTGCTGTATATCTGAAATTTCAATTAAAACATAATTACAATGAATTATTAGAATAATTATAATTTCAGATACCCATCTCAGTAGAAGTGCATACATACATTGAGAATATGCTGTTTGACTGAATCTAAATCTTCATAGTTTAATGTAGAAAATTTTGGGAAGCTATCAACATTTTCAGGAAAGGAGGAAAGTCACGAATAAATTAAATAATTTAAAATTTTTAATTAAATAAAAGTTTAAAATTTATTTTTGATTGATATTTTAAATAAAGAGCTTCAATTTATAATTAAATCATCTTAAATTAAAAATTATGAAATAAATCATTGTTATTGCTAAGTTGTTGTATCATCGTATTCGTAAAAGTTACCAATAAAATGTAATTCACGCCAATAAAATAATGAACCATTTAATATATTTTATGTTTTTAATACAATGCGTCGTATTTATTTTTATTGATGCCAAAACATCACGGCTTCGCTAATCTGAATCATTCAAAGGACAGAGAAGGATGTAATCACGCCTTTCGAAATCTTTTAATGTCTTTTCAACGTATTGAGGTCGAGGACATGTCCCGTACATTTTAAAGGCACCGGGGATTCCGGAAGGAGCGACTTTCTCCCTCACCGTAAACATCAGTAAAAAATATCTTTAATTTTTTTGAAGAGTGACTCGGGAGAGACCGCAACAAATTTATTGCGGTTTGGCCGTGCACTCATACGGCCAATCTTCCTGCTCGTCAAAAGGCATCCGCCCATAGTGAACCGGAGAAATGTCCGCTTTTTATTCGGACTCGGCTGGAAAGGAGCGTTTTTACTGCCGACGTTCAACTTTTTGGTCCGCTAGCGAGCGACTTTCTTTTGCGTCCTGTTCAACAAGGCCAAATGCAGTTTATATATTTATATTTAGCACGTCCGCTTTTCGTATAATTCCGTGCTTTTGGGTTTGTGTTGGGATGCGGGGATATTTGTTTAGCTGTTTCCTCAATTTTTTCTCTTTTCTTTGTAGGCTTAGAGACTAGAAGCTCAGGTGCGGAATACCACTATATGCTCCCGTCTCAGGACTCAATTTATGCTGATCGAGGAGTAGTATCAAGTGATAATCGAGGTTAGTTACTAACGCAATGGTACAACTAATTAACTATTAATGAATTAACCACTGGTTGCGGGTTAGAGAGATTGAGTGTGAGAGGAGACGACGGAAGCAAAGCCTTCGTAAATCATTGAGCCTAATTTACGGCAGTTATCTGTATGATCTCATTAACTGCAAGCAGAGCCCCAACAACACTACGTAATACTCATCCCAAAAATAATATGAGTGTTCTCATAGTGACTTAATCAAAGGTGTATAATACTGTGATACAATGCACTGCCACCATTTACCTACATTTAAGCTGAACAAGGAGTAGGGAATAGGATTTGATTCCATGTTAAAAGGAGTAGCCCACTTTCTTCTACTCATGCGCCCTATGAGAAACTTAATTTCGGAAATAGGTTATCAAGCTTCAATTTTACAAGATATATAGAGAGAATAATACAATACACAAGATAATTTTTCCTTTCCTTTCTAAATACGCCATAAACGTTTCAAAGTGATACCTGTCAAATCAAAGTAATTACGATTAATCAATAACTTATGAGAATCAATTTTATATAAACAAAATCAGAAAGTACTGTTCTATTTTATCCCTCAGTCTTTTTTACGCTATTTCGCATGAAAGAAAATTAAGTAATTCAAAAAGAAAATTAAAATCATTTCACAGAATATCTTACGAAATTTCATCGAATGATTTAAATTTTAAATTTAATTGCAATTAAAATCGGCTGAATATATATTACGAAAGCAAGGATCTGCTCCATATTCGTTGTTTTTCCTCTCTGTGACATTTCGCCATAGATGCTCAAATATTTTGGGAAAACTCTCATTGAATTTATGAAATTTTATGAATTATTGACAGTATTGAGTGTCAGGTGAACTTAAGTAATAAAGCTGATTTGTATCTTGGAAAATCATACGAAACATCATTACCAAATTTGGGTTTAATATGTAAGATATTATTAGATTTCAAATACACTCATAATATTGCAAAATCAGTAAAGTAAAACATAGCAGCAGTATTGCAACTTATCATAAATGGCGTAATTCTACTGATTTTTTTCTGATCTAGATACTGATAAATAAAATAGTACCAAAACCAATTATATTTATAAATTTGTGGTTATAGAAAAGAACACATAATCAGTTTCTTAAACGCGGAGATAGTTATCATGTCTCTTGTTTTATCGATCAGAGGATCTTCTAACTTATAATTACCGATGACGAATTCTCTTCGGGTAGATTTATGACAGCGGAGTATATTGTAATTTACACATAGCATTTAATTCATCTTATCCTACACCACAGAATTACACGCATCTAAAACAGGGTCAGTCTATATATTCGTTAAACTATCAAGGAACCTTATGAGGAGAGCAAATTGTTGCATCGGGAAGATAACATCTTCCTTTATTTAAGGAATGTAATATATTGAGATTGGTCAAGCGAGCGTCTTTGCTTCAAACGATAATAGATGCATTCCTGCAAACGAAATGAAGAGGAAATAGTGGGCGGGCGAAAACACAGCGTGTCGAGAGGCTGCGTCGAACAATGAGACGAGGGAGAATTATACCGCCACATATGAAAAAAATGCCAAGCATTATGCGAAAAATTCCCTCGCTCGCTTGTGCGCGCGAATACTCACTCTGCTTTTCCCGGTCTTCAATTCACGTTTTATGAATAAATATCGCAAGTTACGGCATGGAAATGAAGGCGGAATGAAATTTTAATAGAGCTAAAAGGCAATTTGCCGGATCACGCACCGACCGAGCGGAGAAGACGGGCATTTTTTCGACGTGAAGAAGATCGGATAGAGATTTCTATGAATGATGCAAACGGAGTGCTGTAGCGTATGGAATGGGGAAGAGTGGTTTATGGGAGAAAGTCACCTTTAAAATGGATCAGGATATTTTAAGAATAGGATGACAGGGTTATTAGCTTACTATTTAAGACAATTTTCGAAAGCTGAGCATAATATCTCTAAGTAACATATTATTTAATTCTATCATACCCAAAATTAAATTAATACATTATTCATCCATCACAGGATCCAACATCCAAATCAGCGATCAGAACCGAATGTTACAAGAATTGCAAGATCTTGTATCTTACGTCATGCTCAACAAGAATAATTCATTCGTATGCCAATTGTATTATTTTCTATAGACATATTGTTTTAGACGAAACATTACATCTTCTCTTCTTTGCTGATTTTAGTTCGCCAAAGAGCATTAAGGTTCCTGAATTTGCGTCACGTCTATGTTGCCTTCATAGTGATACATAAATAAATTTATTTGAAATTGTAGTGAATGTCACCTATCATCACCAAACTTAGGTTTCTAAATCTACAAATTAGTTTTCCTCTGAGCACTTTTTTCATGCAGTGTCTTTCTTATAAATTTTATATGACCAAGGTTCAGATGTAAGCTTCAATCTTTCCCTAATAAAGTTGTCTTATTTTCATTATATTCTTATCATCAGGAATTATTTGCTGGTTACATTTCTATAATTAAGAAGAAGCATTATCTCAACAATAACACAATCTTCGAACAAATGATGCCCGCATTCGTGATTGGCATATTTAAGAAAGAAAAAATACGTGATCTTTCCTTCATTTGAACTAGAACACTGAATTAGCTTCTTTTATTATGATCATTACATTCGCACTGGCTGCGTTTCTAGGAAAACTCTACTTACGGTGATTAATGCAGCTCTTTCGGTGTACAAGAGTAATAATACTGAAAGAAATTGTGACCCATTTGGGATTCCATCTCTCACCCGTCGCAG
This sequence comes from Pachydiplax longipennis, assembly GCA_036926295.1. Taxonomy (NCBI): domain Eukaryota; kingdom Metazoa; phylum Arthropoda; class Insecta; order Odonata; family Libellulidae; genus Pachydiplax; species Pachydiplax longipennis. Next base: position 75,337,293 of record JAVFKF010000012.1, read on the forward strand.
ACCGCTTCCCTAATTACGTTATCACATAAGGTAAGAAACGCAAGCAGCGGATTGAGGCTAATAATCATGAAGTGAACTTTCCTAGATCAGGTGACGCTGAGTCGAGTAAAAAGCGCGAGTAATAACAGGAATTTCTAACGATCGATGAACGACACTAAATCCTCCGTCTACTTATTATTATGTTATTTTTCACCGTTCGCACTAGTGACCAACTACGTTTACCCCCGAGGGCAAAGGTTAGCCAAGTCGCCAAACCGCAGCGCAAAATGTAGCATTTACGCAACTCTCATCTCAATCTCGCGACCAACCGAGCGGAAATTTTCCCTTTTTCTAAAACTATCTCCGTCACTCACCTGGAATAGGACAGCGCCGAGTACACGCATATTTCTCGCAGCGCACGACTCCAAGAGTCTCCCAAACGCGAGAGAAGAGAAAGTTGTAATTCGAATCGCTATTGGCGAATCCCCTTATATTCGGGTCGGTTCCGTTATTAATAATAGTGTCGGAGAAAAATTATACCGAATATCGAGCGGAAAATGGTAAGAAATCGGAGCATCTACGACCGTTTTCTGGAAAGATAGAGCGAGGAAGAATATCGAACGCCGTTAACCATTCGGATTTAATCGCCTTCCCGTGAGCACCGACAGTTATTCATCATCCGCACTCGAAGAGTATGGACGTGAAAATTTCTACCCACCGACAGAAAATGGTAGGGCGTGAAAGTTTTCAACTTCCGAGATATAACTTTTACAAGCAAATTATTGCGATGGCCGGAGTGGGATCTAGTCGTTGGGGCGATTGATCACTTTGCGGGCGAATCGTGGATATCAGAGAGCTAAAGATATAGGTGAAGGTAGAAAGAGGGATGTCTGTGGAGGTATTCTGTGGAGTGATGGAGGAATAAATTTCTATAATGGAATAAGTGTCGAGAGAAGAAGAGAGAAATGTCGAGAAGAGAAAGAAATATCGAGAGGAGGAAAAAGTAGAGAAAAAGTGAAAGAAATGCAGATGAAATGGAAGAGAGATGATAAAAATGGCGAAAAAAGAGAAATGTCGAAAGAAGAAGAAACTCGTGAGAATAAAAGAGAGATGTCGAGAGGATGAGAGAGACGATGGAAGAAGAAGTGTGGAAGAAATGCAGAAAGTAGATGAATGAGAAGCAAGAAAATAAGAAGAGGTGAAAGAATTAAAGGAGATGAGCCTCCGGAGGTGATGATGGTCTTTCGGTGGGAAGGATCGGAAGAGAGGGGTTTTTCAGAGCGATGGTGTGAGGCCGTCGGCACGTGGAGCCTAATGGAGTATGCTGGGCGTGCCTATCTGGATGAACAATCAGGATGCCGACAGAGAAGAGATAGAAATGAAAGAAAGCAGTGCATTTGGATGGAGTTGCCATTCGGAACATTGAAAAGGCGTTTAATTCTTGAGGAAGGATGAGATTTAGAAGCTGCCATATCTTCGAGACAAGAGCTTCTAAGAATTGAAGCGACTTGGAATAGAATTTAGATGCGCAGATGTCGCAAGAAATTGTTCCTTTTGAAGACGTACTTTAGCAAAACGTAATTTCGTTAAACAGAACTTTTTACAATGAGAAAATAACCGGATCCCCTTGAATATCAATCTCCGAGCACCGATGGAGTTTAGTGTGAATAAGTGCAGAGCCACGTGTTTTATTCAATGTTAAGTATAAATTTTTCAATTTATTTCGCGGAAAAATTGTTAATGAAAAATTCCAAAAATGGACTTACTCGTTCAGTAAGGCATATTTTCATAAAGAGAGGATTATTTCATAAATTGTGGGTATATATTTCATGCCCTATTCCGTGATTATGTTGTTCGGAGCCTACAAATATGGGAAGAAAGATATGAATGCCATCATTGGATTGTGCCATCGGGTCCATTCAAACATGTACCTCCGTTGAAATTTACAAATAAAATTAAGCAAGCTTGATTCTATTTAATAAAAGTCTTTTCCCCTCTCCTGTAATACGCTATTAAGACTTTTACGGAAAGAATTCATTTTCAAGTAATAGCATAATTAAAGGTCGGAATCTATAGGTAAATTTTTTTCCATTGGGAAATAGAGACCGAGTATACTAAATGCTTTTGCCAATCATTCAGGAGGCTCAAAGTAGTATATCGTGGTCATGAATACGGTAAATGAATTGTCTCTGGTTAGAAAATAACCGAACATGGAAAAATCATTTCTACTATAATATAAATGAAAACGCAAACAAGAGCAAGGGTTGCACTTCCTTCAGATCATTTTTATCATACAATAAACCATTTTCATGGAATGAAATAATATTCTTTTCGATCGATGATTTAGCTTAAATTAGAACTTAAAAGCTGTTTCTTTGATGTTGACATAAAAATGTGTTTTGCAAGATTATATGGAACTCCACTTTGTAATTGAGTGCATTTAGTTTATAGATACATCTTTGAAGTATTTCCCCTCCGTAATAGAATCAATGTCATCGATTAGAGGCAATCGGGGTGCGTTTGTGGTGGTCGCAGCACGTGGCAAGCAGAGAACGTGTATCGATGACATTTGAGGTCCAGCGATGAGGGGAAGTATGACCATTAGCGGAAATAAGAGAAGGAAAGCAAGATAAAAGATAGCTCTTAAAATGGTGGAGAGAAATGAAAAGAACGGGGAAGTGTAGCCTCCGGGGAAAGATATCTCAGGAGTGTCTCTTCCGATAGTGAGAGGGGATTTCGATGCTTATTGGAGAGTAAGGAAAAGAAATGATGCTGGAAAGAGAGCATAACTGTAACACGGGATAGATCAAGGAGGAGGAAGAAGGGGTTTATTTGCTATCTATGGCAATTCTCTCATGAAATCATCTCCAATGCTTTTGCGTCGTGATAAAATAGTAAATTTAAAGTGTGGAAAAACTTTTACATTTGATTCTAGTTCAACTTAATTAGATAATAAGAAAATTGCTATTAATACAAATTCATCAAGGGGACGATCGTCCCTCCGTGAATGCGATAGCTCGGTTCTTATTCTAAATGTACGCCGTCTAAAAGCTAAATTTACTGTATCTTGAGATTAATCGATATGAAAGGGCAATAGGTACTCTGTTTTGTGTTGGTTTCAGGGATTTGGATGATCAATGGATAGACATCAAAAAATAATAATTTACCCGAGGCGGTGGCGGAATGGTTAGCGTACAAGCGCTTAAATCCCCAAAGTCTTGGGTTCGAGTCCCGAATTTTTCTTGTTAGGGAATAGTTGTGTGTAGTCTATTGTTAATTACGTCTCTCACTGTGATTGTCCATTAAATGGACGTTCGTTGGGTCTTTGGGTAATATATAAATAAACAATTTCACACTATCGCCTTTCGCGTAGTATTCTGGAAGTCAATTAGGGTCTTTTTTCCTGATGAGGTCCTATATAGTTTGATTTCTGCAAAACGTACGTAAATCCACTCACTTCTAATGCAAATATGAAATGACCAATTAAAGTCCGAATAAAGGTTTAACGGAGACAATAAAGAGTCTTAAAGAGAGGAAGGGTTGAGAAAAGGAAGTGAAGAGTCATTCTGGGAAAGATAAAAGGTAGTGAAAATGGAAGCGAGGCCAATTTGAGGGAAGGATGCTTCTCGAGAATTACACTCATATTAAGCAAGTCGCCCTTTGGCCTCACCTGCACCATTTGCCTCTCTCCGTTTGGACTTAAGAGCGCTACTTGAGCGAGGAGAGGATTTTCGAGAAGAGCACTTCCCCGAAGGGATTCCCAAGTAACGCCTTTTTTGGATTTTAAACAAATTATCGACACCAAGCATCGTTTCCCAAGAACGAGAGAAAGAATTTTTTAATTTTATTTAGATCGCGGTATTTTCATATGGTAAAGCAGTCTGCTCTTTTTAAATCCTGATTTTCTCGTAGGTTGACTTGTTCTGAAAAACGACGATGGCGATTTTTTCATCAAAAGTCACAGCCACCTCTTGAATCGCAACTTTGACGTAAAGGATGAATATATTTTTTAAAAGAAGAATATGTTAAATAAGAAACTTCGGGTACATATTTTCATTTTAGGAATTTGAAGAAGTGGAATATAGAATTTATATTGAAAATGTCTTAATTACCGACAAATGTTACCGGGGAAGATTCGTTTGCACGGATTTACTGGCGCTGAAAATGGGTGGCGGCTTGTCGAACTTGACTGTACTCCCCTTCCTATATCAAACACCTATAGAAACCACAGAGATATCAAAAGATGGAAAAGCTCTGAATATGGTATAGAATATGCTTCTTCTAACTCTTCCACTACATATGGGGTCAGCTGATGATGGAGATTTGCGATGATGATGGTCTTGGGTTTGGTTTTTACGGTCGGGTACCCTTCTTGCCGCCAAACAGGGTCTACAGAGGGGAAAGATGAAAATTTTCCCCCAAAATCTACAGGAAAAGAGCTTTTCAGGCCTCTCTCTCGTAGAATCAGTTCAAAGCTTGACATTTACAATTCCAGTTCCTTGATTACGAAGCGGAAAATGTCCATAATGAAGATATAAATCACAGCCACAAAGTCGGCACCGACTAGATCAACATATGTTCAAAATTTCACCGTAAAAACGAGACATACAGATATTACTTAAAAATGGTATAAAAAATTAATTAATGATTATGGGAGTTACTTGAAAAAATAGGAATTTAGAGTTGGGATGAATTTAATTTCCAAACTTCCCGCTTCATTTCTATCAAAATCAATGTAAAGAATGTCTTCTAGTAGGAGAATTTACGGAAAATTCTGCCCAGATAAGTGTAGAATCCGATAAAAAATTGTGACTTAGAGTAAAAAAACAAGGCGGAAATTATGGATCAATGAAACCTTTATAAACCAGAAATGAAGTGAGGGTAAATAGAATAATAGGACGTCTTTGAATTTTAGACTGAAATTCTCCTCTTACAAGTAGCCCATTTCAAGTTCAGAATCCAATGATATGTAAAAGAAAGGACGAGACGGGCATGTTAGAATGGTCTAGATGAGAGATATAGACAAAAGTGAGCAGCGGAATAATGAACCAGGAAAGGGAATCTGCTCTATGAATGGGATAGATGCTGCTAGGTATTAATTGGAAGTGTGTTTCGAAGTAAAAACATAGGGTGGATGCAAAGGATGAGCAATTTGGGTGGGGAAATGCGGTGGACGTGAATGAGAAAACAGGAAAGAGAGTATGGAAAAGTGAATGGGTGTAGAGAGGGAAGAGGAGATGCTGTCTTGAGAGATCAATACAGGGAGCAGCGACCCAGTGAGGGCGAGGGGGTGGCGCGGGGGCGGGAGCGTGTGTTACGACCAAGAACTGTATCGCTGAGCGGCTACTGCTTGTCAATAAGCGAATGGAGGTAAGAAATTACACGGCAGACGATGTCAATGGCAGCGAAACAGTGATATTAGGAAATAAAGTGGCAAAGGTCATCCAAAAGGTCACTTCTTTGCTTAATTTCAGCAGCTAATGATGAGTAGGGATGAGACACGTACATTTCCTTTATCTCGGCTTGATTTTGAGGGGTTCACAATTCACGCAAGTTTTTTACTCTAAAAGATATATTATAAATTACATCTAACGGTGAAATAGATGTATTTAATACATTACTACAGTTTCCTTACATCCCTACCCAGCTTCCATTGACGATTATTGAACCGAGAGTACCTCATTCCCGAAATGTCAATTAGATCCTGTTCTTGTACGTTAAATGAATCTCTAAATTTTTTGCTCTTTATTTTTTAACTATTTCTAGCCGTAAAATGTCCCAATCCTCTTCAAGGATTTGTACTGGCAGCCAAATAACCACCAATGATTTGGGGGCCTTGATAGCCAAACGGTTACCTCCAATAACTATGGTACTGTGATTGTAAATGATAAACCTTCAGCATATTTTCTTATGTAATGAGCTTAGTATGTAGCTATGTATCTAAAAGATTGCTTGGTGACCTAATCGAGACTCTCTAAACAAAAGAGATCATGACTCAGTAGAGTTAGAGTCATCAGGTATTTACCATCTTTTAATCTTGAGGCACTCAGAGTTATATTTCGTATGCTAGGACGCTTATAAACAGATATCACTGGAAGAATTCATTTCGCAATGAAATGATTCACATCACTTCACTTTGATCACATTCACGGCCGAAAATAACTGATGATGTAAAGAAACCAGATATGGTCATTGGTATGCTCTTATCTCTATGGTCGAAGTAAGTACTTCGCCTGAATCATTATTTTCCTTTTCAAAGTTTCCATATTGTAGGTTACATATGTTGTTGTATGAATCGGCGAATTGAGAATCGGGAACACACAAAAGTCAACATAATATTTAATTCACTACATACTATAATGTTATGACATAAGAGATTAAAGAGAGGCCCACAAAAGACAAATAATAAGTCAATCTATCTACTTGCAAAATTCAACAAAATTTTTATTTATTTTTATTGATATTTAATTTTACACGCAAAATATGCCATTAAGAGGTTTAGATGAAGGAATAAAAAATTAATTCAGCCAATTATCTTCAAATATTTTAATTTAACGGCGTTAAATATTATATAATGGCCAAACAAATGCAATGTATTCGCTAAGGTGTATGGCTCAAAATCCTAAGCGTAGGCGTGAGCTTGTAAAGGTGACCAACGAGGAAGTTTCCATCCCATATCCTCTCTATGTTTCACGGTTAACATTTTTTCTCAAACTAGCCCAAGGCGTTTCCTCATTGCATCGTTCTTTAGCTCAGAGTATTTCGACAGCAGGTTCGATATACCTCGCGCCGTCATTACGACGCCCTAATGAAGCGTCCTATCCCGCATTCATCCTCCTTTCCAATTCAAATAAATCCACGCAAAAGCTCTCGAGGAAGGCCAAATCGTTGACAAATGACATTCGCCTCGCGAATATTCATCGTCGAGAAACGCGCGACATTCCCGCGAAAGTGACGCAACGCACCAAATGATAGATGACGGATGTTGAGCGAATATTTCGGGATGAACTCCATGGGAACGAGAAGAGGTCCTCTTGTTTGGTAAGGAGATCAGAAAAGCGTGGTGGGGGAGGCTGAATGGGGAGTCGCTTGGTTGCCATAGTGAGGTTGCGAGGGCAACGCGGGAAGGAGGCGTGAGATCCGGGCGGTGCGGACGACCTCATCGTAAAGGTCAAACGAGCACGAGGGGTGTTCGGCACACACACGCTGTCTTCTGCCACTGCCAAGGTCTGGGCTTTTCGGGCGGAGTCGCGGAATGCAGAGATGATAGGGTGGGGAAAAATGCGAATCGGGGATGAGATGTTTTGGGGCGTGCGTTGGAATCCTATGAAGGTCTCGTGTACGCGACGTTGCGAAATGAAGGGTGAGGAAAAAGAATAGAAGCCATCTCGTATGCTTAGGGTTAGTACGATAGAATTGTTTTTTAAGTACCGTCACTTCTCATCTCTTCTAAATTTCATTTTCCTTGTCCTTCAACGAGAAACTATCTACCGATACTCTGTGATCATGAACTCCATCACCATTATCAGGGTTATATAGGTATACTATTATTAAAACGTCTACCTAAATAGTGGTCCCCTTTGAATTAAGAATACTCAGAACGGTTTCTTATATTTAAATAGGTTGGGAACTTCATTTTGTTCTCGGCTCCCAAAATTTTTCACACACGAATCAATATTTCTCTTTTAGGTGTTATGTACAATTTAAAATAATAATTGATTAGATGCAAAGGATAAGATAAAGTTCTGCAAACATAACAGCGTATTACAATAAACCTAAAACTACCGTGTTGCAAAGTAAGAAACATACGCTTAAATTTGAATTGATTGAGCGTATGCTACCCGTCGCTGCATTTCGAGTATTTTCCTCATATTTTACTAAGACAAGAGAACAGCCTTGCATGTGAGCTCATGACTGCAGGAGGCATGAATCTTCCCGAGGGTCTAGCTAAGATGCTTAGCGGGAGGGGTCCTTAGGTTTCATCTGAGCGCTTCTGTAAAAATTATAATGAAAACAGAAAGGAAGTTTCATACGAGGGTATGAAATTATCATATCACTCGTATATTGAATGAAAACCTTTTTAGGAGCCAATTTCGAAAATAGTAATTTAAAAACAGAAAATTAGCTCCGCAAATCAGTTTTATAAATGAACTTTCATGAGAAATACGGTGAATATGTTCTATATATGGTCATAAACTTTTTCTCTATATTTTAATGATTAAGAGTTCTAGCGAATCCGTTCTACGATTTCCATCCAGCGACGTGCCTCGCACGAAACGCGCGTTTCGCAAGATTCCGAGCAAAACACAACGCCACGGCGACTGGATGAGTCGCCTATTTTACATCCGAAGGAGTTTACCGAGTTGCCACACGCGAAAGAAATATCGGAAAATACCCTCGGCTGTACAGGTGTTCCGTCTGTTTGCAGAAAATGCGCGAAGAAGGACGCAAACTATCAACTTTTCTTCTGAACTTCATAATTTCGAGAAGCGGAAGTAGTTTTCCTCTGTCTCAGATTCAAACCGATTTATTTCACAAGGAAAGGGATTTAGGACTGACTCAAAATTTGAGTGTTCCCTAATGAAATATTCGGAATGGAGAAAACGTCGTCGTAGCCAAAGTGGGATTATCAGACCCCGGGAGTGGGAGATCTGTACCCGAGTCGAAACCACGTTAACTTTTACACTTCTTTTACTCTTATAGTTGGAAATATTTAATTTGCCCTCTTCTATTGCACATTATAAAATTCAATCGCGAAACGAGCTATTGCTGTGAGCAGTTTTACCGTTTCTTTTATTCCAAATGGCTACCCTTCTAACATTAGCCTACGGCATCCGATACGTTTTTTCGCTACTTCTCATTACCTCTGACAATCAAAAGCGGAGGACATCAATTCCGCCCGTCAAAAGAGGTGTAAAAACAGCCCCTGTCCCTCAGAAACCTTTCGCAAGAGCAGACCGACGTCAGCACCTAGTTTCTTCTCCTCCCTTCGTATTAGCGGTCGATCTAAATGCAACCTGAACGAGACTCAAAAAGCCGAGCATGTTCACAGCTTGTCTTTTAATACATCGGAACAGTTGATTCCTGACTGTTGATATCCGTACCGCTTAGATCACTTAAGCTATGACACCAATCGTCTAGAAGAGCAGTAAACGTTTTTTTCTGGTGCTCTTCCTGTACGAGGGAGCTGTGGTCAGTGTTCCTTGGACCTCTCGACCGCTAATCGAGGCAAAAACTGCGTTTCCGATGTTTCAACCAAGGTGATGTGTCTCGGCGATACTTTTTACCGCGAATGTTGAGGCAGTTCAAGAATTTAGTGAGCTACGTCCTAAAGTAAAAAATCATCTATTCGATTAAAGACGCCCATTCTTCGAATCAATCCTTTCTCTTGCTTCTTACCTCTCTTTTTTGTCAAGCGACAGCGGAACACTTAACGCGAAGACGCGTGCTATGCCTGACGTCACCTTTGTTTGCCCACGATATCTTGAAAAGAAGAGAGGAAAGAGAGTGGAATGGAGGCAGGAATACAGACAGATGGACGACATTATTCCAATGAAATGAGAAAAAGAAAGAGGACGGATGTAAAGAAATACAAAAGATGCGAAATAAATAAATGATGAGGTCTGTGGGTGTGGTGGGAGTAAGTAGATGACGTGGAAATACAGATCAAAAGGAGGTAGTGGGATATACTTGCTATCGATTGAAAGACTAAAATCATATCAACTGATCATAGTGGTGGAATTAAAAAAGTTGTCAATTTATAATGTTAAAAATTTAAGAATGTTAAATTGATCCAGGGCTCACAAGGAGAATTTTTTTCAGTTACTAAAAGTTTTTAATATATTTCAAATTTCTATTTTTCTTTTATCTTTTAAATATCCAGTTGTACTATTTAAAAGGAAAATATAACTTTACATCAATTCAAGGAAGGAAATTTTCCGATTTAAATTATTTCTAACTGATAAGACGAACTTAATTTGGCGAATGGTGATGAATTTCTTAGAGAGAGTCGTTCATATGTTATCGTATATGATGCAAAGATTATGAGTTCATCATTGTTTGCTGTGACAATGAGGCGTTGCAATTGCAACGAATGACAGGAAAACCTCTCGCTAATCACAAACATTGAATGAAAAGTTGTCACACCCGAGGCACAGTCTAGAAAATTTATTCAAGTGATTCGACTTCCTTATCCACTCCCATTATTTATAATTCCTTTTTCTGATCGTTCCTTTTTATCTTCTGGTGTTCGTGGATTCCGACCAAAATTTCATTCTTCACCCTCCCTGTTGGACCTTCAACTTGGAAAGAGGAGAGAGTAAGAACAAACAAATGACGCGAGAGTTAGCGCATGACTCGCCTAACCTGGAACGCCAACGGAAGTAGTTTATACTCTTTGGACGTGCGAAATGCTTTAGAGTGAGAAGAACTGTTAAATAGCTCGCTGCGCGTTGGGCAAGGATATTTTTCCCCTGTTTCGTACGGAAAATGAATCGCGATCTGAGACAATAAGATCATCAAACTGCCCCTTTCATCTTATTTTTAATGCCAAAATGAAATTGGAATTTTAAAGACAAGCGGAGCGTAGTATACAAAGATCTTTATGTGACAGAAACAAGGACGTGGATGCAGTAATGGAATTACTGGCGTTGATGGCATGTTTAAGAATGGTAACTTACGGTCTCTAAAGGCCAAAGGCACAAATATAGATCATCCGCTTCTCAGACTTCGCCAACTTCAAATGCGTTTGCAAAATCCAAAACAAAACAGTTGACACCTAATTATAACTGCTAACCATTTATTTTCCATACAAAGATCAAATCATACGCTCTTATATACTCGAATGAAATACACTCTACGTCTAACAGAGAGAGTATTATGATGAAATGAAATTTAATACATCTTTATATACTTTCATCGACAATATAGAATTCCCTTGTGGAAATTTATCTCGCATGATTAAAGATCGTGAATGTATCATGAAATTGTTTATATAGGAAAAAAATGTAACTGAAAAAATTTAGAATTATGTATGAATTTTAGGTGCATTCTTTCTCAAAATTTTACATTCGTGGAATAAAATTATGTTTGAAGGTTGACCTTCTTCCTCTCCGATACCATACTTATATAAAACTCTCTTGCTTTTCATAAGCAAGAATATCATCAGCAGACCAAAAATATCATTATCAGCTTTCTATCCATTAAACTACAGCAGAATGTTCGAAAAATATCCCAAGTTTTGGCTTCAATAGAGGTTAAAAGAAAGCTTCATAATTTGCGGAAGACTCAAAGGTAGGTGGAACAGGTATTTGACAAATCAATTAGCTCTTTCCGTCAATGGAAACAACGAAATATTTAAGAAGGGGAAACTAATCGAATATCTATCTTGACAAGTCTCTTAAACTAAAGGTTTTTGTTTCAATTTCTGTGTTAGTAATATTTTCAATATCATTGTTAAGAGGAATGATACCTCAGAATTTGCAAGTGCTTTAAGTTTTTGTGAGTATAAACGAGATTACAATAAAGATTATGACCAAGTATCCATATGCATGTAAGTGTATATTTTGGGATGTCTTAGTCGTAAATAATGCGGTACGAATCTTTTTTATTTCCTCTAAGAAGAATGCTACCGTCACTTTTAAGCATGGCCCACCGTTCGATTGAAAAATGAGCGGTCTTAGTTCCCAGGTCAGCAGGAAGGTTCGGTTCACTGGATTCGCATTGTTTTGTTTCCGAAGGAAGCGAAAAAAAAGAAGAAAACTCCGCGGCTAATCGTGCATGGGTTGCCGAAAGTATTCTTTATTTGTGAGCCAAGGGTCACGTGTGAGGAGCGGATTCGGAATCCGCCACCGAGACTGCTTGGGAAAACGTGCATCCGGTTCACCACTTTTTCTCTCATCCTCAGCACACGAACCTATCACTCATAATCCCTCCTCCCACATTCGAATGCATGCTTGTGCTCCATTCTCTGCACGCGAACTTTCTTCCATCCCTTACATGCCCATTCCTATTCACTCTTCGCCGTTTCCTCTCTCGCATTCCGTAATAAACATTTATGGAAAATCTCTGCCCTTCCCAAGGTCACTTCCTTTGAAGTTGATTAACACGCTTATTAGCGAAAAGGAAATGGGAGCCTATGCCGAACATATATTTCGCGGTTCCAAATACGATAAAAATTCGAAATCTTCATGGTTTATCAGTTAATTCAAGATGAAGATGTTGGTAATTTTACATTCTTTGTTTTCTAGCTTTTCCGTCTCTATCAAATAGCTTTCTTTCTTTCAACTTAATAAATATATTCTTCATAAATTCACTGAAATGGTAAAAACGGTTTTTCTACATTTTACCCATAAAATTTCATAAAGTACGGGTTATAGAATCCAATAAAAATATTGATGTATTACGTCAAAATTAATTCTATGGATCTAATAGGTGTGAAGATTAAAATATCAAATTATTTATATGTATAGGCGTGACATATTCCCCAATAAATATAATAACTCGGATAGCGTACAATTGCTGAAAATCAGAACCTTTTCATGAATGCTCGACTCTCTTTAAAATCCATTAGCTCCTCTTTCATGGAGGAAGTATTTTTTACATCGATCGTTTAACTTAACCATCCTATATTTTTTATCATAAAATTTTGTCTTAACACTAATATTATTAGATGGTGAAATAAGCGTTCCAACTAAATATGAATATCGCAGCAACATATTGTATTTTTCTTGAAGCTAACTCTTTCGTCATTCAATATTTTATTTAAGGAAAGGTTTCAGAGGTTTATTAGTCGCGAAACTGAGGGTGAAACAACATTTGTTCTATTTCTCCCTCCCAAATGATCGATGGAGTAGAATCGCTAGAGATTTAATATTCAAACGAACGAGATGAACTGTTTGCAGAATGTAATGGTAGAGGATGTGATAAAAAGCAAGGGCTAGATATAGTAATCAATTGCAGTGAGAGGTAGGATGTGAGCTTTGAAAGGATTAACAGAGGATAGAAAATATGGAAGGAGGAGATTCAAGGGAACGGATGAAGCAGATTACTAATGATGATATTTGCAAATGCGATCTTGTCGTTTTCTTGGATTCAATTTCACTCCGATATCCCCTTTAACAGCGCTCCCAGCGGAGCATCAATCGGGAAGGCATTAGCGTAAATCCTAACGCGGTGCAACCACACGACTGCCGTATTAACACGCGTAATTTGCGTTGCCGTGGGCAGCTTTAAACGCCCTTTCACCCGGAGCTGACCTTCCCCTCACGCATACGATGCATCGACAATCAACAGGTTGCGCGGATCGTTAGTTGAACAACCCCCAAACCGATATACCATTCCGTGCGACCCAGTTACGCCAGGACAGACCTCGGACAATATTCGCACGAAACTAAATGTCATCCTTATTATCTGGATGCGATTTCTCCATTTCTTATTGATTTTCTTACGCGTTCTCATCCGTTGTATGAATATACAAGGGAGGGTTAAGTCTGGGATTTGAATTCGAGAGGGTTGTCAATCCTTTAAAATCGTAGAGTAATAAAAATGCTACGAAAAAGATGGCTGATGACTCCGCGTGAGTATAATGGGAATATAACTCTTCGCACACTTTCACAATAACAGCAAATTTAACGCTACCACATATTTCGCTATCGAGCTAAATAATCAGGCAAAGAAATGATTAAAGTCTACCCATATATATACAAGCAATGAGGAGAGGGTTAAGGGAAAGATTAGCGGCAAATACTTTGTTGGGGAAGAAAAAGAAGGGTTAGGAATAACACTCTTTCTGTTTGAGCATTAGAGTTGCAAATACATATTGAGTTTAATAAAACATTATTCAGATTAATATCAATTTTAAGAGACGGTAGGTGGCTTTTAACAACAGATCATCGATTAAGGAATGTTATTCTGAAACATTTGCAAGTAATATATAATTACAAAAAATAATTGAGGCTCGATCATTGAAATTTGTGTCGCCACAGTTCTGAGGCACTTATTGCATTGTAAGATGCGATCACGCTACTTTTAGCAAGATGCATTCAAAGTTTTTTTGCAATTTCCCCTCCGTCACCCCCTTTCCCTTTAATTAATTATTACTATAATAAAAAACGTTAGCCCTAGAATTATGGTAAGGAATCATTTCTACTTTTCTTTTTCCACATTTCCTAAATCCTTATAGTTTCTCATCTCTATTCCATTGACATACTTTTCGCATTTAAGAGCTGAATTATTGGAAACTCTGACTCTGCACTGAAGAAATGCTCATTAATTATAATGCGTTGAAAATCAAGCCCTGTTTCACCTGGAGAATGTTTTCGAAAATTACGGGCGACACAAATTTTCGATATGAGGAACGTTTCTTTTTAAGATAAATGAAAACGGAGATCGACTGAATTACAAATATTCTACTCCATCAAAGGGTGGCGAGTGCTGTTCACTAGATTGTAACTAGAACGCTCACTAAAATCGGAGGAAGAATGAAATTTTACGTTTCAGGATATCTCACGGAAGTATGAATGTAAATTTGGCGATACCGAAAAGGAAGAGGGACATTAAGATTCGAACGTTATGCCAGAGGTGCAGTGGACCCTAAGCACGTCCTGTCTGACTGTCAATCACAAGTGAGGACACAGCAGGACTCTCCCACAGCTGATGAGCTACGACCTCCCTTTGCCATCTCATAAATACTCCCATCATTTCCAACCTAAACAATCGAGAAGCGGAATTCTTTTCGAACCCATCTCATCCCCTATCCATCCCAAATAGATGACTATAAAGAAGAGGGAATTTGCAGCCGTTGCAGACTTTATGGGGATTGTGATAACTGAGTCGATGAAACTCTCGATTATAGAAAAGGAAATACTGAGGCTGCTCACAATAAAATTATAAAATTATTTCAAACGCTGGATTGATTATGAATTTTTCAATTTCATCACCTTAGAGGTATAATTTAAATTTTGCTGATTTACAATCTAAGTTGAGGAACAGAAATTATATTATAGTACTGGAAAAAATTACGTGCCCCCTCCTTAAATGATAACTAAAATAATACATCAGCATAGTCAATGCATACTCCGCTGCATGGTTTTATACTCTCAACCGTCTAATTGTAAGCATAACTATGAATTATGACATATATAAACAAGAAATATTTCGGAATAGCAATCAGAAGGCGATAATTTAGCTTTAAATCAGGGATTATAATGGATAAATAACCGAGTATGACCGCATCGTTATAGAGGGATTCCTACCTCGGTTTCTTAACTTGAACATTAGCCAGTTTCTGTATTGACGAACCGATAATTTTTTGGCCTCGACCTAATTGGCAACCGAGCAGACTTAATAAGAATATAAATCGTTTATTATCGTAAATTCACCCAAACTTATTCTTTTGATGATCTCAACGACAGAAAAGAATGATTTTTATACATAATAATCATATATCATTAGCGAGGCATAATATAAATTGTTCCATTAATCCTCAGCACTCATTACCATAGCAAAACAGCCCTTTCATATAAATGGGGGATAACAATCTAATAAGATCAGCTGCTCCCCAACAGATGGTATAATTTATTGGTTAGATAGCAAAAGTATAAGTGATCTTAAGATTAAGAAAGAAACGATATTAATAGAGTATGGTATTTCACCTTGAGCCCATACCCTAAGCAACAATCCTATCTTTCCTCAATATGTATTAATTTATTTCATGAAATCTCCAAATAGCTCTCCACTATCTGTTTGGATTATTTCTACCGCTGATAAGGTTCTACTTAGGATAACTGAAAATTATATCATATACTCTCTGCCTCTCTTGTACACAAAAAAATGTAATGAGTGTTTAATCAAGCAATTAAGAGGTTTTTTAACTTAATTTTTCCTGTTCGGCAGGCACTCTCGAAACAGAGCTCTCCCTGGGTGAGGGACCCGCCAGCGTCCCTTCAGAGCCACCGAACAGCCCTGGAGAGCGCGTGGTCCACGAAGACGAGGAACAAGTCGACAGCGGCGTCGTCGTCGGAGGCGAAGACGAAGAGGACGCCATGTTCCCCTCCTCGGCCAACCCCTCCGCCGGCGTCGCGGCGTCGGCGACCGCTGCGTCCGCAAAGATCAGCTATCGGGCGATATTCACGGCTCAGGGCAGTCCGGGAATAAGTGGACATATGGGGGGGCCACCGTCAGCGGCATCGCCGCCCACTGCGGGCGTCAACCACTGGCTTCTTCCCAGTCCCGACAAAGCCCTCTTTCCTCCTCTCTTTGGTATACTGGGCCATCCACCGCAGCAGCACCATCATCAACAAGGCCAGACGGCCGTTCCCTCAGCTACCACCTCACCACAGCATTTCACTGCAACCTCTGGTAGCCCAAGTCCTGCACATTTCGATGACCAGCAGCAACAGCAGCAGGCGGCGACGCCTCTCTCCCGGTTGCAGCATCCTCCACCACAACAATCCCCTTCCCTGCAGCTTCTTCCTCCCCACTTCTCCCAGCAGCAGGCGGAGCTTCTGGGCCTCACCATGGAGGGCCAACCCATCAAACAACCACCACCCGGTTATGCAACCTGTGGAAACGTATCTCCCGCCGATATCTCCCAACAACACCAGCATCATCATCAACATCACCAACATCATCAGCACCATCAACACCACCAGCACCAACAGCAACAGCAGCAGCAGCAACAACAGCAGCAGCACCATGAACAGACGCAGTGGATGGAAGTGTCGACGGACGAATACGGCAACGCACAACTCGGAGGGGTCCCTGGTCCCAGCGGTCTGGTTCCAAAGCAAGAGCCGTTTAGCGGCGGAGGCGCAGGGCCACAGCAAGGCGGTCCTCCTCACCAGGGAACGGGGGCCACTCAGACCGGAAGCGAATCCTCTCCTTACCCCACCGTACAACTCGCCGAGTACAACCCGTCCACCAGCAAGGGACACGAAATCCTGTCGCAGGTGTACCAGCAGAGCCCGGTGCCGCTCAAGCTGGTACCCGTGAAACCTCGAAAATACCCGAACCGACCGAGCAAGACACCCGTGCACGAGCGACCGTACGCGTGTCCTGTGGAGAACTGCGATCGCAGGTTTTCGCGCTCTGACGAGCTCACGCGTCACATTCGCATTCACACAGGACAAAAACCCTTCCAGTGCAGGATCTGCATGAGGTCGTTCTCCCGATCCGATCACCTCACGACGCACATACGCACGCATACGGGAGAGAAGCCGTTCTCCTGCGACGTCTGCGGACGCAAGTTCGCGAGGTCCGACGAAAAGAAGAGGCACGCGAAGGTGCACCTGAAGCAGAGGTCGAAGAAGGAGAGCAAGAGGGAGGCCGCAGCGGCCGCGGCGGCTGCAGCGGCGGCAGCGGCAGCCGCGGGCACGTCTTCCTCGTCCTCACAGCAGCAGCAGCAGCACCAGCAACAACAGCAGCAACAGCACCACCAGCCATCCCCTCATCAACACCACCAGCACCAGCAGCAACACCATCAGCAGCATCACGTGCATCACCATCACCCCCACCACGGAACGCACCATCCGTCCACGAGCGGTCTGCAGCAGCACGCCGTCAGCTCCGCAGACGAGAGCCTGACCATCCCGGTGGTGACCACCTCGTTGTGAGGGGACCTCGCCCCCCTGCCCTATCTTGCCGCCGCGACCGAAGATCACCGACACCTCCCTTGCGACAATGTCGACGTCAACCAGTTGGGAGGAGCAGCGGTGTGGCGCGGTTGGACCGGGACCAGTCCTTGACGGCGTGGGACTCGAGTTTGGAACGACAGCCTGATCAGACTGCGCCAGCGGAGGGGGGCGCCATATAGAATTTATCGGGAGAACTCTCGGACGGACAAAAAGGGACACGTGATGACTTAGCAACCGAAGGGATAAAGCCCCCCGGGAGACGGAACGTCAACAGCCTAAAATAAATTCGTCGACTGGTCTTCAGAAGCAAACACGAAAGAAAAAATCTCTCTATTACCATAAATCTCTTCGTCTCTCTCTTCGTGTCTCTTTCTCTAGAAAGATGGCGTCGTGTTCTCATACGGTAAAAACATTCGTCCCTTCGTGTCAAGGAAAGGATTCGAATGTGAAGGGTTACCATCCGAGCAGAGGCGCATCCTGACGTACGAAGGAAAAAGATATACAGACATATATAAGTTTACATATATGTGTGTTGATTCGTTGAGTGTGTACGTGAGTAAATGTGTTGTGTGTGCGCGTATATCGTTGTTGCCGCGACTGAAGAAGCCAATTTTTAACCAATAAAACCGGCGTGATTGATATCCATCGGTGAAAGAGATTACGCATCGGATCGGTGTGAACTACGCTCAAAATTGTCACAAGAGATGGATTTCCAGTGCAATGGGTTGTTGCTGGAGAAGGGGTTGGACAATGAAGATGATTTCTCTCTTGCTCGTTTCCTTCTTTCTTTTGTTGAACGGGCAAACATTTCAAGCGGACGTTACCTTTCGTTCCTTTCGAAGAGAATTTTTTCCGCATTGCGAGTGACCGGACAGCTGCATTTTTGTTATTTTCACGTGGACTAAATTTGGAAGGACGCTTTTATTTCGCCTCTAAAGTACCCGTCCCCGAGTTCGTTTGCTTCCGAAAAGTGGAATCAACGTCTGAAAAGAACGGTAGCTTTCTTATTGTAACTAACGCGAAAAAGCTATCCGATGGAAAAACTGTCTGCAAGCACTGAAGACAATTATTTTTTTATGTGAACTTTTTTCGTTACGCGTTCTTTTCCTCGGATTTTATTCACTGTCACACGCCATGCGCCCAGCAGTTTATTGTCATCCTTATGGTTATTATTGATGCTTTAGTTTGTTATTTTTTTAAGGAAATTTTAAAATGCTGGCTAGAGGATGATCTCGTAAGCCATTTCTAACATATTAAACCATGTGAATTAATGCGGCTTTAAAAAGAGAAACAAAGTATATATATAAAGATATATATACATATATATATTTTGCATCTGTGTAATGTTAGGATATACGAAGAACTTCGCTGTGTTGCCAAATAACAGGTGTTTTAACTGCAAAACATTCCGTTTTTAATCGATGAAAAATGTAAAAAAAATCGAAAATCGAGTTGTTCTTTCATGTTTTCCGCATGAAATTAGCTCATTCTTTTTGTATTCCTTCTAGAAATGTCAATGCGTTTAATGAGGACCAGTCAAAAGTTTCTCAATTTTCGACTGAGTTCATGGAAGTGCCATAATGATTAATGTACGTTGATCGAGGATTGTGAATCCTGGTCATATACGAGTCGGTAGAACCTGTAGATCTGTACCTTGACAAACTTTTTAAATTCCCAATATTTTGTGAGAGTTTATCGGCTAACACGGACATAGTGTTTGGAAAGTCTCATCATTTCTGAAAATCTTTAGACCTACGTAAAAGTCGAACTTTCTCGTTGTCTTTCTCTATCACTCTTTCTCTATCGTTTCTCTGTCTCTTTGTCTCTCTATCTCATACATTTTTGGTATTTTTCTAACGAGGAGAAGAGATGGGTAGAAACGGCTGCCAGAGCCTTAATACGGAATTCGAAGCTTTCGCTGAGTTTCATTCAAGTTAAGAAGAGTATGGTTATCAACTTGGCAGATTGTAATAGCATCAGAACTTGAGGTGTTCATTTCGAGAATCTCCCTTTCCAGAAACAAACCCAATTTTTCGTTCCCGATCTTCTATTTCCAGTGCACGATTTACTCCGATTCGTCGGGACTTAAGTACGCATCTTTTCCAGTTTGTCGAGAATTTTTCAAGCTTACTCTCACAAGTAGAGAAAGATACTTCTCAAGGAAAACGTTTAAAATTTTGATCGATCATCTCCTATTCTTTTTATACGTAAAAGTCACTTTTTAGTACAACTATCTGCAGTGAGAAAATGAGGAAAGCTGTTGCTTAGCACAAATCGCGAAAAAGCATTTTTAAAATGCGCGACTATTTTGTCTGACTGAGGAGATAGATTTTGAGAAAACAAAAGAAGCCGCAATCTTTCGTTTATCTGTTTTTCCTAGAATAAATGTTACAAATCTTGGTGCCTATCGTGTAAAAGAGGTCCTTGATACAAAACACGCGTACAAATCTGTTGGCCTAATGCCGTAGTATCTATTGTAAATTATACTGAAACATTTGCAAACTATAGAAGATATACGTGAGTTGTAAATAAATATATATATATTTGCGAAATATATGTGGATATGTGCCTACAAGGAGCGCATCAATGTTCAGTAAAATCCCGTTTCAAATGAGTGCTGATGAATAATGTGCCAAATCTTAACGCTAGTTTTAAACATTCGTTTTCCTTCTTTTTGAAATATTTGACGAGAGATCAAAAATAGAGTTTCCTTAGCGACGTCGAAATTATTGACGAGAGAGTTAGTTTCCTTTTTTATACGAAATTGTTGATGATTTTTTCACTCTTCCTCAATTCAACGGGGTTTTACTGTTGATCTAGTGTGTAGCTGTTGAACGTTTTTGACTGTTAAAAACTGTCCCCATTTGTGCACTTCCCGCAATAGTAACTCGTTATTAGTCTTTATCGTTACCGTTGCAGTTTTTTTCCTTTGTCTCCTCGTGAAGAAAGTCGAAACGCCCAATTTGATAATATTGCTGTCCTTTTCGATCGAATCGTGTGATTTGAGATAGTGTCGTCGGGTGATAAACAAAAAATGGTATCCAACCGTGATATGCAGAAATGCTTCAAAAGGATTAAATTATAATGAGGGTACTGCGGTGGAGCTCGCCACTTCTTTTCACAGAAATGGCCGCTGAGATAATGGAAAAGCACATTCTTTTTTAAATAAAAAATGTTCGGTATTCGTACATATATTTTTATCCGCATTGTTCGTCGTTATGGGGAAAATTGATGAAAAGTGTTTGACTCGGAAATTTTACCCCTCGCGCTTTTGGAAGTCGTGGGGCTTATTATTAAGGTGTGTATAATAAAGATCTAATTTTATTCTTCCATTTCAAAAGAGAGAAAATTTTCAAAAACAAATTCGGAGTAATTTTATCGTGCAAGAAATGGCCATTTTGCCTCCCTTCCCTCTATGAAAAGTGTCGTTCCCCCTTCTTCCTCCCTCTCTTTTAACTATGCGAAAACATTTTTGTACTCTCTATTTCTCGTGTAATTTACCAATTGCCCGCGAACAAGTGGAGAAGCAAGTCTCTCAAAGAGGCTGCTTCCCTCGCGTGGCTGTATAATGTGATATTTGAAGAGTTGAAAAAATGATGGAAATTATATAATATATGAATATATATATTATAATAATGTAAGAAACTCACACTTTAAAAAACAAACAAACATACAACGCACAGAAACGGACACACACACACACAATAACATACACACATACCCAGACATGTACACAGACGAAAGATGACAAAGAAGATGAAAAACGTATTTATTTGTACATATTTTCCTTCGCATTAGCTGTACAATTTGCTGGTTTTAAATGGCTGTAATCTATGAGTATAATATTATTATTAAGAAAGAGTCTATAATTTTAAGCCGTGAAAGAAAAAATATACAGTTCTGAACTGAATTAAAGAAAAAAATATGAAAGAAAGAGTGTTTTTATTTCTGCCAATTGGATGGAGAAACCTGCTTCCCCATATCCCTTTCGACTTGGACTGCTCCCTTTCTAAATAAGGGTCGTTGCGCGGCAACCCTCGCCTCCCCTCTCCGAGAAGAGGATGCTTGTTGGGCTGAGGAGGTTGAATGGAAGGTGTAATCGGGATTGAAAAGGCGTTCCAAAAAGAGACGCCTCATCATGAATGGAAAGAGATACGTGTGGCGAGAGAAAGACTGTCTGAGAATGATGAGGTTACAGAGCACGTGATCCTCCTATTCTCTGAGAGATATTAACTGAAATTATAAAGGCTATAATTCCTTGTATATAAGTCTTGAATGAGATGCTCCGCAAGGCTTGGGAACGTCTGGTGGCAGCCACGAAAGAGGATTTGATAAAAAAACGGAAGTTAATAAATACTATTAAGAGTGCTGCCTTAACCTCTCTCATTATGATCTTTTCAAAGTAAATATCATTGAAAGTAAACGCAAAGCTTTGAAACTTCGATATCTTAAGTACCCAAAGTATGCAATATCGATCGGGAAAATGAAGATTGTATGATAAAGAAGAAATACATTCCCCTCCATTAGCGCATTATAACTTTCAAAATGTGATGCATTTCAACAGAGAGATTGGGAACCCGCGACCTCTTCGGGCTCCAGTATGGCATTCATTAGCTAAATAAAACCCACGCATGAGCATTTCTGTTGACGTTTACAATATCAAGTAAAGATAAGAAGGAAACTAATCTACATAGATGTAATACGTAAAAATTGAATCATTTTTACTGAGAGAATTTTTTCATTCAATTGTGTGTGGAAGAGGGGTTTGGCTGTAAACAAATACTGAAGTCAAGACCTTAAGAGTATATAAAGTAATAAAGGGCAAACACGACCACAAGGATAAAATAGTTTCCTTCCCCAGATTTACTTTTCTCGAGAATGGCGATTGAAAAGTATGCAAATTTAGTAATCTGAGGTGGCAATATCTATCGCCTTGATATCGGCTGGATTGTGACATCCATTACTACGCGAGGAGAGATGAGGCTGTGGAAACTTTCTCCGTCAGCTCGACGTAGGTAATAATAACTGCTCGATGCAAATTCACACCTAACCCGTGATATTTGAAACAGGTTTTTCCTGCTACGAAATTGATTTCTTTTCCTATTCGTAACGCGTAGTTAGGCAATCGAAACTCTCATTTATATATCTGTTTAAAATAGGCAAACGAAACTTAGCCGATGAGTATGAGCTCAAACCTTTTTGTTTTTCAAAGTGATCAAGACTTTCAAAATCTGTGTTTCAGAGAAAGTCAGTGTTTAATGAATATATATAAAGCTGATTTAAGAATCGATTGATGGATATTACAACTTAACAATGTCTTATAATATTGAATGGGCTCTTGCAAATTCCAAAGATTTTCGTTTTCGCATCAAAAAAATGGTCAAACGTGCGTATTTATGAGTTGATATGAACCTTATTGTATGCCTCTCTCTTTATTCCGGTTGCTTCAGACAAATTCTTGATGAAGATATTTGAGCATAGTTCAGTCATTCTTTAGTCTATTACTGCTGCAAATCATCCCGGAAGAACAGCGAATTTTCGAATTAATCGGTCGAGATTAAGTCAAGAGGCTGTTTATAAACTCAACATTTCACAAAAGTATCTCTTATTTCACCAAAATTCTCAATTTTCCGACCCGATAACGATATTTTACGTCCAAAATAGGAATCTTTATTCAATTTTCTTTCTTTTGGTGCTTGTTTTGACTTCGTATTACCATTTGTTCAAATTTAATCATGCAAAAGAAATAAAGCCTGCCACTGGTAACGCGAACTTTATAATTATTTCTTATGAGAAGTGTTTCCCTCTTCTGGGATAGAAACAGGGTCTTATAAGTGAATAAAAATAAGCCTATTATCTGGCCAGAGAAAAAAAATGTATGATTGTCCCAATTTTGAAAGCCGGACAACGTTTAGCTGTATATTTAGAGAGGAAAGTTGCTTTACTCCATATCCCCTCTGATTAATGCACGTTTTTTAACATGATGGTCCATTTCCAGTCGGAGCGATGTAACATATCGGGATTAAAAGTAAGTTTTATGTCACTCGAAGTCATAGACGATCCTGCAAATTTCATCAAAACCCATTGTTTTTGTGTGATGCTATAAGAGATAGAAAGACAGAGGGACAGACCGAAATTTCAAAGCTAAGTGTTTCAGACTCTGGGTGACTTATAATCACCATCTATACTACTTTGAAAAACCAATTCTCTTATGACCTTTACAGATTTATTATATACGAGCAAAAGTTCCTTACATACTTCAAGCTAATCGGTAAAAATTTCAAAGAAATCCCTCATTCCTTTTTAATATGCTTACAATAACATCTCGGAATAACTCGGAACCATTTTGAAGACGTCTTTGCATATTGAGTTTCAAAAATGATTCCTCTAACCATACACAAAATGTCAAGTCTACATGGGTAGTCTGAAAAGTTTCCGACATTTCGCTATTTCTGAAAATTTTCTGAAGATTTCTGAAAAATCTGGGATCGGAAACTCTTCAGACCACCCTTGTATATCATTCCAGATGGGTTCTCAAACATAAATCTGAATTCCCCATTTAATTCTACGGTAGAATTAAAATGATGTCCTGGAGTCGAATCGAGGGGGAAACCGAGTTTGGGAAAGAATAAACTGCGTTTTCGAAACATATTCATGTTGTTGTTCGCATGCCGAAATATAAATTTCTATCTTTTTATTCTGGAGAGTTCTTCATAGAAATATTTGCAACCTGCACCATACATTTTATATTGGAGAATTAAAACCGCCTGGAGAAGAGCCCGGGACCGTTACCTAAGAAGCGATGGTATGCTTCTAATTGGTGATGACATCCTTAACTGCATTCACAGAATCATATCTGGAAGGTCCCCAAATTAAATTCCGTATTTCCCATTTAAATATATCGTAGAATGTGAATGGAGTGAATATGCCCTCTTTCCTCAAACCAAGGACCATCAGAGGAACAGTAAACTGCGTTTGTAAAACAAATTCACGGCTACTGTTCGCATGCCCGGTTACGGAAATAACTCATAAGAAAAATAAAATTTTCCGCAGCGCATTTCTTATGGTAATATTAAGACCTTCTGGTATCGAATTCGGAACAATATTGGAGGACTTTTTTTGCCCATAATGTCTCGAAAAGGACCTCCCTATCCATATAGAAAATTTAAGTCCTTATCATATCAAGGAGGCAATCAAACGTAATTCCGTATTCCCCATTTTATTGTATGGTAGAATGCAATTAGTGCCCTAGCATCAACCCAAGGACCAATAGGGAAACAATAAACTGCATTTTCAAAAAATAATCATGACTGATATTCACGTGCCGAAATATATGTATATTTCCATCTTCTCGGGAAGTGCTTCTGAAAAATATTTGAACTCTCCGCCATACATATTATATGGGAGTATTAAGACCGTCTGGTGTCGAATCCAGAGTATCGTTGGAAGAATTAATACAACTCTGACCACTTCCAAAGTTTCAAAACGATATCATATCGGAGAGGTTTTAAGATAAGATTCCGTTATCCTCTTTCGAAAATTATGTTACAATAGAAATTATGCCATGGCTACAAACCAAGGATAATTAGAGAAATGGTGTACTGTGAATATGAAATATACCAATGACCTCTGTTCATATTCCAGATTACCAAGAAAGCATTTAAAATAATTAATAAATATCGCCGCATTGCATTTTAAAGGAGAGATATCTGCATCCACCTGGAGTCAAACCCACGCTCACCTGGTGACATTTCTTCCAATCACATCATCTGCGGTCTCCACGGTTTTGAACTCACTATCCTACCGAGACGTGCCTTTAAAAAATTTAAAAGATTATTTAAGATATTCAATGCATTTAATTCAGTAGCTTTTATGGATATGAAGCTTAAACCAATGTAGTAGTAATAAATCATAGCCAGGAAAAAATTAACCGAATCAAATAATCCTAGCAATTGTAAATATCTGTATATCTGTTTAGGCGATCCCAGAAAGGCGAGTCTCATCAATCAACAGTATGGAAAATTTCACTACAAATTTGCTACCAATCAGTTTAAAGAAAATAACTGTCATATTTCGATAGTTCTTAATTGAATATGAGCGTTCAAGGAAAGAAGATTAAATGGTCTCTCTGGACAAATATCCGTCACTGCAATCTCTTGTACATAAAAATAGGTTCATGTTCAGGATTAAATTTTGCCCAAGGATGATTAGTAACATCGACATCATTAGCTGAGCGACATGAGAATTTTTCTAGATTTCAGCGATCATCGTCTTCGGCAGTTTTCCTTTCTACAAGCACTAATACAGCAAGCTCTCCAGCGTTTCATATATTCTGATCCTCTCTTAAGCTTCCAATTGCGAATTTGGTTCATTTTCCTCGAGGTTTTGTTTCGGACAGAGAAAGAGGAAGCATATTATGTGAGAGGAGTGCCATTCTGCAGGAAGTTTTAAAACCGTCAGATGAAGGGGTAGGGATTAGGGAGGGTGTGTAGAAGGGGAATGAAAAAGAGTGAGGATATTTCGGCGTTCCGTGTTTGGGCAAAGACGACGCCCAGCGCGTGGGTTCTTTGGGAAAAAAAGAGAGACAATTTATACGGGACGCCCTCGTACGGCAGAAAAAAATAACCTCGCCCTCACAAATGTATTCGTACCTTTGAGAGTTGGAAATGTGGCTTCCAGAGTACGGCTGAAGAAGTAAGTGATTCCGAGTGATTAAGTAGGTCGGTCACTCGAATGAAAAGATCCTGTTCTCTACAGCAACATTTTCCCCCTTGTAAATTCTCTTCATTAAGGTGTGTTTTTAACTGAAAAATTTCTGCCGCAGTCTAATTCGTTCACGAAAGAGAGGAAAATCTCACGCCCAAATGCCAAAATGATGTATAGTTTCTTGGGTCAGGTACGAGTACATGCTCTTATTCGGATCTTGTAGGTACTTCATGAATTAATTAAAATGAAAATTTGATGACTTTCTTGTATACGTGATGCACTTGAAACGCAACCTTATACCCTAAGTAGGATTGCCACCCGTCCGGATTTCACCCGAACAGCCCGAGAATCGAGAAATGCCTCCGAAGGCCCTTCCGGACAGTAAGTGCCCGGATATTTTCGTCCAGATATCCGTAGTTCTTCCGATTGGTTTGAGCCTTCAAAGAAATTTTCATATAATCAATATTTAACTAAATTCAAATTAACTTTATTTTGATCTATATAAAATTATATGAAATCCATGGACTGGCGAAATAAATCCCTTAACATTTGAAAAAATTAAGCAGAATAACCATACTGAAAATTAGAGTTCACGATAAAACTAAATTTTGATTGTCTTGCTAAGAATTTCACGATTTCATCAAAACTAAACCAAAGGCGATAAAAGAAGTTCAGATTTTTTAAACCTCTTAATACAAAATTAAAAATTCTATACACCTCTTAACATGTTATTGATTTCAATTTTTCTATCATCTTTTTTAAGTTAATAACAAGTTATATCATAGAAAGTACTATGAAAACATTTCTCCATGTCCTCCTCCTTTCTTAATTCTTTTTCTGTAATTAACAAAGTGGACTGATTTATCCGAGAATCCGTATAATGATTCCGGAACACAACGAAGATTGTAAAAATCTACTCAGAAGAAGGTGGCAACTCTAGTCCTAACATGTATGGCAAATCCTTCATTTGGTTGCCATGAAATAATGCGAGGTTCAATAGTCATACTAATTATTTACATGATTACTTTTGGGTAAATAAAAGATATCACATTTAAGATCATCCATTCAATGACAATAAATGGTGAAATTAGGCCAAGAGATAAATCAAACATTTGTTCAGAAATATCAAGGGAATGAGTTTGAATTTTATTCCATAAATATTACTTTACGAACCGTACATAGCCACCAAATAAGCCTTTCCGGAAAAATTGTTATCACATTCTGAAATGGATTTTTTAAATAACGAGAACACAAACACTTTGTAGACGAATCCATAAATAGTAACGTATAAATTCATGCAGCCAAACAGATGTATGCCAGAATATAAAGGTTTTTGTAAACATTTTTATTTTAAAGTTCCATCGCAAACCAGCAAAAAAGAATAGTAACTTTTCGCTTTCCCAAATTACACGCGAAGTATTTATCTCTAAATATTAGAAGTCTCTTCAAGAGGCATCCTTTAATATGTTTGCAATATCTTATATATAATTAGCGAAGTGTCCGTCTGTCCGTCCGTCCCCCCCTTTATTTTGGAAACTGTTTGTCGTAGAGCTATGAGACAAACTGCATTCTATTTCTAATATGCTGAAAGCCCCACAAAAACTATTATCATCTTTATGAAGGCTCGGGTTCGATCCATGGACTCCATAATACGTTTCCATGAGGAATGCACGTAAAGTTCGTTTTTGCACCCTGCAGGCTTTGTTACTTTTACAGAATTAAATTGGAAATAATGGTCCTACGAAGTCAAGAAAAGTACTAAACGAAGGTAAATTAAATAAAGAATCTTATTATTGCCGTAAAATACACTTTTTGAATCTAAATGACGAGAACTACGACAAAATAAACGAAAATTTTGTAAAAATTTCGCCGTGGTAAACAACCAGTCCCCCTGACGACCAAGGTATTCGTTGAATCCGATACTTTCATTTTCCCATAAGAATACACGTGGATTTTAAATCCATACCGATATAATGGTAGGAACTAATGTCAGAATTTATGAAGAGGAGGCAATTTACTGATATTTCAGCGAATGAAAACTATGATATTTAAAATAGCAGGAACAAAATTACGGCCATTTTAGAGTTTTTCTTCATCAAACCGATTTACAAAAGGACATTTATACGTTCGTTTGTGGTGATCAAGATTGCAAAAATTAATTTTATTGATTTCGTTTTTATAATAATTTTTATTAGTTGCTGTTATTTTAGGGAATTAGTTATTTTTATAGTTACATTTATTTTCACATCCCGTTACCTTCTGAAGAATTGGTTTGCATAAGCACCTGCGCGCTATGCGAAAACTTTTCACTAGAAGAGAGTACTCCTCTCTTCGTTTTTTTTCTATTCATAGACTGTTTTCATATAATAATCAATATCTTGAATTTGGCAATCATGGATTACATGCAAAGTAATACAGCAAGTTGAAAGTCATTGCGAAGCATTTCAAATAACTAAGAACCTTCCAGTAATTATGAGAATTAATACTTAGGGTGTCGTTTGAGGTGTATTTTCTTGCCTTAAACTTCAAAGCCACTCCAAAATATTATTAAGGGTCGATAATACAGCGAAATAAATTTCCTGAAGGTAATATTTGAATGGTTTAAAAAAAAATTGTGAAATCGACAATAGTTAGCTATAATGCAGCGTTGGAATAGAAGTCCTGATTAAGTCTTATACCGGAAGCTGTCCGCTTCCTAATTGAATCTGGACCAGGAAACTTAAAACATTCTTCTTTAAGAAATGAACGGGATAGATTGAACTATTAGATACTCTTCTCTATTCTTTTTCTGCACTAGAAAGTCAGAGGATACGCTGCCGTAACATGCAATGATATCTACCGAAATATGTATGGGTTCGACTACAGACCATGTATTGCATCTCTCTTAAGATATATCTTCTCATGATATGGAGTTGATTGACCTTGATAGAGATTCACGGATATTTCACCTTTTTTCTCTTCCAAAAGCATGCATATATGTATGAAGGATTTTGCTTTAAACTTGTGAATTTAAATAGTTTATAGTGACCTTTAAAGATGAAAAATCACGTCAGTGAGAATGACGTGAATTCAATGTATTCCAATCTCAGCGAGGAAGTAACTGAAGAAGTTTATCATTGAATAAGAGTTGATGCTTGTTTCCCAAATGATTAACTAAAAATCTCATGTTTAGTTGACAACATCTGACAATGTCTAGGAAATACATTCGTGACATATGATTGGTATCGGGAAGTCACAATATCGTCAGGCGTACTTTAAAAGACATTGACTTGGCAGATGATGACTCAATTTGCTGAAACCAGTTATGTGCTAAATATAGATATGATCGTGGATGCTGAATTTCAGTAGAATTATAAATGATAATCATTTTAATTCAATTTTACCAATATTAGACACATTTTAAAATAAGGAGCTGTCCAAAGGTATCTTTAATTTCAGTATCTTTTAATTCTAAATACATAGCAAGAATGATGCTCAATTGTTGTTTAAAGTTGGTGAAACAGGTGAATAAAAAGCCAAGAAGTTACTCTTAATCTTGAAACGAAATTAATTAATTGAATATTCCATGCTATATCACATTCTCCACGCTGAATATATGTAACCATTGGAAATCTTATTTTGCGTAGATCACAGAGAGTAAGTAAGACCCTTTAAAAATTCGTGGTTATGCAATGGAATGGTTACCTTTAAAATGTATCGTTCGTATATTATATGAAGGATGACTTATTCGTGAACTAAATTAAGGCACATGAGATGCTTGGCTTCAGTTTCGATATTTTAACCAAGGAAAATTTCAAAGGAAAAGCGACTAAGAAAAACGTAGCAGCGTAATGCGTATCCACCTTTGAATATCTCTCTTTGGCTAAGTAGAAAACTCGACTTGTGATACTAAAACACTTCCTCGTGAAAATGAAATATTTAACTGTACTGCAATCGTAACAGTATGTTCTAAATAACGCGCAGCACGTAAACCATAAAACAACACATAAAATCACGCAAAGGAGGTCTGTAAAATCTGCTTCACTCTAATTATTCCTATTTCAATCTTATAATTAATTCCAGCCATATTCTCAACGTGAGCACACCCGATACATTGCCAACCTGAAAACGACCTCATTGGAGCAGAGTTCTCGCAGCACACGTCTCACTACAGTCATCGAATCCGAAAACGATTAAAAGTAGTATTTATGAGCAGAACTCGTAATGAAATTATAAACAGGTTTCTTACTCGCCCTCATCGCAAAGAAATATGCGTGGAGATGAAATAAATCCGAAGCAAATGAGGGAAGTAAAGAGGGAGCCATACATAGCGTAAGACAGTTGAATGTAAAAAGAGAAAGGTGATAGTGGAGGACCGCTTGAAGTGGAGCAGCGAAAGAAGGCAATGGGACATCTAAATGATTGTAACTTCATCCGTCCGTGCACGCAGGAATACTGCTAGAATAACGACGACGGAGTCCCATACGTTTGTATTGACATTTGAAAGCCGGAATCGGGAAATACAACTTTCACTGCGAGACCTAACTTTTAATGGAAAAGTATTCGTGGACATCAGTTTTAAACGGAGTGTAGCAGAGGTCCGATTTTCCGGGTGCTGATCAAACAATGCCATACAATGCAAAATGTTTGTATTCGAAATACGATTAAGCAGAAAAGTGATAATTTACTTTGTAGTATATATATAGAATTTGGTTGCTTGGCGCGATTCACTGCTTTATTTAAATTTTGAAGAATATAGTGAAACGTGATAAATTTATCAAAGTCGCTTTTCTCCATTGTGATACACTAATTGTAACTAATTGGTATTCTCGAATCTTCATATCATTTGCGAAGTATTTGGGAATTCGGAATAAACATGCTCCGATTATACACATTATTCTCATAATTCCTAAAATATCTCTCCACTGGATACTGTATACTATCTACTGTAAGGAGCTTTCATCCAAAGATAATATTTAGTAATTTAAAGTCGACGGAAGATGCCTCCATGTTATAGTAATCCATTCCAAATGCTTTAGTGACCTCAGATATTTCGTCTCGCAATTTTATTTTTGTCATAAGGCTTCCGGTTACGTTTGTATGTTATTAACTTTCTTTTGTAACTAATAAGTTACTATAAGAAATCTAATATCTCAAACTATCAGTATATATGCTCCGTTGATATTTCCACGAAAACTTACTACAAGTGATATCTAAGCTGTACCACAATAATTTGGCGTACGATGCCAGTATAGTCATCAACCATAAGGCTATGGTTATATTCTAAATCTCTCGATTACTAGAAGCCCTGGAGAGAGAGTAAGGCTTAATAGGCAGGACAAGGTAGTTTTCTCTTGCTTACTCTACTGCGTCAGAATATGAGAACTTCCACGTAAGAGTAGCGCAATTACTCTATAAGAAAGACAGTCCCACCATTCAATTAGAATTGATCATAATCATGCAATTTTTAGCAAAATTCTTACTCTGTGTCGATTATATTATCGAAACAAGGCCAGAACAAAATCAATGAAATATTAAATAAATACACAAATGATGAATTATTATCATCGTGCAAGGGGATCTCACACGACGTTGCAGGATACATTTTTCCCTAGGGTTTACATTTCTGAACATATATTTATAGGGCATTGTAACAAAACTTTTAAGTTTATTTCACCGTAAAAGTTTCGATCAGATTTTCCAATATTTACATCGCTGTCCGTTTTAATACATTGTTATTAGTTTGTGAAAAGCATTTCGGAAACTTCTTCAAACGAATATAACAGAGAAATCTTTTGTTCAGTGAGATCGGATTCTATACTTCACAAGGTTTGAGATATCGAGAAATATCTTTAAACTCATTTTGGGAGTCATTGCTATACGCACGTGTACGCAAGTGAGGTCTCTCAATCCCAAAAAGCCTTTTCCTTCCCTTAAATTTGCTGATTCCACTTTAAGTCCGTTCATGTATTCCTCGTTCATCTTTCCGGCTTCTCCTTGAATTCGCCAAGTATTCGCCACATACAAATTTTTATTCTACTAATAGACGCATCGTTCATAATTAAATCGTAATGTTATATAGCCAAACAAATACAAACTGCCAAAGATGGGAGAGTACCTCCGAAAATAACATGGAAAAATTTTAATTATCATTATTTCCCAATACAATGTACTTATAAACCATGCCAAAGAATTCTCACTCGAAACTGTTTGCTTATGATGTAATAATTCTATATCTTTAAATGGTCACTCTTCACTTTCTTTTTGTGTAAATAAATCCTAAAGAAAAATCGCTTTTAGATAATGGAGGAGGTTTGCCCTCTTTCAGTCCCAAATGTATTTGTGACTCCGTTATGTCCTTCTGCACTTTCTCTTGCCTTAAGTAGCGATATTTTATGTCCACCTGTACATTTTTATATTATTTGCACCCTTGGCCAACACTTAGCTTTCGAAAAATATTCTCCATTCCCTTTTATCTTTTCGGTTGATTTCAGCAGCCATTCCATGATTCTTCAGTCTTTTCTTTATAAACATACTCCAATTTAGTCTTTTCTGTCTCGTAAGACCACTTTTCCCATCTACAAAGACAAAATTTAAAGAATATTTCAATCATGAGCAGTTTTCAATCAGCAACTCTCTCGTGAAGCTAGTAATCCAACGTTAGAAAATATATGTAGATACAACGACATTTTCATCTACTCGTGCATACACAATAATAGATTCTTGGCTCCTCAAATCTGTGAGGCCGATAGTATGGAGTTTCAAAATTCACAAAGAGCCGTATTGCATTTGAAGATAGGTACAATATTATCTACTAATTTTATTTATCCAAAGAATAAGCAGAGATATCAAATGCCTTTAGAAGGCGGGGACAGAAGGCTTAAATTCGCTATTAAGAGATTCCATAAAAGGAATTTTGTCCCTTTTTATAATGGAATAAATTTTGAGTTATAAAACATCCTCGACGCCTTTATTTGCCCCTGAAAGATCCCTACTTAACTCACTAATAAGCGGTATAAAATTTTCACCTTCTCTATGCTGCTCGCACAATCTTGTGATTCCTACATCCTGAAAAAATTAAAGTATCTTATGACACATAATTTGTAGTTATGATATTTACATGCAGAAAATGAGTATAACATTTATTAACATAGCGTAGATATATATCACTGTGATTTTGAAGTATTTGTGGCTAGTTATATCTAATCGTCACTGTGTTTTGCGTAGCTAGGATTTCTTCCCTGTTAACCTTCAGTTATACGAGATATTTCATGCAAACCAAATTCTGTGTTTGTGAGTCGTGTTCGTAGGTATCAGAGACTTATTATTCGCAAATGTGCAATGTGAAGGCTGAGTTGAGAGTGGGATTCAGTCAGTTCGCGTGAGTAGAATTTCCGAATTATCCGAAACGGTCCCTAAATCTGATACGGTGTTAGTAGAACGATATGCGAAAAGATACTATAATCTGTTATTTTCAACGGGAATATAATTTTAGTACTGTATAGTGGAATACTTCATTTTCACTTCATCTTAAAGTCTTGTAAACAATAATGTAATGAGAAGGAAAAATGTATGAACCGTATTTGACAGCATATAAGACGCAGCCTCATTTCAGTGTGGAAAACGCAATGTTTTAACAGAAATGTTTTAAGGGCACTATTGATACTTGAAATATATTTCCGTTTCATTTATATATACATATTACAATTTATCAAGGTCGACCGAAATACCGCCTCCTTCGATATAGCAGTAACGAGCAAAACGGTAAAGATGGCCGAACCTTCGCATATAAGATGTTGGGTCATTTTTTTAGCCGTAATCTTGAAAAAAAAGATGCATCTTCATGTACGACACTTAAGTGCATGGTGGCATACTCTGTGGAGTTACCTGTTACTTAGTTTTTTAAATTCCCCAATTGGATGACAGGCCCTCCTCGAATATGATCTCGCCCAATAAAGGGTCTCACAATAATAATAATCTAAATTTTGTAGAGGCCATTTTGTCTGCTGCTGTCGCTGCCCAGAGATAAAAGTAAAATGTCCAGAGGTAAAAGTACAAATGCGTATCTGAAACCTGTTCTTAACAATACACTTCTACATCTACATTTATCTATATGTACACTACACCATCTTTGGGTGCGTGGAAGGGAATACATGGACTATGACTATACTTTCCTGATCGATTACTTTCGCATTCTTGAATAGACTATTTCTACCAACTATTTCTCTGTCTACCTTGCAGTATCAAAACGACCTTTGTAACAAGGAGGGCGCATTATATCGGCTACATCTACAAACGTAATCTCTATCAATTTGTCAAATTAGTTAAGTCTTTAACTGTGCCTACTTTCTTCTAACGATTCCCACCCGGCCTCCTGCAGCATCTATGTAACACTCACCGATTTGTCACAGCGATTCTTTACTTTTTTCCTTTCGTTTTACCTTTTCCATTTCGCAAATTCTATTTCGACACTTCTAACAAGTGTCCCATAAACTGCACGCACACTACTCCTGTGGCATTTCTGGGAGCATACTGACAATCATGCAAACAAAATCTGCTACTTCTTCCGAGTGTGCATTTTCTCGAAGCTCGTGAAGCAAGATTAAGTCTAAATCCTCTTTATTAAGCGATTAAAATTCGCATCACCACCTTTCACTCCAATTTTACCTCTAACTTTAATGAGATATGCTGATAATCAATCGCATCAGTTATATTCAGATAGAGATCGAAAACTGTCTCCGAGTCCCCCTTCCGTTTGATTTAGGGAACCATCGACCAATTTCTAAAAGGAAAAATATCTTCGAAAGCCCGATCATTTCACCATTTTTAGCCGTCAGTTTCGAAACTGCAATCTCTGTTTTTTTACTACGAAATAAATGAAATCATTCCCGTCGGATGCGGAGACTCTCTAAGACGCTAATTGGCATTGTATTATCGCACTAATTAGCGTCGATTAACCCGGGGCGATGGAAGCAAACTTTGAGGAACGGGATGTGCGGAGTCGAAGAGCGGCCTGCAGCGTGGGCAGGGAGATCGTTTGGTGACGTCGAAGGGACACTCCTTATAAGGGTGCCACTTGGCTCCCGGACAAAATCTCCTTTCAACTGTTTTCACGACGTCCCACATCTCCCCCCTCCTTAACATCTCTCCCCTCCTTCTTTGCCTATTCCTCTTCTTTTGTGATCTAAATCTCGCCTTTCTCCATCTTCTCGTTATTCCCCTCTCCGCCATGATTCCGTCATCTCTTTTTTTCTCATGATGTCATCTAACTAACTTAGAAACTAGCGTTAATCTCTTCGTTTTTATTGTTGCTCTCCCACCCTTTAATCTTTCCCAGCATTGATTAGAAATTAGCGCCCAATGTTACACAATTCAGACCTGACCAAGATGTCTATTGCTAAGGATACTCGGCATTTCTGAATGATCGGTGACTTGCCACAAAAGTCCGGATTGCTTTTTGTTAAATGAAATATATATACAATTCGTGTCGATACCGAGTATATCTTTCACCTAAAATGGGATCATTCAACTCGTACATAAAATTAAGCCGAGTAAATCGCCGGGTCCAGACGGTATTCCGGCTAGAATAATGAAGGAACAGGCAGAGAGCGTTGCTTTTTATTTCAAAATTATATTTTCCTAGTCAGTGAACGAGGGTAATGTCCCGATGGATTGGAAGTTAGCGAATGTCACACCTGTTTGCAAGAGTAGATTAAGAGATGACCCAGGAAACTATAGACCCATCCCATTAACTTCGCTATCTGGAAAGTTATGGAACACATCGTTGTCAGCTCACTCATATGAATTTGAGATGATAATCTTATCCTCAGCGAGAACTAACACGGTTTTCGAAATTGGCGATCATGCGAAACACAACTTGCGTTATTCGTTCACGACATCTTAAACTCTGCCGAGAGTAAAAAGCAAGTAGACGCAATTTTTATCGATTTCAAAAAGGCCTTCAATAGAGTCCCTCACTATAAGCTGATTTAAAAATTTTAATTAGCGGGAATTAATAAAGAAATAATTGATCGAGTCAAGGATTTTCTTTACGACCAGGAACAACAAGCACTACTTGATGGCGTTATTTTGAACACAGTCGAAGTTACATCAGATGTACCTCAGGGCAGTATAATTGGACCTTTTCTATTCCTAATATACATTAACGAACTGACTGAAGAGATACACAATAATGTGAGGATATTTGCGGATGACTCGGTCATATATAGAGAAATATCAAACGAAGACGACGATATTTCTCCATCAAACGATTCAGTTACTATTCAAAAGTGGTGCGAAAAATGGGAACTAGAACAGAACGTAACAGAAAGATGATACAAATTAATTATTGAATGATATTAATATATAAAATCAATTATTGAAATGATAAAAATATGTTGTATGAATACAAAGATAATAATTACAATTAACATTGATGAAAAATCCCCACACAACCATTTCGCAACAGAAATCATCCGCAGTTAAAACCCAGAACCATCGGGTCGGAGCTGTAACACACTAACCTCTGCGGCGTTTGGCATGCATAGGGTTGATGTTAAAGTTCAAAAATAATTTTATCCATTTACTACTAAATATGATGAAATTAACGAGAAATTCATACATAACTTATCTGTTATGCCATTCAAACGTTTTGTACCGAAAGAAAGCATAGAAAGATTAACGAAAGCGTTGATTGCATTCTGTAAATATTCATTCTGTAAAGTAAATCGATGGGCTTCAATTTTCTCAGCCGGGAAAGATATGATGGCCAAAATTTAAATGAGTTTGCAAATTATACCGGTTGGCTCAACGGAATAATTTTTCTTGCACTTGAAATACCTAACTTATTACAAGTAATATTCGTTTCGGTGAATCTTGTTTTTATCAGCCTTACATAGGGTGCTTTATTTGTGAGAAAAACGATTATTTTATTTAATTACGAACTTTATTCGCCAAATGTTTAATTAACATTTTATAACTCAATGGCTATGTAAATGGTAGATTACACTGTAAATGCCAATCTCTTCTGGAATAACATTCATCTGTCAAACTTACTAGTTACTTGTATCCTACTTTATATATAGAGTCAGATAAAAACTGATGATATTGAAAGAATCTCAAATCAGCACTGAAAATAAATTGTGCCCAATAAATAGATTTTAAAATTGAGCTGCAATTAAAACATATACAAAGTACGGCAGCTAATTTTTAACTTAACGAAATAAATCATGATGAAAATTGTGAATCAAATATTTAAAAAATTCTAAAATTTCCACAAATAAATAATGCAGATGAGAAATCACATTTATACGGATGCCTCAAAGTCTGATGTGTTTAAGGCAGCGATTTCCAAAATTAAAAACATGGCCCCCATAAGGGCGCTGATGTAATCTAAGGGGCGCATTACGCAAGAGAATTTATCCCGTTGACGATCATTTTTCTTTTTTATATGAATTTTAATGAGTCCTCAAGAGAGATAGACAAAATTCATCATTTATATATTTTGCGAATGTTTATTTAATTGAAAAATACTAATTAAATCTACGATGAAACCAACGAAATAGTCTAAGAAACTATTAAAATGCATTACTTGATTATTTTCCCCAAATAAGTTAAGAAAAAGTTTGTTACATTTAACGTAAATTCGCATCTTTTTTAAAATTCTCAAGTATAATCCCATCGCTCCTTCGTTAGACTTTTGGAAAAATAAATAGCTCTCATTTATAATCATGATATGAGATACGCATTCTTAATTCTTCTTTAAATTCATAAATAATACATTCAAGGAAAATATTATTATCTTCAATTGGATAAGAATTGGTAGATTTATCACAAATCGGATTAAATGGATGAGGAGATTTTTAGTCCCAATCTCGCCCAAATAAAGACGTTTTATCATTATTATCTTCTGAAAAAGTATGTATCTGATGAATCGTTTAGTAATTTGTTTCTATGAGGAAGGGATAATAAATCAGCGGCGATTAAATTGACTTATAAAGAAAAGGAAAGCATAAAGTCACATAATATATCAATTTCAAGTTGTTTAAGGTTCAACTTAATCTCCGTGAAGGATAATTACAATAATTTTCAACTGAATTCCCTCTGAATTCAGGCCCAAGAACACTAATACAAAACCTCATAAAACGCCGTTTCCAATCTAGCTTCCCATAAAATCAGTTAATTAGGTACACTAATGAAACTATTAGCGTGGGATGACCTCAAAGAGATAATTAATTCTCATCTCTTTACTAGAACGCCTACACAAGGAAACTCGGAGACCATTATTGGCTCAAAATCCTCATCAAAACATGGAGGAAAACATTTCAATAATGGAATAAGCATATCCTTCAGCATTCTTCCCACAAGGACAAAGATTACCAACAGTGTAATCGCGTAAATCCAAATATAATCATTTTTCAATGCAATTCGATTACACAAACTAAACCATCCATATTATATACCATATGTTTTTCTGTGTATTAGTTCGCAATATATTTACTGAAATTATTTACGAAGGAATACGATACTATTATTAAACACTCAGGACAAGGTTATGCCAAAATGACTTTCCTTCAGCACAACCTCTACGTTTATTATACTTATATTTAAGGTATTACATAAAAATGTTTATAATCAGTAATATAGTAATCAAGTGAAATAAATCAATATATGCGAAACAGACGAAAATTGCACTAGATGATTAGTAAAAATTAATAGCTACAAACAAATAGACAAGCAAGTTGATAAATAATGGGGGAAAACTTCGCAGTTGAAGGTTTTCGGAGAAAAGTCGGGAAAAAGCCCATAGCAGAAAGGAGAGAGAATACAGAAAAGCATTGATAATAAATAGCTTATTGCTAATGAAGGCTACAGAGAGGATTATGGAGATATTAAATTCTTCCCATCTGATGATGTATCGTCTTATGCGTCCCTCTCTGTGTCTAAACTCTGAAAAGGGAAAAAGAGAGAGGGAGTAAGATAAATGAATACCTAATAAATCAAATATGTGTAAAATAATTTTCAGCGACAAAAGGAAGAAAATGAAAAAAAAATGTTTAAGTACTTTAAGTATGAAGTGAAAAAATTTATTGAGTAAATCCACTTGAAAATAAATCAGATGCAATGCGTTTAAAAGAAAGAAATGAATCTGTTCTGATAATAGGTAATGAGAGATCATTGCAGTATCTTCCTTCCAAAATAATAAATTATTTGTGGAAACATACCTCTCCCATATCTGCATACTTAAGCGTATTAACATTTTTGAAGTAACTATCTCTTCGGTTAATACTTCAATATATTTTTTTAATTTCCAAATATCCGCTAATTCCTTATATTATTCCTATTTTCCCTATATTTTATCTCCACCCAAAAATTGATAGCAGCAACTTTAACAATTTGAAATGGCTAAAGCAATGTAACAAAAATGAATGAAGAATCTAGTTCAGTTGTTTTTACTATTAAAGGACATCAAATTTGAACTCTGAATTTCTTAAGGGATGAATATTAAAACTCTTACTTTATCTTCACTTTTGTTGATAACGAAGACTTTTATAGCTTATCAGTTTACTTGAATTCTCTTTAGAATATCTGTTAGATCTCTGCTTCCTAAAGCTCTCCCTCTGAAGGTGGTCTCGAAAGTTTATGGTGAATTTGCAAGGGAATTATTTTAGTCAGGAGCAGTCCACTCGACTTAAGCCCCTTCCAGGGTGAGGAAGGCATTCTGTGATTGGACCGATATTCTCGTGTAGAATATAGCGTTTCCTTGATTCATTTCACCTAACTATTTCTGTTTTTATCTTACATTTTAACCTAAGTTAACGGAGAGTATCTTACGTGTTTTCTCACCCTTTTGAGCTCGCCTTCTCGCTCCAAATACTCTGATTTTCCAACAGATTTTCTCACCTGTTCTGAGTGTCCCCTAACATATCTCTACAAAAGCCAATTCCCTTTCATTCCACTCCACCTGTTGCCGCTAATTCCTTCACGTCCTCTCTCCTTTCACTTTAAGGAACCTCATTTTAAATTCCCCTCTCCTTCAGAATCGCTATCTTTCTCTCTAAGGATACGTTCTTTATGAATTATTAAGACTCTGATGCCTATGGTTGATTAATTGGTTGAATGTGATGATCAGAAAACGGAAGAGAATTTTTTAATGATTTAAGAATACGGAAGCTAAACTTAAATTTGAAATAAAATTAATCTTCATTAGGACAATGAAGAAAGTAGCATAATGAATCCTTATCTATTCCCATCATTTAGAGCAGGGGTGCCCAACTTTTCTGTATATAAGATCTACTTTTTATCTTAAAAGTGTGCCGCGATCGACTTATTGTCATAGGCGTAGTCTAAGGGGAAGAAGGGGTGTGAAATGCATACCATGTTTATTCGCTGTTTCAGCATAAGGTGCATTCCAGCGAGGTATGGGTAGATAAGTAAAATATATGTTCAAAACTATATTTTATTTTTGAATCACTTATTAAGTTTTCGAGATATAGGCTCCTGAAGAAAATAAATTTCCAGACTCAACTTTTGATAGCAGCATTCCGTACATGCGGTACCTAAAAAATTCGATTTTCCGACACTTTTTCGAGATAGATATTTACTAACTTAAAATGCAATTTAATTTTTTATCAACTGCAATGTATAAGTTGTTGTATTATTTGTTGGAAAATATAAAAAAAGTTGTTATAAAAATGCACAGTATGGCTGATAATTTGATTATTTCCATATTTGGAAAATGATTCAGATTATTTTGTTGCAGATCTTCTATTTGCAAAATAAATTTTGTTTTATATGCGTCTATGCAGCTGATCATATCAATTACTGTTTTATTTTTACCTTGTAATTCTAAATTTGAATGACTTAATATTGAAGTAAAATCGGTAAGAAATGCCAAGTCACTAAGCCAAGGAGTACACAGAATTCTACCCCAGACATTGCTAATTTATCGACGATCGACCAAATTTGGCCTCGTGATCGACCGATCGATCGCGATCGACTTGTTGGCCACCCCTGATTTAGAGGATGACGTAAATATTAAAGTTGATGCAACTTAATACCTGAAGATAAACCTTGAATGTCATTCCTTCATGGAATCACTGGAGGATATGGAAACTTGCCAAAGGGGGATTCCATTTAAGAAAATTTTCTTATGAACAAATTTCCCATTTCCTTTTAAAATGCCATTCTGCTATCATTGCAAAGTCATGAATGGGGGGGGGGCAATCGCCACTTCGCCCCATCTCCTGAATCCACCAATGCAGGGAAATCATGTTTGTTTTTCTAAACTTCAGTTGTATTAGTTAAAATAACAGCAGTTTCAGCAACAAAACTTTAATTTATACCAACCACACAAAGTATAAACAACATGACCTAGGTCTTGTGATGAAGCTAGGCCACGAAACCATGGTCCTGTTGTTGTTACTCTATGTGGTTGGTGTAAAGTTATTTGCTTGAATCGCTGTTGTTTTAGTGATAGAATACCCCTAAGTTAAGTCCAATACGATCTTGTTTATAGTACTAATTCAGTTATTTTACAACCCATTGCATTTATTTATTGTTATTATTTTGTTAAATCTATAATTATATCCGAGTTCGCCTTTTAATAATGTTGTTCATGTTGAGTGAACTTTAAGCATAAATAAAAATGGATATAAAAAGAATGTATACTTATGTTTTCTATTTTGGTAAATAGTTAGAGAAGATGCTGTTGACTAATAACTAACCTCATTTTTTTTCGTTTATGTAATACTTGTATTTCCAACGTTTTCTAACCACTGTTCTCATTGTCTTGCGACGGCTAAATCACACCAACATACGTAATCAACGCTATTAGCTATGAATCCTGGAAGATCCATAGCTTCTATGGTGAAAAACAACTCATATTAAATATGAATTAATATTCATATTAATAATTATGTTATTTTTCGCTTATTCCAGCGTATACTTCCTTTAGGAATTCATAATTTATTCATTCTTCCTCTTAAGAAAGAGAGAAAAGAGCAAGTTTGACCTTTCCTCTTAGTTCGGTCCACTATACACCAGAACAATGCAACTTTATAAGAGAACATGTGTTAGTGTAGTAACATGAGCTGAAATTCCATCTCACATTATGGTTAGTGGTGGATCCGCATGCTTTTCTTGATTTAGTTAGTTAGTGGTTGATCCGCATTCGAACGCATTAATTATGTTTAAATTCACTAGATTACATTACCTGCTTAACTTAAGTCTTTGATGAATGGAAGAGGAGCGGTCCAGACAAAGGCGACGATGTGAAATGTAATTTCTATGAAATTGTAATTAAATCAAATTTGAGAGACGTTTCAAATGATACATGATGAGAATAGATATTTATAGAGGGCCTACTTCCAAATGTGTCTTTTGTGGGCCACTGATGAAATTAAGTTTTTGATACTACTCTGTAAAGTACGTATTTACTTTAAGAAATAGTTCTGAGTGTTCCACGGAATCAAAAAATATGTAATGAAAGAGTCAAATAATTGAAAATATGATCAGGAATACAATCGAAGAGTTTATCCTAAAGTTCGTTTCGCGAAATCGTCGACAAAAAAGTTGACCAAACCTAGTGTAGAGAAATAGATTTGATCTGAATGCATCTACTCATCATACGTATGATTCAAATGTACGCCAATACATGAAGAGAGAGTTCCGATATACGTTCTCAACTAATTAACGGACGGTGCTGAGGTATGCATTTTCAAACTACACGTACCATTAATAATACGTTACCACCATAGTTACACATTTTGTTTTCATAAAGAACAAAATACTTCACGTAAATTTTTATTTAATTATTCCCTGAATTCATCACCTTTGAACTGTTTTACCAATATCTTAGTCTGTTTCAACTGGTTTTTTAACCAGTGAGGAAATATAGCAGCATATTTAAATTTCAGTGTTTGTTGCATTTTAAGTATTCCTAGTAATAATCGTCCCACGTTTAAACAAACAGAAAAAGAAGATGTAAGCGGAAATTGATGCGCGGCTTCCCATAGGGCAATGTTGTTATAAGGGAAAATTGCGAAATCCGACAGGAAGGAAGTAGGGGAGGGAGGTGGGCGGGAGGGCAGGTGGGCCGCCAACGCGTAAGGATGACCCCGGCTAACCTCCGACCGATCCATTGCATTCCCATTCACTCCCTCCTTTTCCCTGGGGCCTTTCTTTTTAACTCGTTATTTTGCTGAAGAATTTACATCTCTGCGAAACGTGGCCTCAAAACTTCTGAGTTTATTTTGCAACGAAACGAAAATGCTCGGTTGATTGCTCGCGTGAAAACTCCACAAATTTGAAAGAAGTACTTAGAGTTATATGCTTTTCCTGAACCACGACCATGGTTTTTTGGCGAAGCTACATCAACAGGCGAATACATAAATTAAAACAACAGAATACATACTTGAAGAAAACAAATAAAATCTGAGAAGGAAGAGGGTAAACAGTTTCAAAGGTTTCAAACAGTTTAAGGATTTTTGATTCCCGTTCCTAACGCAACCTTCCGGATAGAGGAAGGTTCAATTCCAGGTCCCATTTCGAAGTCTGCTTTTCATCGGGATTTATCCTGGGTTCACGTCCTTGTGAGCCCCCCAACTCTCTTCCTTGTGATTCCTCAACGGGGGGTTTTCCTTAAGACCACTTTGTTTGGCCTCTACGAGGTCGTGTCGTGGACAATGCTGCACATCCAAACACACTTGCCATTCCAAGTATCGGGTACTTTGAAGGCGAATCTGTCTTTCCTTCTTAGCGATGAGTTTGTCATAGTTATCCGGGTTAAATCCATGAGCGTTAGCAATTGTTTAGTAATATGGACTTCCGTCTGGTAGCTATAACTGAAAAGGATGACGTTCAGTAGCCGATAACCAAACCATTAAATGCAGGAAAATTTTAAGAATAAG
Organism: Pachydiplax longipennis; assembly: GCA_036926295.1. Classification (NCBI taxonomy): domain Eukaryota; kingdom Metazoa; phylum Arthropoda; class Insecta; order Odonata; family Libellulidae; genus Pachydiplax; species Pachydiplax longipennis. Next base: position 75,381,499 of record JAVFKF010000012.1, read on the forward strand.
GATGAAAAGAATCTCAATTTTGCTTCCTTATTTGATTTTTTGATTTGATTGTGATTCAAATCGGACACGCAGAATACGTCATATACGAATACGTGTTCATACTCAAACTATCTACCTTTCTTACCTTAAAAAGTTTGACAAGCCCATCAGAATTATCCTGCTATTCAATCGCCCTGAGAGATATTACGGTAGATAATCATCTCATTTGATTATTGTCACAATGTATCAAGCAGGTCATTTATACTTTTGCCCCTTCTATACTTAAAATTTATAATTAAAATATGTAAAATTTAAATATTCTCTGGTTGTGGGTGGATTTTCAATCCCTTACGGTGACCCTGTTAGATTTCAGTCACGAAAGAAGTGAAAGAAGTTCAAGGATTGACCACGGCAATTATTTAGACGTTTTTAGGGAGGAAACGGTTATGACGTCAGAAAGTGCAAGAGGAAGGAACTATTTCGCCACTAACGAACCAATTAGCTCCGCACTGTCACTATAGGAAGGTGGACCTGGAGTTGGAAATATTAGCGAACGTGGAATATTGCAATTAGTGACGTTATTTTTACAATTATTAATCACCGAGAGATATACAATTATGATAGATTAATCTTACTGTGGATAAATAAATGACATATATTCAATGTTCTGTCGGAGTATTGTCCGGAAATGGACGAATTTTAGTATTTCGCTTTCAAAAAAGGTTTCCCAGGAATGAATCTTTCGCTATTATGCGGCATTCCTCCACTATTCCATTCCTTTGAGTTACTCCAACACCGCTTTCCCATAGTTCTCTTTCGAAAGCCGCGATATTTCAGTGATATAATCTTTAACACGGTGGGCAATACAAATGGTAAGATTCGAAAATTTTCGGAACAGATCCCTAAGGAGTATGCATCCACGCACTGCAGTCTAAAACATTTTTTTCCCTTAATATTCAAATTTGCAGCATTCTTAAAATGCAGATGACCTCTCATCTTCATTTCTCATTTGTCAACCATTGCGGTATAAGTTATTGATTAATCAAATTTCTGCTTAATTTTCCCGCTTGCTTAACCCTTGAATGTTTATATGCAACAACAACCATTCCATTGATCAGTCCACGTTAGATTAAGCAATCTAATGAAGTTCAATGCTTATCTTACTACTAGTTAGTTTCGTTCATTTATTATTATTGTTACAATAAACAGTTGATAGGCTGTATATCTCATGGAAGAGTCATATCTACATATGAAATCTATACATTGTGTAAGTAGTACATTCACAATACTAGGATAGTTATTATATTTTGCAATATGGAACTCAATTAATACATACATAATAATTCCTATCATTTAATCTGCTTTTCTGGTTTTTACGGGGTTCATAAAAAGCCTTCATGGATATAGTAGTGATCCCGGTCTAGATCTCCCCATATATCAATCTGTTAAGCAATAACTTACTGCCTCCAGAAAGATCGTCACTAAATATTCCCAATAGCCATCTCTATATTTCTAAATACAGTAAAATATTTCCATCCTAAAATATTTAGAAAGACTTATTATTTTCAGGCAAGGGCTTTATGAGTGATCCATGTATCATATCTATTTCACAAATACAATAAATTAATCTCAGCATCTTTTTAAGGATGTCCGCCACGTTGATCGTTTTTGGACGACTACGTTTCGTCAACATTCCAGTGGTCTTCTTTAGGTCGAAGTCTACGCAAAAACACAATAGATTAATGTAATGAAGTTAGGTTATTTGAATTTATTTCCGATACTTCTATACCTAAAATGAACAAGATATAGGAGCAAACTGAAATCTATCTATATTTACTTTATTCTTGCGTTCTTTCTTTTGACAAACAAACAAAATTTTAGGGAGGGAACCATGTTCCTCTCCTTCTTTTGTATTTGAGATCATTAGCGTCCACGAAAATATTTGTATTGGCACTTCCATTCAAACTCCTTCCCGAACGGAATTCCAGACAGCGTCCCTGGTATTTCAGGGGAAATATTTTAATTGAGCTCGTCGATAAATCTTCTCTTCGCAGCCATTCATCTGTCTGATCCAAATATCCGACAGATGCATCTCTTCTCTAAATAGCATCCGACTGATAGTTTTTGTTCATCGCGACCTTCAGTAACTTAGACAGAATGAACGGCATTTGAAAACGACGAACGAGTACAGGAAAAGAGCATGATTTTGAAAATATGGCTGAAATATGATTGAGAACATTGAAAGCAACTGTAAATATTAAAATAGCTGAATAATTCTTGATACTAGAATTATCAATAATTATATTTATAGAGACCAGAGTAATTTCTAATGATGAATACTTCAATAAATATAAATCAGCTATATTTACTCAGATACTGACAGTGTGGTAAACTTTATTCAGAACTTGATAAAAACACACTTTGCGGTATTCGCAGCGTTGGTTATTAAAAAACGATTCGTCGTTTTTTAATAACCAACGCTGCGAATACCGCAAAGTGTGTTTTTAACAATGGAACCTGTACGCAGCGAAAGCCTAAGAATTAAGTTTATTCAGAACTTATTATTTCTTAATCTGAAGGGCTTCCTAGTAAAGTATTATTCCAATTATGGAATCAAAATAATATCTATTAATTATTTTTTTAATTTTCAACAATTTTTCTGTATTCGAGTCACTTAAAATCTTCTCCCAGAATGTTTCGAGAATCTTCTTTTCGAACAATAGTCTTTCTATCACAGTCTGCCGACACATTTACCCAAAATTTGAAACTATAATCAGAACAATACTTTGGAAGTACCACTCAAATTTTATTCGGAAATTAATAATCTCTCTCACGAGTTTTAACTTAATTTTTATCACATTATCGTAGTCTAAAGAAATAACTAGGGTCCATATTTAGGAAATTACCGTGCTTAAATTTTATAGTGGTCTTAATAAATACTATAGTATAATTAAAAATATTATGTGTAAATTGGCTCATTTGATCGAACGAAATAATATACTCATCTGAATTTATTTCATGATAATGTCGCTAGACTCAAGACAGTTCTCTAGAGAAGGAAAAGCGCATAAATCAACGTTTTGACATGTCCTTATACCTAATTAGATACGGTATTCCAACCTGCTTCTAAAATATGGCAAAGTTGCACCCTCTAACTTTAGTTTTTCAACTGTATTGAATAAATTACTTCACGACGCAACGCTCTAGAAAACGAAATAGAAACCTTTTTTGTGGTATAAGTTTCGCAATGTGTAATATTATCCATTAACATGCATTCTTGATACACGCTTCAATGTATATTTAACTTTTTAAGAAATAAACAATAATTTGCAATCTTAATAAACGATCAAAGCATAGGTAAATCATTCAATAATTCAATAATATAGCAATAGTATTATGGCATCATAAAATATCTAAAATTTATAACCATATTATTATTGACTGTATATTATAAAGAAACTTCTTACAAACTACAAAAGTTGGAGATAAATTTTACAATTACTTCTCATATATATTAAATGTGATATCCTTAAAACATAAAGTTCAAAAGGTGACAAACATGTAGATAATCGGTTAGTATCATCTATTATTGTTTGCTTAGTTAATTGCTCAATTCTCTCCGTAGAGATTTTGTCCACTTTGGATATCATTGGTGTAATGCAATTCATAAACCCCTTAATGAAACGGCTAAGTAAAACTAGATACGCGAGATTCCGTTTTCGTAAGACTCCGAAACGACAGCAGCCCGAATAAAAAAAAACTCACGAGCGTCTCCCTAAAAAGCATGCGGGTGATTAATGCACCACCATTTTCTCGTCACGTTGCCCTTTGGAGGTGTCTGCAGAGGTCGCATCGCTGCAGTGGCGCTAATGGACGCTTTCAAAACATTCTCCTCGCAATCGGTGTTATTTTAGGTCGTGTACGCGTCGAAGCGCTGCCGATTATCATGTTAATCTGGTGCGCAGTGTAATGCCCTCTGTTAAGCGGTCTATGGGTGTTGCAACCGCGATACTGTCAAATTTTTTACTCTTTGTCTGCTTGGTCAACTCTTTCTTTTATTTGCCAACGAACGTTGGTTGTCTTAAGTATTTAAATTTGTAGGGCATCTTCTCAATTTTTGAGACTATATTATTACTTATTTTTACTCCGCTTTCTCATTATATTTACAATTAATTCAAATGAGTGTGCATCTGTCCAGGTGTCGACCACATAAAATTCCCAGCAGTCACACAGCAGTGAAATAAAGATAAACCAATACGTTGAAAATAATAGCTCAATGTGTTGTCTGAGAAGTTGCCAGGTATTCATCCTGGTTAAGAGGATACCTCGCCAAAACTTCCGTAAGCAGCACGTCATATCATATTTTGAACTTCGACGAGATGCGTGTCCATGACATCTTCTTCTACATCTTTATAAGTACTGTGCAAGCTACCTTTCGGCGTGTGGCAGGAGATGCAAACACCGTGCGTTTGAGCTACTTCTTCAGCTAGATATCTTATAGTAAGGTTTAAAAAAACCATTCCAACGGTTAACCGAAGTATCACTATTACATAAATTTAGAATTCATTGCATTTGCATTACTTTTTAAGAAACCTTTTCACGGAATAATATTCACAGACACAATTTGCATATATTATACATCATAAATAAAATTAAAAGTGTATTCCCTATTTATATTAACTTAAAGATTTTCTCGGCGATTTCTACAGTTGAAGTTGGCTGTTTAAGGAAACTAAATCAGGGCGTTACAATTTGGCATTGAATTCTGTAACCAATCAAACACGTATTTCAACAATTCTAAGTTAACTTTGACTCATGAAATACCGAACCCTATCAGAAAATTCTATCTGATGTAAGATGTGACTGACTGTAAATATTTTATGAATCAAAACTCATTCCCTTAACGAATCTCCCCTTTCTAACTTGTGCTGTGTGTAATGACGAATAGAAACTGGGGTTTGCTATCATCCAAGGGATGTATGGAAATAATGAGCCCCAAACTATAAATGAAATCTCAGTCAAGAAGATATAAAATTATAGTACCATCCGTCGTCGGGAAGCTTAATTTAAAATTTTCTTTTGCTATTTGCTTAAATTTCTTTCTAAATTTTCACTGTTTCCTAAAATTGGATGGTAATAAGTATGTGAAAAACTTCTTCCAATATAATCTTTGGAAAAATTTGAGAAGAAAACGTGTAATATGAAATTTGAAGTAAGTCCTCATTAGCGCTTCCAAATTCAAATATTTTGAACTTCATGAATGATGAAAAAGGCAAAGAAAAATATTATATATAAATTATATATGAACAATGTACACAAATTGTATTCTAGGGCTATGATTGAATTGAATTGCGATTGAAGACCGTAGGTATTTTCAGATTTTATAACTCACATTACAAATGATTTTAGCTCTCAAATTTTACCTTGAACTAAGGTAATTTACAATTATGAATGTGAAAATAGTGGGCTGAATGAGATTCCTTTATTGAGGTCATTGATTACAATATGATTAGGTAGAAATGTTTCTCCTCTATAACTTTTCTGTGATTTGGCTCAATAATCAACATTCACAAGTTATCCTGGAAAATGTCTATGTGAAAAATTTTAAATTCATATTCTCTGACTAGCTGTTAAATACACCACCGTTCAAATAAAATTAAATTTCCTTAATTTCTTACACGGTTCTACGAAGAGAAAATAAATTTATATACAAATAAAAATTGAAAGGAATTTATATCAAAGCGAAATCATTGAAGAGATGTTCCATCTTGTATGTAATGCGGATAGACATGAGCTGCCGATGAATCGCTCGAATACCACGAGTAAGTGAAATAGCACAACGAGCAAGCAACTCGAATTCAAATTGAGCCATATCTCGCAGATTTACGGACGCCTTCTTTTTCCGTTCATTCGTCCCTGAAAACGTGCCAGCTATTTGCGGAGGAATAAAAATGTGCGGAATTCAGCAAAGGGGGATGAAAGAAGCACAAGTGTTAGTTTCGTTAAATTTAAGGGAAGAAAGGAAGGGAAGACGCTGTGGAATCATGTATCTCAGCGAGGGGAATAAAAATGGAGTAGACGCGAAAATAGTTTTGTACGAGACGAGAGATCGTCAGGAAAACGATCGCTTAAACGCTGTTTTGAAAAACTGCGAGTGAAAAATTTACTCCTCTTATTTTAGGAGGGAAGATTCAATTTCAGATGTTGAATGAACGAATCAATAAAATTAACATCTCATTCATTCTCTCTTTTCGCTTGTATGCAAAGAGATGAAGGCAATATTCCATGAAAGGAATATTGTATGCGTGGCCCTGGAAAGGATATGTGCACTGTACACTACTACACTACACTGAACAGGGATACACTTGATATATTTTGCTCTTTAAAGATTGCCGCTAAATATACCACAATAACTTTCCAATTCCATCGAATGATTACTAGTTAGAAGTTGGATTGACTGTAAAAGCACGCATATTCTTGTGTCGGTTAATAACAACGGCGACATAAGGCCTCATAAAATTAAAGAAACTGGTCGTTAAGAATGGCGGTAAAAGTGACATAAATTATAGATGTGGTAATGTAACAAAATCGGACGTTAGCAGGACATTGTAAGGGGAAAAGAAGGCTGTTGTAATAGCAGAGCTCATCTGGGAAACGACAGCTGCGAAGACCAAAGGACTGATGGTTACAAAGTACATATTTAAATATAACCTGCAAAGGAGAACAAGAACGGTTGGGATGACTGCATTCGACGGTTGTTTATTTATATATTTATAATATATATAAACCTACAGGTATGTGTGAGGAAAACTTGACTCGTGCTAATCAAACAATGTTGACCATTTGTCCGGTTTGCGTTTCACATCTCGTTAATGAAAGCTCACGTACTCATGTATTGGGATGGAGCAATTATAAGAAGAATGGAGGCGAGACGAAAATCCCGAATCATCTTCCGTCTCTTGTTTATCCGAGCAATAAGCGCCTCTCCACACCCACTGCCACTTCGCCTGAATCCGCACTTCAATCGCCCTTCTCCGCTCCACAGACCACACCGTATTTGTCCCACATTAAGAAGACATTGACGTCACAAAATCATCCAAACGTCGACGAATTGATACGCAACGAGATTCGTTGATAGAAGTTCTAAAAGGTGCCTTTATGCCACCCGGTTTAACCATACGAGGGATGAAATATGCCCGATACTTGTGCTGGATAGATATATACAGGAGAACCCGAAAGAAAAGAAATTGTAATTTGGCTGGTAATGAACGAGAGGTTCGAAACTCTCCGATCGCCAAATATGCCGGTGAATGTGAGGCTACTTCCCTTCTAATGGAGATAAGAAGTCCGACATCCTTGAAATTACCCTATGAGCATTTCGTTGGCTATGCTAGTACCATCCTTAAGGGGAATACTCACCTGCTCAAGAAATTACCCCGCTCAACATGCTGTTTTCCCTCTCGGTCCCTTTTTCTCATTAAACACATGGTGAAACTCCCGTTTAAGACGCTCTGCTATTCGTTTAAAAGGCGGACCTTAGATGTCCTGCAACCTGCCACAGCTAGTCCTTCCCCTAATTTGATAGACTGAAAATTGTGTACATTATGTTTCCTTGTCTACCGGGTAAAAATTGCTTAATTAAATACTTTTAATGATATTAGAGTAATTATCATTACATTTAAGTGCTCAATAAGGAAGTAACCGATACTTATTGCTAAGGGCAGCTAATTGTCGAAAGCTGGGATCAAACCCCATCCCTCTTTTACCCCTAACTTTTCTCCTCGGTGTTACATTTTAATTATGTATTATAAATCTCCATAAAAACTCTTAATTATTACCCTGATTTCTTTCGTCGAATCAACATCCTCCCCCACTTTCATCCCTTCTTAATTCACAATTTAAATAGAGTGATAAATCAACTGTACGAAGATATGCATATAGTATTGAGATGTATTATGGAGATGAAAGCTCGGTCATTTATTGAAAGTTGCCAAGATTAAATACAGCTCTCTAGATAGTCACTTCTTTTTTGCGTGTTGCCAATACTTCCACACCACTGTATTGTCAATTTATTTTCTGAATAGTTCCCATTTCCATCAAGTCATGCACCTACCTGTAGTGTAGAATTTGTAGTAATAATAATATCTTGATGCATGGGATATTTTTTATTTATCCTGCAGTACAAGGTGTCAAAATATATAACTTTCCTTTAATTTTGCTTCACTTTAATTGTGCTATATAATGTGCGGTATATGCTATGCTTTATGTGTTATGAAAATATTAAAACTAATGATGTATAATCGATGCTGAATAATGGCATTCATGATAACTCCTCATTAAATACTATGAAATGCTATTGGGCCATCGTTATTGAACTTGGACGTGGACGCTTTCTTCTATAAGAAATTTGGCTCAGTGAGCAAAGCAAGGGCAAACTACCTCACACCTCCATTGTTTAGTCAGCTTAATACCGCCAAAGCTCCTAATTATGGAGGGATGATCCAGACATCGTGCTGATGAAGGACTCCTGTCAGTTTGTTTCAGATAAATAATGAGGAATTTGAAAGTCACATTTGAGATTACTATCTTTATCTAATTCTTTTCCTTTCCATCCAGATTTGATAGAGGACTGATTACACCATATATTACATCAGATTAAACCGTACACTCTTCGATAGGAATACCCATCGATGACGAAAACGGCGTTAAGGACGAAACTCTCCTTGCAATCGCTTCCTGATTCAACTATGCGTGGACGGAACGTCCTTTTGATGAATCACGGTGGGCGAAATATACATAGACGATGTAACGTACGTTCTTCAGCTGATCGCAATTGGAGCCGTCTATTTAAGCATCTCCTCTCATCTGGTATCCCACGCATTTGCACGCCTATTCTCGTACACGAGTGCGCAATGCAAAATGCAACACGGCAGATCACTTTCCTGTGTTTACACCCTTTACTTGGCACGCGCGCCAGCAATATTGAGTAACATAACGGCAAAGTAACTGAGCTCTTAACCTCGAATAAAATTATAAATTTAATGGAGGAGCAAATACGGATATTGAGTTAAATGAAAAGGAAAAGTGAACGCTAAGTGATATCGAGTCGCGAAACAGGTTGAAGCGTGAATATTAGTTTAGTAGATTAGATCTGTTAGCTCAGCTTTGGAAGATTAGATTGGTATATTGAAATAACTTTACTTAATTAAAGTTAGCATGGGTCAATCCATTTTACGAGCTATCAAATTTATCTGTAGAATCCATGTTTTTATTGTAGACAATTAAAGGAAGCAATCGCCAGTAAATGAAAATATCACAATCTCTATCTCATTAGTAATTAACGTGTGTGATGAGTTTCCAACGTGTAGTCAACGAATCATTTGCGAAAAGTCGAATCGTATTTATTTCCTGAGATTGAAACAGACTGAAATTATATCGTAGGTATATTGAGTTACATGAAAGTATGGTAAATTCACTAAATAAAAAATTTTGCTTAAAAATTTTTCATTACATTTCTATATGCTCTTACGGCTTGAGAATATGCACTTTGTTTAGCCCATTAAATATTAAGTCCATTAATATTAATTAAGATTAATAAACCGCATTCTCCTTATATAAAAATACCGTGACAATAATCACGAAATCAAGGAGATACGTGATGTTTTATTATTAATTCGGGAAAAGATGTAGTAGGTGATTTTGTACATGAAGGTGTGCACCTAAGAATAATCCAAAGGAAAAAACTGACACGAAAAAATTCTGAGAGAATTAGGAGACGAATCCGAATCTTCCACTTTCTGGGAGGCTCACGAATGAGCTGTCTTGCAAGAACAGAACCTCAGGAATATGCATCTGGCCGGATGGCTTTGGACCCGCTCATCCTGCGACATACGTATGCAGACGTGTTTATACGTGGAAAAATATTTCCAAGGTAATGTAAAAATATAGGTAAAATTGAAATTGACATATTTACAAAGAAGTTGTTCCAAAGGTTTTGAAAGAAAACTTGACCTTTTCTTCAACTTTAGTGATTTTTCGAAGGTATATTATCTCTATTTTTCCATCTAAAGTGCTAAAGAAAACAGAACATGTAAACTGAAACCATATTTTTGTCTCATCTTTCACCTCAAAATACTAGTAGTACATAATACGATGCCTAACTCTCAAGCTTGGTAAGTAATGAAAAGAATTTTCACATACGTATGTATTATGATAAAGTCTAATGGCACGAGATGATACTGATTTGAAACGGCGATTTTGCTATAGGCAGAACGGAAATTGATTCCTTCAAGGTTTTAGGAGTTCTTATTCAATACAGGGCATTTAAAATTACAATATTAGAAAATATTTCATCATATGTTTCATATTTTCCTATTTCATCCTTTTCCTATTTCATGTGACTTCAAATACCTCCAGTTCTTTAATAAGGAAGGCTGTCAATATACAAACATACCTGTCTGTAATCGATGTGTATATCTATATTCTTTAAGATTCATTTTTTTAAGATTTTAAAATTTTACAGAGCATTTCATTAGTTGGGTACAACGGAATCATTATGAACAGGAGGAAAGTCCTTAAAGAGCGAATAATTAGGCATTATTAATTTTTAATACATATTTTTATTGTTGTTTTCCATCTTTATGTGTAATTTAAATTTTCTGATTTTTATGAATTCAAATTATTTAACCACATTATTATGTATGTTTGCAATAACAGGATAAAATAGCTATCATGTATTCTATATTTTATTCTTGATTATAATCTCTACTCTCTAGAAAAATTATACTTAATTACTACTAATATCGGTGAAAAGATGGAGTCAGGGAACAATATGCAAATATTAATACGCATGTTTTATTCAACGCATATACTAACAGATTCGCGTCACCGTCTTGGTGCAAATCGTTCCCTTGCTCCTCGCGATTTCTCAAGAACGTGCGACTCTGTTTATAGCGATCCATAGAAATCTGCAGTAGAGAGATCTACGAGAAGCAGATGTCGCAACCCTTTGGAGAAAAATAACACCCATTCCTACCTGTGGGACAACTACTCCAAAAACTACCGATTACGCACCGCAAACACTTTTTCGTTTTCTTTCCCACTCTGAATGATAAAAAATCAGCGAACGGGGAGTGGAAGTCCTTAAAGAGGGTTATATTTTCTCAATGAAACTGTGTGCTGCGTGGGCAGAAGTGGGAGGGAAGGCTCCATTCATACGATCGCCCTCTCATGGTCGACAACTTTCATATCCTCTCTTTCAAAGTTTTATAATGGAGAGGGGGGGCTCACGAGGGAGTGGGGAGGCGTTGGAGTGAGCGAACGGTGTTAGAGCTGATCTCTCCGTGTTGAGATGACGTGTCCACGCCCATTTTCGCCCATATATGGACTCTTTTGCCACAAAACGCACGAGCGCGCCTCACAGGTCCGATCCGACCACTTTTTTATACACATGTCGGCATTAAAATTTTCGTCTCTTTCAGGATCTTGTTTATATTTTTATTGAGAAGGTTTCCGACTCTCATTCACCCGTCGAACTCTCGAAGGCGAAACGCGGGAGTGAATGAATGAGGGGAAATAAAATGGAAGAAACGTCTATCCGATTCCAGATTTTTTCTAATCCTAAGTATTTCTGCCATAAGTAGAAAGTAGCTCTAGAGATAGGTACAGTGCCAGGTGGTAGGATAGGAAAAATATGCGTTGAAGATGTAGCTTGAAAATAATTCAAAACCGCAAGAATAATTATTAAATAAGATTAGTGTTGACAATACTAATGATATTTCGTAAAAGAAGCACTAAGAGAACACTGAGAGGGCAATAAGTTAAAACTGTAGCCATATTATACGTTTAATCGGAGGAAGAAAGAAGGGTAGGAAGTCTGGAAACCAACCTTATGCCCTAAGAAATGAGGAAAATTCACTAAAAACTTCTGTTAATATAGATCATATGGATATTTAAATTATCCTCATTCTTGATACTATCCTGGAATTGAAACAAAAGATAGTTAGCCAATTTTTATATAAGTTGAAAAAGGTGTTTTTAATTTCAGTGAGTTTTCCCTTTAATGTTATCAATAGAAGTAGTATTGTTTGAAGTAATTCGAGAGCTCGCACCGGGTAAAGAAGCCGGCACCGTTTTCACAAAGGACGAACGCGCTACCCACTTGGCTATCAGATAGCTTAGAAATCGTTTTGTCAAAGTTAATTGGGAATCAATTGGGAAGAAAAATATCAGTGAAACCAGAATTAATTTTACTGCATGAGAAAATTCTATTATATTTCGATACTTCGGCACCACAAATAGTCTATGAACTGACTACTCGAAGAAAGACCGAAAATGGTTTCCATATGGGATTCCATAGGGATGGAATACAGTCCCCAATTCTCGAAGTTTAGGCGAACATATTTTCGAAACTGCAACGAAACATAGTTATTTTAAGAAAATTAGTCACCTAAATAAATTATACGCACGGTTGCGAAACGAAAATTAATTAGAAACGAGTCCAAAAGGAGGACATATCTAAAATGCAAAGCATAGTAAAGCTAGAGAAAAAAGAGAAATCTATTGGAGAGGAATAGTGAAGCAATCAAACGATTTCTAAAATGGTCGACTATTCTTTGAGGAATAACTTCACACCGTATCGGGTAATTTTTCTTTATCACCTTATAAAGATTCATTAAGAGCTGTTTTCTTATAAAGTCGCTTAGCTTCCTTATTCTCCACGTATTATTCCATGCAGTTCGACAGGTCCTTGACATATGTAAAGGAAGAGATGGTCATTATGTAGAGGCTCAAGGTAGGCTAGCGCTATGAACCAACGCTGCCTTGGCATCCTCCCTGTTTTCATATATTGCTGGAAGAGTTTTTTAGTTCAAACAATCCATATTTTACTATTTAAAACATGCATTTGACTAGGAATAATATATATCTTACTTTAAAAAATGTGACAGTTATTAGAAATTCGTAATCTTTTGTTTGAACGGAATTAATTTTCACCTAAAAATCAATTATAGATTGCATATTTTTTAGCCATCTTGCAATATCGACATATTTGTTAGGTATTTTGTGAAAAAAACTATCAGACGTCCCAGCTAATATCTGAAGCGTAAACGCTCCATAAATTTACAATAGCACATACTTAGACTAAATAATCTTTTTGGATTGTTCCCACCTTAGATTGCTTCAGGATCTATTTGAAAGGTAGCTCCTATATGGCTTGCAGATGCCTCCATTTCATTCCATCTATAAAAAAATTGTCTGACTTTCATTATATTTTAGCATGAACGACTCCTTTCCAGCTTTTATCCGCGCTTACTTGTGAGTTGTAGCACCCTCTAGACGTCCAGAGCCACATGTCTTAAATGTGCCTATGCCAAATTTAGTTATCTCTAGTGGCCTTAGAAATTAAGAAGATTTAGTAACTTAGGTATATTAAAATCCTGTTTCAAACTAATTTACAGATTTTAATTGCTGTTTAAGATTTTTAAATGAAATATTTTTATGACAACGAACCTTATTTTCGCCCTGATACCACATAATCCATTTGTAATTCTAGCCCAACTAAAACTTGTGGATTTTCTTCGTGCAAATCGTTCCAATTCCACAACTAATTCATCTATTTTTGGAAATATAATTGCTCATAAGATTTATCGATCGCTTCCCATATATTGAAAATCAGAACTATTGAACCATTTCTCTTCAATTTGCAATAAATCAATTAACAACGCACGCAGTCATTTCTCAAAGGTTAAAGCCGTCCTAACTCGATCCCGTATTAAAGTCATCATTTCAACTACGGACGAGATTGGCTACAGCTGTTTGTAATGTAATAAATTACCGATTTAAATCTATCGAAGTGAACGGCTGCCGGAAATCGACCCAAGGACTTCAAGTCCCCCAAAATAAAGTCAGTCCTTTATTTTCCTCCCACGTCTCTTCGGCCGATCGAAGATGAACCACGTTCGCATCAATCTGTTCTCATGTTTGCATGAAAATAACGTGTTTTAGCATTGATTTAAACCATAGATGGAGTTCATATGGTCACATAATAGATTCATACAATTCAAGTCGATGAACCTTTATATGGATAGGTTACACTACGCATATATTCATGTAATATCTTATTTTAGAATGATTTTCTTTCTTACCTCGGTACGATGAAAAAATAATTAATTTTATCAATTAACACTGACGAAGCTGGTTACTTCTGGCTGATTCTTTAATATCCGTTATTTCCATCCCATTTTAGATTTCTATATTGTTATTTTTAAAGTGACCTATTTCATTAATAATTAATAGTTAATTATTTGTTCGTAATGTTCTTTTTCGTTTAGTTTTCACGCAAACATATTTATATTTGTTTTATTCCTGTGAAATGAATCTGTATCGTTTTATATGCAACCGAGATCTTTCTTAAACTGCTATCTCCTGAAAAATTACTGAAATTTCGGTAATTTTCTCAGGGCCTTCACACACCTCTTTTTCTTGGGTGCTTTCTTTCTGTGGTGTATGTTTTCTTCAGTGCTTTAAAGTAGGTTTAAAACTGTTCACTTCTGTGTACTTTCTCAAACTATTTCCTTCTTATTTATAAGATAAGAAGGTTTAGATGTAATAAGTAACATTAGTCTCAATTTCACCTTAATAAGGCGCTTTGGGAAATTATACAGATAAGGGTTCACGAGATCTTTTCGGAGGCCAGGGTATTATTAACCTTCATAGGATAAATTAAATTTTAGAAATTTACTGGAATAGAGAATCGTATATTGAAGATAATATTTCTGGAAATGAAATTTTAAAAAAGCTTATCCTTACCGTGAAGAAGTAATATATCTGCATTCCCTTTCTCAGAGGGCCTCCGATGGATTCAGCGGTGTCCACTAAATTATGAGGCTTCACAAGGGCTATCAGTTCTCCGCAGTCCTGAAAAATGGAAATATAAGTTAATATATAAAAGTAGAGTAAATAATTAATTAGAAATTAATGTCTAATTTATATGTTTAATGAGAACAATATATGTAGCAATGGTAAAAAAATTAATTATTTTCTGAAAAATCTATTCGCCGGCGCTATCCGTCAGTCAGTGAACGTATGCGAGAGCTTGCTTGCTATCAGTAACATCCGAATCATACATACGTACTTACGCGCAGGATTTCATTTAATACATTCGTATTTACACACTAAACCAATTCCTGTCTAAAGGACTCAAATATGCACATAAATGCCCGTGATCGCACAAAAAACTGACCGCTTGCGGTTGTGGTGTTGCAGTTAAAAGGCCTTTTCTCACTGCGATAGAATGACGTAGTGCAATCATTTCAACTTCAAATCCTTTTATTTCGCTTTCCTACGTTTCGACTGTGATTTAATGGCGATATACACACGTGTAGTTCCGTTGGTTTTACGGGGAATCTTCATTAAGGCAAAGCTGCAGTCCATCCATTCCTAATCCCTAACAAGTGTCGTTCTCGCACGTGCGATATGAGTTTTGTACTGTGGCGTTCGAACGAAACGGGTTCAAAACGAAAAATCGAGGATATCTCTCCGAATCTATTTACGTACTTGGCTTTCATATCATCTTTTTATTCATCCCACGTCAAATAAACCTTCCACTGCTTTGGCATTTTCATTTCCAAACTTCCGAATAAGTATCGGCTGCTGAGAATGCTCTCATGAGTAATTTTAAAATTAAGCCAATATTAGCTTTTCGCTATAAATAAAAGAAAGAAGCCCTTTTGTTGAAGTTACCAGGTGACAGAAAACGAAGAAATATAAGTGCATCATAACCGTGTAAATCGCCGAATTAAACCAAATAAGCTGTAGAGTCCAAAATGTAAATAATCCTGATCTATACAACTTAACGAAATATTTATATCTAATTACTGAACGAAATGCAAACATCAAATCCGGAAATATAAATGTCTAAAATAAACATAATAGATGTATTATCATAAAAAGATACAATACTAAAATATCGCGGATTCTAAATGCCTCGTTAACTTTACATATTCATTATGTGATTATATTAAGTACATCTCACTGAAATCAATATCTTCGTTGGATTATTTGCTCCTTTCACAGACACCTCTCCATCGAATTTAGATCCCATCCCTTGATATATTCATAAAATGGCAATATTTATATTATTTTTACCGTAATAACTTGGAAATTTGCTCCTTTGAAGCATTTAAACTCCTTATCTTATATTAATGGATTGAGATTCTTGATAATAACAAAGGCCAGTTAATTTTTAGGATACCCTGTGCCAATCTTACCATCAAAAACTATATATCGAAAAAAATTACTTGCATGAATACAGAGAATTCTCTGTGTTATGCATAAAAGCATTTCGTTTCAATAGTAGTAGTATTTCAGTATTTTTAAAAGTGTTTCAACAGAAGAGCTAATTTCGCATGAGGGTTCCCACCGGGAATCGAACCCGGAACCTCTTTCGCCTAAGTCGAATTCGCAGCCCGCTTGACTTTTTGGGAGCCCTTCTTTAAACTTTATCTCATTACTTTGAAATACCACTTCTTAAACATTGATTCCATTCCGCATGTTTCAATCCTTAAAGGAGAAGAAACACGGTTTCTTAATTTTTTGTTACGTCGAATGGATGTGTAAGCTTAATTTAATTTACGTAGTCATAGTTAGGCTCCATCATTTTGTCGCTAAATAAATATCTACTAAGTATCTAATCAGTAAAGAAATACTCTCAGCATTAATTTTCTTAATTTCAAGATCCCTCGGGTATAAATTTCAACGTAATTGTATTCGTACCTTTCTATCTCAAGTTTTAACCTTTTAACCAAGTTCATTCGGAGGGAATTCTCACGTGAAATTCACGAATCTTCTTCTTTTTTTTGAATCTTTATCTCTGCCTACCAACCGTCGGGTTAACATTTCCGCGGATGCGTATTTAATCTATTGACCATAGCCACTTACGCGTTGATAAATACTTTTTGAAGCGTATTAATATTTTAAACTATCTGCAGATTGCTGTGCCGACGTTTTGGAATCTCCTCGCGTTCATTCTCTTTAATTTATCGTCGCAAAAAACAGAAGGCAATCGGGAAGCGTAGCCTTCGAAAGATTTTCCTCAGCGAGAAAGGAATTGAATGAGGATGCGAAATGGCGGATGAGTGCGAGATGGAAAAGTGGCGGTAAGGAGGCGACAGATGGGGAGAATTGCATTACGGAAGGCAATTACGGAACGAAGGGGAGCATAAAAGAGGAGAGTATCGAATAAAGAGAGACAAGATTGAACCTTGGAGAATCAGCTTCAAATACGATTCCGTCAGAAAATGATAGTTTTAGTCAGAAAAGTTGAGCACTTAATTCTAAAAATTTATCACCGAGGAATCATAAATTTTCTTCGCAAATTTCCAGCTTGGGAAACATACCGATACTTCCTATTTATATTTAAAATTCGTTAAATTGTAGCTATTTTCTTAGTCATTCCTGTCATTATCTGTCCCTTGTAAATTTACGTATAAGGGAATTTTCCTTGAACTATATAGTTATTTTTAATGTAAATAAAGTAGTAATGATTAGTCATTAAGAAAGCAAAGAAATTCACATTGAATTTATTTTAGTGTATTGCCAGTAATTAGGGAGCTGATGCGAAATTAAGTTTACAAATTATAAATTAATTTTTATGCATTTACCATCGACGTCGTCATAATTTCCTACTGAGAATATTTGTCTCACTCAGCAACAAATCTTTAAGATGACACCTCTTATTTATTAATACAAATTCAACTCGCGGCATTATTGTTAACGTTTAAAATGGAAGGCAACCTTCTTTTGAAGCAAAGATCGCTATAATATCATTTCTCTTCAACAGAAATTTCGCTTCAATTCGTATCGTCCGTATGTATATTTAGGCTTATCTCTCGTTTCAATTTGAAGGAATAAATTCGTGAAAGAATATAATATATGGAGATTTCAATGAGAAAATTCGTTTAAACGTAAATTTTTTATTTACGCAGCATATAGTCTTTTGAAATTAACTGACATAAGTCTAAGCTTGAAGGCAAAGTCCCTGTTTCAACTGCTTCCAAACAAGTAATGTCCTTCTTTCTTACCATGAGAACATGGCAACCTTACGTATATTTCCGTTTAACTTTGTTTTGCTGTTCCACTACATGATTGTCAGTACCGTTCGGCAAAGTGAATTTGATATTTCCTAAAATGTAAGTTTACGGTAACTTTTGGCAGTTCCCAGGCGATGAGGAAGGGATGGCATTGTCCATCTTCCGACGTTTTCTTTTTCTCTGTCAGAATTGGAAAAGCAGCAGGCGTAAGACCTGAGATATCAATGAACCGTCCTAGAATCGAGCTCATAGAATCGCTAGAGAGTGAATGAGCGAAGGAGAGGAATGGTGCAGAAGGGGAAGGGCGTATCCTCGGGGAAACAACGAATGGACTTGCCTGTTAGGCACGCGTGGTCACGTGCCTCACTCTACGTCACGGCACGCGTGGGAGGACCAGTAACCTCCGGACAGTCCGACAACACATGCAGGTAAAAAAGAAGTGGATTCACGCGCAATCATTCGGGGCGACGCGTAGAAGAAGCGGAGACGAATAAAAGCTGATATATTGAGGCCGATCTGGAAAAGGAGCGAGAGAGAGGAACAAGGTGAAAATTAAAAAAAAAAATAAGACGAAAAGCGTCCTACGCTCGACTTCTCCTTCGGCCTACGCAAAGTGTGCAGCGCCTTCTTTTTTCCACCGCAGGCAGTTTGGCGGAATTACTGTTTTCACGGAACGACGACCTGAAGATTTGGACCACGAGTTCAAGTGGCTGATAGTTTGTTAGCGCCTTCTATTTAAACTGTTCATCATGCACGCCATGAAATGTATAAACAGCTTACAAAGGAATATATGTGTAATATTAGCAAAACAATTTGCTGCAATTGCAAGAAGGCAACTCTCTTCTTTTTGTGTCTTTTCCACAACGTGGGATTTTTTCTTCGTCAACCTTAATTTGCAAAGATTTTTCCTATTTTTCATTCTTTCTTTCTGTAATTTATTAATATCTGAGAAAATTGCGACGGCAAACAAGGTTAAACGAAAAGAGTCACAGATTGGTCTGACTTCGCCAAGAAACGGTCTATCTCTCGTTCTACCTTAGTAGAAATAGCTAAAAGAAATGTCAGCAAACTAACATAAAAATTTAGAATTATTATCAGCAATATTCTTTTTGATTTCAGATCAGAAGGGGAAATTCATCTTGAGAATCTCCTTATCTTTAATTTCTTATAGTAATCACTGAAAAACATTTCTTACATATTACATTTCCTAGTCGAAAACTCTTTCTTTTAGACTTGCAGAGAGTATTTAAATACTTTATAGCCATAATTGGTTAATATTCCGAATATTGGTTTGTTACAGTTCTCCAAGAAATCCTTAGTTTAATTGCTTCATTTCCTCATTATGTCTCACTATAAGATTTACAGCCTTTCTTAATTCATCCTTTTATCCTTCATTAAATTTTTTCTTCCTCTATCCTATCCAATTCTGTATTCTATAACACGTCCCATCTTCTCTGCCCAATTACACGTCCGTTTCTTCGGTAAAGTTTCCGGAATACTCCAAGGACTTCATCGGTTACTCCGTCGGTTATTTGCACAATTCTTCTCTTTCATCTCATCTCATTTGCATGCATTTTCTTACTTTCTTTCCTTTTATGCAAGTTTGTTATATTAGATGATAAAAATTCTGTTTGTTTTATATAGTATATCATATTAGAATTCATTTTATATAATATATCATTGGAATTTGTGTAACGACTTCATAAAAGAGTGAAGAATAACTTTGTAATTAATCAATATTTTTTATTTAGACAACCAGTTCGGCTACAACAATTGACTTGATGATGGCACTGTATCTAAAAACAGGTATTAAATAAAAATATTACGCAAATTAATCAGTTATTCTTCACTTATTTACAGTTTCTTGAAGTTAAATTTTAAGTACAGGCTACATTTTTAGTGAGGGTGGAAAGTTGGTTGCATAAAATTAATGAATTTCGATGGCTTCAATATACGGAAATCCAAAGAAATAAAATATAGGAAAATTTTACTCCTTACATATTTTCCACAGGTCAATGGTAATTCTATGAAAATGATGTAAAGTGTATTATTATCCCATGTTTTTTGCATCAAAAAATCGCATTCGAAACATCATCCAACATTAACAAGTCTTATTTACATTTTAATTCGAATATTCACACAGAAAAGATGGAATATGTGCCTAATATTGAAACATGGGGATCAACGAAACTTCATTGAATGATGGAAGCCGCCTCACAAAAGCTATTCTCCAGGTTGAATAGAGGGTCATTTCGCCGGAATAATCGTTCATTTCAACAGTATGAAGGCGGATCATTTAAATATGAGGTCCTCAAAAAATGTCATCTGCGGGCTAACTGGTTTATCCAGATTACTATTCGCACGAGTTTCATGAGGGTCGTTGTTACGTAATTTTTCAATTATATAATTGATTATTTCGTTTTAAAATGTGATTCTTTATGCGTCGATTTTGTATATCACATATCGTAAAGACGTCCTTTCAAACATTGCGTGTTTAAAAAAATCATACAAATTTTGGTGATATACCTAATCTTTCCTTTTTCGTTTTTTTTCTCTTCTTTTTTCTTAATTTCATATTGTTTTTCCTGTAATAATTACATTGTAAGATCTTCACACGAGCTTAGGTGGAAGAGAGGCCCATTCTGGCCTAACCTCACCTAATAAAGGGTCGAATAATAATAATAATATCTCCTTCGTAAAAACATGATTTTGATGCAAGCGTTTAAAGTACAATACCTCTAATCGACCCATATATATTTGTGAAATATATTCACTACTGAAGTGAACTATATATCACAAAACAAAATAATGTCACTTATTTTTTGACCATTCCAAAAATTTCTCCTACAATATTTCATAGCCGTATTTAATATCCGTACGTGGGCTACAACCGGGAATCGAACCCGACACTTCACAAGAGTCTAAAGCGCTGCCAACATGGGAGGCTTACATAAGAAATTATATGACAGCTAAATATACAGATAATTTCTTTGATGAGAAGGGAAAAAATCCCCATACTCTAATAACGAATGCTGTTTAAAAGACTTTAGTCTGCTCCAGCATGTCATTATTTACCTTTATTTATAACTTTTAAAATTGAAAAATCAAACCGACTTAAAAAAAATACATATTAGAGTTAAATCTTAAGAAGTTCCCCGACTCCTGATTTAGATTAAGAGGCATTTAAATGATATTTCCAAAAAAAGATGCCTTTTTACGAGAAACTTAATAATGAGATTAGATAATGCATTGATGAGACAAATGTGTGAATCTTGGAAATATCTTCTGTCTCCTTCCACAGAAAAATTAAGGATATTGCAGTCGAAAAAGCGACCGCTGTCGCCAGTACAGATGCATTAACGCGTGAATTCATACGACTTTCATTTTTTTCAATAACGCAAAAATATTATAGGCTATACGAGAATATTTCCCACCATTTGGTTATCCCATATCCACCAGATGAAATAAATCAGGATTTTCCTCGTGAAAGTCCTTCGTTTCCAACTTCTGAAATCGAACATTCTCTTAGATGTCCTTTTGCGGCGATGAAAAAGTGAAGAATGGAGAAAAAAGTTAGCCTTTCACTCAGACTCCCACATCTTCCACTCCCACTATCAATACGCATCCAAGATACGCTTATACGTGAAAATTGATTGGTTTTACTTCACTTTCGCCCACTCAATGGATTACCATGGAAGTGAAGTTCTTCACAACTAAAAAGTGATCGTTAAGTGCAACCGAAAACCGAATTTTAAAATTAAACAAGAATCGGTAGTTAAGTAAGCGCGGTTCAGAAGCATAAAATGTCTCAATGTTCGTGAAAGTATTTATACCGCCCACTGCATGCAGGACTAACTTTCGTCTATATTTTATGTGTTATTCCTTACGTCATCGGTCGTTGGAAAAGGATGAAGCCAAATTTGTTTGGAAGCCTAAGACACTAGTTCTCTAATACCGTTGCAAAACCTTTACTCAGAGTAATCCAAATATGCGAACCTTGGTCTAATTTGAAATGAAATATATATTTAACCACCAGGATAAAAGGTGAGGGACTGTTCAACATAAATACACAACTTCTGTTTGCCGTATACTGAAGTTTATCTAAATTAAATCAATTGATGATGATGTATATCATATCTGTATTCAGAATTCCTTTAGATTATATCAGCATAGTTCATACTCATATAGTGATGCACTTAACATACATAGAAATTTATTATGCACAAGTGTTTGTGCTTTACGTAGTTGTATACCTGACGAAGCGATGTATACTTTGTCTGAATAGCGCTGCTGCTTCAGATTTTCTGACCGCAGTGGGATATTAATAACGAAAATGCAAGAATTTCCAATAGATAAAATGGAATGTGGCACGTGCGGCTTCCTCAAACAAAAGCTTGGTCACCTTAAATAGTTATGCTATTAATCCTTCTTGAAAAGACAATTGATTGTGAAGAAGGAATGACTTTTCATCTTATAACAACTATCCTATCATGAAGTAAGTTAGTAGTTACACTCGTGGTGCACGAAAAGCATGGAAACAGGTTTCGATATCTAGTCATTCGCTTTTACTTTTCTGCACATGCAATATTAACTTAGGGAAGAAATGTTCATGTTAATAATGTTTATCGTCCACTGAATCTTTCTACTAAATGGTTCAGCGGAGTAATATTACGAGCTAATTGAAATTCTCATACATTTATGTATAAAGATTTTCTTATTCGTGTTTGTTAAGCCAAAGTAATTAAGAGGGAGCAAGTAATAAGGCATCAAGTAGGTCAGTACCTTGGAAGCAAAGCGATGAAGTCGCTTGGCAGGAGACATGGGCACCAACAGCCAATTTTGCGACCGTCTCTTTCCGCGCTTGTGAACTGGCAGACGCTTCGTTTACGATTTTAAATAGCGGACACTCCTCGAATCCGAGGCGAGATTCTTGTTGCTTCCAAATAAAAGACAGTTTTCAGATTGAACAAAAAAATCCAGAATGTTGTTCTTGGCACATTATCAAGGTAAACTCAGATGAAAGTGTTATTTCGGTGTTCATAATTAATTATAAAATTAAAAACATCCCCAAAGGAGTCCTTCAAATGAGACTTATTTTGTAAGACGCACAAATAAGACGTATTTTTGTTGCTTTACTTAACTCACATACCTTCCGGGGAGAAGCCAGCGAATATAGTACTTGTTAAAAATCTTATATAAATACATGTTCCAGTTTAACCTGGGCCAAAAAATTCCGCTATATTATAAAATCCTTAAAATATAAAATCCTAAAGTCCACTTATATTTTTGTGAAATTCATATTTTGCACAAGCGTTACAAGGGAAATTAGCATGCAGATAATTTCAGTAATTCAGTTTAGTATATACAGTTAAGTCTACTTTTTTTCGATGCACAGTCCATATTTGATTCTGAATTAAAGAGTCATTTTCCGCTAAAGACTGTTCCTCTGAAATCGACCATTATAATTTTAATACTTTGGTCCGAAATCTCATTTCTTAGAATGAAATAGTAGCTCTTAAAATATAGCCCCTGATATCTGTCCTTTGGTACAGTATAAAGGAAAACGTATTTATCATTCATTTTTGTCAAATTACTGTTCATGATTCCGACAATGTAATGATCTTGCATGATGGTATTCATTTTGTTCCCCTTTGCTTAATCCCTTTGAAAAGTTATATTTGTATATACACATTGTGCTTCATCTTCTAAAACGTTTTTCGCTCATAAAACTCTCGCTCATTCCAGTAAGAAAAAAGTCTTTATGTCTTAAACTTCATGGATTAATGCTCATTGTAATAAATGAAATCCAATAATTTTATACATTCAGGTGAGAAAATGATATTTTATATTAAAAATTTATGTAAAGTAAAAAATGGATTTACATTTATACTTATTTTGTGATGTAGAATATATAATATAAAAATAATGTGATATCGATGTAAAGATAATTATGCAGACTGGAAGGAAATATGTATCAGTATGCATAATTTTATAATCATTTTGTATCTGACGTGACATGAGGTCACTTTTAGTGTATTATCTGAATATAATTGTGTTTTTTTTTTACTTCAATCAACTACATTTACCATTAAGGGCTAACTATGTTAGACACAGAAGTACATGGAATTGGTACAAATCTAATCTCTCACGCTTTACTTTTGTTTCATTTTCAGGCTTCCCTAAAGCGATAATTAGCCAAAATCCGCAGATTATTCCTTTACATCCTCATCTTAATATTGGTTAACTTTCCGTCTCCGAGAGTCCTTTCGGTTGGCGCGGATTCTCCACCTCACCCTCACTTCTACTTTTACCTTTCCCTTACCAACTTACACACTACCATTACTTCTACCGCAGGTGATTCATTGGTGCGCTCACCACAAGTGTGGGGGGGAATGCAATTGCGGCCGTTATTCCACACCGAGTGGAGAAATTTTGCCGTCGGGAGTTGATTCAGGGGAGGATGGTTGAAGGGAAAGGGGAGAGCCAATCCGGGGGCAACTGGTGAATGTGGTGACTCCACCTGTTGGGCCATTCGTCGTGCGACGAAAGAGAAGAGTGGAGATTTAATGGGAAAAGAAAACGGGGAATTCCAGTTGAGCGGATGAGTTACCGAAAACGTGCAAATGTACCAGGAGATGAAAACGGTGAGCGAGAAGCGTCAAAGGGTAAATAAGAAGAAAAACAAACCGAATCTTCTCCGTAGAAAACTCTTTGCTCGTGTCGATGGCGTAGGGATCTCGGGTATGAATCCTGGTAAGGGCGTGGTTAGTTGTGTTTGTTACCTAATTACAATTATTATTATATTATAATTATTATTTTAAACCGGTGAAGTAAAAAGTAAAGAGGAAGGTAAAAAGAAATTTTTTTTAATATATAAGTTACGCAGAAAACCCTTTTTAGAGGTCAATCATTGTCTTTCGCGGATAAATTATTCATAAGTCAGCTTTCCTTTCGTTCCGTTTCTAGCGGAACTATCACGGTTTAGAGGGAAAGTCCCGTTTTTTATCTTGTCCCGATTTGACTAATGCTTTGAGGAGATACTAACCACTAGTATCTTCTTATTTTAGCGACTATTTTAATTGTAACGCCAAACAAATTCATCTCCTAAGAAACCTTCACCTGATGAAATTCTACTGCTGGAAAAAGAAGCTTCACTATGTGAAATTCCATTTCATAACTTTATTCTTCCACCGGCTTGAAACAGCCATCATCAGGTAAGAACCACAAACATTGCAGAGAATAATCTCCTAGTTATCTCTTCTATTCTCTTCCACAGGATCCTGTTTTGTATATATTCTCTACAACGATTGTATTTTTACCTAATGATGAACCAAGGCTTTTTGAAACCGGCCGTAGAATAAAGCTTTCGAGTTTAACTTGGTATTTTTCCATACTCAACCTTCGTTGACTAGAAAGAGGTAATAAAGAGAAAATCTCACCAGACTATACGTTGTAGAGGGAAAACCCGAATGAAAAAGTGAGAGTAGGAAAGAGTATAAGAAGAAAGAAGTAATAAAAAAGAGGAAAGAAGAGAGGAAAAAGGACGGAAAGGAAATGTAGCCGCCGAAGAGTCTATGTCTATTCCTGTTCGTTCTCTAGATAATTCGCGAGTTGCTCTCCGAAATAACCGAAGAGGCGTATTTATAAAATACGCGACCCTCTCTCGCGTAACCCCTCACTTCCTTCCACTTCTTAATTGCTACGACGCCTTCCAATGCACCTCTCGCAGTTAAAAATGGCCTCCGCTGCTCCACCATCAAAGATAAAAATCCTCTTCGCATGTATTTTGTACTTCAATTTCCGAAACCATCGCATATTTTGGCACCTCCGAAATGTCGTTATTTTAGTTACTTCGATGTCTCCTTTCTGAGGTACCAATAAATTAGCTTCTTTCATTTACTGCCATATCAATGCATATGATTCATTGAGTTATCATATCCCTATATAAACAAACCGAAACAAAATCAGGACGTTATTTCTAAACTCCAGCCATTTTTATCAGTTAGACACCATTAGCAAGTATGCACCGTAATAATGTCATTTATTTTTGGTCTTTGAATAGTATTTATTTCCTATCCCTGAAAGCTCTGAAGTTTATTTAATCACAGTTTTCATTCGAATCGGGACAAGATGGAACACAAACCGGGATCATACCTCTAAACCGAGACTGTCCTATTCAAAATTAACCTGATCATTGAATAGAAACGCAACACTTGGTTCTTATTTACAACCACTATTAGATAGTCATGCTGGATTTTAAAATAACTTCATTCACTTTCTTCTGTCTATTGTATGTATGCAGCTACGTATATAGACTGTATAGAGGGACTGTGTTAGGGATGTGTAAGGGAGGGAAAGTCAACTTCTACAATTATATTTCTCTCATTAACTATATTAGTACACACAAATGATGTGTTACAATTTCTGGGCTCTTCCTTATTAACAAATTCTCATTTTTTCCTCTGATTTTAGAAATTAAATATTTGGATTTCGAAATTTATCCCAATTTTACACTAAAATGAACTAAATGAAATTATTTATAGACATTTCTCGAATACTATGATGTTTAGGCTTTTATATATAGCTATATATATGAGCTGTCATTAACAAATCTATTTTTTATCCAGAATATGTTCATTTATCGCCATCTGTGATCAATACTACTACATAAAAATATAGTAAAAGCAAAAATTCGCCTATGAAAATTATAGACAATCTTCAAAAAGATAAATACAAAAAGTTAATTCTCCGCCATAAAAGATTCATTCTGAAATTGGTGAATTAAGAAACGAGATTCCCCCACCAAAAAGAACTTGAAGTCAACACACCTTTCTCTCTAGGATAAATAATATGATGACTACATTTTTATATAAAGTCTTGATTGCACCATAAAAGCGAAAAACTTAAGCTTGAGTCTCGGAAATGTCGAGTGTTTTCTCTTTCAATTATTCTTGGCTTTCTGGCACATGAATAACATTTTCCCTTCTTTTATGAGATTTCTATCGTCGTGATTGCTTTGCCATTTATTGTATACTCATATTTTAAAAATTAACTTCTATTTTATTCTCAAAGCCTATTGTCACCAAAATGATATACTTGTCCGATTTCCAACAAGAAAGAAATTATTACAGACATTTAAATGTGATTAAACACTCTTGATTAATTACCAACTACATAGAATAAAGTCAAACTAGGGATACATTTAAATTGATGAATTTTATCATGATTAATATATCTGAAAATATGATGGCATTTTATCTATGTACAAATAATCGGGTGGAAATGTCCTCTATAATTAGATATTCTGAGACCTAACGCAACGCAATCTTAACTTGTAAGTCATTGCGTTAGTCTCTGTACACACCAGTGAAGTCTTATTTGATGAATTACCTTAAGACTATTAGTAATAAATAATTTGAATGCCACTTGACCACAATCCGCTGACCCAAAAATTCTCTCTGAAGATCTTCAGGGTTCAATGAATCCCTCTTTGGAAACCATCGTTGAAACAAATAGAGAATTTTAGCTGCAGTAAGCGTATGGTAAGTTCTCTTGGATTTCCACAGTACTTCATTTCCACACGGTTGCCTTAAATGCGTGGGTTTATTAAGGACTTCTCAAAATGAGGACGTGAGTTCGAAACCTGTCGATAGAGAGCGTCATTCAACGCCTACATTCAGTGACTCATCACACTCTTGCTTACCAATATCAATCATGGATGGACCTTCTTGCAGAACAGAACGGGTTTCGCGTAAAGCAGCAGAAAACGCCGGCTTTCATGAATTATTAATCGCTGAAAACGCTGTCTCTATGAGTATGTAAAGTTTTACGTAAGCATGTACTATTCGTGTACGCAGAATGTTGAGTTGTATGGAATAATTAAGATTAATGTGAACATGCAAATCAAATAAATTTATAAAATTTTGCGGCTCAGTTCTCTCATTCTTAGAATAATTCTCTGCCATGCTGACTGCATTAATACTTGAGATGTTTGTATTTAGTCAATTCATACTTTGTTTATGACATAGTGAGATCTAAAAATACTTTTTAGACTGTCTGTTTGAAGTCAAGATTATGCGTTATAGAATCCATAGTTGAAGATGAAGACATTGATTTCAAATTACCACTCGAAATTTTGAAAGGTCATAATATAAACATATCAAGGTTTATTTGTAAGAATAGGAGAGTTCGAAAATTTTAATAATGATGATAATGGTCCTTCGCATACAATGAAAAGTATTCTATTATGTAATTTGCTATTAAAATTTTCGTGCGTCGCTTAGTAAATAGCTAAGGATATATATAATACATTTTATCTAATGTAGCGTTACGGATGCTCTATAATTTGCAATAAATTTTATCATTCGGTGGAGATTTTTACTGTTCTAGAATATTTTCAGAATCAGTTTTCATTCATCTGTAATTTTAAGTTACACGAACAGAAACGAGTGTTCTTTCGAGTGCTACAAATTTTTTAATAATATGACTGTTCCATGAGAGAAAAAGGTAGGATTACCGCTCTGAGTTTCAGTTACTATTTATTATACTACAAAATCAGCTAAAGCTATAATTTGCGGAATGAAGAGAGGCGGAATTGGAGCTGAAGAATCAAGAGATCACAGTTATGAAGTAGGCTTCCCGGAAATGCTATCAGAGAGAAATTTCACCCAATGTCCTCTTGTAAAATGGCGCCCAGATTATTGCAGGAGCGCAGTTTCCTCTCTTTTAGAGTATATTTGCAGAATTTAGTCCATGTTTTCCTTTTTGGGACTATGAAAAAATATGTGACGTTTTGAAACAGGCATTCCGAGTCCGAGTGTTCTGTCTCGCATTTACGGTTATTGTTCACCGCATCATCCTAAACAAAAGCCGTTCGCCTGGCGAACTCAAATATTCGCACCGGATGTAGACGAAAGAGAGCTGTGTCGGGTGACGCCCAAGCGAAAAGCCTAAGTAGGAGGACCTCCTAAGGCCAACAAAACACCTGCGAATCGCTCCCGATTTGGACTGCATCCGTTTGCTGGAACAGTTCATCTCTCTGGTGCGATGAACGACATAGGCAAAAATATTACCAAGTGTTCCGAGAGAAAGCATTTGCCAAGTAGCTTTGCGAAGATTCCTTAACGAATATTGCACCACATATATTTCCATAAACGAATGTTCTTCATAATCGCAAGGAAACCAAAATACTATTACCCCCTCAATGCTTTTCTCAACCACCATTTTATTGTAATTTAGACACACGATGTCAAAGAAATGAATAAAGTCTTAAAGTTTGTAGTAAAAGTCTATATTCTCAAAGTGCAAAAAGCTGCATTGTTTATGAACACTCCGGTCGCACGATCATTGATTTAATATGAAAAAAATCTACTCTGTGCTTATACTTAAAAGAAGGAGAGATTTTTCTTTAGAAAAAAAGAACACTATCTTTATCCTGACCATTCGGATGTTTTCGGATGTCAAAATTCTCCAACACACTAAAAATATCATTTTTTAACTATGAAAACGGAAAATTAAAAAATGATATTCTGATAAATATTTCTTGAAGCGATTAATTATTTAAATTTATCTGAGAATCCTCTGCAAAGGAGAAAAAAACAAAATGAGATTCGCGGAAATAACTTGAAATCCATTGTAGATTATATCGGCTTGCTTTGATTTCTATAAACCAAAAAAAAAGAGGAAGCGGAATAATAAATTTTGTAAAGTAGTAATGAGAGTGTTATCTTAAACTTCTCGCAAAAAGTGTCCATCTTTTGACCCACTATTTTCCGAACACCTGCAGTGATATTTCAAGACTCCGTCGAGGGCCAAGTAACTTTGGCTTAGAAGAGCGTTCTCTATGGCTGATGACCCAAAAAAACCATCGAATATGGGTTCGTCAGTTAGACCTATTAATATCGAAGCTATTCGAGTTGGAACGAAGTAAATTACCTACAGGGAATAATATTCTTAAGCATTAATTTTTAGGGTAAAAGACTAAAGTTTTTCACAGCGAATAATATGGAGAAAATACTCTTGATTTTCTGCCGAGCAAGTTAACCCTCGAGAAAATTTTCTCCTAATCTAATCTGGCGTGAAAATTCAAATCTGCGATGAAAAGTCTTGCCTAAAGTCAAACTCAGTTGTGAAGCTTTTGGGTGAATATTTCAAAATTTCAGACATTTCACGTAAGATTTACAAAATATCCAGATTTCTATATTCTAATATCCATTTCTAATTATTTACGTTTGAAAGTGTGATCTTAAAAAATCCTTCCTCCAAGTAGATATAGAACACGGTGAAGGCTACTATTTGCATTTTTTTTTAGCCTGAAGCCTGACATGAGTAGCGTAACTGTATTAGGTGGATCGAGTGGACCCTAGTTCATAAGGGATAATATTAATATCGAATGCCTGGATTGATTTTTTTTCTTAGTTGGCCATTCTTGTCGCCAACTCTGTCGGAAAAAGTATACTCATACAAACAGCTGTGTGATTGGGTGTCTAGGATATCACCTTTCATTAAAATTGAGTAAATCGATGTTGCTGACTCGGTTATGACGAAAACTAAAGGCTGAATTAGGTTTAGCATTCACATAGAATTCTAATAGACTTAAAAATAATTATGCTTTAAAAGTTATAGTTAGAATTAAATTTGTAAAATGGTAATCATTAAGCTGCAATGAAGAATATAAGAACTAGTGTTCTTATTTTCAAACAATTTTCGATGATCTTGATTTTTCGCTTGCGTTGAGAACGTGGTGTTTTGTGATTGAACTCTTTCGGTGCAGAATTCAACAAATTCGCTGATTCTTCTTCGATTGTATACGACATTTAAATCGCAATGTAAACAAATTTCTACCGCAGAAAATATACACATAGGCCATCAAGGGCAGAAAAGATGCTGAGTAACAAAATATAAAATCCGATAGAGAGTTTTATTAAAATCTAAATCAGTACTGATGAGGTGTTCTTTATTTTCACATATGTATAAAATTTCGGCATAATTCAAACTAGTATTTCATTTGCTCATTAATTTACATAGTTTCCGAAATTTTATGTAAGTACTTGAAAATATAAAAGCTATAAAATAACTATCTGATCCCATCCATCAAGATGGTAATCGGCAATGAGGTATTTGATGACTCATATATCAATTCATGAAAGAATAATGAGCGTCGAAGTAAATCAGGTGTAAAAATTTTCGATAAGTGATAGGAAAACAAACACAAGTGACAGTGAAGAATGTTTACGTCATAGTTATGATGCCAGAACATGAAAAGGCAACCACCACATTTTCATTAGGCGCTATATTTTGTTAAGCACATGGCGTAGTTATATTTACCTTACCGCAGGCGGCCGAAAAAAGACGCAAGTCACCTCGGAAGTGAATTGGAACCACAAAGCACAATCAATCAAAGAAACAGGAATAAATTTCGTAAACACATGTTCGCATTTCACCACTGCCCGCGGTGAGAAAACCTCGGAAATCGATTAGGAACAGTCCGTTCCCTAGGATTACACGCTCCGTACACACGGAATCCGTATTGGCGACGCTAATCCCTCCAAGGACAAACCCGCGACCATATGGTCAGGACACAATTGACCTTCGGCCCTCGAAATCGGAAGACATATTCAAAGGAGAAACGCGTGTGAGTTTCTTAAGGCGTCCTCCCAAAGCACATTCTTTGTTCCTACAATTATTCACCCGCCATAGGAAAACGACGGGAAGAGATAGGTACGGCGTAAGCATCGGGGATATCGACCATTTGTTCGATCTTCACTTGTATTTCTTTTCTTTTTCTCTGCGGTCCCCTCCCTTTCCCTTAAGAAAAACAACGTTTTGAACGGAACGCCCAACTCTAACCGACCGTAAGGGCTGCCCATCTCTCATTTTATATTCCCTCCCCACACTTTCCATTAATCCTGGTCCAGTGCTCGCGAGCGCCACGCTGCTCTTTGGCGGTACGGATGGACTTAAAAGCGAACACTTTGCTTGACGTATATATCCGTCATCCGATCCGATGAGCTATTTCACATCCGAATTTGAGTAGATCGGTTTAGAGTGTGGCTCCCCAAAAGGGCCGAAAAGAGTTGGATAACGGATCTTAATGCCAATAAATTAAAATAAAAACTAACATAATTGAATTTAAAAATACAGCGATAAAAACCATCGCGGTGTAACTAGTAAATGTTTTCTGATGCATTCTTTCTATTAATGTAGTGGAAGTTTGAACAAGTTCCATTAGCCGTCTATGGGAATAGCGACTTCCAAATAGTCCTCGAAGTACCGAGAAATACCAGGATTACCGAATTCCAGGCATTTCGAGAATTGGAGGACGCAAGTCTGATAAACAGCTAAGGAAGAGCGTTCAAAACCTATTAATTCATTAACCTCCGTGCTCTAATTTTCTTTCCTTACTATTTCACTATTGAAAGAAAAGAAATTCGAACTCAGCTAAATTAATAAAAAGTTGAAAAATACTCTCCAATCGCCGAATATGCTGGTGACTGTCGGGTGCTTTAAGGGGTCCTCACGATTTTCCCGCGGATGCGGCAGAATCGTCAGGAATCACGGACTCTACGCTGGAAGCATGAATGGCTGCCCAGTATGTATTGAGATATCCAATCAACTTTGAATATATTCATATTTTAATTTTAATGGCAAAATATATTTAAAGCATAATATTCGGAACTTTCATGAGAGTAAAATTCTACTAATCTTACTCCCTAACTCTTCTTTAGCGTTACGATTCAATTTCATAGATGATTGCTCAATTCATACCATTTGAATCAAAATTAGGCTTATAAATTTAATTCTTGATGTTCATTGTGCAGTATTTCAATCTGATAACACAAATTTTTTCGTCAAAGAGAAAGATGCAAAGACGAATACGCGTTTCTTGGATGCTTGGCGCCCGGGTGCAAGGTACGACGACATCCTACGAGTTTCAATCAAATCTTTATAGTAATAGCTATAACTAGTTATACTAAAAATTAGACGTAACTAAATACAAAAAGCTATAATTATGTGAAATTGAAACGTTGAAAAAATCGATTCATATAAAGAAATAGAAGTGTTTTTGTTTTGCTCATAAGAATCATAGTTTCAAAACATTTCATGTGTTATTGCAAGCCACTCAAAAGCAAACACCACACTTTGAAGATTCCAGTGATGTAAAAGAGAGAGAGAAAAGGGAAACACTACTTATATGTGGGATCGAAAGAATGTTCCTTTCTAAAATACATCCAAGAAAATGAATCCTTATTTAAAAACATAATTTAGGAAAAGGCCACATTCGGCGATTGGGTGTGATGGACCCACCGAACCCTACTTGACGCGGCCCTAGGCGAACATATCTGGTGGAGGGATATTGGAAACATTTCCAAAAACAGGTAAGAACCCAATGTTACAACCCAAATTCACCAGGATATTGGGAACTTTTGTAGGAAATAAAAAAGTTAAGTAATTTCCTGCTTGTTTGGACTTCACGCGTTGATCTCGGAATACCTAACTAAATACCGTGTAAGATATTAGGGAGCAAGAATTACCGGAAAGTAAATTGAGTCACGAAGATGTTTAGAATTCGCTTATTGCTTTACTTTTCTGGAAGCCTTATGGTGCACAAATGTTCTCTTTTCTATCTCATCTTCCTCTAACTTCTTCATGTATTCATAAATTAATCTATCATCGTCGGCCGAGCTTCCTGGAAATACACAATGAAGCTAAAAACTTTGTTTCATATTTCAAAGGTTCAAAAAGGTATTCCCAAGAAGTTACCCTCTCCTCACCCTTTCTTTCAAATTTTTATATAACTCTGGTTGAATTTTCTTGTGCACAACCTAAAGTTGATGATTTAGCCGAAACCATTTGTTTTTGTTTTTCGTGGAAAGCGCGCGGAAATTACGAAGTTTACCTCTCTCATGATTTATTCTCTCTTCCGTCTTCCATTGCGTTTCCTCATTCATTACTCCTCTTGCAGTTCCTCTTTTTTAACTCCCTCGACCTTCGGCGTCACCTCAGCGTAAATCTTTTTTCGTTCGGCATTTTTTTCGTCTCTCATTTTCGCTCCTCAATCTCTTCTACACCACTTGAACAAGATGCCCTCTTTTATAGGTCCTCTATGTCCGCCCTCAGACATCGCTTACGAGGCCCCGGAAAATCACTTGGCAACGTTGCGTGGGGAAGTCGATTTTTTCTCCTTCGATTCCTCTCAAAGAAGTGTTTCCGAGATGCACGTTCCGCTCTTTGGAATGCATCTCATTATTTTATTGCTCCGAATCGCGCCAAATACAAACTCGGTCTCGATACAAAATCCCATCGCCATAGCAGAAAAAGGGTGCAATTCACTGAAATTGATCGAATATTTTTAAGAGTATTAAAATCTGGATGAACGTAAAAAAGGGTGGGTGAAATAATTGCTTGCTTTAATGATCTTTCAATAAATCATGTAGAATCTCAAAGGGCAGAGTTGAATAATATTTTTGAGGAGAGTATTTATAAAAAATAATTTTGTATTCCATAGAAAATATTCACAAATAAAATGATAACTCTGTTTCATTGGAAATTTTAATTAACAGAACGAAAAAGCTTCTTTGAATTGTTTAAACTATTTAAGAAATTTAAAATAAAAATAAAATAGACTATTAAATAAAGAGTATAAATTCAGTTAGAAAAACTATTACTGCGAATGATGGAAGAACGATTTCAAAAATTAAAAATGACCAATAAATTTACCACCTAATTTTGGTCTCATTCTAATTATGAATATTTTTGCAGTAAAGAATACTCTTTCCGTTTATATTGATGCTTGCATTCTCTTAAATGCAATTCAATTTGCAATGCATTTAAGAGAACCTCTTGAGATTTTTCATCCGTAACCTAAAAGATTTCTAGTTTCTTTCTTTGAGCTCTTCAAGTTCTTACTTTACACACTTTAGTAAATTTTTAATATTATTGCGGGATTTCAAGAGGAGAGAGAACTAACCTGGAAAATCTAGTTGAGCTAAAATTTTACCGGGATCCCGGAAACCCAATGAGGAAACCGTTCATACCTCCTACGCCCATTCAAAATCAAGAACTGAAGATCTTTTGATGCAACAGGATTGAAATGCACACACTTCAGGCCAGTGATCTACTATTGTTCTATCCTTTAACATTACTTCACTATAAAAATATCTAGGTTGACTTCAGAGAAAAAAGACACCATTCTAAATAAAGAAAGCTTTTAACGTTAGATTTTATTAGTGGCCTCTTTCTACTAATGTATCTCTTCATGTGTAGAAATAATTTTAATGTTTCAATTTTCCGATGATATTGTAGAAATTTTATACCTTTTAGATCAGAAATTGCATATGTCCTTAAAATGCTCTGATCTGAAACCAGCATTTTCCAATGAGATATATATCCTCCAATAACAAGCAGCCGATTTTATTGTGTATACAATTGTACGATAAAGAATTTGATATGCAGCACAGATAAAAATTTGATTACTAAGGCAGTAATTAATCTGGTAAAGGTTTCTGCTATATCAACTACGTAAATGTGCGAAATGAATACGAGAAATAAATCAGTCGCATGAAAATTGATGTCGCGAAAAAAATACTCGAATAAGAATAATGACTTCTTTAGGTTGTCCTTGAGTAAACGCAAGGGATAATATAATTCCACGCTCGATGTTACAGCAGTCTTAATTACAACCAAAGAAATATAAATAAACGAAATCCTGTCCAACTCATTCTCCTCGGGACGAAGGGAAAAGGAAAAAAAAGAGTTTAGGGAAAAAAGAAGAAATCGCGAAGTGGCAATCGAGCGGAAGAAAACAAGAGAAGGCGAGGAATAACAACATTATCTTCGGACGGTAAAAAAAGGTTTGGGAGAGAAATACGCCCTCTTTAAACGGTGGAAAATTAACCTTGCGGAAAAGGTTCGGGTCCAAGATTGAGAGAGTAGTTAGCCGGGAAGAAACGAACACTTGTTTTCGGAAAAAAGATTCGGCAGAGAGTGAAATGAGATTGAGAGGGAGAGAAGGATGAGAGAACGTCAAAAGGGATGAAAGAAAAAGTAGGGTGAGGATGTTGCGAGAGTAGCAAAGAGGAATTAAAGAAGGCAAAGAGAAAGAAAGAGGAAAGATAAAAATTGGTTCTAAAAAGAGAGTGGAATAGGTGTCGAAGAAATAAAGAGAACAAAAATACTAAGAAAATGCAAGAAAATATACTAGAAGAAAGTTGAAAATATTTGAAATTCAAAAATGTTAAAATCAAAAGTCAAAATATAATTGCATGATTATGATAGCCGCTTAATTGATTTGACTTTTCATTGATTAGGTTAAAAAAATAAGAACAAAAACACGACTTTATCGAGGGCGAGATTGGGACTATGAAGTCCTCTTTCACCCTTGATTATTTTAGATGAAGTTAAGGATACAGATATTTAAAGAAACCCAAATAGAAAAAAGAAAGAAACAGCTGCGTGAATTTAAAAAGAAACCTTGTCAAATACGTAGGAAAATATCTCCAATGCCATTCACTAAAACAGGGTGTGAGAAACCTTTGACATCTACTGATTGTGATTGCCAAATTCTGCCAATAAACATAAAGGAAGTAATTTTATGGTGCCTGAAAAGAAAACTTTAAGTATGAGAAAAAATGGCAAACGTACACATCAGCATGGGAAAGGTTTCAAACCAGAAGACTAAGAACATTGACAATATGAAAATAAGTAATGGAGGATAAAGTATACAATACGAAATTGATGATAAAAACAATGAGGTTAAAGCAAAAAATCATGAATCAATGAGTTCTCATATTCTAGGGATGATACGTAAGTCATTAATGGACGTCTATAGCGGAAGGAAGCAGTTTGAATAGAAATTAGATTTAAAAGTTTTGCTATCCATAATTTTATTAATACATGTGACCATGGTTTCGGTTTTTCGATCAAACGCCTGAAGATGGTGTAATGTCACACCGGTCACATGTATTAATAAAATTATGGATAGTGAAACTTTTAAATCTAATTGAATTTAAAATTAATTTCCACCAGATTTCTGTGAATACCTTTAACTCAGTTCGAAATTATTGTTATATAATAGATCACAAGAATTGATGAGGAGTTACAGAAACGGAATAGTAAAGAACGCTTATAAGGATTCATGAGTGATCGCAAAAGGCATTCACCCTCCAAAACTTGCAACTTAAGGTACGAAAAATTAACTATAAATGAATATACGCATATAGTGGAAAGGAGCAGAAGAAAATTAGAAAATCTGTATATTATCCGATCCAGACACTTCCCAATGGATACGATTTCAGAGAATCTCTTTATGAGCCCCTCAATTAGCTTTTATAATACCATTTTCGTTATCAGTTTAGTATATATTCAGTAGTCGTATGAAAAATTCGCAATCATATTATAATTCAAGGTTCTCGTAACACGCTAGGGAAATTACTTGTACTAAAAAAGCCATCAATGCGTGGAGGAGAGCTCGTATCCGTTAATGTGTGAATCTAACTACTTAAATTATTATATTTAAGAATACTTCCAAAAATTATTCATATGCAAAAGTAAAAGGTCACCCTAATGCTTACAACTCAATGCGTGGTAATTAACTCATAAATTCATTTTTCCACAAACTTGGAAGCTATTTTTATATAACTAATGATTTTAATGAAATACGTTTCGCCACTGCAGACTGTTTTCATTTTCAATTAATGTGGCGAAAAGGTGCTCACAAATATACCCCATCAATTCCGAGGTAATCCCTCTGTACCAAGCCTTCATCCCCTGCTAAAGACAAACGAAACACCAAACGAAGGAACGAGATCTGAAAGACCTCGAAATCTCCGAGAGGAAAAATATTGAGAAAATAGCCTCCAATGAAGAAGGCAGTTACGTCTACGGAACAGTGAAGGAGGAAAGTACGACATTCAAAGGCAATAGAGTGGAAGAGAGATGAATGATAAACAAGGCGAGCGAACTAGAGAGGATAGGAAGAGAAAGCGATACCGCAGACGATTCCTGAAGACTGAGATGAGATCTAAAAATAGTAGCGGGGGTGGGGGGTGTTAAAAAAAGGACGGGAGGGAGGGTTTGCGAATCGCATTCCCATAAACACCCGCTCCCCTTTCCCTTCCATTCCACCGGAATTACTCCCCGCGATTTATTTTTCCAAGTGGTTATTTGTCCACCGTCGCCATCTCGCGGAGACCGGATGGAGTGCTCCGTCTGCCGTTTGCTTCGGCCATTCTTTTCCAGAAGAGGACGTTTCTCGCGGACTGAAATGTCACCTCTTTTCATGTTCACATGCGGCGAGAAGGATGGGAAAAATTGTGGGTCACTTAGATAAGGCCGCCTGCAAAACATTATTTATTTACTTCATGAGTTTACAACGCTAAGTGATGTTTTCACCTCTCTCGATGTTATATAGAGTAGTCTAATATAGCAGCCTCTATTTACTCGAGACACATTGTCATAACTAAATCGTGCTCGTTCTTATGACGCTGA
Source organism: Pachydiplax longipennis (assembly GCA_036926295.1). NCBI lineage: Eukaryota > Metazoa > Arthropoda > Insecta > Odonata > Libellulidae > Pachydiplax > Pachydiplax longipennis. The sequence continues at coordinate 75,420,054 of JAVFKF010000012.1, forward strand.
GCTATGTATCTTTAACTTTATCTTCACGGCTGAGGAGAGCGCGGGCGGAAAAAATCAAACAGATGACTTGATTAAAAAGACTTTTCTGTAAACTGGGAGACACTCATTATCTAGAATTATCTCCCATAGTGATCTATGAGAAATCACTCTCTCTCAATTCTGTGTCGCTACTTTTAATATATGCGATTTCAGATCGGAAATCGATTAGAGGTCGATGAAAACACGTAAATTAAAGTTTACAATATTAAGATGGACAACAACAACGTACTAAATTTTCGAATTATCTGTAAACTCTCCTAGAACAGTTACATATGAGTCACCATAATCTAGTCATCTTTGATTGTTCTCTCATTTCGCGTCTTAAAAGATGCTATTTTCTTGCTTCACCTCCTCAGCCGCCGAGGTGAATTTGAAGAATTTTAGTCTGTTGGAAGTGTTAATACACATTAAGATCTACGCATTCGAGTTTCTTCTATTATATAGATATATATACTATAATTTCAAACGTATTTTGGCCAGAGGCCTCTTTTAGGTGCATAGTATGATTTCTCTTAATCGAAAGACACATTAACTGGCCTGTTTACTTTATGTGAGAAAATTACCTACTCAACAATCTAGTAAAGGCAAATAAAACAGAAGATTAGAGAATATTTAAAATACTGACTCTAGACTTGTTTGAAAAAATTTTAGTATTTATTTGAAAATATTATCTCAATTATAAATATTTTCTCCATTTTTATCCATAATTCTGTGGACACATTCTATAATAGAACAGTATACCTAGGATCTTAGTCATACCGCATTGATATCTGGTCGAATGTAAATAAGGAATGACTTCTGAATGGGATGTTTGCCTCGAGTCCATCCCAAACACGTGCGGATAAAGGGCTATTGGAGAGAACATATCCACTGTTTGGGATGCATTTGTTACAGAGGGCGAGGAAGAGGCTTTACGTGACAGAGGCTAAAGATGAAGAGCCATTGGAATGAGTAATCTCTTCTAATCGCTTGTCCTATACAGCGTGGCTTTCATTTGATGGATGATCCACTCTCTCGAAGACCTAATTCCGAATCTCAAACTCCTCAGGTTAACCGAACACAATGCGCTTTTATTGTCTCTCAAAAGTCATCGACAACACATCAACGGAACCAACCTCTGGGAGCGACTAGAATACTTATAGTTACCTAAATCCGATTCCAAGAAGAGCTGCCAATCCTAATTCATGATCTCTTAATGCCAACCTTGAATGTATGTTTGCTTTTGTAAAACATATTGTCTTAGTCTCGATATTGTACATATTGAATGATTAAGCCATAATGTTCTTCAATTCACATTGATATTATTACCCGTGGCTGAACTACCTTGTGTTCACCGGATGTGAAATAAAACTACTTATATCTTCTAAGAACAATTTTTTGAACGCCAAGCCGTAACAAAAAGCGAAACACTAAAGCTGTGCTCATTTTATCCAACAACTAAATAGTTAAAACTTGAAAGTGAAAGAATTCTGACGGAATTCCGTAATTCTTTTAAGGCTTTTTTTGTCAGAAATTTTTCTAATGTTATTTTTCACTAAATCAAACAGTCCTTATTTAAAACTTTCTTAGTTTAAGAAATAAAATCCGTTAGGTATAAAATTAAACTTCCAGTGAACATTTTACTGAAGGTCTTTTAATAAAACTTATCTTGAGCTTGCGAAGGCTTCGAAGATTACGTTAGCCTATTGTCAATATTCATTATTGTGTACTATTTACATTTTTAACATTGTAATGCATGCTGTTTCAACGAGATGCATACATGCATATATGCTCATGAAATCCTGCACATTCTACGCATGTAGGTGTGCATATATAGAGATGAAATATGAAATGGGTATTTCCTCCCTTCTGCTATTAATTTCTTTGTAAAAAATTAAACGTCGCGTAGCGTTGAATATGCTAATTTTTAAAACATTAACTGAAGCAGATATTAATGAAATTGCGGTGTTTATTACTTACATTAAGCTCTCTAAAATTCAAATACTAACTTACCTGATACTAAAATATATCCATTTAGTTTGAAAAAATCTAGAAAATTCACGGGCAATATTTTCCTTCGAATTTCGGTGTATCTTCCTTTTTAAAAGACTGGAAAATCTATTTCCGTTATTTTCCTATGTTTTTTCGTTGTATAGTTTAATCATTTAACCTTCTGCGTTTGAGAATTAAGTCTCGAAGAAAATATTGATTTCGTTGACATTTGAAGCTGTGAAAACATTAGTATTCGAGGAACTAAGCATTGCTTCTGGTATTAATACTTTAAGTTAAAAGTAATGTGAAATATTCTTAAGTTTCTTGAAGACCAAATAGAGAGCTGATATATCTTGCTAATGTATCAAAACACTGTGCAGACTATACTTTACCAACCGCTCTGACATTTCTCAGCCTCTAAATGCGCTTAATGTACCCCCACGTGTTTGATATCTTAAGTTTTCTAGGAACTTTGCAATTTTCGTGGAAAGGAAAGTATAAAGGCACACTTCCATTAAGAGAAAGATTGAGTATCGCAGTTGATTTGTTCCCCTTTGTCTGCGACGAAGTGCAGCACGAATTTTTCTATATCTTCTTGCTTGTACTCATTTTACCTTTTTTCATTAACTCTGAGAATATTTATGCATATCTTTTGGTTACTTTCGCATCTTCCCAATTTTTCCATTAAATTTGTGTTTGCTTTGTTATCTCTCTCTTAACTGAATAGGTTGACGATTTTTCATTCTGTATATCACAGGAAAGTATCTCTTACCCAAAAGATAAACTCATTACTTTATATTTATCTGTTTATTATGACTGATCTTCTTCATTTTATATTTTTGTGAACACGAGATATCACGTTTCTAAATAAAAAATTTTTGAAAGGCCAAATTACATGAACACATAGTGTTCGCTCTTTTAGCGATTTTCATTAGAGATAGCGAATATTTCTTTCTTTTGTTTCAGCCCTTTCTCGCATTCTGTGGAGATTCTTCTATTACGTCGATCTTTTTTTACGTGTTCTTATCGTAACATGTTTAACATATTATAAAATTAAAATAGTGTCACTTTCACTTCATTTTTGATAAAAATTTTATATTTACGCTATACATTTCATCTGCGAATTTTCTTAATGATCTAATTATAGGTACGAATTTAAACTATTATATTCTCAACTACTTCTTAGAAATATTTTTCTCTGAGTTCAGTGTCTTTTTAGCTCCTTTTCAGGATGCAAATAGCGAAATTTGGAAAAATAAATTGGCAACTCCGATGAAAAAGGAGAATGTTTGAAGCAACATAACCGCCTTTCATATAAATCATAGCTTGTTTTATAATTCAAGTGATGATGTTCTTTCCTAAGTTAAAGTTTAAGCTCAAAATATCTCAATTCGTATGAGAAACAATTCAGTTTATCGAATCAAGGCTTTTGCATCGTATACCATGTGGTAAAATGGATTACGGGTGCTGCTACGATTGTATCATTTTTAAGGTGTGTCTCTATCGCTAAAGTGGGAATCTTCAGGAGCGATAATAGCACCTACAGAATTCTATTGAAGAATTTCAAAATCAATTGAACAACTATGTATCGATACAAGACAATCTCCAGAGGGAATATAAAACACTCGCACACGCTTAAGCTGGAAAACTCCTCTTAGCGGAGATTTTGGACTTGTTGAGCACTGGAGTGATTTCCTCCTGGAAGATGAAAGGGACCGGAATTTAATTCGTATATAAAGGGAAAATGAATGAAACAAGGAAACATAGACGGAAGGCGAATACTCAGGTGAAAAATGAAATAGAAGAACACAGTTCTGGTAAAAGCAGCAATGAGGAATGAAAAAAGGAGAACAGATGCGCGTTCTTTGGAAATGCGAAGAGAGAATTCAGGTGGGCGTGTAGCAATGGGATGGACACGCGCATCCCGCCATTCCTTTTTTTCTAACAGTTCCCGCGCGTTCTCGCCCACGCGCCCCGTGGCCGGAGGTGAAATCAACAAACGGGAAAAAAATGGACGCGTGCCCGCCTTTTCAACTGGCGGCGAATGTTAAACTTGAAGTTTATGACAGGATTAAGTCTAATTGGGAATATAAGAAGCGAAGAGGTTGTGTCCGCAATGACTTCTTCTTCAAATGCGCTAATTCGTTTAAGTTTGGCGTGGGCACGAGACGCTGACGATGCGTGGGTTTCCGTCACTCCCGGCTGCTGGTCCTTAGTTCGAATCTCGGCGTCATTTCGGAACCTTCGAGGGGGTCGTCCTGAATTTCTTGCCGTTGAGGATCGAAATTTCACATCTTCAGGAAGAATGGTGAATAGGACATACCGATAGACTGAATATCAGCCATTTTATTGCATATGCTACGGAAAGGTTGAGAGATGAGTGATATTTCTCATTTACGACCGCCACATTTATATGAGAGAAATAAAAATACGAAAAATTCAAGATAGGGAATTCCACAAGAATGTAAAATCCGATAAAAGTTCGAATCTAGTCTAGAAAAAGGAAAAACTAGCCTACTGTCTGATACGCTAAAGCCATATCATCGTTTTGACTTAATAGTCAGGGAATTTGTTTCGAACATAAGGATATCGCGGAATTCAAACGAATTAAGCTCAATTCTAAGATTTCACGTTAGTCATGGTATTTCACGGAATTTCTCTGATGCAGTCAACGAACACGTAAAGGTTAATTGAATTCCATCTGGCGCGCAATCATTTCATCATTCAAATGCATGGAAATAACACGCAATGGGATTTCAAAAAATATCACCCTACTTCATAGAAAGATTTCCATGCATTATTCCATCATAAACCTCAATTTCAAAATTAGAGGACGGTTGTAAGGACCGCTCGACATATTATTAAGTATTAATAAAAATAATATAAAACTTTTTCAACGATTGGAATGATTATTAGATGGTAGTATTGTGAATATTGCCTCGACAGCTGAGGTCATTCAACACATGGGATTCCACCGGGAATCGAACCCGGGATATTTTTCACCAAAGTCGAACGCACTACCCACATGGCTAATCTAAGAGCCCGGTTTTCGGAGATAGAGCGATGCTTGATATGAAATGGTACAATTAAATAGCTTCAAATATCTATTATTCCATATGTACTATTTAAACAAACAATTCCATTCAAAGTTTTCGGTCCATATGTTCATGTTACAAGTTGCTGTTATTCCTAGTAGAGGTTTTCAGTTGATATAGCCGGATAAATGTTAATTGAGGACTAGATGGTTATTGATTGGGATTTTAATCTGATAAGGAACCACAATAAAAGATAGAAGAGGGAAATTAAATTTGAAAGTGGCTTCTACGTAATTACACACAAAAGTCACTAGTGAAACACTGTCTTTATAAATCAAAAACCTGAACTGTATTTGAAATAATAAATGCATGCATTCAATACAATGTATGTCATATATTACCAATAGAGTAATCAATACTGATTATGTGCATGTTTGCAGTTATCTGTGTTAGCTTTAAAGTTGAGAGCTAGCGGTAATAAAGCGTTAAAAAATACCTTAATATTGACGCCCTGCAGTTAACAAAATTCTCTACATCTTTTAAAATTTCCCAGATTTGCCACTGAAATTGAATTCTTTTATATACAGAGTTGATTTCTTAAATTAAGTTTAAATAAATATCTTTCAAGATGAAGATTGATATCTCTTGATACAAAACTCAACGAATAACCTTATCCTATCATTTCTCTCTTGCTTAAAACAACCTCAGATGGAAATTTTATGTAAGGAATAATTTATATGTTACGACCAGTCGATAGCGCAGTGGTCACTTAGCAGTTGAACTTCTCTCTCTTGAATCACCAACAAATATTTCGGGTGGAAGATTGGCGAGAAATTAAAAAACCAAAGTGTAAACAATCGTTTTAGTGATTCATTCTCAATGCCGAGAGCAATATCGCACTTCACTTTAGAGCGATTACTTTTAACGTCCTACGACCAATTAACGATGTCAATGAAATGCGTCTTGCGCCACGATTCATTACATATGACAACATAATATTCAGCCGTGACTAGGCAAAACAACTCGTTTCGGAATGAGAGTTCGGCAATAGCTCTGCGTTTGGGAGGAGTCAATTAGGTTACGAAAATGAGAGAACGGCTGAAGTCACGAGCGCCAGAGATAATCAGCGTTCTGATTAACCTGAGGATATGATAGCCCGTCTTTAAAACTTTAAAATGGCGAACACCGTTCCCCTTGGCGCCCTTTGAACCCGGTAATCGCTTTTTTTACGCGAATACATTCTAATGACCGAGCCTAATTACCTACTTTGGCGGTTTTTCTTTTAACATCATCATTTCGAATCGCGGTATCAATTTCCATCAAAGATTGCGCGCGGAAAAGTTTAGTGGCTTAATAGGTAATAACCTCGTCAGAATCCACGTAGAAGACCAATTAATTTTCTGCCTTAATTATCTTGTTCTTGTTCAAAAACAAGACGAAATAGACCTAAATCCATGGTAAAATATATTTCTCTTAAGAAAGAAAATATATCACCTCTAAAATAAGCTTTCAGATGCATACAGCGCATTGCAAACGCACAACTGTCACTGCAAATCTGAGAGCGTTAATCGCTCATAGCGCCTATTAATCTACGAACGTTACTGAGTAAGTTTTTTTAAGTGGAGTTTAACTGTAGTGAATAATTCCGGCTAAAATAGCAAGAATCTGCTTGTCGTTCTATCGTTCAGCTTTTCTGGTAGCATATCATTGTATCACCGTAAACGTCTGTATTTTATAGCACAAAAATCAATGTAGATTTTATAAAACCTATATTATAGGATACTATCCTAGAAGTTTTTAATCGAAGTTTGTGTTACAAAACTACAGATGTAAATAGTGTCTAACATGACAATGGACCACACTAGTTTCTCTAAGAGCGAGTAAATGATCTTCCATTGAATTTATGCAGTGAATCCCTTTTAAGATTATAACAATAGCAGCAATATCCTGTGCCCAGATTAAACAGGATAATCTGAAAAGTGTTTTGATGAAAGCTTCCTTATTAACCGAGCACGTAGAGAACTCCGCAAGAGCTATAAATTTCTATGTATATCAACTAATAGTGTCATTAATTTAAATGTTAATTTAAAATGTGTAGATGTAGTGTATGTGCACCAAGTATTCATTTTCATCCTACTCTGTTTTCTACCTAGATTGTTACTTTGACTCTTATTGACTTGATACTCTCCTTTTTACGATATACTCTGTGTTTTTGCAGTTTTTCAGTCTTCTCTTGTTGTTGTTTTCCCACACAGTGGGGATCTACGTCAGCCTTCAGTTGGGAATATTTTTCCCCACAGACCCGATCTCTTCGTACTTTAGAGGTATTTTTCTCTTTTAATTCTAAACATTAAATTCAACTTATTTATAAAATGAGGTTAGAGAGCCAGCTTGGACCTAACCTCGCTTTAATAAAGAGTTCATTCATTCATTTGCTACTCGAAGGATAACTTAACTTTACCATACCTATGAATACATTGGAAGTTTTTCGTTATTTAATCCCATCTTCTATTATCTTTTCCGCGCCTAACTCCAGTTTCGATTCGATAAACCTTTAAAGAAGAAGAGAAACTTCAACAAAAGAAGTCTTTCCCACATTTTGGCAACATTTCGTAAAGGCACCTCTAGGTGGATCCTCCGCCCAGAATACCGTAACTCGAATTTAGTGGAACTATTAAACTGTGGACTGTTTCCAGGATAAAGTATCCTTCATTCAATCGAAGCCATCTTACGGTCGACGTGTTTTCCCATCCAACTTCTTAATATGGCGAAGCCAAATTGCTGGAACTTTCACGGAAATCGGTTTCCCGAAAGGCGACTCTTTATTTTAAGGCGGAGGTGATATCTATAAAGGAGAGCTTTCAATCCGAAAAAGAGAAAGGTCGCAAATGGGACGTGGCTCCTTAAGGTCGAGGGATGGAAATAAATGACCGGACTGCGCGAGTGTTTTTTTTTCGATGTGAGGCACAGGGGAACGCATTGTGGCGCCCTTACGAGAGACTCCCGAATATGAACGCCGTTTACTGTTGCCCGAAAATCGTTTACAGTCACGAGATCCGAAGAAAGAACTTGGTGGGCTTTTTTTCCCTTCGTTCGGCGCCCCTCAAAAGTTCCAATTTCGGACGATCACGCACATGAGCTCGGTTTCGTTCGCAAAATTAGAACGATTTTTGTTTACTCGTCGTTCCCTCTGTTTGAATTGCGACTTTAGCTCGTGCCGATGAGGAAGCTATATCAAAGGCATCATTCATACAACGATAGTTGTCTGAAGTTTGGCTACAAGAAAGAAGAACCATTACATAATTAGATCACCGACGCATCTTTATCTCTTTCAAAATTCAAGGAAACTCTCGTGAATGAAGATGCAATCGAATTGGATACTCCATGCAATTAATGAGGCTTCGACGAAAAATTCTTAAAAATATTTATAAAGGTATTTGGTGATGTACATATCTTGAAAAAAATATTCACACATAGCAAATTTGATCTGCTAATTCACATTTGAATTGACAAATTGATTTTAAAAACAGAAATCTCCGAGTTGGAAATCGTTCATACGGAAACATATCGATCGTGCCCTTCCCTTTCGGTGTAAGCATTATCAAAATTATTTATAATAATAAATCTCTCCTCTCCTATACATCGAAGTCACACTTAACATAGTGCATCAGGCTGAATTAAGATAGCTTCAGTCAAAAATGTATGAGAGGGAAAGATATACCTTTATTAGTATCTTTTTTATACCATGATAAACAAAAAAGCCCTATTACATTCTGAAGTTATTCACTCTAATATTTACAATATCTAATCTAGTCTACAAGGCTCTGTTCCATTTTTTCCGTTAATCTAATCTACATACTAGCATGTATGTATGCACGAAAATTCTGCAACGAAATTTTGGGCTTATATCTCTTATGAACATGATATAAAAAAATCCCACGGAAATAAGAACACGGAAAAAGTCTTCCAAGTTGAGGGCTCGATCTACAGATGCTGTCTGCTCTTACTATTTATACCATCTTTCGAGGATAATGCAGTTTTGAAAGACTGTAAAGGTAACCAATGGTCCTTGCATACAAAGTCTCCCAAAATCTGAAAGGCATGATACCACAATCGATTAAAGCATCTGCTCAATAATTGAAAAATCTGAATTCGAGTCTCGGTCGAATCAGACTTTCCTAAGTCCTTTACCCCTAGAATAACTAAATCATAGGATATAATTAAACCTAGTGTTAGGTGACTAATATGACTACTACTATATTGACGGGACAAAACATCAGTCTGTATTTATATAGAGTGCTTTCAAGACACAAGTGTGTACAACATGATGACATTTGCGTCACTATCATTGAAATCTCAGTATCCAAGCTATTCCTAGTCCAAGTTTTACCAGAGAAACCGGGACAATAGGATTGGCTGGAACCTTGAGCTAAAGCCGAGACTGTCAAAAAGGAAAGCATCACAAGCTTAGCTTATTATTTATTTATTTATTCTCGTTGTTTTTCACATTGTTAATTTTATTATTTCATTTATTGAATTTATTTTATAATTTTGTTTTTAATTTTTGTTTATCGTCAGCTGTAATTGGCCTCGTGCTGTATGTTGATGCTACTAATAAATAAATAAATAAAATAAATAAACACCTTCATCCTCCTGGAAAAAACATCAACCACCACCTTCAAGACCTTTTCCTTTGATTGAGTGCTCACGTCCCATTACCGCGAGCAAAGAGTGGATAATCGACTGATAGCGATGGTGTAACACAGCCGACGGGTTTTTTGGCGTACTCTGACTTAATTGATGCGGTCCTCCGCTAATTGAACCGCGATCGCCTCCAAGAAATTCCTCCTAAGCTTCCGGTTCGACCTTCGGCTGCTCCCGCCCGTTAAACACCGAATGGCCTCCAAAAGGCAATCGCACAATCGGGGATCGTTTAAGTAATTAACTCTTCTTATTAATCGAGTTTTGGCACGCCTCCGAAGATGAGCTCTTGTTCATTGTCTACTTGGATTGTGAAGGTGCCTCAAGAGGAGGTGCCGACGCTTAATTGACGGGAAAGCGCCGATTAGCGGGCCTTAAATCGCCGATAAATGATCTTGAGATGTGTGTTGCATTATCGATGTTGGATCGTTAAGGTAGTGCCTCTTCATCGGAGGCTTGAACTATAATCCCATCGTCATTTGCAATTCTCGAGTGAGCCAATCGGATATTAAATTTTAAGATAAATTGGGTAAACTGGTAAACATGCCTACCTAAGATGTTACCGCATGAAATTTTAAGGTGAATTATGAGCTCCATGAGAAACACCGTGTAATGATGGCCTGTGTTGTTCTTAATTATCGTTTAAATTTGATCTCTTGACATTATTATTATTATGTGCAGGAGTTAATTTTAGGGGAAGCTAAATATATCCAAGGTCGATAAACTGATGGAAATTGTACATAAATTTATTATACTTCGATAGGTAGAGAAGAATTAATCATAGTAGTATAAGTTTTGAAGTATAGTGTTTAGTAATTAACGCAATAATAATTCCCCACTGATACAATATCCACGATTGCTATTGGAATATGTATATAATTTAGTTAATAACTTCATTATAATCATCGACTCTAAAAGTGGTAACAAAAAAAGCATTTGAATTACTATTTGTAGGATAAATATTTCTTTAGGTTTAAGTATTCTTCATACGCACGCATTCTTTGCGTCTACTTTCGTTTTTCTTTCTCAGAATAATATCACACTATACTACTTAATATGGTGGAAAGAAGAAGAGACTAGAAACACTGCGTTAATTGCATAACATCTTGAGAATTCCTCTTTGGAAGATATGGTGTAAATTAGCTAGCTACTGTAATGAACCAAAATTTAAAAAGACAGTATTTTCTAGTATTTTCCTAATAGATTAGCCCAGGATTATTGCAGAATATGGTATTATATGCCTGAAAACGAGTTTTTTTACATTGATAAACGATAAATAAATTTTTGAAGAATAACTTCCAAATCATAAAAGAACCATTTAATTCCTATTTATATAAGAAAGGAGTAACCAATTTACAACACAGAGGAAGAACTAATGGTATGTAGAGTTAGGCTTAGTTAGGTTAGGTTAGTAAGTTACTTAGGTTAGGTTAGTTCACTTTCTAAGTGAATATGCTACCTAAATGAAAAGCAATCTCCAGATATTATTTGGTCTATAGGAATATTGCTCCCTCATCTACAAAAGTATAACATGGCTCGCATAATAAAACACTACTCGCCATGACTACTACATTAATACACCCAAAAGCGGTAACAAAAGCATTGAACTGATTGAAAGGTAATATTATTTACCAACGCAAATCCTGTGTTTTCCTTCATAATGGTGTAAAAACAGATTCTGAAACTATCTTGCAACAGTGAACTTTAATTTTTAATTGCAACCAGAAGTATTTTAGAAATTAAAAGTGATAAATAATTTCATGGACTTTTTAGTTATTTATTTAGTTCGCGACCTCACAAACATTACAGGATAATTACGGAAGATGCGTGAATAATAGACGACCATTCCCAAACGAGAACATACGGTTAGCCGAGATTCGAACCCGAGACCTACAAGGGGCTAGAAATTTAGCACACACTAACCACTCCGCCACTGAGACTTCTCATCCCTTATTCTTTGTAAGTAGTATTATCAGTAAATTTTTATGTAATACAAGCAAATATTAATTTACTTATTTATATGTGTATATAACTTATGTATATACTTATTTATATGTATGTATTATACTATATTATATGTATATAACAACAAAGCAATTTCGTATTTTTCCCATATAATTGCTACTCCAGAGCGACTGATCTGTGTGTACCTAAACAATAGATGTCGATTGGTACGAATGAAAGCGGTGGGCGACCGCCATTTCGAAAGAAGAAGACTTCGCTCACCTCGATCTTATCGTTGCTACGGCATTTTCAAAAACGCCTCATCAACACGATGGCTCAACACCCATCGTCCATTTCCCGATGTTACAGATGAGCTCTGAATAGTTATTCTCCGAACTACAAACTTCACGCAAATCTGTGATAAGGAAATCGTATGCCGACGACGATTTCCGATAAAAAAATAGACTGTGGTAGATAAAAGTTTGTAATTTCATTCTTTACGCTAAAGAGATCTGTCGAAAAGTCGAGCCTGAAGTAATTGACAGTTTTTTGTATTTATAATTTTAACCAATTGCTTATTTATTGTTTTATTTTTTCGAAAATCAATCCTTCAAATTCAATTTTATGAATCCGATAGCAAACAGGCAAATCCTGAATGAAGAGTTGTATTATCCACTAACAAACTGAGCATATCCGTAATATTGTTTTAAACCTTTTGAAAATTTAGAAAGTCCATAAAATTAACGCAGACTAAGGCAATGCTTCCCAGCTTTATCCGCTTCAGAATTTGATGAGTCCCGGCCATTCACCTTTAGAATATGGCAACCATATTTCCGAATCTACTTCGGTACCAAGGATTCCGGAAAACGGATACTCAACCTGAACAGCATCAAACGCTATTAAAATCGCTTTATAATCACAAAGAAATCTCCTGAAGTCTAATTGTAAGGTTTTCCAAGTTACATTTCGAAAAATTTGTCATTTTTAGAATAGCTGGATCGAAGAATGATTTCCGAAGAACTATTTTCCAACTGCGTGGATTTTGAAGAAAGCGCAAGTTCTCAGTTTTTAATACTTAAAGGTTGGCAGACGTTTAATAGATAGGTTAGAATGCATCCTTATTCTTCAAGACTGCAGTTTTCCTAGCTCAAACAAGACGGGAGCCTTTTGGATAAGTAAGGTGGCAAAGCGGAAGGAAGGGCACAGCAGGGGTTAGACGCCGTGCGCGTGGATGGGGAAAGAGAGAGAGAGCTGGATGAGCCGGACTGAATGAGTAAAGGGGAGAATAAAATGTTCGAGGACGACCGGGTGTGCCCTGTCGTACGCCCTCCTGACGCTTTATGACGTCACGTAACATCAACTCCACTTCCTAACGCCCACTCTAGAATGCGACCAGCCCCAGAGGGCGACTGACCGACAATCTGTTACTATTTCGGCTCATTTGGTGCGGTGGTTTTGACGACAAAGGGTCCAAACTCAGCACGGTGGACGGAGGAACGATGCTCTACGCTCTGGAAAGGGTTTAAGGGTTTTTTAAAGGGTTCCAGGGTCAGGATCGAAGGGGATGGAAGGAGGGGACCCGCACGAGGACGAATAAGGATAGACAACGGAAACTCTCTCGTTTTGAGACTCCTTTAATGGGAGGGAGAGAGAAAATGAATGACGAAACAATCCCCATTTTTTACTCAAAGGAACTGAATTTCGTCCCGTCCCCTTCATTTAGAAACTAGTTCTCCCAAAGCCAAAACGTTTTCGTCGAGATTGTCATGTAGATGAGCTTGCGTTCCCGAGCTTCCAACGGATCGAAAAATGAGGGTGATTTCGGAATGAATGGTTTGGGACTGCCGTAGTAAACACAACAAAGGTAGGTGAGTTTGTGTTTTTGTGCCTTATAGACCATTAAAAAAGAACGGGAGAAATAATTGACGCTGTCCCGGAGATTCTCTCCGAAATGCACCATAAAATTACTATCCGAATAAAATGTAAAGAGAAGCGTCCTTTTTTATTGTTCCTTGAATAAACATGTGCTTTACTACGAAAGAGTGATTTATTATTTTCCTGGGAAGCATTAAGAGAACCCGGATATTAGAGGGCGTTTAACGCATAATGTGAAAAGGGAAATCGAAATGAGAGGAGGAATTTTAAATCGGTTGTATATCTCTCTCTCGCTTAAGCTGAGTTCTCGGCGGTCGCTGTATTATCACTGAGCAAATGGATGATGGAAGTGATTTAACATTGCTGGTAATATCGTTGAAGAAATAGAGGCTGGATATAGCGTGCAATTATGCTTCTTTAATTCTATGTTTGATGCTATTGGTGTGACGTAAATGTATTCGAGAAATGGAAAACAGCAACTAAGGACATGATTTAGGGGCCAAATGAGATTGCATTGTTTACAAGAATTTTTGTCTGGTTAATTTTTCACCAAATCTAACAAAAATTAATTATTACTCTTTCAGACCCAGTTCTTGGACCCAACACTCGTCATTTATAATGATTCCAGATAATTACAGGTTAATTTTTCTCCCTTTAAGTAAATCCTATATATATCCTGTAAGAATTAGATAACTCATCTAACTTCTATAGCTTAATGAATAAAGCAATGTAACGAATTATTTGGTGATAATATAAATGCTATTTTATACATCTATTTCTATTATTATTATAAATGTTTTGGAGATATCTTATTGCGTGTATTGTATGCGTTCTTCTATCTAGAGTATTTTATATTTAACTGATAATTTTAACTTCAATAATTTTATATGATTTGTCCAATATATTTTACAATTTGTTTAGAAGGGTCCTTTTTTCACTCAGCAGCCACACATGCCATTGAGTATACAGTATTTTTATATTTCCATTATTTTGTGTAATATATCATAATATGGACAAAAATATGGAAAAAATAATTTATTTATTATTCCATAAATTCAGGTTCGAAATAGGAAAATCATTATCCCTCAATTGCATAAAAGTCTTATTCTCGTAAATTCTTTCTGAATCCAATTGGAAAAGAACTAAAAATATTTTTCAACGAATCATTGATTGCTGCATCAGGTTTTAACGGATTTTCCAGCATCGATAGACATATCCAAGCAATAAATTTTCAATTCTGCGGAGATAACAAATTGCGGAGACCTTTTCGGAGAACATGTGCAATTAACTGGAAGCTGAAACTGACCTTGATTTCAATTAAATTTATGCCCTGCCTTCCGGGAAGATTAGGCATGTTATCTCCAAAAAAAACTGACCGTCGTTTGACAAGAGTTGAAAATTGATAAAAAAAATATATTTATGTCCTCCTACGCGATGAGACAAAACATGAGCTGTTAGGGGAAGAGGTGACCGCAGGATCGGCTATAGTGCATCGTCGCTCGTTAAATTAGGACGATTGGGGAGGTTTAGAATACTCCCACTCAGCCGATTGATGGCGTTGTGAATGAATGGGCTTTACATACGTAGAGTGCGGGAACGCGCATATTTTCAAGAGTCCTCTTTAGAGCCGGACATTTACTGATATAGAAACAGCAATGAACGCATTTCGAAATTCAGCAGGGTAATGAGTCACATAACATAATTCTCAAAGGGCATTGATAGAACACTAAAACAATTACTGCTTCTAATTTATTTAAATTTACAGAGAGATTTGTAAATTTGATCACCCTTTTGTTCTTTTAATCAAGTTATAAGATATTAGAAGTAAGCACTTTCTATTGCTGGTTTTTTCTTCCATTAACAGTAATTTCTTCAATAGAAAAAGGAATATAATCCCAATCATACCTATTTTAATATTTATCATTACTGTCGATCAAGCACGACCATTCACTAACCAATAATATCAAATATCTCGGAAATCGAACCCGGGACCTCGTAGTTGGAACGCTAGCACGTAAACTACTCCAGAAGTATCCTTCTATCAGCATTATTATTATTGAAAATCACATCACAAATATACACCTGTCAGATGACAACGTAGGTGAAACATCTGTACACATTCATAAAGAGAAAAAAATCCCCAAAGTCCATTTAAGACCACTCCCAAAATTTTTAATCATTATTCCTCACCAATCAATAGAAGCTATTTACACAAATACAACCCTGAGATAAATACATTCATAAAAAATATAATGCTTTCAAATATACCGAAATTATATATTTTGCCATAAAATTATAATTCTCATTTTATCATTCAAAGTAGATAACGATGAATTCAAAAATCGAAATATCTCTTCATACACGGAGAGAAGTCTGCATTTATAGAGGTTAATTATTACAAAAACAAAACGGAATTATGAATAATCGTATCCATGGAATGAAGTTAATTGAAAAATAGTAAGATGAATAATGTTCTCTGACTTGGAGACTATCAACCAGGAAAATCTTGCCTTCTTTTGCGAAATGTTTAGTACGATTGATAGACTGACTGCCTCAGAGATAAATTTCAACCCTTGAGAAGACAGAATATGAATATACCGGAAGCTTAGCTTTTCAGCGAGAGAGAGAATGTAACGACAGCTGAAAAATGCTGAAACAAATTTACTGAATTCTGGAAGAAATCAACCGAAGAACGTGGCTACTGAAATCAAAGAATATTTCTTGCATGCAAAAATCTTGAAATGGATATGGTGGGAGGAAATATTAAAGGAAGATATGCAGATATCTCATAAGGATATCAAATTTAAATCATCGAAGGTGCGATAATGAATGTAACGGAAAAGGAATACTCAACTACTCGGTCCACAAAATTTGCCGAATTTGGTGGCGGTAAGTTCATAGCATAAGTTTGCAAGCTAGCCTTCCAACATCAAGGTCCCAAGTTCGAGTCTCGGCTAATTATGGTTTTCTGGTTACGGAATGGATGACTGTGTTCTTTGGTTGTTAAGCACTTCACTGTCCTATGAGTAGATATCTGTGAAGGTTTTATAGAATAAATAATACATAATATAGGAACCTTTGGTTTCAATGTCATTGCATCATCTCCGGGCGTCCTAATGACCGGTAGTATCCATACTGTGTTATATCGTTGAATTTATACTGACTGATTATTCCTCATTGCATTGATGAAAATTTCCACAGATATACTGCCGCTCAAGTTATTTATACGCACGTTAGAGTGAACGTACAAAAATTTATTTTCTAAAAAAACTTTTTGAAAGAGTCAAAAATGAAATTTTTATCCTAAATAAAACAGTAACATTAATTGTCCAGCATACAAAGTACATACCTAATTAAAAGACGACGCAGTGCTGGAACCTTTTCCATCGAAAGGAAACGTTTAGCATTCGATCACATTAAAAAGCTGCATGTGAAACATTCAGGCCACTCTTGCGATTCGTGTTGCCTACATTCAATTGTAAGAAATCGAAATTTGATATGAGAAAACGAATGCAATCGCTTAGTAAAGTGAATGAGAACACTTTCCCCCTAATTTTTCACTTAGAGTCATCAGGAAGATCCGAATACAAAATCATTTAAATAGGAGTACTTTTTGCAGGAAGTGATTAAAAGGCCGCAATGAAAGCTCACATGTGGCCTGAAGGTCGCAGGTAACCCACCTCTTCTATGGCGTGATTAATGCGTGGGCATTATTCACCGTGATTATTTCAATAATATACTCAGTGATATAAATACCATAACTGAAGCTTGAACATTTCCTCTCGCCGCGAAACACAATGTCACTTCATGCGTTTTTCTACCCAAATCGGCAGGTTTCCTTTACTCCTCTTTACTCTTACTGTATCTCAGCTAACCGCTTCATTTTCATGTTTTGACCAACTATTTCGATACTGCCTAACATTTTCTTTCTTTTCCTTTCTCCTCTTCCCATTCCTTCTATTCCTGTCGTTGACAAACAATCCTTTCTCATCCAATGTGCTATTGGTCCTTTTCTCTTCTTCAAATCGTTTCCTTCATAGTTTTTCTCATCTATTCTCCTCATTTCTCACTTTATCATTCCAGCTTTCTTTTCCCATCTTCCTCCGTATCCACATCCCTTGGGCTACAAATTTTATTCATCTTCCATCTTAATTGCCCTGATCCATTTAATGCTAAAATCTATGTATAACACCATTTTTTCTCTTGCTCAATTTTCTGTTCATTGGTTCAATGAGTAGCTTCCTTTTCCTTTGAAATCCTATATCGCTCTCCTTCTTATCTCCATTAAACAATACATATCATCAGTTAACTGCCTAGAATCTCTCCACTTGTTTAATCTATTCCTCTTCAAGTCTGATATCAATTTTCTCTCCTTTTCTTTCAATAGTATAGAATATGATCGAAAGAAAACTTGGCGACAGAACCTCGTCAACATGGCGAAAAAGCCTTAGCTATTTACCTCGATCACGCGCGAGTAAATCACCTCGTTAATTTTTTCGCTTGTTTCCAAAGTGCAATCGATACGGCCTAAGGGTGCACTCGAAGGGATTTTCGAGAGATAAGTTGAAAAAGTCCGCAGTTAAGAGAGACGGAAAAAGTGCAGCGGCAGCGGATGAATGGGAGGGGAGTGTTAGTGGGCGTCGGAGAACGCCCACGTGAGCCGCAGTGAGCCGCAACCACGGTCCTCAGCAGACGCCACCTGTGCATCTCGAGCGAAAGAATCGGACCACTGTAAGACCGCCAAATGCGATTTCCCCATCTTCGTGAAATCGATGCCTCACAACATGGGATTCGGAACGGTCGTGAGCGGAATAGAGATGGATTCCGGTGTTATTACACGGATCAGAGAATTGTCCTAATTTGCCTGTCCAATAAACGTGAAATCAACATATCGCTGTTTAAACCGAAAGAGACCGAACGACAAAACTATAATCTCCGCCATTTGCTACTGGTTTCGCAAGCGTAATTGCTTCTTCAGGCATAAAGTTCTTCAAAGGCAATAATTTTCATCTTTTTTAAAACAGCAATTGCGCTAGCAAAACCGGTAATGTAAAATTTATTATGGATCTTACACATTTATATCATTATATTCCAGAAATTTCTTCGTCGCTTGAGCTGCATCAAACAGGCATATTATCAGTCTGATAGTAAAAGTAAGATATATGCCAGATGATAGAGAGTTTATGAATAGGAAAAAGAGTGCTGCAGAATTACGATTTTTATGAATTTTCTTTATTTATGCAAAAATCCTTTCGAAAAATCACAATGGAAAACAGCCAAACTTATTACTGTAAAATCAGTACAATTAATATCAAGCAGTAAAAATAATTCGGAGAAAATAGTTAAGCATGGAAGGTAAAAGGAGAATAAAATATATTAAATATGCTACCAAATAATCTACAATAAATACAACATAAAATTAATATTATAAATCTTAAATTTTGGTTTTCGTCATACAATTTTCTACACTTTTACCATCTGTTTTTAATCAGGAAATTCTATCCAATAAATAAATTACTCATTTTCATGCATTAATCGTAGTAACCAATTGTCCTATCATACTTGAATTAAACACAAATTCCTCAAAGATACGTCTTTAAAAGTCCATGTGGCATTTCCTATCAACATATCAGTGATACTCGTGCTTAAAATTAAAATTATTATTAAATAGATGCGGAAATCAAGTTTATTGCCAGCATTCACGCCAGATCTCTGATTCAGGGCCAACATTTTTATTTTGAACAGTGAGATGTCCGATATTAATAATGACGATTTAAAAATAGAATTATACACCCATATGGCTAAAGGAAAGAGGCCAAGAAAGGAAGGTAATTGCAACGCGTTGACACGTCCTTGTGGAATGAGGCTCACTTGCTTCGAAATGTCACCCAGCGAATGGAATTTAATTACCGAGTATCAAATTAACACCGAGGCCTTGGAAATAACGAACCCAGAAAATGGAAATTAAAGGGGATTATATTTAGAATTCATGAAGGAAGACTTAAACGTAATGATTATGATTATAGAGGATTCGAGTAAAATTTCTTGAAGGCTCTTCGGTGTGAAAGTGACGCCATCCATCTCCACATGACAGGCGTTCGATTTCAGAGATAAGAATGCCAAGAGTTATAAGAGGACACTGATAATTGGGTTAAGAATTATATATGGGTACTGCGATTCCCCAACATCCAATGGAAACTTCGGAGTTTCAGATAAAATAATACGGTAAGAAACTGAATATTTGTTTTTGGAATTTTCATTTTCGTTTACGCTCTCAAGGTATACAATATATCATACTCAGAAAAGATTCCAAATGTTTCATTTTTGACAAGTCTCGACCTATTTGAATTGGAGTTGTAAAGTTTGGTTCGATATTCGGTCTAATCAAGAGACGGGTAATTGTTAAAGATGTGAAAAAGATACGATCTCAACTCGGTTGTTATCATGATCTTCCTTAAAAACTGAAACTTTGGTAAATTTTTAATATAAAATAAGGTAAATCATCATTGTTCTATTATATGAAAGGGATGAGTTACGTTACGTAAACATGGAATAGGATGATGAGAGTCTAGAAACAATGATGAAAAAACGTTTATCAAAGGGAGATAAATACAAAGAAATGTAATTTAATGAGTTGAAGTACGGTGCCCAGGGAGGGAAAGTGAATGTTAAAAATAGGAATGAATGCGTTTGAAGCGTGAGAAAATTGCGTACATTAAACGTTAGCATTAATGTGAATAAACGAGAAAGCTGTCTCACCTCGAAAATTCAAGGAGTGAAAGTTTCTCAGGCATATTGTGTACTCGTATGTATGACGCTAAGGTAATAAGTAAAAGTTACTTAATCAGTATTAGAATCCCTTACGGGTATTTTAAATTTATTGCTAGATATATCTAAATAGTGTTAATTCAGTAATTTATCCAACATATTTGACAAGACATCAGACATAATACGAACGAAGGAATAAAGAGTTAAAAGGTAAGATTCTTGGTTGGAAATCGTGTACAAAATACTTTACGGAGAAATAATAGAGAATCTAGTGTAAAAATTCCCTAATCGTCTTGGGAAACCCTTTAACAGAGGACTAAAATCACAGTTTGCCATTTATAATGAAGAGACAGACAAATCATAGAAATGCTCACGATTTATCTAACCCCTTTTCCTTCGACCTACACACTAGCAAATTGGTAGGGCTCTCAGTTATAGGCTATACAAAACTATATCCAATAATCTAACTTCTACATTTTCATTCTTCTTTTGAATGCTACTACGCGACACGATCAGTGAATCGATTCATTAAGTGTTGTAGAATAATGCATTTGAAAAAGTTGGCTGTGTCTCAAGCGAGCTTAAAGCTGAGGAGTCTTGCAGCTGAATGGAATATCGACGACGGACTGCCTACGCTTTTCCCGCCTCCGCCAGCTCCATTCACCTTATCACTGCGATTGCAACTCCATCCTTGGGAAATACAAAAAGCGGCGATAGAAAATCTTCCCAAGTCTGTACTGCGAAAGTTTCGAGAGCACCATTCATATATCATAAGTTCGTTACAAGAAGAGTTGTAGACCATGTTACGACGAACCGAAGTCGTAGAAACAGTTTATATGTTACCGATGACTTTAATTTGAAATGCCTTTCTAGTATTCTGCAAAGAAAAACAGAGATACACAGTGTAACTCAGATTTAGGTTAAGATAATCAAATATGTCGAAATACTCTATCCTAAAAAGAAGTTCACAGGAATAGAATGAGTGATGAGCCTTATGAATGAGCCTTACCCTTAAAATTAAGGCTATTAAATGAAAATCCGAAATATATTAAAAAAGATACATGATGCGGAAAAATAAAAACAACGAACAACAAAACAGGTTTTTAATTACCTATGAAGAGTGAAGAATCAATTTTAATGAAGCCAAATAGTTATTATTTCATTGATTTGCAGATAATTGAGTTTTACAGAGTAATGGGCGAAGTAAGACAATATTTATAAGATGACTCTATTTGGTCAACCTTCTAGAGTTTTTCTGAGGGGTTACCAATTGAGCAACCCAGTATAGTGTTAAACGTTGTCATATATCAATTGAAATATAAAAATCCAGAAATGAAAATAGTGTAATCCAAAGTTAAGATCTAATTTCAGATGTAAAGAATTTTAAGAGAAGAAGAAGAGAGCTGAGCTAAAAGCAAAACATGAAAGAATTAAGTTGGATTGTCAAAGGAATTCTTGGAATAATTGGAAAATCTCATGTAAGGGAAAGGATTTACTGGAATTATTGAAGAGATAACTGATACATACAGTAAGGAAAAAAACTCAGGAAATACGTTTGAAATGGAAACATTGAACATTCTGCATGACTGAAAAATTATCGAAAGAAATTTGCCAGGAATGTCAATCGCAGAAATGGAATATTAAAAACATATTAGAGTAAAACAGCAGGGTGGAAAGATCAAGATGTCGTCTTGACGATATTTAAATTGTTTACGCACAATTTTCCTTTTTTTACTTACGGCAATTATTAAGATCACTATATTCTCCCTCTTTTTAAATGGTGAAGAAGTAAGCTAATTAGAAGAAACCAAAAAACGTGTTTGATGACATTGAAATATCCCTCACACCTGTCAGCGAATCACATGTTGCTATAAATCCGACATTACTGGCATTTAAGAGCGAGTGATGGCAGTACGACCTTGGGAAATGTCTAATCTGCTCACTGTGGTGCATTTTCTGAAAAGTCGCTCAACCTGAATAAACTGGTTTCCAAGGGAAACTGTCCATACAAAAAATTTGCATATAAATCGAGCGAGTGTACTCATTCATGAACAGGTTTTCAAAAACAAAAAAACAATTAAATATATCATACTTCTTATTATAGCCTCAACGCGTGCGGATTGAACTTATTTGCTTCTTTAATTGGCATCCCTCTGATTTAACAGTTAGTAATGAATGCCATAAAGAAGTTGTTTTACGGCTGAAAGCAATGATATGGACTATGTTTCATAAAACAGAGCAGCAAACATACAGAAGAATGTGTAAGCATATATATTCCTTTCATTTCGAAATGAACTCTATATCAACATTTCATTTACGTTCGAGTTCATTAACGCATCGATATTCCTTTATTTCCATACACTATCTGCGGGATTGTGTTCATAGGGTCATATTCAAGCCCATTACAACGATCACGAATGGGGATATTTTTTGTTATTTACTATAATATGAACAAAATAATATTTAGGTGATAAAGGTTTATTTACATAAGGTAAATTATCATTAGATAATCTTCAGTAAGGGCTGACATGGAATGGTCAGTTGGAGACCATATTTTTGGAAGCCAAAAAAAAACTGAACTTCACATTGCACACCCCATAAAGTCTACTATTAGAGATAAAGATATTTCCAATGAAAAACATTCTATTTTCCAATATTACCCAAAAGTGGTACCCAAAGGGAAATATGTCTGAAGCAAAATATAGGAAGGTTACAAAGAAGGGCGAAAATATTCTTTCTAGGCAGAGATGAAAGGCTCGACTCAGTAAGGCTAATAATGGTCAGAATTAGATTTGGAAAGTTTAGAGCTGAGAATATCAAAAACAATTAGGTAGTGTCAGATTCTGTTGAAGAAGGGCCTTTTTTGGCTCCCTGTTTATTTTTCTTTCACTTAGTAATCCTTTACGATACTTAATTACTTTCTTCTTGAATTTGTTTGGATTTTATAACAATTTATAGAGAATTACTCAAATCCAACCCAACTTCAAAGTATATCTTTCAATTTCTTTGTCTGTGTTCTCAATCTGTCATATCTTTTCTCGAGTTATGTTACACATCACACAACACTTTGCATTCTCGATCTATACTACTATTTCTGAGGCGAGATGTTATGATGTTCTTGAAGCCTGTTATTCGAAATTACGTCTCCTAATAATTTCACATCTTTGTTGCATTAAACCCTGTATTACTAACATAAATAAGCTTTATATTTTTGAAGTTATTATGATTAGTTTGGTTTACATAAGATTATAACATGAAATTTCGCATAGTGCTCCTTAAAACTGGACTCGCGGTGTCAGATATTTTCCTTCAAAAGATAAACTTAATTTTTATAAGGTGTATGCGGCAGTTAACATGTTCAAAAAATAATCAAAAGCTAAGATACATATATTTTTAGTAGGCTAATAGATTAAATAAATCTCCAAAAGGTCTTTAACGAGCCTGTGTAAATAACTATAAAATCGAGATACATAGAATAAATTGGTCAATTCGCAGACGTATTTGAGCCCTGCAATAAAGTTACATTTACTTAAAGAATATTTAATGATTATTGCAATAATATCAATATCCAAGTGAGCATGCCATTGATAAATGCGAGTAGCCTTGTAGGCTGATGTACGGTGGGGACCTAGGTCCCTAGGTGGGGATCGCTAAGGTAGATGGGAATTCATAGAGAAACCTTAGAAAAATTAACGTGATAGATATTTAAAAGATGTATTAGAATCGAAGGACAACTTTTGTTGAATATTAATTTGCATTATTTAATATTACTTCAAAATGTATTACATGAAAGGAAGGTATCTGTATTGTAATAGTATACTGTTGTCTCATAAAAGGTAAAAGTTCCGTCAATATTAACTTTGATGTTGCTATCTGAATAGTTATCTACCTATAACACAATGAATAACCATGAATCATTGAAAAATGTTTTGACTTTCTTTATCGCACCATTAATTACATTTAGGTTAAATGTTTCACATGAAGCAGTAAAAACTGGAATCAAATCGTTAATAATATAGAATACGGAATTTAATTGCAAATGAAAATCCAACTCAGATGTAAACCCTGAAGGGAAGCTGCTTATAGCCATCATCAATTCACGATGCATTCATTCTCAGAAACCGTTGTGCCATCTATTAGCAATGTCATTTACCACCAAGTCATTTCCACGTCGTATCCTGGAGTATATGCAACTGTCAACGACATTGTGCATCGAGGGTTGTCTAATTCGACGGGTGCCAAGAGAGAGACGCTCCCATCTTTTTGCTTTTCATTCGATAAAACTTCTACTTTTTGCATTGCAAGCCTACTAAAGTCATTTTCTGATAACTGAATGATCGCTAAATATCCTAATATACTATCAGTCTCCTTCAAATACATTTTTCATTGATTTTATGCAGTAACATTTTGAATAAATTTTCTCAAAAAAATTATGTTTTAACCGATGTAATAAAGTAAAGTAGTAGTGGCATTGCAGAAAAAATCGAAGGAGTTAGAATCTGCCGTAGACTCCCATTTGCCGGGTTTAACCACCCGGCAAATAACTTATCCTCCATCCAACTGAGTTAATATGAGAGAACAGAATATTATTTATTGTTCTCCGAAGCGCACTCTCTCTCATCAGAGCTTCAGAAATTGGAAAGACTATTTTTATGTGTAATTTGACAAGGCTAATTATAACCCAAACATCCTCCGGAGG
Source organism: Pachydiplax longipennis (assembly GCA_036926295.1). NCBI lineage: Eukaryota > Metazoa > Arthropoda > Insecta > Odonata > Libellulidae > Pachydiplax > Pachydiplax longipennis. The sequence continues at coordinate 75,445,086 of JAVFKF010000012.1, forward strand.
ACTTTTTCTCCTTCATTTCTTTTTCTAAATTTAAGCATGTGCAGCATGCACTTTTCATGTTTTATATAGTGACAGCATTGTTAAAAATGTTTTAGTAACTAATAAAATATCTCATATATATTATCCTTCACCGGGAATATGACCCAGTACTGCTTTCACTAAAGTCGAAAGCGCTTTCCTCTCTGGGAGCTACCGAATAAAAATTCCGAATTCGCTCAGATGCAAAGAATGAACATAAGGAGAGAGTGACACGTCTTGCACAATCATCCTATCCCAATAAAAGATTACCTTCTTAAATAACAAAAATAATCTTGTCATTTCCCTAACAATGACAAAATTTGTTCTTAATATTATGCTTCGACAAAAAATGTTGAACATATAATTTTATCTACAGCTTTTCCTAATGCGATTTTAAAATGAATGCTGTATTATCACTGTTTTATGAGTAGCTGAGCTAAGATCTCAGTTTGTCCTTACTTCTTATAAAGAACAGTACAGCGTAAAAATGAGTAATTACGCGACATTGATATATATCGATATTTTCATGCACATTCCTTACGAGCTGTGATTCAAATTTGGTGAGTTAGAGAGAGTAAAAGGTTTAAAAGCAAATAGGAGAAATTATAGGAAAATTTCAAATTATGTAAAAAATAGTTTTCGTTTAATCACATTTTTGGAGGTAGCAGTAAAGAGCTCGCAGAAAAGGAGCAGAGGTTCAACATGACTTACGAATTTTACGTGAAAAAGGAGAAAATGTTAGCAAAAGAGCAGACAAACAATGCCAATATTATGGGTAGTCGCTGAGTGAGAAAGTGGGCGAAGAGTAAAAGCATGTTGTTATTTTGCAGCTTCCGCAGAGAAAAATGGTGTACGTGCGGCGACCAACGTGTCTTCTCCATTATGAAGGAAATGATGGGTGGGCGCCGAAAAGACGCCCAAAAGTAAAAGGAGGAATACAAAAGAAGGAGTGGTTGGAGAGGACGAAAGAATGAAGTTTCCAGAATCGATCTCCAGCATTCTTTCTCTACTCCCACTCTCAGACGGAGCTGTGTCAGCGGTCAATCGCTAAGATAACTTCAACACTCAAAACTCCTTTCTACAACGAGATGTTTCCTTCTCAATTCCAATCCAATTTTAACATCTGAAGCAGTTTCCGAGGGGAGCCCGGAATAGCTGCAGGAACTCCTTTTAAGAGCGAAGTAAGATGTCTTATGATTGTGTTAGAGTAGAAGCGTTTTCCTTTTTCTCAGCGGAGAAAGCAAATTATCACGACTGCTTATCTAGAGTTATTAAAGCGAATCCTCAGAAGCTAGGCCCTGAGATTGTTTTTATAAATAAATTTCCAGTAATACACCGTGCGTTTTGTCAAATTTTAAGGAGTAAAAGTTTTATTTTTCCTAATATAAATAATACCAAAATTCTATTTATACCCACAATATTGGAAAACTACCAAACCATCTAGTTTAAGTGTGCGAAATTACGTGAATATTATTTTATGAAAATAACATTATATATATATTACTTTTTATCAATCATAATTTATAATGACTGAAAATTATAGAACGCAAAATCTGTAAGGAAAAACATTCACCGAAAGCATTATAATATTGATGGAGTCCGTTATATTAGAAAGTCAGATAAGCCAAACAATTAAAATCACACGGTTTGGCATCTTTTAAGTGCTAAGGAATTTTTCTAAGGTATACAAGATTAACCAACAAATTTAAGTTTTATCTTTTAGTAAGGTTGATAAAATCGAATTATCACAACGAATAGATGGAATTCAACTTCAAAATCAGACTATCTAATGGAATTATACAAAATTAACTAAAGCCAAGTACGAAATTACTTTGTAATATTTTTCAACGGAATTAGAAATTTTTTCCACGGTCTAAACTCACAGGAAAAGATTCTATGATTCATAAAGATATATTTTGCTGCTGCATCTTTCAGATAAAATTTTATCTGGGAAATATTCCTCTAAATAAAACTATGTGGAATCATCCTTGACCCAAGGTCCCAAATGTGAGCTTTAAAACTACTTCCTTCCGGACCAAAACTTCGACTGCATTCCGTCTCTCTCTCTCTCTCTCTCTCTCTCTCTGAGGAAATTCAAAGGATATGACAGTGTACTCAAAAGAAGGCAAGCGTAAATGTGCTTCCCTCTGACTCATCTTCAGATTATTTCTCTTCTAACCTAAAGCTAGATTCACGTTTGGTTTAATACCTAATATGCAATATTAGGTATTAAAGAAATTAATATTAATTAAATATTAGGCATTTACCTAATATGGAATATACGAAATCTTATCAGTAGAAAGCTTGAAATGAGAAAAATATCTGTAAATATTTTCGAGAAACATTATTTGAAGCTGAAAATTAGAATTACTGCCAGATTTAATACTTGTAAGTAATTTTTACGATGGGGAATGGCTGGATAAAAATTATTATCCTAGTTAAATTCCCAATATTGCTCATGTATTCGTGATTCTTCATCAAGAAATGTGCGAGTATGTAACTTATTTTTACAGGTAGGGAATACATAGCAGTTGCCTGTCGCTTTCATTCTTCTTTTATCTCTCTTACCTTCCTGTTTCTTCTATTAGGCCTTAATGTTCTTATCCAATCAAATTTTACACAGTTTGCATTTTCCTTTCCTCTATCGTATCATTATATTCTTATTAAATACACATGTTTTGCTGGAGTTATGCCTGGTCAAGAGTATTCTTCCCTTCTAAATCTCTGATTATACATAAGGCTTACTCGGTGTACTTGTATTTATTTCAGAGATGTAATGACTATTACATTCTACTGCTTAATTTCTTCAGGTTCGTTATTTTTATGTAAAATATATCTACACTAAAATAGCTATGCTAAACTTTACTGAATTCGGAGGTTTAATACTACAAACAGGCTCATTTATGTAAACATTTAAATTATTCGATTTCGACCCTGCACATAGGATCCAATGGTTGAAACAAGCCAATAGATGGCTTTTTTCAACTGCCACAATAAAAAATAATAAACATATAGCTTCATATAAAACCAAAAAAAATCTCTTCAAAGATGAAGATGAATGAAAGAAAAATGAAAAAAGAATGAAAGAAAAATATTTAAAGTGTGACCAATCCGGTGTTTACACCCCCTGCCACACGCCCAATGGCGGCTTACAGGGTATTTATGTAGATGTAGATGAGAATTAAATGCTTATCAGAGGTTATAGATTAGCTTTTACAACAAGCAAGTTGTCAGAATCTTCAACTACGTAATAGTACATACATAGTAATGTACGTAATGTACATAGCTTAGATGACTTAGGTGATAGGAAATCCATTTCCTTACTTCTCTGCCTTAAGAACGGAAACCTAAACTTTTCTGAGGTAAATATTACTCGATATATTCAGGAATGTAACATTCTAGTATTTAAACAAAGTTGTATGTGGAATTCGTATTATAAAAACATCGCTCGAGATCAAAACTATCGCACAAAAATCAACTTCAATTAAATAAAATATATAATCAAAAACATGAATTTCACTTACCATAACTCATTTCCAAGAAACTTTTAACTTTGATATTAACGTATCTTCACGTTTCTAGAAAAGTGAGTAAAGTGAACTCTGGATACAAAATTTTCGCTTCCAATGCCTTTCTGCATCTAAAATCGAAACTTTGGGTCTAAACTCAGAGTTATATACTTTATCCATTTTACAAAACTTTTCGTTTTTCGCTTTTCGAAAAGAAAAACAGCATTTTTCCATTTCGTTCGAACTCCGTACCTGAAACTACATCCTGCTATAATATTTAAGCAGGTGGAAATGAAAACAAAGATAGTTGGAAAGAGTACGTAAAATTAATACGTATTAATTCTAATTTGTTACCTTATATTAATAACCTCAGGAAAAATCCTTCTTTTGCTTCTGCTAACATGTTCTTAATTAGACTGAATATACATAAAATTGGTTACTATTTCTTGATTAAATCGAAAAAATATTAAATTTTTCTTTAGGTTGACGTTTTTATCATTACTTAAAAAATAAACTATTTATATACAGGTGTTTGTTTCAAAAAGTTGCTGAGGGCGTAGTGAAAGTATGGAAAGGCTTGAAGATTGCAGGTTTCACACCTCTGTACAAATACATATATATGTCCATTTCTAGATCTTACGATCTACCGCAAAGTCTAATTTCTTTGGTCCTGGAAAGAAAAATGGGATTCTAGAACTCAGTGTACTTCTTCTGGTAAATAGCATAACGCAGATTGGTGAAAGAATAATCTTTTTCATTGTCTTATCTGAGTCAAATTACGTCCTACTAAGTATCATAACCACGCTTTAGTTACAAAAATAGACATGAAATAAATTCGTATAGATTTAATCAGTCAAGGTGAAATATACCGCTATCCATCATTTTGGGATCCCTTGGAATTTTCCGAGAATCTCATTCAAAGGGTGCGAACACGGGTGCAGTGGCAATTAAGGTGGAGATTGCTTAATAGCTTCCCGGAACTTGCCGAATCCCTTCTCCGAAATCGGAGCCCTCATCTCGCACAGGAGTTCCATTACCCGCGGACGCACGTTTTGGAAGAGGGCGTGCGTTTACAATAAATCAATCGGAAATAACGCATTCGGGAGGGAAATAAAGGAAAAAATCTCAGTGGTGTTTGTTCGGGGGCGGGCCGGCGGGGGACAAATTGGCCAAGGGTTGATGACAACTGGGGAAGCACGTTCTGGGAAATGAGGGGTGGAATGTGTGAGAGAAGATGGAAAAGTTTGAATGGAAGTTAAGGAATGCGTTTTTAAGGGGGAGAGGGAAAAATTGGAGAGAGGGATCCGTTCCAGGAATTTGGGTCATGAAAAGGGACGGGGTTGCGGTAGCCCTAAGCGAGTTGAGTGCGCTTAGAAAATGATGGAGAGATTCATATATAGTTGCGAAAGAGGAAGGATATGGGGAAGACGTGAGGGAAGGTACTTGAAAAATATATCGCCATGAATGAAGAGATTCGTAGGAAAGACTCGAGTTCCTAGAATCACAAGACACTATATCAATACAAATAAAATTGTTTTACCTCTTCTTTAAAAGATGTAACTCGAGATGATGTTTGCAAATGTAATGTTTGAAATGTAATATATGAATAGAAATAGATAACCCCGGTATGTTTTACATATTTATAGTACGAAAAATTACTAGATCAGAATTTTTCGATTCAAAAAAATCTAGACAGTCATATTTATCAATTCTCTATGAAATTCGATTATGAGTTAGTGTATTAGATTTAAGAAATAAAATTATTCCGAGCAGAAAGAACATACGCCGAGAAGAAATATGTAATAATTCATATATAGGGAGATAGGTCAAAGAGAGTAAATGCTCAGAACAAGAAAAGGTGAGAGAGAATCGAATGGAGATTTAAATTCTCGTTATACATTTATTATCAAAAGAAAATTTGTGAAGTTGGTGAAAAAAATCAATAGCTTCCCATAGAATATGAAGTTAAGTGTTACTTTTCAATTGAGTCTATTGTTAACACACTAATTTAACCACAAACTATTTGTAACGTTATTTTACGCCAGATTATTAAGATTTTTTGATAGAGATTCTGGACTTTTTTCACATCCATCTAACTTCCCGCAAATCTATACTATTCAAAGATAATTTTTAAATTGCTAGAGGCAGTTTTTGTGAAATATAGACTGATTCAACTCTACATTCTTTCAAAGGCATGGAAATGAGTGCAAAATTTCTGCCACTACGTAGAGTAATATACATAATTTTTGAACAAGTATAATATTTATACTGAATTAGTTCTTTCCTTTCTTCTGATCAGAGAATCGCGATTAGGTCTCAATAAAATATTGATTTATTAAACCGTTAATTTTTCCGACGTAGAAAATATTTCAGTATCCCTCTTATCCCATTTAAGTCCAGTAGGAGGTGAAAGACCTGATTTATTCCTTAGGCTCGTAAACAGGGCATGTCCGAGTTGTATTATTGCCCGGGTAGTCAGTCAGGCATCCTTTCCATAGAGATGCTATAGAATATCCAACATTTATCGACTATTTTATATTTTCGAGAGCATATTTTGGTATTCATTTGAAATTAATCTAATAAATAATATTTACTGAAGTAAAATTATTATTATTATTCAAATAATTAAATCAAAAATATTAATTTATTAGTAGTTAAAAATAAGGGAACGGTTTGTTTAATAAAAAACGAATGCACAGCAGCTATCAGCAAATATTCTCTGTTGTGATCTACTAAGTCATTAAACCATCTGTTTTGTATTAAATAATCAATTAGCCTTAAGAAAAATTAACCAGAGTACTTCTTAACATGCGCCCATTTTATCATTGCTTGGATAATTCAATTTACGTTGAGATAATAATACGAAAAATGTTCGTTATGATCCATCTGTACGGCAAAGAACTCTGCACATTGTTGACTTTGCTAAAAAATTGATTTATAAAAGAAATGATTATCCATGTAAGGATTTTGGGTAAGCGCAACACCCACCCTAGCACCCACATGATGTGGTAGATGCATATATCCCCAAAAACCTCACTGCCCTGGGCAACCGCCCTGCTCGCCCCTATCTTGGGCAGACTCTCATTTTGACCGTACAATGAATGGGCTTTTGATCTCTCTTAGAATCATTAGCAGGTACCGTATACGATTTCCGAGACAATTTCATTCCAAAAGTTACACTTATTTTGTACATTGCAGTTAAGTCTTATGTCCTACGACTGGCTTTTAATTTAAACAAAACTAGGAAAATGTTTCTCCTATTAACTATAACGTCCCACCGATAAAGAATTTTTCAGCTTAAACTATCCTGTGGGCGTGATGATTATCAATTCTGAGAAAAACTCATTTCAGCAGCGCTAACGAACTCCACAAATGGCTTCCGGATTGGAGTTTCGCGGAAATTCTTATAACAACATAAAAAATCTCCCATTCATATATTCAGGAGAGGATTCATGGAGCTATACATAAGAATTTTGTTTCTTAGGCTCTCTCTTAATCAGTAAGTTTGTATTGGAATTTTAATTGGAAACCAGCACAAGACTACTTACATTCATTAGATTTATTCGATCCTTTATTGGAAAGATTTCCTTTAGCTCCATATAGCTTCATTCGTCAAGTAAACAAATTATGAAAATTATGGAAGAATAAACATAAGTTTTGGCTTTTAGGAATAAATCTTTGTAAGTAAAGGATGATAGAGTTGCTCAGATTCCCACATTCCTGAAAAGTTGAAAAGATTTAAATCAAAACAAATAATTATAGACCTAAATATTTAAAATTGTAAATATGAAAATAAGAGTAAAATATATCGTTGCTAAAACTGCATTTCTCAAAAATAAATTATGTACGTAGGCTTGTTTTCAAACTTTGGCTATAAAAGATATCAATTTCTCCATGACAGAATGTGATCATAGTTGACAATCTATCGATCCCGTCAAGCGAAATCCCTTCGCCTCTTTTAGAGAATTTTCCTGTTTTAGCAACACTCTAGCGCATTTTACGGAGTCAAGAAATAATCTGAAACGTTCCATTGAGTCAAGACTAAAATTAAATTAAATATTATATTATAAAATTATACTTCTATTAAATGTATAATTTTGAGTTATGAAATTTCAAGCTGAGCACTCCGTTAAAATGGCGAAAAACGGACATATTTCAGTTCTACCTATGATGAAGTATCAAGCACATAAAGATGGAACTTTCTAAAACATTTACTCATTAATGTATCCTGATAATCAAAATCAGCATTTGGAATATCAGAAAACTCTGTGTGTAGAAATATATATTAGATATTGATCAAAAGTCCTTAAATGCCTAATGTTCTTTAGAAATGGAGAGTTATTCTCTTGTAAAATATGACTGAATATACAACAATTTGAAATAACACAATAAGTTCAACGCGATGGTTGTGCAAAGAAGGCATTTTAAAATTTTATTCCTATCTCATTTATACATACTTCTCTATAATATATTTTAATTTTAATACATTAATTTTATAATCTATTTCTGTATTATCTTCTCTGCTATTTCGGAAGTTTGTTTCAACCTCATTCTTTGTACGTGTTTTGCTCCTGAATGGTAAGCTTTTTTTCTCCAACCTTCAATTAAGATTTTCACCCACAAATTCACGCAAAGACTTTTACCAAATCTTTTGAATAGGAAATATTTTGGGACATTTTCATAGTTTTATTTGACCATACTTTCAAATACGGAATTCCACCAAGTCAGAGCTTCAATCATTGAATTCATTCAAATATTTTTATGCTTTTATTATATTTTTTCTCTTTCGTCTTCTATTTTTTGCATTTAATCACAATATGTATCGAAAAATGAAGTTAAGAGGAAGAGAGGCCAACTAGGGCGTAACCTCGCCTGAATAACGAGTTTATTCATTCATCTCTAACTCAACGGAAATATTCCACTTTATTAACCAAATATACGTCATGTTTTCTATAATTTTACATCTGCCATATGACACACACAGAACTCTCATTTCTCATTTTTCAGTACTTCCCAAAGGGAAATAGGAGCTTATAAAAGGCAAGAATTATTTTCTGAAGGCTCTTTTTGATAAACCTCAATTGAGGTCAGTCATGATACTAATTCTCTATTTCTATCTTTGTCCGTAGATAATTTAATGACGCATGTATCCCCTCTACATACTTTGATACCAATACACATATTGCTAATCTATCAGAATACGAATGTGGGAGTTGTATAATACTCTTCTGTGAAGCATCTCACTCGAGGGCATCAAATAGAAGAATAAAGCTGGTAGGGATAACCGAGCACCGCATTAGGTGTAAGATGATTAAGAGTGCGAAAATTAGGATGTCGCTTAAGAATGGATCCAATCGAATATATAGGTTAATCCGTTGGCGATATCTCGACCACAGCGACGCTTATCTGCGAGCTGTGGCTGACCAATCTGGTTTTGAGTGGGCGGACAGTCGACAAATAGAGGACACGCAAATGGCACTTATCCTGACTGCGGATGATAAAATTCGTGCGAAGTATTGCGCGAGAATTCGGAATACGCGCTCAAAGGATTTGGAGTATGCTCTGGGCGGTATCGTTGCTCCATGATAAAATAACGTGGATGTTGATTCAAAAGGAAGGAATTAATTCCCTTCCGCCATACATTTAAGCTCAAGGCAAACAGGAAAATGGAGATAATACAACCAAAGTTCCGGGTTCCCACCGGATGAGGCCAGCTTTTAAGATATGTTTGGATATGCTTTATGGAGATCGATTACTTCATATATTAACGTAAATCCGCATTTGATGAAATAACGAAGCTAAATCAATGACGCGCTTCTACTCTCTTCGATATTAAATGAAGCAAGCCGGCACTACAATTTCATCATCTGAGTAAAATCTTGGCAGTTAGAATTTCCAGTTATTATGAAAGGCTTACGAAATTTGAATAGCGAATCCATAGTTTTTTTACCTTCCCTATTTTGATCCTTCCTATGACATCGAGCGAAGACAAAAGTAAATATTCTTTTTCATTCGAATCCAATTAGGTGTACTTCGAATAATTTGTTTCTTTTCCAAATTAATTAATTATTAATATTTGTGGTGTTGTTAAAAGGTCATTTTACGCTTAGACTCCTACTAGGAAACGAACCCGGGACTCTTTTCGTAAAACTCGATGCCGCAGCCCAATTGATTATGCGGAAGCCCTTACTAATTATTATTCAAATTTATTCCGAAGCTGATGAAATGTACGCAGCAATAATTGAAAATTGAAGATGGCTACCCACTCTTTTCTTAGAAATTCTATCAAACATACCAGAAAATTTATCGTGATACTTAACCAAAGACATCGATGGACAATTATAAAATTCTCTAGGAGTGGAAAGTGTATCAAAAATTTTTAAAGCAGACACTAAAAGTGCTAATCGCCCGATTATCGTGCGAAGAAGGGAATACGCTTCCGAGAACTTGCGAAGAGAACCGTTTTTGGAGAGAAATATTTGAGAGAAGACAAATGTGACACTGGGTTCGCTGGGAGACCTTTCCTGGAATCCGATAAAGGTGTCTCTGGGTATCCGATGCCTACTGAAATTTATTCGTGCAAGAGATAAGGAAGACACAAGTTGAAATGACGAGTGACGCCTCAGGGGCGTTATTTAGGATGCTATTCTCACCAAAAGGCTCCAAGGAGCGTGCCCTTAAATCATTTAGCCGATTCAGGAATTTTGATTTCATAAATATGCGCATTTAAATTTATCGGTGGTCAGGGCATTCTTATATTCTAGCTATTTCATTTCGTCTTCTATTATCCCGAGTAGTGAATTTTATGAATTGCGCTTTATTTTTTATTTACTGAAAAGCAATGAGATCTTTTCGGAATCGACAACGCTATTACCCATTTAAGACGCTGTCAACTGAGACGCAATCCTGTTTAATATGCTATTTTCTCTTGTTCTTGATCTATTTCATAACAAACACATTGTAAAAATACTGCATAATATACTTATTTGCCCGATTATAGGGGGTTTTTCCAGTCCCAGGATGCACTGCAGCCCGTAATATCCTATTGTCATTTTATACACCAAAAATTGTTTACGTTGTCCTCCTCTCCCCTTGCTTTGTTTCTAAGAAGGCTTTTGAGTCTTGTTTGTGATTCTATGTATAGGAAAAGAAGATATCGCGAAGGAGAACAATTTCCATAGAACTGTCGGAGCCGATATTAGCTTAGAGATAAAATGAGATTTTCCCATGAGTCTCCTCTCAGGGTAGAACGTCAGATTAAGAGTTCGCTGGTTGGTGTTTCCTTTCGTTGCATTATCATGCTGTTAAAAAATTCAAATAAATTATAATAATAATGAAAATAATACTAGTGGACTTTAGTTAAGGCGAGATTGAGACTTTATGAAAACATATTTCATATTTAGTCACTGAAGTACGATGCTGCGTGAACTTGAAAATTAGATAGTGTTTACATTTAAAGGTAGAAAGTCTTCCTTAACAAGATAAAACTGCGTTCTATAAAACATGGCAAAATAAACTATGCAAAATAAATAATAAATAAAATAGATTCTTTCGTGAAATGTTGCATGTTTATTTCACTATACTTCCTAAGGAAATGTTTGTAATGTCTGTAAGTTGGTATTGAGAGCAAGAGAATAAGTTATAATTAACTAAATAAGGAACTTATCCAGGTTTTTCACCTTATTTAAGAATAAGTTATCATGGCGAGAGCTGGTTGGATTCTCAACCACTCCAATATCTGGAAAGGGAATGAGGCGTAAGGTCAATTCAAGATGATAAGATTTGCCCATCCTTTTCTTCACCGAGAAAGATTGCTGTAAAAATGCCGTACAAGTGCAGCAATGTGACACAATGACAAACACTTTCTGCGGTATTAAAGTAGCGACCAAGTTGAATACAGTTTTTCAGCTTCGCTCGTACCTCAGCAGCTTTCGTATCACAGTGATAAACGATACCTGAATGAAATTAGATGAAAGATAATAATAATAATTACAGTGGTAACGCAATGTTTTGTGAGCAAACGAGGTTGGTATTGGAGAGAACGTGCTGTTTTTAAAAATGCATTATTGTTCCGTAATTGTCCATCTGTTAAAATTGTTTCATTGCAGAGCGAAAAAGGATAAAATTGAAGTAACAAAGGAAAGAGCTCTATTTCTCCGAAAAGCTGTCCATTCTTCAAAAATAGATTGAGAATGTATATCACGTTAGAATACAGCATAATTAACATTAGTTTGTAGATTTTCTATAGCAGCAGTAGCAAATAAAGCAAACTACTTTATTCTTTTTAGGTGTAAAGCACTTATTTAAAAATTGCAGAGCCAAATTTATTTTTTGTTTCCAACATAAAATAAATGGAAATTCGTCATATAATACAATTAATAGTAAATAGCAAAGTTAAAGGTTATAACACAATAACGCCTATAAGGCGATTTTCTATCGGTCACCTGAAAGAGTCTTAACCCTGTTTTACTGTTTGTGTGTTATTAAATTTATATACTATAATTAATAGTTGGTTGTATTTTATTTATTATTTTGTAATTATTACCTCGGCAAATCTGGTTTTGAATATTCCAATCATTATCAAAAGCAATTGTTCGGACAATTCGAGATACTGATTAACTTTAGACTTAAGATTTACAGAGAAAATCTCAAGAAATGCTTCTTTGAAATTTCAGATCCGTGAAAATTGAAATATAACCAAGAATGAGCGTTTTAGTTATCTATCTACCATTTCCTATTACACTAAAATCAATTTCCTAAACAAATTATAAAAGCTAATTACAAATTGAAACTGAAAGTTTCTTAGTTCCTTTTTACAAATAGGTAAACATAGGTTTAACCTTTAAAAAATAATAACTCCATTTTTAAACGATGCCAAACAATTGGTTTTATGTATGCATTCATGTACGAGTACATGTTTATAAATTTACAGACTCTCATACATGGTACACTTGCGCAATATTACTTCCAATTCACTATACTATTGATTAGGATAATCAACTCACTATTATATCTTTCGGAAAAGATTGTTTGCACGTTAAGGAAATCGAGATATGATTGGAGTACTATTATACAGAAAGTCTCTCCAGATAACATTCGTTGACATGTGTCACAACATCGCACAAAAGCACACTATTCCCTCGAGTGTTTTTCCTACATTGAAACTGCAAATGGAGACTCTTACTCCGAAGGGGTGGATTTTCCAAAATAACCTTCACAAAAATAGAGAGAGAAAAAAATAGTAATGTAAAAACCGCTGCGAATGGAAAGGTATCTATTCCAAGTATTCCCTTAAGCTATCTTATCGATTACTCGGTATTTTCTTTACGTTCTTCATTTCTTTAGTGATCTCGATTATTATTCGCACTTTATTGGAAAAGCTGAAATTTAAAATTCATGAATATTAACATCCAACAGTTTATCATGGCCTGACAAGCAGAATTTTAAAACGCAGGAGTATCGTATCAAGGCTCGAGAAGAGGTTGTCCAGCCTTTACTGTCAGGGGGCCAATTAAGGAATCAAATTCTCTTACAAGTATTTCGTACTGTCGTATAAAAATTTCTCTTATGACATACTTGCAGATTGCTTACGCCATAAAGTAAATAAACCCAAGCTGATACAATATAAATAAATCTCTGCACGCAAAGTAGAAAGCTGTTCCGTACTTATAAATTAACTTTAAGTCAAAACAAGAATAATGAAAACGAATTAATTTCGATACACTTAGTTTCCCTTTAAAATATCAAAATTGGCTCCCCTATGTAGCTGTATGTCATACGGAATTTCAAGAAGTTTTAAGGTTTTTAGAGATTTTTAATTTAATGGAATAAAGTTTTCCTCCGGAACTTTTGATGTCATCTCTCTCAACCTTCTCTACTATTTTTGCATGGAATTATAACTCTTTCACTTTCAGCATCTGCATAAGAAATAATACTTTGCGTATTTTAGCATAAAACGAAAAAATCAATTTTAGGTAAATATTTCAGTATTAGCAGCGAAGTTTTTATGGCTGTATCATTGATTCGCCTGTACACATTTATTCGCTCCCTCATAATCCCCGAAAATCCCATCTCAGATTTTATTACACCAGGAAAATATAGGCAGCCTCTAATTTAATTTTAAATCATTCTATTCATTTGGAAAAATCCTTTTCGCCCTCAATTATATACTCAATTATACCTCAATTCAACCTCACCCTCAACCTTCAACCTCAATTACATACTATAGGGCCCCTATCTAAGAAATCTGTTGTTCATTAAAAATAATTTTTTTTCGAATCACGTAATTCCTAACGAAAATGAGAAATTGAAATGTATATTCCAGTGAGCAAGATTGCAGTGGAAGGAGGTGAATTTTATTTCCTTTAGTCATAGATTAGTTCTGATATGATTTATCTTTATGCGTGATTAAGAATTTAGATTTTACTATTTTAAGGCGTTGGAAAGAAATCAAAGGAAAATTATTTTATTCCAGCAAATGTCACAATTTATACATAATGAGAATTAAATTAAACGTAAATTGTATGTAACCAAATATTTATATCCAACAACTACTGATCCGCTGCACAGCACTGCGTACAATAGGAATGAAGCTGACATTTAAACAATATCTACAAGGTACCCTGTTAGTCCACTAGATCGGCGAACTCTGCAAAAACGACGATAAAAGCTAATGTAACTCATTCACAGTTTGCAATTTCCATTCCATTATTATGTGTGACGTCTGATGCGATCTAAAATAATTATTCATCTCTAAATGTGCGAATCTAAAAATAGAATGCGCAAAATCTTTGGGGAAAAGCGATAATGATGATATGGAAGATTTTGAAGATGCATCTGTAACCAGCGATGCAATCGCCACCTTTCGGTTACACAATAAGCCTAAAAGGTCATAGGTTAATGGGGTGAGTTGCATTGTAGGAGAGTTTTATGTCCTATGGCGCCACATACGAAAACAGGAAGAATGCGTAGGAGGACAAGATATGGCTTTATTATCGGGAAGGGATTGAAAAGGTTAAACTAGTTAATTCCGGTTAAAGGGCACTTCCTGCAGAGGAAACTCTGTTTTAAGTGATAAAGTTGTGCTTTCATTCATAAAGGTGCCACAAGGTAGGAGTAAAAAGACGAGAACATCTCATTAGCGATTGTGAGCTTGAGGGAAAAATGATTGCTCTTCCTTCACGAAAAGGAAACTTGAGTGAAGTTCCGAGAAATAGATAAGAGGAAAGTTCGTTCACAAGAAGCCTCCACTCGTCGCTCACATAAAAAGCCTCGAATGTAAAGGATATGAACTAAACAGACGTGAGTTACTTCGCATCTCTAGAGGATTTCAAATTGCTTGAGGAAGTAATTCGATAAATGAACGATTTCAAGCTCTAATAAGCAATCAAGAACTACATGAGATAGTGTGTTGTCCAATTGTGTTCGGAATTTTTTCTCTTGTGTAAATGAATCGTGATCAATATGTTTTACTTTTATTAGTTCATATGCTACGCATGATCGATCAATAGAATCCAAATAATGTGTTTTCTTTCTCCGAAGAACGGAAAAATATATGCATCAAAACATTTAAAGTTTATATTATACAAAAATTTATGTATCCTTTCAAAATGGCATTGGACACTATTAAAACGATTTCATGGTACCAAAGAGTAAAATCAATATACTACCTGTTATAAAAAAGAAATAATCTTAAATAATAATAAACGCTCAGTGTATATTTATTCATCTGATGTCAGTAAACTTCCGTTAATTAATTAAGAATTAATTATTAATAATTAATAATAATATTGGGGTATTTATTTCATGCAATTCCCGGCGTGTTAGGATTATAAATTTTTGGCAGTCGTTAAAGGTCCAATAGAATATCACATATACATATTTGTCTGTCCAAAGTATCCTTGGATCGACTCTAAACGACTAGATAACACGCCCATAAGAAATGCACGTTAAATTCAATTTGATCGATTCCAGACTTTTATTCTTTCGCAGTATTAAATCAGAAATAATGGTCCTAAGAAATCGAGACGAGTACCAAAAGAAAGAAAATTCAATGCAGATTCTTATTTTGATCGTAGAATATCTTATTCTAGTCGAAATTGACAGAATTATAACAAAAATTACGAAACAGCGTAATTTTGCGGGTATAAACAAATTGTGCCCCTGACGACAAAGGACATTGTTGCACTCAACTCTCATAAAAATATACGGGAGAGAAACATTTCATGGTAAGGAAAGCATTAGCAAATTTTGGAAATCTAAAATCAGCAATATAAATTTATGTTCATAAAATGCAACATTTCAGAAGAAAACAATTCAAATCCTCTTTTATTTACAATAAAAATCCACTGTGTTAGATAAGAGTAATTAATTCAACGGTACAGAAGGATCAGATGAAAATTTTTCTATAAATAAAATTGATTTGATTGATTGACGGGAGAATTCACTGGATAAGAGAGAGGAGAATTCTATGTTATCCAGGAAAAAAATCTATGTTAAAAGGTTATATATTACAAAATTAAATAAAATAAATGTGTAATTTCGATTTTAATGCATTTTAGACTGCAAAATAAAAATTATCATTCGAAATCTATAGTAATACTTATAAATTTATGCGGTATATTAATGATAGAGTAGTATCTTAATAATTGTCAAATGAGTATCATAATGTATTGACGTGTATACAAAATATGTATGTATTTTATGTATATACACATATTTTATACTATAGATTATAATTTAATGAAATAATTAAAGGTAAATGGAATTTCGAGTATTTAAAAAAAAAACAAAGGCTTAACCATGTAAATAAATGCTTTATTAAAACAAGCAAGCTGTAGAAGCTTCTTAGCTTCTTCTTATGAAGCTTCTTAGCAAACCGGAAACTGAATTTTCAGAAAAAAACATGTATACAGGAATCGAACCACTGAGGATTAATCTTATGTTCGAATTTAGGAAACTAGAACCAGGCACTCTAACCACTCGGCCATCGTGGTATATTTGGAATTAAGTTATAATTTAATAAAAAGGCTGATTAAGTTAAGTAACACTGAATGCCAGATAATGACAGATAGTATGACAGATACTTTAAATATTATTAGACTTTGAAAATCATATTACAGAAATATGTATTTACAAATAGTATAACCTATGCTCCTGATGCTTTACATTTGTAATGTTTTATTTTAAATTTACTAAACAGCAATAACATTTCTTGGTTACCAGATACTTTAGCTTTTTAGGTAATTCTCATATATTATGATTTAAAAACTTTTATCAAGTTATATTTAGGCTTTCAGTTGATATTTATAGCTTTCGTTTCTATCAGATTGGTTTTTAAAATTCGAGAGGGATTATTTTTGTCTTTAAAAATCAAGAAAGAGAAGATATTTATGCATATTACAGAAGTTAAATTTAGACTCGTCATTTTGACGGGGGAATTTACTATTATATTATAATATTGTTGATAATAATCTACAGACGTTATCATAAAAATGTTTCTCGCATGCCGTATAATATTTCAGGATATCCGTTGCAGTTCGTGAAGCATCATAAATATCTTGGTATTACGCTCAGTAGTAATTTTTCCTTTAAAGAGCATATTCAAAACGTAGTAGGTAAAGCGAATAGGATGCAAAGTTTAGCTAGTAGAATCCTTAGGGGTTGCTCATGGAGAGTAAAAGAAATAGCGTACTTCTCCCTAATTCGACCTCTCCTTGAGTACTGCTGCGCGATTTGGGATCCGCACGAAGTGGGATTAACCTCCAGCCTTGAGATGGTTCAACGTAGGGCAGCTAGATTTGTTAAGGGAGATTTCAGTTTTGACAGCAGTGTTTCAGCTATGATAGAATCCCTCGGTTGGGATTCGCTTAGTGATAGAAGACTTGATTACCGTAGGAAGCTTTTTCATAAATTTATCACTACGGATCTCAGGGAGGAGGTAGTTGATATTGTCATACCAGTTTGTAGCATACGTGATCTTCGAGACAAAACGACGAAGCGTTACAGGGAAATAGTTGCCAGGACAGATAGTTATTTCTGGTCATTTTTTCCGCGAAGTATTAGAGAAGCCAACGGCAGTCAAAGGTAGATAGGTTTTCGGTGTTTCACACCCCCTGCCATGCGCCAGTGGCGGTTAGCAGGGTCCTTATGTAAATGTGTAAATGTAAATGTAAATAATTGCCTCTGAAGAGATTCACGGTTGAATGAAGAAAACTCCTAACAAGACCATAAAACAAACGATAATAACGGACTATATACTAAATTAATAATAAATTGTTTAGTAACATAAATTATTAATATTATGCGAAATAAAAGATTCTCTCAATGATTTTGGATTATTCAAGCATCCCCATCCAAATCGGATAATCGAGAGATCACTGCGATAAAATTATGGTGTGCACATACTATTACTACACATTATCCGTAATATGCCTAAAACTAATAATTGCTTATTCAAATATTGACGTCAAAAGGAATCGACCGAAATGTATTCCTTTGGTAATTTCCGGAAATTAGAAATACAGGATCTAGATATCTATTATCTGCATTTCCTAAATGCAAGAGTTTGCTTACAAGGAGAGACCCTCACTTTTGTCCGGGGATTTTGATGAAACTTTTTGTGGTGGTGCATAAAGTAGAGTAATGAAATAGTGTAACGGCGTTTCTCTGAATGGGCCTTAGTTTCGCTGCAATAATTAATTGAAAATTGAAAATTTGAGTATAGGCAACCCCGCATTACACGCCCGTACTAGCCGAATCTGCAGGAAATAACACGTTTTTTACTAATATTTTTAACTTAATTTTCATTTTCGTTTTTAATTATTTTCCTTGTTACTTACTTGTGGACTAAATAATAATAATAATAAATAGATTTAATCAATAGTCCCATTAAATAACCTTCGCCTGCGCTATTTCTTCATTTACGGTACTTAACGACGGCTATCCTAGGAGCACAAAAAGGACTTGCATTCGAACGATTTCGGATTTCCTATTCAATAGAAAGCGACTGCCTTCTAATGTTTAATAATAATCACTAGGTGCCTCATAGGAATTTGGATCTAAATTGTGAGAAACTTTAGAGGATTCAAAATTTTTGTACGGGATAACCTGTTCTATTTATTTAAGCTAATATGAGTAACGTTAAATTATCTTAATAAAGAAGAATGTTAACTGCAATATAATACGACCTCATTCTATTTTTACGTTGAGAATCAATGGACACCTCAGCTAGTAACGTAAATCAGTATGATAAGGCGTGCCCTTGTGGAAAGCCATGAAGGAGGAGAGAGTAAACAACTTCGCAGTTTCCACGAGTTTATTTGTAAGCACCTTTTCTGATGTGCATTTAATATCTCGTTTGATGTTTTCAGCATGCACGCGAAACTATTCCTCGAAAATAAACATCTAGAAAATATAGTGTTGCGAACTTTCTTCTCCGTAAAATTACATGATTGGCTTGATTAGAATTCAAAGAGTATATCGCTTATTTTATAAGAAATTTGATTATATTTGCTGACTTCCCCTTATACATATAATCCATAAGATGTCGAAAAGCTATCGGCAAGCCGACTACGTCAATGAACGGTCTCTTTCTCGAATACAAAAATAACCGCATATTACTCAAAGGCCCAAAGGTCATTCCAATGAGCAAGAAAAAGTTGCCAAATCCCAGTTAAAACGCTATCCTGCTTATAACACGTTTTCACTCAATCCCCTGAAAAGTGTCTTATTGGTTTTTACTGCCTATGAACATGAAGGAATGATTGCAATTGTTACTGGACAATGATTGGAACGCCCTAAAACTGATGGTTTACCATAAAGAGTGGCTAATGGCAGATTCATGTACCCAAAAATTCCCAAATCAACACCCTTCCCTTAATTTCTTGTTGCTTTATCCCGCCACTTTAATCGTCCAACACCTAATGCTTTTCTCCTCTCCTCTGCTTTTTCCCTTCTTCCTTCAATTACTTTCTTTAGAAATCCTTCCCATCTCAATATTTCATGAAAGCATTCTTGGGTATACTTTATATATGTGCACCTTTCATTCTAACAAATGACACTAAACAAGAGAGGGAATTGATTCAACTGATCACATTTTCCACCATCAATCGCTCTTGTTAACTTCTTTCTTTTTGGCAAAATTCATAATTTTTGTATTTTGTCGTTTATATTCATACCAAACTAGCTGAATTTATGACAAATGAGACGATTTCCACATTGGCTCCCCCATGGAACCGTTTCACCAATGGTGAACGCGTTACCTTATCGGCTCTCCGAGATTAACCTAATTTTTTATTTAATGTATAATTTTTAAAGGAATATTTACGTTTCCGATTATTGAAAGTCAATTGGAAGCAATCTTTAACAAACAATACTCCGGACAGAGTACGTTCAGATAAAAAGGATATTATATAATGGATAAAAGGGATATTATTTAAGGGATATATACTTGTGATCAAAACAATTTCACATCATAAGGTGAGGACTACCCTGAACGACTGTACTGGATTTATAGATTTTTGGAGGAGCTGTGAAATTATCCATCCCCGATATGCATTATTTCCTTTTCATAAGGTGATCCTTTATTTTAGGACCTGAATTTAGAACTAGTAACTAATGTAAATAACTCTCTAAGCGTAGTTTAATATGTTCGAGAGGATAACACCAAATAAAAAAATCGCTAAAAACAAATAACGCAAAAATTATTATCAACGACGTCCAACCACGCGGTGGTCTGCCTAGAATACCGTAGCAGTTAATAATGTAAATCTACGACAATTTTATAAGACGAACCCTGATTTTAGACCCAAAATCATTCGAAACTTATTTATGCATGAAGAAATATGGTACTTCAGAATCACATTTGAAGGTGATTTTTATTATGATTTCAGCCATCGATGGCATTAGATATATTAGAATGCGTGAAAATATGGATCCTTTTCTCAATAAAAGTTTAAAAGTCATTATAAATTATTCAAAAGGTGTATTTTTGGTTGTGACAGTTTGATAGAAGACTTTTTCCGGAAAATGTTCGAATGTAACTTGATAAACATTAAGAGGATCATTAAAAGTAAATATAGTTAACTAACTAAGTTAGGAATAAGGAATTTTCTATGATACTTATAATTGCCATCGTGTATATATATATATATATATATATATATATATATATATATATATATATATATATATATATATATATATATATATATACATATTCATAAATGCTATTATAGTTACCTCATTAAGAAATCTGTTACAGCTGAGATTCCTTATATCTTTTGTCTTCCGTAATATTTTACCAAAATTAGTGGTCGCTGGAAACCGATGATCATGATATAGATTCTCATTTAATTTTCATTTCAAAATATACTCTTCATCTTTCTAAATTTAATATTTTGTTTCTCGGAATATTAATTTCTCGTGAAATTTAGAATAGAAATCGAATAGAGTTTAGAGTGTTATAATAATAATAATAATAATAATAATAATAACACGTCTTTATTGCGGGGCGAGATTGAGACAATGTTGTCTCTTCTTCCATCTAACACTTAATTTGGAAGGAAGCAATCTTTCAAAAACAAAAATTTAGATTAAGTACTCTGATGGCTATGGTGTAGTTTTAATCCGTAAATACATTTCAATATAGCCAGAAACTTATAGAACTATCTGTCCATGATGAGTGACTTGTTTTCCTTCAGTTTTGGGAAAAATTCAGAATTTAAAAACACCGACAAATTTATTTCTAGGTAGTATTAAGGTTCATCCAACTAGATAACTCAAGTGAAGGAAAAAAACGATTATAATCTTGTGATGTTAAACTTGAAATATCCCACAATTATTGGAATATAGACTATGTAAACTGAAATATTGCTGTATTGCGTCTCGCCTTTCTATGTAAACATGCCGTTAAATCTCTCGGTCAGTTAAGATGAGTTATATCCTTTATTAATAATGTTAAGGTATACATCGTCATTTTTAATAACCACCGTCATTTTTAATAATTACCGTCATTTTTAATAATTAATTACAGTCATTAAACAAGACTTATTTGTCCTTTACTCTTCCGATGTGAAGGAAAGTAATGAATAAAATTAAATGCTATAATAGAATGGTGGTTAGCTAATCATTAGAGTCGGATCCTCAAGAACGTGTCATTTTCTTAATCAATAAACTAGTGTACCATAGAACCGTAATTCCATTAATTCACAGTGAAGATGAACTGCATTCGTTTAATTGGGCAAGTTGGGTTTCTAGTTTGCTGTCATGTATTGCGTACAACGGAGATAAAATTCAATTTCCAAATGCAACTCTTACTTTATAAGTCTCATAAATACTTCGAAATAAAGTCTAATTTTAAAAAAAGACTGAAGTCTAAATGAATTGCGCGTAAAGTAAGTGAATGGAATCCCTGTTTTCTCTTAACAGAAATTGATAATTTTCTTAAGATTGGTTAGTAAAATCTGAGTAAGATTTAAATGCGGTGTATTCAGATATCGTGCAAAATGCTAGCAATTTTCTCAATCTCCATATTTGCTCAAGTGCTCCGCTTGAAAATATTATCTTAAATTACTGATAGTTTGAATTCTCCCATGTGTTTGTATCTTAAAAGATTCGTGAACGCGAAACCCAGAAGAAAATTAAAACCTGTGAAATGATAACAGCATTCCTAACTGGCTGCTTGACCTTTCCTTAATCGTTATAACATTTGCAAATTCCTCCTGGTTCTTCCCACACACTCTTTACTTTAACCAACACCAAAACTTACTCCTGGGCGCGACATACCGTCGCTAATGGTGGTTCTCCGATGACTCCGCCGATGAGGGAGGGAAGGGGGGGATTGGGGGGGAAACCCTAAAAACCCTAAGAAGTGGACCCTCCAGGCCGTTGTGACGTGCTATAGGGTTCACCTCTATGCCTAGAGGGCCCCCTGCCACAACTTCAAGGACAAGCTCCGACCTCATAGACAGAAAGAACGAGCAGGTGAGAAGTGAGTGCTTAGTTACCTCACCCCTGCAGAAGAAGGTGAAAGAAAGGCCCCTGAAATAGATGCCTGCGACTGTAGGCCTAAGAGTAGGCTAGGTTTGTAGGGAATGCCTTCCCCACGCCCCCTACAGAGCAGGTGGTTAGTACATCTATGGTGCACTTCTTAAGAAAACTACTGATAACTGTTGTCAAATTCATTGCAGCATTTGACTGTGATATGGCTGCAATAATCCATCGTTGACGTTTTAAGTTAAAAAAAGTTATTGAATGTAAATTAAATGTTAACTTGATGGTTTAATTCTCATCTTTACATAAAATGCAGAGGATATTTAAATCAAAGATCGCAACTGTCGCTTAGGCTTAATGTAACAATAACTGCTGTTGTAGGCACAAAACCTGTATTAATATCCTCTATGTAAGTTCATCTGAACAGAAAAGAAACTGAGTACTCACGTGTAGTTCTGAAGTTAATGATGACGGATCTACCTGTGGAAAAAGAGAACGAATTCTTTAATAGGTAGAGTTCCCTTCATATCCTCCCAAATCTTTTAAACATTTACCGACAATTGTTACAATGTTATACATTTTTACTTTCTCATCAGTAAGTAATAATCAGAATCTACACGAAAGCCTTCAGAACTTCTCTTCAGGGACACAATTCATGAAATAATCTACTGTAGTGCGCGATCCTTTGAGTTACCCAATTCTCTTCTGTATGAATTCTTCAGGCCGATAAATATCTAGTGAATGAGAGTATTACATCATAAAATGCGAGGAGTTAGTGAAGTTAGATTACTACGAAGAAAACATTGTACTCCGAATTTCGTTAACCATCAACAATTATTGCTAACCATCTGTCAAACAAGCGTGAGAATACAATAGAATCTTAACAAAAGTATTAAGTCAATATAATTTTAGGTCGTAATGAAATTTGCATGGCACATATAATGTAAGAATACTATTATTTGAAAGAGAATAAATTGGAATCCGCTGTTAATTGGTAAGAGTTTCGGAGGGATGTTCCCAGAAGGTGTTAGCTGTCCTTTCTAGGAATTGGTGCCAGACGGCCATCAGTATGTCGACGATTGAAATGTTTTCCGAACCATCTACTTCACCAAAACTTGTTAACTCACGAAAATGACTACAATCGCAAAAGAATATTTGATCTAAAAGTTTCTGATTATAAATTTCTGAATGTTTGTACTAGCTGACGATAATAAGCTAGAGACGAAATAATCAACTTCCTGTTTACGAATTTAACGAATAGCAAACGGACACACCATATCACAATACGAATCCGACATTAGTCAATAAGATTCGAACTCTAGTTGAAATGAAAAATCTCGCTAAAACATCCAGTATAAACACGGCACATTCACACTCTTAAATATGAATTTTCAGACTCCCTGCAGTATATTTAAGCATGGTTGCAAGTGATACAAATGAGCGATATTAAGTTAAAACACAATAAATATTTATGGACACATTAGAGGAGAAAATAGAATAATAATACATGTAGTATTTACGGTAATTTAGGAGAAAGCCGAACTTGGATGTACACTCGAAGGTCAGTGAAAACACGGCTATTTAAGAGGGACTAATGTCTTTACAGTGAAAGAAAGGAAGAGTCAACTGTCCTTGGATGATAACAAAGTCAATAAAAATATCAGTGTACACTTCATTGCCTCTCATTTTCATTGATTGTAAATAAAGGCAAAAAGGAAAGTGTCTTATGACGAATAGGGAGTGAATAAGAGGAAAAGTGACTTACGAGGGGTCTAAAATAAACAAGACAAAAGAAAATCCTAAGGACACCAAAACATTTCTCCTGCTAAAAATTTGATGGAACAATCTAAAAAGATCGTAACGAATTAATTATTCATGGAAACATTTGATGTCACGATTTGAGTTTCTTAAATAGGAATATATAAGGAAATTCATCATCGACAGTAACGAGAGTTGATATTCACTTGATGCATCAGAAAACTGAACTCATAAATTGTCATTACGCTACTTATTATAATATTGACATCATAAATTGATTGTCATTACACTGCTTATTATAAAATAATCGAGAGCTAATGACCAAAAATTAAACGTTATCTAAATTACTTTTAGATTAATATCTCAACAAAAATGACGTTTCTTGTTCTTGACAGAAATTAGAAAATATTAATTAACTTCATTCGAAAGATAATTTAGAATTATTTTCTTTTGCCAGAAAACTATTTGCTGGTTAACCGTTCTCTCCTTTTAATCGCTTCGTCTCCTACGAATTGATATAAGTAGAATGTTGTGGGGGACAGAAGAGACCAATGCAACCCTTCGTTTTCACTGATAACCTACTCAGATTTTCTAAATTTAATATTAATACATTTTATACAGAATGTATACTAGATATATTTAATGTAAAAACAGAATAGAGATTATTAATCGGTAAATAAAATATTATATATTGCTTTTGAATTACTCACCAATTTTGGTTCTCCGGTAATCCTCAACTTCTTCCGTATCAAGCAGAAGAAACTTAGAAGTAAAACAATTGCCGAGGAGGAAAGCATGCTACTATCTGGATCTGGAATAGAAACAGAAGATTAATTTATTAATGAATAGTGAATTTAATTTTAGGTGATACCGTATTGTACATTTGTTAGATGAAATATTGGCCAATGATTATAATTCAAATAAGCAGGATTTTGGTTAAGACCAAATTAAAAAATATCCAATTCCAGGTAGACATCCTTACGGTAGATTTATTCGTAATTTATAAAGTTGATTAACAAGCATGAAAGGCAAAAAGAAAAAGAGGAATACTTACGTACTATAGTTATCGTTTTTTCTGAACTGAGATGAGTATGGAAACTCGATCCAAACAAATATGAATAATAAAGATGTGTTAGTAAATCAATAAAAGATTTGTTTGAAAAACAGTAAATATTAAGTTAACTATTGAAATTCAGTACCCAATTTCTGGTAAGAGAATCGTTAAGTATTGTATTACACCTTGAACATCACCCAAAAATCATTATCTCGAAGAAAACTTCATAATAGATTTCCTCAAAATATCAGATATAAGAATCTTCTTAGTGACTTCCTTGTAACTGTCTAAGCCATCCGTTGAAAATAAACTCACGCTATTGTGAATTTAAATAAGTGAGAACATCAAAGTTAAAAAATCAGATTCGTCTTATATATAATATTATGAATGAAAAATAAATGAAAACTAAAGAAATATGCTAAGAGTTGTTCCGAATTTTAATGTTCAAATTAAAATGCAAAATTTGTTACATATTTGGTTCAAAACACAACTCATAATCTCTAAATGTCGCAGAAATATGACTTGCGTTATAAGTTCTACTGGAAATTAGAATGATATTTACCACTACATGGCGCAACTGAATTTTTAATTGTAATTTGCGAAACTCTTCTTGATCATTATGTGTAATTTATAGCAATCTTAACTACGATTAAAAGAACAAGTTCCATGAAAATGATTTCTCAATTGAAATTAAACATAAAGTACAGGTTTGGCTGGAATTGGAATCACATTTTAGAAACAGAAATAATGACATCGATTTAATTAACAACTAATCGCAAAGTTAAACTTCAAAATTCAAACATAAAATTCCATCGAAATATCGGTTGACAGAAAAAGCTAAAAATAGAAAAATAAAAGTTAAATCTATTCTGGATCTAAACAGCCAATAAATAAAGGTTTAAACCGGTCACGGAAAGCTATAGAAGCATTAATTTAAACTTTCTTCGGATATTGTCCTTAGAACTTGAGACTAGTGACTTCAAGTTTAAAATATCGTCAGTATATAATATATTGGATAAAATATAATTGGATAAAATTAGACATAACTGGAATTAATTGCTCAGTAATAAAAGTATTCATGATCATATAAGATGAGCAATGTAGTAGTAGAAATCGCAGATCCTTATAAGAGTAGCACTCGTCACGAATAACTATATTCCCTAAGAATACACCTAACAATGGTTACGTGAATAATAATCAACAGCTCACTAATTAACTATAAAGTCGAAACGAAGGATGACTAAAAGTAATATACATAAGATTAATTAATGTTACTTACCATAACTGAAGAAATCCCTAGGAAGTCCCACGGTATGTAATAGCTCCGGGTTCAAGACCATCCATTTCCCTCCATTTCTTTCACAACTGCAAAAACCGAACACAATACTATATTCATCAGTGATAAAAATGAAAAAAAGAAATTCTAAAACAGCCATCTTTTCATGTTAACTTCCGTTTAAATTACGTATTTAATAAAAAAATGTTCCAAATTGAAATTAAATACAGAATACTTATACAGGCCGGATTCGAATCGTTAATCAAAGTAGAGTAATATTGGGATTGCTTTAAGTAGCTAAGGAATGTTGAGTAAATTTGAAATTCAAATGTAACGGAAATGGCGGTGGACGTTACGTTAAGATGGCGGTGGACTACATTTTCGACCCACTCTAGTAAAAATATCTCCGAAAATTATCCTGAACCTAAATATAGCGAATATCCGAGGAGTAAAAGTTATATCGGAAAAAATCGAAGGATTACCTGGGGATTTAGTCAAAAAAGTCTCTAGAAATTGAGAATCGTAAATTCATTTCATTAATATAAATTGTCGGAGATGGGATAAAAAATAAACATACATAACTGGATCATGGGACGATGAATGATAGTAAGAAAAACATGAAGACGAATAATCGGGATAGTAAATCATCTATAGTCAATCGTGAGAGTCTTACGTAACGAAAAAAATATGTACACTAACGATTGTCTCTAAAATAACAACTTAAAAACTATAGCATCAATGGTTGTCTTTACACTCAGAATTAATTCAATCAAGATTAATTTATGTTACTTACCAAAACTGAAGAAATCTCCGAGAAGTCACACGGCCATCTTGACGTCTGAAGGAGTCTTTATGTCCCTTAATTTAACTATAAATAATTTAAGAGGTTCTAATTCGAAAACTTATTAAGTTTAACTTAAATTATGTTACACGATTACTGGATTTCAATTCTCATAACCTCCGAGAAAATTGAATTCTAACGGTTTTTTCGTAAAAGTTCTTCAGCATGTCAACACCAGGCGAAGTTTCTAGATCAACTAAAGTTTAAACCTAAAAAATCAACGGATCAACGAAACCCTGAGATCTGATTGGTTGTCATTTCTCGCAGTTACAATTACTGTCACCCCTCCCACTTTTCCCCCTGCCGGAGAAAGTTGTAACTTATAAGTAATAATAAATTGTTATTAAATTAGAAATATATTTATTTAAACATATTATAAGTTTAATTTAAAAAATATTGGAATAAATTTCGATCCTCTAAAAACTAGTACTTAAAATCGGCGTAAAATAGTTGATAGCTCCTTGTGACGTAAATATGACTTACGTTCAACCTATGGTATGAGCAACGGTACGAGAAACATAATGAATTCCAATCATTCAAATTATGAAACTATGCAATGTGATCTAAAAAGAATTAATGCAATGACTACGCAATTAATAAATAAACATATGGTTAGTTGCTGTATTTTAATATCTTCCATCTCCTATGTGATTCATAGCAGGTAATGAAATATTTAAAATGTCTACGAAATTTTAATCGATATTATTTTACAATAGAAATATTAGTTACGATAAAATTGATTTAAATATTGTTAAATCCTAATCACTCCACGAAAGATTGCAAAGATACAGCATTTGAAATCAATTATTACCGTTTTATCGTTTTTACTGCAATCTCTCGATATTTCTCTCTCTTTTACACACGTTTTCACTACTGATTCATCAGGTATTTTGAAGCTAGTGATAAAAAAATTTCTACCGACTTCTACCGCCAAAATATAAATTTACAGTCCGAAAGGAAAAGGACTGAAGATGAATTAATAAAAAAAGAAATGATGGGGCAGCACAGGAAAACGTATACGAGATGTTTCAATTCGAGATGATCCAGAGAAATCATTTTGGGCATTAACACTGTATTGTTATTCTCAGCGTATTCATTATTAAAACTATGAAACTAATTCTAAGTTTTCAAATAAAGTGAATCATCATTCCCTTTTTGGATTCCCTAATCAGCACGGCCAACGCTATTCGTCTTGTCTCTATAAGCACGTCGTTGGATATTCTTCCAACTAATCTTCCCAATAATATTGCAATAAATAACTTACCATTGAGAATTCTTCTGGTTCCTTTCAATTTTAATTCAGATTATTGCGTCCGAATACATGAAAATTTAAAAGCACACTTCCGAAGCCCGTACATCTTACGTTATTTGTCCAGCTGCGAAGAAATCCGATTTTAAAGCTTCTTCACTTCTCTACGAGGCCTTCTTCAGACTTATTATCTTCTCTCGCACAAACGATTTTAATATTCGCGAAGGACATGTTCAAGTTACCGACGCCATTACATGTGCTCCATACTCGGATTAAGTAATGCACCACAGCCACCATGATCCTTTTATTTCCACTCACACTTTTTCCAATTATATCACTGAATGTAAAGCTGAATCCAGTCTACACTAACTCCTTTTCACCTTTGTTAAATTTGAAACCCACAGAAAAATGTAAACGGTGCCATTTTGAACACAGTCCACTTAGCGAGACAAAGTACTGAGAAGTTCGAAGGCCACATGACGTGACTAGCAGGTTTCGTTTGTCAAAATTTTGTAGACCATAATCCTCTTTAAAAGCGCGGAAACACGCCAAGACCTGCTGCCTCAAGAAGAGATTGATCATACACCTAGGAACTTAAAACCTTAAGTATTTCCATCGGTATGTGTCTTAGAAGCCTTAAAAAAGTGATATCTGATGAAAAATCAATCACATTAAGTTTGTGCTGTGAGTGTATGTGAAATATCATGTTGTGTTTGTGCATTTTGGATAAAGGTGTGTTTCAGCTCCATGATCGGTGATTTTTCGAAAAGCATGGCGAAGTGTAGCAGTGAGCATAGTCATCGATTGAATAATTATTACTTAAATTGGAGTTCTTATGAAGGCAGGTGTTCACATGGATCTGGACTAAATCTGGGGAATTCTGCGTAAGTCTTTAACTCGGTAGTGTTAAGATGCCATTGCAACTGAATGGATGAACTTCCGGTGTGAGATTAATGAATACTGGGTTCTTCGTGCATTATCAAGCCGAATTATTATACTTATATCATTAATACTTATCAAGCCGGAATTATATAGGATTGGAAGGTAAGAATGATTATTCTAACAAGGAAATACACGGATATTGTGGTCTATTTCACATACAATCTAAGTTGGGTAATGTAAGGCAATAGACAGAGTATGTCCATAGAAATTGTGAACCATATGATCTCTTCTTTCTAACTTCAGCTTGGTATTCATTATTTACATAATTATAAGCTAATTTAGCTAATTTTAAAGGTTCCGAAGAATGAGTGGTACTCTGGGAATCTATTAGTTCCACATTTATTTCACCTTAATGCTAAATTAATAGCATTGAGTACCTCTGTAACTTAATTTGTTTAAAGACTGAGTTAAACGTCCACCGAGCCAGAATGCTAAGAGTGGGAGGTTCACGAAATTTTGCTGTAATTTCGGTTGATATTATTATAATGATCAAGCATCACTAATACCTCAATACTTTTCATATTGTCGCCACCATGAACAAAACTGGGGGGATATAATAAGAACATTACTAAGTACTAAAAGATAACTGAAGTATTCTTTATTCCACCGTGTATATTGTCATGAATTTCACAAAGTTACATTTAGCATTACATTAATTATTCTTAATAAAGCATACAATTTTCACGATGAGTTAGCTTGCATTATCACCCTCATGATTCTCAGTTTCTCACTGGTTTTGACTCAAAGGTATTTATTTCATAGAAATCAATGCTAATCCATCTTCATAACAAATGTAAATATCTTATGGAATTTCATAGGAAAAATGTATCCCCTACTATTACCTTATTCCCGTATCCCCTATTATACCTAACTATTGAATAATATTTGTCTTAATCAGGCAGTGATAAAGTTAATTTTTGACATATGAGTAATTTTTAATCTATTACCTCTTCGAATTATATGAACAATTTTTTTCATGGTTTCATTGTTCTACTTTATCTTGGCACTCCCAAAATCCTACCTCAATAAGAAATATAAAGTCAAAGTATCTTATTCTTCTTCTGCCGTGGTAAACCTCATTCGTTCCTACAACTCATAAAATTCAATATATAGTTATAAATATTATGGCCAATGTATGTTACAATTAGTATTACTTCTGTGAGATAGTTATTATAATACTTTAGCGTTATTTTATTTACTATTATTTGCCTTTGACAGTAATGTCGGTACATTTTATATTTCTCTCTTTGCGTTCTTTCTACATTCCTATTTTCAATTATGTATTTCTCCTTCTCATCTAAATGGATTATACTGATGAATAAAACTGATAAAAAGAAATGTACAATAAGTACATTCCCTACCAAACGTCGAAAGGCTGTTTTCAGCGCATATTTGTAGAGGTATTTCATAAGATGATGACATGGATGATTTCCAGCTCATTGAGAAAAGAACGCAAAGAATCTCCCCCCTCATTTTGCCTTGTAAGCCTCATTCTATTTTCGAATTGGCCTTTTTCTAAATACAAAAGTACAGATGTAAGAGAAAGGATAATGAATAATCTACATAGAAAAGTAATATTATGTCTCTTGACATGTGGCATCTGAATTATTCAATATATCTGGTTTAATTGTTTCTATGGTTTAAATTAATACCGCAAATGAAATGTATTTATCTTTATAGTATTGAGTGTATATAGTTTTTACTTATTCTTGGAGAAAATGAGATGTTCACTAAGGCTAATGAATTTTCTAAGCTTCGAATAAAAGATGTGTCCTAAAATTTCTAAAAAAAAATATTTCAATCTTTGTTTAACTCGAATGTAATTCATGGAAATAATCGGTGTGATAGCTTGGATGTAACGACTCATATCTCTTTGATATACATATTGCATTGATTAATTTTAATGACCGCCATATGACGTAAAGGCTTAAATATTCAAATCCTTATTCCCGTTCTTATCTCATTATTGTATTATTACGAATCCCCGCAACTCAGAAATATATCACGTGTGTAACTTAGACGTACGAAACGTATGTAATAAATTTTATCTACCATTTTCTTGATAAAACCTTCAAAGTGAATTCGAAGTATTTAGTTAAACTTACGTTAAATACATAGTAACTGAACAGAAGTCTTACTTGGAATCATGCCAGATCTGGGTATCATCAAAAAATTCGTATTATGAAATCAATGCACGCTAATATAATTTATTTTCCAAAACTTTTAAAGCTTGATTTTCCTTACGTTCTAAATATAAAATTTTAAGTAAATGCTAAAAATTAAATTTTATTATCTGATATGCTTCTCATATGAGATGGAAGATATTAAAATACAGCAACTAACCATATGTTTATTTATTAATTGCGTAGTCATTGCATTAATTCTTTTTAGATCACATTGCATAGTTTCATAATTTGAATGATTGGAATTCATTATGTTTCTCGTACCGTTGCTCATACCATAGGTTGAACGTAAGTCATATTTACGTCACAAGGAGCTATCAACTATTTTACGCCGATTTTAAGTACTAGGTTTTAGAGGATCGAAATTTATTCCAATATTTTTTAAATTAAACTTATAATATGTTTAAATAAATATATTTCTAATTTAATAACAATTTATTATTACTTATAAGTTACAACTTTCTCCGGCAGGGGGAAAAGTGGGAGGGGTGACAGTAATTGTAACTGCGAGAAATGACAACCAATCAGATCTCAGGGTTTCGTTGATCCGTTGATTTTTTAGGTTTAAACTTTAGTTGATCTAGAAACTTCGCCTGGTGTTGACATGCTGAAGAACTTTTACGAAAAAACCGTTAGAATTCAATTTTCTCGGAGGTTATGAGAATTGAAATCCAGTAATCGTGTAACATAATTTAAGTTAAACTTAATAAGTTTTCGAATTAGAACCTCTTAAATTATTTATAGTTAAATTAAGGGACATAAAGACTCCTTCAGACGTCAAGATGGCCGTGTGACTTCTCGGAGATTTCTTCAGTTTTGGTAAGTAACATAAATTAATCTTGATTGAATTAATTCTGAGTGTAAAGACAACCATTGATGCTATAGTTTTTACGTTGTTATTTTTGTGACAATCATTAGTGTACATGTTTTTTTTCGTTACGTAATACTCTCAAGATTGACTATGGACGATATACTATCCAGATGACTCGTCTTCATGATTTTCTTACCATTATTCATCGTCGGATGATTTAGCTATGTACGTTTATTTTTATCTTGTCTCGCAAATTATATTAAAGAAATGAATTTACGATTCTCAACTTCTAGAGACGTTATTTGACGAAAGCCCAAGGTAATCCTTCGAATTTTTCCGATACCACTTTTACTCCTCGAATATTTGCTGTATTAAGGTGGAAAACAATTTTCGGGGTTTTTTTTACTAGAATGAGTCGAAAATATTTCCGACCGACATCGTAACGGAAATCTACATTTGAATTTCAAGCTGACTTTGGATTCCTTAGCTAATTAAACCAGTTCCAATATTTCTGTGGCTTGATTTACGGATCGAAACCGGCCTCTATCAGTATTCTATATTTAATTTCAATTTGGAATTTTTTTATTAAATACGTAATTTAAACGGAAGTTTTCATCAAAAGATGGCCGTCTTAGAATTTTATTTTTGTTCTTTTTATCTCTGATGAATAATGCATTGTGTACGGTTTTCGTAGTTGTGGAAGAAATGGAGGGAATTTAGTATTCGAAACTGGCCTATATCAGTATTCTATATTTAATTGCCTTTGGGGACATTTTTTATTAAATACTTAATTTAAACGGAAGTAAAGATCAAAGGATAGTTTCCTTAGAATTTTCGTTTTTTATCTCTGATAAGTAATGCATTGTAGAAGATTTTCGTAGTTGTGTAAGAAATGGAAGGGAAAGGAAGGTCTTGAATCTGGAACTCCTAGTTGCCGGGCGGTTCCTCTGATGAATATCTCCATCGATCTCGGTACCTGCGCGCAAGTGAGAGATGCATGTTTTTCTTTTTGAGTTCTTTCTGTTTTTACACTGAACTGAATTAGCGCATTTGAACGCCGGAAATCATTTAATAATTATACTTCACATTGATTTCAGTGCATACAGATTTCGTTTAGTGTACCCTCAATTTGAAATATAGCCATTATTTCTTTATGTATGTCGTGCTTATTAATAAATTGAATAAAATATAAAAATAATTTTACTGTAATAGTTATGATGTAGAACAGGTTACTGTTAAATATGATCTTAACAATAATCCTAAATGAATCATTATCTTTGCCAATTGCTCGCATTTATATATGCACAACACAATAATACCCTAGATTATAATACCACACAATATTACCCCATTGCTATTCGCAAATGAATTAATTTAGCGTTTCTATTTTTCCAGATTCTGACATCCTTCCCTTTCGGCACTTCTATTGCTTGGGAGTTTCTTCTATGTGATCGTGGAAAGGCACTTATGAGGAGTAAGCAGGAACAAGAATACCCGGAGAACCACAAATGGTGAGCAGTTAAGAGTTTTTCTCTTTTGCATTTCTTCTTCTGATGGATCATTATTATTTCTAAAGTGTAGAATTTGAGTGGTTGTATTTTCGGTTGTTAATTAACGGATCTAAACCAGTTGAAACTGATTGGTTTATTAAAAGGGATAACATGGTATATCGGCTGGCACGAAATGCATTATTGGTCCGTTATTTATCGTGTAACAGCCAATGTATATTAACATGTTTCAGAGGGAAAGTTTTGCATGAAAGAACGCTTTTTGGGGAAACTTATTTTCAGCAGGAAATATAACATTATTAAATTCTTCCGCTAAAAAGAAATGGTATTTATAGTGCGATTTGAAGCCACATTTGAAATTGATTATTTCGAATTGCATATGGAGTTTAAAATTTTCTTTGAGCAGCTTAGTCGTGACCAATAATTAATTCTTTTCTTAAACTTTTTTCCATTACAAACATATGAACTGCTAATCTTTTCACTATATTAGATGAAAAGTACTCCTTTCTGTGCGGAAAAACCGAGTGGTACCGTTATCATGGTATTAAATAAATATATAAAGTGGCGTATTTATTCGTTTTAGGAAAAATTCTTAGCACAAAGCAACTGTTTAGATGGAAATGTTTTTTGGCTCTCAGAAAAATATCACTGCGAAACCATACCAAATTGTACAAGACGCTATTCCCATTCTAAATATATTTAAAATAATCAGCTAGTATTTTGAGTTGCTTTTGTAATTAAATTTAACGACCAATTTACAAGAAGAAGATGTATGGCTATTCATCACTTCTAAGGTTAAAATATTAATTATTAAATGTTTGAAATAATTTAATCCTTTACCATATGAAAGACGATGAATACTCCTAGTAATTAATTAGCTGCTTAAAGAGATTGGTTGAATAAAGGAACATAATGTAATATTTTTTTCTTAACTGCTCGAGAACCAGGAACTGTATTGTTGGAGGGATTTTAATCAACAATTATTTTAAATATCGTTTAATTTTTTCATCATCTCCAGAATGTTTTATAATCAGCAGTGAAATGAAATTTTATGTGTTTAGGAGCATCTGCTATATTAATCAAAATTCGAAAGCAATTTATAGATTCACCACCTTTTCGTCTTTGGTTTCATATATTATTGGTAAATTTTATCAATATTTTAATGTTATTCTTTTGATCTACATAAAGCTCAACGATTTAAAACAGGACTTGCGTAGATTTTAACGCTCTAACTGATGATCCTCTCCTGGTCTCTCACTTACATCGATAGAGACGCTTGTTTCAAACGATACAAACAATTTGATCTTTTGAGTCAACTATCTCCTCAAATGTAAATGCATGAAGTGGATAAATCCAGCAATTTTTAAGTATATAAATATGTTTGAGAAAGACATTCTTAGAAAAGATAACTTCGTATTTTTCGGGTATTCGCAACTATGTTTTTTTTATCATGACGAGTGTTTCGGTATCATTAGGACTTTCCGTTTCTCTTGTACGCTTCTTGCTTCACCTGCCAGTCAGTACTTCTTGAAACGAGGGAGGCACTTTCCTTTTCACCTTTGTTTGTATTCAATGAAAATCAGAGGACAGTGAAGTGCACATTGATATTTTAGGAAAACGACTTCGTTATCATCTCCAAGGACAGCTGGCTCTTTTTTCCTTCACCGTTAAGACATTAGCCCCTCTAAAATGGCCTGTTTTCACTGACCTTCGGGTCTTTTCTCAAGTACAAGTTCTTTCTAAGTTAGGTAAACAAACACAGTAAATATTACATTTATTATTATCTTAGTTTCACCTCCGGTCTGTACATAAACTATTTCTTTAGTTATAACTTAATATTGCTCATTTATCATTTGC
Organism: Pachydiplax longipennis; assembly: GCA_036926295.1. Classification (NCBI taxonomy): domain Eukaryota; kingdom Metazoa; phylum Arthropoda; class Insecta; order Odonata; family Libellulidae; genus Pachydiplax; species Pachydiplax longipennis. Next base: position 75,481,085 of record JAVFKF010000012.1, read on the forward strand.
AGCCCCCAAAAACGTTCTGTAGGGAACGCAAAAAATTTTAAATATGAATCCAAAGCACGACTTGCTCTAGCATCTAATTCTCTTATTTTTCTGCTCGTAATTGAATCGGCCGAAATAGCACACGATGTCTCAAAATTTGTCAAGCTCAATCTAGCTTCTGGTATTCTTTCTTTCAAAGATTCCTAACCTGCGTATGAGATCATCTTCGTTACCTTTGCCTTTTTTCGTAGCATTTTACAAATAAATTTATCCCTAGCGCTGCACTTTCTGGAGTTCACGGGTACCAACTTAATCCGCTGGATACTCTAATATTTTCATTCACAAGATTTTTTTTCAGAGACATATGCTAAGCAAGAAATCGTGTTGTAATTATTAAACGGACATTACTTTTGCTCTTCATTTACAAGAAAGCGATATTTTACTATAAGTTTATAATGGTCGCACATAAAACATTGAATAACAAAACGAACAATAGTTATATTAAAGGAGAATATCCGACACTTCAGTTGGCATTCTATTTGAAGATTTGCAGTTTTTATTAAGAATTAATTGGGATTTTAGGCAACTTTCCGATGTGATAATTTCAGAATGGAAGGAGTTGTGTAAGTCATAGAATCACGCACAAAAGCAGACTTTCCCATAAACTGTGTCTCTAAGAAGAAGATCAACTTTTTGTATGAATTCCGTGATTTCTTAAAAAAAGTATAACAATGTTACAAATGTGGGTGATTATTGAATTACTGTTTACATTAAGGGAATTCCATCAGTCAAACAATTTGTTCTCTTTTCCTACAGGAAATTCCATCATCATTAACTCCAGAATTACACGTAAGTACTCAGTTTCTTTTCTCTGAAGATGAACTAAAGTTCCTCTACTTCATCAAACAAGTCTAATTAACTCAAGATTTGTGCTTACAACAGCAGTTACTCTTGCTTTAAGCCTAAGCGACAATTTCGATCTTTGATTTAAATATCTTCTGCATTTTATATAAAGATGAGAATTTAACCGTCCACTTAACATATAATTTAAATTCAACATTTTTTTTAACTCTAAACGTTAACAATAGACTATTGCAGCCATATCACAGCCAATGTTGCAATGAATTTGACAACAGTTTGCAGTAGTTTTCTTAAAAGTGCACCATAGATGTACTAACCACCTGCTCTGTAGGGGGCGTGGGGAAGGCATTCCCTACGAACCTAGCCTACTCTTAGGCCTACAGTCGCAGGCATCTATTTCAGGGGCCTTTCTTTCACCTTCTTCTTCTTCTCAAATATACCATAAAACATCGCATTCTTTCATGCATACTCGGCTAGCATGGACGTGTATTGCGGGGTTGCCTATACTCCGATTATCAATTTTCAATTATTTATTGCAGCGAAACTAAGGCCCATTCAGAGAAACGCCGTTAAATTTTTTCATTACTCTAATTCCTGCACCACTGCAAAAAGTTTCATCAAAATCCCCGGACAAAAGTGAGAGTCTCTCCTTGTTAGTGTAAGGTATATGAAACGCCATTAATCAACCTAAATATGATAATACATAATATGGCCAGTTGACGTAAAATACGATATATTTGTTATTATGAAATGAAAATGCATGTAGTTTAATGAAACATATTCGCTTTTTTGCTTAGGAATACATTACTTTGCTGATGTTTTCTGTTGATATTCATTTATATTTTTTGTAAAATGTATAAAAGTGTGAATGGTTTTTAATTTTTTTTTTATATTCCAATTCTTTGCCCTAACAATTTATGTAGATTCATACTGCTTTTTATGTACAAGTAATTTTTAATTACAATGAGACTTATATACGTATAAATTCTATGAAAAGTTATATTTTTCCCACTTTGCTTCGCAGCGGAATTTTTTGCATACTTTGTAAGTTTTTCATATTTGTTCTAATTTACTCTGTCACTAACCAGGACAGTCTACGATGTCCATGTTGGATAGGGAGACTCTATGTGGGTGAAAAATCGCTCGTTGTAAAAAAAATTTAAATAAAAAAATTGCAAAGTATGTTTTAAATAGTAGTCGGTACATAAATACATTAATATTTTATTGAACGAAAATTTTACTTAATGTAAAGTAATAAAATAATACGTTTTGTATGACTCCGACGTAGGATTGAATGAAACGCTAGCAATAATCAAATGAGAAGTTCCTAAATAAATTTTCATCGGATGAAAGTCTAAAAACTATTCTAATTTCTCGCCTACCTGTTATCACTAATCACCTTTACGGTCCATCGCTAGCCCTTTTTGCATCTGCTATAACATGATATAATGCATCGTTTTCAGGTTACGAGAGAGGAAATTGGAGTAGAAGAAAAAGAGAGATGTGAGTGCGTGGGTGTGTTGCCCGCGGGAATGAGTGGAAGAATGGCCGCAGAGGGAAAATGCTTTAAGGTACGAATGCAGGCTTCTTGGAAAACGAAAATCGCTCTCCAAAAGAGAAATGAAGGTGTTCCCATCTAAGCCATGTTTGAAGAACATCATCAATCACAAAGGACACCCAGAAATTTATACTCGTTCCACTACCTGCACGAGAAAAAGTAATGTACGTAAAAGAAAAACGCGATTTCTCTAAAACACCTATGCTGATATGTAAGTAGTGATATCGCGTAACATATTTTAAACATTGAATATGTACCCTACTGCATAAGTTAACATTGAAATCAATTCCATGTCAAACAGTATGATTACAATAAATCCAGATTCCTCATAGTATATGCATAAGCTTAACATTGTGTCACAGGGGAGAGTGGGAGGAAATTCTCTGTAAATTATTATTATTATGAAAAACACTGCAAATAAAATAAATCTGGTGGCAGTGGTACAAGCCTATATACATACATTTGAACATTGTCAATTATTTACATTATAAATCAATATATATATAAATTAAATAAATATTTTAAATAAATAAAATAAATTATTAAATAATTTAATATTTTCTTATGCATAATGTTGCTGAAAAGTACAGTAAACCATGAGATACAAAAGTGGAGAAATTGGCGACAATTATTGAATCAAATAATATGAAAACGCTACAGGAAAATAAATCGTAACTCGGCTGATAATGAATGAGAGGTCACTTTCCGGAGTCGCCGAAATGCGCATCGGATGATTCGTAGTAATCCGCCGGTCTTTCTTTCTCTTCGAGGAACATGACCGACGATTCATTGACTTAGTTGGCTTGCGGTGATTTTTTAGTCCTCTTATGACAATGATGGTTAATTACAGCGGGTAACTTACTACTTATTAACCTGCGTGATATATTGTAGGGGAGGAAACGAAAAAGCAAAAATATGACACAGCCGAAGCTCGAATCTGGATCTCCTACTTGGCGAGCGGTTCTTCTAACTAATTGACATACTATGGTAGATCAATTTAGAAGAGTGTGTGCATGCATGTAGCATTCGATCGTACAGACCGATAAGCCGCGTTTGAGACCATTAGCCGCACTCGATTTGTGTATTGCCAATATCCAAATAATTCACTCAGAAATAGTATAAAATAATACGAGTTTATCCGGTTAGAGCTCTAAAGGAAAATAAATACAGATGTGTGATACGCATTCTTTTTCACTTGGCGTCATTAGCGAAATCATGATCCTTCACATTAGGGAATTAAGGTATTTAAAAAAGTATAATGTAAAGTAAAGTTAAAGTATAAATATAAAACTATAAATATAGAAATATAAATGCAATAATGTATATGTATGTATATATGAAAGTATAAAAGTGGTAAAGTAAAAGGGATATCAAAGTATTTATAAACAAAGTATAGGCGGTCATTTGTTTAAGGAAATTACAGAAATGCTGCAGGTGTTACACATCAGGTTTAGAAAAACCAAGACAAGCATGCGAATCATGCGCTAATCATCGCTCATTTAATTAAATATGGTGTATTACGTGGTTAATAATGACAGAAATATAAGTCTGAGGAAAGACGGGGAAAAACAAAAAGAAAACGCGACCTCAATAACCAATAAAGCGTTATTTCGGTGGCGTTGATATTCCCGTTTTTGCCCGAAAAGCGAACGTCAAAAATAGACTGTTTCGCCAAAAGAGAGGCGGCGCCTGAAGCGCGTCACGCCGACGTCAACAGTCCCCTAATCGAAACGAGGAAGAGGAAATCAATCTGCGATCGAAAGAGATACGGCAATCGGTTAGCAGAACTTACGCAGGCATCATATCGGTTGTGCTTTATCTCCAGAAGTGGCAATGCTAGTGAGTGCCCTGCACTGGAAATAACATTCTGCTATCGAATCTTCATGTAGAGTTATTACACGTTGACCCATAACGGGTCTGAAATAAAAATTATTTCCTAGATAGAATTTTTTCCGTTACGGCATCCTCAGAAGAAAAATTTGATGTTTTCAATAAACATTTAATCTGTCAATTCAATTTTACATGCAAAATTTAACGGTATCATAATTTTTTCAGAAAAAAAAGCATGCGCATTATCTACAAAAAAATCATTTTTCATTGTGTTTGAAACTAAAATCCTCCCAAAAGATTCCAAGGATCCACGAAGGAAGAATTTTTATAATAAGCGAAATTAAGAGTAATCAATATGATTTTGAGGGGAAAAACAATCATGACATTGTGTCAAGAGTTTTAAAATGGATGTAATGCAGTTTACTTTCCATTCCTGTTTACTTTTCACGTAGATAGCTATATTAATTCGAGTGAAAACGGGAAGAATTCGACTTGAAAAATACTTTTATCTTGAAGAAGAATCTCTTCTTCATAACATCACCTAGCCATAGTTTCATACTAATTGTTATAAAATAATACTGACTGAAAGAGGCAAGAACTAAATTTACGAACATTTCCTATGAATGGCCTTCTAAACGTCCTGGAATCGAACGTGAGACAAATATAGAGGATGAAAAGTTATTTTTTAATGAACATTTGCAACAATTTCAAAAAACTCTGTTTTTTTAGTTATAGGTGAGGATACACACTGGTATTGGTGAGGCACACCAATATTTATTGAGATTGCTTTTTGATTATGTTTCCGACTCTTCTATTTATTATAGAAGAACTATGTATAATCAAATGCAGTTGCCTAAAATAGACTCTGAAGCCTCTAATTTCCTTAATTCATTACAGAAATGAAGGAGTAATGCGTGTTTTTTCATTCATTATTAATGAAAACTATTGATAAAAAGAGTTGTCGCTTAAAGAAAGGGATTTCAGAAATATTTCCCCGAAAGATTACTGAAGATATTGTGCAGAGATCTACCTCAATTAATTTTATTCTCTGTGACTTGGTGGACTTCGTAAGCCTTAGAAAAGTTTACGAACCCTAGGTTCTCATTCTCTCCTTCTAACATAGGAGCATTTTTTACCCTCCAGTCTCTTTCCCTTTTTCCTTTTTCTTGTATATAAATGGATTACTTCTGAAAGGTTGGCTTTTCTAATCCAGTTCTTTTATAGAAAAACAATGTATTAATGAACAATAAATTAATGCCAAACCAACTCCCTTCAGGAAGTAAACAATTTGTTATCTGAATCAGTTACTGACAAACGAAATCAACGACTTTTATTTAATTGAATTTTAGAGTGTATATTTTATAGTAATTCCTCATTTCGAATGACTTGAACTGTAAAATTTTTATAAATGTATCGAGGTGAGAATCTTCCAGGACAATAAAATCTTACAGAGATTTAAGCGTCCAGATAGCGGATAAAGAAAATTAACGGATATAATCGTCATTATACGAATTAAAGAAAAAATTATAAGTAAACATGAAAGCCTATAAAAATGTACAAGAAAATGTACATACTACACCGTAGTAGACTTTGCGATTTCAAATGGAGTTATTTATAGGATATTACACACAAAATATACAGGAAATTCAGTATGCAGTTTCCAAACTAGATTTCGCCGTGTCTTTTCTGCCTTTTAATCATAGAATATGCGTGCGTGGTGGATAATTACATTTAATTATAATTTTAAGTTAAACCAAAGTGATCCCCGCAAGCACAAACACTAAAATAAAAATTATTCATAACATGCCATACTGAATCCATGTATCCCGTTAGATAAAACGAATCCAATAGTTTTAACTTTTATGACTTCCTTGACTTTTTAAGCGCGATTTTCAATCGATCCACAGGCAAAGACATCACTTTAAAAGACATCTCATACAGTTTCCTGCATTCTATCCTACGCGAAGATAAATCGGAACGTTTTGTATAGCCGAAAAGTCGATGGGATACCTTTGTAGCGCAATATTTCAGAACAAGCCTCCAAAATATTTGGATGTCGTATTGATAAAAGATCCAATGGGACTATTTCAGGCCCTCTTATCAAAGGAAAGAGATACGCCGAAATAAAAGTGGAATAAAAAAGAGAAGGGAATACGTCGGACTTGCGTCATTCCATTCACTTACAACGAGCGAGAGATAAAAAAAGAAGCAGGTTAGGGAGGGGGGAAGAGGAAGAAGGGAGAGGATAGGGAGTCCCGATAGGGGATCCTGATAGCGAATCCTAAAAACGAGAATATTCTCTTTTAAAGGGTTGTTCTATAAAGGAAGAGTTGTCAGGTTGTTTCCTCGGTTGCTAAGGAACCTGTTGCTCCGTGTCGTCACTACTGACGTCAGACGCTTCGCAATATAGAAGCCTTCAAATTTCTAAGCGGCTTTCGAGGAGAATTAGTTCCTCCAAAAGAGCCACGTGGAATATAATTGCGATCCATCCCGTTGTTATCCTGTTTTACAGATATCTTTTTGTTTTCAGAGGTGATGGTATTTCGGAGAAGATTTTCTAGCCTGTAATTCAAACCGCGATATACTAATTTATCTCAAAAATTTTGGAGCAAACTGAATCAATGTTATCAAAGTAATATTTTTATTATAAGAATATAATGTTTTTCGCTGTCAATTAATTATGAAAACAGGTAAACTATGCATGAAACCTTTCGAAATTGTACCTTAAGAAATAATATCGATTTTTGGTTTTTGACTTTTTAAGGGTCAAGAAATGTTCATTCTGTTTTCGGTGATAAATTTATGTAAAATAACAAATTCAATTAAAATATATATACCAAATTTTGGAAGACTGATTACATTTTCATTGATTTTTCGAGCTTATTAGATGATTTTACGGGCTCTCGTAAGATTTCCATCACTCTTTGCTACTCTTTCCTAATTGAATATTATAATGCTGATGCCTATCAGTTATACTTATTTATCTGTCTATCCATTTCTACAGACTACACCTTGAGTCTCAGCTAGGTGCTTTATTTTCAGCAACCCTTGTCATCTCAGATTAATTTCGAAAACCCATTTTTTCTATATCTTCCTACCAAAAATACTCCCTTTTAAAATATTAATTAAAATGAATCATGCCTTATAACATGACACAAAAAAGAAATTTTGACCCTTCACTCCATTCTTCCAAGTAATTTCTTTGGAGTCTAAACATGGATTTAAATCGTAAACCATGAATCAGCTGATTTCTATCTTTCTTGCATACGGCTGTTTTGCTCTCACCAGCGACAAAACGACAACGTGACAACTTCCTTGTGTGCCAGACGAGTTAAACTGGCTGGGTCCTTCTTCCGAACAGAAAGGTCAACAGGTTATGGAGCAGACGGCAGATAATCGAATCAACGCCTGATTCTCGCATAATGATTGCCAGCAAGGGAATGGTATCTCAGTGATGCGGTTGCGGTCACACATAAGGTAGACAAAGAGAAACAGCTAATCAATGCTTGTAACCCAAGTGGTCAAAATCAACCGGTCAAAAATTTTTGGAAGGGGAGGTTTTGCCATTAGATAACTGTGCTGACGATAATAAGAAAATATTCTTCATTTTACTGATAATCATCTTAAAAAGACAAAGAAAATAAATTAAGAGCAAATCTTATAGACGACAATGTAGTCATATCTTTATTTGAAATGAATAAAAGCCGCTTTGTATTTTGATATCGAATCGTTAAATATATAAGCTTATAAACAACAACTAGCACATGATGATGAAAAAAATTAGATCCAAAATATAATAAGATACATATTAAATGAATCCATGTTACATAAATATCTCTGAAGAAAGAGCTTCTTATAGATATTTGTATGTACAGATGCGCTACGTTAAAGCTCATTCAGTTTTGAAGAGATGATGTGTGCTGCAACTACATAGCTTGATTTTGCTGAATAGTATACAGAGAAAATAATTTAATGATAGAATCTCAAGAATTTTGTGAAAGTAACTTACATACTTTGCATACATTTTACACATTTGAAAATCTAAAATAAAAAAAATATATAATGTTACTTACCAATATTAAGTAAAAGCGATTAATATGCGGAACGAAGAATGCTAGCAGCTAATATCTAGCATCAAGCAGAAGGAGAGATATTTCTTTAAAATGTTTATTAGTCCATAGAAGATGTGATGTGTGAAGATATGACTTCTTTTAGAATACATTTTTCTGGTTGGCGTATTTCAGTTCATTTATTCAGTTTATTTAGTTCACTACGCATCCCGAAATAGATTTAATGAAATTATTAAAGATATTTCTCATTTCTAAGGAAACGTTTTTAGTTTCTACAATTTTATAGTTGATCATAAATTCAATTCAATTATAACTTCAATTCAACGATACATCAATTAGGATGAATCAACGGATGGAGCGAAATACTAATTTAATATTAAAATCAAATATTTACTAGTGTAATTGAAATTATTTACTCGTATAAAAGGATGATTAAGGAGATAATATATAGTCAAAGAGAGATAACTTGAAATGAAATTTCAATAAATAACTGATCAATGTTGATTACTGTGACAACAGATCTCTGTTGAAGAAATTCAATGAAGTTTGACTTTAAAGTGTACAATGTGGGATAAAAAGCACTTTCGTCGTATTTTTAACTTCTAAACGAAATAAGAGAGTTAATCAGGAAAATATTCAAGGGGAGGATTATCTCAGCACGTCACCTGAGATCTGGGTACTACAATAGATATTTTGAAAGGAATTGGCTTAACAAAAAGGCTTTAGTGAAACAAGGAAAGTTGATGATCCGTCTTTCAAGAGCCTTTTAAAGACCGCGAAAAAGTGGAAAATCTTTGATCTTGAGTACTTTATTATTCAGAAATATAGAACTTAAAAGCATAAAAAAAATTTAATACGTGGGCGTGGCACAGATTGAAAAAGTAAGTTGAGGGATAAGAAAACAAATGAGGGATCATTAAATGCGATGGGAGCGAAAAGTATTGATTGGAGGAATAAAAAGATGATGGAGAACGTGGGCGGAAGTAATCTCGATGGTACAGTTATCAGCTAGGTAATACTAGAAAAGATGAAGCTAGAATTTCCAAATAGAATTAAGAGAGGATTTTTGTGGTTTAATGTGAGAAGCTAGTGCTCAAACAAGAAGTAAAATAAACATACTCGTAAGTGAAGTTTGTACGTAAATTTGAATTTTCAAAATGCACATAAATCTATGCAGCAAAAATTCCGGACTTTTTCGAAATAATAAACTACATTTTAGCCTCGGATTTTTACTTTGTCCAGCTAACGAAAATTTCTGAGTCCTTACATAAATTGGTAAAATATTCATTACCAATTTTATAAAGTATATTTCGTAATGAATTTCCGATAGGATAAAATTCATCGACTCTATTACCTATCTATTGTGATAGCCCTACGAAATAAATAATATAGAAGAATACAAAAGTACAAATAATGCCCGAATCTACAGTAGTGAAAAGGATTAATGGAAAAACCGATTGTATAATGGATGATAAGATAGAAATGCCAATTTTGCCGAGAAAGAAGTATAAAAAAGCAGTCCTCCCGTAATGAAATCCTAATGTTCTTCAACTGATTAATTTCACGTTCACGTTTGAGTAATGTTTGAATACAGTTTATTTATAATTTATTTAGCACATTGAAAGGCATTGCCCTTTATCGAACTCTTACAATTACAATCCTCGTTCATTCACCTGTCCTCACTTTTATTGATTGCTTTTCCCTGAGAATGAACTTGAATATTTATTAAATCTATGAAACTATTCTTCGTAGTTCCTATGGTCTACACAAATATGTTTAATATTAATAGACTTTCTTTAGTGTTAAAATGGTACACAATTTTTATTATAAATATTTATAATCTTTATGCGTATAAATTATATAATTTACAAATCAATCAATAAGTTTTATATATATTTTATGATATTATAATATGTTTTAATATAAAAATAATAATTTTACCTTCCTAACATCCACAGCAGATTATTAATTCGACATATTCCGTCAACATATTCACATATTCACAGTATCTTTTTAAATGCCGTATTAAAACGAACATCACACAAACAGAAGGAATAGGGAATGGAAGAAATGCAGATAAGGCTGAGAAAAGCAACAACAGTTGACCTAGAACTTGTCCGCATCCTTGGCAAGGCCTTGCGACGGCGGAGAACGACATAATCAAACGGAGAAAGGGTCGCTCTTGATTTCGAGGTCAGAAGAAAATCGAAGATCGCGGGGCGTCGAAACAGAAACGGAATTTTGATGGACGACAGGGGAAAATTACGAGAAGAGGTAAGTAAATGAAGATGAGGATGGATCCGAACCTTTCTTCCTCTTGAACTTTGACCGCGGGTGGCCCTCGGGAAGGGAGGGGGAGGGAGGGAAGAGAGAGAGGGAGAAAGTGAGCTCAATCAATAAACAGAGTCGCCGTGTTGCGGACTAGAGAATGAGTGAAAGTGGCGCAGAGAATAGCGATACAGCCAACACCGACCTGAAAGTCCCCTTCCGATAAGGTGGGTAAAGATAGGAGAAGGCTGAAAAAACACCCTTTGGTACTTTGAAGACGCTGACCCGAAAATTACTAACGGAGTGATTTCAACCTCTAATTCATTATCTAATTAATAATTAACATTTAGTCATCTCTCGATTTTTTCTCAGAACAGTGGTGATCGCGATTAACTCCGTAAAATTTAAAAAAACTTCTATTTTTTAATTTTTACAAAACTGTCTGGCTAATTGAGCAAGCAGTCTCAACTATTCTGTGATAAAAATTCGTTATATTTCTTGCGAAATAAATAAAGAATGATAAACATCCGCATGTCGTATAAAACGAGACGGAATCTGCATATGTGAGAGCAGTACCTTCACAGGAATTGGCAATCAACAATCCTTCCACGCTCTTTAACTTAGTTTCCAACTTAAACAGGAAAAACTAAACACATATATCCTATAAAAAATCCTATTGCTTCAAGATTTTCCTTTGGTCAGTTGATATGTGACTAATGCTAATATTCATTTTCCCACTTAATTTTAACTGCTTCCTTTTCTATAGATTTGTGCGAATAAATTATATGATATTCGTGTACTACATAAATAGAGTTGAGCATCTAAGATAAAAATGAGCTTAAATAGCTACCAAAGGTATCACAATATAATCAAGAGTACTGATTATTATTTTTGGACGTTAGGAGATAAATGATGAAATAGTAACCCTGTAACAAAAAGAAAGAACCAGTTGATTACAGATTTAAAAAATTGGTGCATGAAGGATACTTTAATGTTAGAATGAAGAGATATGAGTGGTAACTGTCACAAAATTGGAAGAGACTTGTATATTGTATACTTTGTATACCTTGAGCTGAAGTCATCAAAAATTAAAATAAATATAAAGAGAATATATTTTGGCCACTAGATTTCCAATTCTACAATATATCTTGTCAGAATAAAAACTAATCGAGCCAAAAAAATTAAAGGCAAACTAATGTTCCAATTAAAACTTGACGGATTAAATTTTTACGATCAGCAATCGGAATAGAATTATAGAGAGGGTTAAAAAGGTTTAAATTTCGTTCTAATTAGATTCAACTCTATCGCGGAGGATTTAGAAAATGGCCTTATAAAAGAGTTCTTAAAAATAAGTGATGTGTTTGCGTTCAACTAAGTAATAAGTAAAATATTTCATTTGATTGGAAAACTGGGAATAAATAAGGAAGGAGATTCATTGGTCTGATACCTTCATAAAAATAATAAAGTTAGAAATGGGAATGCCGTTTACAGAAAAAGCAACTAATAAATCACGTGTAAAGCAACAAGAAAAGAAACTGCTGAGTAAGCTCAAATGAATAAAAACTTACAACTCCACTTTAAAATTCGTTACATCTCTTTTTTCTAAGATCAAATTTTCAATCTAAACGGCTCATCATGTACCACGAGAAGAAACAAAGGTCTTAATTTCTTGATCTTGATCACGTCCTTCAAATTACTTGTTCAAGAGCATTCTCTGTGAAGACCCCTTTCTCTTTAAACGCCATCCGAATCGCACACCCAAGCGAATGCGTGGGGATGTCTATTTTCGTCCGCCTCCCACTCCCTCTTTCTATATTTAGCCACCGCGTCGCACCCACCAGAGACCTCTAGCGCCTAATTCTGGAACGTACCTCCTATTTTTTCCACTTAGATTCTCTCCTATTTTTATAGTCTTCTTTGATCGTTGTTAATGCTTCTCTTTCAGCTCTTCCGCACCATCCCTAACTGACCAACCTCTCTCTGTCCCTCAATTTCATTCGGTTTTTCGAAAAGGGATTTTATTTTTACCGGTCGTACTTTCTGATGCGGCGACTGTCGATTTTTGGAATTCTCTCATGCGTGTCTCCCGTGTCGACAACGCTTTCATAGATATTAATTTTTCACAAACCCCACGCTATCGAAAGCAGCACAACGGAGAGTTGCACGATAAAATAACGCAGTCGGTCGTTTCTCTAGATTCATGCTGTTTATCTGCGATTGATGTCGTTGTATTAAGACAATATCTTGATTTTATTGCTGAAAATGAATTCATGGAAGCATCCATGGGTGGAAAGCACAAAAAAAAATAAAAACCTTCAAACTATCAATGTGAGACTAAAATATTCTCTTGCATATTTAAAAATTTAACTTAATTATAAAGACACAGACTAGCATAGTTTGATGAAATAAATGGATATAAATGAACTAAAAATAATCTCAATACATTCCGATTGTAAATTTTAGACTGAAAAGCTCTCTTAAATATTTAAAAATTAAGTCTACTAACAAAAACACTATTAGACACTTACTAGCATAGGATTCCTGTAATGATCACTTGGGTAAAAGAAAAGTAGCGAGATGATTTTGAAAGATAAAGACTTGTTTTCTCGATTCATCAATAATTCTTTAATAATAAATCCACATCAATAATTCATAAAATTCATCGGTAAATAAAGCTGAACTTTTCAATTTTACACATCAACAATTATTAAAAGAAACTTCTCCATACTTAAAAGTTGGAAGTGACAGTCATTTTTTCTAAGAAATAGTTTATAAATATGTTTTACCTAACTTCAACATAGGAAAAATCCATTTTTATCAGCCCATCATCGACTGATTTTTTTATCAGTCGATGTCTTTTCTTTTTTGGTGTGCACCACTTATGGGTGACTTAAAAGGTTTTCCGCAAAACGTGTTTAAAATAGTTTTGCTTCCCAGTCTCGTAGATAATTAAATGGAACCTTCTACCTTGGCTTATTTAGCGATTAAATTCTCTTATACTCTGACAGTTCCGACATTGAATGTTATGAAGACGCCACCCAAGTGCGGCCTGATGTGGCTTTTAGGGCGGCCGAATGCTTCCGTTGAAAAAAGGTTTCCCATCCTTGCCTTCTTCTCCACCCTCAAATGTATTTCCCCTTTCCTTTGTCAATACGGACCAAACTCTCGTCCTGCGACACAGACCAAATATAAGGAAGCGAAGAATCAGTTCGGCGTGCGGGCAGTACTTTCCGCTGTCCATTATCTCCTCCGGATGACGTCGGCTTCGTCCACTCGAGTCTGGCCAACGTCATCACAATTAAGTGGAGGATCACGCGATGAAATTACTTCGAAATTAGTGAGCTTTGCTCTTTGGTTTGCACATCGCGACCAAGCGGAAACGGCTAAACTTCCTTCTTTTTCGATCCTCCTTTCCTCGGTCGAGCTTAAGGTAAATCTCAGAACGTCTTTTGTTGTGGAGCAAAAATATTACTTTTTGATAACATGGGATAGTGGTGTAGATAAAATGAAAGTAAAACATTAACAGTTCACTCATGTTACGTGATTATTACAATTTTACATTAAAGAACTGTACTTTACAGTAAATTAACTGATAATCCAAAAGCCTTTTAACCTCAATTTTAGTTTACATATGATACGTATATTTTTATTTATATTTATTATTTCTATCTAGTATATTGTATATTTCTTCTTTCATTAAAGGGATTGCATACCTTTCTATAATCGTTAGAGTATCAATACATTTATTTTGTAGCCTTTCTGGATATTTTTATTCTTAGTTTTTAGTAACGATGTATTGTTTCATAGAAAATCAGATGTATTATTAGAAGAGGGGCCGTGTCGAGAAAGTTTGTTTTACGTTGAATTTCCCGCCTCACTGAATGGAAAATATAATGATGCAATAGGAATTCGAAAGATTTATGCATTAAAATATTTTATCATTTCAAAAAATGAAACCGTTGTTACAGAAAGCGAAGTATGTTATGAGATAAAAATTAGGTGAAAGAGAAATTTTATTCATTATCTGTAACAAGAGTTTTATTTTTCGATGCTTCTGATTTTCTATTAAACAAGACATCATTACTAAAAACTCAGAATAAAAATGTCCTTTATTTCTCATTTCTTATAAGACAAATTACATGGAAAAAAATGAATGATATAGTATCGTACTAGAAAAGGGATCTTTCCGAGGTTATCTAAAACTGACTTTGTTTTCTGTGCTGTTTATTTTGGAACCCTTTTGTAAGAATCCTCAAGTTGAGCTCTCCGGCGGAGGAATGAAAGTCCAACCAAATGGATACGTAATGAAATTCCTCCTCCACTTCGCCCATCAGACTCGATTAAGCCCCTTGAAATTCCGCAACCAACAATCCATCCACTCTAACCGCACACTCTCAATACAAACTTTTACTTCTCTCTCTCGGACGCTAACTCCCTCTCAATCTGTCTTCTTCACATTTTGCTTACGTACTCTTTCTATAAATTCTCATTTCTCAATGATCCCTTTTCATAATCTTTGGGACCTATCCATACATTCTCCCCCAAATTCAGACCCTTTCCAGAAATTAAAGACGTTTGAAACTTAGGAAATAATTATACAGAATGTCATCGATAAACTAAATTCTTTATTTAATATTATGTCACGGTATTATATAAATTGAAAAACAGTCATTACAAAAATGTGCTTTCATACGGGAAGTCATCATAAGGAATGTATGTTGAATGAATTAAATGAAACTGATCTATAGATACTTGATGGAATCCCATCATAAAAGATAATTGATTGCACTAAGATTATATAATAAAATACACATGTAAAAAGCAACAGACTTTCCGTTGTTTTCTACAAATATTCGTATTTATACTACACAATATTATAGGAATTAATTTTTCTGTATACTGAAAGACTAATAAAAATTTCTCCAAAGTTTTTTTCCAAAATCAATCATATTCATTCATGAAATCAGCTCATTGCTTACATAATTTTCAAGTCTCAATCAAAATAAAATTACGGTATCATATTATTTCAGTTACATACTCGGATGCAATAAATTAAGTGATTTTTTGCTAATATCGTAGAAGATTGATTTAATAATACACCGACCATCAACTTTTTATTGAAATTTCTATTTCCCAATAAAGACGTTAACTTTTGCAACAAAACGATAATAAATTAGGTCAATAGTTCCGAAGCAGTTTAAAAGTCTTGCATAAAGTGAAATGCATGACTCCAACCTATTTTTTCGTTATATGAGAGAAGTAGATTATTTTCCTTTGCACTTTTGTGGTCATCCTGTGATCAATGAAGTAAAGAAAAAATTGAAAATGGTAGTACTCACAATAATCATGATCTTTTTCTCTTATCTAAGCCAATACACTATTAGATATTAGCAAATTCAATTGAATATATTTCTGTTTTTAATTCGAAATAGCACAAGCTCTGAATGTCACCAAGAAATAAGTAGTTTCTAATCATACGAATTAACTACTTAAAGGGTACCGATGGAAAATTTCAACAATATAATGAAGTTTATTTTCGCTTACAAAAATTTATTAATTGCACTGTAAGGTGTTGCTTTATATAACCGTATTTTCTTGGACGAATTAATCATTTTATTGATTGTGTAGATAACCTTTTAACCTTGAATTGATAAAAAAATCGATATCGATTCTTGGATCATTTTTTTCAACTAGTCCCCACATCTTAGTCTTTCTTCTGCGTTAGGTTTCCACCTTCCTTAGCGCGATTTTTCTCACTCTTTAAGTGTCTCAAGGCGTCCTTTCAAATTTGCTCCCTTTCTCTCACATTCTGTTCCCACGCTTCCATTCCTTCCAATCCATACAAATTCTAAACTTTTTTCCCTTTCCTTTCATGTCTTCTCTCCCTCCAACTCCATCACTTCCTTCAAATACTCTTTCGTGCACTTCTTTGCCTATTATCCTATATTATCTTCTGAAAACCGCAAATTTTCAAATTTTTTAATATGTATCCTCGCGGTTTTCATCCCCTAAATTAGAAATATTCCTAGGGAATATATTTAACAAACATTCAAAACTCAACTAGGGAATATTCTAAGAGATAAAGATTATATACAAATAAAATAAAACAACTCATGTTGAATTTTTTAACAAATTGCTTTTATACCTAGTTATATCTTCAGATATTTATTAAATCTTCCACTATCAAAATGCATAATCTACTTCATTTAATTATAATGAGTAAATTCTCTTTCCGCCATCATAACCTTACAAAGAATTTTATTAACATTACTTCGTAAAAGACGTATTGAATAATATATTCATTACGTGGAAATGGCATAAACTTTTTCAAATCATGCGGATCTTATCAGATTTAAATTTATCATTTTTTGTATCTTGATCCGATATGGATTCATTTACCCCCTCATCTCCACTATTTCTACCATCAAAATCAATTTTTCTTTCCCTCCTTGTTACATCGGAATCTTGAGCATCATTCCTCTTCTAATACATTGACATATCGCTTTTCTCTCTTCCCCATCATTTGTTTTTCCCATTATCTTCCGTTACTCCTTCTCCCCTTTCTTTCCCACGAACCCTCCCCCACTCCTTTGCCTCGCTCCCTATGACGTAACCGGAGAACGTCAGGGGCATCGTCCTTTGTCTATAGACCCGCCGTCCTCGAAACAAGAGGATCAACGCAAAGCGAGATATTCTTGGCAAGTTTACCTCTTTTCTTTCCCTCGGGTCAGAAGTGCCCAAAATTATCCCTTTACATACGCTAAGAATAGTTCTTTCCGATAAATTATTCTCGTGGAAACAGGCGATGAGTAAATTTAAGACGGGATTCTATTAAGGGCATGGAAAGAGGCATTTTCACCGAGCTCGAACATGCACAGCTGCTTCCATCGATCGTCACGTAAGGGAATAATCCAACTGTGAAAGAGATATCGAAACATTTGCATCCATGTATTGGATATGCCGTAATGGCAGAGCTTTGAATATAATCCTCTCTTCACCAAGGTAAAGCCTGAAGTATCGAGAGAGAGAAAATTCTCCGATAAAATAATAAATATCGATGAAACAAAGATTTGATTTAAAAAAACACGGATTTTTCCATAGGATTTTTAAAAAGCTTTCGCCTTTGAACGTAACTGTATTAAATTGAAAATTTAAATTGAAATATCGATGATTTCTATGAATATTAATAGTTTCCTTTTATTTGTAATAGCAGTCTACTTATAAGTGTTTCCATCTCTTCGATCTCAGATTTACATTATTGAATTCTAATTTCAGACGCTCTAATGAACCATTAAAGAAATATATAAATAAATGATGCGCAAATGTAAGACTGCAAAACCGTTTAAGGAAGAATTTTTATCATTTCACCGTTAATAAATTCGTAAATATAATAGTATATTAACTGAGGCACTGTTTGAAAGTTAGCGTATGAAAATCGCTTTATGTGACTGAATTACGAAAGAAAACCTCGAAAATATCAAGGGAAGCAAAGGACGTTCTTAATCAACAGATGAATGTATTATATTGGAAACAAAAAAACAACAGTTGGAATAAAATTAGAAGTTGTTTTCTTCTTATCCGCCTGTTGCAGCTACCCTTTACCCTCCCTTTCCCAGTTACCCTTCCCTTCCCAATCACCTTTTTACAACCACCCATCGGGGAACATGCGTCATTCCACTCCTAAAATATCGGATGATGAAAATCTGATCGGTGCCCTTACAGTAAATATCACCTCCAATCCCACTCTCATAAGATTATAAGGCATCCGTAAGGTGGAGCTAAAGTACATATTTATATTTCTTCTTCTGAAAGATACACTATTTTCTACACCTTTGAAAAAATTGGCATTATACATACTTTTGACCTATGATATCACGTGACCATCATAAACCGCAAGAATAATGAAGACTAGAACTCAGGTATAGCTCAGTCTTAAATAAACCGAAGAAGAGATTAAAGAGTCTAGCTTTAAACTTCGGCTCGAGTCAACGAAGCGTCTCACCTAAATTAATTACAAAATTTAAATTAAAAAAAAAAAGCTAAAAAATGGACGCCACCGCTCGCATACGTCCCTATGAAGTAATCAACAAGTGGAACAGAGCATTGATGCCTGAATCTCTCCGCTGAATAAACGAATTTAAAGGAAAAATTAACCTTAAAGTAACTTGCTTTCGACAACTATAGCAAAAGTAAGGATAAATATAAAAATGATATGTTCCAAGAAATTTACATAGGATTCTTAGGATATTTCTTGAATAAACCCAGATTTCGTGAATTCATTATAATTTTTTTTTTCATTATCGTTCTTAGAGTAATTCAGTTTATTTAACATGGAATAGGACTATATTGGAAAATCCTCGCCAATGCTTAAATGAGAGAAAAGAATGAATACTACTACAGTATCTCCGAACTATGGCCCGCGAAATCTGTCGACGTAATCCACGATCAAATTGGATATTATTCTCACTACATCGTCATGATGAGTGTTTAATATTCTTGCTGTTTTTTCGAGCACTTCTGGTGTGTTTAAATTAAATATATTCTTGCATGTAAAAACTACCTTGATTATTACTTTTTAATCGCGATATACTACATATTTGAAGACAAAATTTAGATCCTATGGATCCGGCCGGCTTCGCTGTTTCTGTTAATTTATGCGACCCTTCTCCCCATATTAAACATAAATTATATCTATTCTATAGTTAAAACTGAATTTGTATTAATGTTATTCGTTAGCCCTCAGTTCATCCCACACTTCAGTTACAGTTCATCTTCTATAAAGACCTCGGATAGTAAAACGCAACACACAAGCATATGAATGATGTGACGTCATTAGATTCATGTCGACGGAATCCCCACCCCACGATGTCCATTTAACTTTCATGGTGGATATTAATAATTTTTGTGGACGCGATGGATTTATTTACACGCGCAAAATCCGGGAAAATATTTTTGGAGAATATCGTGGCCAGCGAAAGTAACACGCTGCTGCTCCCTTCTCCTATCAGCGTCATTATAATTTTTAAATAGAGATCCAATTATGCACCCCTTAATGTGCGTCACTCTTATCCCCCACTCCTCGCCATTTCATTCACGCCGCTCAGAGGAAATGAAAGAGTACAAAAACGAGATGCGCAGAAAATTTAACGATTCCTCGAAGAAAGTGTGTAAATCTGCAAGTAAATCTTAAAATGGAGTTTTTTGTGAGTGTTGCGAATTCTCAAAGGCCAACATCAACGAAAAGTTAAGCGTATTAACAGGTGGAGGATAAAAAGATTTCTCGTTGGGAAGAGAGAAAGGCGATGAGCGAGTGAAATTTCAATTAAATACGAAATGGTCGCTAAATCAAATATATTTTTACTTTGATTGTAGAGAGAAATCAGTTAACAATCTTTTATTTTGTATCTTTTGTATGGAACATTTTTCATTTGTCTTTTGGAGCAGAATAAGGAATTTGTATTTTTAATTTACTTCTATGTCAGTTCTATTAAAGACTGTTATGATATGAAAGTCCTACATTTTAGTCACTCCTTATTTTAAATGCTCATATGATCATAGTGCCCCTCGACTTGCAACATTGGATAGGTAAGCCAGGGCCTCACTTCTCATTTTGTCTATTTGCCTCATCACCTCTCCAAAAATTTTTATAGCTTATGGTATATACGTTTAAACCATTTCTCAGGCTGAGGATTGCAAAGCATACAGACTACTTATTTCAATCTGAATACCAAAACGAAGGGTAAATCCAGCGGATCGTCTTAGGAAAGCGGCAACATTCCAAAGGCTGCAAACCAAACTCCTGATTCGATACTAGGAAAGAATAGAAGTCCTAGCATAATGTGTAATGGCAATGGATGAAATTAAGAGAGAGTCTAACGCGCTTGTCCGCCTGAATACACAATGACCGAAACACGTGCTCCCGTCTCGCCTTTTTTTAAGGATAAAAATAAGACCGACCTGCGTCAGAGGAATGTAATCGAAGAGTCAGGGGAAGAAAGAGGAGGAAAATTCGAGCAATCCCGCATTACGAAATTGCGTTCTAAAAAAAGGACGATTAATGCCCATTTATAAAACCGCTTCCGAATTTCTTGCGCCCTTTCCTTCGTACGCCGCATTCCCTCCCTAATACCTCTCCGTCTTTGGTTATTTCCAGTCTCGCACTCCTCTTTCATCGCTAACTTCTATACTTAGAGCTGTTTCAGACGTCGTAACTCCTCCCACAGCGGCAGCCACTTCCAAAAAAAGACTGGGGAAGGGAAGGAGGCGACGCAATCGGAGTTAAAAGATAAATGCGGATATAATAAAAAATAAACCCTCGGAACGGGAGGTGAATTTCGGTTATGTTTTATTTATTTTTATCCCTGGAACCTCTAAGAAGATGGAACTGGAGGAGGAGATGGGGCTTTCATTGAGTGAATCCAGCGTGAGAGAGAGAGAGACGACGTGACGTCATGGCGTCCAAGTCGTTACCATGGAAACCGCCCCCCCTCCCTTCCCCATCCTCTTCTCAGGCGCCGCCATCACGGTATACCCCGAATAAGCGATCGATTCGTTGACGTCAGCGTCCCCCTGACGTCAGTGGGTGGAAGGGGAGGAGAAGGACAGGATCCTGGATACGAGTGGAGTGAGGGGGAAAGAAGAGGTTTGCTGACGTCATGCGACAGTCTCCATGCCAGCCTCACTCTCCTCTTCGGAGACCCTCATTCAACTCCTTCCCTCCTCACTTTCCTTCTCTACCCTCCGTGGGCGTCAGAGATGGCCTTGAACCCTGGAGGCAACCGTAGACCTAACTACTAGGTCAGGCCTTTTGAAGGATCTAAAGGGGTAAATGTGAGAATTGCGAGTTGAGAGAATTCCATAAATAGAGCGGAGTGGAAGAATGGTGGAGAAAGGGGTCTCGGAGAAAGGGAGAGTGTCGCTGTGGATCTGCAAGCATTTGCTCCGAGAAACGATAAAAAATTGATTCCTTCGATACCAAACTTGATCTTAAATAGGAATGAAAATTATTTTCTGAAAATTTCGTAAGATGCACCTGAAAAATGTCCGAAAAAAATTAACCAAACTCGGAAGAAATATCGCCTATACTCAGTAAAAATATAATAACTTAAATTCAACTCTATAAATTAAGTATAATTTGAGGAATTATACTAATTAAATACATTAAGGGAATTTTAGGTCATCTTTTAAACTGAATGTAATGCAATTTTAATGTTTAAATAAGTTAAAATATGCTATGAGTGCCTACAGGAGAATCTAAGTATCAGAAAAAGTTCCATACAATGCAAGATATCACTAAAATAGAAAATAGGTTGCTAAAATAAAAAATTGCTATACCTAGCGAAAACATCGCAAAATTAAAAATTATGATCTTATCTGATTAATTCCTTCCAAACATTTAGGAAGCAAATATAAAAGTGCCTAAATATACCAAAGGGATTTTTTGTATGTAATACTTTGTGCACAAAAAAGGAATTATACTCGTTTTTTAACTTACTTGATTTTTTCGTCCAGTTATCCATTAGAGTTCTACCCAATACCTTATATTTACGAAGCTTTAGAATATATAGAAAAAGCCGCAAATGAAAAAACATCAGAAAATTCGAACTTTCAACTGTTACAACTGACGGGGCCGAACATGTCCTATACCAAAGGTGGAGATTCTGCGATATTTCCGGAAATTCTGCGCGGTCTTTCCACCTCTTCCTGACAATTCTAATAATTTAATGGTTTATTTTTTAAAATTTTGGAATTTAAAATTCAAATCCCAATCTTCTTAATAAATCAAATAAAAATAATGGAAAATATTACACTTAGGTTGACTTTGCAATTACATTATTTTTTCCTCTTATAGACTTGATTTTAATTTATACAAATGTTGATAATACGCCACCAAATCGCGGCATGATGATTTCGTACACGGTGTAATGGTTATGGTATGAAATGACAATGCTCGGGTGAAATGGTGCATGAGGCCTTCCGATGAAAAAAGGTTCCTCTCCCTAGACCTATAATTTGATTAGATATTTATTAATTTTTCCAGTCGGTAGGCAAAATTTAAAGGGGTGGTGACCTTCAATCACTCTACCCGATAGTTTGGCTGATGTATATTTTTATCCTTACACATATATATCACGCAGAACATCCCTCTGCTGTCGTATATGCGTGGTTGCATGGTATACGGGGGCTGTGGTTAACGCTTGGTTTAAAAGAAAATTTCATCAGCTGTATTATTTCCATCTCTGGAGGATGATTAAAATCGCATTAGTTAATTAGTATTACTAATAAGATTAAAATCATATTAGTAATTAGTAGTATTGGTAGTAATATCGGAAACACTTCCCACAATCAATTTTTATCGGCAAAATTGTATTTCCCACAGGACTAGAATCTGAGACCGCTTTCACCCAAGATTTTCAAAACAGGCTATGCTGAATACCCACTCAACAGTCTGATAATGTATTAATAATTTTAGTCCTTGATTAACTAAGGTTTAAGAGACCATATAATGTTGGGGATGTTATAACATTTCTACGAATTCTCGGCATCATATTCTTCGTACAGGATAATTTTTATTAATAACTTCTTACACAGAAAATCTACGTTCCAATAATCATAAATTTGTAATTCAGCATAGGTATCTGGATTTACTATAGAACATTAGGTAATGATGAATTGCGTTCGTTTTACTGACAGTTGTTTCGAAGATCCGTTATTTCTAATTCGGATACGTTGTAAAGTAAGAAAAAGCCACTGGGAGCCATTCTCCTTGAAAGTGGTTGAAAAGGCGAGAGATATATGGGATTGAAGACATTAGAGTAATAGAAATTATATCTCCTGAAATATTGTCTTTGAGTAAGTTTTATTAATTATACTTGCAGACTGAAGGACGTACATAAGTTTCTAGGATAGATTTTATTTTTTATTTTTTTCTAGGATATTTTATTTATCATTTATTTTATTTGCCGTGCATATTCTTTGTAGTGGATGGCTTCTGCAGTAATGGTGATTTTTTATGTATTTTTATAAATAGCTTATGTTAAGAGTATCTGTATAAATATCTTTTGGTTATTTCTCTCAATAGGTGCGGGGAGGTTCTTCACACCCCACTTCATTGTGTATTCCTGATGTAGAAGCATAACTATTTCTAACTCTCATTTAGACTTTTTACATCTAAAAGTAAGTTTTAGCTATTGTGACTTTTAATTTTTGTAGAAATTTAACAAGTTATTGTATTATTTCCAATAAGTTTTATTTACATTAACGATTATTTAAATAGAAAAGGAGCCCTTGGATTCTCAATTTCGCCCAAACTAGCTATTAAAGAGGTTATTCATTTATTTATTTGTTCTTTTATGTCCTTATTTACTTTTTATTTATTATTATTTATTTGGGTTTTATTTGTTTATTTATTTGCTTATTTATTTATTATTTATTTGGGTTTTGTTTACTTATTTTTATTTATTTATTTATTGAATTATTTTGTTTCCTTTTTATTTATATTTCTATATTTCCTTAGCTTATTTTCAAGTAAGCCTCTGCGTAAAATTTTCATTTCCATTTCGTTTTGTTTTGTATCCTTTCCCTTCCATCTCTATTAAAATTCTCCTATCTCTGTCGATTCATCTCCCCTAACCGTAGCTATCGTCGCCGGGGACTTCCTGAGATAGACACGCGCGTCATAAACACACGCATGTAAACGATTGAAAGAGAATAAATGCGCGATAACTGTCGATTGTTTAAGATCCGTTTTGAATGAAAGGCGACGAGAGGAAAGCGTGGGTGGCAAAGCACTCCAATTGCTATGACGCGCAAGTGATCACAGGAAGGCAAGCAATGAGGTAAGAGCTTTCCGAATCGTTGATCGGATCCAGCAATAAACTTCTTCCGGGAGGAGCGGTAAACACGAAATTTCTGTCGATGAACGAGGAAGAAAAGAGGTTTACCTCAGGTATAAATAGTGACCATGCGGATCAGGAGTATTCACGTTATCGTATCGTAATTGACGACGTCTTTCTTCATCCTGCTTGTAATCTGTTTTATGATCATACCTGGCAGGTATCTGAGCGCCAAGACAGTCGCCAAACACTTTTCAAATAATGCCCAATAGATTTTTTGATCCCACTCATATTTTTAAGATTTGACAGCGATTAGCTCAATGATGATGCTTGTTATGAACGGCGTTATTGGATTATATAGTTCATTTTTCAAATATTCATTATTCATAATGCAGTAATTGAGCATTCCCGGAATCATAGCGCCCATTGCAATGTTATATCCTCAAAAAGATAAAAATGAGATACCTGCCTCAGCGGTGTAGAGTTGACGCTAAATTGCCGGACTCGATTCGGTAACGGCATTTGTTTTTTGTTTCAATTGTTATTAACTCCAATCGTAATTTGTCAATGATGGCTGGGTATGGTGTTTTTTAAATAGAGGAGCGTATTTTTAATTAGATTCAGAATACTATAATAGTTTATAACTTCCTTTCTAAGGTAGCTTAAAGTTATATTTATAAGATATTCACAAGAAGCCTTCATTATAGAGCGCCAAAGTCAAACCTTTGAGGAACTAGCCTGAAAAAGTACAATACTCACGTAGTTTATTATATTTATGACGTAGAAGCAATTTAAACAGCGATGCACTTTACTAAAAACAATAATCTTCTTGCGTTTTTAAAAACACTTTTTCTCCTTTTTCTAATATCTATTCTAATTCTAATGCAACGCAAATATACAAATCAGTTTTAAATAAAACTATTCCATTTGAAAAATATTGTATTGCATACTATGCTACTGTTGTCTCTCTCAAACTTAAAAGAATACTACCATGAGACCATTATATTTCACTGCTAAGAAAGCAGCCGCAAAAATTGCAAAGTTTTGCACTTGTCATATTTTTTATACAACTCTTAACCTTTACGAAAATATCTAAGTCTATCCTACTTGGTGATAATTTATATAAATTCATCATTATACAAACCTCGGACCGATGAGAGTACAATAACATTTGTGTAGTGGAAAACACTTTCTCGGTATATCTTTTATACTATTATAAGTAAAATTTAGGCGTCCTCACGCAAAAAAATTCTATAAAATGAAAGCTAAGAATTCTTTTATTTTTAGAAGAAAATGTAAATGACGGTAAAGGTTACGTAGAAAAGGGAAGAAATGGGAAGCGAGAATCTGAGCAAAAAGTGAGAGGTAGGCGAAAACTAAAACCAGCCATAAATGGATAGTTTCTCATGGCTCATGTTCATTCTGTGAGAAGAAGTGTTTCACTGAGGGACCAACTATAAACTGATATTCGCACTTCCACTAAAACACCTCATCTGTCTCAGAACATTCCACATCATGGCAGCGCAATTCATTTGCTTCGATGTTCCCTCTGGACTGATGGAAAAACAAATGCCTCATTACCTTTTCATTGACTGTGTAGCGTGTTACTCTGTACGTCAATTCTCTTCCGCTAAGTGGGAAGCTATAT
This sequence comes from Pachydiplax longipennis, assembly GCA_036926295.1. Lineage (NCBI taxonomy): Eukaryota > Metazoa > Arthropoda > Insecta > Odonata > Libellulidae > Pachydiplax > Pachydiplax longipennis. The sequence goes on from JAVFKF010000012.1 coordinate 75,507,134, forward strand.
CCAAGCCAGAGCCTTTATTACATTCGTGATTCAAGGAAATGCTCCTTGAAAGTATGGTTCACGATAAATGAATTTGTATAGGAGCAAATCTATATTACATTTTTTATTTGACCTTATTTGTACTTTATTTTATTTTTATTTTTGATATAAAGGTACGATGGTTCAAAATCACGGAAAATTTTACGAAGAATTCTCCCAAAATCTATGTTTTAATAAAAACTAGACAAAAAAGAGATGTGAAGTGACTAGTAATTTCCCTTGTTATGGTGCCAATAAAATTGTTCTATCCTATGTTCTAATAGTAAAATCACGAATCCACGAAAGCAACCTAAAAGCTACCATTTAGAAAAAAATCACCTTCGAGTTATACATCTAGCATTTAATAGTCAATCAGATATTAACGATGCTTGTAAACCGGCCGTGTGACAGTTCCTCCAATCTAAACAAATATCTAAATGTGAATGCCAGACGAATAATTTTTCATATGTACCGAAATCATATGACAAAAAAATTAGTTTCAAGAGAAGTATAATAAGGGTGTTCCCTCTCCCAATATTTATATATATTTAAACTGAATAAGTTACTGAAATGATGAAAGGTTAGACTAAAGACAAACGGAAAAAGAATACACCGCATCAGGTATATGAATGACGTGGTGATAACAGTAGATTCGGAACAAGAAAAAAGTAGAATGCTAAGAGTGCTGAAATAATAAAGCAATAGAAAGTAAGAGTTTATTTAAAGAAAGTTAACTTTTTATTAGCAAAGAGGGATGAAGATATTCGAAAGAATGCCGAAATCCAATAGGTCAAATAGTTCTGCTATCTAAGAAGTAGAATAACAGAGAACAAGACTCTCAGATTAAGTAACTAACAAGGAGAGACCCTCACTTTTGTCCGGGGATTTTGATGAAACTTTTTGTGGTGGTGCATAAAGTAGAGTAATGAAATAGCGTAACGGCGTTTCTCTGAATGGGCCTTAGTTTCGCTGCAATAATTAATTGAAAATTGAAAATCTGAGTATAGGCAACCCCGCATTACACGCCCGTACTAGCCGAATCTGCAGGAAATAACACGTTTTTTACTAATATTTTTAACTTAATTTTCATTTTGGTTTTTAATTATTTTCCTTGTTACTTACTTGTGGACTAAATAATAATAATAATAAATAGATTTAATCAATAGTCCCATTAAATAACCTTCGCCAGCGCTATTTCTTCATTTACGGTACTTAACGACGGCTATCCTAGGAGCACAAAAAGAACTTGCATTCGAACGATTTCGGATTTCCTATTCAATAGAAAGCGACTGCCTTCTAATGTTTAATAATAATCACTAGGTGCCTCATAGTTGTTTGTTGAATAATAATCGTCTCCGACCACATATATGCAGATAAATCCCTAGCTAACGGGAAACTTTCCATAATTAATGTCTTACTCGACGTCACCTCTATTTTCTAACAAAACTCAAGCCAACATATATCGAAGCAACTAGAATTTTGTGAAGGTAAACGTCTCTCTATTGGAAACGAATACTGATAGATATTTGGAAAGAAACTTACTTCCCCATGAGTGGTGCCGCAATGCTTATGACTGGAGAGTGACTTCTCCTGCTATCATTTACTTCTATACAAATATACAAATAATTTTTATCCATCTTCAATTATCAGGAGAGGAAATGTTGATTGTGTTCTTAAATTTTATCAGTTTCAATAATGAATAAGTTTTTGGGTATAAATTACAACAAAAGGAGCAAGAAAATTGAGACATTTAAGGAGATTTTAATTTCATATTAGATTTACAATTTCCAACTTCGGCGGAAGAAATGACAGAATTATGTATCTTTCAATTCAAAATCACAAAAATTTCAAATTCTATGCAATAGTAATACACGACATAGAACTCCTGGTATATAAACGTCAAAATATTAAATCCTGGAAAATATCTAGCCCGTAAAACACATAAAAGTGTGAGATAAATCTATGAGGTAAATGTTAAAATATATTTCGTATATTTCCAGTAGTATTCTCCTTTTGAGTATGTAAATGGCTATTAAGAAGGAATGAACTATTTCAACAATTCAATATAAAAGGTAAAAATACAATAAAAATTTAAAGTACCTCGGATAACTGTAAAATGATAATTGAAATGATGCCATATACGTAATATTTACAAGATCATACACGATATAGCGCATGAAGCAATATATTTATTATTGCTTTCCTTTCAATATACGAAACGATCCGATGGTGACAAGTAATTTTAGAAACCTCCTAGAATTTAAATTTACTTTTTATTTTATTTTATTCTAATGAGCGGTAAAATAATAATGGTGTATGGATGTTAAATTTTTAATCTTTGCTTGCAAATGGGAAAATTTAAGTCTTTTTACAATTATTTGGATGAAAGTTGTTATAAAAACAACAGAAACATATATAGGTTCTACACCATGAGCATCTTACAAAGCATTGCCTTCCACAATCACAATTCATTCTTTGCACTTCATCTGGGAAGCATACCTGACGCACATTCTGGAAAAAACTTCTTTCCTCCGCTAGTTTTGATGCGTACCATGCATATTGTAACATGTCTCTGAATTTCGGCGATGAAAGTTGAAAATGCACAAGTGAGTGTATACGAATGCTGTCTTCCCGGGCACTAATCTCGCGGTTCTCTTGAATTAGATAATTACAGTTTTGTAACCTGGAAATGGAAATCTTCATTTGCCTGTAAAAATACACATCACAAGGCTGGCATATTGGTGTGCATTTCGTATGGTATGGTGATATGATTTTTACTGTGCACATAGGAATATTTTCGTCATCAATAAATATTTCTTCATAAATTGCAGAGTTTGTCTGCCCTCCCCATGAATCAACTATCAAAAGAAAACGATTAGTCGCCACGTATGGTTTTACTACACTTCTTAGGAAGCCCTGATATATCTCTGTAGACAATTTCCCCCATTTTGATGATACCACCACAATATTTTTAAATTTTTTCCCGTTAGCTAGGGATTTATCTGCATATATGTGGCCGGAGACGATTATTATTCAACAAACAACTATGAGGCACCTAGTGATTATTATTAAACATTAGAAGACAGTCGCTTTCTATTGAATAGGAAATCCGAAATCGTTCGAATGCAAGTCCTTTTTGTGCTCCTAGGATAGCCGTCGTTAAGTACCGTAAATGAAGAAATAGCGCTGGCGAAGGTTATTTAATGGGACTATTGATCAAATCTATTTATTATTATTATTATTTAGTCCACAAGTAAGTAACAAGGAAAATAATTAAAAACCAAAATGAAAATTAAGTTAAAAATATTAGTAAAAAACGTGTTATTTCCTGCAGATTCGGCTAGTACGGGCGTGTAATGCGGGGTTGCCTATACTCAGATTTTCAATTTTCAATTAATTATTGCAGCGAAACTAAGGCCCATTCAGAGAAACGCCGTTACGCTATTTCATTACTCTACTTTATGCACCACCACAAAAAGTTTCATCAAAATCCCCGGACAAAAGTGAGGGTCTCTCCTTGTAAGAGACAAAGGTTCTCCAAGCGCCGAAAGCGGCGACCGTCTAAGGGCGATTCCCGGGAAACGGATAATCGTTTAGCGGTCACCAGTTATTCAGAATCCTGATGTATATTTCGGAAACAATGCTTCCATCTTCATGGGGGGTCCAATGGACATTCAGCATTGGACCCCCAATGAAGATGGAAGCATTGTTTCCGAAATGTACATCAGGATTCTGAATAACTGGTGACCGCTAAACGATTATCCGTTTCTCGGGAATCGCCCTTAGACGGTCGCCGCTTTCGGCGCTTGGAGAACCTTTGTCTCTTAGTCCATTGACCGCCGAGTTCCTTTTTTCTTTCTTCTCAGATTAAGGTGAAAAGAAGAATGGCACTGGCTAAAAAATCATCACAAAATTATGGACGACAAAACTCTATTAACAACAAACACATGACATAACAGTAAGAAAAATCTTCACAAAGTCGTTGATATGGTACATTTGGCAACATGGATGTGAAATTTGTACAATGAGGAAAAAGGAAATAACATGGATCGAAGCAGCAGAAATGAATATTTGCAGAAATATGATAATGGAAATCGTAAAAGAGGAAATATATAGAGATACTAGCTGAGAAGCCCGTTGATTCTCAACGGGTGAGTAAAAATTTCTATCTTACATATTAATTGCATCTTAGATGCTGTTTATACTCATTTTTAAACTTAGAAGATAAATATGACCTAACGATGAATTCCTCTGTTAAGATAAAGAATATCGCCCTTTGAATATTTCATCTTATTTCACCTGTATGTTTTTGGCCTAAGATACGTGAGGTATAAATAATAATTCTCAATCGTTAATGCTGACCTCAATTTGATTATTCATTAAAAGGAGTTAGAAACAGCTTCTAATTAGTATTGACATTGATAACTTAAATCATAACTTTCTGAAAAGAATTTTCAAGCATCTTCTGAAAAAATGCAATAAATAAGCAACTAAGCTCATTTAAGTTTAACTAATAAAATTGTAAAGTTTCTCAAGTAGTTTTATAAAAATTTTTAAGACATTATATTTCTATGTTAATACGATATTTTTCTTAAAACTTGAATCCGTAAGATTAATAATATAAACATTACTAACTGAAGTTCATCTTACTTTCAACCGAGAAAATTTTGAAACCGACGATATAAACATGAGTCTTGATAGATTATGCTTCTTCAGAAACTTGTCTCAAGCTTCTACGATGATTCTTTAAAATTTTCTATAGAATTAGAGAGTGAAAACGATTGATGAGAAATCAATTCTAATTGCTTCTATGACGTTACATTACGCTTTGATTCACCCGAGATCCAACCAATATTACGGATAAAAAAATTCTATTAACTCAAAGTGGACGATTTTTCATTATATGCATGTTTGAAGGTTTTTACTAATTCTGCTTCTCGAGTTTAAGTTAAAAATAGATCCACACCCACATTCAGATCGCAATATAGAATAGTCCGTCGATTCTCAATGTGAAGTAAACGTTGATGGTCACAATAAAATATTTCAATTACTCTACCCTTATGGAAACAGTAGTTATATATAAAGAAAGAGACATTGAATTATGTAAGTATTAACCAGATGTACTACTATGATATGTGACATTAACAAATTAGAGAGGTAAAGTAGGTTGCGTACACCCCGTGCCACACGCCGAAAGACGACTCAAAATATGCATGTTAAGTTGTAGATTACCTAACGAAAAAGCACACTTAGTAGTTGCATTATATTAACATTGCGTTGGTAAAGTCAAGCTGATTAAGATAAATTCCTAAATGGTAATTCCCACTAATGTCCTGCAAGTCGACACTGTACTTCTTTCGTAATTTCAAATGCTGAAATTTCATAATATTGCCTATTGCCTATTCCTATTCAGACAGCCTGTCATTCATTCTAACAATAATTTTCATATGGAAATGATTTCTCCGTGTATTCTTACGGAAAAATGCGTTAGCTCGGCTTCAACAATTACTTCGGTCGTCAAGGGGATTGGTTGTTTACAGCCTCAAAATTTCACAAAATTTTCGTTAATTTTAAGAGAATTCTCGCCATTCCGACTCGAAGACGATATTTTACGAATAAAATAAGAATATTTGTTTATTTTACTTTCATTTGGTGCTCATCCCGATATCGTACGACTATTATATCTGATGAAATTTTGCAAAATAAATGTAGCCTGCAACCGATAAAAGTGTGGTTTTCGTTCATTTCTTATGAGAACGGTTTTTCTTTTCTTGTTCCAACTGGGGACCTTTATGTAAATAAAAAGTAGCTTATTATCTGCGCAGGGAGTACATTTAACAATCTAGAAAGTTTGAAAGTTGTGCCATTTATGGTTCTCTAGGTCTAGGCGAACTTACATACATACACACACATCTTATTTTATTATATTAGATTAAAGGGAAAGGACGAGAAAGTTAAATTATGAAATGGGATATAAAAGGATAATTAACATCTTAGGACACTTTTTAAACAACAGTGACTTTATAACCAATATTTTGGAAGGCAAGATGCGGGAAACAGAGGAAGAGAAGGACCGAAGATGAATTATTTCGAGGAAATAGGAAAAAATAATTCGCCTACAATTGTATTAAAAGAATAGAAAAAAGAATGACTTCATAATTATTCTTATAGGCGATTTTCTCTGACCAAATCGATAATGGTTCTTATCAGTGTTCCAGTGACCAAAACGAATCTCCTCTAGCTAGTAATAAATTGGTATTAAAGCTATGGAACAATAGCAGTGTCAATGTAAAGGATATCCTCTTCTATATTGGAAGATACCTCTCTATACATCCAGCTTAATAGCATGAAAATATTATCTCAAATAATTCCTTGGCAATAGATCGTTTTCGACCGCTTTTTCTTTCATACTACAAATTGGTATCATTTTCGGGGTTCTGATGCCGATCTGATTTGAATTTCAATTGGTAATTAAAAAAATCAAAGTCGGATGAATTCAAACAGAATGCAGATCAGTTTATATTTACTTCCTACCTAGTAATCTTAATAAGATAGTATTTAGATCATAAAATGAACTGCAGCAATTATTTGCTAAATTATATAGACCACCGGTGGCCTACAATTCATTATACGAAGATTTTTTCATCCTTCAGAATATACTCCGTTAAAACAAATGTATGATTAAATATAGATAATCGCAATAATAGTATGAAAAAATAGCATCATTTTGTAAACTCCACCCTAATTTAATCAGAGTAATTATAACCTATAAAAAATTTTGTAAGAGCTTTCAAATTTCCATCAAAAATGTTCTCTCAAGACAAGATTAATGAAGAAAATCTTGAACATATTTGTCCAACATGTGGTCATATGGTGTACCAAATTGAACCTCTTACACAAAGTGTACATTATAGTATTCTCATATCGACTTATACCTCATTTTACTTTTGTGTCAAACACGCTTTAGTCTTAATGCTTTAGCATAATGCTAGTCTTCTGACGGAAATTAAAAGATTTGTGTTCGAATACAGGCCTCAAAATACATATCCACCACTTTTTATCCCTTGAATATAAAACATCGCTTCCGCATTTGATAATATGTAGACACAATAGATTTGTACCGATACCAAAAATATATGGCCATATAATCAATACAGAGATCCTTGCAAAGGTTGATTAAACTCATTGAGAGATCAAATGTTTGGTCACCCCTGACCAATATTTTCAAATTTTAAAACATACTGACCGAAACAGACAGTGAGATGAGTTATGATATAAGAAATAAACTTCGAATCCATTTTCAAGCGAGTGAACGATTTGTTCACAGAAATATTTCGAATCGCAAGTCTGCGGAAATTTCAGATGGATGATTTTCGATATAGATTAATCCAGATCGTATTTATCAGAACAGTGGTCCAGCCAAAACGAGTATTCAAGGCTGAGGCATCCCACGCAAGAACTTCGCTACACTTGACCCATTTTCGGCTCATTCATCGTCTGTTTGCCGCCTTACGACCGATACACCAAATACGCCTACGCTCTTCTCTAACGTTTACAAAGCCTTCGAAAGATACGTCGAATCTATACGAAACGTTTCCCCATTCATTTTTTCTGTGAAGGCCCTGATTCCGTTACTATCCGCTTAAATTATGTCAACTCGACATCGTTTCTAGGTTGCACTTCCAACATTTTTCTGTGCATCTTGCCGCACAATCGGAATGTAACTCACGACTCAAATGGTTTTTAAAAAATCTCTATGTGTAAGTCTCATTCATAAAACAACTACATTTCTTTGTGAGTTAAACATTAATTGCGTGTAACTTTGAGTCACTGATGCATAAAATCTTTA